>CM069528.1:79711561-80991561 GCA_035773235.1 Eospalax fontanierii | reverse complement strand
GTAGTTCACAGGGTTGAAGTTTGAAGTGATCGATACTTTGGCAATATTGTGGCTTATTTGCATAGGTGGGAGCCTTTGCCCTCAGAGCAAACTGTGAGTTTTACCTTGAACAGATAATACATGACTTTCAATGCATGACTATCGCATAATGTGTAGAGCTCCTAGAGGCTGAGGTATTGGGGAACTGAGATGTATATTCACAAAACTGGGAGATTCATTCTCAGCCAAATTCTGTGATTTCCCCCTCAGTATCAGCATCATTTTCTAGAATCAGAGTCTGAATAGGCGCTAGACAATGGTCATATTGTGTCAGAGCTGCTTACCATTGAACCTCAAGAGCAGACATTTTTCTAAGTCTAAAATCTTGACCAAGAGTTCTGGCAATGCATTCTGGAACTTTCTTTTTACATTCTAGACTCATTACATCCATTTAAATTTGATTCCACCATATGTACTTTAAATAATTTTTCATGGATGTTTCCTCATTTAATTTTCATAACAACTTTGCATGGTAGCTATTACTTTAATAATTATTTTATTACTATTTTGATGATAGCTTAAATGTACTTTATGAGTTATTTCGGTGAAGAAGTATTAAGAGGATTGGGGAAATGGCTCAGTAGTTAAAGGGCTTACTGTGCAAGAGTGGAAGCCAGTTCCCCAGGACTCACATAAATTAGAGGTGAGTATGTTAGCCTGCCTGTAATTCTAGCACTCAGAAAGAAGAGGCAGGAGATCTCTAGTACCAGCTGGCTAGTCAGATAAGTTCAACTGATAGATTCTGCCTCAATGAATAAGATGGCACGAATGATTAGGGAAAACTTCTAAAGCCCTACAGCCTTCACACACATACACACACACACACACACACACACACACACACACACACACACACTCACAGATACTTGCATACCACACATACATAAACAAATTTTTAAAGAAATTATATTTAAGTTGAAGACTGTGCTCATCAGAATTATGCTTCACCCACCCTAACCCAATGATGTCAACTTTCTAATCCCTACGAACTATGGATATGTAAAAGTTACATGGCAAAAGGGAATTAAGGTTGCAGATGGAATTAAAATTGCTTATCAGATGTTAATCTCTTAAAATCTCTTATCCTTGATTATCAGGAAGGGGGGGGCAGGCTTGGCAACACAATGGACCCTTAGAAACACAGACCAAGAGGAAAGAAAGGTCAGAATGAAATTATGTGAGGATAAGACCAGGTATTGAGGACTGAGAAAGTGGAGGAATGGAAGCAAAAGCCAAAGGGTGTAGACAAGCTCTCAAAACTGGCAAAGCAAAGAGAGGGGCTCTCCCCTCGTGCCTTCAGAAGGGAGAAGAGTCTGCTGACACCTTGCTGCTTGCCCAGGAGGATTTCTACAGAACTGCAGGACAATATATTTATACTGAATGTCACCAGGAGAATAATGTCAGTAAGGAAGGATTTTGATTGCAAGCTTTAATCATTCAGATTGAAACCTCTTCTAGAAGTATTTCTCATGTCTCTACCACACTGAATAGGTTATATTGGCCATGATCTGCCTTTCTGGTTAAGTTCTAAACCGTAATTATAGATACAAGGGTCTGATGCCTCAATCGTAGAGATAAGCTGCTGATACAGGAAAGCATGGTGGCAGGAACACTGAAGGAGCCCAACTCATTTGTTTTTTAAGTTCTTAAGTCTTTTTCCTCCTCGTGGTTTCTTGTTACTAAGCCGTTTATACGTTCTACAGATCACTTGCTAATGCTGTTTAGACCCTACTTATAATCAAACTTGCTTAAGAAGTAGATTGGAAACGATATTGAGTTCAATTCAGAAAATATGTTTTGAATGTTACTCATATTTTAAAATATATTTTTGACTTTTCACAGAGTAGAAAATAATATGACTGTAGTCCCTTCTAGCATTTAATTATATACTTAGTATTCACTAAATACCATGTAATGTATAGTTTCTATGGGTTCCTTTTTTGTGTCTGGCCTAATGGAAAAAATACTGTATTTTAAGTCAATGGGGAGCTATCACCTGACATATGTTCCACTAACAGAAGAAAAAGGCCTTAAATTTGATAATAGAGGTGGGCACAGGATGAGATGAGGACTTTTCTAATGTTGGAGACATTTGAATGAAGACTGATTGCCTGACTGCAGTGTTGGAAGAGTAACACTGGACCCTTAGCAAACCTATGGGTATTCTACTCTCCTTCCTATCCAACCACAGAGGTTCCTCTCCCCTAGTCTACCTGGCACTGGACTAGACTGAGTGACCACTCAGGAAGGCCATATTGAGATACATTTGTGAGGAACTTTTCTAGGAAAATCTCAGAAAGCTGATAGGAATATTTATATGTGAATATTTACATATGAATATCGACTTACTTGGAGCTTAACTTATCCTGTGTTCAAATATTTGAACCAAACAACCTGAAGCTTTAGAAAATAGATATGAGATATCCTTCATTTAAGTGAAATATACTTCATATGTTGAGTTTAGATTATATGAGAATTTTTGTTTGAACCAGAAAAGAATCTAGGATATTGAGATGATAGGACTTTCTTTGATCTCTACAACTAGTTATATATGAATAACAGATGCCAAAGTTTCTGAATAAAGTAACATTTTCTACCACACAATCACACTTATCATTCAAATATACTCTTCTTTTGTGGTAGGAATACACACAGATGGAGACTGCATGTTTTGAAGTCACAAACCCTATCTAGATAGAAGTCTTTAGAGTCTATTGGAAGTCATGGCTTCCTATTGGCCTGTATATTCTCTTGAGAGTTAATGTTAACACTCCACCTGCAGAATGTTGGAGAGCCTAACTGAGGCAGGTAAATTTCTCTTCCTGCTGTCTTAAGAATAAGAAACCAATTGGCAAAATTCGTTAATTTTAGACACTAAAAATATTCTATGAGGTAGCCAAAAATAATAGTTATTTATATTTATTTGTAGTTACCTCTACAAGTGATAATAATAGAGAGTGGTCAGAAGAAAACCTTGGGCATCCTTTCTAAATGGCTTTCAAAAAAGATATGTTTTTAAAATATCAACTAAAGTAATCTTTGCTCTATAGCAGTATTCTTCAAAAAATCAGCATCCACAAAGAGTGACTTAGTGCACATTAAGAGTTAAGTAAAGCCAGCATACATGTGGAAAAATAACAACTGATGACTGGAAGGTGATTCAAACACTGAACATGTGATGAGTGAGTGGCTCTTAACCAGGAAAGCTCAATTTTTAAGGCCGTACCTTAGAGCTATTAGGGAACTTTGAAATACGCCAATTTCTGGGCTGTACCCCAGAGCAGCCAAGTTGGAATCTCTGGAGGAAAGACAGGAATCATGGTTTTTGAGGTTCAAAAGTGATCCCAACAGGTGGCAAATGCTGAACAACGGCTGCATGATCAATGCTATTTTTCCTTAGGCATGTTAGGGTTACTTTGGCATTTCCTTCCACACTTAAGTGCGTCTTTTAAGGGAACTGAAATTTAGACTGGTCTACAGTTCTAGGAAGGTCATTCTGTAAGGGCAAATGAAGCTGGCACCAAGTGCTGTTTATTGTCAGTAAGCAGGTGGGTGCTATGTGATTGCTGAAGAAATAAACCAAACCTTCTCATGGCCACCTGGAGTAAGCTATTCTCTCAATAAGTTCAGCCTACTTGGGTTGTTATCTTGTACTTCTTAATAACAATCAAAAAGAGTAGGACATTGTCCTTAGGATAATGAAGGAGGAAGTTTAGTAATTACCTGTTACAACAGGTGCCAAGTCACCTATGAATCATAGTAAGTTGGTGAATGAACAGTAGTCTGAAACTTGGCTTCCATACAAAACTGAGGACTCTGTAAAGCAGTAATCATGGACAACAGGAAGAAGCTGAGATTGTTTCCAAGTGGAGGAAAAAATTTCCTTATTCAAATAATAGAGATACTCTCATTCCAATCATCTCTCTCTCTCTCTCTCTCTCTCTCTCTCTCTCTCTCTCTCTCTCTCCCTTCCTACTCTCCTTTTCTCCTCTTCCCTCATCTCTCTAACTCTTCCCAATCTCTTCCTTTCTTTATCCCTGCCTCTTGTTTGTATGCAGACTAAGTGATAAGGATAAGATATGAAAGCTCACTTTCAAAGGAATACTTGGCAAGTTTCGAGGATAAAGGACACAACTGAATTTAATTTTCTATTTTCCAGCAGTAATTCATATTTTTTATGCTTCTGAGCAAGTACAGGTTTGTTTTAAGGATTGGACAAGAGAGTACTTATTCCTCCACCACCAGCTACGCTTAAACCTTTGAACCTGTGCTCTACAGCTACCCAACATCTTTCAAAGTCATTATTCAGGGAGCATAGGTGAGCAGAGGGTTTTGTGTATCTGAAACTGGTAAACATCTGGGAATCCAGGTGCTCAGCATTTAAATTCTGTGGTGCAGAAGTGTTCCTTCATTACATGGAACTATCGCGTAATTATTTTGCCTAATGATACCATCATTATCATATTCACTTGAGTGACAAAATGCCAGATTCATGCCCATAAATTTTCTGCTGTGTCTTTCCAAATCAAAGAGCCTTTTCTTTTTAAATTCATCAAATTAGCAGAGTGAGCTCAAGCAGCAGGAAGTAGAATTCAGTACTGATATTTAAAATTTTTATATCGTCTTAGTTTTTTCCTGTAGCCCATGCATTAAATTTAGTACTGCCAGGATTTAGCCGTGTAAGCTTGAATTATTCTGAATTTGATTATGTGTATCAAGGCAAATATTTAAGTGTGAAATTTTCAATTGCAGGAAATGGCGTGGAAAAAGCAAACATAATTTAGAGGAAGAATAAAAATAGTTTCTTTCATTTTTTGAGACAGGGTCTCCTTGTAGCCCCAGCTGGCCTGCAACTCCCTTTGTAGACCAGACTAGCCTTGATCTTATGGAGATTTGCCTGTCTCTGTCTCTCAACCGCTGAGTTTAAAGGTGTTAGGAAAAGCATCTTGACCCAGATGAAAATAGTCCAGGTGGAGGCTCTCCTGGAAAGTGAGCTTTATTCAGGGCATGTTGGGACTGGAGAAGAGCAGCCAGCTGTAAGATGGCGTCTAGATGGGGTTTTAAAAAACTCTAGCTTGAAAAAACAAGAAGGAAGTCAACTAAACTGAAGACTGGGTTGGGGGTTGCAAGGCATTTTCCTCCTGTGCAAATGGCAAATTCCACCCACCCTGCCAAATCCCGATGCTCCCTAGTGGTCCTAAAGATAATCGGGAAACGTAGCCACCCTTTGTACCTGATCTTGAGATGAGTCAGCCGGGTCTGGCTGGTACCTAATATACCTAATAAAAGGCATGCCGCAGTATGCCTGGCTAAAAAATATTCTTATTCCAAATTGTTAATCTTTTTCTATGTATTACATATGTGTTATATGTAATATATATATTCATCTACTTAAAGCATTTTTAGTAAACACGCATTGAATTTCGGTCCAATATTTCATGGACTGGTGTTTAAACGTAAATAAAGCAAAGAGGAATGAGTGATAAGTAAACCATTAAATGTGCAGTGTATTAGATGGAGACAAGGATAATTAGAAAAAGAGAATAACGGGTGCAAGATTATGGGATTTATTATTGTCATCTTTACTTTTTCCATTATTTTGTGAATATCATGGCTCTTCTTCCTAGCTGACATAACATCATTAGCTGTTCATAAGGAACAGGTTAGAGTGTAGATAGCTAGATGTTATCATTCCATCCAGTCCAATCCAATAGGATGGGGCTAGGGTGAGGCCAAGGTCACCATACAGGAAATGCAATTCTTTGCATGAGGACATTCTGAGAATTCAGAACTGTTCTAGTGCAATATGGAGGTGCACGAAAGGATAGCATCCAAAAAGTGGAGCCAAAGGCGCCTAGAGATGCAAATTGAATGGTGAGTTCCACACAAGGTTAGTTTTTCATGATGAAAAGACAGGATGAAAGAAAGACAATTATAAGTTAGCATAATGATAACACTGTTACACAGGAGAGTCCCTGGAATGCACAAGTTCTATTGAAGCCTCACTGTGAGGGTGTCCAATGAAGAGGGAACAGAAGAAAGACAATAAAGAGTCCACTGAAGGAGAATTCTAGGAGGAGGGAAGAGCAAGTCTAGGGGTAGCAGCCCATGTGACTGGAAAACATCAGGAGATGGGATTAGAGAAGTGATGGTTAGGGGGATGGATAGAACCCAGAAGATCTTTAGACCAACAAAGATTTTAGCCTTCCTTCTGGGGAAACTGAGAATGCAGTGAGGGCTCAGGAATGGTACGGCAGTGAATGATACTTTGAAATGCATCCTGAAGGGCAGAGATGGAAGGGAGGTGGAAGTGGAGGAAAGGATGTAGGTTGCTCCCAGGAGGTGATTGCAAGGATCCACACAGACTGGAATATGGCTTGGAGCAGCAGAAAGGCAATGAAACTAGTGAACTGTGGTTGGATTCTGGGTTGAGTTTAAAGGTAGAGATGACAGGATCTGTTTGTGGCAAAATATAAGACATTGCTTTCGACATTAACACCTTGTTTCATTTAACCTTCCCAACATACATGAGAAGTGGCTGTTGAGATGTTGCTGTGGGTACATCCAACATCCTCAACAGGGAAGGGCAGGGGTTCACATGGTTATTATGACCAGCTACATTTGGTATGGGAGACTCTTTCTCCAAGAGATTTTTAAAATTACCTTTATCCAATGCAGAGTGTATTCAAGATCAGAACGAACATCTTGGTTAATTTTCTAGTGCCTTTCTAGTACATATCAATTCCACCAGGCTTGGAGGAATTTCCTGGAGTTCTTATCCAGAGCCTGCCTAGTATCCTGAGAAAAAGAGGCAAATTGATGAGGTGGCTTGCCAGCACCTACTTATTCACTGATTGTTAACTTCTCTATCTACATCTTAGGTATCAGCCTGAAACTCCACCGCACCCCACATCACACAATAAATGCACTCATGTTGCTGTCCTGCCCGTAGTAGATGTTAAACACATCTCAGGCAGGTATTTTCTAACATGGAAGGATAAAGGAAAAAAATTGCCAATGAACAAAAACAGAAACTACAAATTAGTCTTTAAAGAAACTAACTATTAAAGACTTGCATCTTTTAAAAATGTCCTTTTTGGTTTTGTCCTTGTCTTTCAGTATAAAAGAACTGTGGCTTTGTGTTCTTAGGACACCTCTGGACCAGAGTTAGTAGAGAAGAGCATTCTGGGGAGCTGAGGAGAAAGAAAGGTTTTGAACTAGACAAGTTGCTTTCTTCAATATGATTTAAACGGCGTGGTAGTGATTTTTCTTCCCTTGTTCAATGGTTTTGAGGAGTGATGAAAATTAACAGTATCTTTACTGAGACCAAACATAAAGTGATTCCAGCTTAGCTCCTTTGATAATCCAGTTAATTTCCATTCCTGGGACAAACATGTCCTCAAAGGCCTATAAATGAAAGCTCAAATAAGATCCTGGGCAATTTTGTGCACTTTAGGTTCTATTTGCTCTTTTATAGAGGTAAGCACAGTATGGAAGAGTGATTATTTAATCTCCAGACAATCCTTTAGCTAGCTCTACAATACTGAAGCTCTGGTGAGCCTGTGAAGGGAATCATAGAAGGCTGCTCTCACACTGGATTTGGCATGCAGGATGCCTTTCTCCTGGAGCCAACATGGCACCAATAAAAGGTAATTTGGCTGAATTGATTTCCTCGGGAATTGAGCAGTAAGGTATTTTAGCATCCTCATGCCCCGTGCAGAGCAGGAGAACATCCCAGCTCTTAATGGCTATTACCTGTGTGTATGAATCTCATTCTTTTACTTCTCCCTATGTAACATGAGTCTGAGAAATTAGCTTGAAGTTACAGTGAGTAAAGATTACGCACAAGCGGTCCAGTCATACTGCACTCGGTTTCATAAAGACAACTGAGTTGACTCTTACTCCAGGACTCTGTTTTTTGTGGGTCAGTGCCTGTGTCATTCTAAAGAATGGCATTGCATTAAGATCAATAAATGTTAATGATTTTCAACATCAGTGGGTCTATAATAGTGATCTTAAAAGGAAAATACAAGTGTGAACTTCTGATAAAAGCCTAATAGAGTGCTAATTTGAAAAAGTTAAAAACAAATAGGGAAAGTGTGGCAAGTCAGCTATCAATAAGAAATCCATCTATTACTATGTAGAAATTATTTGCCACAGACCTCATTCATTCATTAATGCATTCATTCATGTATATATTATATAATAGTCACACAAAAAGATAAATATGTCTGAGTAACCGAACATGATTAGCTTTTGGTTACTATCAAATATGTTAATTGTGATAGGTTAAGCTATTAAAAATATTTAAATGCTAGGCTTAGTGCTTGAAACATACAGTAGGCTGAGTATAATTTTCTAGTCTTTGACTTTAAGGTCAACTATGTTTGGCCAGGGACATGGGAGAATCAAAGAGTAATTGCATGAGTTCCCTTGATCATCTGAACTTCTACCATTACCACGTGATATGGTTTGAATGAAAGTGTCCTCAATGGCCCATGTATTAAAGGGTTGAAGACAGACCTGGCAATATTGAGAGGTAGTATGAAATTTAAGGCCTGGGGACTGGGGTGTACTTCAAAGTATGCATGACATCCTAGGTTCAACCTCCTGGACTGAAAAAAAGAGTAAGATAAATGAAATAAAGGAGATAGGATCTCATGACCTTGTGAACTTGTAAGTGATCCTTAAGTCACTGGATATGTACCAAAGAGGGAATCTGGGGACTATGTTTCCTTAGTATTGCATAAATGTATTCTCCACACCTTAGCGGGTAGGATCTGGTTAATCCAGCTGGATAAAGCAGAAACTGATCTTCCATTTAGAAAGATTTATTTATTTACAAAGTTTACAAAGCCACTGGGTACGCCCGCGAAGTCTGCGACTGCTGGCAGCCGGCCCACAGACTTCGCGACAACCGGGTGCAGGGCGCAGGTCTCTTAGTTCATTTCCAGCCAATATTTCGTTTTCACTCACATGATCCTTAAGATGGTGGGGACTTGGCATGCTGGCTCCTGGATCTGGCCTTCTGCGTGGGCCTTGGGCCGGGGCCGGGGCATTTTTTTTTCCTGTGTGGATACAATCTCTGCCCGTCCCCTGGGACTCAATGCCATCTTGGTTCTGCCTCCTCCCCACCTTCCTCACTTTTTCCCAGCCTCCCCTGCGTTTCCCTTAAGCCATTGGCTACTCAGTCATCAGTCAGGCCAAAGTCCATCCCTCATATCAGACAGAGAGAAAACTGCTCTTTGCTTCCTTTTTTTTACGCCACACTTAGTCTTTCTTTCTCCTGATTCTTGGTCATGAGGTGAGTAGTTTCACTCTAGTATGTGTTCCCATTATGCCGTGGTACTTTACCAAACACCTAAAAGCAACAAAGTCAACTGATCATGGAGTATAATCTCTGAAACTATAAATCAATATGAACTTTTTGTCACTGGAAGATTATTACTTTAGGGATGTGTTATAGTGACACAAAGCTAATGTAAAAAATTCCTTTCAGGAAAATTCTGTCCTTCCTCTCTGCATCTTAGCAGGAAATGAGTGGAGAAAACCACAGCTCACAGAACAAAGAAGTGTAACACAGGTAGTACAGTTTCATTCTGTTGCCACAATAAAATAAGCTGACCAAAAGGAACTTGTGGAGCAAAGAAATTATTTGGCTTACACTTCCAGGTCATCATCCATCTCTGAAGGAGGTTAGGGGAGAAACTCAAGGCAGGAACCTGGAATCAGGAGCAGTGGAGAACACCTGCTTGCTCATGCTGTGCTGGCTCTCTTATACATCCCAGGACCACCTGTCTAGAGATGATGCCACCTACAGTGGGCTGAGCCCTCCTGCACCAATTAATAATCAAGACAGTCTCCCAGACACATTTCCATAGACCACTGAGGTAAAGACAATTACTCAATTAAGACTTGGATGATTCTAGGCTGTGCCAAGTTGACAGCTGACTCTAACTAGGACAATCTACCCCTTGTCAGCTTGATGAACAGACATATCACTTTAAGCCAAAACCTTTTAGTCTTTGTTCCCAAAATCTCATGCTAATATTATAATATAAAACCATACAATATAGTTTAATGGTATAGCATAAAACTACTTTCAAAGTCCCATAGTCTTTAAAAAATTCCAATGCTTTGTAAGTTCCATGTCTCTTTCATAGACCATCTTTAACTTAATTAAAATAAAATAATAAAAGACATTCCACAGTTCTAGCATCTCCAATATCCTAGGTTCTCTACTGAAACAGAGGCTTTACCTTTACCAATGGTCTCTCCTGTCCTCTATTCAGGGATTCAGCCTCCGCCACATGGTGCCAGGCCTCAACTGCTCTCCATGAAACCCTCAACCTTATATCTCTTATGTTTTATCTCTCAGGTTTTCAAAGCTAGTATGATATAGGAACTCTTATATGCTGCCAAGTTTGCCTGATGGCTTGAGAGGAAGCCTTGGATCCCTTGGACTTCAGCTATTATGTGCTTACTTTAATGAAATACATTAGATGTCGTCTCAATAATTCTGATCTCTTACTAATCAGAACTGATGTTTCCACCCCAGCTGACCAGCATCCCACTGCCCCAGTGAAGTAAAGTTTTCACTTTAGTGTTACTGATTTTTTGTTAATCAAAGCTGATTCTTCAGTCCTAACATGACACACACACAGACACACACACACATCAAAATGTCACAGGAATGGACCCAAATTCAGTTATTAATTAATTCCTTGCTGCCTTCTGAAACCTCATGATCCAGGCCTCCACGGTCCACATTTCTCTCAGCACTACTGTCTCTGTAGCTTCCATAATAATGCTCCACTAAGCTCTGAATACCCAATAACTTTTCCAGCTGCAAATTATACAGTACTCCACAATCTTCCAACAAAGTTGTCAAAGGCATAAAAAGCCAAACAGTCAGGTCTGTTACGGCAACATCCCACTTCCTGCTATCAATTTCATCCTAGTTCCATTCTGCTGCGGTAACAAAACACTTTAACCAAAAGCAACTTGGCGAGGAAAAGGGAGGAGAACTTTGACTCTTCGTGATTACAGGAATAGCATGCCCTTGGGATTAAAGCATATTTTGTCCTTGAGAATCTTCAAGCTAAGCCAAATATACACTATAGAAAACACACCACTGTAAGCTGAGTAGGCATGATACTGCTCTTATTTGTTTTGAGAGTTTAATAAAGGAAACAAAAGGAAAAGACTCACAGTAACTGATGTGAAGGGAGCCAGGGTGCTGTACCAAACAAGACCTTCAGTGGTCTGTCTTCTCTTCTTCTCCAGCTGCTACTTTCACATTGGATTCTGATGAGTTATGGGAAGAAAAGTCATAGAAGTGGTTAGAACATCAATGAATCTCATTAGAGATTTTCTGTGGGGTAGGGAAGGAAAGAAACATACACACACTCACACACACATTCATACATCTACATAGGTGAGAAGTCCATAAAAGACCTTCACAGATGAAATGTAAACATGTTCTGAAAATTTGATTTCATGTTAAAATATAGTGGATTTAGGATGGACTTCTAAATCTGTGCATTGATGTAGCAATGCACTTTCTAGTATGATATTTAATATAGAACATGACTCAGGGCTCTTTGTGTTTATTTCTCCTTAGTTTGTGCCTATTTCCTGCTTAGATATTCGGTTCTCTACAAGTCATTTTACCAAGTACCCAAGTCTTAATTGAGGGCAGTGTGTTATAGGCTGTACCTCTAACAATGGCTTTGTGTACAGTGACCTTAAATTCAGCCAACCACAAGGGAATCCAAAGACATACTCTAATTGAAAGAGTATTACCTCAGCTGTCCCCTAGATCAAATAACTCCAGGGACATGGCTAGCTTAGTCTGCACTACATTGCTATAATGCAATGCCAGACATTGGGTAATTTATAAAGAATTTCCTTTGGCTTGTATTTGAAAAGGATGATAAGTCTAAGACCAGGGGGCAACATCTTTTTATGCCTTTTTCTGTGTGAGCCATGGCTAACAATGGGAAGGCAAGGGACAGAGTGCAAGTGCAAATGCAGGAGATGGAGCAGGACCCTTGCACTCCTTTGTAAGTGGACATGATCCATTCATGAGAACAGGCCCTCAGTGAACTAGATACCACATGCCGGGCCTCACATCCCAACACTGCTGGATTGGGATCATCATTTCAACACATGGTTTTTTTTTTTTTTTTTTTTTTGGTGGGGGGAGAACACATTCTAACCATAGCAGTGACTTCATCAGGGAGATTACTAAATTTATTTATACAGACATTGGAAAATTCTTTTGTTACTACTAAAAATACCTTAAAAACTATATTTTTGCTTTTAAAGGTAAACCTTGATAGTGGCCACAGAAACCAGAAAGACAAAAATATGCAAGAGGAATACAAAGATTGCATAGTTTTTTCTTCACACAATGGCACATATGAATCATGACAGAAATTCATAAATCTTTATCTCTCAGTACTGACTAGGAACTTAGCAGCAGATGTTCCAGGTGTTCTGAGCAAGGCTCACTTATAAAATAAACATAAACAAACAACTACATGTTACAGGAACATCGATGAGTAAATAGCCACTAACAGAAGCTGATTAATAATTTGATGATGTGATTTATGCTGTATAACAAAAGTATACACATTGTTACATTCTGGGTAGCTGCTAAGGGATTATATCTCTAAAACCAATTTGGACAAGGAAGGTCACGGAGATATTAAATAGAACTCTTGGAAAATGCCTCTCTAAAGACATTTGCCATGACAGGGCAAAAACACGGCTTCTACCTGCTGTTCCAGCATAAATTTTAAAGCATCTCCTTTAACACTAAAAAAATGTACAAGTTTGGATGGAAAACTATATCTATTCAA
Organism: Eospalax fontanierii; assembly: GCA_035773235.1. Taxonomy (NCBI): domain Eukaryota; kingdom Metazoa; phylum Chordata; class Mammalia; order Rodentia; family Spalacidae; genus Eospalax; species Eospalax fontanierii. The sequence continues at coordinate 80,978,656 of CM069528.1, read as the reverse complement.
GAGTTATCAGGACTTTCATGAAGCGGCCTTGAGTTTAGGAAGGAGGATTATTTATATTCTAAATGAGTTACACTTATTGATGAACCATTTTCAAGTTATTAAGTCATAATAACTATAATTATAGCAAGTAATATTTATCTTTTGATTGACAGTGTTAGATAATAAGCTGAGGAACATTTTTTAACGCATTAGCTCATGAAATTTTTACAGCATCCTTTCAGAGTAAATACTTTTATTATCAATGTTATGTAGGATATATTTAAAAGAAAAGAAATAGCTCAGAGCAGTGAAGAGATAGTATAGACTGAACCATATTCAAACAAGAACATTATTTTTATCCAGAGTCTATTTTATTCTATAGTCAATAATTTCATATTACAGGTGAAGAGCTATGATATAAGCATATTAATTAGAAAACAAGGGTTAAAAAGACACAAAGTCAATTTCATATTACTTATTTACAATGTTCTTTTGATTTGTCAATTAAAATTATACAAAGACTTTTTATATTTATATTTATATTTTATTTTTAAGGGGTAAGAGATAGTTTATTCTGGAGCCAAATATGAGTGACTATGGCCTGGGGACACAGATTCAGGTTACACCCAATTCCATATTCCAGTGTGTTAACAGTTGCATTATGGCTTTATAGTAACAGAAAAACAAAAAGTCATAAATCAAGACATTTTTCAAGTACATTGGTGGATACATTCAATAGTCAGGTCATAGCAAAGCAGCAGGATTTCTACCATAGGTCTCAGATGCTATCTGATGACACCCTGAGCTTTTTGATTGGTAGGACCTGGTGGTCTGCTAAATTAATACATTTTATTAGTCACAAGGATATTATCTGAGGATATCTTTAACCTCATAAATAACCATAGCTTGACTATCTCTGTTTCTGAATTAACATTCTTATGACTAACAAAGACTTTTTTAAAGTCATGTAAAGAGTGACATATCTATTAGTTAAATGCTTTATATTTCCTCATATTTCTCCTGTCATAGTTTTGTAATTAAGGTATACTTTAAGTCAATGAAGTATAAAGTTAAAAGTATTTTCTCTTCTCAGTATGACGATATTTTTCTTGAAACTCCACTATTTGTAACCATAGGCAAAGAATATAACAAATCTGCAAAAGCTGGGAAGATACAATGTCAAATAGCAGCAAGATTCACAGTGCAACTTGGCAAGAGCTGATCAGATGTACGTGTTATTTCTACGTAGTGCTTCAGACCTGCCCATCTCACAGGTGATTTCACAGCCATCCTGGGCTGGAATCTAGAAGGCTACAATGCATTATTAGCAAGAATAGATGAAGTGTGTGAAAAAGTGGTGAGAATGTCCTCAGAGCAATAGATGGCTAAAAACAGGTCATTAAAAACCAGCATACTGATAGGGAAAAACAGATGTTAGAAAAACAAGTAAGAATGTAGTCGTAGTCTAAGTGAGAGAAAAATCAAATTCACACGGTTGGGAATACATATATTACTAATGATCATGAGTAATTTTACTAATATCATTAGTAAAACTATACCTCTGGGTGTGTCTTTGAGGACGTTTACAATAGGGATCAGCTTTTGAATGAATGAAGATTCACTCTTACATCTCTGCAAGGGCATATACCCTGCATTACCTAAACTAAATGGTAATTGACTTCCTTAACAGTTGTCAAACAACACCATGGTGATTCTCTTCAAGTTCCATGCCTTCCACTCCTCTTTACTGCAAAACCTCTGACTAGACTCAAGTGCCAGTAAGCCCATGGAGGTAAGGTACAAACTGTGATACCCAAGAAGTTTTACTATACTATGAAATGAATATTTGAGAAGGAGAAATCTAGGGAAGATATGTGGTAGTGAATTAATAATAGGATGGGATACCAGTAGGAAGAATATAGACTTAAATTTGTTGACATTAGTCTACCAGATGCAGAGATTCTACATTTAATTTTGGCATTTAGGCAGAAAGAGGGGACAAGGTGTTTCTCTTGTTGTCTTTAACCCACCAGGAGTGTTTTGGAAATGTATGATCTCCCTTGCTTTAATATAGAGGAATAACTTCAAAGACTCAGAGAGATTAGAATGTTAGAGTAGATTTGTCATGTAAGATCTGGTCACTGATCTCAGGGCAATCCACAAGACATTTTTCACCAGGACTTTGAAAACTAAATTTGTGAGGAGAGCCCCAGCATCTTTAAACTCTTGTCTCTAGACCAGGACCTAACAGTAAAAATTATAGGTACTTACATTGAAAAGCCATCTCCTTCTAGCCTTGGGCACAGGCACGCTTTACACTCTGAGCACTCCAGATCTCTGCACTACCCTCTTAGTCCAGACCCCCCACTGCATTATGATCCCCTGTACTCAGACCAACTCAATTTTTCAGTCTAGTTCATTAGAGCCTTCACAGACTGTATCCATCCCAACTTGCCTTTGCATTCCTGAGACCAGCCTTCTTTCCTGGTAAGTCTGAAGCTGCCCACTGCATCTCCACTCCAAAATGGCCTGAGAAACTCCAGTCTCCACTACCCCACACCTTTTTCTCCTTCTAGCCCTCGGCACAGGCCCCTTTTTCTCCCAGCTCTCCAGATCTATGGACTACCCTCTTAGTTCCAGCTGGTGGTGAGCTCTCCAAATCACCCCATGCCCATCTCCCTTCCTTGTCACAATTTGCAGACTTTCCCACTTCTGCAAGGCATGGATTCTGTGTCCTTTAGTAGAGACCCAAACATTTGCAGACTGCCTGAGAACACCTGAATCCAGCCGCTGCCTAGGAAGTTTCCCAGTTGTGCTAAGCCTGCTGCCCAGAGGGACCCAGACATTAGGAGAGAGCCTGAGAACATCTGATTTTCCCCTGATTTGTTCCCTGTCATGGAATTTTTGAGCAGCTGGAGTGGAACTTTCCAGTAAAAAAGTCAAAAGAGAGAACCTGAAGTCTTGACCAACCAGTTCTTCACACCCAATAAGAAAACGACAAAGGCACTTCAAGTTTACAAACAGAATCAGACTTCAACTCATCAAAGAAAAGCTTCAGTCTCATGTCAGAATCACAAAAAAAAAAAGAAATACACATACCAAGATCACAAAGAAAAAATAATATGAAAATCCCAAATACTGTGTCCTCAACAAACATCACCATTTCTATAGAAGAGTTCTACAGCAAAAATGCCATAGAGATAACCCAGGGCACAGGATGTAAAAGAACAGTCATAAACATGATCAAAAAATTCAATGAATTTAAGAACACACAAACAAATCAAAGAACTAAAAGAAGGTAGGGATAAACTTCTGACTGAATTCACAAAAGAGATAGACAATTTGAAAAACACTGAGGTTGAAATGAAGAAGGAGGAGAAAAACTCAATAAGCGAATTGGAAATGACAGGAAAAAGCCTCACCAATAGAATGAATGAAATCGAAAACAGAGTATCAAGACTAAATGATAAAGTTGAAGAACTGGACTGCTCAAGCTGCGATTTTGAAGAATTGAAAAAAGCACAAGAATGGACTATACAGGAAATGTGACACATGATGAAAAGATCAAATCCACACATGATTTGGCAGAGAAGAAAGAGAAGAATCTCGGAAAAATGATATTGACCAGATCTTCAACAGGACTGTACAAGAAAATTTCCCCAAATTAAGGAAAGATATGCCCATACAAGAAGCACATAGAACACCAAAAAGACAGAAATTACCTAGGGATATCAAAATAAATACATTAAACATGCGGAATAAAAAGAGAATACTGAAAGAAAAACAAGTCACATATAAAGGAAAACATCATTAATAGTTATGGAAATGCAAATTAAAACTACTCTAAGATTTCATCTTATCCCAGTCAGCTTGGCCAAGATCAAGAGAACAAATGATACCCAGTGCTGGAGAGAAAGTGGGTAAAGGAGAGCACTCACTTATTGCTGGTGGAAATGCAGACTCCTACAATCCCATAAAGAAAGCAGTATGGAGAACTCTTAAAAACTAAAGATAAACCTAAAATTTGACCTGGTCATACTACTCCTTGGCATAAACTCAAAGGATTCACCCTATTTCAGACATACTTGTACATCCACGTTTGTTGCTGTTCTTTTCACAAAGCTAAGGGATAGAAGCAGCCATTAACTTACGAGTGGAAAATGAAAACCTGGTACATTTACACAATGGATTTCTAAAGCAGTGGTAAAGAAAGACAAAATCATGAAATTTGCAGGTAAATGGAGGAACTAGAAACTATTATATAAAGTGAAGTAACACATGCTCAGGAAAACAAACAGCGCGTATTCTTCCTCATATGTGGATCCTAGCACCAAATCCTTATATGTGAGTATATATCCTGATGTAACTGCAGGACTGAGGATAATGGAAAGGAAGCAGGAGGCAGAGTGAAAGAAGGAATGTAAGAGAGAAGAACAGTAGGACACAGGTGTTACTAAGGGAGAAATTAATAACATGGATGTGGTGGTTTGAATGAGAATGTACTCCATAGAATCTAAGTATTTTGACATTTTGTTCCCAGTTAGTGGCACTGTTTTGGGAGTCTTCAAACATGTGGTCATGCTGGAGGAAGCATGTCACTGGGGGCAGGCTTACATATTTCTTAATCCTTGATGGATCTTCTGTATTCTCTGCTTCCTGTGCCTTCTTGAAGATGTGAGCACTTAGCTTCTGCTCCTGCTCTAGTCACCTCTGCCACACCATGCCTTCCTGACATGACAGACTCTGCCCCTTTGGAACCATAAGCTAAATAAACTCTTCCTTTTATAGGTTCCCTTGATCAGTGTTTCTATCAATCTCCAGGTGACTGGAGTAATTGGTACCAGAGAGTGGACTGTCGGCTGTGAACCTGACCCATGTGGGCTTTTGGAGGAATGTGGAAGATTTTGGAAGTTTGGGCTAGAAAAGTGGTTAATAGCTGTAGGTAGAGCTTAATGGGCCATTAAGAAGGAGCCTGGAAGAAAGTAGTGCTGAGAACATTGTAGTTCCAGAGGAAAATAAGGAAGTAGCAATTGGGATATTTTGGCAGAGAATCTGGCTCGGGTCTGTCCATAGCCAAAAAGGTTGTCTGAAGCTAAGATGAAAAGCAATGGACTAGTTTATTTGGCAGAATTATTTCAAGGCAGCCTAATGTAGAAATGGTGGCATGCCTATTAACGGTGAATATTATGCAGATCCACAGAGAAAAAGAACAAATGGGGCAGAAAGAATTGCAGAATGTACAGTTTGGATTGAAAAAAGCACTAGGAAGATTAATGTTTGAGTCAAGGCATGTGCTGAAGGAGAGGCTCCCTTTGATAAGGAGATTAAAGTGATTAAGGAGAGGCCTAAAGATTTGCACTTAATCAATGGAGAGAGTGCCTCCAAGGCAAGACCACATCCACCTAAGCCTCTAACTTGTGAAAGGAAAATGCTGCACAGGTTTTCTACTAGAAAAGCTTTTAAAGTGAACCAAGTTGACTAGGGTCCATCCAAAACTTTGCAACCAAATTTGTCAGTGTCATTCACCTGGAACTGGTTTTGAGGTATGAAAGATACAAGAGTGAAGGGGTCATCAGTTCTTCCTCCTTGGTTTCAGAGGGCCACTGAAGCTGGGCAGCTTGCAGCAGGGATAGTCCATGCAAAGAGGGTCTTGACAGGCCATTGTCCGAAGCTGTGAAGGTAAAGCCTAGGTGGCAGTGGAGACCCCAAAAAGACATTTAAGATGCCAGAGCTCGATGCATGAGACATCTGCCTAGGAGAGCTACATATGGGGAATGGTACCAGCCCAAGAGAGAGCTGTACGTTGCATGCAACAAAACTGGAGGACTTGAGCCATCTAAGTCCTTTGGAAGTAAAGTCCCGGAAGTCAGACACAGAACTACTGGATTTGCTGGGGGTTTTTTTGTTGATTTTCATTTGGTATTTCCTCACTGTGCCTATTCTTCCATTTTAGAATATGACTTTCCATTCAGTTTCACTGCATATTGAGAGTATGTAATTTGTCCTTTGATTTTACAGTGACTTAGAGTTAATGGATTGCCCTGAATCTCAGAAGAGACTTTGGACTGTGGACTTTCGAGTAGTATTGAGACCAATAAAGACCATGGGGACTTTTAAGGTTGCATTAAATTAATTTTGCATTTTATATGGTCATTAGCCTATGGGGACCAGGGAGTGAAATGATTGTTTGAATAAGAAAGTCCCCCATAGGCTCAAAGTATTTGGACATTTTGTTCCCAGTTAGTGGCACTGTTTGGGGAGGTCTTAGAAGGTGTGGTGATGCTGGAGGAAGCATGTCACTGGGTGTGGGCTTAGAGAGTTCTTAAGCCTTGCTCAATCTCCAGTCACTCTCTGCTTCCTGTGCCTGCTTGGGGATGTGAGCACTTACCTTCTGGCCTGCTCTAGCCACCACCTCTGCCACTATGCCTCCCTGCCATAATAGACACTTGCCCCTTTGGAACCATAAGCTAAATAAACTCTTCCTTTTGTAAATTCCCTTGGTCAGATTTTCTATCACAGCAACAGAAAAATGACCAACACAATGGGGGTATTTAAATGGGAAGAGGGAGCAAGGACTATACAAGGAACTTTGGGGATAAAGGGAAAGAAGGAGCTCAAGAACAGTGGGACTATTGGAGACTAATATTATCAGGAAAGATATGGGGAAATGGAGACACTCAAATGGGGAAAGCATGGAGGAGAGGTTAGACTGGAATAGGGAGAGGAGAAACAAATAATGCCTAGCTATGTAAAAAACCAGAGGGTATCATATAAGTCCAATGATCTAGTGACAAACTCCACATACAATATCCCTACCTGAGTCTATGTGTATAGCTGAACACTACATAACAAGAAACAGTACCAAACAGGAAAAACCTTCCCTTTGAATTGTTGATCAAGGTATACCAAGAGACTCCCAAAATTACATAACTCTCACAACCCTTGATTGCTTCACAGAACTTGAAGGTAAGACCCTGTTGCTACAAACACAACATACTTTGGATGCAGAATTTGGAGCAACAGAACTATAACTGACCTGGAAATTACTCCCCCTGAAGGCTAGCTCTCATAGCACTGGAGAGCATTATGCGAGCTGCATCGAACACCAATCAATGGTCCAACATCAACTTCAAGACCAAATGATCACATCAATGACTGGCACAACACACAGTATTGGTGCAGAAGTGGCATTTCTATCTTGGGGGGCAATCAACAATTGAATTAAAAGCCCACTCAATGGGAGGAAACTCTTCTGTAGTACTATAAACATAGCCAAATATGCATGGATGGAGAGGTCATAGATCTTAGAGAGAACCCCAGGACTGTCACATCCCTAGAGCAATATGATTTCTTACTATGTGCAAAATATGTATCTTTATATTTACAGACAAATATTCGAATCACCACTCATCAAAGAAGCTTCTTTTGTAGCAGATGGAGACCATTGCAGAGTACCACAGCTGATCACACATAGATAGTGTCTGTGACTTGCCCCAGCATAAATGGCACATCTACAATGCAGCTTCTACACCCTAGACTCATGAAACTTAGAACAAGGAGTAAAGAGGTCACTAATGCATCTCTCAATTCTCATTAATGAAGTTTCCTTATGCAACAGAGGGTCAGGAACACCAAAGGTCTAAAATGACCAAAGCGTAGAGATTAAGAGTCTGGAGAATGCTGGTCCTTGGACAGGCTTCCTACCTACCCAGTGCTCAGGGACCATTGAGGAAGAGGAGGCAGAAAGGCTGTAAAAGGCAGGGAGGTACATGAACATATGAAAATAGGGTCCTACAAGATTCTGGAGCCCTACTCATTTGAACTTACAGCAATGATGGTTGGGACCCATGCAAACTCAAGCAGACAAAATGTCAGAATAGAACTAGGGAAATTGACAGCAGATCCCAATCTCAGATGAAGAAATATTGGCAACTGTTGGATGAGGAAGAGTTGATCTTCCTAAAGCAAGAGACTTGAAATAGGCTGAATGGACCTCAGGGGATGAACTTGCACTGAAGAAAGTTTGGGGACACTGACTTGACACAATAGGCCTTAATACGGATGACATAATGTATGGTTCAGTTTGGAGGGATGAAGGGTACTGCTGGTAGGGAAGGGATTATAAAGATGATTAAGACTGATTGAATTGTTCCGTATGAAATACACAAAGACTCAATTAAAAAAAAAAAAACCTAAGTGCAAGTGGAATAATTAGATCCCAGTATGCCAAGATCCAGTTAGTAGGACTCATCTGCTCAAGACTAGCTAGATGAACTTATCATAGTGGATAACATACTCAAAGTAGGAATTAGAATAGTTTGGTTTATGTAGAGCTATGATGTTAGCCTATTGTGGAGCTCCTGGAAATGAAACAAATAGGTAGCTTTCTAGTTTTTCATTCAGTAGAATAAAAAATTTCCAAGTCAAGTGAAACTATGCTCATAAAAGCAGAAAATAAATCAATTCCCAAACTTAAGCCAATTTATAGAACCAAAACCTCTTGAATGAAAGTGCACCTGAGGAAAGGTCCTAGTAAGCTACCAAAGATTATACTGTTAATTTCTCCTCTAGTATTCCCTAAAGAGATATGTAGTTTTTTTTTAAGCTAACTGTGAACTAGAAAAAAGAAATAATTAGAATTTTTCAGATACTGGTTCTGAACGGACAAAGATTGTAGAGACCAAAAAAAAAAAAAAAAAAAAAGAAAAAGAAAAAGAAAAAAGATTGTGGCCCTCAGCTTATGGAGATTAGGTATTCAATATTCAATGGATTCTTTTCCCTCTGATCCATCTTAGTGGGTCCCTGAATCTACCCGTGGTTACTTCCCCAGTCCCAGCATGCTCATTTGGAGCAGGTATACTTAGCAACTGATGGAGTACCATTGTTACTTTCTTGATAGGGGTACCGAGGGTTATTACATTGGAAAAGGCCAAGAAGAAAACTTGAAAAGTGTCTTTACTTAGGAAAACAGTGAATAAAATAATAATGTACTGTTTGAAGTACTTCCAAGTAAAGGAACAGAATCAAGGACTAAAAGATGTAGAAATAGAGATTCTCACCATATTCCCATTTAATTCTCTTATTTGGCCTTTCCAGATCAGTGAATATTAGTTAATAAACTGGAGACTCCAGTTACAGCAGCCATACTGGATATACTTCTGTTGAGCAAACCAATATATCCCTGGTATGTAGCTGTTGGGTTGGAAAATACCCTTTTCTCCATGTCTGTCCTATCAAGAGCAGTTTTTTCTTTTCAGCTACTATGACAAGCAGTGTACCTCACTCTTCTACCTGAGGAATAGATTAGCTCTCTAGCCCAGTGTCAAAAGTTTTGAATACATCCCGATCATCTTTTTTTTGTATAAGATCTCATACTGGCCCGTTACATTGTGAATGAATGTTATTATTATCATTATTTTGTTTTGCTATGCTTTTTGAGACAGGGTCTTATATAGCATCAACTGGCCTGGAACTAGGTACAAAGACCAGGCCTGGCCTCAATCTCACAAAGATCTGCCTGCTTCTGCCTTCCGAGTGCTAGGATTAGAGGCATGGGCCCAGTGTGAATGGATATTATGAGTGGGCCTAATGAGCAAGAAATAACTATGAACTGATGGGAAGACATTTGCATAATAATGAAAAATCTGTCTAAAATTCAGTGAAATTGCTGGAGGTCCAATTGTTATGGCCTATTATCAGTCTAGGGGTTATAGTTGGATTAGTTTTCTCTGCCAATTAAAGAACTAAAAGGCAGGGCAAATCTCAGACATAGCAGAGACTTTAGAAAGGATGAAGAATCACATCCATATGCACACTCTTCCAGACAAAGTTCACCAGAAGTGAAGAGGGGCCTGTAAATCAAGAATCCAAAATTTCCGGGAAGGCCCGGGGTTTTAAGAGTTTTAGTGTTTTCCCTTTTCCTTGTTTCGAAATTGATTAACTTAAACAAAGAAGAGAAGGCTAATAGGTTTATGGGTTCAAATAAAGAGGTGTCCATGTTCTGCCTCAGTCTTAGCAAAACTGGTTTAAACTAGTTGATTGGAGTTGCCAGTTTCTAAACTAATATTCACTGATCTCCTTAAATATTGTATTATTCAGGATTCTCTAGAGGAATCGAACAGATAGGATGCATGCATACACACACATAAAGATAAAGAACTTATTAAACAGCCTGTGTAAGCTCAGCAAGGGACAATTTTAATAATATTATGTCTCAGCTTCTTCCTTTAGCCGGTTCTGTTAGGAACCATGGACTCATGAACAAAGTTGCACTGGTAGATGGAATGGAGTTTATGGATGTCTTAGAAATGTGGATTTACACCCCAGTGACTTAGTTGTGGTAATCCTAGGAGCCCCATCCACTGGCAGTGGAGCTCCAGCTGTGGGGCCATTATCATAGAGGTCAGCTGGCTACCTGGCAGCAGCTTGATTGTTTTGGACCACTTCCATAATGAAGGAAACAGTACTTTGTCTTTACTGGAATACATATTCAGGATATAGATCTGCCTTCTGTGTACCTAATGCTTTGGTCAAAACTATCATCTCATGGACTTATGGAATCCTTACTTACTACTATAGTTTTCTACTCAGCATCAATTCTGATCAAATGACTTAGTGAACAACCAGAAAAGTGCAGCAGTGGACCTAGGCTCATGGAGCTCATTAGTCTTACCATGTTTCCTGCCATCCAGAGGCAGCTGGGTTATCAAGTATAATGGTCCTTTGAAGACTTGGTAGATGAGAATAAGGGCATGGAAAGGTTCTCCAGGAGGTTGCATTTACTCCCAGTCAGAATCTAATATAAGACACCATCTCTCCGAATTAATAGGTCCAGGAATCAAAGGGTAGAAAAAGATTGGCTCCACTCACCATTACTCCTAGTGTCCACTTTGGGCTTCCTGTCTTTGCAACCTTATGCTCTTCAGATCACGTCTTTATTCAAGATGTAAGACTGCTTTCAACGGTGGATGAAACAAGTATTCCATTGAACCAGGTCCAGTCATTGTATGTTCCTCTGAGTCAACAAGTGAAGAAAAGAATTACCACATGGGTCAGAGTGATTGATCTATAAGGAATACTAGACTTCTCTACAATGGGGATAAGAAAGAATATGTCTAAATCAAAAGAATTTTCTCTGGGTGTTCTAGCATTGGAAGTATCTGCAGCGAAGTAAATGGAAAAGAATAAAAATGAATCATGGCATGACAAAGAATAGCCCAGACACTTCAGGAAGGAAGTACTGAGTCACTCTGTTAAGTAAAGAACAAAGATTGCCTGAGATTCTTGCTGCATACAAGAATGGCAAATAGATATTTACAAATACCACCTATAACCATGTGACCATTTTCAGAAATGAGAACTGTAATTGTCACGAATATTTTCTCATTATTTTGTTGCACATTTGAATGTATACACACATATACTAATCACATATCCATGTTGTCTTTCTGTTCTTATTACCTAATCATGCAACATAGGATTTATTATCTTTATATCATAATACTTCAAGCTTTGCTCATTTTTAAAACACTTACTGAGAATTGTATCACTGGTTCCCTGATTCTCAGGTCATGAGACTCAGTCTGATTTACACTATTGGCTTTTCTGGTTATTTGGCTTGCAGATAGTATACCATGGGACTCTGAACTTCGATAGTTACACTAGACCAGGGGCAAGACAGTTAACAAAGAAGTTTTCAGTTAACAAAAAGTTTCAGTTAGGAAGAAACAAGTATCTCAGAATTACAGGCACAATGACCTCCATGGAGATGCAAGTATAGCTGGCCAGGAGGACATGGACATACTAATTGGATATGCTACCTGGATACTTGTAAGTTTCCCAGTATTGTAGAAACAATGTTCTCCCTGAAACTGCCTGCACAAGACATTCTACCCAGCTGACTGAACCAGGGAATGGCTGGGAAGAAACATGGGTAAAACTCAAGTCAATTGGAACAAAATGGAGTCAGTTTTGTCAATTCAATATATTGATATCCCCTGTGTCATCTGTATCTATGAATGTATCTATAGTATCTATGATTTCTGCTCCTCTGAATAACCATCACCAATACAGCATGGAACTTTGAGGTACCACACATTATAAAGTCAACATGGACAAACATAAATGAGTTTTTAAAATATCTTATTTACTATTTTTATTTTATGTGTATGAGTATATTGCCTACATGTATGTAAGTGCACCCATGTAGTGCAATGCCCGCAGAGGTCAGAAGAGGGCATCAGAGCCCCTTGAGCTGGAGTACAGCCACCATGTGGGTGCTGGGAAATCAAACTCAGGTCTTCTGCAAGAGCAGCCAGTGCTCTTAACTGCTGAGCAATCTCTGCAGTTTTTTTAAGCCATCTAGAAAACAAATGTAGCATAGGAGGTAGGAGAAAGGAGAACGTATGCTCGTAGTCATTGCGAAAGGAAAACTTAAACCAATAGCTAGCTGAAAAGGTGATTACAACCCTCTAAATCTCAATAAACTCTTTTGGTTAGCTGGATTCCATCTTTAATCATATGGTTATTCGCTTTTTGGAACTGATCTGGGTAACATGCTCACTCTCTTAAAGCCAAGTTTTATATGTTGAATTATATAGACTAAATGAAAATATCAGGGATACCTGCTACTAGATTTAGGAACAAATGAATGAAAGAATTTTCATTTACTTTTTCTACATTGTTTTCTGATGTTTATGATCATCCTTTACTCTGTCATGTTCTTAACTGTAATTGTCAGAATGGTGAAAGGCTTTCATACCACAGATACTGACAACAAACAAATTTGTTGCTTCAGAAATGTCTGTAGATAAATGAGTGATTGCAAAAGCCGAACACAGGTTGTATTTACAGACACGACAGCTTATCTGATGCTCCTGAACTCGGGCTCAGTCTATCTGACATAGGAATGGCTTCCTCCTGTTTCTAACACAATTATTCATTGCTTTCCTCTTGCCTTACATCTGGTGCTGCAACTCAAACCTCACTCCTTTGATTAGATTTAAGAGGCTTCAGAAAAGACCCACTCCTGATCTGAATTGCTTCTCTTGGGGATATTATTAGGTTTCATTTCAGCAGCCTGGAGGTGAAACCTGTCTACCAATCAGTAAGTTCTTCCAGCATGCCTACTATGCAGTTGGTTTTGTGTTAGGAGCACTCTAGGAACATATAGCTGAAGTGAGGAGGCAAAATCTTCACATATAGGACAGTAAAAGAATAGTACGGACCACACTGAGTGGGACTGACTTTTAGCACAATAGAAACTCAGAATGAGAAGTCCACTGACTTCTAGGCTAAATAGCCAAAGATTTTAAGATTATTGTTACCAATTACTATCATTATAACAACAATGGCTAACATTTCTGAACAGTATGCATTCGCAACAGGCCAGGTTATATGCAAAGCACTTTTGAACCTTCTCTGATTTAATCACCCTCTTATTATTCCTACTTATGAAAAGAAAACAGCATACTCTTAATACCTCAGCTTTATAGATGGAGATGCTCAAGATGGTTTCATAGTTCAACCATAGCCACAGAACTAGAAAAGCCAGAGTCTGTGTAATGTTAGTTTTTCTGATCTCAAAACACTACATACGTTACCAAAAGATACAGTGGTGTTTCTTCAGGTATGTAACAGGCTGCCTTAGATAAAATCTCTCTTGAAAATGATGGAGAGTTCCATAGGGTAGGAGAGAAAATGGCGTATACTCCAGGAATTGGAGAATCTTATGGTATCTATAATAAGAAGCAGAGAAAAAGCACACGTCTAGAGCAGGACATTTATGCCTCGCAGGGTTGGAAAAGCCTGGGTAAGTCCATTCTGCACAACTGAGGGTTGTGAATCTTAATAAATCAGTGTGCAGCAGGACTCTGCTTCAGATATGTAATAGAAAGTGCTACTTAAGAGATCAGAGTCATCTTAGCTAACAAAAACTTTACATCAAAATAGGGTGGTCAAGAGTCTGGTCTGAGGAACATAGAAGTCAGAGTAATAGAATCAAAATAGCAGAGTGGTCATGCATTCATTTACATATGCCTTTCATTCATTCCCAGTGACATCACCAGTTGCTTTCGAATTGCTGTGACAAAATGCAGAAGCACCTTAAAGAAGGAAAGATTTATTTTGGATCATTTACCCAGATTGTTTCAGTCCAGCATAGCCGAGAAGATTTGGAAGAGCATCTTAGTCCATGGCAACAGCAGTCTATAGTACAAGCACTTGGTCTGACGGCAGGCCAGGAAGAGAGAATAACCTACCTAGTTAGGGCTAGGTATAACCTTCCAAGGACCTGTTCCTACTGACCTACTTGCACCAGCAAGGCCTCAGCTGATGAAGAGTCAAAGATTTTGATACCCTCCCAGAACAGCACCACCAGCATCGGGAGACAAGCATTCAAAACTTGAGCCTGTGGGGGCATTTCACTTTTAAACCACAGCAGTATACTACATTCAATGGAAAGGACTGTGGAATATATGGGAAAACCCAGAATTCCTTTCCTCAAGCTCTCTGCAGTCTAGGCAAGAAATCTGAGCTGGAGTAGTTAGAATGCCCGAGAATCAAGAGAAGGTAGAGCAGGAACAGAAAGCAAATATCTCCAGTGGACTGAAAGCTCAAGGTCACAATTCCCTAACTTACTGTTATTTTTGAGTATATATTTGACAGTAGGTTTTGAGAAAAATGTAGACATAGACAGGAGATAAATGTTAAGAAGGGGAGCTCAAAAATGGTATAAGATTGCAAGATCAAAATAAAGCCTCATCCAAGGAAATAAATTGAGATTCTCTAATTAACAACATTTACCCAGATACAAAAAGCAGGCAATGTTCTTATTAGTTCAGGGAAAGGCAAAACACTTGAATGTTTTATTTGTGCTAAAAGTAAAACAAAACAAAACTATAAAGCACTAAAAAAGACCAGAGCTGTTGTTTCACAGGAAATGGCAAGGATCCTGATATATTGAGGATGCTGGAGAAGGAGCTGAGGAGGATGTAGCAAGGATTTGCTGGCCATCAGGCAACTGTGACTTAACATCAAGGGCAACAGAAGGCCAGCAAAGAGGAAGAGAAAGCAATAATTATCAAATCTGCAACAAAGAAGAAGCAATGGAAGGCAGACAACAGTGAATTCAAAAAATCAGCTAGGACTTAAAGCCAGCATAGTGTTGATAGGCTGATGGGGAAAAAAAAACAATCAGAAGACAATTCAGATAGAAAACCAGAAAGACCTGGTAGTAGGTCAGGTGTCGGGGCAAAGAAAGCAGAGAATGCCGAGGAAAACACCTATATTTTATCAGTGCAGATGGATGTTCCTCTTTGAAAAGACTGTATTCTCATGGAAATATGAATTTGACATCTGTGTTTGGATTAATTCACAAAAAATGCCACAAAAAGGCATTTCTGTGAATGTCTCTTGAAATGGGGCAGGGTTCTATGCTGGACATAGGTGGGAGATCCAGAGTAAAAATCTAGAAAATGTATTTTTTACTCTCTTTATGGAAGGCCTTTCCTGAGGTTCAGCTATATGCTTCATGAGGTCAGGACTGTAGGCAAACATCATCATCCAGCAAATATACCCACCAAGTGAGGAGAACTATCTGTAATATGAATATTTCTAAAAGATAGGGAAGGCCTACTGGAAGCATTATGTCTGGATTTCAGTAAGCAATAAATGATAATAATAAAATTCAGGTATGATCATGGTTCACAATAAATCCTAAATATAAGTAGTAATAAAAGAATATGAGTGTGTTTATTATATTTTTATAACCCATCTCCTTCTACAGTAGAAATATATTGGGGCAAGAGACAAGATAAGAAGAGGAGAGTGCTTGCTTATGTAGCCGAGCCACTAGGTAACTATATTTAAAGTTTCAGTGTTCATATGAACAGAAATTCCATAGCTATTCTGCCTCCCTTATCTGTTTTTCATCAGAAAATTATTGATTTTAATTGGAAAGACTCCATCGATGTCAATATATATTACATTTTTTATTTAAGGTAGAATTCCTATAAGGAATTCGAAATAAGAAAAAAGAATTTGAAATAAGAGAATGAGTATCTTTATTACCAAAAGACCAGCATGTGCATTGTAACTTAGCAGAGATGTATCTGAATGAGATGTATTGAGACTATATAAAGAATATTTCCAACTTGATAATGGTAACAACAGTAGGAAGGGTAGGAAGAGAAAGATACTGAGTTGAAAAAATAAGCAAAAACTTCCAGATTTTATCAAAGAACATACATGAATTTATAATGAATACATATATAGCATTATTAAAAAGGAAAACACAATTTAAGCCAAACTTAGATACCATTAAATAGCTATCAAAGTTAATAAACTTTTTTTTTGAGATAAGGTCTTCTTGTAGTCCTGGCCGGCCTGGAATTCACTATGTAAACCAGACTGGCATCAATCACCTGCCTCTGTTTCCTTAAAGTCATGTGCCATCACGTCTTGCTGAATTATTAAAGTTTTAATGACTGACGATACCAACTGCTTGTGACAATGTAGAAAAACTGAAGCTATTTCTTTGTGGAGAAACTGGGGAATATCTTGATAACCTTTAACAAGATGCTTTCTAAATGGCTCAGCAATCCTATTCTTTTTGATCAAAACAAAAAAAAAAGATACATGTTCACAGAAGACATAGGTACATATGCTTGATAAATAATGGCAACAATCTAAATATCCATCCCTTGATGGTTACATAAACAAATTGCAGTTTACCCATAAATGCAATACTAGTCAGCAATAAAAATGGAAAGAGGTGGTACTCAAAATAAATGTAGCTTGATAGCAAAAGCATTGTGTTAACCAAAGGAGGTATATTGTAAAAGTTCACTTTGCATATAATTCTAGAAAAGCAAAATCATAAGAATAGGAATAAAATCCTCCAGTGACTGCAGATGACCAAAATGTGGACCTGATTTACCTGTATATCTAATCTAAAGGTCAGAGTCTCTACGTTCTTTCTTCCAGCCATTTAAAGTCCAATCCCAATGACACCTTATTAATTTCCTGACTTCTATACGGTATTCTAAATAGAACACAGTGCTATAAAGGGATAAAGGGCAATAAAGGAACAGGAAGGATTAAATGCAGTGAGGGATGGGATGACAACATAGAGGAGGAAGTATGCGGAAGGATAACTAATAATAAAGACCTTTTGAAAGAGTCATATGAAAACCTATTATTGTAGAAACTTCCAAAAATATACACGTACACATATATAAAAAGAGTTCAAGTGGAGTTACCTTATAACAGTATGACAATGCCCCTAGTACACATCACAGGCTAACAAATACAAAGCCCAGTGCCAGGAATTGACGACCTCTTTTGGAGTTGTTGGTCAGTCCCATAGACCCCCAAAGTAACAGGAAATTGCCAGTGCTATTGGTTACCCAGGTTATTTTGGAACTTGACAGAAGATCCTGCTGTTGAAAACACCACAGACTAGAGTCATAGAACATGGAAAAATCAAGTTTATACTGACCTGGAAGCTTTATCCCTACTGGCTGGTTTTCATAGTTCTAGAAGGTGCTATGCATACCATCAGAGGTGAAAAGAGATCATCAGTCGTATCCAGCTGTGAATCATGCCAGCTACCATAACAACTGGTCTGACAAGACATGCCTACTGTTGTAATACTGGCATGATCACCTTTCTGATAGGATTTAAGGCATTTTCCTCAGTATGAACTTATACCTGGCACCATTATCAGGGCCAAGAACCTGTGGTTAGACAGGTCCTCACCCATAGGAGAGAACCTACTATTTTTTCTCTACTTTCTTTCTTTTTTTCTTTCTTTTTCTTTCTTTCTTTCTGCTACATGTACATAGCATTAAGTGCCTACTAATAACTTACAATTATACCTATTTGTATATATTTCAACCTCATCAGAGAAGCTTCTTTTTGCAGAATATGATGATTAACACAGGGAACTACAACAGGTAAAGGTGTGGAGAATAAGAAACTATTCAGTGCTCAACCCTAAATGAGACACCCTATATCACACCCTCTCCTCTCAAGACTCAGGGATCACTGTGGAAGGGGATCAGAAAAATTTTAAGATCTAGAGGTGGATGACTTCAAGGAAACTGTTTTCTGGACACAATAGGATAGTTGCACATATGAACCCACACTGATTATGACAGTGCAAACCTAAACCCAACAAATTCTCAGCATAGAGAGATAGGTAGGTACAGTGTCCCACCTCTAGCTGAAGATATGTTGGAAATTTATAGATGCTAGGCGGGGAGGGAGAGAGAGAGTCCATTTTCTCTAAGGTTGTAGACCCCCTGTAGGTTGGCTATACTTCAGCAGATGGCCACATATTCAAGAATATATGAGAAGCACCAATTGAACTCAGTGGGTTAAAAAAAGAGGGCACAATGTTGGCACAAGAGGAATCTGGGAGGAGCTAGGACTTGACAGGTTAATAAAAAGGGACTGGAACAATGGCTCAGTGGTTAAGAGCGCTGGTTGCTATTGCAGGTGACTCAGCTTTGATTCCCAGAACCCACTCTTCTGCTAACAACCACCCTTAACTCCAGTTTCAGGGAATCCAATGCCCTCTTCTGACCTCTGCAGGTGTTGCATAACACAGGTGCACTAACATACATGCAGGCAATACACTCGTATACATAAAATAAATATAATAAATAAAATATTCTGGAAAAGAAGATGCAAAGTTGGGTGGATAGGGAACAAGGCTGATTCTGAGAGGAGTTGGGTAGGATGGGGTCTGAATATGATCAAAACATATTGTATGAAATTCTCAAAGAACTAATAAAAATGAGGATAAACAAAAAGAATTGAAGTCTCTATGTGATTACTTACACAGAAAGTTCATTATACTACTAGGATATGAAACGAAAAAGAAATAAAGAAAGGCATTAGGGAAAACTGGTCATCCAATGGTAATTCATGCTTATTGATCGTGTCTAGCTCAGAGACTGTCCCTGTTTTGGTTCAAAAGCTGTTAGGTGACTACGCCTCTTCAACATGTCATTATCCACTCAGCATGATTCTTAAGGAGACATGGGCTTTGCCTAATCATCCACGACTCCAATAATTAAAGATGTTGTCTCAACAGGAGTCTTGGATGCTTGCTTTATCAAACTGTTTCACATTGGGAATCATAATAACAACTAACATTTATTGAAGATATGTTAGATGCCTGGGTAGTCTGAGTTGTCGTACATTGTGAAGTGGTTTTATTTTCATTATATTATACACTGGAAACCTACAGTCTGAATCAGGAGCTTATAAGCAAATACATCACTGAATATGCAAGCAATGCAATAAGTAGTTATTTAATTGAGTCAGTACAACTAAACATAATAGTTCAGTTTGTAAGTCATATAGCATTAAACTTAAACAGGCCGGGTATATCCTAAGCACTATATTTCATTGAATTTTTGCAATATGCATGTCAATTAAAAGCTTCTGCTATCCTCAATATTGATAGTAAGTGTAAGTGACTTGCCTGAGGTCACAGGGGTCATAAGAGCAGAGACTAGAATGTGAACCTAAAAAGCTCTAAGGATGTGCACTCTCCACTACAACACACTATTATAGTTCTGTACACATGTGGTTCTTCGTTGATGTACCAGGAATCATACTTTGGAAAATGTCTACTGCATGTAAGGCGCAATGATGGAAAGAGCAGTGATGGAAAATGAAGAAGAAGTACACGTAGGAAGGCAAGCATGAAGTCAGATGTGCCTCTTGAGCTCGGGAAGCAAGCAGCAAGGCAGAAGGGGAAGAGCATACTGTCTTTTTTATTCATAGAAAACTCTTTACGTGGTTGAAATGCTGTTATATTATCCAAGAGGAACCAAAGTATCTTGAATTCCATCCATAATAAATCACTGTGAGTTTCTTCCTCACACAACAGAGAACAATGCACTATAATAGTTGGAAGGCATGGCCATTATCAAGTCAGCCCCTAACTGCCCATGACTAGGATAAAAGCTGGAGTTGACATGCTCTTACTTCTACTCTTTTGGTGAGTATTCACCTAGCAACTCATTTGAAGAGTTTTTTTAAATATTCATAAAACTTCCCTATTTATGCTTTACCCAGAGGCTAGGACAGTGAATAAGAAAAAACCTTTGCTTCCAAGGAGCCAAGACTACCAGCAGAGTCAGACTTAGAATGATGCTCAAGAAATATTATAATTGGACCTAGAGAGATAGGTCAATCAATAAAGTGCTTGTCAATCAAGAATGAGGACCCGAGTTCAGATCCCTAGCACCAATGTTAAAGTTGGATGTGCTGGTGTATGTCTATAACCCCAGTATTGACAGAACAGAGACAAGCAGATCCCTGGACAAATTTATGAGCTCCCAATTCAGTGAGAGAACCTTCTTAAAAAGAGACAGAGAACCATTGGGTAAGAAACCTGATGTCAACTTGTGGACTCTACATGTACGCACGTACATGTGCACACCCACTTACATGAACATACACACACAGTCACCTTAACATACACACATACACACAAATGAAGAAATACCTTAATAAAAGCAGTGATTCTTAGTCATGGCTTTATAATGGAAATATCAGAAAGACCTTTTAAGGAATTATATACTGGGTTCCAATAAGGAAAGGCTGGTTTTCATTGGTTCAATGTGGTTCTGGTATTTATCAGCAACCCCAGGTAAATCTGCAATGTAGCTTCTCTAATGGAATTAAGTAGAAAGTACCAAAATGGCATTTGGGAGTTGGTTAGGATATAGCATAGAAGTCTGCTGGAAGCAAGACCTGGATTAACTCATTCAATGAAAAAGGAATTCCAGGTGAAGCAGGGAAAAGGACCTTCCTATTCAGTCTAAGTACAAACTACATGACAGTATAAAGGCAATGGTAGGTCTGCTCATTCCGGCCCACTATCTGTATTTATTGAGAGTCTTATGCATCCCAGGCACTGTCCACAAATCTATTAGAGAGATCCCAAAATTCACACAAAAATCACACCCACTCTTAAAAGAAACTGTAATGGTTGATGCTGGCATTTCACCGTGAATTGTAGAAATAATTGTTTAATTATAATTCTGACACGTTATGAAGTTGAAGTTCCAGAATCATAAGGATTTGCTTGGACCAGAGCCAACTCACTCAGGTGGGTGGAAAAATTTACCCAAAGAATGGCAATTAGGAATAGAAAGCAGAACCAGGAATGGGAGACAGAAATTTGATTTCAGAATGGAGTCTTGCAAAGCCTTGCTGTGGACTATATGATCACTGGGTGGTCAAAGAACAATGAGCTAAAGAATGACGTTGCAGTGAGAGAAAGCAGAGTATTTCCCCAGAGTGATCTGCTCACCCAGGCCTGCAGGCTGTGCTGGATCCTGAGAATGTCACACCTCTTTTGTTCTCGCACTACATTCATGATATATCTGTTTGTGTTAATCTCAGAAGTTAACACACTACTGCCACATATTGAAGTGTCCTTGAAACGAGCCTGTCTTTAGACAGTGGTTAAATATGTTAACTTACCTGTTCAATTCAGACAGTTTAGAATTGGTCCATGAGGAATAAATACTAGAACCCAGGCTTGAACTGGGGATTTGGTAGTTAAATTGCTTGCTTTTCAAGCATGAGGACTTGATTTTGGATCCTAGTGCCCATGTAAAAGAGAGTCAAGCTCCATAGCATCTGCCTGTTATTTTCAGTCTAGGTGATGGTGGTGGTAGTAAGAGTCAGGAAGATCCCCGCTGAGCTCATTTGTTAGTTAGCCTTACCAAACCAGTAAAATCCAGATTCAGTGAGGGGCTCTGTCTCTTAAGGAAGACACCCAGCAGTAATCTGTGGCCTACACATACACACATGCACATGCACACATGTACCCTACACGTGAGCATGTATACATACATACATACAGTTCCCACATACCACAAAAGAAGGCATGACTGATGACTCAAATCCACAGTCCTTCTCTATCATATCACAACTAATATTTTGCTTGCTAGATTATGCATATCATATGCAGCTAAATAGTGTTCTGACCAATCTAGAATCACTTGTCTGTTTTGTGACAGTACTAAGATGTGAGGAACACTCTGTGATTGGTTGGTTGTTTTATAAGAATGTCAGAACCAAAAGATAAAGGACAGATTTTAAAGCCATATAACAGCAGTTAGGCAGAACGGCTTCAATGAAAGGGACCTATAAAATCTGATCTGTGTTCAGATTTGGAAGATCCCTGTTTTCACAGTCCCTGCTTCTGAGAAGATGAGACCAGTTACATTCTCTAAGTGCAAAGAAATGGCTTGTCTCTGCTCAAATTCCACTGATGAAAATGAGAGTTTTGTCTGTCAAACAAAGATACCAGGTAACCCAAGGGAGTCATGAGGAGCATTCAACACAGAGAAGCCTTTTGCACTGCTTTAGAGCTTCCCTCTGTCTGTGTATCTAGCAAGGGGGAGGTTATGCCTGTCAATCAAAGCTGTCTAGGACCATATTTACTGTCTGTCAGATCTGCTGGGGGCAGTTCAGACTCCCTACTTCCTCCCATTGACACTTCCAAGAAATCCATACGGTACCTGCCAGAGTAGAGATGGACCTGAACAGTAATTCATCCTTGTTTAAGTGTGCAGTCCAGACTGGCTCAACTGTAGTAGTTGTTACCAGGAAAACCATACACAGGAAAATGTTCTTTATAGATACTACACAGGGACACCATGGATGTATTTAAATAAATGAGCCATTAACTCTTGAGTCAACCATTAATGAGAAAGAACTAACTGCCAGGAAAGGTAATATGTGATGACTTACTGAAAAAGTTAACTCTTCAGCATTTTTCTGAATTTATACTCTCAATATGCAAAATTATAGTGCACACCTACTAAAAAAGAAAGGAATTACGTGGTTTTGATTTTAGATGAACATGAGTTCCTGGAACACAACTTGGGGCTTTATGATTATACAAAAATTTCTGTTGGTCAGTGTTGCTAGAAGATAAAATACGCAATAAGCATATTTCTAGATCATCAAAAATAAGCCCTTTAAATGTCAAAAACACGTATTTTCCTCTTCTTGCCGTTATCATCCTTTAACATAAATTCTCTTTCGTTTTCCCGGTTCTGGTTAAGAATAAC
The DNA here is from genome assembly GCA_035773235.1 of Eospalax fontanierii. Lineage (NCBI taxonomy): Eukaryota > Metazoa > Chordata > Mammalia > Rodentia > Spalacidae > Eospalax > Eospalax fontanierii. The sequence goes on along the minus strand of CM069528.1, from coordinate 80,955,569 downwards.
TTTCTCTGTGTCCCTCATAAGGAATCCTTTTCCTCTTCAATTTCTTATTCATTGTTTCAGTTCTATAGATTCCTAAAGATTCGGGTATCTAGCCTTGACTTATCTTTCCATTCACACTGTTTACACCTGAGTTCATGCATTGCCTCAGCCACTGTACATTTTGAACTTTTCTCAGATTCAATTACTTCATCTTTGTCATAAACTATATTGCCAGGTGAGATGGCCATCTGCTATGAGATGAGATTCCAACACCTGCTGGCCACACTTAGCATTGACTTTCTAACATTATGGATGCTGTCTTTCCTAGGTAGAACCTAGAAATCTGCCTTCTCTGATTGCTCAGTAATTAGGTCCCAGGCATCAGACATGGGATATTGTCATTACATTTACTCATAAGCAGCTAGGCTCAAAAAAGAGCAGACAAAGGAGAAAAGTTTCTTATGGATTCCATTTTGTTGAGAGCTATGAACGCATTCTGAGAGCAGAGCTACCTTACCATCCAGTGGCAGCAGTGTCTCAGATAGTCATTTCCTTTGTAGCCCATTCTGAGCATGATTTGGTGTGTCATTCCTCTAATTAGCCTTGCGTAAAGTTCTGCAGGTCTCCTGAGGACAGTGGCCTTCAAGGTGGCAATGACTTGAACCCAATTAATTTTTCTGACAGGTAAACTTGATCTTGTTTCATTTTCTGATTAAAGTAATTCAAAGATCCCAATTGCATACAGAATAAAGTCCAGATTTCTTAACCTGGAATTTATGACCCATCATCATTCGGGTTCCACTGATTTGGCCAGCCTCTTTACCATCATGCATAAAGATGCTATAATCCAGATACATGGAGCAACATGGGAGACTCTACCTGGTTATTTCATAGTGCTGTGTCCTTTGTAGGTCCACCCCTGTTGCCCAGTAGACGGCCGCTTCTGTCTCAGCCCATGGCTGACCTCTGGACCCTATCTGCCCTCATGGCAGAGATGCACAAACTTTTGTCTGTGTTCTCACAATGTGTTCTGAAACCATTATAATACCCAACACATGGCTGAAAGTATATTTTCATACTGACCTCACCCACTAGGCTGCATGTTTCTCAAAGATAAGAGATATGTGCTCTTCATCATTGCAACCCTACTCCTATGCAATTTCTCATCCTTGTCATGTATCCCAGATTAATGTCTTATCTACTTTTTATTCATCTAGCAGCATGCATTTTCAGAGTTTCCTAACCATTCCCTGCCTACTTCAGCAAATATTAAGTAGTCATAAATTCCAAAGGGCCTATCAACTCTGTTCTTGGTTATGCATTCTTTCCTCAAGGTAGTCTCTGAAACACCCACTCTGCTAAAAGTCTGTTTCCATGTTCCCCTTCACCTTGAGCAATTCTTTTCTCCTTCTTCATACCCTGGTACTCCATCTTTTGTGTTTAAATCATGTCGTACCCCAAAGAGGTTGTATTCATTTCTTTCCTTATTGCTATGACAAAACACTTAACAGAAGTGCCTCAAAGAAAACAGGGCCTTCTTGCTTCCAGTCTTGACTAGTTGTACCTGTAGCTCAGATCCAAAGTTCACATTCTTAGAGCAAGCAGATAATTCATGAAGACATGTGGCATGAAGTCAGCTCTGGGAATCAGTTTACTCACTGTTGACGAAAACATCCACTATAATAAATGATTACAGCAAGTCACTTGTGCTGTGAGGTGAAAACTTCCATGTAAAAGTCATCCCTTATCATACATAGACTGGATTTCCTGAGGGTCTGCTCAGTAAGTTGTGCTAAAGCTGTTTTTATGCAGTAAATTTCTTGGGATTGGCTTTAAGAAGCTTCTCTTAAAATTTTAATAGCTTCCACTCACAGTATATTCAAATGATGGGATTGGGTTTTTAATTTTTAGGGAAACACAGCCTAAAAGGTTAGAAATTTTCCTCAAATTTTTGATAATTATACATTTAAAGAAAAAAATTACTGTTTGCTGAAACTAGATTCTTTAGATATATATTAGCTTTAAACATACAGAATGTAAGAGCTAAAGATGCATGAGAATGTGTCATATACATATTTCATTTTTAAATGGGGACTAGTGAAGTCTACAGAAGGTTATTTATCTGGAAAATTCTAACATAAAAGCTGCCATGCAATGAGTAAAAGCGCGTTGGCTTTATGCTGTTATAACATAATTATAAGAGTCCAAGTTTACCTGAGTCAGTTTTGGAGGTTCCAGCTCAGGACTGAGTGGTCTGTGGGATGGGGCAACACAGAGGGCAGGGCAGGGAGTGTGTGAAAGATGAAAAGCATTTATCCTCTCTCTAAGAAGCAGGAGAGGAAGAGGAAGAGACAGGAACTCACCAATTCCCTTTAGCCCCATACCCCCAATGACTAAGGATCCTTCTAATAGGTTCCCTCTCCTGAAGGTCCACAGTACTTCTCAACAGAACTGTTCTTGGGACCAAACCTTTAATAAGTTGGTGAACACTTACCCAAATCACAGCAAGAGGCTGTCTTCGAGCTCTTCAAAACAGTAGAAAAAAATGAAGTAAATTCAAACTTGTAGCTATGCAGGAACAAAGTATATCCAGAAAAACTATCTTCTTAAATAAAAATTGAAAATTTTCTCCCAATAGGAAAGATCTGACTTAGTAACTATCATAATAATGCATTAACTAATCTAATGTAATCAAAACAGCAAGGTTATAATATAATTACCATGATGCTGTTAGACCAAAGGACCTTCACGGGAAGAGATTAAAAATAAACAATTGGGATTGGAGAGATAGCTCAGATGTTAAACCAGCTTAGGTCTGTTTAAAATGACAGGGGTTTGGGCCCCAGCCTCATGATATCAAAATCAGTCTCTCCAGTTTCCTTTTAGACATGCAAGACTCTGGATTTGGTCCTCGGCTCCAGGAAAAAAGACAAAAACCAAACACAGCAGCAAAAGTCTTGCCAGAAAGTGAATGAAGGAGAGACAGTGGAGGACGACCAAGGATGTCTCTGAGGAAACTCTTCAAGTTGAAATGAATACGTTTAAAAGTAAAGCAACATTAATAACATTTCAAGTATGTAACTAGAATTTAGAGAAACTTCTGTAAAGACGGATTATGTTTTTTTCTTCTTAAGAAGAAATTGCCAATCTGACTAATATTTGTTCACAGTGTTTTGGGTGGCAAGACTTTGGTTCAACATGCATTTATTCTACTTCTCCATGTGAAACTGTAATGGGCAAAGCCTCTCTAATCTTGGTCCAATTGCTTGTCAGAGTCATTTCCAGATGGATTGAGACAGAGAAATACAAACTAGGGAGATGGCACAAGCACTATGCTTAGCGACTATACTGACTCATAAAGGCGTAGCAAAAACTGGTTGGAAAGCATTTCAGTCTATTTCTGGCTCACATATACAGTACAACCAAATGGTAGATTTGCATTTATCAGTAAACACTATCAATCTTGGAGTTAGTGGACAGTTGCCTATTTTGGAAAAAAAATCAGCTTATTTTTGCTTTCTAAAGTTATTTTGAATTATAATTTTTTGCTCTGTCTCTACAAGTGTCGCAGGAGATAATTAAAAAAGGTTTCCAATCAAGTGCTATGAAAATTCTATTTTCTCTTTCAAAAGTTTTATAATCCTTCCAGCTTATTTATAAGGGAAAATGTCTATTAGGATATTAATATATGTCAAAACCAATAAAGAAAGTGATTGTCATCCCATGATTAACAGTCAATGAGACCTCAGAGCAAGTGTATAGTTAAGTGGTTCCCCTGCCAAAGTCTGAAAAGTTTCCTCAGACATGGTGGGACAAAAGGAACACTGGTTTGAAAGCAGAAGGACTGTATCTCAATCTAGTCCCAGTAGTTCAACAACACCTCAGTCTACCCCAGATTCCAAAGTACAGTCATTTTTGCCCTATCTACCGAGATCACAACTATTCCTATGTTCCAAAGAGTCAACAAAACAAAGCTTATACACATATTAATTCCTAGAATCTGTTAAGCACCCATGCCCTGACAGTGTAAGACCTCTTTTAATGATCTCAGCATCTGATGGAAAACTTAATTAAAAGAATAATAATGTTTTTCCTTATTTTATTTGTAATAGAATTTGAGGGAATTCTATGGGTATGTTAAAAGAGAAGAAAAACAAATGAGGCAATTTAAGGTAAAGGAAAAAAGGAGTAGAATAATGTGAAGTCAATACTGGAATCTAGGCAGCTGGGTCTGAGCCAGAGGTAGGCAACACACATTCGTGGTTCTCAGACTTCAGGCAGCCACATGAGGAAGAAAATTTACCCTTTTTATGATTCACAACAAAATCCAACAGCCAAACCAAGATTTTAGTTCAGTCTTTACGGAGGAAATGACAATAGTATGAACAGTCTCCTCAACAACACTCCCTAGACTCCAGTGACCACTTCCACACAGTTGCTACTGAAGTCATTATACTAAACAACTTGTGTCTGTTTCCCCACCTTAAAAAGCCTGAAGTAGGTCCATTTTTCCCCATAGAGAGACTAGATACTAGGGCAGAGAGAGGTTAGAGCCCTTGGACTAGGTACCACTTTCAGTAAAGGGTTGGGGGGGTGATTGAAACACATATGCACTCTCGATTTAGAACTTAAATTCTTCACAAACAAGTCAGTAGCATTTCTACAAACTACTCAGAAAAGGCAATTTTACCAGAGAACAAGACACAACTGTCCAGGGGAGTAGCTCATAGAGTGATGGGCCTAATTCATGAGCATAGCGTGAATTCCTACACTCCAACTGAGGAAAAATCACCTCCACATCCATTATCAAAATCATATCACAGTTATCATTCAGGTAAGATCATTTAAAAATACTAGATTTGGCTGGATGTAGCTCACGGGTGGAGTGCTTGTGTAGTATATGCAAGGCTCTAGGTTGAGTCTCAGGCACTGTAAAAAATAAAAGTAAAACCATCCTATTGGAGAATAGTTCTGTCATTTAGAATGCATCAAATCTCGTAAAAGACGCGCTAAACCAGAGATTCCTGCCCATCTTCATTCTTCTCCATTTCCGATTCCATAGGCTTAGTGGATCCTTAGATTTGCATTTCCAGCAAGTTCCCAAGGCTAATGTTGCTACGCCTACAGCCACACCTAGAAAATCACTGATCTGCGAGTCCTCAGAAATCATTTTCAATCAGCTCCCTGAAAGGGATTAGTTATTGATCCACAAACACTGAATTCACTGTTTTTCTTTGAAATGAAAGTTCTGTCTTATGTTATTGGGATAGATGCTAGAAAGACAACCCTGAGACACACATTCAGCCTACAGATGTAGCTATGCACTTTTGGAAGTCTGCCAACCCTAAGCAATTCATCAACAATTTCTTTCCAACCATGAAGCAAACACTCTCTAGAGGCATCCTGTAGGGACTTACCTCTTCTCATTACAAATAGTTTGGAAGGATGAAACAGAATTTTACTCACGAACAAGAATTTTATACATTCTTAGAGGAATTAAGGGGCTGTATGGCTCAGCAGTTTTAAAAGCTCACTGATTGCTTTTCCAGAGGATCTGGGTTTGGTTCCCAGCACCCACATGACAGCTAACAGCCATCCATAACTCCAGTTCCAGGGGAATCTGATGCCCTCATCTGATCTCTGCAGGCATTGCGTGACACAGGTACATATATGTGAATGCAGGCAATACACTCATACATGTAAAATGAAAATGATAAATAAAATATTTTTCTAAAAATCAGAGACTTAGGCATCTAACAGTACATGATTTTGTTTAGTTCGATTCTTCTTTTTTTGAGGAGTATGAGCTGCTTTTTAGAAAGGAAGCCTGAATGGAGCTTGTTTGGGAAGAGCCTGAACACAGCGATTAATACTAGGTTCCACAGGGCCTTTTGAGTGTTATATGCAGATTGAATTCTTTCTTTTGCATTGTGAAGGGTCATTGCTACGTCTGCACAGGAAAATGACATGCTCACTTTCATCTGAGAAGAACTCTCTGGTGGCCATGTGGAGCATATGGCACTGTGAACGGTGCCAGAAGTGGGTACTGGTTAGTTAAGAGTCCACAGATGGCAATAGCCCAAACATGAACAATGGACAAGGAGATGGAGGAGAGAGAGAATCCAGAGAGCACTGTAAAAGATAAAATCAAGAGACCTTGAGGATGTGTGTGTATGGCTATGCTTGGAAGGAAAGGTTCGATGCTATGTCTACACCTCTGGCTGAAAGAGCTGGGCACCCTCCTGGTACAAGACAGGGTTAACATGCACTTGCACAGGAATCTACCAATTTTAAATGGAAAATTCTGTGTCCCAGAAAGCTCTCAGTTTGATATAAGTTAGGTTTGTCACCCTAGCTGTGAAACTGATGTTTACAAGGTGACCAACAGGTTCTTCCATGGTTATTGAATTGCTACCTTCTTCATCTCTACTAGTCTTCCTAATTTAAAATTTTAGCACCTAAGCCTCAGTTACTGACACAAGAGCAGTCTACTCACCTGGCTAAAACAGCTGCTTGGCCCATGTGCCACATGTAGGTACAGTGTGGTTCTCATCCCAGTGGATGCATCTTGCATTCTGGCCAGAAATATCAAACAAAACAGGCTTTTTAGAAGCAAATCCAGGCTTCTGACTTTAAATATCTATTGGAGTCTGTGCCCTCCTTAAGAGAGGGTACTCATTTGTGGTGTTTATAGGAAATCACAATTAGCACTACCTTTGGGGTCTGAAACAGCTGAACCAGGACTCTGAGTAAGTGACTTCTCATTATAACAAGGATACTGCTTCTGGGTGGTCATGTGACAGGTACAAAACTGATAGCCATCTGTAATGGGAATTTTCTTTTCTTGCGACTCTGATAAGGCTTCCTTCTTGAGGGAGACATGGAGGCCTGTTCACTCACTCAACTTTGGTCCTTCCCAGTACAATCTCTCTTTCAGCAGTGTTCTCTATTGAGAAGCCCAGGTGTTTCTTGCAGAGTTTTCATACATTGGTATAGGGAGAAAGAAAGGAAAGAGTGACCGGGAGGCACATGTTACTTATAATGTGGGTCACATATATTTAATATTAATTATATTTCCTTTCTAAGACATACGAAATTTTCTAATTTTTAATATTTTAAGATAATCTTTCTTTTTTGGAGAAATTAATGATACAACATGAATAATGACTAACTTCTTAACCAGTGAAATGTGTACTTCAAATTATAATTGGTTTTTCTGTCTTGCAGTCAAAATGTGTGGTATCTGCAGGAATAGGGTCTTACCATGTAGTAATTTTGGGTAACCATGGGCAGTGGAAATGGTAATGTTGTTTTGGGGACATCTGTGGCACCCCTGACCAATAATTCATGAGGAGATATGTCAAGCTTGGCACTGCTGTTTACTTTTAATACCCAGGTCTTCTGCATGTATCATTGTCACCCACGCAGGATACTCCTTTCAAACTTCTTTGTTTCTTTCTCATAATTTGAAATTCAGTTGCTAAATACATCCTTGGTTTTGATTAACGTATTCCCTATCCCCTCTTCTCTACCTCCATCTCTTCCTCACTTCCCCAACATCCTCTCACATTTTTTATAGGACATGCATATCAAGTATTTTCCTGTAGATATGATAAAACACCATGACCAAGGCCATGTATAAAAGGAAGAATTTACTAGGTGTATGGTTCCAGAGGGATAAGAGTCCATCATAGGAGGGGAGGCATGCAGGAGGCAATCAGAGCAGAAATCTGAGCATTTGCTCAAACTAAGCCCAGGAAGAAGAGAATGAAATTGGAAACAGGCAAGGCAAAAGCCCACTCCTAGACATACTTCGTCCAGGAAGGCCACGCATCTTAAACTTCCCAAAGTAGCTCTACCAACTGGGGATCAAATGTTCAAATACTTGGAGTTTATGAAGGACATTCATTCAAATCACCACATTCCACACCTTGACCTCCATAGACTTATGACCATATCATAATGCAAAATTCATTCAGTTCAACTTCCCCAGTCTTTAGCAGCCTCAATACTACTCAAGAGTTCAAAATGTCTTCCAAGATTTAAGACACCCTCTTAACTGTAACTCCCTGCCAAATCAAAGGCAAATTACATACTCCCAACACACAGTGGGACCAAATATATATTACTATCCCAAAATGGAGGAACGGGGGCAATGTGAGAAAATACAGGACTAAAACAAGACCAGAACCAGGCAGGGAAAACCCTTAATCCTGTAGCTTCATGTCAAATGTCTGGGACTTTAGTTCCAAAGGCCTTAGATGGCTCACCCACTTCAGTTTTGCTGCCTGCAACATATATCTCTGTCTTGAGCTGGTACCACTCCCTTTATGCAACTCTCACGTCTCATAGCTCTGGTATCTCCACCATCATGGGCGCTCCATTGGCCAACCAGGCTTTGCTTTCACAGCTTCATACAGTGGCCTGTCAGGGCCTCTTGGCCTCACCGGCCCTTCTTTACACAGGGAACCCCCTGCTACATGATGCCCAGCTTGAGTGACTCTCTGAAACTACTGTGGTTATCTGCACATGATCAAGTCAGTCAAAACTCCAGCATAGATGAGAGAGGAATTCACGAGGCTCCATAACTACCTGAAGAGCTACTGTAGTGTGGTAGCTGCAGTGGGTGAGAGAATAATTCTTCTTCGAGGGTTTAACCACTGGTAGGTTGCTTGTACTCCGATGGATGACCCCAGCCCTTTCTCCACCCAAAACATGAGCATATGGCATCAGTGGACTCGGAATTTTTTTTTTTTTTTGAAAAACGAAGAGGGAGACATGAAGTTGGGAGATAGATGTATGTGGGAGATTTCCTGAGAGTTGGAGGTGTCTAGGGACTGAATATGATTCTCTCTCATTATAGACACATATAAAATCCTCAATGAATAAAAAAACAAAGTTTGGAGGAAGAATTAGTGTGTGAAATTGAAAATAATGTGACTATGAAAATAATAGACTATGAAAAGGAGCGACAGGAGAGACCTGAGATGACTGTACTATAAAAAATTCCTGGTTTCTTTCTACTTTTTTTCAGTGCTAAGTGTTGAGCAAAGGGATTCGAGTATGCTATGCAGATGTTCTGCCACAGAGCTCCTTTCCCATTCCCTTTTAAAATATGTTCACTTTGAGACAGGGTCTCAACATAACAGTTATATTGCATAGGAAAATATTTTGAATCTTTATTAGCTAGTAAACTCTGAATGTTTCCTCAATGTACTGGAGAAATGCAGAAAAAAAAGCTTATGGAATTTTGTCTTCATCATTATAAGAACTATAACTCAGACCCAGAGCTCCAAGAATCTAGTCCTCCTCCTCACTACCTAACAGAATCTTAAATAGGAATTTCAACTTTGTTACCAGACCCTCAGAGTCATTAAAAACAAAACAAAACTAGGATGTATTCTCCTTCAGAGATTTATATCAAGGATTATGAAAGTTGAACCAAATGGATAAGATAAAATTTTAAACTATCTGGTTGTCACAAAAGGAAGATCTCTTCCTTTTGTCCAGAGACCCCAACAATAATCAAGGCAGTAGGTAAACCTACAGAAGGAATGAACAGAGAGGATAGGAGATGTTTAAATCTGGAAGGAGAAATAAATCACCTGCCATTAGAGTTATCTAACTTCAGGAGGGGAAGGAATAGATCATTGGGCATGGATATTTCTGCTAACTTAGAATAATTTTCCAAACCAGAAGTACTGTGATTCTAAATATGTTCAGGAAATAAGATTAGGACAAGATTTTGTCATGAGAATTTATAATGAATTACATTCAGGGTTATGAATATGGAAATTATGCAAAATAGCAAGTCAGGATTAATTGCTCTTCAACAGTAATTGTCTTATCTCTATCAAGCCACTGAGAGTTCTTTGCCACATTCAGGCTGTGTCTTCCTCTCTGAAAGGAACAGCTTTTTATTGATCAGATAAACCACTTACTAGAAAGACTTTTATTTGGGTCCATTTTATTAGCCTCTGACTTGGTATGAATTCTGATGCTATTACAAGATATCTAAAGCTGGTCAGTGTATAAAGAGGCTTTTTTGAGCTTGTGTCTTTGGAGGTGAGGAATTCGAGAACAGAACATGGCGTCTGTTTGTCCTCTGCTCTTATGATGGAAGGGTAGTGACCATGTGTAGGAATCAGATCACATGATCAAGGAGAGACAAGCGAAACTGGCCTGCATAATACCAAACCACTCCCACAGTAACTGATCCAGTCACAAGATAGTTAATTTCCAGAGGACTTAGTCATGACTTGGGAGTACTAACCCTGTTTCTGAAGAAAGACATTAATCCATTTATGAGAGTAGTGGTCTTATGAGTTAATCATCTCTTCTGATCTCTACATTATATAGGTCCTGTTACCATTTCTCAATACTTTTACATTGGGGGTCTAAGTTTCTGGCATTTGAATTTCAGGGGTGGGGACACACTAAATTCAAGTCACAGATGCCTCATTATATTTCAAACTTCTCAGAATCCACACTACTCTTCATGACTATTGTCTGGCCAGAAATATATACTCAGCTGGATCCTCGGGGCTTTTAAATTAACATTGTGTAACTATACAATGATATAAGTCAAGACGAACATGTTCTGATATTGTACTGCTGTAAGGAAAAGGAATTTGTCACCAACCCTAAATAATACAAGAATCCAAGTGGTAAAGAACAGAGAATGCTGTAACTATGCCAACACAAAATTACTGCAGCAGGGCAGCCTGGCCAGCTTCCATACTCATGTTAATAGCATATTGTGAAATATTCTACACTTAGGTAAAAAATAATTTGTGTAAGAGATGGGTCAGCTTGACTGAAAGCTGGCCTGTGTCAAGGCCATTTACCAGGCTTAAAATAAAATCACCATTAGGAAACATTAGCACTTTATGTTTCCATCATCATCACAAACCGGAGATGTTTCAGAGACAATATTTATGGTGGTTAAACATGGTAGGAGAAATCAGATGATTTTTTTCCCTCCACCTGAAAGCTACATTTGACTGTGAGCAATAATGATTTTGTAGCAGAACTGAGATTCCCAGGGAAAAATGTTGACCTATCTTGTTTCTTTAAACCAGTGTCTAGTTTTCTTTTAGAGCTCCTTCTGATCAAATACATATAGCTACATAAGATAAATCTAACTTTACAGGAGGTAAGATTGCTTGGATCAGCTTGGGTTATATGGTAGTTTTATTAAATCCCTTGCGTAAGCTCCTCAGTGTCCCTTTTAAGAGTCTTTAATCCATAGCAGAATTCTAGAGCATCACGAACTCTTTTTGCCTCCCCACCCGCATGAACACTTAATAAATGCTGCATCCTCTAGGTTCATCTCTGATACCCAGAAGCTCTCCTTAGAGTTAAGACACAGACTATTGAGACTGTAGGAAAGAGATTGAGAGACAAGTAGGCAAAGGGCGGGAGCAGCACTTGGAGCATCTTAGGGAACCTTTGCTCACCTTCTTTTCTCATTATTTTTGATTTTTTTCTAAATACTTTGCATACTTTTTGTTTGTTAATTTATCTATGCATTCTTATTTCAGTCATTCAGAACTGTATCAGATAATTATTAAAATCTTGCTCTATGAAAGTGTCCACTAAAAAATGTTCATAGGATATTTGTAGCTACACTTTTCCCCACAAAGAGCAGGTCAAACCATGCAATGAAAGAGTTCAGCATTAAAAAGCCAACTGTCTTTACAAAGCCTTTAGTGTTAGTTGTCCACACTCCCTCCTATAGGGTCCCCCCCAACTCAACTTCTCCTATTCCATTACTCCCTTTGCACCCATTTATACCACTGTATTCTGTCTCCCCTCTCTTTAAGCCTCCCACATGGTCCATTATTAGTTTCCTGACCTCTGTGGATTTTCCAGTTGAAATACACGTAATCTAAAGATTCAAAACTAGCATCCACTTATGAGAGAGAACATGGAATATTTTTCTTTCTGAGTCTGGGTTACCTCATCTATGATGATTGCTTCTAGTTCCATCCATTTACCTGAGAATTTCATAAATTTGTTTTGCCTAACAGCTGAATAATATTCCATTATATAAGTGTGCCATGCTTACATTATACAGTCATCAGCTGATAGACATCTCGGCTCTTTCTGTTTCTTGGCTTTTGTGAATAGAACAGCAATGAACATGGATGAACAGGTATCTCCATAGTAAGATATGGAGTTCTTTGAGTATATGCCCAACAGTGGTACGACTGGATGATGTGGTAGATCAGTTTCTAGCTTTCTGAGGAATCTCCACACTGGTTTCCATGGTTTCACACTCACCAGCAGTGAATGAGTGTTCTTCTTTCACCGCATCCTCATCAGAATTTTTAATCATTTATTTCTCGAATCTTAGCCATCTTCACAAGAGTAAGATGAAATCATAAAATAGTTTTAATTTGCAGTTCCATGGTAACTAAAGAAGCTTTAAAAAGTTGAACATTAAAAGATATTTCTCAGACATTTGTGTTTCATCATTTGAAAACACTGTTTAGCTCCTTGCTCCAGTTTTAAAATGGTTGCTTGATTTTTCTGATGTTTAGTTTTCTTTTTTTTAACTTCCTAATATACTTTAGATACTATCTCTCTGTAAGATGTATACTTGATAAAGATTTGTTCCCATATTTTAGGGTGCCTCTTCATTCAAATAATGGTTTTCTTTGCTGTACAGAATGATTTTTAGTTTTGTGAAGCCCATTTGTCAGTTTTTGGTCTTAATGCCCGCTTTTCACAGGCAGAAAGTCCTTTCATGAAGCTAGAAGTTCCAGTATATTCTCCCTTTTCTCCTCTGTCATATCCAGGATATCAAGTCTTATGTTGAGGTCCTTGATCTATTTGGAGTTGAGTATTGTCCAGGGTGAGAGATAGAGATCTAGGTTGTTCTTCAACATGTAGCTAGCACCATTTGTTGAATACACTCTTTTCTCAAATGTGTGTTTTTGACCTATTTAAAATTCAGGTGAGCCATGTCTGATGGCACACACCTTTTATCCCATCACTCAGGAGGTACAGGCAGGTAGAGCTCTCTGAGATTGAAGCCAAACATATACGGACTTAAATTGGGGTCCTCAGTTCTATTTCATTGATCAATATGTCTGTTTTTATGTGAATACTGTGCTGTTTTGTTACTATTTCTCTGTAATATAGTTTGAAATCAGTGATGGTGATGCCTTCAGCTCTTCTTCTATTGTTCAGGATTGTTTGGATTATTTTGAAAAGATCATATGATGACCCACTACTCTATAAGCTTCTTAAAATATATACAAATACAGTATGAAAAACATAATATGAAAGGAGTTTAAATGGGATTACTCTATAATGAGGGAGAAATCAATGCCTCTACCAGATACCACAGGCTATCAGTAAGAAGCCCAATACCAAGAATGTATTCCACTTTTTGGAATTGGTGACCAAGGGAATCCCATAGACCCTCAAACAATTCTAGAAGATGTTCTTGTTTACCCCCTAGAATTTGATGGTAAGATTCTACTGCTGAAGAAATATGTGAGTCATTTAACTAGTAAGATGAAATCAAGCTCATTCTGACTTTGAAGTTTCATCTCTACTGGCTAGCTTTAATCATACTAGAAGGTGCTATGTATGCTACCAAAAGAGAAAAGTCATCATCAGTCTTAGCTGTGAAACCCTACAATGCCTAGTCTGGCAAGATATAGCCACTGGTGTAACAGTGGCACAAATCCTATCAGAGTAACCAACCACCCTCTGATTAGATTTAAGGCCCACTTCACAAGATGGAGCACATGCTTGGCATTGTTATCAAGGCAAGAACCTGTAGAAAGGTCACTGGTCATTGAGAACCTACTACTATTAGTCTGTTAAAGGAGCATAGTATTAGAGTGATTCCTAATGACTTTTTATTATACCTGTAGATTAGTGCATTTCTCAACACTCAGTAGAGAAACTTTTTTTTTTATAGCAGATGGCAATAAATTCAGAGACCTACAACTAATCAACACACAGAGAATAAGAGACTTTACAGTGCTCAGCTCTAAATAGGATACCCATATCACAATCTCTTCTTCCAAGGCTCATGGATCACGATGGAAGAGGGGTTGTAAAGATTATAAGAGCCTGAGGTGGTAGATGAACACACGGAGACTTTATTGCCTGGACATAAGGCAGTTACACGTGTGAACCCACAGTGCTTGTGACAGCATGTACCTGCACCAGCTGAAGCCAAACAAAAACACTCAATATGGATGAAAGCATGGGTAAAAATCCTATCCTAGCTGAGCATGTATGGGCAAGTCAGAGCTGCTGAAAGAGGGAGAGTCAGTTTTCCGTAGAGGTGTGATGCCTGGCAACTTGATCAAGCCACTGGGGATGAACTCATACCCAAGTGCATTTTGGTAGACACAAACTAGACTCAGTGGGCCTTAAAAATAAAAGAAAAATAGTAATAGAGCACAGTAAATGGAGAGCAGTAAAGTGGGTGTGGAGATGGGGAAGGAGGACAAATATGATCAAAATATACTGTATGAATTCTCAAAGAGGCAATAAAAATATTTTAAGGTCGACTTGAGGCATAGTAGGATGGTTTATTTTATTTATTTATTTATTTACTTGTTTATTGTCTTTTTGAGGCAGGGTCTCCCTGTAGCCCCAGATGACCTGAAGCTTGCTATGGAAGAGGCTAGCCTTGATCTCACAAAGTTCTATCTGCCTGCCTCTGCCTCCAGAGTGATGGGATTAAAGGTGTGTGCCACCATGCCCAGTTTAGACCAGTTTTTATAGTAAAAAATGTCTGCCCCAATAGTAAGTGGAAGCAAGTACACTAAACTACAAACAGAATCTATATTCTCAGTTATTTTATGAAAGAATTTAATATTTGCTTTATCAGAGGTCATTTTACCTCAGAGAACACCATGTTGCATATGAAGAAAATGATCTTTTATAAAATAATCAGGCAAACAAGTGAATGACATCTTTTGTTTCATGTGAATCTAGTTCTGTCCATGACTGTAATTCTTCAAAAACTAGGCCAATCTGTTGATATTATTACCCAATAACACTGTGACATTAATTATGTAAGTAATAATCAATTACATTTATCTACAAATAACAAAACCGGAAGTTCCAGGGAGAAAATATGACCATTTATAAAGAAAGTATCCATTTAATTTTATTTAATGTCTGACTCCATGGGTTTATAAAGTAACATACGGTTTATTCCCTCTTCAGACTACGTGTTAGTGTTCCAAAATGTTCGTTCTCTTCCCTTCTTTCCCCGTCCACACCCCCCTTCTATAATCCCTGAATTTCTCATTTCTCTCCTCTGGATGATCCAAGATAAAAATGTGGTTAGACTTGGTTCAGAAAAAGCACTTCCTCCTTGCCCTAGCAGAGAGCGGGCATGGCCAGTCCTGAGCTGGCCACAGAACTAGCTTGGAGAGGATGTTTTTGTGAGCACTGTTTTCGCTGGAGTAGTCCCTCCTCTGTTGGAATTTGTTTCACTTCTCGGTTCACAGGAGCCCAGGTCCTTGCCTCACAGGACACAGTTCAATCTTTATCTATTGTCAGTCATTTACTTCATGACACTGGAGCAATGATTATTGAAGTTGTGGTTAATCAGTGATGCCAACCTAAGTTATTTAGGGAACTTGTGTTTGAACCTACACTTTCTAAGGCAGACACTAACAATTACTTTATCCTTTATTTTCAGAAATGAAAATGCAAAACTGACATAGTTAATTGATGTGGACCTAAAAATTTCACAACATATTTTTTATTTAGTTTTGAAATAAGACCTATGTTGCCTATGTTGCTTAAGCTGGCTTTGAATTCTCCTCCTTCATCATATCTAATTACTGGAATAAGTATTTTCAGTCAGAAAATATCATTACTTATATATTTTGGTTTCATTAACAGATTCAATTCATCTTAAGGCATTGATTATGAACTTGAAGAAACTGAATACATTAAAAATTACAAAAGTAAATGCCAAGACTATTAGATGCCAGGCATAAGGGGGAAAAGTATTGTTTTAATAATATGTAAAACATTTGGGGTTCAGTTAATTTACAACACATCCTTCCCCACACAGTGCCTAAAGTATTGGAATTTATGAAGATATTTACAGTATAGAAGCAGGAATCTGAGGTGCAAGATGTTCTGTGGGTAAAGGTACTGTTCTAGTTTGCCTTCAATTGTGTGACAAAACACTCTGACCAATACCAACCTGGGGAGGAGAGGGCTTAGTTCACTTACATCTTCCAGGTCACACAGTTCATAACCAAAGGAGCCCAAGGTAGGAACTCAGGGCAGGAACCTGGAGTCAAGAGCTGAAGCACAGGTCATGGAGGAGTGCGGCTTACTGACTTGCCCCCCCTGGCCTGTGCTCAACCTGCTTTGTTATATAATACAAGACCACTTACCCAGGAGTGGCACTGCCCACAGTGGTCTGGGCTCTTCAACATCACTCAACAAACAGGAAAACGTTCCACAGACATAGCCACAGGCCAGTCTAAGCTCCCTCTACCCAGGTACCTATCACCAATCCTGATGCTGAGTTTAATTCCTGAGAGCCATGTGGTGAAAGGATAGAGCCGATTCCCACAAGCTATCCTCAGACTTCCATATGAGGAATCTACCAGGAACAATGTTCAGATTTAGGGGCTGGTGGAGGTTTAGGGACTACTGAATGCCAAGAAAACCTGGTTTGAATTTCTTAATAGTCTCAAGGATGGCAATTGACTAGAATTGATGTGCATTTTGAACTCTTAGAGATCCATAAAGGCTAATAATAGCCTGGCAGGAGCAAATGCACTACATTGCTAGGCACAAACATGCCTAGCTGATTCACCAACAGCAAAAGCATTTTGACTTTTGTTGTGTGGTTCTTACCTCCTTCTTAACAAAAGTTTATATTGAGTATACACAATTTACTTAAAATATAGAGAACACTGAAGCACCATATATCTTTTAAAATCCGAATACTCTTATGAAGGAACTGTTCCTATAAACCAAATTACCAATGTGTCTATTTGGCTTAATTTAGTTACAATTATTATAAATAAGTACATGGAATATATACTTGCACCCAACATTTTGCTAGAGGCATGGGATACAAGAGAGGTAGATGAATGGTCTCCTCAGAGAATCAACAGTCTTATTTAGGATTTAAGGTTTATATTAGTAAAATAGTGAAGAATGTAAATCATTCTACTTCTGAGCCAAAGGATATCTTACAGATATTGAGCTAATGATTTTTACATTCCAGTATGCAAAAAAATTATGTGTAGAGACAACTAAACAAGAGGAGCCCCAAGATTCACAAGGTCCATTTTGATCCAGTATGGTAGTCATCAGCATTTATGTCAGTCAACTCAGGCTACTTGAATGCAATTAGTCAAAGCAGAATCCTAGAATGGACAAGGAAAGTCAGAAGTTAAGCACTTGGCTGTAGACTGGCAAGTTCAAGACTGATTTAGTAGACTATGAGATTAGAGATGAATGAATTTCAATATGGGTGGTATTGAAAGACAGGAGGGAAACATATTACAAGAAGGAAAAGTGAATATGACATAAATAAAAGAAAACCAGAGAACAAGGCAGAGAAACTAGCTTCTACTGTGTTCCCATTGAGTTCAGCAAAACTCAGACATTGTGGGAAACTGAATTGCTATACAATAAATGAGGAAGGAGCTGGAGAGATGGCTCAGTGGTTAAGATCACTAGTTATTCTTGCAGGGTTTGATCCCAAGCATCAACATGGCAACTAACATCCATCTGTAACTTCAGTTCCAGGGGATCTGACACCCTCTTCTGACCTCTGTGGGTACTGCACAATAACTTGTAGACATTTCACTCATACGTATAAAAAAATAATAAATAAAATATTTTAAAATAGATGAGGAAATTTCTCCTCCTTCAGTAGGCAGTGTACCAGCCTCATAAACAGATAAGGAATCCTTCTACCACTCTGCACTCGAACTTTCCATATCACTATGTCCACTCATAATGCTTAATGGTAAAAGCTAAAGACAGGATCCTTAAGTTTTCCAAGCTGCACACAAAGTCTACATTTGATAATGAGTCAAATGAACAGTTATTATTGTAGACATGTGACATAACTAAAAAAACATAAACAAAATAAAACAAAAAACCCCCACAAAGATCAAAACAGCATTGCCTTAGGAGGCAGAAAGAACTGGATCCTGTAAGGGGTCATGGGGCAGGGCTTAAAGGGAGGGGAGATAAAACACAGTGATATAAGTGAGGAAAAGGAAATACTGAATAGGAAGGGTTAATAGGATAGGGAATGGGAAGACAGGATAGAGGGGAGCACGGGGAAGGATAACTTATGTTGAAGAACTTCTGAAAAAGGTATATGGAAATCTACTATTATAGAAGCTTCTTAGAATATACACATATACAATATAAAGAGCTTAAATGGAGTTACCTTATGACGCTGGGGTTGGTGGTGGTGGTGGCAAATCTCTTACCAGTCACCACAGGCTATCATAAAAAGCCCAATGCCAGAAATTGGCTTCTTCTTTTGGAATTATTGACTACAAACCCTAAAACAATTCTGGCAATTGCTCTTGGTTACCCGCCCAGAACTTAATGGTACAATTCTATTGCTGAAAATGCTACATATGTGAGTCATATAACTAACAAGAAGAAATCAAGCTTGTTATGACCTTGAAGCTTCATCTCTACTGACTAGCTTTCATTGCACTAGATGGTGCTATGCACGCTACCAGAAGAGAAAAGTCATCATCAGTCTTACCCAACTGTGAACCCTGTAAGCTACAATGACTAGGCTGGCAAGATATGTCCACTGGTGTAATAGTGGCACAAATGCTATCAGAGTAACCAAAAACTTTCTGATTAGATTTAAGGTCCTCCACTTCATGATGTGGAATTCATGCCTGACACTGTTATCAAGCCAAGAATCTGTGAGTAGACAAGTCACAGGCCATAGGGGAGGACCTACTACGTGTAGTCTCAAAGCGGGCATAGTATTAAACTGACTCCTAATAATCGCTATACCCAGATATTAGTGCATTTCTTAACACTCACTAGAGAAGCTTCTTCTTGCAGTAGGTCTCTAACACTGAGACCTAAAACTGGTTAACTTGCAGAGAATAAGAGACTGTGTAGTGCTCAGGCCTAAATGGGACACCAGTATCGTGCCCTCTTCTCCTAAGACTCAGGAATCATGGTAGAAGTAAAGTTGGAGAGATTGTAAGAGCCAGAGGTAATGAATGAATACAAGGAGAGAGTGTTTTCTGGACACAAGGACAGTTATACATAGGAACCCACAATGTTTGGGATAGCATGCACAAGATCTGCAAAAGCCCAAATCAGGCAAAAACTCACAAACGATAGGGGAGGTGGGCAAGAGTTCCCAACCCTAGTTAAGGAACTATTGGCAATTGCTAGCTACTAGGAGAGAAAGAGTTAGCTTTCTCTAAGGATATGACTCTAAGCAGGTTGACCAATCTCCAGGGTGTTCTAAGTTATTCCAAAACATTTGTGGAACACAAATTAGATGATAATTTTTTTTTCTGGTATTTTTTTGAGACAGGGTTTCCTGTCCCCAGATGGCCTGGATCTTGCTCTGTAGACCAGGCTGGCCTCCGTCTCTCAGATATCCACCTGCCTCTGAGTGCTGAGGTCTGCAATACCCTGCCCATCTAGAATTTATAATTCTTTAGAAAGCGATAATAAGAGTCAACATGAAGTTGGAGGCCATTAGAAGACAGCGGTGGGGAAGGGAGTGGGGTCTGAACATGGCCAAAATATAATGCATCAAAATCTCAGAGAATCAACAAAAATATTTTTTAAAAAAGAAAGAATTGAATTCAGGTTTTTACTGTTCCACTTAGTACCTGGAATACTTTATCAGACTGCTTTGAATTTTACTTTTTACAAAACATAAAAATATTACCAAATAACAGCACAAATGTGTAAGTATTTGTGTGTTTGGTACTTGGTATTAAATCTGGAGCTTCACACTTGCTAGGAAAGACTCTACCACTGAGTTATCTGCCCCACACTCTTTTTGCTTTTCTATATTGAGATATCTCAATAAGTTATTTTGAACTCACTAAGTAGTCCGGGCTGTCCTTGAATTTTCTATCTTCCTGCCTAAGTCTCCTAAGTAGCTATAATTACAAATGTGGCTTGCACTGAGTTTTGAAGCATAAATGAAGTTGTGATTTATAAAATCTCTGGTGCGTAGTAGATAATGGTGTACAAAATAAACACTATTTGCAAGTTTTTATGTTTGAACAGAGTACGTTTTAAATGGACTAATGGTCACACAGTGCTACAGCTCAGTTTAGATGAAACACAATACAACTATAATAAGCTGAAAGAGGCTTATTCTATTTTTTTTTTTTTGTATAAGAAGGAGGCACAGTGTATGCTAAATATGGATCCTTATACAGATGGGTATACCGTACACCACCAATCAAAAGAAGCTTCTTTTTGCAGCAGATGTGGGCTATTGCAGAATTCCAGAACTGGTCACACACAAAGAGTATATGTCTGAGAGATGCCCAGTCATAATGATACATCTACAGTGGAACCACTACACTAAGTTTCCTGGAACAAATTGAAACGGAGGTACAGAGAATTCTAATACATCCCTCAACTCTCATTAGCAATGCTTCCTCATACAACAGAATTGGATGCACACAGAAGTCCACAACTAAGTTTTAGAGAAAAAGAGACTGAAGTGTACATGTCCTTGGGTAGGACTCCTTTATTAAAGCTCACCAACCCACAGCTCAGGGACAATTTCGGAAGAAGGGGCAGAAAGATTACAAAAGCCAGGGTTGGTGCATGAACCTAAGGAAACAGAGGCTTTCAGACCACTGAGAACTTCCTCATATGAACTGGAAACAATGCTGACAACATGCACAAGATCCATGCTGGCTCAGTCACATAAAAGTCAAGCATAGAACTAGGGAAATGGGAAGCAGGTCCCAAACCTAGCCTAGGAACTGTTGCTAACTGATTACTGATGGGTAAAAGAGTAGCTCTTTAAGAACTCTAGATAGGCTGATTAAACTCCAGTGGTTGAACTTGCAGGAATGCTTGACCAGATAGGACTTAACATACATGCCAGAGTGCATGAAATCCTGTGTGTGTGGGGGGGGATATGAATGGGGATGGAGTTTAAGTTTATAAAGTTCTATTAAATGAAATATACAAAAACTTAGTAAAAAATATTTTTAAAAGAATGGAAGGGAACTCATGTATTCTCTTCCAAATACATAAGTAAACTGTGACATGTTAAAAATGGAGGCACAATTTGACACATGTAGCTAATTTGTCTTTGGCCTGCGACTGGTTAACAACAGTGGTATAATCTGAGTGGTGCCTTGGGATACATTCCCTAGAAGCCCCTAGATCTCTGATGTTTCATTCCCTGGTGACTCCTGAATGATATTCATTTAATAGTCACCATTTGTGTTTAATGAGAGTTGTCAGATCTCTTCTCTCTTTTACAGAGAGAAGTAGGGACTTTTTATAATTATGGGCTGAAACTCGATGAATCGGTACACACGGAAGACTGACCTGCTGCAGCTTCAGGTATAGGATAGGGTTCCCAAAAATCTCCCTCTCATGGGCAGCAGTCTCCAGAAGAGAGTCAGCAGACCCTGATGAGCGTCAAGTGCTCTTCCTTAGCTTCCAGCTGACATGCCGCTCTGCCCCTTTCTGTGCCCACGTCCTCATTTCCTTTAAATGCCACACAAATACCTTTTCATTTTCTGTATCATCTCAAAGTAAAATCCTCGCAGATGAGAAAGTGAAGTTCAAATGGTCTCCCTAGGTGGCCTAAGAATTCCTTAGAACAGAAATGTTTCCTTCAAAAAGTAGAAAAAATGAAAATCATGCAATGAGCTCTTCAGGGTGTTAATAGGAAAAAAATTTAAGTTTTGCAATTCTGAGCACCTCAACTCCTCTAATCCGCTTTTAATACTACTTATTGCTACTTTGCTGTTACTTGGTATTTATTACTACTATTATTGGTATGTCAATCATGCTTTCTTTAATCTGTGAAATTTCTGATATTTGCCTTTCTAACTTGAAAACTTTTTTTCTTCTGTTTATTACTCTGATTTTCCTAAATCATTACATGTAATTTGTCTAGAAACTTACATTTTTAGAGGAAAAAGTGTTTTATTGTTTACATCAATACAGTGACTGCTGAAAGGATTTCTTTTTCCTTAGCAGAAAAAGAAAGCAAAGTCATAATAGTATGGGATTAAAACAAAGCCTAAATGATAACCACACATTACATGTGTGAAATTTGTGTCAAGAGACTGACAATAATTGTCAATAATTCACAGTAAATTGCAGGAGAATCAGGGAGATTTGTTTACACAGAGCTGAGTGCAGAGTTGCTTAGTTGAGCTTTTCTGGATAATTAATTCACAATACAATGAAAAACAAACCATATAGCCTCTAGCCACTAAGAGTTTTCATGTTTACACATACTCTTTGCTCATACATGTATGCACACATGCGCACACACACACACTTACACACACTTGCATGGGCACATGCCCCTCAAATGACACTGGTTTTTTAACTCTGTGCATCTCTGTTAATTGTTATGTAGTCAGTATAAGGACAATGTTATCAATTAAAGCTCAAAAGTCTTAATGGAGAGGGCTTACTATAACAGGCTTTAATTTTGTTTTCTACCAAAACTGGCAATAGGATCTAAGAGAGACACAATACTTTGCTTTTAAAACACAGGGACTATTTGCTACCCATTTTTGCAGAATGCCAGCTCAGCGTAGGATTTAAGAAGTCATAGCAAAATCCATCAGCAACAAAAACCCTTTATTTTATCCGTTGCCCTGAACTGAATTCCCTGCTTGTAGAACTGCTAGTTCAGCTTAGACATTAAAAATACGCTTCCTTAGACAGGCCCCCGAGATGATCTGTAAAACATTCAAGGTGTCATAACAGTGGAGGTCACTTCAGTTAGGGGAGGCCAGGGGATGTCAAAGGGGCAGAGAGGATTCAGTGTGGGCAAACTCAGATGACTTCACAATTTCCTCTTCCGGTCTCTCGGGGCGATCCACATTCCAGTTATTGTGCAGAGTTTGGAAAGAAAGAAAAGAGCAGTTTTACTTTTCACAAACCACGTGAACAAATGGTCTTCGATTTTTCACAAGCACTCTTGGGCTTATCTCTGTTTTAATTGTGATAGCAAAGCAATAAAAAAAATGAGATTTAATTTTAACTAACATTGGTCTGTCTTAGGCAGCAAGTCAGGATGATGAGCTAGAAAAATATTAATCCAGGCTGGTTATTTAACATCTGCCTAAGTTTGAGGAGGCCACTTTTGAAGGCACCTACCTGCTCAGGACAATGAAACTCCTCAGTTACGCTCTGGTTTATCGCCGCTTTCTCCTTGTGATTGTCAGTGTGTTGGCTTTACTGCCGCTCCCTCTCATCCTCCGCACCAAGGTAGGTGAGCCTGGAGCAGAGACTGGCACATTTCTGGAGCTGTTATTCTCATCCTTCATTACTGCTGTCTAATTGCCTAGTTCAGAGTTGAATGAATGGAGATACTTTGTGCTTGAAGTCCGGATGGATATATGTTGTTTTGTCTTTTCCTCATTTCTAGTGGTTAGTATTGTTTGCTTCTCAGTATGATTAATTGGAATAATTAAACATGATAATCATTGAGAATTGTTCTCCATCTGTCCATTAAATGAGAGGAAGAACAAAAGAAACAGCCGTTTAGATCTGGTCTTTGAAGTTATCAACCTGAGGGAAACGTTCCTTCTGTTGAGACTACACAGTAATGTGTTTCTGTATGAATGGACTGGGGGACGTCCGACCTTTCCACATTGTTACATGTTGTCACCCACAAATGTATTGGGTTGTCTTCACAGCTATCCTGGGACACATGTGACCCATGGGCTTTAGGTTGGACAGCGCTGGGTGAGCAACCCGGGCTCAGGAGCCAGAGAATCCTACCTAGTTAACAATCAAGCTCTATGACTCTGTCACAGAATTTCCAGGAAATTTGATTTCCTCCTGGAATAAAGAGGCATCGAAAGCATGAGGTCATGTCCAGGTTAAATCAGAAAATGTAACAAATCATTGCACCATGCTTTAATACTTTCCAATTTCAGTGTACTTGTTTTGGTGTGCATATGAATATTTTTCAGTTTGCTTTTAAATGTAGTCAGTCTGTTAGATCCAGAATAGTAAACTCCATGAATTTTCCACCTCTTGGTAAGATGATCTGAACTAGTAAGCACCTAGTGAGTGTCATCTCTTTGCCAGTCACAGGTATTATTTGGCAGTAAGAGGACGGATGATGGAGACATGTTCTGTTTTTTGAGATGTCAGAATTAGCACTTTCAGCTGTGTCCCCTGGACTGCTTATATAACTTCCCTGAGCTTCTGTTTTCTCATAATATAGGAGCTGTAGCAAGCTTGTTGCTTGGTTAAATGAGAAAACACTCATCAAGCAGTAAAGAGTCTAAGTCTCCCTTAGTGTGTTCCTACATAGCTGGGGAAAGTCCCCCCACCCTTTGATGTACAATCCCTTCTCTTAGTGGAAGAGAAACTGGCTGATACTCTTCTCTAAAAAGAATTAATGAAATAGAATCAGCAATTATATTATGTTGAGTATCTAGCTTCCCTCAGAAGCCTTTGTCATCTGTCTGGAAATCTCTGAAGGAGACTGATGTGAGGTAATAAAGAATTCTCTACCTACGAAACAGGCAAATGAACTGGACCTGCTTTGTAGCTCTGTGTGTTATCTTCTGCCAAATGTGATCATTCCACTGCAGTTTTCTAGGCTTGGTTATACTCATGAGAATAGTCATCTGTGTGACTCTTGCACAAATCAGATAACATAACTACATCACCTACACAGGCCTCCAATCTAGCTCCTCCCCCCTCCTGTGAGGACCTGTTATTCCATTTTGTATGCTTGGTAACCTCTTTCTGAGCCCTTGATGTTAGGGATCTCAAGATATGGCAGATCCTCTCAGGAGCACATCTTGATTCATGCATGGATGACTACCATATTTTAATATGTAGTAGTCTCAGTGTGGGTCCTTACTTATGGCAGTGAGCATAGGAAATTAAACTAGTCAAGACAATCTTAGGCTATGACTACATATTATCTGTGCTGCTCCTTTGACGTATAAGTGCATCACATTCTAATTATTATCCATAATTTTTCAGGAAAATAAAAATAAGCTGAGAAAGAAAACAAATACATAAATAAAAAGCAGTGTAAGCACATGAGTCACTAAGTGGAAAGTGTATTATTGCTAAGATATGCACCCATTGATTTTTTTTTTCCTAAGCATGTTATGACAAAATTTTATTATCTCAAGCACATTAAGTACAAACCAGAAGTTCAGTATCGGGTTGCACTTAGGAATGTGTTCCTTTTTATCTTGCCTTCTAATCAAATCATGTGTTAAATTTCAATTAATATTAATGAGAAGATAGCTTTTCTAGTACAATAACAGAATCTCATATTCTGGCTACTTTTAATATATATTTTATCATTTAATCAGCTACTAATTAAACTTCAAGAATATTAATTTAACTCTTGCTTAAAATGAAAGCAGGAAAGAAGGCATAAGATTCAATATCTTACTTCAACAAGAATGCAAATCAATTTAGTGTTAACATTTAGGTTATTGAACTGAGGATCCCTTTGCATTTAGGCACCTAGCAATAAGTTAACTGAAGAATTCAAGCAAAACAAGACATCAAATTTGTCTTCTAAAAATACAGTAATTCTATATGATGTAGAATTGACAAGCAATGTATTACCGGCTGATATGATATTTTCATAGACTCCTGAGTCTACCTACCCCATCTTAATTCCATCTCCACCCCCCCAACACACACACACACACACACACACACACACACACACACACACACAGAAACAAACAAAAAACTGTGTCATCAGCAAGGAAAGACCCTAAAAGAATTTTCAAGTAATGTTCAAAATGGAAGGAAGGAGAATGGACTTTATGGAATACTCCTATGTTCCAGGCATTCTGCCAACTGCTTTGCCCAAATCATCTTATTTAACCTTTCAAGGAACTAACAAATGATTGCTGATCCTCTAACATTCTCATATTACATTTGAAAGATCCAAGCCCAGAGACATTTAATACAACAAAGGCTCAGAGACTTGTTTTGAGCTTGGATTTCCTCAGAACTCAGAATTCATGTCTTAATAGTGGCTTTGTTTTAAACTTTCTTCTATTTTTTTATTTTTGAAAGTTTATCCCTGTGGCATGTTAATCATTTATTAACAACTCAAGTAGTTTCTTCCCAACAAGTCAAAGAGCAAAGGAGGCCTATCCTAATCATTTCCTCAATCATGGTATTCTAGGAAGAAAATTGTAGTGATTCTGAATACCTGGGAAGGGTCTTTGAGAACTAAAACAATGGACGTCGTTTGCTGAGTGTCACAGAGTCCTAGATATACCAGGTGGCCCTGTCTGCTACTCAGGGTATGGTAACCCTTTCCTTCCCACTGCTCACCATGAGTTATGGTGCTGGATTAGAAATTCCATGTGCTCTAGTTGAATGAGAACTTGGGAGTGTGTTTTTCACTGCTGTCACAGGAATGATATTTTACAATGAGGGAGACTATGCCTAACCCCAGAAGTTTATAGGTATAAGTCGCATAAAAGCTCAAATTTAATTTTTATGAACTGGTTATTACTATTATTTATTTACTCACTCAAAATTTTCAGAATAGAAATAGAGACAAAAAATAGTAAGGCTCATGCTACAATCTGGCTTCTCAATGTTTCAAAAAAAATCTGAATCTATGAATCTAGAACCAGCAACATTAATAATTATAGGTGAATATCTGTGTCTACAGAGTTTAGTTTCCACGCTGGTAAGAAGCACTCTCCCAATACACTGGTGTAGATTTCTTTTGATAAAGAAATGATATCTTCTTACATATTTATACTGAACTATAAGAAATACTTTTAAATTGTTATCAAACACAAAAAGTACTCTTATTTCTTCCACAATTAGTAGTTAATAATCAGTAAACAAGTTTCTAATGCAACCTTTACTTATTTGAATGAAATAACCACAGTGAATTTTTCTCACTACGAAGAGAAAATTCCCTCAATCGGCTCATGCAAACTATTTTTAAAGCTAACCTGGGCTATGTGGTATAGTCCCATTTACATTGTCTAGGTAACTGTGTTGTTTTATTATTATTTCTAGAACTTTTCTCGTTTTTATTTTTTTCAGTTCATGCTCAGCTTTATTTCTATTCATAACTTTTACAGCGTTTGGCTTTTCTTAGTATTTCTGTTTGTGAAACAAAAAGATTAAAAAGAAGACTTGCTAGGGGTATAGTTCCTATAGTACAGCTTACTCAGCATGCATGAAGTCCTGGGTTCAATGGCCAGAACTGTATGAACCAGGTGGGTGGTACATGTCTGAAATCCCAACACTTTGGAGGAAGAAGCAAGAGGATCAGACGTTCAAGACCAGCCTGGGACACAGGAGACCCTGTCTAAATTAAGGCTGGCTCTGTCTGAGAAGCATAAGGAAAGAAATGAACAACCATATGTGGTTGGGCACATTTCTTCCTAATGTGCCTCACTTCATCTAGTTGACTACTAGCTAGGAGGCATTTTTTTCAATACCAGAGACAAGGAAACAGCCCCACAGGTACTGAGCAGCATTTTCTAGTTAATAGATTATTAAACCCAGATCACATTTCAGTTTTCTTGTAGGGACTTTCTGACTTCCTGTGGAAAATATTTTACACCAAGATAGATTTGCAGGGAGGAGAGAGAGGGAGAATCAAGACAAGCACACCTTCAAGAAGGCATCTTCCCTATTTGCAAGTCTAAAACCCGTGCGTCTTCTCAGATGCTTCACATCTGTATAACCCTCCTATTGCTAAGACTGTTTTGTGCCTCTCCGTCTAAATCCTCCTTCATCTCTCTCTCTACCCATCTGCCTCCACTTTTTCATTCTCACTCTGTCTTTCCTTGACACATTCTTCATCTCTACCTTTCATAAATCAACTTTCACCCCTTCTCTTCCCAAATCTCTTAACAGAGTACTGATTTCAAAATGGCAGCCTGTTCCTATTGGGAGCCCAACCAAACATCTTTAATGACTCCAATTTGCCTATAGAGGGACGTCTTTTAACAGATGTACACACTGGTGGATATTTCGGTTTGGGCATTTGTTCTCCCATAGTAACCTTCCTAAACGCTCGGTATTTATCCTCTACACTCACTCTTCACAGGTCCTCGAATACCCACGAGTATTCCCACTCCTCTCCCTTTGTATATGTTAATTTTTTTTTCTCCCCGGAATCCTTCTCCCTTTGGTTGTATTCCTACTTGAGAAGGGGGACTCAGACCATGGTGCAAACGAAGTCAGTCTCACCACTCGCTCTGAGCCACAGCTATACTGGCCTCTGTTGTCATGTGTACTTCACGTGGCTGCCATGTCCCCCTGCAGACTGGGAATGGCTTAAGAGCATGATGCAGATGGCTCAACTTGTCTCCCCAGTCTCAAATACAAGATTTATGCTGTAGATGGTAGATAACTATGCTGAGTGAATAGAGGATCTCATTTGAGAGAAAAATGTGGATTTTAAATTAAATCTTATAAAAGGATGAGAATTCGGGAAGAAGACAATGAGAGGAAAAAGCTTCAAATAAAGAGGAAACAGTAGCTAAGAGAACAGTAACACAGGGATGACAGGAGAGTGTCTCTCTCACAAAGCTCATTTTGTTCTTCAATGACAGGCTTTGGACCTTGCTTGGCAACCATGACAAAGGTGACAATTCACAATAAGCCTCATAATAATTACTAGAAATAATCAGTATTATCTCCATTCTATAGTTGAACAAACTCAGATTAAGAAATTATCCAAGTCAGAGAAGGTCACATACACATAAGGATTAGGCTACAGATGATATTGCTCTTAAAAAAAATTTTGAAGCTAGCATGGAAGGCATTAGATACATTATGGCATTTTCTACTATGAAATCGCACTTCAACAATGGCATTGCTCTTGAATGGGGTTTCAATCCGATCTTTAAAAGGTGTGTTAATTTGGCCCTAAGCTCTGCTCCTGCATTTGTGATCACAAAAGTACTCATTGTGATGAAACTTCTCCTGGCCTCTAACTGTTGCTTGCATAGGAACCGTGATCCTTGATGGATGGTAGTGTGTCAAGAAGTATACTTCAACTGCTTCAAGCTTCTGAAATTTGTATAGACTTGCCACAGTTCAGTCTACTCTATCTTGACTTACCTAGAAGATTCTGATATGTTTTCTAAGTGATCTTGACATGCTACCCTTCCTATTTCCTCATCTACAAAATGAAGAAGACTCTATTAAAAAGTTTCACATATTGACTATATGTCCACTGCACTGGATTCACTTGAGATTCCTCTGTAAAGTCCCAGTTTCTAGGCATGCTTACCAAACTCCTCAAGTAATTCTGAAGTTAATTCATGGGCAGGAATTTTATTACATCCTAATGCATAGAATGGAGAACTGTAGTTCTCCAGTTCTGCTGTGTGTATTGGGTGGGAAAGGAGAGCCTTATCTCCTGGATATTGGCTGGGTGTAGAGGCTGAGTGAAAAAGAGGGTTTAAAAAATATCCCTGGAACCTGGAACAGCAGAGTCAACAGCTGCCTGTCTTGGCTATCCATTTTAAAGTATAAGAATTAGCAAGAAATACCAGATATTTTTTTCCTTGACTTTTCGGTTGAGCTCCATACTTTCATTCTTCTAATATGAGGACCTTTCAAAACATTTTAAGCATTTCAATTAATAGGAGTTGCACTTTTAGAAATCATTACTGCAGTAGGGTAAATGTATCAGGAGTTGCACAAAGCTCTTTTCAGGCTCTGTCAGGTAATAATAGTGTTTTCTTTATAGCACACAGACTTAGAAGGCATGATTTTTCTCCTTTCTTAATTACTATATAGGCTCCTCAAAAAAAAAAATCAGCTGCAGTGAGCGAGGCCTGTGATTGGTTCCATGTTCCTCGTGCTGGGCTGAAAGGCACCCTTATCCACATATGTATCAAATCACCAGTCAGATCACTCCCCAATATTAGTCAGTGTATCATTAAAAATGGAATGAAAAAACTATATTTTAAACAGAATTTATATTTCAATTCCATCTGGAGCTATAATTTAAGAGAGAACCAAGGTGATTTTTTAAAATGTATCAGCCACATCTCCCAAGATAATTTGACAGAACTTTATGAGAGAAAATGTCATTCTCCAAATTGCTTAGTCATGACTGTGTATTGCCTTGGCTGCTTTCAACAGAGGTAGTTAGGATAAGATAAGGCTAAGAAGTTCTTAGATCAGGGCTGAGGATGTGGTGGGAGAACTTCAGCTGTGAGAACTTTATCTCTGTAGGTAATCATTTTAGTTTTAATTTTGTTAAGAAAAATGAGGGTTCTGGAAAAAAATGTGAAGACATTCTCTTAACTGGGTGAGAGTCAAGATACTCAGTGCCAGGCAAGTAGAAGAGAAAAAGAAAGAAATAGAGTTTAGATAAATTCCTTGCTTCATAGAGTCTTGTACATAGAATGGAGACCAAGTTTTTGTATAAAGATCAAGATAACTGAAGGAACGTAGCAGTAGAAAGAATTAGATGTGTGAGTGTGTGTGTGTGTGTATGAGAGAGAGAGAGAGCATACAAATATATCTGTGGTCTACAGCATTTACAAATAATTCTGGGATTATATCCAGTTCAAAACCAGAACTAAGGGCTGAAAAGGGATATTCCTAAAGCCCTGGAAGGCAAAAAGAGCAAGATGGACCACTGCCTCTGGGTCATAGGAAGCAGGTACTACTTGGCCCCATAGTCAGGAAGGACCATATCCCACTCTTGGATTACTGCACTTGAGTCATCCTAGCAGGAAGGAAACCTCAGCTGCCAAGATCTGAGCCATTATGCACAGAGAACTAAGGGCTGGTGAAGGTCACTGTGAAACTGCTAGAGTAGCAGGATAAGGATAGAATGAGAAAGCACAAAAATAAAACAAATAACGACCTCACAGGATAGATTTGAAAATAAAAATCTCAAGATAGTAATACAACAAGATGATTAAGAAAGACTGCAGAAATGAATACAAGAGAAAATACTCTAAGTGCAATGGAAATGAAAAAATCTGCACATGAGAAAAGTAGATGCAATATAAAAGATAGATATTCTTTTTAAAAATAAAAATATAGGGGCTAGAGAGATGACTCAGTGGTTAAGCTCTCTGGCTGCTCTAGTGGAGGACTGGGATAATCCCCAGCACCACATGGCAGTTAACAACCATCTGTAATTCCAGTTCTAGGAGAATCTGATGTCCTCTTCTGACCTCCATGAACATTGCATGACATACATGCTGGCAAAACACTCATACAGATAAAATAAAATAAAAAAAAATAGAAGTTTAAAGCAAGAACAGGTAAACAACAAAACAAGGTAGATATGCTAGAAATGAATAAAGAACAATCTAGATAGTTGTCAGAAAAAGCAAAGTAGCTCCAGTGTTTGCTGAGTAATTAGGGAACACAAGAATAAGGCTTAGCTATGGATCTAAGGCTGGAACCGATGGTGACAGAAGACTGGTCAACAAGCA
Organism: Eospalax fontanierii; assembly: GCA_035773235.1. Classification (NCBI taxonomy): domain Eukaryota; kingdom Metazoa; phylum Chordata; class Mammalia; order Rodentia; family Spalacidae; genus Eospalax; species Eospalax fontanierii. Next base: position 80,923,947 of record CM069528.1, on the reverse strand, counting down.
GCAGCCAAGTGTGTTGGATGGGATGTGGACCAAGTGTGTCTTTGAATTCATATATTGGAAGAGTGACCCTATTGTGATGACATTAAGAGGTGATGGCGCTTATAAGAGGTGGTTGCTAGTAGAAGATGATTACAAGGGTACAGTCATGTGAAAGGACTAATAGAGTTCTTTTGAGACCCCCTATGAGTGCCCTTCAGAATGGGTTGTTATAAAAAGAGCAAGATGGCTCCTCCTCTAGTCTCTGGCTTCCTATTTGGACTTGCAACCTCTCCCCGCATCTTGCATGTAGTTTCTTCATTGTGATGCTAACCATTATAAGACCCTCAGAAGAGCCAAAATGGACTTGAAAACTGTAAGCTACAAAGACCTTGTTTCTGGTTTCTGCATGTAATAACGCAGTCTCAGGGCTTTCATTATAGCAATAGAAAGCAGAATAATATCCCAGCCTGCAGACCACTGGCAGAAGTATAAGGAGGTCCAGCATGACTTTGTGATTCTAATTTTTAATTTTAGAATAATACCTAAGTCTATCAAGACAAGTTTGAGGAAAATATAAGTGACATAAATATAAGCCATACAAACTAAGAATGACAGTACTACAAGAAATAATTTGAAGAAGCAGAAACAGAAGAGGGTGAGGTTGTTTATCATTGTGCCAATGAAATTTAGCATAACTGTAGTTTGTAGAAAGTGGAATAACTAGTACAATTTAAATGAGCGCTTCAACCAAGAACCTTTCATCCTTGTTTTCTGTTCTGGTTTAGCAAATCCTATTCCTATGACCATGTCGAGCTTTGGTACAAAGATGTTCATAGCCCGACAGTACTGAAAAATTAGGGAGGATGTTCATAACCCGACAGTACTGAAAAATTAGGGAGGAGTAGAATCCTGAAGAAATAAATTCTAATATATTCTTTACTGGGAGTACTAGATCCATCTAAAGTAGATTTAACAATAATTATACAGGTATAACATATACAAGTGCATTTGAAACATGAAATGGTGAAAAAAGTTACAAAATGATATACAAATGAAGCATTATTTAACGGTAAAACAACTTTTGGAACTCGGTAAAGTGCTTACTATGTAAGCATGAGTGTCTGAATTTGGATCCCCAGTACCTACAAAAAAGCTAGGCATGGTGGCATGTACCTGTAAGCCCAGTGCTGGGAGGCAGAGACAGGAGGATTTGGCATCTGCCTGGCCAGTCAGTCTAGTCCAAACAGCAAGCTCTGTTCTGTGAGAGTCCCTGTCAAAAAATAAGGAAGAGACACATTTAAGGAAGGTCCGAATGACAGACTGCACTCCATATGCACCATACAGGTAACTGCACCCCACCCCCACATAAACACATGCATATACCACACAGAAAAGAAATGATTAAAATACTAATGTCTGCATCTGACAAGACTGTGAAAACATAGATGGAAAGATAGAAACCACATGCTAGATGGTGGTTAATTTGGAGGATGGATGCAGAAAAGGACATGAGGGGGTGGCTTGGATTAGTTTTTCATAGAAATGTTTTATATCTTAAATTTATTTCAAGCAAATGTGGCAAGATGTCTACATTTGTTCAATATGATAAACAGCTATCTGCTATATCTGCTATATTATTTTCTGTCTGTTCTAAATATTTTATAATTTTGAAGTTTCTTTTGAAACAGACTGTTCAAGGGCTTTGAACACCTTGATATTTTTAACTTAAAGGAATAGCGTCCGTCCATCACACCGTCATCACTCCATTAGTATGAGAGCAATTCCCTGAAACTGGAAAGCCCTGGGAAGGCCAGGAAAGCAGCACTAGGCACACTGCACAAGGAGCCTCCGTTAACGGACATTATGCCTCCTGAGTTGACCTAATCGTCAGTCTCCTCTGCCTGCCAGAATGTTTTGCTTTCTGAAATTCTTGACATAATTTTTTTTTTGAAAAGTTGGGGCATGTAGAGACTTTTGAACAGACAACTGGCGTTTTTATTTTTGAGGATGTTCCTGAGGGATTTTTTTCCCTCCCCTCCCTCTTCTCTCACCTTTTCTCCATGTTCTTTTATGCTTGTTTCATACATAGTATTTTGAAAAGGCATCATACATTTAAAATGTGTTCTGTAAAAAGATCTGCCATGTCACAATTCCAAATACTTTTTTCATGTGTTTTCCTTCATAATATACAAACAAGATAAAAATAGACATTACTCTGGCTTCTCTAGCTTCTGTCTTTTGCTCAAGAATCTCTAATATTAAAGCACTCTTGTACCTCCAGAACAGAACTTGATTAAACTGTGTACTTTCCCTGGATGCAGCTTATTATACTAATATCACATGTATCACTAACTTCTACCAGACTTTGTATGGGGCAGTGTTCAGTTGGGGAAAAAAGCAATGCCCTCTCTCTTGCTTGACAAGGGTAATTCTGTTTTTCTTCTTTCGTAGAACCTCAGTTTCCTTCAGGCATGAAAAATGGGGTGATTCCTACAAGTCATGGCAAGTTAGGCAACAAAGACAATGGTGATATAGTGCAATTATAATTACCTATGTTTCACGCAAAATACAAAATGTATAAATGTTTCTGGTGGAAATCCCACAGATAAAACATATATTTGAACTGCACATTGTAAGATGAGCAAGTTTCCAAGTAAAACCAAAGATTTAGTAGGATTATAGACCAGAATTAAAGATGACTGGAAAAGACCCAGTGCACAAGTAGCCCAGATTTTCTCATTCTCTACCCTAAACAAGACTCACATGAGTTCCTTCAAAATGCTTCTCTTGATTCAGCGTATCCAGGAATGGGCCTGGCATCCTATAGTTCTTGCAAGGAATTCCTTCCAGATTTTACCAGCATTCCTGGTCCAGGGGCCATGTGGGATATACACAGAGAAAACCAATGAGCAGTGTTAGCCTGGAGACAGGGGAGCAAGTTAGGATTTTCAGAACATGTAGGCAGCAAGTCTCTTACTAGAGATTTCACTCAAATGCTGACCAACTCCAGGAGGGAAGAGGACTGAGGGAGGGGAAGCTACTTCATGGAACTGGGAAGCATTTCTCAATCTCTAAATTGTAAGATTTCCTTGAATCTGGAGAATTGTTGCCATGGCACAGTATGAAACCCAAGTTACCAAATCTCTCAGTTTGTTAAGTAAAACCAGAAATTCACTGTATTTTAATATGACATCTACTGGTTTATAACTTCTGAATGAAATTAAGCACACATAAAAATAAAAGCATCGTGAGTCAAACAAATTGAATTTGCTTGCTGATCTATTAGCTATTCATCCAGAATATGAGCAGAAGCAAACGAAACTATCACTTGGAGGGGTCCTAAGGCTTTCTGACAGGTAACCTAACTGAATGTTCTGAATTAGAGTTCAGTAAAAGTATAAACTGAGAAGCAGGGGTCAGATCCAAGTATCAATCGAAACAATGTGAAAAGGACACAATTTTTTGCACAGAGTCTTGCTATAAAGCTCTGACTGGCCTGGTACTCGTTATATAACCCAGGTTGTTTTTAAACACATGACAACCCTCCTCCCTCAACTTCTCTATTATTACTAGGATTGAGGGTGTGTCTACCATGTCTGGCTCAAGAAGAAGACTCCTTAAATAGAGTGAGTGTCAAGAAGTACGGGCTAAGCCTGATTATAAAAATAATCAAATGCACAATAACATTAGTGAATGGTCAAAAAAACCCACTGAAACCCACTGGCTCTTGGTTGTTTTAATCCACAGCTATGTTAGCTAAAGTATGAAAGTCTTCCAGAAAAGGTAATCAATCAGTAATTGAAATTTTGTTTGTTATTCTGTCACCAAAGCTACCCTCTGAGAACATTCAGATTCCTGAAATGAAATCTAAACCCTAAGGTAGAGGTTACAGGTGGTGCCCAAAATTAGACAACCTCATCTTTCCCTTTAATGTTTTGATGCAAACATTATATAATGGTGTTCCAGCGAGTTGTAAAGGTGACCAACCCCTCAACCTGGCTTTATGAAAGAGAATGACAAAATAGAATTGCATTTTGGAAAATGAGTTGGTCTTGGAACAGGTTTGCCTATTGTGAGAGTTGGATGGAAGCAGGGGTGCAGGTTGAAGGTACACAGTGAGGATAGTAAATAGGACCACAAGACTGGTTAGTGGAACTAGGGACCATGATGTTAAAACAGCCCATGTTATCCTTGAAAACAAGCTCTTGCGAGTATGGCAGAAAGCGTAATTGTAAGGGAAATTTGGGGGCCAAGAGTGGCTTCTTATTACAAGCAAATGCATAGCCTTTCTTCTACACTGGCGTCTTAAATCACACTTGTGCCCAGATTGTCTCTAGAGCAGTTTAGAAGGACTCAGTGAAGATTCAGTTTTGTTTTGCCATTATATTGTTTGTCAAGACCAGAGAGGCAGACTCTGTGAAAGCTGTCAACATCAAAACACCTTTATTCCTTTTCCTTTAAAAATATAACACAATAAAGATATGACAGAGTCTGGGATTATTAAGAATCCCTTAGAAATCCACTGAAAGAGTGAAGATGCCGGGGGAGTAAATGTGCAGCCCAGAGGATTGGGCCTGACGTGAGGGTGAATCACAGGGAGGAAAGCTAGCATTGTACAAGCTTTACAGAAAAGACTTCATCAAAGCCTGACTGCAGTTCTGGTAAATTTTCAAATGCAACTCAGAATCTTCAGACACTAAGCTGTATGAGAATAAGAAAAAGAAACAATTATTGATTACTTAGCACATTTCAAGTGGTTTCATATCAAAACTATACAAGCCACATATGACTACAAATTTAACTACTTGTTGCCCATGCTTTACAACAGAAACCTACAGCTTTACTAAGCAAAGCTACAGATTCTATGAGGAGTCACATTCCTTCTGAGTCTATGTCTCCCACAGTCTCTTCCTCAAAAAAGCCAAGTAGACACCCATTCATACCAGGACTTGGTCACTTAGAGCTGGATTCCCGTCCATCCTTGCCAGCTATCGCCATGTTTCCGCTGAGAGGAAGATCGGGTAAAGCTTTCTTTTAGCTTGATTTCCCACTTTTAGTTAGAAAATAAGGGAAGCAGGTCCCACTCAAGCAGGCACAATTAAATAAAGACAAAAGAATACATGATAAAGATGGGAGGGAGGGTTGTCTACAGCTTGCCCATATCTGCATTCCAAACTCAGAGTTCGTTTGAGAAGCCAAATGAGAGAGAATCCAACATCTGTGTACACTAATATGGCCACAGATAACCACTTAGAAGATGTTCTGTTTGGAAGGAAGCTTGAAAGAAAACAGGTGGAAAATTTTCAGGTTTATATTTTTTCATGTTTAATAACTTGGCTCTTAGAAGCCTTAAAAATGACTCTTTGGTGGCAACTTAACGATGCAGGGGTGTCAAAGCCCCCTCTCTCCTTCCTTCTCTCCTGCCTCTGCCTCTGCCGTTCTGTCCCCCTCTCTCTCCCCCTTTAGTCTCAACTCTCTTCAGCAAATGTGGCCATGATTTAAAAGCTTATTTCTGCAGGCTCTTTCTCACCTGGTGTCATGTTCTTGCTCCTTACAGGAAGCAGAATGTGCCTATGTCCTCTTCGTCGTTGGCATATTCTGGATCACAGAAGCCTTGCCTCTGTCAGTAACAGCCCTGCTACCTGGCTTAATGTTTCCTATGTTTGGGATCATGCCCTCTACAAAAGTAAGTTCTCCAAATGCTGTCAGAATTGGATTGCTTATTTTGTGCTGTGACTTCTTTTGAGAAAGGCTGTTTTTAAAAGGAACTGTAATGCTACAATAAGGCTTCTTTGGAAGTGTCCCCAAACTTTTGGGTGCTTCCTCCCTCTGAGCTTGTACATATTCGCCTACCTAAGGAACAAACACAGGTTAAAGCTTCTTGAGCCATTTGTATTTGGAGAGAAAATGTGTGCCCATCTTCTCTTGCCGACATCTACACTTTGTGCCTTCCTCTCAACGAAAGGGGCCACCATTCACACCCTCCGTAAGCTTTTACTCCTCACCAGAATTTGTCTGACAGTGTTGAAACATTTTTCCTTTTAATGAAGAAAAAGCTTCCCTGTTTTCTTTTCCAGAAACCTGGCATTTCAAAAGATGAAGCCAAATGAACTTTCATGTGCATTTGTGTTTTGTTCTTGCTGAGAAGATTATTCATGCTGAGAGCTGTTCCTGATCATTCTACAATCTAAGGGTGCTCATCTGAACAAAATAGATTCTGTTTCTCCTTAAAAGCATGAAGTGCTCTGAAATCAGAATCTATCTCCTTGAAGTCTTCAGTCAGCAAGCTGCCTAAACCAGAATCACAGTTTTCCTAGGAAAGAGTTCAAACTGCCAGTCAATGCAATTTATCACTTTGGACTTCCGTCTTCTGCCTGGGCCCAACACTGCTCTCTTAAAGCTCACATGTCTTCCATGTGGGTGGAGATGATTTTCTTTCTAACTAGTCTGGATTCAAGTTCCTATGAGAGGAGTTGTTCTTTACTTCCCCGGGTATAGCCCAAATCTGTCTGTACTTCTGACCCTCCTAACTTTGATTTTGCTATTTCCAATTGTGATTGATTTGGAAGAAGATGTATCCACTCTTATCCTTTAATTCCTCTTATTCTCACACAAAGGCTCCACCTCCAAAGAATATGAGATTAAAAATTCTCCATTTCTAAATGGTCTAACATGCTGTCTTTTTGTAGTGTATGTGAGATGGCCCAGAGACAGAAATTCTGTCAGTGCCAAGAGTGGTTGGACTACTGTGGCTAGCAGTACCTGCCCAGGAATCTTTTATCCCCCAAAGTGACAGCATCAGCAGTCCTAGAATCAGAAACTGAAAGGATTTCTTCTGGGACAACTCTCACTATGTCTAACAGATGAGACAGTTCCATGTTTGAAGACTTTCTGAGTTGGAGGTCTTCAGTAACTCACAATGGCTAATTATAACTTCAACAATTCACCTTTATTTGGACCAAGCTTGATATTCAGTTACATTAAATCATACAACATTTACTTAACATCTGTTCTGTAAATATAATTCATCTTCCTTTTGGATATAGCATAGTTTAGATTTTAAAATCAATGCAATCTCCACCTCTTATGATTTCTAGACTTCAAATCCTTAAATCAAACCTACAACTTCCAACTCTGTCACCACCGCATTCCAGATTCTTCTAAGAACTAAGTCTAGTTTGTCAACAATACTCAAGAAACATAATGTACCAGTTACTGTTTATATTGCTGTGATAAATTACCCTGATGAAAGCAACTTGAGGAAGGAATGGCTCATTTGGTGGATGGGAGGGGACTGCTGGTGGTGGGAGCTTGAGGCAGCTGGTCACATGGACCTGCAGTTGGGAAGCTGAGGGTGATGAAGGCTGGTGCTCAGCTTCCTTCCTCCTTTCTATTCAGTCTAGGACCCCAGTCCCCAGAATGTTGCTGCCCACCTCATGAGGTCCTCCCACCTCAACTTAATCTTGATAATCTCTCTCAGGAATGCCCAGGGGCTAGCCTACCTGGCATTATCTACCTAATCTAGATAATCTCTCAGTGCCATCTCCAGAGCATCCCAGGTGATGCTAGATCCTATCAAGTTGACAGTATGAACCGTCACAATTGGTAAATATAAAATCTGCTACAAAATAAGCACTCAGCAAATGCGGGCTAATATAACATAGACTGACAAAGATAGATCATTTCAGAAACATTTGGAGTGTTGTAAAAGTAAAGAGTTCATCATCTGCAATTCTGGTCCAGTATTTCAGACTTTTGAATTTCTTCACCTACTATTCTGGAGTTTACAGGAAGTCTAAGAACTTGGGATGTACAATGGAGATGGCTGATCTTCAGTCTTGTGATCCTTTTTCCAGACAAAACAACTGACCTTTAACTTACAGATGTCTGACCAAGGCTACAGGGATGTTATGGACAGAGCTATAGATTTTGTCAGAAGATCTAAGCTTTGTAGTTGCTATTCAGGCTAATTGTATGTATTCTTATGTCACCTAATAACTCTTTTTTATCATATATAAGTGGAACATGAAGTCATGTAACATCAAATAATATGTGTGAAACAATGATTCAATGTCGTGAGTCTTCATATCCAACCGTGAGAACATTACCCTGTCATTATGCCCTGTGACAGCACTTTAAAAATTCAAATCTTTCACTGAGTAGGGTAATGTCTTCATCTAAGTGAAGAGCTTGCAACGCCTCTCTCTTCAGCTAACACTGTAAGACTGACTCTGGTAAGAGTTGGTAATCAGGGTAGACCAACCTGCTTACCTAAACAAAGATTTACTAGAGATGAGGAAATTAACCATTTGAGATTGGGAAACATCCAGTGCAAAGGTCCTAAGCCAAGTCAGCACCTACAGTATCACTAGAGGTAAGGGAGTGAACAGGGAGTTGACTGAAGACAATGTTTGGGAGGTAATATGTGGACATGGGCTCTGTAAGGCCTAAGATCATCATAAGGTTTTACCACTTGAGAAAACAGAAAGTTGATGGATAAATCTGAACAGAAAAGTGACATGGTTAAGCTGACTTTGATTTTTCAAGACTAATTTGAGCTGCTGTATTGAAAAACAATGCAGAAAGGGAGGTAAGCTATTGAAAGCTGGGTGAGAAACCATGGTGACTCAGAATAGAGGTAGTGAAACAGACATTGACTATATTGCTAATAAATTTTGAAACAAAAGCCAACTAACTTTCTTGATTTATTGGATATGGCATATCTTGAAATCTCTTGAAAGAAGAGATTCAAGGATTACTCCTAGGCTTTTAACCTGCAAGCTAGAAAAAAGTAGAGTTATAACACATGAACTTTGAACCATTATGTGTAAAGTAGATTTATTGTAAATGAAGGGCCAGTGCTTGGGGTTCAGTGCTAGATGTGTACATATGTCTATTGGGCATGTAAGTGAAGATGTTGAGTGTGCAAGTGAACACAGCTTAACAGTCCCTTGTTTATGAGAGATGACTATGGCGTTTTTAGAATGGATACTCATGAGCATATATAGCTGGTATTTAAAGCCCATGCCCTCAGGTCAGTTCAAAGAGTAAGTAAAGACAGAAAATCAAAGTGGAGTCCTGGATGTTGAAACCTTCAGAAGTTTGGCTGGGTGGTGTGGCTCAAACCTATAATCTCAATACTCTGGAGGCAAGTTTGTGACCAGCATGAGCTATCTTTGGAGTGCAAGGCCACCCTAGGTAGCATAGAAAAACACCCAGTTTCAATCAAACAAACAAAAACAATGGTTTATTGAGATGGGTGAAAGTATTAAGCAAGGGCACTAAGAAGAAAAGGTTATTCATACAGGAGGAAAACCAGGAAGGTGTGGAGTCTCAGGATCCAGGAAGGGGTGGGTCCCAGGATCCAGGAAGGGGTGGGGTCCCAGGATCCAGGAAGGAATGGGGTCCCAGGATCCAGGAAGGGGTGGGGTCCCAGGATCCAGGAAGGGGTGGGGTCCCAGAATCCAGGAAGTTGTGGGGGTCCCAGGATCCAGGAAAGTGTGGGGTCCCAGGATCCAGGAAGGGGTGGGTCTTAGGATCCAGGAAGGGGTGGGTCCCAGGATCAAGTCAAGCAAAACTTTAAGGATGGAACAATGACCAGGCAGTTAAATCTGCTGTTAAGTCAGTTAATATGAGGACTAAAAATTTGATGATGACACTTAGCAAAGCAAATTAAATACTTACAAATGAGCTCTATAATCTTATTAATTTTACCTAACAAGACACAAGTTAAGGAACACTCTCATTTAATTCACAAACAACATGAGGAATCATTTAATTGACTTCTTACTGATTTGTGCAATGGTTGCTCAAATGATAAATTATATAGCCAAGGGGGAATACGTGTATTCTGATTCCAAAATTCCATATTTTTAAATGAAATCCCATTTGGGGACAGAAATACAGCCATTTTGATTTTAGGAATAGATTGAAAATCTGATGAATTTTAGTTGACATATCACCCCTCCCTCAAATAGTTATATTTATCATTTATAAACCAACAGTACCTCCTCCTCATTTTTAAAAGACCGAATCTCATGTATGCCAGGCTGGCTTCAAATTGTCAAACTCTAGCCAAGGATGATCCTGAACTTCTCATTCTCTGGATTCTACCTTCTGAGTGCAAGCACTAGGATTCTAGGCAAGCACCACGGTCTGGTTTCTGTGACGCCGAGAATATGGATTTTATGCATGTTAAGCAAGTACTCTACCACCTGGATTACAATTCCAGTTCCCAGCAGCACCTTCTATTATCTCCTGGTCAATAAGCTTATAAAAATATTCATCATCAAATATACTTATTCTTAGGAAAAACTAAAGAGCATGGAATATATAATAGCAAACATAGAGAATATGGACCTTTAATCCCTAAATTTGTTTAGATTGTAGGCCATAATTTGCTTGCAAAGTATTGGTAGACTATAGGTCCGAGGACAAATCTACTTTGTTGTCTAATTTTCAAACTAAAGTTTTATTGCAATACAGCGTTGGCCATTGATTTATAAGTTGTCTTTGATTCTCCCATGTCATTGACAGAGTTGAGTAGCTGTGACAGAGAACATATAGCCCACAAAATCTAGATGATGTACTATCTATCCCTTTTAAATTATGATGGTCCCTTATATAACCCAAATAAGTTACACCAAAGTATTTCACAGTTTTGAACTTATTCTTGTGTTTAATCACTTACTAGTACAGTATCTTCCCCTTATCTTCAGGGAATGTATTTCAAGATTCCTGGCTATTGCCTAAAACTGTCAACAGTACTGAACCCTATACAGATAGTGAATTTCCCCGTGTAATCTGCTGTGCTGCCACATAGTTGCAGTATTAATCTACCTTTCCTTTTTTATGCCATGCTGTCTTCTTTTGCCTTGTAATTATTAAGTAAAATAATAATTACATAATATAAAGACTGTGATATCATAACAGTGGACTCATAAGTAAGAGGCTTGCAGGTAGTGTATACATCATGGATACACTGGACAAACCATGATTGACATTCTGGGCTGGATGAAGCATGACAGGATGAGATTTCAACATGTCATTCTGAGCAGTGTGCAATTTTAAACTGACGAATAATCTGAAATATTTCCATTTGCTATTTTCATACTGCAGTTAATGGTGGTTAACTGAAACCACAGAAAGTGAAACCCTGGATATCAGGGGACTGCAGTCATGGTTTGCTCTAAGTGTCCCTTTGCATTTTTAAAATTAATTCTACACTTATTTATGTATTTAATTCTCATGGTACTGATAGAATATGTTCAGTGTTGTTGTCCATTCAAGCTGTTAAAACAAAATAACAAAATTCTCTCAAGCTGTGAATTTACAAACAATAAAATTTAATTGCTCATAATTTGAAGGCTAAAAAGTATAAGATCAAAATACCAGTAGAGGGGCTGGAGAGATGGCTCAGTGGCAGGGAGCACTGATACTCTTGCAGAGGATCAGAATTAGGTGCCCAGCACCCATCTTGAGTAGTTCACAAACACCCCAACCCTGGGGGATCCAACATCCTCTTCTGGCCTCTTTTGCACGCTCTCTCTCTCTCTCTCTCTCTGTCTCTCTCTCTCTCTCACACACACACACACAACTAAAATAGAAAATTTAAATGTTAGTAGATTTGTTGCCCTGCCGGTTCACTCATAGTAAAACAGATGAGGAGATGCCTTCTAACCTCATTTATTTTTTTAAATTATTTGTTTATTTATATTTTATGTATATGAGTGTTTTGCCCACATGTATATAAGTGTACATGTGTTATGCAGTGCCCATAGAGGTCAGAAGAAAGCACAAGATATCCTGGAACTGGAGTTGGAGACATTTGTTAAGTCCCATGTAGGTGCTGGGAACCAAAGCCAGGTCCTCTGCAAGAGAAGCCAGTGCTCTGAACTCTGGAGCTATCTCTCCACCCCCTCTAGCCTCATTTATAAGGGAGTAGAGCTAGTACGAAGTTCATATTATATTCCAATATGTAAATCTCAAAGGAACATCAACATAATGCCATAGCAATCAGTGTGGCTTATTTCTGTGAACAAAACTATGAAAGAGAAGAGTGTCTTTCACAGCTCAACTTGAGTATCAGTTCTTATAGAAAGATTTCCAATTTTCTGGGAAGAAGTGGTCACTTATTCTATGTTTTCTTTGAAGATTTTGCCTTAGAGAAGTGAGTCTCATGTACTTGTGATATTTTCTTGCCTTCCATGATAAGTTCATTTTTTTCTCATTTAATAATTTGTATGCTTCTCGAGCCTAGGGACTTAGTAATTAGATACCTATCGAATACAGATTTTATATGCTCTGCATGAGCTAAATCTATAACTTCATGATCAGTAAAATTCAATCTGTCTTCAAGAAGATCTAGTCTAATGATAGGGAGATTTAGTAAAGAAATGAGCACAATATACACTAAAATGTGTCGAAACATGGAGAAATACCATCCCACCCAGTTTAGGATCTCAGAGAGGGAATCTTAGGAGAATTAACATCTGTCCTAATCCATGAAGGATGATTGGGAGTATCTAAGAAGGCCAAAGGACTATTCTTGCTAAAACTGGCAGCAAACATTAAACATTTTCTATGTTTGGGCAACAACATACATAGAAAATCATTGGGTGGAAGGGCAAAAGATTGAGCTGGACAAATTAAATGAGTCTGGATTCTGGTGGGTCTTGTATGGCACAAGGAGAATATTTGATTTGGTTTCAGATACCACGGGATTAACTGAAGGAGTATAAGAAGGTTAGTCACATGACTAGATTCATACTTTAGAAAAGTGACTGGTAGTGGCATGCCCTGAATTAGAGAAAGATTGCTGAGGACCTTTATTAATGTGATGATGTGTGAATGGAGAACCAAAAAGAATGGGACATACAAACCATAAGTAAAAAAGGAATTAGATGACGTGGACGTTTCTGACTCAGTTAACAAAACAGATGGAAGTTTTATTCTTCGTGAAAGTGGATACAAGAGTAAGGAATTGTTTGAAGAATTGTGGTGAGAAGGTAAAAGTGCCATTTCAAATACTTTGAGCTCCTAGGTGTCTGTGGGAAGTCGAAACAGAAATTTCTGTTGGATTTACATTCTAGGGCTTAAAAAATTTACTATCTAGATTGAAAAATCATAGTGCTGTACTCAGTATCAGTTCAACATGTTATCACATGCCGACTACATTACAAAATATTTGGGTACACAGAGATAGGAATTAAATCTTTAGTATTTGCCATTGGAGGTATAAACCAAGAAGACGGCATAGGGAACCTTCTTGAATGTTAGCAATTAAGAAAACAGATTTAAAAAATCTGTAAGCCAAGAAAAAATATCTCAAAGAGCAATGAGAGAGCTGCAGAAGAGAAAAACGATTCACTAGTCTAGAAATGCTACAAAACTCAATCAATTTAAATATTGTTTGGGACAGTATTTAGAAGGTAGAAAGTCAGAGACCATAGTTTCTTTCCTTCTGTTTCTCCTAATTTATTTAATATTATCTATTCCTATATGTGCAAAGACATACGTTGGCTAAAAATATTAAGTTCCTGTACCATGGCATGTACCAAGACAGGTACCAGTTAGATAAGTAAAGAGTATTAGCAGAATGTGGCATGTTATGAAGAAACAGATTCAGAAAGAGAGCAGGATCTATTTAAAAATCCTGGACATTTGGTGACCGAAGGACAAAAAGAGAAGAACCTATCAGATACCAACCTTTTGCTTCCATTGAGATATGACAACTGTAAAGATTTGTGGTACTCCAATACATGTATGCAAAGGGCAATGATCCAATCAGGACAATTAACGTTTCCAGCTCTGAAGTGTTTATCATTTGCTTGTGTTGTTTGTATGAAGTTTCCTTTATATTTAAAAATACAGTGTTCTGAGTATGGCTATTTCTCTGTATGTTTTTAAATAGCACTATTTATGGGTAAAACTATAGAACATATTTAAGCTTATATTCAAATACATCTCCATGCCTCTTAACACAATAGAAGGGTATGTAGCTGAAGGTTACTCTCAAGAACAACCTGAGTGTCTTTCCTGCACATTCATTTTTGACCAAGATTCAGAATAATGGGTAAAACTGTAATTTCAGGTGGCATCTGCTTATTTCAAAGACTTTCATCTGCTGCTAATTGGAGTCATCTGTTTAGCAACATCAATAGAAAAATGGAATTTGCACAAGAGGATTGCTCTGAGGATGGTGATGATGGTGGGTGTGAATCCAGCATGGTAAGTAATGTATTTGCTGCATCCAATTTATATTCTAAACAGACCATTTTGTGCAGAGCAAATAACAAATAAATAATGCACATTCAGGGAATTACTCGAGTAGTAGTGCAACTCTGAAAATACAAAAGTGGTATAAAGTGTGCTTGAGTTGTAAGAGGGAAAAAACAACTTTCCTTTCACTGTGGGTCTAATTGCAGGGAGACTGGAATAAATGCACACAACTCTCTCACCTTTAATGCACCACTGGAGTCAGAGAGGAGCCTTGAACCACAACAAATGAGACTGATAGACTTCAGAGTAGATTTCATTCCTATCTTGTTTGTTTGGCTGATTACACATTCAAAACTTATTCAAGAGCATCCTTTATCAACAGGGAGGATGTTATGAGCCAAAGACAATGAAATTACTGACAGAATACAAATGTGTGCAGAAAAATTTCAAGGTGAACATTTTTCTTTTCAAATCAACAGCTGCAAAGTGAAACAATCAATTAAGAATTTTCTTCAATATATGAAATTACTCATATGGTTGATTTTCCTTTCACTGAAATGAATGTATTTTTCTACTAAATTAATTAGCTATTTGGGCTCTTTTCTACCTCTTGTTATAAACATGAAAGTCAGCAAAGGAACATTCCCAGTGTCATAATCATTTGCATAATGATATTTTGCTTTAAAGCCTTAGGTGGTTTTCCCCTCTTATCTTTCTTTGGAAAATAAAATTTTATTGACTTTAGTTGCATAATTCCTTCAAGGGCATTGCAGACTCTGTATTTACTACTAATGCAGCAAATTGTTTTGCTAAACACTAATACTGTGTGCTTATGCATGCGCACATACTTGTGTATATATGACACAGATTTTAAAGAAATGTTACTTGGAAAACTTAAATGTAAATATATTTAACATATTTCATTATTTAAAATGTATTTATTGATTGATTGATTTTATGTATATGGGAGTTTTTCCTATACGTGTGTAAGTGCACCACATTCGTGCAAAGATCTATGGAGGTTAGAAGAGGACATCAGATCCTCTGGAACTGGAATTAGTTGTCAGATGGGTGCTGGGAACCTAACCCAAGTGCTCTGCAAGAACAGCCAGTGCTCTTAAAGTGAGCCATCTTTCCAGCCCCTCTTAAAATGAAATGGTGCCTTGTTTCTTGGGTGTGATAGAAATACATCTTTTCCTAGACTATTTAGTGATTGCTAAATGCAGGGCAAAAAGTCCAGTCCATTACATCACTGTGTAGCTTCTCAATTTAAGGCATTTTCACCAGCAGAAGTTTTATATGATCCTAATATTTTTAACATAGCAATACATCACATCATACAGGTACCATAAGTTAAAAGTTTTCATTTTTAAATTGAGAATTATTTCTTGTTCAAGTCACTTTCTAAGTTTTATTTTGTTTCACACATAGAAAATATTCACCGTACATAAATCTGAAATATGATGTGGAATTGTTCATGTAAATCTATTTTTAAAAAGAATAAGATACTTTGACAAACATCACTTATGGGAGGCCTGCTTCTGAATGATTTCTGTGGTCTCCTATTCAGATTACATTTTTCCCCCAATTATAATTTTGGAAGTTTATATATATGGTTTAAAATCCCAATTCTTAGATCTTCTACTTTTAAGGATGAATTACTCTATTTATAAGAGCAGACAATGTAATAAATCTAATTCTTGACCTCAAGAAGGAATGCCATGTTCAGGAGAGCATAAATAACAGAATCTATAAAAACATTTTGAAACTTCATTTTAGAAAGTGATTTTAACCATTTTCTCCGCCTACTTTAGAGTGAACCAGAAGACTGAATAAGTAAAAGATTTATAAATATTAGCTTCATTTCTTGTTCTTTTATCTTCTTGCTCCACACACTAACAGAGATATGGTCAAATGATAAAATAAAAACAAGGGGCCCTGGATTTATTACTTGATTTCACTTTCACCTACTTGTATCCAATGGCAAGTAGCTATTCATAAGACATACTCAAGTATTAGGGTAATACAAGCTGTGTTGCTAAAGACCAACTGACTATTTGATGTGAGATTAATCATTTATCTTGTTTTGAGAGAATATTCCCATAGTACCCTTATATTTGAAGGGATAGATATCTTAAGAATTCTACACTTACGTGCTTTACTTTGTTTTCTACCTGTCGATGACTGTACTAGGAGTTCATCATTTGGGCAGAAACTTAACCTTCTACTTTTGGAAATCCTTAATTCCCAACTTGTGAACAATACTCTTGACAGTTAACTATAGAGAGCTACATGAGACAGACAGAGAGAGAAGGAGAGAGAGCACAGGTCCACACTAAAGACCCTCTCATTTCAGGCTGACGTTGGGGTTCATGAGCAGCACTGCCTTCTTATCTATGTGGCTTAGCAACACCTCTACTGCTGCCATGGTGATGCCCATCGTGGAGGCTGTGGCGCAGCAGATCATCAGTGCTGAAGCAGAGGCCGAGGCCACTCAGATGACTTTTTTCAATGAATCTGCCACCAATGGACTGGAAGTCGATGGTATCATGTGTTGATATGGCCACAGTGGGGTCTAGTCATTTGGGCGATAGGCATAAATTTAACAATGCTGGAATATAGTTTAATTAACTGTCCAAAATGCATGAAATGCATTTTGCCTCCCTCTTTTTATAGTCTCCAGTACGTATACAAATGAATTATACAAATATTTTACTTTAAAATCAATGCTGAATTTATAGTCTCTGACTAAAACGGGAAGGATTCTTCTTGTACTCCAGCCACTGCAGAGAAACACTCTCATGTTTTGATCAGCAGATGTCCAGGTTACTCTGCCCTGCCCTGAATGGCTTTTCTGAATAATATTAGAAATCTTAAATTACTACACCCTATTTGGGTACAGCATCAAGTTTCACTATGGTTATTTCTGGCTCTGATGAACTGCTCTGATGCAATGAGATGTTGAGGGGATAGTTGTGTTTATAAAATACTCTAAGAATGTTATATTAGCATAAGGTGAACCTGTTTATCTTTAGTTTGTACTAATGCTCCATTTTCTTGTGCACACACACACATACACACAACCATAGAGATTCAAAGATAACCCCTTATTTAAATTGCTTTTCTTTTAATTAATATTTTACAGAAACTGCTATTGGACAAGAAACAAATGGGAGGACAGAGAAAACAAAACCAGTTCCAGGGTAAAGACTATTGACATTTTGATCGCGATTTTCCAAATTACATTTTAATAAAATTATAAACTGGGTCAATTTATGTTTCAGGAACAGTAACGATGCAGGAAGAATTTCAAGCAAGTTGGAGACGGAAAAGGTACATTAGATTTGATTCTAAATAATTATACCGGAATTATATTAGGACTGTAGTTGGTCCACACAAATTTTGAAATGTGTTACTTTGCATGACCAAGTCTCAGTTTTGTCTAATGGTTTGACAAGCCTTCATGGACAGACCTCCAAATAGGAACCATTCAGGTTGTGAAAACATAGCATCATTGTTTTTTCTTGTAGTGTAATCCTGGTGATGGCAGCCAGCCAGCAGAGTTTGAAGAATGTATTGTTTCATTTCACACTAAATTTTCACTGGGTTTCATTAGCATTACCCTCGTTTCTCCCAGGTTGGGAACTTAGAACAACTCTTTTTCATATAATTACAATGGATCACATAAATTTCGTGCTTCCTAAAAATAAATGCAGAATTCATGAGTTGTCTGTCAAACACAAGTGAAGGAGTTGTGGCTATTCTAGACACAGAAGAGAGGAGAAGCTCATCATAAACTGTATCATATAATTCATTTTCTCAGAATAAACCAATTTAAAAAAATGTACTAGGTTGCACTGGGATCAGTATTTCTCCAGACCACTGAAAAGTAACCCTTCCTAGGAATTGTCCTGTAGTAACTATGGTAGGGAAAAGAGGACGGTGAGGCCTGTGTTCCTTCCTCAGGCTATACAATGTATTAGCATGCAACTTAGTGGGAAAGGGAACATGCTTGTTGTTTACAGAATTCCTCAAAGAAAGAGTCATTTCTATGTAGAGCAAAAATAAATGTAAGATAAGTTTTAAGCCATTAGCTACGCCTATGTGGAAAGCTTTTAAGGAACAGATTTCATATACATATATATGTATATATATGTATATATATACATATATATATGAAAACATGATTACCTTTAGGGATAGAAATAATTCTTACACCACATTAAAAATTCAGAGTCAGGTAAGTAAGTATGTTGTAGAAAAATACATTGGAAAATGAACTTTACAAACTTCCTTAGAAAACTGGCAAGCCTAGAAAGAAAGAACAAAGAATATACACATACTCAGTAACTTGCTTATAGACATCTTTAAGCTAGTCTAAACTTTGAGTTCAAAATTCTTTGGTGCCAGTTATGTCCTAGGCACTGCAGGGAGAGATACTGGTGAAAAAAAGAATTCTCTTCGTAATAAGCATCTCAAAATCCAGTGAATGCAAAAAAAAGAAAATCTGACATAAAAGCTAGAACAAAGGTTTCCACAGAAGTCAAGCCTTCCAAAAGGAGGAACAGATAGTTTAATGTAGGCATATCATGGGGAATCAGCCTGAGGTTAAGATGCTGAAGGGATGATAGAGTGTCCCTCTATCTATGTCCATTTAGCAAACAATAGTAGTAAGTTCTCCCATATAGCCTATGACCTTCCCAGCCAAGGATTCTCTGCCAGGTTATAGAGCCATACATGAATTCTTTCCTGTGCAGTAGGCCTTAAATCCATTCAGAAAGTGGTTTATTATCCCCATAATATTCATGAAATTATTGCACCAAAGAGTATGTCTTGTCAAGCAGGCCATAATTTTAGCTCACAGTGTTCACAGCTGGGAAACACTATTGATGACATTTGTCTCCTGTAGCCTGTATAGCACCTTCCAGCACTGTGAAAGCTAGCAGGTAGGAAAGAAGCTACTAGGTCAGCACCAGCTTGGTTTTTCCATGTGCTGTGGCCCAAGTGTGTGGTGTCTTCAGCAATGGGGCTTACCTTCGAGTTCTGGTGGGTAACCAATAGCAATGGCTATGGTGTGTACTTTGGGTGACTAAGACTCCCTTGACCAAAATCTCAAAGAGAGGTATTCAAAATGTGGCACAGAGATTTTGTTTGATAATCTATGGTGTCTAAAAGGAGCACTAGCTGCTTGGAGAGGGTTGCTTCATTTAAACTCATCTATATATAAAGACGCTTTCTCAGGCCTCCTTAGTGTTATTTTACCATTACTCTACTCCCTTGTCTGAACTATCCTCCCATCTCCCTCCCTACTTTAACCTCCCCCAGTATTCCACTTTCCTCCATCATACCATTGTGTCCTACCATACCTCCTCCCTTAAACATTTCCTTCTCCCTCCTCAGTAGTCTCTTCTTAGTTTCCTGGCTTCTCCATGTACTCCAACTTAAACAAACAAATAGAAAGTTATTTTGGTTCTTAACTATTATAGCTCTCCTTTTAAGAATAAACAAATCATATGGTTCATATTGTGATTAGAAGAATTGTAGCTGTTCTTTATCAGGTGTACCTTTAATAATTCAATGCTGACTGATTATATGGATTAATTTCTAGTCATAAAATGGAAGGAATGTTGCAATTCATAATCCTTTGTGTTTCTGATTTCTTCCTGACATAGGTAGAACGTCCTAGTGATTAAAATAAATCCTCTATAATTTGATATTGTATCTTTACCTACAAGCCATAAAACATATAGACACTATTTCCCTTTGGGAAAGAGTGGGTTAAAGTCTATTTCAAAGACAAAAGGGAAAGCAAAAGCTTGATCTGGGCATGGTGATTCACACGCGTAATCCAAGCATTTGGGAAACTAAGGCAGGAGAATTGTTGTAATTTGTGTTTGCTGATTTGTTTGTTAGACAGGTCTCTCTGTCCCAGCCCGAATGGAAATTACCATGTGGACCAGGCTGCCCTAGATCTGGGCTACATAGTGATTTCCAGGACAGCTTGTGCTGTGCTATGAGACCCTTTCATACACACAAAAAAGGCACAGATTATTTTTTTTTTCATAATTTGCACCATTCTACTATTTCTGCAAAAATTAAAGTTGATCTCTAATAAAACTTCTTACAGTTTTAATCAGTTAAGCACCCTCATTTTGCACAAAATTAAGACTTTTCCCTAAATGTTATTAATCTTGAATTAATACAATTATACCAATGCAAAATGATTAATAATTTTACCTTATTTTTCAGAATTTTTACCCCAAAGGCAATAATACACCACACCACACACACACACACACACACACACACACACAGATCCATATAGTTTATTGTGTAGTAAGTAGACAGTTTCCAATAAGTAAAAGACATTTAAGAATTGCTCCCCCCAAAATTCTGTATTTGTTATAACAGTAATCACATCAAATAAAATAAGAAACTGACATTTGGGTTTGGAGAAGCAACTCAGTGCTTAAGAGCAATGAATGCTGTTGTAGAGGACCTGAGTTCAGTTCCCACAATCCACATGGCAGCTAACAACCACCTGCAACTATAGTTCCAGGGGATCTAACACCCTCTTCTGACCTCTGCAGGCATTGCGTAATACAGGTGCACTTGCATGCAGACATGTAATATGCTCATAGACATAAAATAAGATAAATTAGCATTTTTTTAATAAAAGCAATCGACACCTAACATATGTTCAAATACTATCTTGCCAATAAGTGGTCTAATGTCCCTGCCTCATTGCAGTCACTGTATGCATATGCCTCCCCTGACTTCTAAAGATGTGTTGCCTTCTCACAGGCTGTATGGATTTTGCTTAGTTTAGTTTACTTTGTCTATTACCTGTTTTCTCCACTGAAATGTAAGATCGGCAGATTGTGTCCTTTCACTGCATATGTCAAATATCTGCAACCCAAGTATTGAGTAAATATTTGCTGAATGAGTGGATAATTTCAGTAATATTTTTTCAGACATTCAACAATGACAGAAAATAACTTATGCTGTATATAAATTACAGTAAGAAGCAAATAGATAAAAGTTTAACAATGAAGCTATGTGTCGGGTGAATTTTATTTCGTGTGGGGAAAAAAACATTGGTTTGGATAGCAAATGGGCTACTGGAATGAAGAGACAGTTCTCGGAAAAAGAAACAAATGGTCAACGTGTGTTTTAAAGTGTTCTGTATACCTAGTCATGGGGAAATGCAAGTTAAAATTCCTTTGAGATACCATCTCATCCCAATTAGAATGGCTATCTTCAAGAAAGTAAGAATAAATCCTAGTGAGGATTTAGGGGAAGAGGGACGCTTATTCACTGCTGGTGGAACTAGGATAGCCATTATGAAATCAGTATGGCTGTTTCTCAAAAACTTAAGAATAGACTTACCAGATGCTCCAGCTATAGGTCTCCTGAGCATATTCTCCAAGGACTGTATAGCCTACCACAGAGATATTTGCACATCCATGTTTATTGCTGTTCTGGTCACAATAGTGAGGAGGTAGAAGCCACCTCATTACCCACCAGCAGATGAGTGGACAAGGAAATGGAGGACATGTACAATGGAGTTGTATTCTGCTGCAAAGAAAAATAAAATTATAACATTTGTAGGAACAAGGGTGGATTTGGAAAGTTTGGCATTAAACAGGATGATCCAAATTCAGAAAGACAAAAAATCTCATGCTCTTTTTCAAAACATGTGTTTTTTAGCATCTAACATATGTGTGTGAGAGAGACACAGAAGAAATATGGGTAAAACAAAAACTAGAAAGGAGACCAAGAGAGACTGAAAATTGGTGATGAGGAAGGATGGGAGTTGAGAAAAAATATTACACATGGAAAAGGTAAAGCCACTGGAGTCTGTAAAGGGAGATCAGGGACATCGGAGATGGGAGGAGGTGCCGGGGAAGGAAAAGCCACCCAAACAGACTTTGCTAAAAATACCATAATATCTAAAACCTTGTCTGCTTATTTATTATGTATAATATATGTGCTTATTACAAATTAGTTGGAGCTAAAATTTGTTTGCTTTGAAGTCCAGAAGTGCAAAGTTCTCATGTAAACAGTAAGAATGATCATTCTGCTGCTGCTGGAGGTGGTAATGATTAGAAGCTGCATTAGAGGATGGTGGATATTCATTTGTCCCTGGGATTGCAGGAATTGATTTAAGAGTGCTCCTGTCTAAGGGCCACAATTCTATGCTTCGTAACTAACAACAGAGATATTTTTTCTACCAGACTCTCCTCTCAATATAGCAAGGCATTAACTGGCCTTGCATGAAAGCCATGAGTGTGCAGCTTGTGAATCCCACATTACTCTCTAAACATACCTGGAATATTTTTATGAAATGAAGTGTACCGAGAAAAGAAAAGTGTAACCCTGAAAGGACACAGGCATACGTAGGGACTATATTTCTCAGGTTCGATGGAACTGCTAGGACAGTTCACACATCACTCAAGATTTTCCCAAGAAATGAGTTCAAGGTATCCACAAATGAAACTGTAGACACTAAAGGAAGAAGCTGCAGCTCCTTGCCTCCCCTACGCACACTGATGTTATTTGAAGAGATAGCCCAGAGTTTTATACTTGCCCAATTGCTAAACCTCCAGGCATCTTCAAATGAAAGAATGGGAAGATCAGTATGTTTTTAACGAAAAAAACTGAAATAATTGCTTTTTGTTCATCTTTTAATATAACCTTTTTTTCCTCAAAGGCTAAAGTTAAGCGGAAAAATATCCTTGAACAAATAGCATCTTGCTTTTAATTAGTTGTTGTTTGGTCTGAGGGTAAAAATCCTTACGGTTAAAACTTAAATCGTGGAAGACAACACTTCTTAATATTTGCTAAGAATTCAACGAGCCTAGTAGCAAACCAGTTCTTAATATTAGGAATGGGGCACATCAGTCCTACCAAGCAAGGTGATAGCAATTGTAGAATATCTGGACCTTAGACCAAATATGGAATTGGTATTTTAGCTTAAATTAAAGTGGTTTTGCAGCTGTGACTTTCTTCTAGAGTATTCTTCCCTCTTCCTAGATTGGGTGAAATTCAATCACCAGGGCAATTACATAACTTCTCAGTCTTCACTCAACACAGCCTGGATGTCTTCTTTTCCTTGTCCAGATCCTGTGATTGAGAGGCAATGTTCACAGAAGAGGTGAGGAGGGAGAGATGGGACTCCACACACCCTTTAGAAGTCCAGTCTTGGTCTATAACCTCACTGTAGACTTTGATCTTAACTGAAGTCAAAGTTCGAATTTCTTTGGGGCTATATGGGGCTGTACTTGATTGTACTGCAATAAAACATTTTATTATAAAATTAAATTTGATTATATTTTCTCGCTATACTTTTCATTTTGTATATAAAAATGTATGTATTTCTTCACATTTTTATTATTAAAATATCACCTTGCAAATAGTATACACTCAGCCATATTGAAAGCATCTGCAGTTTAATGTAACTATGCAATAAACTTTCCACAATATATTTTATTTGATAATGGCACTTTGCTTCTTGAGAATAACATCAATAGATTTCTTTATTCAACTTTATAAAACAGGAATACATTAATTTTATCCTTGAATTGTTTTTATATATTTTGAGCATGAAATATTTCATATATATATTTATGATTTATGATATATATATGAATGTAATGGCATTCTAAACCAAAAAGTGGATAAAGTGATGTATGTTATGCCCTGGATTTAGAAATATAGCATAGCAATTCCAGAAATTTCCATGTACCTTTTATCTAGTTCTATTTCCTTCCTTAAACAATCACACTGAATTCCCTTGTAAAGATAGCCAGAGTTCAGAATTTATGCTCCTGTTTTCAGTTTTCATATCTGAACTAAGTGTATAGGTTTGAACCCTCTAACAAAAACTCAAAATATCAAAAGATTTAACCAAATGAAAGTAGGCTCAAATGGTGGGTCTGCAAGCAGGAGAACCTTTACTTTTTAATTTCCTCTACCGTCCTCAGCCTTGGAACCTTTAGAACCGGATGATTCTATGTCTCTGTCTCCTTCCATTCTGACTGGCAGGAATAGGAATCAAGAAAGTAAAAGGCAGGTAAACTGGTTTATTATCACCTTGGACTTAGGGCATTTAGCTTTCTATTTCATTTTTCACTAGTTTTAATTGACTAGGAATGTATGCAGATGTTCAGTTACTTATGATATCTGTTGCTGATTTAATTTTTATGTTACTTATATCTCTTGTTATGTCCAACAATTTTTGCTTGTTTTTAAAGTTTTTTTTTTTCTTCTTGATTTTAAAATTCTTTCTTTGAGAATTTCATACAATGTATTTTGGTCGTATTCACTCACGTGTCCCCAACTCCTGCTGGGAGTGGGAGAATCAGTTTTCTTTAAAGGTGTGGCCTCTGTAAGTCAACTACACTCCAGTGGACAGTCGCACACATAAAAATGTATGAGCAATGCAGATTGAACTCAGTGGGTTTATCTTTTTTTTTTAGTCTATTTTATTGGTCTTACAAAGCTATCGATTCTAGAACTAGACAACACAGAGTGTCTTTTGGTGTTAAGTTTCAAATTTTTCTTAATAGGAAAATGTTTGCAATTTTTGAAATGCAATTTTCAATTATAGGATCTCATATTTTTTTCTTTACGTGCTGAGATGTATTTCTACTGAATTTTGGCTTTCTTTCTGTGAGCAGCTAGCTAGCTATGAGTCAAATTATCATTCTCTTCTAGTCTTTTCTCATTGGTTATTTAAAGATGTGTGTAATTTGTGTGTCTGTGAGAAAGAGAAATCCATTTGATGGGTCTATGGGTATTTTCTACTGAGTATCCATTGTCTCTTTTAAAAACTATGGTTTCTCAATATTCCATTGCCTCATCCTAGTTCCTATTTTTCTCTCTCTCTTTCTCCCTTCCTCCCTCCTTCTCTCTCTCCAGTTAAATACATTAAAATATTTTATTTTCTAAGATTACTGACATCTCTTTTGTCTTCTGGATTCTTGATAAATAATTTAGATTAATTCTTCAGTTCAGCAATTCCCCCTTAAGCTGTTTTTGTTTCATTGGTTGGCCTATTTACATTTATTCCTTTTTAAGGTGTGTTTGATATTTTTAAAACATCATTTTATACAGTAATATTTTTCAAATCCTTCTCTAAAGTCATTAATCCTTAATGCATTTACTTCTATGCTATATTTAATAACTTTAATATCTGCTGCCCTTGTTCTTTCTCTTTGATCACTTTTGTTTTCTGGCAGTTCTTGTACCAGTACCTAATTTGTTTTTTGCACTTTTCATGCTTTAAAACATTGAAATGCTATTTTTCTTGGAGATTTCTATAGGAAGGATTTAAGTTCTAGTTCGTTTGCAGTTGCCTATAACAGTTTTTTATTATATTACCATACTTCCTTCAACACAAGTGATGACAATTAATGCTTTAAATGCCCATAATGAGAATTTTCAGAATACACTGTGTTTTCCCCAAAGTTAACTTGAGATTTTCTTCTCCCTCCTTTATGAACGGTATTACATTATAAATCTTTTCCCATACCAGGACCCACACAGTTGGCCTTGGGCGTTGTCTTCCATTCCAAACTCTCCTTGCAACAAGATAATCTGAAATCTCCAGAGCAAAGTCTGACTTGTCCCTCCCTCCCGTAGACTGACGTGCATTTAATGTTAAAGAGTCCTTCTGCAACTCTTGAGCCAGCTGGGTTATGCACGCCAGGAGTTAAGGAAAGAATCCTCTTTTACATTTTGTCCTGTTCATTTATTCATTAGTTTTATTCTATGACTTCTTTGCAGAAACAATTTCCTTATAGAAATAAGGATGCACATAATGGGAAGCCAAATTTAATTAAAATTAAGTAACGTTATCTGTACTCTGTTAACTGAGCACATGGAAACAGTATGCAAACAAAGTAGGTCCCAGTGTCTCTCTACCTTTGGCACTCTGGAGCTTCCACTCTTCTTTCCCCTTTATTATTTACATCATCCACCAGCATATGGGCTATAAAGGCACAAGGGTCGTCTGTGCATTAGTTATTACTAAAGAGTAATTCATTTCTAAAAATACAACTAGGGTTGAACTGCGTGTTACATATGATAGGCAAGCCCTCTCCTACTGAGCTATACCCTCAGCCTGTGTGTTTGTTTTAATTTCAGAATCTCCATTAAAACATGAACAAGCAGACTTAAAGTCATAAACACAGTTTATATTTATTTTTTTCAGCCATTTTATATCTTTTAATTTGAGGGTAAAGACTATTTACTTTGAAAGTTATGGTTGGAATGTATGTATTGATTTGTCTTTTCTTTGTCTTAAGGATTCCAGGTTTGATGAGTTAATAATGTTTGATTTCCCCCTAATTCCCATTTGCTGATATAATCTGTTACTGAGATTTATTCCTTGCTGATCTCTGTAGTATAGTGGTTATCATGCTCACCCCACACAATTTATATTTATAAAAAGAAAAGATAAATAACAAAATCATGTAAAAGCCAGAGTGCAATAAATAGGTGGAAATACATCCAGTCATCAATGGACACTGATTTGAAACCAGTAGTGAAGTCAATCAATCAATTTAAATTGAGAAATTGTCAAATTTTTCATAATTTTAAACAAAGGGGGAGTAAAACAAAATTTGCTTATGAATCGTTAAATGTCCAAATGTCTTTCCCAGCTCACTTCTCTGTCAAGCAGAAGTGTGATATTTAAACTTGGCAGCACAGAGGATAAAGAGAACCAGGCATGGTTCTGAGTCTGGAGAATGTGACAATGAAACTACAGGCGCCTCATTGGGCGCCACATGTTGAAAAGCAGCCTGCTTTAGTGCCCTCCAGATGTACCTGCTGTTGAGACCTGCCTTCTACCCCACTGGTCTCAGCATCCTGTTCTAATGCCTTACAGAAGTCAATAGACAAGAGCCCAGGAAGGTCTTCCCTGGGGGATGCAATCAACACAAGAAAATAAACAACATACTGTCATTAGAATTTTCCCAGAAAAAGCCCGTCAGGTGATAGCAATGAACCTCACAGCCAACAACAAATCCCAAATCTCTTGTGCTGAGGGGCTAAGTAAGCAGTTTTTCGCTGCCTTAAATAAGAGCAGACAACCAAAATTTCCCGGATATCTGAAGAAAGCCTGAGGCATGAAAAAAAACAGTCTCAAAGAAACAAAAAGAAAACATCTATTTGCAGGAAACATTCTAAGAAAGAATACGAAATAGGAGAAAGCAAAACATCATTAATATGTTCAGAGAAGTAAAGAAATTGCATTCCTAGAATATAAACAGCATCTGTTAAAAAGAAAAGAGGAGACAAAATATAGAAATATACAATTCAGATACATGTATAAAGTGGAAATCAAAAGCAAAGATTTCACAAGATATCCAAAAGAGGAAATTCAGTGAATGAAGAGAGAGGAACAAAAAAAAAATAATGGGAGGTTCAGGAAAAGAATGCAGAACACAGAGAAGAGTGGGAGACCTTCCACAGTGGAGGAATACAACTTGTATCATTAAAGCCTACTGGCTCCAGTTCAGTGGCTAAGGCAGACTCTCCCTGGGCAGATCTGATTTCAAATCCAAGATTTCAGAATACTGTGGATAGGAAGAAGACCCCCAAAGCTTTCAGCTTTCAGAGCAGTGAAGGAAAGGGAACTGGTTCCTTAAAAGGACTTTAGAAATATGATTGGCTGAATATGTCTCTCCAGCTACACTGAGTAGTCAGATATTATAGGAAAAAAGTGTCTTCAAAATTCTGAGCAATGTTTTTTTCCAACGTACAATCAATCAGTGTCCATCCAAAATAACAACGAAGTAAAAATTATCTAGTTAATTAACTCTTTGTCATTTAAGATGGGAAATAACTACATTTAATAGATCCTGGAAGATATGATATCTAGACAGATTAATCCGATACCTTTTGATGTGATTAAGGCAGCTTAGCACTTGATTGTTTTGAGAGGAAATTTATTTTTAAACATTATTTATTTTTATTTGTATGAGTGTTTTCTCTGCATGTATACAAGTGCACCTGTGTGTACAATGCCTGAAGATGTCAAAAGAAGGTGTTGGAATTCCCTGGAACTTGAGTTCCAGGGGTAACTGCCATGTGGGTTCTGGTAACTAAACCTGAGTCCTCTGCAAGAGCAGTTGGTGGTCTTAACCACTGAGTCATCTCTCCAGCCCCTGAGAGGAGATTTATAGAAGAGAATATTTGGAACTGATTTAGTGGTATGTCTGGAAAAATATGAGCAAGTGGGTGGGACATTATAAATATATACTTCAGCAACTGAGGAAGACTTCCAGTTCAAAGCCTGCCTAGGTAGACTACAAACTGGGCTCAAGGGCAGCTTGAGCAACTTGGTGAGATCCTGTCTCAATACAGAAAAAAAAAGACCCAGGTTCAATTCCCAGCACTGACAAAAATGAAAAGCATGATAATGTATGAATCATATGCTGAATGTACATAATTATCTGCCAAATCTGCAAAATTTTAAGTTGGTTGTTTTTTGCAAGCAGAATTTTGTTAACATTAACTAATATCCTCTATGATCATACTTTCATAATGATTAAAATACAAATAGAGGCCTTAATGTGCTTTTGGTGCATTTATTCCAATGAACTGAAGTTTTATGGACCTCTGGAAACCAGTGGTTTTCTCTGATGATTTTTGTATGCATTTTCAGCATTCAAGACTGTAAATGTGCAATGTGCCCCTGAAATTTGCAATCACTAACACCAGGGAGTGTCAGCAAGTTCTTTCTGGGTCCACAAGTTTCTGTTCTGACAGATCTTCAATGATGTCACGGAATTCTGTATTTGGTAATTGCGTAATTAAGGTGCTTCAGTTAATTGAAAGGTATTGTAACCCTAGCAAGTTCTTGATGCCATGTGTGTGCTAACCAATAGCACTAATGGATGAAAGATATTGGAACTGAGTGATAGTTTTAGAGGTAGGCTTACAACTTTACATAAATAAGTCTACTGGGCAGGAAGTTAGTAAAGGAGGAAATCACTAGGCAAAAACTAAGCTACATAGGTTGTGGTGTTAGTTCCATGGTGAACAGCTGTTACCTTTAAGGCTCATTTTATCTTCTGAAAAAAAAAAAAGAAAGATCTTGATGCCATGTACCTTCAAAGTATCCGTCTGCCCTAACAGTCTATCTTTTTAAACCATCCTTGTTAAAAATACATATTTATGATTGTAGAAGACGGAAAACATATCAAGAAAGCACTAGATACCTATAATCTCATGATCAAGGAATACCTTTGCTAAGGTTTTGACATCTTTTAGCCTTCTTTCTAGTCCGATATATACGGTTGTATTTATGTTTGAAAATCCACACTATCTGTGTGTGTAATTTCACAGAAATGTCAGAACACCTTATGACACAAGCACTCTGCCATTCGTAATTCACTTGTGAGAATCTCTTTTGGGTGCCCTGGCATAAGAGTCTCATGAGCGCTTGATCCCTGGCAGTTCCCAGTCTTACATTTCTAGATGTTACTTCTTTTGTTCTTCCTTCTTTGCTTTACAGTTCTCATATTCTTTCGCTCTCTCTCTCTCTCTCGTTCTCTCTCTGTCTTACTAGCTCTCTCACTCTTTTGCTCTCTGCTCTCTCTGCCCTAACTCAGTATGAAACACAAACAGACACACAACACACACACACACACACACACACACACACACACACACAGAAAGAGAGAGAGAGAGAGAATATCCACCAAAATCTTCCACTGAGAAAGTAATAAAGGGATGATTTCCTTGTCCAGTAACTGGAAATACATGAGTCTTCAGGGTCGGCATCTTGGTGTTTACTCCAAATGACTGATTCCAGCTTACTCTTGCTCTAGTGTCAAACCCTTGGTTCTAGATACAAATTATTGTCTGAGCAGGAAACCAAAGATTAATTTGCTGAAAAACATCATTTTTAAAATAATTTCTGTATCTGCAAATGGCTTGATTAATGGCTATGCCAGACTTTCCCAAAAGCTATATTTTTCTTCAATGAGTCCTTGACTCCCATCTTTGACTTTACTTCTTGCTTCATGGTAACAAGATCAGCTCAGCCCTCCACAAAATGACAGTAAATCTTAATTATGAGGCTCCTGTTCACTATGATGGAAAAAATGTGCATCTCCCATTATACGTCAAAAACATTCTACCTAACCTCTGATTGGTCTTACCTATTAGTGTTACTGTTTACTGTCGAATTTGAATTGACCCTGTTTTAATGAATGCCTGTATGTCAGTGATAGTCCCGTGAATATCAACTTATGCGCACTAGCATTAATGTGTGTTATAAACCTGTCAATACATCTTAATCATTATGTATATATATGGAAATACTTGCAGCTCAGCTTTAATATGAAATCCATCTTTATTTTTATCTTTGTAAGTTTTAATGTCAATGGAGAATTATATATACATTTTCAAAAATATATTCTTATCAATTTAATGTCTAAATTATACATCATTCATTGTTGATGTCTTTCTCATATTAAATTTTAATATGTAAATCTTAAATTTCAATTATCATTTCGGTTTACTCATTAGAAATTTTAATGAGTTTTTTCATTATTTTCAAACCATTTTTGTAACTTTTCAATAGAAAGTTTTCTCATATGGAAAATATAAATAATTTCCATGTAGAAAACATATGTCGAATACAGACATTTCTAAATTTCTTTCTTTGGGGTAAAGGGTAGATACCTAGAGGGCTGACCTTTAAGTTAATTAAAAAGTAAATTAGAGTCCAAAGCACCCAACCACGCCATATCAAATATCATTCCCATATCCATTATGACTTTCAGAGAGCACTCATTTTGCTTATCATAATTTAACAAAAAGGCTTTATTGTGCCAATATCACAGGCAGTGTGTTTATCCGTACAGAATAGAGCAACAATCCCGTTCTTCCTCCAAAAAAGAAATTCTTGTGCTTTGTAGGTGTGAATGTAATTTAGTGAAACTATTATATAAAGTACTATAAAGGTTTTTTAGGAAAGGAACAATAGGCCAGAAATGGTGGCTCATACCTTTATGCTTTTAATCCCAGCACTTGGGAGATTGAGGCCAGCATAGTCTACATGGTCTGCATGTGATGTAATCAATGCTGTAAATATCCGAACTCACATGTTCATTGTAACATGATCACAATAGCCAAGTTACATGAATGAATAAAGAAAATGTGCTCTGAGTTACCACGATAACTTTCCTGTAGATCTTGTACCAACTGTTGCCTATTCCAGTCTTATACTATATACTTCAGTCTTTAAAAAGTTCATGTGTATTTAAAATACATATGAACATAAAATGACAAAAAATAGCAAGTGCCCATTTATTTCTTAAATGCATTTGGATTATTTTATTTATTTATTTTTGAAAATCTTAACTCATGACTTTAATTTTCTCCCAAAGGTTCCATCTTCAAATATCATCACATATACCATATAAGAGGCGGGACACACTTCCTATATGAGAAACTCTATTACTGTTTCTTATGAGCCCAAAGAAATCTCTACTAATAATACATTTCTTGTTAACAGAACTCAGTCACAGGAACAAAATATCGGTCAAAAAAGGACCACATGATGTGTAAACTCATGTGTTTATGTATTGCTTACTCTTCTACCATTGGTGGACTGACAACACTCACTGGGACCTCCACCAACTTGATCTTCTCTGAGCATTTCAATACGTAAGTAAAATCATTGCATTGACAATTTAATAGATGAACAGCAAACAAACTATAGAAATGATTCTTACCTGAGTCATAGAATCCAAGGACCAAACTGCCATATCAGGTTAGCTTGCCTTTTCTTCTTTTTGGAAAATCTCTAGATCTGCAGATCTTCCTTTGCAATGAGGATTAAATATGCAGTGTCTAGGTAATTAACATGTCCTTGAAGATTCTCCTGGTCTGCTAGGAAGTCATAACTGTTGACTGACCTTCTTATCACACATGGAATAGAGTTTTCATTACATATAATTCAACAACATGGTTGTCAGCTGAAACGAAAATGTTTTTTTTGCACAGGATAATTTATATAATTTTGGTACTTGAATTTGAACTTAAATGATGAATTGTGAACAACAGTACTAATCACAAAAGGCTTAGTTTTGTGATTCTAAAACATTTGAAAAAATTAGGCAGCTTTCAGAAACAGAAGGAATAGAGTAGCTTACTGATATATGTATGGCTAAATAAAGGAGCAATTGTGACACCAACCCATTACAGAAAATGAGGAATCTGTACTTTCAACCACGATAGAGTTTCAGTTACAACTTCTATGGTTTTGAATGCATATTTTGGAAATTTTAATGAAAGTACATTATTCCCCAAGGACATATTTTTTGTATGTAAAATAGTCACATTGCGTAGAGTTGTGATAATTAAACATGTAAATAACACTTTTCTACAGTATTAAAAATCTGTTGCAGCTACACTTCAGAAATTCATGCTTTTTCTTAGATTATTCAGAGTGATTTTACAGTAAAACAGTAAAAGTTCATTATATATTTGTCAGAAGGCAAAGAAGAAGAATAGCATTAAGGAAGCCCAGAGACAGGAGGTAGTCTCTTTTTTTACATAAATTTAGGGTTCAGAATCAGGAAAGATATATTCTGGAGAGAAGAACCCAAGACTCTAGGACTTTCATTCAATTATTTGTAAAATGTTGTTTATACATAGTTTCTCTTCCAAACTCAAGACTCTAATAATCTCAGTCCCCATTCTACAAGGAAAAGGATCTTGTGTACAAACAACACTGATACAGAAGTTTGTATCAGTATTGAAGACATGTATGTTTGTTGTTTTTATGAACATAGATCCATCATATGGTTAAGCAACCAACTTAGCAAGAAATTTTTGAAATGTATTTGATTTGCAAATGGAAGACTTCTGAAATTCGGTATTGAGAGGATGCATTCTATGTACACCCAAATTCAGGGCTGGAATTGTGGCCAAATCCTTTCTGAAAACTAGAATTGTACCCTTGATCAAGAAATCCCCAAGAAAAGAGATCCTGCATTTCAATCAGCTTTTAGAACCCTTTTCCTAATGTTGAATCCAAATTCAGATTTGTTTTCCCTTTGTTAATGTCAGAGAATTGTTGATAGGTTAAGCTATTCTAACAAAATCACTTCATACAGTTGAATCTATACTGAGTTTGTCCGTGGTCTTTGCATTCTGCAGTGGATTAACCAGAGTGGATTTTTTTCTTTCTTTATCGTTAATATTATTATTTTAATTAAAAATAGCATATTATTATTTAATCTGTCTGAACAAGACATGCGTATGTGGAAACCACTAAAAATTAAAAAGCATAACACTTGTTTTTCCATATGACATTTATTGAGTCCTGGCCACATAATTATTTTCCACTATAGTGTACTTACATATCTTAATTGCGGAGGTGATATATAAAGGTGGTTGAGAGCAGAGGTTCTGCAGTTAAAAATGTCTGAGTTCAGATCCAAGCTCTTACATTCACTGGTTAGGTAACTTTGAACAAATTTCTTTTTAAAAATTTATTATTTTTTAATTTTATGTGTATGAGTGTATTGCCTGCATGTGTGTAAGAATACCCATGTTGAGCAATGCCCACAGAGGACAGAAGAGAGTGTCAGATCCCCTGGAACTGGTGTTGTGGATGGTCATTAGCTGCCATATGGGTGCTGGGATTCAAACTTGTGTCTGTGGTAAGAACAGCCAGTGCTCTTAACCACTAAGCCATCTCTCCAGCCCCTGGACAAATTTCTTAAGCTTCTTAACTATGTTACCTTTCTAGAAAGATGAGGAAGAAAAGATGGTCTCTCTCTTTCAGGGCTGGTTTCCATTTTATTTAAAATAAACTGCATTTAGAAGAGTGCTAGGGCAGATGGTTTGCCTGTAGTGAGTAAATGTTAGTTAGTACTATAACTGGGATTGAGAACACTGAGTCTCAGTTTAGCAACTGAGGACAAACCTAAAGTCAATTAGATTCCAAAACTGCCTTCATGAGAAATTCCCTTCCTAGAAACTGAAGGTATACCCTAAAAGATTGCTTTACTATATACTACATAAAATTTGCATAAATGATTCATAAAAATCTTAAAGAGGTCATGGTGTACATAAAATTATTGCAAATAACTCATAAAGCAGTGGACCAGCATCTACAACATATTTTTTAAGGACTGGAGGAGTCTGCATGTTTTACATAGCTTGGAGTAGCTATGTGCACAGAGATTGGCATCTAAGAGTCTGGGGAAAGGAAACCAATTAGAAGTGCATCATTCAAGTGCTGACAAGTGATAAAAGGCCAGTTCTGAAGTCATGGGATTTAGATAGAAGACACTGCATAGTGAGAAGGTCATTGTAATTAAATGTGAGAATTTAAAGTTAAAGAGAAGTTAAAACAACTCTGGGGAGGCCTGGCTAAAGAGCGGCACCATGGATGTCTAGAGAAGGAAAGGCAGGTTCCCTGGAGAAATGAACACATTTAATCTGGACACACTTACAAAGCCTGCTGAGGGACTATCCGCAAGGAGACCTTTAGCAGTCTTTTAAAGTACATTCTCTGAAATAATTAGAAATCATGGAATATATCTAGAAGAGCAAAAATTAAATTATTCACAAAGACAGAAAAAACAATATAATCCAAATATGAATATACATAATTCTTGGAAATACTGTGAATAAAGAAGATGAGGAAAGTTATTAAAATAGGAAGAGAATCAGCATGTGGCGTTCTTCTTGATGTCTGAGAATTTCACATATATGATATATTTGGATCAAGTT
Organism: Eospalax fontanierii; assembly: GCA_035773235.1. NCBI lineage: Eukaryota > Metazoa > Chordata > Mammalia > Rodentia > Spalacidae > Eospalax > Eospalax fontanierii. The sequence continues at coordinate 80,888,976 of CM069528.1, read as the reverse complement.
TGCTCCCCACTCCCTCCGTTTTAGTTACGCTCCTCTCCACTCACCTCCATTATTCTCTCTTAATTTTGTGTGCTCATTTTTTTAAACCCAGAGTTCACTTAGTGCTTCAAGTGACCCAGGGGAGAACCTACTACTACTATTCTGCTAAATGGACTTAGCATGTGGTATTTTAAAAGCCAAAAGAAAAGTACACTTCCAAAAGGGCAGATAGGTCCAGGTACCCAAGGTGGTAGAAGAGAGTTAAACAAAAAGACACTGCCAAAAAGTTCTGAGTCCCAAAAGTTGGTGGGTTCAGTAGTTGGTGGGCACAATTCAGACTGAGCAGGAAGGAGGGAACGAGGGGTGGAGACAGAAAGTCAAAATGACTCAAGTTTGAAAAAGAAAACAGTAAGCAAGGTCTAATGGAATACTCAGAGAGGGCTCTTCCAGAGCAAAGAGAGATGTCACTGACTGAAACAGGAGCTCTGAGAGATGGAGGAGATTATGGGGAGAGGCGGGTGGGGGCGGTCCTCAGCAAACACTGGTTGAGATGAACTGCGTCAAGACAGAATTATCGAAGGATATCTAATCTTTAGGATTATCTAAACAACTGAATCATCTTCATATCAAAGTGGATTTATGAAGGAAAATATATTATTAGTGACAGTCACTATTTCCATAGTAAGGAATTTTAGATGTGTCAATATCACCAAAGAAATACATCAGCTATTAGTTAAGAAAGAGCTACTGAAAAAAAGTGAGGAATATCATAAGTAAAATTACATAGTTTGCTCATTATCAAAGTATATTATTCAATTTTTGAGTATCAGCTGTGAAATCATGATTATAGCAGGCAGCTTAGAATAAAGCTGCATTATCAAGATTAGCATAATCATTCTTACTAATTTTGTATTCGATAATTACAGTAGTCCCACTTATCCATATGAGATCAGTTCCAAGAATCTAAATAGATACCTATAATGGTACACAATACTCAAACAATCAGGTATCATTTTTACTACATATGGATGACCTATGATAAAGTTAAATTTGCAAATTAGTCACTAGTCACTATAAAAGATTACCAATGCAATGTAAAAAGTTTTTAGATGAGACAGCTGTAGTACGCTGTAATGAGCTATACGAACCTAGTTATTCTCTTTCTTGGAAGAGTCAAGACAATAAATATGAGAATTTTCAGATGATGGTTGACTGCTGGCAACTGAAATGCAGAAAGTGAAACCATGCTCAACTAGTGGACTGTTGTATTAAAGGTTACAAATCAAGAATAACAAAGCAGATGTCTTTACACATGCCTTAAGATCAGAGCTTACCTGCCTACCCTGTCTTCTTTTCCAATGTGAGAAGAAAAAAATGTAAACTACTTACCTTGCAATACTCACATCTACCATGGCTTTCCCTTTGGAAATGAATAGTACAAAATTCTCAGAAATAAATGCCCTAACAACTAGTAGGAAGAAATGTGGGGGACGAAATGCCAAGACTGATGACCTAGGTTGAATCCCAGGATCCGTTTGGTAGGAGAGCCAACTCCAACAGGCTGTCCTCTGACCTCTGCATATTCTGTGATGTGCACATGCACAACCCCCATATAAATATGGACACACAAATAAATAAATAAATACATAAATGTAAAACAAAACAAAACAAAAAAACCTCTTTAAAAGAAATGTGGATATCACAGAATCAGGCTTCAGTTCAGATTCCAAGCCTGTGAGGTTATCAGCTTAACGTCTGTGAATAGCAGCATTTTTCATCTGTAAAATCGAGGCAATTCTATGATTTATTATTGTAAGAATGAAAAAACACAATACATATGTGGCTCTGGCAGAGTCTAGTTATAGTAACTTGTGAACAGTGCTGTTTTGTTGCAGCTTTACTCATGTTGTTAGAAATTTAAGTTTGGCTTGTGAACACAAGTAGTTAACAAGTAGTTAACTACATTTTGAAAGAAATCTCTTAAAGTACAAAATCTGAAACTGAACAGTGGCTTTGCTGCAAACAATCCAAAAAGTCATTAATCAAAAGGATTATAATAGGTATGGACACCAGCTCATTATGATTCTTAATGACCAAAATCTGTAACAAGGTTGTAAATTTCCATAACCACATCCATTCTTTTGAGGCCATTTCTGTGCATTTCATTGGTATTAAAGTTATTCGTCTTCTTCATAGTTGGTCATAAGAACTGCAGTAACAATGATACCTTTCTCACTATTAACATTTGGGCACATTTATGTTTAGGTCTGAGCATGCCTCTATTTTAAGTGAAATCATTTCTGGAGTTATTTTTAAATGCCCTCCAAAACCTAAAGGTTGTATTCTGGTTTATAGATAGTTCACAATATATATGGAATTTTTCACTTTCAGCTAGGTCCTGTCATTGAGGACACTGTTTTAATGATAAGATGCTGTGTTTTAAATTAAACGCTTCCTGGGTTGAAAATCCCACTTGACAATACAATCTGTGACCTTAACTAGTCCACTTAACCTCCTGAGACTCAATTCCTTCCCACTTGAAATAGAGGTATAATGCTCTACTTAGGGGATTTTCATTCAAACTAAAGTGGCTTAGCATACCTGATTATTCCTACACCTCTTTCTAATCTTCAAAAACAAGGAAAGCCCCAAAATACACTTCTAGTCATCTTTATACCCAATCTCTATCACATTTCTGACCGATCACACTCAGCTCCGTGGCTTAGAATCCCACCTATGCACTAATGACTGCCATTTTATATCTGTATCTCTTCCATTTCCTCTAGGATCTAGATTCATTTACACAAATGTCTATCCAGCATGATCACTTGGAAAACTAAAGGACTTGTCAATACACTTGCATTAGCTACCTCTCACTCCTTGTTCCCCAGCCAACCTATCCCCTCAGACTTCATGACCTCTATGTATGGCATTTGTCTCCATTTTCTCCATCTCTCTCTCTCTCTCTCTCTCTCTCTCTCTCTCTCTCTATATATATATATATATATATATATATATATAATTTAATTCAAATGGAAGCACAAATGATCCGAGATAGCCAAATCACTTATGAACAATAAAGTCATTGTTGGAAGGATCACCATACTTGATTTTAAAATATATAGTCATAGTAATAAAAACAGCATGATACTGGAACAAAAAAAGACAAGACACATTGAACAATGGAATAGAATTGAGGACCAAGATAGAAGTCCAACACCTATAGCCACCTGATTTTTTACAAAGACACCAAAAAAAAAATACATACTCGAAAAAAATAGCATCCTTAAAAAACAGTGCTAGGAAAACTAGATATTGAATGTAGAAAACTGAAACTTAGTCCTATTCTGCCACCTTTCACAAAACTCAATTCTAAATAGATAAGATCGTGTGCCTTCTCTTTAAATTCACCATCAACAACTGAATTTTTAATTAACACATGAAAATTGGATATATTTATAGAGTACAAGCTGATGCTTCAATATGGGTACAATGTGTATTATTCAAATTATGATAAACATATCTCCAAACATTTCTTTTTTATAGTGAAACATTCAAAATCAGTTCCTTTAGAACTGATTACATTATCTTCAGTCACTGTATCACACAATAGAACACCAGAATTTATTTCTCCTATCCAACTGCAGCTTAGACTCCTGTACCACCTCTGACAATCCCTTCCCCCTTCTGGCTGTCTCAGCCTCTGGGAACCATTATTCTACTCTCAAATTCTGACGTCTACCTTTCTGGGTTCCACAGATGAGTGAGATAGGTTTCTGCGCCTGGCTTCTTTCTTTAATGCAGTGTGCTATGGCAGGATTTCATCTTTCAGTTTTTTACGACTCTTCTGTGGACATATATGTCACGTATTCTTTATCCATTCATCAGATGATGGACACATATTTAACCACATTTCTTGGATGCTGTAAGGCTACAGTAAACATGGGAATGTAAATGTTTCTTTGTCATACTTACTTCATTTCCACTGACTATTTGCCTTGTAGTAGGATTGCTGAATCACATGGAAGTTGTTATGTTAACTGTTCTAGAGATGCATTCCCCAACACATCCTGTAATTTGCATTTCTACTAACAGAGTGTAAGGCTTCCCTTTGCCCAGTCTTCTCGATACTTACCTTTTGTCTTTTATTCTTGCTAATTAGATCTCACCTTAAACATCATCTTCTCTCACTGCACTATGGAAATATTCTTCAACAAATCATGGTTCATTATATTATTCTATTTAATTTTCTATTCCAGCATTAGCTTACTCACTTATTACCTGTGTGCCTCCTGTTAGCATAAATTTCACAGGTGCCTGGCTTCTATGCATCTCATTTACTGTTTTATCATCAACACCCCAAAGAGGACCAGCCACTAATATTTCTATAGGTGTAAACATAGATAGACATCAAAAACGTAGTGTTGTAAAAGGAAAGAATTTTATAGAACTGAATTTTCCCACATGGTTCTTGGTAGAAAATGGGCGGTTGCTACAGGCACATGTTTGCAGTCAATTCACTTGTAAAATAGGAAGAGAAATGTCACAGGAAAATTAATCCCTTGTAGTTCACCATTTGATATACTCATTCTAGGTATGTGGCAAGGTGACCATAGGGACCAAAATCCTATGAGGTTGTTTATGTCTTTCCTCACTACTGACAAAACAAACAAACAAACAAACAAATAACCAAAGTCATAACTAAGGTTCGCTTTTCAGACTTCCATTGTTTTCTAAATGAACTATTCCTTCAGGCAAAAGTTCTGAAAAGTTCTTTTCCAGTCTGTTTTAGTACTTTTCTGCTGCTGTGATAAGACAGGACAAAGGCAATTTACAGGAGGAAGAGTTTATGGTTCCAGATGGGGGTGGGGCATGGCAGGTGGAGCTGGCCATAGAAGGAAGCCAAGCATCACATCTTCAAGCAGGTCCAGGAAGCAGAGAGAGACTGGAAATCTGGCAAGGCTTGAAGACTCTGAAAGCCACACCCAGAGACATGCTTCTTCCATCATGGCCACACCTCCTAAAGGTTCCATAACTCTCCCAAAACAACACCACAAACTGGTGACCAAGTTCAAACACTTGGGGGCTATGAGGGACATTCTCATTCAAACCACCACATAGACTTTAAATATTTTATTTATTATTTTTATGTGTATCAGTGTATTGCTTGCATGTATGTAAATGCACCCCTGTCATACAATGCTCCATGAGGTCAAAAGAAAGTGTCAAATTCTCCTGGAACTGGAGTTATAGACAGTTGTTAGCTGCCATGTGAGTTCTGGGAATTGAACCTAAGTCCTTTACAAGAGGAGTCACTGCTCTTAACTGCTGAGCCATCTCTCTAACCCACCACAGACTTTACAGGATCTTCTCTGGTGAGTACGGAAAACAATGCAGCTTGATGAGAAGGTATAAGCTACAGATGGTGAAAAGTAAATTGAGGCTTGGGGCACTGTTCTGATCCTAATCCACACAGGGAATCCTGGTGCCAGTCAGCAGGACAGAATCACAAAGGTCACCCTGTAACCTATGTCTAGTGATGGAAAGTTCAGCTTAAGTTTTTCCTTCCATATTTTATTTTCCAACTAAAAACAATAGACAATCCCTAAAGTAAGCAAGTTTCAATAAAACTTCCTGGACATGATAAACCTATGTCCATTCATCTAATTCAGTGAAATTATGGACATTTCACATTATTATTTACCATTTTCTAATTATGCAAAGAAGTAAACCAATCATTGAATTTTTTTCAAGGCAGATGAAAATTATCATTAAGTTGATTATGCTAATTCTAGGCACCAGGGGACTAATGATGTTTTATAATCACAAGGAAAATTATAGAAAATATCAGAAATTTAGAGTTGTGAGTACCTAATATGATTCTTTGTAGCAAAAGTATAGATTTATTCAAAGTTTTTAAAGAAGCATAAAGGACATGCCACAGAATTGGAGTATCATGAGCAGGATGCTTTCAGATCTTTACCTGACTTAGAAATAAAGAAGAAATTAGGTATACAAATTTACTACATACATATAATCTGAAACACTTATTTATAATCTTTTAAACACAAGACATTACTATGTAACCGAGGATAGCCTCATATTCAAGATCATTCTGTCTCAGCCTCTTTAGTGCTGGGTTACAAGTAGGTGTCCACTGCCTGGCTGTACAACCTTTCCTAAGTAGAAAGCTACTTTCCTGGGGATGTGAACAATAGTCTACTAGCCCCAGGTATGGCACTAATAACAACCAAAGATTGATTCCCCCAAAGTCCAACTTGGGGAAACCATGAAATCATTGAGGCTACTTACGAGGTGTTGATGAGAAGTTACTTACAGGAACACAACAAAGGCAGCTATACCACCAGAAAGCTCAAGCAAGCACCGGCCATGACACAGGAAAGCTGCAGCCCGGACTTCTCTGCATGACTTATAGGGAGCGCCACAGATTAGAAAATCTTTCCCTGACAGTTGCTGACTGTTTCTGTAAACCTTGGGGAGGAGTCTTGTGAATCTCGTTAGTTTCAGCTATCTAGGTCTTAGGAAGTTTGTTTACTTCTGGAGTCTCATGAACCTCCGACTTGTCTCTCTCTTCAGGAGAAAATGTTTCATTTTGGAAGAAATTTTATGCAACAAAACAGAACAAGAATTGGAAATTATTATTTCCATAAAGCAATCTTCGTTTTGTGATTTCAAAAACACTAAATGACCACAAATGGCCAAAGCATAGAGAATAAGAGTCTGTAGAGTCTGGGCCTTTGGACTATATTGAACTCGGGCACCCAGGGCTCAGGGACCATTGTGAGAAAGGTAGGAAACATTGTAAGAGCCAGAAGAGAAGGTGCATGAGTATGTGGAAACAGAGTCTTCCAGGCTCCTGGGACTTGCTCATATAAATCTATAGCAGTCATGTCATCATGCACAAGACCCAGACAAACTCAAGCAACAAAAATAGAACTGAAGATCTCGGCAACAGGTCCCAGTCTTAGCTGAAGAACTATAAATAGCTTATCACCACAGGATGAGGAAGAGCTGATCTTCTTTAAGAGAGTGACTTTAGATAGGCTGACTAGACACCAAAGATGAACTCACATTGAGGGCCATCAGGGTACACTAACTTGACTCAATATGTCTTAACATAAATGAAGGAATGCTTGAAATCTGGTGGGGGGGAGTCTATGGGAGGGTGTGAATGGGGGAGGAGTATAAAATAATAGATATGTTTTATATTAAATATGCTAAAATTCAATAAAAATACAAAAACCATTAAAATGGGCTAACTATTGATTTTTTGAAAAAATTATTAATTTTTGAGATAGTCTCCCTGTAGTCCCAGCTTGCCTGGAGCTAGCTATGTACACCAGGCTGACCTCAACCTCACAGAGATCTGCCTGCCTCTGCCTCCTGAGTGCTAAGATTAAAGTCTTATGCTGGCACATCCAGTTAAGGTTAATGATATTTTATGACTTGTGTATTTAATGTTTCATATTTCCAACCCCGCCATTTTGTTATTATATGAAGAAAAATATATCAAAGCCAATTCGATCTCAAATTTTTCATTTTTCTTTGTAGTTATAAAATAGATTATGATGTGATCATTTATTTAGACTACATTTAAAAGCAATGAATGTAAAGTCACCAAAATAAAAGTGTTTATATCTGAGTATATTTATTCCTGGTGTTTTGTTATTATGTCAGTTTGAAAGTTGAAAAATAACTAGGAAATACAGAAAAAGCTAATGTTTTCCGTAGAATGTTTACCATTTTAATCTGGTCCAGGGTTGTTTCACTGGACTGAGCCTTTCCATATGTGTGGTAGATTACACAGAAAAACAACCTGAGCCAGGTCTAAGTTCTTCGTCATGGTAGGATGCCAGCTACCAGTGGGAATAGTAACCAACAGTGCATTCTGCTCATTTTTATCCATTCCTAAGCCAGTTGAGTTTTTTTTTTTTTGCCCATTCCTAGTCTGATGATTGGAACACTGAAGCACACACTTTCATGAATATCCATTTCTTGTGAATGTAAGGAATATCAACTGAAGCTCTACATGTTTTTCATAAGTATTTTCTTGGAGATTAGATAAAAATAACAACAAAAAACACAGCCAACCCCACTTTTGTGGTGTGCAATAATTATGATGTAGTGACAGTATGAAGTGGGGAACCAAGTATCCCAGGACACATTCCAGAGCACCATCCCAGAGCACCATCCCAGAGCACATCCCAGAGCATATCCCAGAGCACATCCCAGAGCACATCCTAGAGCACCATCCCAGAGCACATCCCAGAGCATCATCCCAGAGCACCATCCCAGAGCGCATTCCAGAGCACCATCCCAGAACACCAACCCAGAACAGCCTTCTCAGCCTGCAGCACAAGAAAGACGTGAACTGCCATTCCCTATTACCACTGATTGGCAAAGATACGAAGTGTCCCTCCTCTCTAACATGATTGTTTCACACAGACGCTACCCTGAGTGTCGCTGCCTCAACTTCGGATCCTGGTTTTTGTTTTCCTTCCCGATTGCTGTCATCCTCCTGCTCTTGTCCTGGATCTGGCTTCAGTGGCTTTTCTTGGGATTCAAGTGAGTAGACATTTCATGTGACTGTGATGAATGATGGTGTCTAAGTTCCATGTACTTGCTCTGTATCCAGTGCTCTCTCTCACCTAAGATAGGTATGTTGTGCTTTCACATTTTTCATATCCACAGCATTAATATACATGAACATATTCTAAAGATAAGCTAGAATCATTTATTAAAATGTTGGCACCAATAGACTCTATAAAGTAACAAATCTATCCAGGTGCCCTTTGAATCCTAAACAAAAGAGATAATAACTGATCAAGGTCCAAGTCCAATTGCCACAATAACGTTGTTTGAACTTTTACCCCTCCACTTGACTTAGATGGAGTCTAAGATAGAAACTTACTGGATTATTAAGAGATTTTCAGCTGTTAAAATGCAGTGAACGCACAGATGAATAATCTCTCCAAGTTCTGCCCAGGCTTAGTCTCTGTGTCTTCCAACGTAAACAATAGAATTTATGTATAAATTGGCAAAATCACTTCTAGCACCAGAATGTCCAATTTAAGGGTCAAAGTTGAGCACACAGAAACCAAAGAAGGATGTACTAATTAATAAAGAACCACTGATACCACTAAATTGTCAAATCGTGTACTCAAAGAGAATTCCAGGACACTGCGTTGTCTAGGATTGGAGCTGACCCTTCATAAGCACCATCTAGTTATATGACCTAGATGACAGCAAGCATGAAAATTATACTCAACAAACTCTGAAATGCAGTCTAGATTTTCAGCTCACTTAATAACACTCCAAAAGGCAAGGCTATCTAGCAGATCTCAAAGATTATTTTTCTTGAGTAACAAAATATTTTAAATTCACTTTTATGGTTATTTAAATAATTTCAAGGATCTCTGAATCACACAGCATTCTATTCACCAAGGCAGTGAGGCTGAACTCAGCTATTTGTACTCTCTTTGAAAGGGTGTGATTCCCTGCCTGTGACCATAGTTTTCAAGCCTAGTAAGGTAAGGACTAATACTTTCCCTTCTCCTGGCTTCCTCCTATTGTTCGCTGAAACTGCCCAACTGTGTCAGTAGTTGGAAGATGGCACTGATGACTTTAAAAACATTCTCTCCAGATTGTGGGAGCAGCATGTGGCAGTCCTCCCGCTGAAGCAAATGTGTGGAATGTCACTGACTTCGGCAGGTGGCCTTCAGTGTGGCAGGCCAGCTGCATACTAAGTGCCCCTCCCAGGAAATCATGCCTTTGGGGCCTGGTTCAGTTATATGGGTAACAAAGCTGGAGGCCGGGGAGAACACCACCAAGTCAGTGGACAAAGTAGACAGTTGCTTGCCCACTACTGTTTCATTCTTTGTTTTACAAAAGATACCCAACCTCCATCGTTATTTTATCACTGAGAATTAAAATATTAAGAAGACAAAGTGCAGAACTATGAACACATGCTCCCAGTGAGAAACAAAAATCTCATGAACCACTCATTAGCAAAAGTCTATAAATCATCATCAGTGGTGTGTCTAAACAGCTCCTTGCTGTCCACCTTTAGTTAGATACATCAAAGTTTCATGTTCCAGCTAATTTTTCAGGGTCCCTTTCAGTCTGTCAGTTTGTTCATCTCCAAAAGCTGAAGATTGGCAAACAGAAATTATCTGCCACTCCTTTGGTAGGCTACTGTACATTCTTATTAGCATGTTGGCTGTTAGCACAGTTAACTCACCCGTTATAAATGACCCCAACATACTTGGGAAGAGAAGCATATCTATCCGTGCCTCTGCACTTACACACTGGAGAGGCTGACACATTGTCATATGCTTCATTGATTCCTTTGCAAAGACATTAACCTTCATTTGCAGCAAAGCCAATTTGATTTGACTTTTCACTGTCAGCAACCAAAGGGTGCATGCTGCACAGAGGATGGGAAACCATCTCTAAGAAGAGTTTTATCTTTGACTTTTCTTTTCTCTTTTGGCAGCTCTCAAGATAGGCTTGTTTCTTAGGATAATAATATTTATGATATATAAGTTATAAAATTTTGAGATTAGCACTAGTCAGCAATTCACTTGAAATGGAAATTTCATTATTCTTTCATTGATCATAAATGTAGCACTATCCAACCAATTATGTGCAGAGGTTATCATGTTTGTGGGAGGGGGGATTGTGAATATCTACAGTGGATGGCTTATGAATCTCGGGCATTCTGCTTCTTCAATGGGAATAGTCCAAGATAACATAGCATAAGTATATGAAAAAAAATTTAAGTATAAAATGTTTCTGTTACTGTCTCACTGTCCCCATCTTCCTTCTTATTCTTACCTAAATTATCTGTTTTATAGGACATTTCCTACACATAATATTAACTAATTAAGCTATTCATAAACATTCCAAGAGATAATACTAAGCATTTAGCTACGTTCTCATGTGTTTCTTCCTCATGGGAGATTTCTTTTTAATTTACATTTAGAGCAGTGCTCCACAAAAATTATTCAAATCTTTGAAGACTCTGACTTTAGGTATTCCAACTCCCCAACAAAAAATCACAGTGAAAAGAGGCAACTAAAACAAGTCACTAAAGGAATAATAGTACTGAGGGATCCCTAGAAGGTTAACTACTCTGTACTTTTAGGGCTGGGGAAGAGAAACTTACAGGGAAACAATGGTCTGGAGTTGTTTTGCTTCTGTGAATAAAGCAAGTGTGAATTCTGACTAGAATCAGTATATGTGGCTTCTGTGACCTACTGTGTAATTCACGCTTAATATCTTTGTGAAAATTGATGGGCCTGGTGTCAACTGTCTCATAAAATTGCCAAGAACTATTGATTGAGTGAGTTGAGTATTTACTCTGTAAGCCAAAGTTAAGAGATAGTGTGCCAAAGACAACATCCACGATAAGGTCACTGCCCCTTCCTCCATGTTTCTACTTAGTGGAATGAAACTTTCACATGTACTATAGTTAGCTACCCAGATGCAGAAAAAATACGTATTTTAATGTGCTATGATTATCAAATGTATACCAAATATATGTAATAATTTGATATGATTATAAAATTATATTTAAATAATTATAAAGATTATAAAGTGATAGAGACAAGAAGCACTTAGAAAACTGAGTACTACAAGAATCTTCAAAAAGGAAGAGATGGGTGGAAAATGCAACAAAAATCAAGAATTTAAAAATAAGCAGGCCAGACAAGAACAGAAAAGAGACAAAGGCTATTCAGAAGAGACAGAGACACCTCCCCAATACATGGACTCCTGGTTTCAGCAGAAAGAATCATATTTTATAAAGCTTTCACAAAATTATTGTCTGTAATGGAGGATGGTGAAACAATCCTCTCTGCTTTACTCTAAAGGCTTTATTTATTCTTTTCAGTTTTAAGGAGATGTTCAAATGTGGCAAAACCAAAACGGTCAAAGAAAAGGCTTGTGCTGAAGTGATCAAGCAAGAATATGAGAAACTTGGGCCAATGAGGTAAGATAGACACACACAGGCACACACATATGCACACACACACACGCACGCACACATACTCCAAATAGTCATTTCAAACCCAACATCCAATAATCATCTAATTTTCTGGGAGATACTTGCAACATTTGACTAAAACCACAACTGTACTAAGCTTTGTGACTGTAACTCAGTGTAATGAAATACATACAACTGTCTAAATAAAATTTACCAGGTAGAAAAAAAAATACCCTCACACCCCAAAAAACCTTGAAAGGATAAAGGGCCTCTTTTTTTTTTTTTTTTCTTTTTTAAGTGTACGAGTGCTCTCCAAATAAGAGCACATTCAGGTCCTATATAGGCCAATGCTATCCTAAGATTATACTTGATAATAGTTCAGAGTTTTCACAACTATCCTGAGAAAATAAGAAATGATGCAGTGGGATTTTTTTTCCACAGGTATCAAGAAATTGTGACCTTGGTAATCTTCATTGTAATGGCCTTGCTCTGGTTCAGCCGAGATCCTGGGTTTGTTACTGGTTGGTCTGTCCTGTTCTCACAGTAAGCATTCCTGTAACATCTGTCAGCCCTTCCTGTGTTGGACTTCTTCCCTATGTCCCGTCTGCATCAGAGTTCTTTCTTCGCTTCTTTGGAAAATATTTTTTTTTAATTTCTAATCTTTTCAGGAAAAATTATTTATGGCATTAAATGTAAATTAAGAGCACTGAAAAGATAACCACAATATTCTATAACCAGAGTCCATTAGACAGGAGCTATCCCCATCCTGATAAAGTTAGAAATTTATAGAAAGGCCATGACCTATACTGACTAGGAATGTAGTTGTTAGAGCCACACTACCTGGATTCTTCTGGATCTTTTCCTGACTTTGGGCAAGTCACTGTGGCCTCATCTTCTTCATCTGAAAGTCAGAAATAGTAGTAGCACATAGAACAGTGCTAAAACTTCTCCTAGAAAAAGTACTAAATATTTATTATATAAAATAAATTCCATAAATTGCTTCTTAATATTCTGACATATCTGTGACCGTATTCTATGATTTTGTTATTTTTAAAATTTTTACAGACATTATTTATTGGGCTCAATATTTTCTTTTACTAAATTACACACAATTTTGCAGGAGTTCATTGCAAAATTAGCCCAGATTCTATTTCATAAATAAGTAAGTACTAACTAAAAAGAATGAGTTCAAAACAAAGGCTGGAAACTAGTCAGGGGTGAATTTGCCTCTTAGTATTTTGTCTAACAGCAGCCATTGCTGAGTCATGAGAAGTGAAGGAGAAGGTTGTAGCATAATTTGACAAATTAACATATATATATATATATATATATATATATATAATTTGGTTTTGAGATTTAGGTTTCAAACCTATCTTTCACTGGTGTACTTTGGTTTCTAAATCCATCAGAATTTCAGCTTGGACTTTCTGTCCCACATCCCCAGCAAGAATCCACACAGTTTGGGGACAGGAATCAAGTTAGATATATTTTGGCCTCATGGAATATGAGGCCAAGTCCTTCACTCAGCCAGACCCTTTTGGTTTTACAGGAATCGCTGATATTTTCTTTTATGTGCGAAGGATGAGTTGTAATTTTCTCTGAGCACACTGCCTCTTGGAATGCAATGAGATGGCATCTTTTCAAAGATAAGCTTGAATTTCCTGTTTCCTGTAGGCACACAACTTTTCATCCTGAGAGATCCAAACCAAAAGAATCATTTATTTATTTAAACGAAGTCATGGGTTTATAGTAAATTAGTACTTCGTGTTTTTCCAATAGGATTCAGACCAAAATAAAAAAATAATAATTCTCCCTCCATTTAAAATACAATCCCTATCATCCTAAGTAAAGAAAGTCTCTTGGTCTTTAAACACTAATGTGTAGAGAACTAAATGGAATCAGGCAATAGGTAATAAAACCAGGAAGAAATTCCAGTAGGAAATTCAATACAATCAGCGTCTACTTTTTATTCCTCTGGGAGATGTTTTGTTATGGAAAGAGTGTTTTGTTTGTAGCAGGAAAATAGTGTGTGTTCTGAGCAGGGTGCTTCTTCGGTCGAGTAGCATTGTGAAAGAAGCAACAGAAAGGTGAACAGAGGCTGGAGAGACCATGGAACTTGAAAATGGAAATTGAATCGACAAACACTAAGCAAATAAAATTTGTATGAGCTTAATATTTCATAGCACTCTGATAATCTAATTCATAATGAGCTAAAACTCAAAGTCATGACCAAATCATTATAATTGTAAATGTCTTATGAAAATATTTTCAACACCTATTCCTTGATTTAGTTAAAGTATAGAGTCTGTAAAATGTATGTACTATGTAATTTTTAGTCAGCTACAGTTTCTAAAACTGGTACGATATATTAAGATTTATTGTTGCCACCTAATGTTTTCATTCCATCTGTTTGAATCTGGACCAAATTCAATATGTCTTTTCATGTAAAGCAAAATCCAGTTACATGACTTCTGGCCCAGTTTGGCTAAAACTCAGCCAAAAAATTATGACTAAAATAGAATAACAAGGAAACAATACACTTACAAAAATCTTATTAGTTAATTTTGTAGAATAAATTAAGACATGGTAAGTTTTTAATTAACAAAGAAAGAAAATAAACCTCTATTTAATATAGTTTGGTTTTTAAAAAAAATGTCAAATTGAGAAACATAATGCATTTTCTTGGTTGTTTAGGATTTTTTCAAATAAATTACAAGAGTAGAGACACATAGAAAATAAATATGTAGAGATGTAAGACAGAAAAACACTCCTTAAATACTCATTGTGAGGTACATACATATTTCTTCTTAGGCTACAACAACATACATAGTTGATACTGCTGGCTTCTAAAACTGCATTCTAATTATTTGTGCCTATTTCATTTGTATCTGATCTCCAGGTACTTCTTAACTGCTGAGACTTCTGGGAACTTTTGCTGGAAATGTCTGGAAATTTTTAGCTCCTATCTGTTCCTAAATCACTCTTAATTTGTACAGTGATCATTTATGAGCATCTTATAAGCCATTCTGATAATCAGTCTTCTTAAGTTTCTAGAGTACAAAACCTCACATGAACTGATTTCATTTGTATGGTATGGCTATTACCCACTGCAGAAGCAGATGCTTCATTTTGGAAACCAGATCAATTTGCTTTCACAGTTTATAGAAGAGTTTCAGGGGACACTGGCAATATCGTGTCTTGCTATAATTCAATAAGAGGACACTATAAATCAATTAAATGGGGACTTTGCCTTACTCCAGCAATTGTTTCAAATTCATTTCTCTGATATTTATAGTGAAAAGCAATAATTCAAAGAGGAAATTGTTTGAGAAATCTAAAATTTACCTGAAAGAAAAATTTGCCCTGTTGGCCTAATACTATCATATCTGTACATGCAGTATTGACAATATGAGAAATGTACTGGATTAATAGGAATGTGGTCTGAGATGAGTGGTCCTGGGAAGGTATGTCACTTAGTTGAAAATCTGTAGGTTTTAGAGCAGACTGTCCAGAGTAAATAACTTATAAAACCAGAACTACTTCTTTACTATTACAAAATAATTGATGTCTTAGCTCATGTAAATCCTTCACATCATTTTTATTATACAGTTTGTTCTTATTTTTCAGGTACGCTGGTTTTGTTACAGATTCAACTGTTGCGTTGGTTGCTGGGATCCTTTTCTTTCTAATACCAGCTAAGAAATTGACTAAAACTACATCTTCCAGGGATACTGGTTGAGTATCATTTCTAGCTTTGATTACATTTGCAAAATATTGAAAAATCTGAAATTTCATCAGTTTCAGTTAGCAGTTAAAACATAAGAAATGGCCATGTCAGCACAATTCCGGGCTTACCACACCCTGCTTACACCTTGCACTCCCTATCAGGCCAGTGTAAATCTCCACCCACAGGAAGACTCCTTAATACTTCTATGAGTGATACTATTTGACTTCTGACAAATCCATCTCCCCTATACAAATCAGAGTATTGACTAATAAGGAAACATGAACTTAGGAGTCATTTTATGATGAGCCCTAGCAATAAGTGTGAAGATCTAAAAAAGGATGATCTCAAGAGAAGGAGCATTTATAGATTCATAGAGGTACTAGAGGAAAAGAACTCCAGCCTCAGATGGCCATAACAGAGGGTCACAACAGGAAATCAGTTACTTAGCAGGAACACTCACTGTGCTTGCCCCCAAAGTACAGAGAAGCATAACACATATGCAGGGGCATGCATTCTCCCACATAGACGTCTTGCATAGAATTCATTCATATCTGTGCTGAACGCTGAGAGCAAATTTCCAGGATCTATATTCCTGTGTTATCTATGTAGAAGAAATGCTTTAAAACTTCGGAAACAGAATGGTGTGATTTTTTGTTTGTTTGTCTGTCTGTCTGTTTTTACTAGAATGAAACTGGGAACTGTATAGTGGACTTGGTCTAATGGACATCTTGAGTCATTGCCCATAAATGATTACTATTTCAGATTTTGGAAATGATATTCATGAGCCACATACATTAATAATAACGTCTTTTTGTTCTTCACGAAATTAGAATATCTCAGTGTGCATTGAGGAGTTATTATAGTCTTTAGCAATGAGTCCCATGTAACCCTCAAGTGCAACCATTGTTCTCAGAAGCCTCACACTCGGCAATGGCAAGTATTGAGTAATAACCTTCCTCACTCCTATCTCCAAATCTCCTCCCTTCAGAAAGATCCTTAGCACTATCAAGCTCTCTTTCTACCCTTATTCTTTAACAGATTTTCTTCCTAATAAACATATGCATACATAGTTTTAAAATGACAGTGAGAACATAACATGTTAAATTTTAAGTGATGCATTTCAAAAGATATTTGCATTTTGACAGCGCATATGATCTTAACACAAGGAAGCATAACCGTGGCAAAATTTGTCATCGTTTAAAATTTGGCTCGAATCTGGGAAAGGAAGTATAAAGGAGGATAACAGTATTCTTATTTTCACCATGTAGAGAGGATACATGTTACACACAAAGGTTAAATGACAATAATGTGTTCCTAAATGAACTTACTTATCAACAAATCAGAGAGATCAGGAAGAATGTTTTCGGTTATTACTTCATGAGCATGAGCATTCTTAAAAATAACTCAACATTCAATTTTGATCTTTGGATACTCTTTAAACCAGGATCCAGATTCCTCTTATGGTTAAAAAAATTTTTTAAATCAACATTAGTGAATAATAAATAAAATTCCATACTGATGCTTTTGGGGAACCAATGGAATATTAACCAATATTTTGTCTACAAATGAAAAGAAGGGGATGGAGAAATGGCTCAGTGGTTACAAGCAAAGGCTGTTCTTGCAGAGGACTCGGGTTCGATTCCCAGCACTCACGTGGCAGCTAACAATCATCCATAACTCCAGTTCCAGGATATCCACTGGCCTCTTCTGACCTCCACAGGCAGTGCATGACACAGGTGAACTTACATTCATTGAGGCAGTACACTCATACACATAAAATAAAAACAATAAATAAAATACTTAAAAAAAATAAGTTCTTGTTTCATTTCTGTTGCTGTGATAAAATATTCTGACAATACAGCAGGGTTTATTTGAATTACAGTTCCATCTTACAGTCTATCATTGGGGGTCTGGGAAGGCCAGGAATTAAACAGGAAAGTCAAACAGCTAGTCACATTACATTCACAGTCAAGAGCAGAAAGAAACAAATGCATTCAGAGTTAGTACACAGTTAGGCTCCTGCACACATAAAATCCAGGGCTTGGCTGGGTCTTCCCATATCAATTAGCAGTCAGGACAATCCCCCAAACAAATGGTGATTCTAGGGTGTGTCAATTTTACTATTAGAGCTACCATCACAATATAGTTCAATGTGCTTATTCACATGTAGTAAAAGTAGAAAAATATATAAATGATATTATTAATGACAACACTTATCTAAATATGTTTCAAAGTGTTATCAAAAGGATTTCTCCAAGTTATAGAATTGTTCATTATTCTAATATTCCACCTAGGCTCAGTGGAAACAAAATGTACCTCAAATCTGCCTTGAAAACAGTATCAGAATATGATAAGCTTAATGTAAGATAGCTTGGATACTACTAAAATGTCATATTTTAAATAATGTTTAACTGTAGGATTTTATTTTGCAGTTGCTTTTGATTTCTCTCCACTGATTACTTGGAAAGAGTTCCAGTCATTCATGCCTTGGGATATAGCCATTCTTGTTGGCGGAGGCTTTGCCCTGGCAGATGGCTGTCAGGTAATGCACAGTGTGTAAGATATTTAACAATTAACTAGACTGTTGAAAAGAAGAACACAGAGAAAGTCAAGTCCTGGGCATATTCACCTTTACCCTATCATTTTAATAATGCAGAATGCACTAGACATGCAGTGAATATACCACACAGATGAGGTGAGTTCATAGTTCAAGAATTTTTACAGGCTACAAGCAAAAACATAATTTTATGGTGCTCCATCATGTCAAAAAAATAATGCAAAGTAGATTAAAATTCTTAATCTGTGAAATTATGTTAGAAGAGTTGCTTAGTAAGAGAAAAACTTACATTTAAAAATCTATAAATGATTCCTAATGTAACATGCTTTTTTGTTTATACTTTTAGCTTACTTTATGAGAAATTTGAGTCGGTCTTGTTTCAGTATGCCATGGTTCTATCGTTGTGAAGAGAATGAGAAACAATATCATCATTGAGAGTAACTAATAACTGTCTAGTTAATGAAGTCCAGAGAAAACTTAATATGACAATATATAATATATCATACCCAACCTTATGAAAAGATCAAAATATGTCGAGGCAGAGAGTTGGCCATTTCCTTGATCTAGCCATCCAGCTGAGGCCCTGGTCCCTGCTAATTGCCTTGGTCATTGTAGTTTTCTGGAAGAAAATTATGTTCTCTAAAAATCCAGTATGAATTCTTTGTCCTTGTCTAACTGAAAAACCATTCATTCCTGGATTTTATATCCTTTTATAAAATACTCACAGCTGATTTCTTCTTCATTTCCTTAATCAAAACTGAAGAGAATGGTGACAGGTGTGGTGCCAAGTCCTCTGGCTTCCTTATAAGAGGTTAAGTTTGGTTAATTCTCAAGATAAGTCCCTACCGCCTCTTTGTTCTTCTTGATAACTTTTTGGGAGATTACGCTTTGCTCCTAACTTTATTGCCAGTTTTCTGTATAGAATTTAGATGCTGAACTTTTAGCAGGAGGATTCTTAGAAATTGTCTCAATTCAGAGAGCCTTTTGCAAAAATTATTTCAGGCTTAGATTTGCCTTGTCTTATAACTTGTCCAAATAGAAATGGTAGAAATATAAGACAGTAACAGTTCTCTTTTCTACTATTTCAGCAGTAATGCAATCTGAATTATCAGAATAAATAGCTGTCATGTCTGTGTCTGGTGGTTTGAACTGAGAGGAAAGCAGAGAGAAAGTCTGGCATTGATGTGGATTTTGCTCCTCTCTCCTCAGAATATCTGCCTAGACTGGACCCTAGACCCTCAAAGTGGCTTTGAAAGCATCGACCAGACCCTAGAGCAGCAAAAGCTGAGGAAATGAAAAGGTGTGGATTTAGTCTGATGCACTGGGCTCTCTCAGTCAAAGAATTAGGAAATCATGGAGGGAGGACTTGTTATCAAAAAAATCCTAGTAACTAGAATCTGCATTCTGCAACAATTCCCAGAAAAACCTACTCCTGAATGGCCGAACTCAAGTCATGAGCTTCAAAAGATTATGTCTGTGGGAAACATGACCTTAAAATCGGTTTTTACAAAATATTAGGAGACAGCTTATAAAATTTTGTTGCAAACTAAAATTTATTCGGCAAACATCTCAAACCAGGAAACACTTCTGAAGAAAGAGAGATGGCAATTGTGTATCATTTACTTCACGCTGAGCCCTGTCTCTTAAATACCCTGATTTGATTGAACATGATGTTTTCTCATGAGATTTAGTAAACACTATTCAGTTCTTACCAGTGAATAAAGTACTCCTCTTTCTTTTTCAAACATTTCTGAAAAGTTTTCTCCTAAGGTAACCATGAAGGGCTAAATAATGTTTTCTCAAATTCTTACTAAGCTTACAGTCCATAAAGACAATATATATATATATATATATATATATATATATAATCACAGTCAGTAACATAAGATGGAAATAAAGTATTCAAATAGTAACTTCTTTTGCCCTAGCAGATGAGCATGTAGGCTAGACACATGGAAGTCAAAACTATGTAAAGTAATATAATGATAAGATCCTGAACAAGTACAGGAATTGGAAGCAATATATAACATCAAAAGCATGGGAAAACTAAAAAAATATTATGGATGGTTTAAAAAGTATACAAGGTACTGTAATCCTCTTAAAAACCATCCCTTGTTCTGAAGAGCCAGGTAGATGTTAGAAAACTGAAGTTTACTCTATAGCAAAGCTGAAGCCATAAGATAGTTGTTCTGGCAGAATCTCCATCAACAATCCTCATATAGTACAAAAAGCTTCCAATTCTCATTTTATGTACTTTTCTTTGAAAAAAATGAATAGCTATTTAAGAACACTGGACAATTGGGGACGCTTCACATGCAATAACCAAAGACATAAAACTGAAATAAACATGGAAACAAAAAGAAATGGAATAAAGATAAAGTAAACAAAATACAGGAAGGAGAAAAAAACTTTAAAAGATGTCATGTGTGCCTCAAAGATGTTAGAAATATTAAAGATATGAAACTAAAAGAGAGTATGATGATAAAAAATAGACAGAAAATAAAAGTCATTCTAATAAAGACTAGAATTATGATAGCAGAGTTTTTATTTAAAAATCAGCAACAATATTAAAAAATGACATTTGAATATATCCCAGAAATAGAACAAGAGTGTAAAACAAAAATTAACCATTAAAAAGAGATAAGGAAACTGGAGCATGACTCAAAAAAATTCCCAAGAGTCTGCTCAGAAAGAGATGAAAAAGAGTAGAAAGGATGATGCATGGAATTTCTCAGAAATTAAATATTTGAGGGGACAAAGAGATGACTTCATGTTTAAGAGCACTGACTGCTCTTGCAGAGGACTGGATCTCAGTTCCCAGCACACATAGGGTGGCTATCCAATTCCAGGGAATTCAACGCCCTCTTCTGACCTCCATGGGCATTGTATGACACAGGTGTACTTACGTACATTCAAGCAATACACTCATACACATAAAATAAAATATTTTTAAGAAATTAGATCTGAGATTCTGGACTGAGAGAACTATTAAGAGCTCCAATCTAAAACAAACTGTGGAGACAATATATTGTAAATGTTAGAATCTTGGGATGGAGAGGGAATCACAAGGCCCTCCAGAAAGGCTAGCAAACATTGTACAATCCTCTCACACCTAATCAGACTGAGATAAAGCGATTCATAGTCTAAGATGAATCTATGTCCCTGTACCTTAAATAGTTTTTATACTTCTAAGTGCTATAGCCAATATACATATATGTATATGTATATGTATGTGTGTGTATATGTGTGTGTGTGTGTGTGTATGTGTGTGTGTGTGTGTGTGTCAAGGGCTGGGGAGATGTCTCACTGGATAAAGTGTTTGCTATATAAATGTGAGGAACAGAGTTCAAATCTGAGAATCTATGTATATACCTGATGGGTGTGGCAGCCTGCCTGCAGTTCAAGCTGGAAACACAAGACAGGGGATCCATGGTACAGGCGGGCTAGCTGGATTAACCATATTGGCAAGTTCTAGGTTCAATTGAGAGACCTTGCCTCGACATCTAAGGTGAAAAGCTACTGAGGAACATCATCCTCAGGCCTGCATACACACACACACACACACACACACACACACACATACACACACACACATACACACACGGGCATGGGCATGGGGCCACACACATGCAAACACACATACACCATCACACACACATACATATGAGAAAATATAAATAAACAACATCTATCTATCTATCTATCTATCTATATATGTATATATATATTAACTTCTGAAATGAGAGTTTGCTCCTTATAATCAAAGTTTCTTCTGATGCCATTCCTAATTTGTCACAAAATAATTACATGAGGTATTTTACTGAAATCATCTTACAAAAGATTTGCCCTTCGTTTAGGGGGAAAGACAGAATAACTTACCTGTCATCTGAGTGCAGCCAGTTTTTGTGAACTACATGTAAAGAATCATAGATCAGTAGGTGATCAGTCTAAAGAACTAACCGGAAGCCACAGTAATAATCATAGCTTTAAAACCACTGAGCAATCTCAGTTATTTCAAATCTAGAATTCCGGGAATGCTGAACTAGCAAAATAGTGTGGAGAGAGAATAAAAAGATTTTCCAGATCTACAAATACCCCCAAACTCTCCAATAGCGCTCACAGAATTTGTAAAAGAATGTGCTCCTCCAAATGACTGGGCTGAATGAAGGATTCCCATTAAGGAAATTCAGAAAAAGAGGTATCCACAACAACAGTTAGGTTTAAAGACTATCCAAGTGCAGAGGGAGCAGGAGGAAGACAGACATCTTGAGAGAACACACACAACATGAACCCAGTTATTTTTGCTTGCCTATTTTTTGGTACCTTCTCCAGATTTTGGGGAGGGTGTGATGAATTAGTGATAGGTATTTAGAAATCTAAGTAAACAAAACAATATTTTCTTGGGCAAACAAAATTAAACAATGAAAGTAAATATAATCTTAGAATGCTAAATGACTCAGCATTGAAAAATATTTATATAATCTTGCCAGTGGCATTAAAGATTGATTTAACCAAAAGTGTGAAGAGGCAGAAAGCCTATGTGCTGGATAATGTAAAAAATAAATACAAAATCCTGATGTAGCATATTATACAAATCAATAAATAATGTCTCAAAATGAAAATTTGGGAAAAGTAGAGTTAGAATATTATTTTGAAAGATAATTTTATTAATAATCTAAATCCCAGTATAAAGCTACTAAGATTTGAAAGTTCTTGTCTTGGGGATACAACCTAGGAGTAGAGAGAAGTAAATCAGAAAGGTTTCTCTGTTCTTAAAGCCCTATAGTCATATATGACCAGTTAAAGCATCCACATATGCTAATTACATAAAAGTAAAGCTTAATTGAGAAGTGAGCAAGGAGGCAAATCAAACTTCTTAAAGTTTATCGATAACATTAGGATAATTCTAATAGCTTTATTAATCCACAAGAAAATGGGGAATTATATTTTAGAGACTAACTCCAATGGAGATTTTCTTCTGTGCTTACAATGTATTTGATTAAGATGAAATATTAATGAATAGTAAAAATTGTAAATTTGGTTGGGATTTTTTTGTTTTTTGTTTTTTAGGAATCAGGACTGTCTGGCTGGATTGGAAGTAAATTATCTCCTTTAGGTTCATTGCCAGTTTGGCTAATAATTCTGATCTCTTCTTTGATTGTAACGTCTTTGACTGAGGTAGCCAGTAATCCGGCTACCATCACGATCCTTTTCCCAATACTGTCTCCATTGGTGAGTATCGCCTGCATCTCCTATATGCTCTCTTTATTTCATTATCTGTACTGTGAGCTGTAAGTTCTCATGTGCTGTAGACTCTCTATTGACCTGAAGCAAAGCAAAGAATGTGGTTCTTCCTTGTTTTTTTAAACAAATCACTGAAGGGAACTATTTTTCACATTCAGGTTGTATCATATTTAGAAAACAACTTATCTTCTCTCTGTCCAAATTTTTATTTTGTTTTGTTTCACTTGCAAATTAAATGAGAGCATTCCAGATCCATCTATCTCAGCTCTAAGATGATTCTTTGTTTCCTGACTTTAGTGTCCAGATCTTAACTTCTTCTAAAACAGAGAACAGCTTCCTGTAAGTGATAAGCAGATGAATTAGAAGCTAGCCCTGACCTTGAGTCTGAAATATTTTAGACATAGTAGTTCTCTACCACCCAGAGAAAATGAAAAGCTAGGCAAGTTTGTTAAGAGAGGTGGAAAGATCTTTGTCTTGCTTTTTCATATCTAGGTAGTAAGTACAAGAAATAGCCTTAAGTGAAATGTTTTTTCAGATTCAGGTAGGTTATTTTGATGGAAAGGAAGCACTTTAAGAATTGTTTTATGCAGACAACGAGAGAAACAAGGACTGTCTTTCTGAAATTCTTTTGCTACCACCCCCAAAGGATATTTTCCGAGATTTGAGATTCAACTGCTTCACATTTGCAGAGATACTATGAATTGTTTATAGGCTGGAAACCATTGGGCAAATATCATTTTGGCTTTCTATGTTATTTTTTTCCCTTGAAATAAAATAATTAGAAAATAATGTGACAAGTCTTCTGTAATGATCTCTGCAATTTTAAATTTCAAAATTTAAATATATCACAGAAACAATAACATTAGACTCTCTAGAGTCATGGCACCCAGGACCTTCCTTGTACTTTTCTGCTCAACATCAGCATTCTGGACAAATTCTTTAAGTGACTGTGGTCTCATTGTCTCCATCTGTTTTTTTGGAATATAGTAGCCATCTTATACTATTGTAAAGTTTTAAAAGATATTTACACAGCTATATCTATTTTATTATGTATTATGTGTAAATACATGTATATATACATACACACACAGAACATAGCACTAATCATATAATAAGTTCTGTCTTATGTACTTTCTGGAATAAATGATATATTACTCTGTAAATGTACCATACTATAAGGTTTCATTTGGTAACCACAAGCATATAAATAAAAAGAAACACCTCCAAGTATTCTTTTTTCAAAGAAAATTCATTATTTTTACTTTATGTGTATAAGTGCATTGCCTACATGTATGTAAGTGCACCTGTATTGTGCAGTGCTTGAGGAGGTACAAAGCAGGCTTCAGATTCCCTGGAACTGGAGTCACAGATGGTTGTTAGCTTTCATGTGGGTCCTGGGGATCAAACCTAGATCCTCTGCATGAGCAGCCCATGCTCTTGACAGTTGAACCATCTCTCCAGCCTTGCTCAACTATTCTTAACGTTAAAAGTTGTGTATACTTTTTGTGCTATTAGGTTTTAACCTGATACTGGAAACGTGTGCTTTCGTAATTCGTTATCGTGCTTGGAGCCCACCCTCAAATTCTGACATTTATTCCTCGTTCTCTCTTCTAACAGGCTGAAGCCATCCATGTGAACCCGCTTCACATCCTGCTGCCTTCCACCCTGTGCACTTCGTTCGCATTCCTTCTGCCAGTTGCAAATCCACCCAATGCTATTGTGTTTTCTTATGGCCACCTGAAAGTCATTGACATGGTAAGTTAGTTAAAAGAATATGATGACACCTAATACTCCCCGTTCTGTGATGGCTGAATAAACTCTACACTTGCAATCAACCACCAGGAGCATCAGAGTCAACTCTGTTTCTAAAGGTGTATGCATGACTGGTTATAGGATTATTTTTAAGAAATGAACATTCCATTCACATTTATAGTCACAAGCAGAGAGAGTGAATGCATGAGCACTAGTCCCAGAAAGGGAAAGGGGCCCAGAATCACTCCATGTAACAGCTTAAACTTATCACATCAAGATTAGGATTCAACCTGACTGAGCCAACAGGGTTAATGAATGCATCAATCAAAACAGCACTATGGTTTGCTATGACAAATATTTATGCAACACAATTTGCTGTGATTAAGACATTGGGCTCAGTGCCTAAGGGAAATGCATCTTTCTTACTCTGCTTCTAACACTGGCATCAGTGAGAAACAAAGACACATTCACATGAAATAGCATACTTTTTTCCCAATACAGAAATAGTGGTAGTTGAAAACTGAGGGTATTCTAGTCTTTTCCTCCTCTAGTCTCCCCTCCTTCCTCCTCCCCTGCCCTCTTCCCCTCCCCCACTTCTTCTCATTCTCCCTTCTCCTCCTCCCCTTCCTCCTCCTCCTCCTCCTTTTCCTTCTCCTCCTCCTCCTCCTCCTTCTCCTTCTCCTCCTCCTCCTCTTCTTTTAGACAAGTGTTATAATCTAATCCCTGCTGGCTTGGAACTCGATCTATGCACCAGGCTCATCTAGAATCCAGAGATCCACCTGCTCTGCCTCCCAAGTGCTGAGATATAAAGGCATGTACCACCATGCCCAGCTAAGAATATTCTAGTATAACTTTAACTTTCATCATCAATTTCCAGGCTAAATAAGAATATAACCAAAGTAAATCCAGTGAATTTGCTACAGTTTTATGGTTCATCCACCCCAGTTTCCTATTTCTTTTCAGAGTGCTATCCCTGAATTCCAGCAACATAAAAATTCTGGAAAAATTTACATGCTCAAATCGTGTCACAACTTTTTGGTAAATAAAATGAATTTAATACAAAATATGCAATTATATATCTGCATTTATATAAATAGACTTATGGAATAAACTGGTGGCTATCATGGAGAGAGAAGAGGACCTTACAATAGTCATTGCTAAATCTCTCCCTTTTGTTCTAGAAGAGCATTCTGGAATAGGCAAACATTTTGTATGAAGGGAGAGATAGTTAATTAGTTCAGGCTGTAGGCTACAAGGTGTCTGTCACAAATACCGAACTCCACTATTTAAATCATATAAATGCCAAGGGTGATATATAAACAAATGAGCAAAGTTGTAGTCTATAAACAGTAACTTGTAGTTACAGAAACAGAACAAGAGCAGAAGTTTGACAACCTCTAATGTGTAAAAAACAATTTTGAGGTTGTTTAATGGAGACCAGAATTATGATATGAAAGTCATGTTACAAAAATATAAGAACACTAAGAAACATGAATAGAGGTATCATTATAGAGTTTCAATTAAAGAATACTTGCATGGGAAATTAATATTAAGTGATCTTGAAAAATTCATTTATCAAATGGTGTTCTGAAGCATATACACTGAGATACAAAACCACAAAACTTAAATTCTAATTTAACATTCAAGAGCAGATTTTTAAGAGACTTTATCTTTCGTTAGAATGACTTGTATATTCCAAAGGGAAACCTCGCTAATATTATCAAAATCTTAGTCATTTAATGAACAAATTCTCATTTGACACAAATGGAAGAAGAACCCCTGGTTTTATAGCAAACACATTGTATACCAGTCATTTAAGGTGCGTATGATTCAGTCTAATGCCCTGTGTATTCTGATTATTTGGTAAGATTTCTCTTTGGGGGACTGACATCTATGCTCTTTCCTGTTCAAGGTGAAAGCTGGACTTGGTGTAAATATTTTGGGTGTTGCTGTGGTGATGCTTGGCATGTTCACCTGGATTGAACCCATGTTTGACCTCTACACGTACCCTTCTTGGGCTCCTGATTTTGTTAATCAGACCATCCCATGACAAGCACAAAATTTCTAACGACTTCATGGTGACTTTTAGAGTCCCTAAGAATTTACTGTAAGATGTGGCTGTGACAGGCGCTTTGAAATTAGTGATATAGCCACTGACAGTCCATTGAGCATCCCAGATCTGCTGTCATCACACCAGTCCATGTCTTTTGAAATGCCTTCATCGAGACTCTGAGGATGAATTTTGCTTGGGGACTATCTACATTTTGCATCTCTATAAGAGAAGTGGGTAGTAAATGACCTTTGAAGGAGTAAGGCTCTTCACCTCATCTTACCCCTGGAGTTCAGCGTGACATATCAGGCATCAATTTATTACTTCAGAATCTTCCTATGAAACCCAAAGTAGAAAATAAAGTATCTAAATTAATGAGGCACTTGTTTAAATCCTTTCTATAATGCTTTTCAAGGGAATTTGCCAAAAAAAACAAAGCCATGGTCATTTTGTGGGTCAGAAAAGAAGATGAGTCAAAATGATATGTGTCTTTCTTCATTGAAAACTTAAAAGGACTTTTACGAAAATAGAAAAATAAAATGATTTACAATCAAAGAAAAAAGAAAAACCCCAGACCATGCAACAAGTAAGCAAACAAACAAAAAGAAGGGAAAGAGTGAAGTCTTTGGACTTCTTAATCTGGATCAACAAAAATAAAATAATAAAACGCACAAAGCAATGCACAAAGCTAGAAAAATATGGGAATGTTAGAAGACAAGATTTTCCTCTTAAAAATAAGTAAAATGACAAGGTTAATCTGGTTTGGAATGTTCAAATGATAATATTCATAAAATTATTGTTCAAATGGATTAAAAAGTTTTTAAATTATGATAATTCTTCAAAAATAACATGTGATGGATCTTACACCTTCTTTATTTTTCTGTTAGTGTCAGTCCACTTTTCAAAAGAACAATTTGCTCATTCAATCACATGATAGTGCTGCCACGCGAGAATCATCTACGCTCGTTCCAATAATTTATTCTTTCATTCCTTTCTCTGGTATAATTTATACACGTATTTATATCTGGAATATTAATTAAATTCTGCTCTTTTCTATTCATTTAAGTTGTCATTGCTGAACCATACAATTAATACATTTTCATTATGAAAAAAATTAAGTGTTCAATGATCATAAATAAGTTTTGGTTTCAAGAATAAAAAACAACATTTCAGCTTGAATAATTTTAATGTATTACTTCTAGAAGCTGTCAGCTGAGTACAAGAAAGGTAATACTTAGCCAAAATTAGTTTAATTGAATCACTCAGTTCCCTTGCCACATTTCTATGCTTGAACAATATGTCGGAATTGATTGGTTCACCTCACATTTATCCCTTTTTCAGCAAAGTTCTCAAGCTCTTTTAGACTGAGGGTTGAATGTTATCTCTGAAATTTCTAAAAGGTACTCCTCCATAGACAGATAATCAAACCAATTTCTGTCCTCCCACTCCACAATAGATAGTACTTTTTCGATTATCTTGAATATCACTCAAAAGCTAACTGGAAGTCGTCGGCACTTTAAATTCTAGTGTCTTTCTTAGGACCAGATCTTGTCTGGATAACACTATGATTTATTATGTCTTCGCTGCTTATGCAAGCACTACGATGGCTGACCTGGCATATGTATGTCCCTTACTTGCCCCAGTTGGGGTTGTGTATTCCAGTGTATCCAGAACTCAGACTTCCTTCCTGTCTACAGTTTGTGGTATTCTCACTCTACTTGGTATCCTCATCTGTCTTTGTTCTTCTGCCTGGGAGATAGAGAAATAGAATTTCATCCAATGCTACTAACTAAAATTATTGCAGGTAGTTGACAAAACAATACCATGACATATTGCATCTTCACATGCTTGCTCCCTGTAAAATATAACTTTTAGATATGTTTCCATATTTCTGCAACAACTAAATCAATACAAACCTTTGTGATAATTGATCAAAATGTAAAGAAGTGACTATGGAGTACTGAACCCTAAATGGCACATCTATCTCATATCTCCCTCCCACAACGCTCAGGGAACATGGATGAAAAGGGATTAGAAAAAAAATAATCTAAGAGCCAGAGGTTGGAGAGGACTGCTGCAAAACAGGGTCTTCTGGAATGACAGGACTGATGCACCTATGAATTCACAAGCTGTGGTTGCCTGCCCAAGACCTGACAAGATCAAGCCAGGCAACATTCCAGTATCTCTGGGGGAGGAGATTACTAGTCCCTGCTCCTATCTGAACAGTTATTATTAACAGTTGGTGGTTGCCAAGGGAGGGAGAGTCAGTTTTCCTCAGCAGTGTGACCCATGGCAGCTTGCCCAAGTCCCAGTGGATGAACCTACGTCCATGCTGCACTGATGATGTAGTGGATTATTAACAACAACAAAGGATGCTGCAGTGGTTAAGAGCATCAGCTGCTTTTCCAGAGGACCCAGGTTCAGTTCCTAGCACTGTAACATTTGTAACTCCAGTTCCAGGAGATCTGACATCCTCTTCTGGTCTCCTTGGGTATTACAGGCAAGTGAAGCTTAAATATGCAGGAAAAACACCCATATACATAAAAGAAAAATATGTTTTTAATTGTAAAAGGCAGAGGCCCATGAAGTTTAGAGAGAGGGTGTTGGGGCGTCTCTAGGAGGACATGGAGGTGGGAATTGGGAGTTATGACTGAACTATATTGTATACATAGATGAGATTCTCAAAGGAAAAATTAAAAACACTACAGGTTTAAAAGGACCTCTGTGATCATACTTTTGCTCCAAAACTGTATGAGTATCTTTAATGAATAATTGTTATCTGTACTTGAGTATTTAGGTATTGCCAAATTAAGTGTGTTTTTTCCTCTTACTTTTGGTAGGTAGTGGTTTATATTAGGAAGAAAAGAGTAAAATGAAGCAAAATGAACCAATTTTGTTACTGGAACATAATCTGAAAGGAAAAATGGCTAAAACTTTCACTGAAGAGCAGCACTAACCATCTTATTCCACATGAATCACTTTAATTCACCAAGAATATTTGCTAGATAAGTTCTGAGAATACAAATATAAAAACCATAAGTCACCTTTGGGGAGGTAATCAAAATTATTCAAGGAAAAAATGATAGAAATAGCATACAGGCAGAAATTAAAAGGGTTTTCCTAAATTAAAACCTTTATTTGTCTAGCAAGCACTAGTGATCCTTCTGTCCCCAA
This sequence comes from Eospalax fontanierii, assembly GCA_035773235.1. NCBI lineage: Eukaryota > Metazoa > Chordata > Mammalia > Rodentia > Spalacidae > Eospalax > Eospalax fontanierii. The sequence goes on along the minus strand of CM069528.1, from coordinate 80,858,486 downwards.
GCACTGGGTTGTAGGTGACCAAACTCATTACATGGATGCCAGAGATTTGAACTCAAGTCCTCATGCTTGGACAATAAGTACTCTTAACTGCTGAGCTCTTCCGAGGCTCATTTTATGTAATGTTTTAATAAAAACTCGCTAATTTCACTGTTATGGAAACTAGGTATATGAGCTAGTGTACACAAAAGAAGCAGAATCCAAAGGACAAGGTGGACAGGCCTTCTAATGATCAAATACAGGCTACAAAGTCATGAAGCATAACAACTGAAAACTTAAAAGAGAGTGCTAGAAACAATGTAAGGTAGTAACAAGATGCTACAATGTCCTCTGAAGATTTCGGTGCCTTGATAGTCAAGCAGACACTAGTATATTTATTGCTCTGAAGGGACTTTATGAGTGAATGCAATTAAATTACTCAACAAGTGAATTTAAAATGAGAGATTATGCTGGATTATTCAGATTGTCAAAGTGAGCAGAAGGAAACTGCATCAGCCTTTAAAATCAGAAGAGGAAAGCAGAGGGGAGGGAGCCTGAAGCAAAATGGAAATCAGAATGAAAAGGATTTAACTAACTATTGATGGCTTTGGAGATAAAGGAGGTCTCAAGCCAGGGAGTGCAGGCATCACACAGAGACTGGGGTTGGTCCTCATCTGAAACTCAACAAGGGAATGAGGTCCTCCATCCTACGACTGTGTGCAACGAACTCTGCCAACAACCAGTGTGAGCCTGAAAGCTCCAGTGATGGATGCAGATTGCAACCTGAAGATTGTGATCTTCACCCTGCAAGAACTTGTTTTGAACTTCAACCCTACAGAACTTTCAGATTATGGTGAGTGTTATTTTTCACTACATTTGTGATAATGTTTTATGGCAACAGTAGAACTCAAATACTGAAAGCAACAAGAGACTGACTATGACCAGAGGGATCTAAAAAACTACCAAATAGAGATTTTAAATGATAAGTGTAAGAAAGTTAAAAACAAGAGGGTAAGTACCGCATTGTGCAAACTAGACCTGTGAACTGGAAGACAATTAAAAATTAAAACAAAAATACATAGCACATGTATTTGTGCTCACTTTGAGGGTACATCCCATCTTGGTGGGGAAGACATGACAGTAGGCATGTGAAGCAGCTGGTCACGCTATGTACACTGTCAGGAAGCAGAGAGAGATGAATGCTAGTGTTCAGCTCACATAATCCTTGTTATTTAGTTTAGGCTTCTAGTCCATGAGATTGTGCCACCCATCTCCAGGATGAGTCTTCTCAAGTCAAACATTTCTGAAAAAAAAATCTTCATAGACACACCTAGAGATGTGTTACACAGACAATTTTAAATCCAATTCAAGTTGACAATGAATACTAACGATGAGGAAAAATCAAGTTAAATAAATATACCTTTAATCAGAACTATAGGAGTAGATAATTGAATGAGGGAGGGCTTAGACATGGCATTCCTGCAATCCTACCACTTGGGAGACTGATATAAGAATATCATGAGTTCAAGGCCAGCTTGAGTTATACAGTGAGACCCTGTTTCAAAAAAAAAAACAAGGACTGATGATACAGCTCAGTGGTAGAGTGTTGGCCGCACGTGCATAAGATCTGAAACAAAGAACTACCAATTACGAATTGTATATCTTGAGAATATGGGTTTCGGGAATTAAAGGCAAATAAAGAGATTTCAGACCAACCAAAAGACTGGACATGGCTACGCATACCTATAAACCCAAAAATGGGGTGGGGGAAGAGACAGGACCGATCTGAAGAGCTCTCTTAGCAGTTAACCTAGTCAGAAGGGCAAGCTTCTGATTCAGTGACAGACCCTGTCTCATAGAAATAGACTGAGGGGGCAGAAGACACTGAATGTCCTCAGTACACAAGAGTACACATGCACACAGAGGCAAATACACACACACACACACAGAGGCAAACACACACACACACACACATACACACACACACATACACGGCCACATAAAAATAAAAATAAGCACCTCCCAAACTAGAAGTATAAACTAAGCATGATTGCAAAACAGAAAAAAAAATCAGCAGTCAAATTGGTGATATACAAAATAAAATGCAATCAGAAAAATTTGGGACAAAATATAGGAAGAACTCAAAACAATTTCAATTGCCAAAGTAAATGTAGAAGAGTTAAATTCACCACTTAATACTAATGGTTTTCAGATTAGGCATTTTCAAAATTTAAATGTATTTGCATGAACTAAAATATAGACAGAGTTTTTTGAGCATTTAAAAAAATTTCAAGTAAGCCCTTACCCATAAAACTTGACATGGATAGATTTAAATGAGGCAAAAAGGGATTTAGAACATAATTTAAACACAGTTTATTTTAAGGCATATACAACAGCATACTAAACAATGTTTTTTAAAAGCTACCAATGGTTTCTAAGAGTTATACATAGTTCAGACTAAAATTGTAGAAGCCCTGAATTGGAAGAACTAGAAAGATTAAATGACAACACTACAACCAAAGGAGATTATTTCATATAACTCTTTTATAACTGTTATATCAAAAAAAGCTATGAATACTCAAAATTCACATCATACACTTTATAAACCCAAATACATCATCCAGCTCCTGATTGAATTTACACAGATAAAATACATAGATTAGGGGCTGCTGACCATACATAGCAAAATTCATTGCTAGGTAGCATGCATAATACTCTTAGACTACTATTATTCCTCAGTACAGAAGCAGTTGGTAAAACTTCTTCAGAAGACTCAGTCAATACCCCATTAAAACTCTCAAGAAGCAAATTATATTTAAATCAGAAAGGTTAATCATCATGTCTAATCCCTTAATTGAAATTTCCAGAGAATCATTCATATTGCATATTTTGTTGAGAGACAACACAAAGATAAAAGAGTGAACACAGGAGATATAAAAGGAGTGACTCTCCTGTTTACAGAATTTAGCATACACATACAGGAAAACTTTAACTCTGCATAATACTAAAACCAAGTTTAAGATCTTTTCGGAATAGTTTAATATGCCAGTATAGAATAGGCTTCTCACTCCACTAAATAATATTCAACATTAATTTTCACGTCAGGGATTTTTAGATAGGCCCAAGTCCCCCATGCTGTTGGAGGTCCCTGGAGCACTCTCTGCTCTGTCACTGATGAATCTGGGCAGCTGTGGTTCTTTACCCCTGCTGAGTTCAACCTGCCCTCTGACCTCCCCTCAGCAGCACATCTGTGATGGGGCCACTGAATCTGATTCTATGACTTTTTCCTGTAAAAAGCATGTACTGAAGATTACCAGAATATCAGAAATGTCATGCATCCCTTCCCTTATACAAAGGGAATTAAGTTGTTCTTGAACCTGTGTGGAATAGCCAGTACCTTCATTATTTTTATTTTATTTTAACTGATATATGTAAGGCACAAGCGTTGTACATATTGACAAGGTACCATGTAATTCTCAGTGTGTATAGACATGGCCTAATGGTTAAGTCAGTTTAAATATATTTAACTCTTCAAGTGTCTATCATTTCTAGCCAACATTTCTATGTGGGGGTGAAATGTCCAAAATCCTTTCTAGCTCTTTAAAATTCACAGTACATAATTGTATTGTAGAGTTTCTTGCTGCTGTAACTTATACTCTCTGAATAACCATTTCCCCGTCCTTCCCATTGTCCCCCTCCTCCCTCATTTGCTTACTACCATTCAGCTTTCAAGTGTAGTGACATCAACATTTGGATATCTCATGTGTGTATTGTGTGTTTTTCTATGCCTGCCTTGTTTCACTTAAGTCCTCCAATTCATCCTTGCTGCTGAAAATGATGGAATTTTAACTCTTTTTATGACTGAGTGGATATTCTATTGTGTGTATGTACCATAATTTCCGTGTTCAGTTGATTGATAGGCACTTTTGTTGTTTCCATTTCTAGGTTATTTTGATCAGTGCTATGGGGAACATGAACATTCCTATGTTTTTTTTGATATACTCTCATTACCTTTGGATATATGTCCATTAGTCAAATCACTAGATCACATGGTGGTTCTATCATTAACATTTTGAGGAACATCTGAACTATTTTCTACAATGGATGTACTAATTTTCATTCCCACCATCACAGTGCAAGGGTTCCCTTTTTGTCACAGTTTTACTAGCACAAGTTTGCTGTATTCTTTTTTTATAATAGGCATTCTTAGGATGACTTGCTGTGGGTTTGATTTGCCTTTCCCTGGTAACAGATGATGTTGAACATTTTTTCCTGTATGTGTTGACCATTTGCATGCCTTGCTTGAAGAAATGTTTGCTAAGATCTATTGCCTATTTTAACTAAGTTGTCTACTTTGGGCTTTAATATTGAGATTTTGGAATCCTCTGTATTTTCTATTAGCCACCATGTCAGGCAGATAGCTTGTAACTCTTTTCCTAAATTCTGTCTGTTGTCTCTGTACTCTGTTGAGTATTTCTTTTCTGTACAGAACTTTTCAATTTTATTTACATTCATTCATCTATGTAATTTCATTTCCTGTCCTTTTTGGGACCTCATCCAAAACAAACAAATATACAACGAAACAAATACTCCTTGATCCTTGATGATCTCTGGGCCTTGGGGGAAATGAGTGTGATATAAATGTCCCATTTAGAGCTGGTAGGTCTTTAAATGTGAGAAAGATAAAGCCACCTGATCCTGAGCCTTTCTCTTATATGAGGGTTTCTATTACTGATTTCATCTTATTATTTGTTATTGATCTGGTCAAAATTTCTATTACTTTTATTCTGAGTCCATTTCTACCAGATTATCAAATTTATTGTCATATACCTATACACAACAATCCTCAATAAACTCTTGTATCCATGACACTCACTGGAATATTTCTATTTTCTGCTCTGATTTTATCTTCACTCTCTTTTCTTAGCATAGGAAAGAACTTGCCTGACTTTTTTTTCTTTTTGATGAGCCAGATATTTGTTTTATTATATTTTGAATCATTTAGTCTCAATTTCATTCATTTCTGCTCTGCTATTTGTTTAGTTCCTTCTAGTAATTTTCAGTGGGTTTTTTTCTTGCTTTTCAAATCCTTTAAGATGCAGTTATAGGTGGTTTATCTGAGACCTTTCTACTTTTCTCATGTGGGCATTGGTTACTGGGATCCTCCTCTAATAGCTCTTTTGCTATACCCCACAGGTCTTGGTGTAGCCATTTTTCACTTTTTCCAAGAAATTTTAATTTCTTTCTTGATCCATTGATTGTTCAAAATAAAATGCTTAAATCCCAGGTGTGCTTATAGTTTCCAAATTTTTTATTACTTATTTCTAACTTTATTGTATTGTAACCAGAAAAATAAGATTTTTATTATTTCAATTCTTTTGTCCTATTTTTTATTTGCTTATTTTGGTTTTGTCTCATTTTTGAGTCATTGTATATTTCATTCAGAATCTCAATATATGTGTGTGTGTGTGTGTGTGTGTGTGTGTGTGTGTGTGTGCAATGCCCCCAGAGGGCAGAAGAAGGCATCATATTCCCCTGGAACAGTAGTTAGCTGCCATGTGGGTGCTGGGAATCAAACTCAGGTCCTCTGTAAGAGCAACCAGTTTTCTTAACCACTAAGCCCTTCAATTCTTTTTCTTTAACTTTTTGAGACTTGTTTTCTGACCTATCATATGATCTATCAGAGAATGTTTTATGTGCTGATAAGAAAAATATGTATATGGCTCTTGTTGGATGGAACATTCTATAAGTGTCAATTAGGTCTCTTCAAAATGCTGGTGGTAGAACTGTCCTATAGATGTCTGTTAGACCTACTTGGACAATGGTACAATTTGACTCTGATGATTCTCTAGTTTACCTTCTGTCAAGATGATCCAGTCATTGCTGAAAGGGCATAGGATTGTATTGGAACTTTCTCTCTTAGTCTATCATTACTTGCTTTATATACTGGTGTGCTCCAGTGTTGGATATATGTAATATACATCTACATAATTATTTTTTTCTTGAAGAATTGATCCCTTTACTATTAAATAGTGACTTCTTTGTCTCTTCTTGCAGCTTTTTAATTTAAAGTCTATTTTATCCAGTATAGGGATAGCTATTCCAACTTTCCCTTGACTTCCATGTGCATTGAAGATCTTAACCCAATCCTTTGCTTTTAGTCTCTGTGTTCATAGAGGTGAAGTAAGGTTCTTATAATCAAGACATAATTGGGTCCTTTTATTTTCAATTCATTCAGTCACTGTTAGTCTTATAACTGGAGAACTTAATCAATTTACATTCTAAGTAATTATTGATAGATAATATCTATAACCATTCTGTAACATTTTCTAGTTTTATTATTGATCTCTTCTTACTGCTTACTCCCTTTCTTAGACTTTTCCATTCTAGTTATGTTAATTACTCTAAAAGTATGTTTTGAACCCTAGCTCATTATTTTTGGATTGTTTCTTATAGAGATTTTCTATTTGGTTTCACAAGGATTGTAAAATATATCCTTTGATTATAATTATTTTGGAATGATTGCAATTTAACATAATCATAAGGCTAAGAATAAAATCAAAAGAACGTGAGAAAATATCTCTATGAGAAAACTCTCCAGTTCCATTTCTTCCCATAATTTTTGATATCCTTTTTTACACCTTGATGTATTGTCCATCACTTAACATATTAAAGTATCTATTAATTGTTTTGTTTTAAAATCTTCATGTTAAAGATATGACCACTCATAAGATGATACCATTCTAAAGTTGCTTGTGTAAATACTCTTGCTGGTAAGCTTTATGTCCTCTGCTATCTTCTTCTTTTTTAGTTTATTGTTTGAGAGTACATAGATAGTGTGTGTTTTGATCAAATCTACCCTTTCTTTCCCTCCAACGTGTTCCAGGGTCCACCACCATTTCTTCCTCCAACCTTCATTTGTTGCTTTTTATTAAGCCACTGAGTCTATTCAGTGTTGCCAAAATATTCACGGGCTATCCACTAGATCATGGGTAGACTGCAGGGTCTGCATCTCTGAAGAAAACTGAATCTTGAATCTCCCCGGTAGCCATCAGCTGTGACTAGCTCCTCAGTTAGGGATGAGAATTCATGGGTCTCAACCTTTACCTGATGGGATTTTGACTGGCTTGATCTTGTGTAGGTCTTGTGCATGCTGTCCCAGTCACTTGACTTCTGCTATGCAAGGTCCTGACATGTCTGGGAAACACTTGCAGCAGTCCTCTGCAGCCTCTGGCTCTTTTGATGTTTTCGTCTTATTCATTAAGGTCTCCTTCATGTTGAAGAACATCTTTAGCAGTTCTCATAGAAGGACAGGCCTGGCAGTGAAAGTGACAGTCTTTCAGCTTTTGTTTGAGAGACTTTCTCCCTCTGTCAGTGCTAAAGGGTAGTTTTGCTGGGTATGGTATTTTCAGTTGACAGGTTGCCTTTTTTTTTCCTTTTGGTAAGCTCCATGGGAGGGAATACATGGCTAATTTTGTAAATGTGGTCAAAATCCCATGACTTTGAAGGTCATAGTCCCTAGGAGAGAACACGCTACTGACACTTTGCTCAATTGACATGTACTCAAACCGCCTTCTAAGTATTTATGTCTATATTCATAGATTAGTGCTGCTCTCAGACTTGGTTGGAGACACTTCTTTTTACAGTGGGTAATGATCAATGCAAAAACTTAAAACTGGTTAGAGTTCTGAAAATAAGTAACTGTTGAATATTAAGTCCTAAATAAGGTATCTATATTATCTGCTTCAAAGCCCAGAGAGCATCACAAAAGAGGAAACAGAAAGATTGAGTCAGAAGATGGGGTGGTGAAGAGCTATGGAATGCTTTTTTCTAGGTGTGATGTGACTGATGCAATCATGAATGCAAAATACCTGCACAAGACCTGCAGAAAGGAAGGACATGAAAGGAGGAGATGGACTAGTAGGGAAGAAGGAGTCAGTAGGAGTCAGAGAGGGATAAGAAAGAGTAATGAGGTTGAATATGAGCACTACTCTGTGTACATTTATAAACTTTTCAAACAAAAGAAGGGAATCTCATACCATATTCTCCTTGCCTGTTAAGCCTCCACTGAGAAGTTGATTTTCTGGCAAGTTGAAGGATTTTGCCTCAAAGTTTTGAGAATTTTCTGATTATCATTCACAGTGAGAGAATACTTACATTGTTCTAAATTCGAAATGCTTTCCTATTATTGTTTCTTTTAATAAGCTTTCCACATCCTTGATTTCTCAAGGTTTTCATGAATTCCAATAACCTTAATATTTGGTACTTTTTTATTACTGTTCCAAATTTCCTATAAACTTACTTTCTTCCTCTTAATTTCTCTTTATTTTGTTTTTTTTTTTTTTTGCCTAGCTGTGTATTTTCAAATAGCTTTTGAGCTCACTGATTCTTTCCTCTACTTGAATTATGCTGTTATTGATCATTTCAATTACAGTTTTAATTTCATTTGTTATACATTTCAGCTCAAGAGTTTCTGTTTGAGTTTTTAAATTATTTCTCTCTCTTTGGTAAGTGTTAGTGTATTGAAATGTTTTTTTCTGTGTTCTTCAAGTTCATTTAAAGTTCTTAAAACAGCTGTTCTCAATTTTCTACTCGAGAATTCTCATATACTGATTTCTACCAGGTTGGTTTCTGGTAAGGTCATAATTGAGTACTAGGCAAAGTCATTGTTGAGTACTGGTGAGATCATGGCTGAATACTAGATAAAGTCACAGTTGATTATTAGATGAGGTCATTGTTGAGTACTACGTAAAGTCAAGGTTGAATACTAGAGGAGCTAACAGTTGAGTACTAGGTGAGGTCACTGTTGAGTAATATGTGAAGTCACAGTTGAGTACTAGGTGAGGTCATGGTCATGGCTCCGCAACAGCTCTTGATGCTTGTTAATATGTAACATTGTCTTTGCATTGAAGATTTTTAAAGGAATACATTTTATCTTGAAATACAGTTTACTCTTGATAATAATAGAAAATAAATAAAATGCCAGTTGGGCCAAATCCATTAATATTGGTATTCAATTATTCTATATCCTCCTTGATTTTTGGTCTATTTGCCCTTTCAAAGAGGGATGTTGAAATCTTTGCCTATAAGTATATGCTATATTTCCATTATGTTTACATATGAGTGTTCTTGATAATTTCTAAAGCTATTATTCACTATGTAAGCTTTTAAATATGGTTTTATATCCTATAAATTTATGGATTTAACAATTATAAAACATCTTTCTTGTTGCTGTTGGCATTCTTCACTGCACATGCCTCAGCGAAGGTATGCTATTTAACGTAACTATTCCAACTTTAAAATTTTAATTTTCTATTTTGGTAAACCTACTTGTAATTTTGTATTTAGAGGAGGTTTCTTGTAAGCAAAATATACTCGGTTCTCTGATTGTTTAATCAAACATGGCAGACACCCCCTTTTAATTTTGGACATTTGGGCCATTTTCACTTGTTGGAATTATTGATATGATCAAATTTAAAAGTATCAATCTCCTACTTGTCTTATGTGGTTTGGGGTTTTATTTCCTATTGTGGTTTATTTGGTTAATTATTATTTCATATTTTCTTTCATTTGTTGGCTTATTTGCTATAGTATCAATCACTGTTTAGGTGTTTAGAGTATATGATTTCATTTTATCATAGTTTCCTTTAAGAATTATCATACTACATTACATATAAAACTCATGCAATAGTGTTCCCTATAAATCCTCTGACAAGGTGTATGCTGTGGTCATACATTTTATTTTTATATAAATACCAAAATTTATAGCTATTGTTTTGCTTTAAATAGTCAAATATCTCATAAAATAATTAAAATGGAGTGAAGTAAAAGTCTTACATAATTATGTAAAGTCTTACATAAAAGTCCTGGTGTATAGCTTCGCTCTACTTCCATCTTATAATGTTTTTAATTTAGAGGGTTTGTTTTAGGTTTGAGCCTTTTTTCATATTTTGTATTTATTTTGAAAATATGCTTTCGCTGGACATAAAATTTTGGCTTCCCAATGTTTTTCTCTCAGAAACTAAATGATTTGTATGTGCTGGAATTAAAAGCATATACTTGTCTCTAAGGAATTTCAAAACATTCTTTCTTAATATACTTGTTTATATTTCTCATATATATATATTGTGTCACTCCCTCTATACACTAATGCTTTTAAATATTTTATTTGTTACTTTTATTTCATATATATGAGTGCATGACCTGCATGCATGTAAGTGCACCCATGCTGTGCGATGTCTGAAGATGTTCAAAAAGGGTGTTGGGTTCCTCTGGAACTAGAGTTGCAGATGACTGTTAGCCACCATGTGGGTGCTGGGAATTGAACCTGAGTCCTCTATAAGAGCAGCCCGTACTCTTAACTCCTGAGCCAACTCTCCAGCCCCCTGTACCGCTTTAAATTTTTTATTTTATTACTTATTTTAAACAATTTATTTGAGAGGGATTTTGACGAAATTTTCTTTGTTTTCATATGTTTGGAGTTCATTGAGCTAAATCTTTGTTTTTCTTTGATTATTTTCGATCTATCAAAATTATTCAGAAATGTACTTTGCATAATTTCTGATGTTTTTATTTATGTTCAGTTTCTGTGGTGTCTAATCTGATCATTTAAATTTCATACAATATATTTTGATCATAGACACCCTTCTATATCTGCACCCCCTTTCTAGTCTACCCAAAAACTTTCTGTACATCCATACACACCAATAAAATCAGGCTAGTGTCCCCAAATGCCCTTCAGTGTGGTTCTTCTACTGGAGCCTGGTTACCTTTCTAAGAGTATCAGCTGTAAATGAGACTGAATCTCCCCTTCCTAGCAGTCATTGGTTTCTCACATAGGATTGTAATTTTTTACCCACTTCCCCACATTTATGTTGGGATTTTGTCTGACTTGAGTTTATGTGGTACCTGTTCATATGGTTAGCATTGCTGTGAGTTAATATGAGTAACTGCCCAGCTGTCTAGAAAGCTGTTTCCTTGTGGTCCTCCACCTTGTCTGGCTCTCACAATCTTTCTGGCCCATCTTCCACAATGATCCCTGAATCTTGGGAGGCAGAAGTTTGATATAGCTGTCCTATTCAGGGATAAGCAATCAGGCAGCCTCTTACTCTCTGCAAGTTGGCCAGTTGTGGTTCTGTGTTAATCACCATCTGTTGTAAAAACAATCTTTTCTAAGAGTTGAGAGACACATTAATTTGTGGGTATTACAGTAAGTCAGTAGAAATCAATTTAACATTCTCTTCAGTAGAATAGATATATTAGTCTTTCTACCTTGGACCATGAGTTGTCTAGCCTCAGGCTCCTAGGCCTGATATCAATGTCATGTGTGGGCTCCATCCTATGAATCAGACCTTAAATCTAATTAGAAAGTAGTTGTTTACTCAGCAGAGCAATGACCAATATTGTTTCAAGGCTAGGGAACAGCTTCAGAAGAGGAAGTCTATCCTTGGCACTGAGCATTTACTTTGCTAGCCTATGGTGTCTAGTAGATAAACTGTTCCCTGTTATAAGGTAACTCCTTTTAATCTTTTTTTAATGTATATACTTTAAGTAGCTTCTATCATGGTAGGTTTCCATATGACTTTTTTTTAAAGGCCGTTAGTGTTACTTATCTCAACCCATACTATTATTATTTGTTTATATTATTTATTTATTTGTATGTGTATGAGTGTTTTGCCTACATGTATGTAAGTTCATCCATGTCACACACAATGTTCACTGAGGCCAGAAAAGGCTATTGGACCCCCTATAAGGGAATGATCAATTGTAGTTAGTTACCATGTAGGTGCTGGGAACAAAACCCTGGTCCTTAAGAGCAAGAATTTAAGTCCTCTTAACTACTGAGCCATTTCTCCAGTCCCTCTATTTCATTTTAGATATGGTCTATTATACTTTAGACATTTGATTTGGTGTTGGTAATGTAGCTCAGTTTTAGAGAGTGCCTACAAAATATTCATGAAGCTCTGAGTTCCATCTCCAGGGTGTAAAAGGACATACCAGTAATCCTGGCATTCAGGAGATGGAGATAGGAAGAGCAGTAGTTCAGGATGATCAATGGCTAAATAGCAAGTTTGAAGCCAGCCTGGGATGCATGAGATGCTGTTTGAATAAATAAAATCATTTTACTTTACCTTTTCCCTATCTTTTCCATATTTGTATTCAACAAGCCCTTTCAATAAGCTCTTCTTTGGGCTCGACCATATGGAATATGTGTAATAAGGCTAGAAGTGTTTTGGTGCTTTTGGCAAGGAATTCTGTCATCTGTCTTGTTTCCATTACTATGCTTTGGAATGATTTTTCTCTACTTTGAATAATATTTTTCCTATTTTTCACTCTGATAATTGTTTCATAATTAAACCTTAGATGTTAATTTTGCATATTTCTGGTGCTGAATATTTTTATGTCTACAAATGCTTGTAAGTACTATTTTAGTTCTTTTGAAGTAATTTAGGTATAGTTTGATCTTTTTCAGATTTATTCTTAAGGTTTGTTGTTATATTAGTTATTTTTGAATCACTATGCTCAAAATAATCTTAAACAATTGACATAAACAACTTAAGGGAGAAATTATATTAGGGCACAATTTTGGAGGGTCCAGTCCATGATTCCTGGCCCTATGTCTTAGCAGGGAATGTGTGTGGTAGAACAGAGCTGCTTACGTCGTGGCTAGTCAGGAGGCAGAGAGAGCTTATGCTTACAGAGAGAAGTTAGGAACATTATATTCTCATTACCAGCCCCTAGTGACCTACTTCTTCCAACTAGGTCCACATCCTTGTTTCTACAACCTCCCAGACTAGCTCTCCCATCTAGGTACCAAGTGTTCAAGCCATGAACTTGTAAGTTATATTTCATATTCCATCCATAACAGTTGAGTGGGGACCCAAAAAGCTTTAATCTTGAATAGGTTCTGCCAACTACTGAGGCAACACATCAGCCTTGTACCAGGGTATCATATCATACTGGATACTCCATGAATTTGGAGATTTTCTACTTTGACTTATAAGCTATCTCCAGGTCTGCATGAGCCCCCAGAATTGCCTCACCTGGTAATTTTGAGTGATTCTTTCCTTACTTTCAGGTAGTTCTCTGACAGATGGATGGCAATCAGTATCCAGTAGATCATAAGAGATTAGAGAATGAGACTGTTCAGATTTCTGGAGATCACAGGATCTGTGCATTTCTCTCCTCTCTGACACTCTGCTCTGCAAAGTTCCATCATCTTATCTTCCTTGGAATCCCAGCTCCACACTAAATATCCTGGGTTCTCCGTCATGAGCTGCTGCCGGGAACCTGCCTTTGTACTATAATCTAGAACCATTATAAGACTGAGTTATGGCTACTTCTCTCAGGTCACTGTCCTGTGTTGCCGGGAGTCCAAACTCCGATGAGCATTATTCCATTATCCCTGTTTCTTAGTTGTTTCAGGCAGAAAAGCAAATTTTGTTTCCTAATGTCATATCTTGGCAAATGCAGGTGTTCTTAGAAGAGTCTAATTTAAATAGGGTTCTTTTTATTTTTCCTGGAAAGCTTGGAATCAGGACAAGTTGAGTCCATGAGATGATTATGAAATCTCCTATTTTAATTGCTGTTGTAGAGCAAAGCTCTTAAATAAGAGAATAAGCTCTTACTGAAGAAACTGTATGGTAGAGTAGGAAGTGGAAAGAGTTATTTTATGAGTGAAAACATGAAGCTTGATTATTTTAAGGTTTATTCAACATCTGTCACCAATAATCAGAAATACCTAGTGAATATTTAACTGTGAAATTAGGACAGCTGCATTTTCCATTTAAGACGAAGTGCTTCTGTGGAATGAAGTAAGCACAGATGACATCAACATGCTGCGAAAGCTCTTTGCATGTTCTCAACAAATTCTACACTATTATACTTTACTTACGTAATATTTAGATCCTAATGGTTTTATGTAGTAACTTTTCCATATTTACTGAAGTCTGTTTAGTGTATAAGAAACTACACATAATACATGCAACATGGTAAGTTTGAACACACATATACACTTGAGTTACCAACACCATATTCCAAATATTAAGCATGCCATCACACCTAGGCTTTTGTGGTTATTGTTTGTGAGCCCTAACCTCAGAGAAGAAGGGAATTGTTTCTAGAAAGCACAGCATTGGTGGACACTGAGAACGGTGGGTCCCGCCCTCAGGGAATCTTCTAGGTTTCTCAGTGATGCACTGATTCTCCAATCTGAATGGACCGATGGGTCATCTTCACACTTAGAACAGTGCTGAGATCTACTAGCAAATATGGGAGTTGATATTCCATTATATTGTAGCTATAGTTAGAATTATATTCAATGTCATTCTGATTATTTCATACAGTGGGCTAAAGTTAAATCCAGAACTGTGACAATTAGTATCTATATCTGTACAGTGACCAAGTTTAGATGGTATGTTAGATGATTGGCACCTGATCTTAATTCCCCAGGACCTCACCTAAGACAGCTTATAAATGTATGTATGCACACGTTACATCAACACATTGAAAACAACATGTTTTTCTCACTGCAAACAATGAAAGTGTGAATGATATTCTAGGCCTTGGGATCAAAGGGCAAGATTTTCTGGTAAGGTAAGCATGGGTCCTGACTTCTACTTCCCCATTTATATGGTAGATACTGTTTCAATAAAAAAATGAGCAAAACCCTTTCTGGGGAGCATGGTTCTGAGAGACATCTAAGGGAGCAGGGGCTGAGCAGTTTGGGTTTTCTCTTGGCCTTAAAACAGATGATAAGAGTCAGGTTGTTTCTATATTAAGGCATAAATGTAATGTGGCTTAGAACATGTGTGTGTATGTGTGTGTGTATGTGTTATAGAACCTAGAGATACATATAAAAGATATAGTGTATATTATCCTATATATATTATAACAAGAAAAATAATCACTTGTGAATTTACCTCATTGAATTTTATCAAGACATGAAAGAAAATCAGTATAGGAATTATGATTCTTTTCAACATACAGTACTAAGACAACTGATTATCTATATGCCACAAAAAAGAGAACTTCAACTCACATATTATATATCACACAAAAAAGACTTAAAATGGATCATAAACCTAAATTTAAAGTAGAATATTACACAACTATTAGAAAAAAAATAAGAGAAAATCATCATGAGCTGAGCCTTGGCAAAGAGCTCTTAGACTTCACCACAAAAGCTGTCTATGAAAGAAAAATTGTTAAACAGATTTTATCAAACCAAAAAATCTCACCTGATCAAAAGACTTAATTAAGAGAACAAAATTACACACTACAGGAGGGATGAAAACATTCCCAAATAACATATTTGGCCAAAATTACTATCTAAAATACATAAAGAAGTCTTAAACTTACTAAACAATCAATCCAATTAAAACTGGGCAAAAGATATGAAGACACATAGAGAAGAAAATACCAATTTCTGGTAAACTCATGAAAAGACATTCACCACAGGGATGGGGCACCTTGCTTAGTGGCAGTCACTTCTCTAGCATGCATAAGGCTCTGGGTTTGATCCAAGCACTGCAAAGCAATTAAAAAAATATTTTTTAAATAATACACATTAGCAACTATTAGGTAAACACAAATTAAAACCATGAGCTATTGCTACACACGTCAGCATAACTACCAGAAAGAAAATGGAAACATCAGGAGTTAGTGCTGGTCAGGTTATCGAAGATACAGCCAGAGTGGAAGACAAATCATAGTTTTAAAAAGTGAAACTACTATAGGACCCAGCAGTTACAAACAATCCTGAGAAAAGATATTTATGTTGGCACAAATACTTAAATTTAAATGATCATAGACGTTTATTAGTAGAAGTTAAAACTGGAAACTAGAGCTAAAGAAATGGCTCAGAGGTTAAGAGCATATACTACTACTTTTGCAGAGGACCTGAGTTTGGTTCCCAGCACCCATTTTGGGCAACTTATATAATTGTCTATAATTATATAACTGTCTATAATTCTAGCTCCACAGGGACTGACACTTTCTTCTGGCCTTCAAAGCCACCTGTACACACACACACACACACACACACACACACACACACACACACGTTTTAAAAATAATAAAAATAAATCTTTAAAAATCTAGTGGCAATGAGGATTCCCTAAATACATCAATAGCTATATCTTTACAATACGACAAGACTCATTATTTAAAAACAGCAAACTATGAAAGCACAGAAAATTAGGTGGATCTTTGAAAAGTTATAATGACTGAGGAAATCCAACCTGACTGACAAGGCTGCATACAATTCAATTTCAATTATGGTAAAGAAAAGTAAGTGCCCATCTGAGGAGATGCACGTAGCATGCAAATAGGCGTAACTGTAGATGGAAGCAGGGACCCCTGAGAAGCACAGTGGTTCTGCTTCTGTAGTGCAGCAACAGAAATATCCCAGGAGGCAAAGAGGGAGTGAGATCATTGTAATCATTGCAAGATGTCTCCCTTGAGGGCAGCTGGGTAAAAGATACAGCCTTGACTGCATTAGTCCATATTATTTCTTAAAACTAGAGTGAAGCTATACTTGCATTTACATAATATGCTAGCAGAAAATATTTTTGCATGTCAGGACAAAAGGATATCATATCTGACAATGAGTGATTAAAATAGTATGTGCATTCATTCTTAGAACAACAGCCTAGTCTTCTTTTAAGTCTTCCTCTTGAACCCAAAGACTACGAGTATTTGATTTACCCTTCTGTTTTGTCTCAATCAGTGGAAAAAAGAATTAAGATAAATTACAGATAATATAGAGGTTTGCACAAGTTTTCAAGGTGATCAGCCTTACTTGATTTTGCTTACATAATAGCTAATCACAAATTATATCCCATCAAATTCTCTTATGTTCTCAGGTTTCATTCATAAAGTGTTTGGGGTCACACACGTTGATTGTAAATGTCCTGAGCATCTTTAGTGCCTTTGCAATTTCTGTTATTGATAGGAATAAAGTGTAGGGGAGGAGATGTAAATATTCTCAAATCATTCTATTGCCTCTCACTATAAATTGTAAATTTTACCTAAAAGAAAAAAGAAAAAATCCCCAGTACAGAGGCTGGCAAAAAGTCAGATGGCCAGTTCTACTGGCAAACAGGCTCCACGGGGCATTCCGCATATGTTAAGAAGACAAGCTCTCTCATGAAACAGGACAATGAACACAAAGAGCTACAAACAGCCATAGTGTAGAGAATGAGAGTCTGAAGAGTGTGGGTCCTTGGACAGAACCCCTATATTATGCTTCACCCACCCAGGGCTCAGGGACCATTGCAAAAAATAGCACAGAAAGATTTTAAGATCCAGGGGAAGAGGTGTACAATCATATGGAAATAGAGAGTTACAGGTGCCTGAGTCCTTCCTCTGATGAACCTACAGCAATGGTGTCAGCATGCACAAGACCCATGAAAACCCAAGCAGACAAAAACCCAACACGGAACTGTGGAAATGGCAGTAGGGCCTAACATTAGCCAAAGAACTATTGGACAGCTGATTACTGCTGGGTGAGTAGATCTGCTCTTCTGTAAATCTGGATAGGTTGACTAGACCCTAGTGGATTAATTTGCACTGAGGGATATAGTGGACATTATCTTGGCTTCATAGGCCTTAATATAAATGACAGAAAGCATGAAATCCAGTGTGTGTGAGGGGGACTATGGGAGGGTGCCAATGTGGAAGGGGGTTTAAAGATAATTAAGATGATATGAGTGAAATACACAAAAAAATCAATAAATAATATACAAAAGAGGCACTCCATCTTAATTTGAATGCCATTCTTATAATAAGAATGGAAAAAAGATGGATTATATAACATAAGAGTCAGGATAGAAAAATGAGGATGGCTGTCACTCTTGCATATGCAGAAGATGCAATCAGTTGGCACTAGTTTCACTGATAGACCCACCAAAGCATGACTGCATGTTCTCAAACATTTTCACACTGTTCATTGGATTATAGTCTGATGAAGAGGCGGCATCTGAGTTAGAATGGAGACCATCAGAATTGTCCCAGGTCTTCTCTGTGAAAAGATTTCAGTTTGTAAATTAGGATATTTTCCAAAAATTTATTTGTTGGCATTTTCTTATTCCCCTTTATATTCTCTTAGAAGAAAATTGATGACTCAATGGTGTTCTCTATCTTTCAGTTATTGTTCTGAATTCTTTTTAATGTAGGTACAAGACTTCTCAAGAGAGCCTGAAGATTCAGAAATCTCTAGTCACTCATCAACTAATTTAACCTACAGTGCAAAGCATTATTAAAGGTCTGTGATTGGCTTGAGTTCTTCTCTTACAATTCTTGTTTCATTTCTTGGTGATAGTGCACTACTGTTATAAACATTCCAATTAAGCTAAGGAAAAAGCAAACAAAAGTTGACAGCAGTATTCTAGAAGATACTCATTGTGCATTTTTGTTAATATGAATTCATAAAGACCATTGATTATGAAAAACTCACAGTCAGTTGACTGTAAACAATACATGAGCAAGACATCGTTTTTGAATGTTTGAGTGCAGGTATGAAGATCTGAGAATGGAAGGGAAGGTGACGAGAAATTCATAAAAGGATGTTGGAGGAGGGCTATGTGCTATATTAGCTAGCATTATATTACATTTGGATCTATGTACTGTTATTTAATAGGAAATTTTGTTAATTTTTTTTCTTTCATTATTTTATGTGTATGAAGTATATTGCTTGCACGTAGGTAAGTGTACCCATGACATGAAGTGCTCATGGCAAACAGAAGAAGGCAAGACATCAGATCCCTTGGAACTGGAGTTATTGACGATTGTTAGCTGCCATATGGGTTCTGGGACTTAAACCTGGGTCTTCTGTAAGAGCAGTCGGTGCTCCTAACCACTGAGCTATCTTTCCAGTCCCCTAATAGAAAAAAAAAATTTAAATGCTAAGAGCCTGACTTTGGAGTAAAAATGCCCAGGCTTTAATTTTCTAATTGTATTAACTTTAGCTGAGTAATTTAATTTTTCAAAACTGCAGTTTTCTGGTCTGTAAAAAGTTGTAGTAGTAGTGCACACCTTACTGTAACTCCTAATTTAATCATAATTCATGGTTCCAATTATAAATTGAAATTTTTAATTTAAAAAGGTGCTTATTATTTTATTCTGGTTTATAAAACATGTTTTTACCTTCATGGAGCATAGAGTATTTTTTTTATACAAGAGAAGTATTAAGGATAATAATACCTTGTTTATTCCCCTTGAAAATTTAGCTTTTCAGTTTTTAAAATCATGCTTACTTATCAAAGATCATTTATATTTTGGAGTGCATTGTTATTTCATCACACACTCATTGTGTAATGAGTATTGCATTCAAATTAGCAAACTAATCCATTACCTTCCTCATTACCTTTGAAGTGGGTCCTCAAATCTTGTTCATGTTACAACTGATAGTTTGTAGTCACTGCCTTATATCTATCTCCCCACTTCCTCTACACTCCACTACTTCTTGCATCACTTCTTGACCCAGTGTGTCCACTAATTCAACCTTAGATTCCCTGTGTAAGAGGTTCATACAGTAAATGTCTTTCTGGATCTGGCTTAATGTTTTCCAGGTTCATCCAATCTGTTTCAAACTGGCCAGATTTCTATGTTTTCATCAATGGACATTTAGATCATTTGCTAGTCATAGTCATTATAATTCATGCCCTAATAAACATAAGCATGCAGATATTTTTTGAGACTGATTTTCTGTCCTTTGAACATAGACACAAACATGGAATTGTTAGATCAGATGGGACACCTGTTTTTATTGTTTGAAAAATTTCAGTACTCTTTTCAAGACTGACTATACCACTGTACATATTCACTACAGTTAAAGAGTTGTATTTTCACTAGACTTTCACCCATTTGTTACTTTTTCTTTCTGATAATAGCCATCCTAATAGGTATAAAGTGAGATCTTACTGTAACTCCAATTTACATGTCTCTAATAGTTATGTTGAACATCTTTTCATTTTTATACTGGCAATTTGTATATAGTCCTTGAAATATGTAAACGCAGATCCTCTGTCCATTTTTTAAAATAGGCTTGTTTTACATTTTTTGTCTCTTGTTTCCTGTTATTAAGTTCTGTGAGTACCTCAGGTATTTTGAATATCATCCCCTCATCAGATATCTGGATACACCACAGTAATAGACTAAAGGATAAAAAATTATATGATCATTTCAATAGATGCAATAAACAGTTGATAAAATTTAACATGTTTATGAGAAAAATATTCAACAAATCAGCAAAGAATAAGTGCGTCTCAACAATGTAAGTTATGTATCACAAGAAGACAGCTGGCATTCTATCCAATGGCAAAATCTACATTTCCCTTTAAGATCAGAAAACAAAACTTGAGGTGCTCATCCTTTCCATATAGTAGAGAACTGGGAGTCCTAATCAGAAAACCAGACAATAGAAAGAAATAAAACTATCACATCTGAAAAGGAAGAAATTATATTGTCTCCTCAGATGACATGATTGTACTGATAGAAAATTCAAAAGACCTCACCTAAACACTATTAGGGCTAATGAATAAATTCACGCAGAGCTGAAGGATGCTAAAACAATTTACAGAAGTTAATAGTTTCTCTCTGTACTAAGAGGTAGTGATCTGAATTACTGTTTTTCTTGTTACTAATGCCAAAAACCTAACAAACAATATAAGGGAGGAAAGGTTTAGGTGAGGCCATAGTTTCTGAGGGCTCCACCCGTGGTTATTGGCCCCTTGGGCTTGGGCAGAACAGCGCGGTGTCCGGGCAGCTGTTCATTTCACAACAGACAAGAAGTAGAGAGAGAGCTAGGAAGAGGTGAGGAACAAAGTGCAACTTAGCACACCCCCAGTGACTATTTCTTTCAGGTAAACTCCTTCTCCTAAAGATGTCACAAGCCCTTAAAGTAGTACATGGGGAGGAGTACACAGGAGGCTGTTGGAGAGATAGCATACTGAACCCATGGTACTATCTGAAAAGAAATTAAGAAAGCGGTCACATGTACAATGCATCAGGAATAAAAGGCTTAAGAATAAATCCAAGGAGGTGAAACATTTTTAGAACTAAAACTATAAGACACTAATTAAAGGAAGTGAAAAAGACAAATAAATGGGAAAATATCTGGTGAATATTAAAAAGAATCAGTACTGTCAATGTGCACATTCAAGACAATCTCAGTCAAAATTCCAATGACATTTTTAAAGAAAAAATACAGTTTTAAAATTTGAATGAGCCCAGAGGTAGTAACAACAATCTTGATAAATAGCAAAGTCGAAGGCATCATTCTTTCTAACCTTGAACATTATGAAACCACAGTAATCAAAATAGCAGGGTTCAGGCACTGAGGCACACACACGGGCCAATGAATAGAACAGAGAAGCCCCCAAATAAACACACACATAGTGAACTGCTTTTGATCTGGTGCCAAGAAGATACAAAAAAAGAAGAAAAGCTTTTTAAAAAATGATCTTGTAGAAACTAGATAGTCATGTTCAAAAGAAAAATGGGAAGCTGTCCTGGCAATATGCAAACATTAACTCAAAATGGTTATAACAGCCAAAACACAGGCCACAAAAGCAAAAACCTAAACCAAGTCTAGAGGTACAAGTTGTAATCACAGAAGCTAGGGAGTGACTATTGGGACAAGGTCAGCCTGGGATACAGAGTAAGTTTAAGACTATCCAGAGACTTTCTGAAAAATGTTTTTAACTTTTTTAAAGGGGCTGAACTTCTAACTCAGTGATATAACACTTGCCTTGTGTGATGGAAGACCCTGGATTCTGTCTCAGAACCCAACAAAAATTAAAGCAAATCTAAATAGTAGAACTGCATCACATTGAAAATCTTCTGTACCACAAAAGAAATCATCGTTATCTAAAGATTGCCTATGGAATGGGAAAAATATTCCCTATTTCTTTGAGAAAAGAATGTAATTCTTTCTATTTCCATGTTTATAACTTTTAGTCTAGTCCGTCTTCCAAAGAAAGATTTTAATTCCATGTCAGATATTCTAATAAAATATGACTTTTTTAAACTAGAAGAGGTAAAAATAAGTGCGGGAAAAGCAATGATTTTAAATGTAATGCTGTACATTAAATATGCTCTCAGTACAGCCACAGGTCTTTTTACTGTGAGATATATATATATCACTTAACTATATTGTTTTAATAGTTATGTTCCTGAGATGTTCCTTTCCATTTCCTATAACAAAAACCCATAAAATAATGAAAAACATCACTAAAGGAAAGCAGGTCCTGAAACGACCTGGAGTAAAGGTGGGATGAAATGAACTCAGAGCCATGGAGTGAGGACAAAGTGAATAAACCCGACATCCATACCTCAGTGATCTGGTGTCCCACTGACTCAACTCTAAATATTATATCTAGAAAAAACGAAATTCACAATATCCCCAAAACATTCCAAAAACATGAAGTCTTTTTTATTTCATATTTAAGATGCTAAATTAGAACATACTTCAAAACACAGAAAATATAGGAAATTACAAGGTCAAAGAATATACCATCCTACATGGCAACTAAACTATGCAGATTTTTATAAAGGAAGCAATTTGCAAGATTGGTTTCATATATTTCCTCAAAGAAATATTCTACATAGCAATTGAAATCCCTTAATTCATGTGGCCAACTCTTTTCCTAGAGGGAATTGATATTCTGTATATGGAATGTATTACTCCCATCTCTGTTTTCTCATTTTTTACCTTTGTATATATGTATAAATAATTTATGGTATTGCTTCTAGAGCATTGTAAAAGGTTCATATAGAGCTAACTCATGTAGTATGAAGGCCAAGACTAGTGCATCTCTCAACTCTCATCAGAAAATTGTCTTTCTGCAATAGATGGCAATTAGCACAGAGACTCACAACTAGTCAACAAGGTCAAGGTACAGAAAATAAGAAACTGCAGAATGTTTATCTCTAAATAGGACACATATTAACCCCTCTCCTCCCAAGGCTCAGGGATAATTATGGATGAGGGAGCCAAGAGACTAAGAACCACAACGAGTAAATGACCACAGGGAAACAGTGTTTTCTGGGACACAACAGAGCAGTTACACATATGAACTCACAGTGGTTGTGACAGCATGCACAAGATCTGCACAAGCTCAAACCAGACAAAATGCCAGCATGGAGAGGAGAGCTCGGCAGTGGCATGAAATCCCACCCTTAGCTAAGGAGCGATTGGCAACTGGTGGCTGCAAGAATCTGTTTTCTTTAACTCTGTGGCCCCTAGTTGGTCAGCCAAGCTCCAGGGGTTGGCCCCATGCCCAAGCTTGTGTGGGCAGCACAAACTGAACTCCATGCATTAAAGAGAACAAGGACAAACAGTTAGGTGGGCAGGATAGCCAGGTAGATCTGGGAGAATGTGGGAGACTACAGGTGAATATGCTTAAAATGTATTTTAAGAAATACTCAGTGTTTTAAAAGACAAAGATGTTTCATATAATTTTTGTTTTAAAAAGACCACCTGTATCTATTTCCTCTAATAATGGGTAGTTATCTTTTGTTTTTTCCTAGCAACATACTTGTGCATGGTTCCTTGTGCCTATGTGTGTTTCCTTGACAAAGATGAAGGTAGATCAAATGACATGCTTCCAAGTGGAGTGCAAATGTTGCCAGATTCAGAAGATATCATACAGAACCTTTAATAGAAAATGTATCTATAAACTATGGACAGTATTGTATAAAGGTGTTCATTTGCCTATAACTCTGTCAATGTTTAAATTTTTAGTATTCTCATAGAAAATGACCTTGGCATTGTTTTAACATCACCTTCATTTGTTTAAAGAGAAAACAATTTCCTTATATTTATTAACACTTTAGAGTTTTATATTCTTTGAATTGTTGTAAAGATATTTCCCTAATTTTCTGCCATTACTTTTTATTGCTTTATAGTGATTCTCTAAATGGATAATCTACTGAGTGGCAGGGTTCTTTTTCACATTTTTATTGTAGACTTTTTTGAACCAAGTTTTCACTATAGTAAAATGTAGCTTTTTCTTAGCATTTATAATTCCATCATTTTTACATTGTGAATATACTCAATGCATCTTATTTAGGAAACACTTTCTTTCCTTCATAATCATAAAGCTATTTATATGTTTTGTAGCAATGTTCATATATTAAACACTTTTTCTTTTTGTCTCTGTTCAATTTCATTATCAGAGTCATAGCAGTATTATGAGTTGAATATCTTTCCCCTTTTTATAAACAGGATAACAAACATTCAAATTTTATATTAGACTCCTGTTCCTGCTTTCCTCTATTTTCCAGAATCATTTATGTTTGGTATGGATTGCCTTTCTTATGAGACTTTTTAGAAATTGATTATGTAAATCTGTTTTTCTCTTAACATTTTCTATTGATAATTCTCAAGCATAAGCAAAACCGAAATAACTTTAGCTAATGGTCTTATACATATACCCAAAGCCCACTATTTTATTAATATTTTGTTTTATTACGTTTACCACATAATGTTATAAGTCAATTCTTTTAAAATTTTGTTTGAATAACTTTCACTTCAATTTCAAATTTTTGCAATAAGTGTATGAAGATGATCTTGGCAATATTAATCAGCCACTATGTTCTTAGCCTCATCTTTTCAGTCTTTTCTAACTGATTGGTCATAAGTTAGTTTGCAAAACTAGTCTCAACAAATTAACACAATGCAATGTTAGACAACATCTTCTAGCCATAAAATAATAACGTGGCAACAAGATATTTCAAAACATTTCTACATGTTTAGGGATTTTAAACTTTCTAGTAAGTTTTTATATTTGTTTTCAGCCCATATGGTCTATAGGTTACTTGCCACTGATGTCAATATACCCATAACATTTAACTAATTTGTGCACAATGCACTGTGCATTTTTGTATTATATTAATTCAATTCTCATTTTATACCATTTAATAAGAGACTACAGTATTGTTTTTATTGATCCCATGCTGGTTGTATGTGACTGATGATACTGTCAATAGAATAAATGCTTTTCCACCAAGCTGCTCTGGACCGGAATTCCATACAGAGTTCAACGGTTTCACTTCACTACTCTGTACTGGGATTCCATACAGCGATCAGTGGCTTCACTCTACTCAGTACCTACTTCCTTTACTTGTTCCAACATGTCCCAAACTGTCACCCCATCTGTTCTTGCTGTGAGATGGCATGTGGCCCTCTTGTTATTGCTGATTTCTGCTCCTATCCAGCTTTCTTAGTCTGTTTCTGACTCTAAAACAAGATGTTTCGAGAGTATTTGCTGGACACTTAGAATTATGATTGTGCATTTCTGGAACTAGTATTGGTATCACCGAAGGATATTTTCCTCCTATAGCGAAACGGATTTTCCTGTGGATATCTTCTCCTGCTGTTCAGAATCAGTAGTATGAAGACTTGTGGACTGAGAATGCTGTATTTCACGTAAACTGTTCTTGCAGAAACAAACAACTATCCATTCCTGATAGGGCACATACAACAGACCAAAGAAATGATTCTACTCAAGCCTAGCTAGGTGAATATAATGAGTTTAATTATGGTTACCTACAGGAAGGTGGGTGAGGGGTTATTCTCAGGACCATGGGAAGCTTGTGCTACACTACAGGGGTTGGGGCTTGGGGGAACAGGACAACAACTTTCTTCTTCAGCAGCTTTTACCAATGTGTGTGGGGGAGATGGGTATCCCCTTGAGGAAGGGCATGGCCTTTTGAGTCCCTTAGTAACTATTAACTGCCTATAAATCTTCGGAGAGGGGAGATCTCTACCTTGTGAGTCTCTCCCCCACTTCGTAAGAGAAAGTTAACAAGGCCAGTCTTTTGCAGGTTTTCTTGCTGTAATCACGTTTGCTGACAGCTCAAGAGGGCAATGGTCTTGTTGTGCTCAGGGTACAGTGTTCCACAGCACTGTACTTACATTTTCTTTATTGTGTTAGCTGCAATATGTTTGTTAGAATTAAAGGTGCATTGGGGACCTAGCCTTAATAATGAAAAAAAAAAAAAAAACAGTTCATGCTTCCTGAGTGCTTACTGTACAGCAAGTATAGTTGTGGGGGATTTATGTCTCTTTAATTATATAGTTTAATATTCTATTTCAAAGTAGACATAAGTAATATTTTAACCTTCTTACTTCAATAAGATATACTTGACTTCACTAATTTGTTCAATGTGGACTAATTAATTTAGCTCAGGTTCAATATTAGCAAGGTTAGTAATCAAGAGGTTTTCAGTATTTTTTTCTTGCCCATGTGGTTAAGATAAGATTAAGATTGCCACAGCACACTAGATTAGCATAATTTCAGTTACTATTTGCATAGACTATGGAAAAATTTGCAAAGGCAGCCAAATGTAATTTGTAATTTGGCCTTTAATACATGAGCTTTTGCTACTGATTCTATAAAATTTTAAATGATCTTTGCGATTTGTTTTATTATTTTCCTTCTCTGTTCACTTGGTGGAATTTATAAAAGTTATATTCACTGCTTTTGCATATTTATTGGAGGTTTTTGTAATATTTAAATCCCTCAGAAGAAAGTACATACACAGATTCTACACACTTGATAGAAACAGAATTTTGTTTTATTTTGTTTCGTGCCAACTGAGATTTTTCAATAGACTGTTACTTGCAGTAGCAGTAATCAGCACTTCTCCCTTGTTTTGTGCCTTCACCATGTAGGTCATAGAACCAAGAGATTCAGCTTGTCATTCTCTTGATGCAAATTAGTTAAATTTTCTTTACTGGTCTTTATGCTGGTCAACTTTTACTTTCTGATAACCACATCCATACAAGAGTGTTTGCCTCAGGTAGGACTTGCCTTATTTCTGGTCCCTTATTCTGATGAACACGGGAAGAATCTTGCCAACTGTTACTGAGAAAGAATGAAATCAAACAAAACTCAGAGCCTGTTGTTACACCTTTGTTCACTTTGTGGCCAGCTTGCTGGTTGCCACTGACAGCTCCCCTTCCCCTCTTCGTTTATTTGGGGAAGAGACACCATTGACATATTAGTCCATTTCTCTGTGAGGAATGTGTTCTGCACATGGAAAGATGCTTTCCAGCATCCCTGGCCCTCTACCTTCCAAATGCCAAGAGCAACTCCCTTTAATTCTGACAACAAAACAAAATCCTTGGACATGTCAAACTGTCCTTGAGAAACAAGGTAACCTCCAAGAACAACTGATATGTCTTATTAAATAGTTTGTAATGCATATAACAGTAGAGTAATCAAAGATGCAGAAACAAAGAGGCTATTGCAAAATAAAATGCTTAAAAATATTGATCAGATTTGTAAAAATAAATAAATAACTTCAACATGGGAATAAAATTAATGTGAACAAGAATGCTGCTCTATAGCCCCTGGGGCGCAGCAGCCACATGTTAGGCATTTTGCATTTTACCCATTGAGATGTACTCATCAGTCTTTCATTCAGCAATTCTAAATTGATTATTCTGCCCTAGAAACTGTGCAAAGCAGCAGACGCAGAAATGAAAATGAAGAATGCTTGCCTTCAGGTAAAAAGTTGTGCAAGGAGATTCTCCTGAAGATGTAAACTTCATAAACTTTAGGGATACAGTGTAATAATAGGGATAAAAGTGTAAATTTAAATTTTGTTATTATATATTTTTTGTCAAACCACTGCATACTTTTACAGATATCAAAAAAAGTAAAATGTTGTTAATTATAGTCAATGAAATATTACTGAAAATTATCAAAACCACACAGTAAACCCCCTCTGATTTTTTTTGTTATTCAAATATAATGTTTAAATGTTCTGGCAAGATATTTTAGGGATCTGTCTTTATGACTAGCTAAGATGATTTCCTTTCAAGGTTCTTTGTTGTTGTTGTTGTTTTGAGATAGTGTTTCATGTAGCCCATGTTGACCCTGAACTTTCTATGTATCTGAGAAAGGCCTTGATGTCTCCATCTTCCAAAGGCTGAGATTATGGGTATGCACCACCCACACTGTGTTTGGCAACAAACACGAGGATTGATACATGATAAGCATGCACTCTACCAATGGAGCTACATTCCCACCTCTAAATAAAAAGTTTTAAAACATTTATTTATGTTTTTTATGCTAAGAATTAAATTCAAGGCATTGTGCATGCTAAGCAAGTGTTTTGCCACTGAACTGCACTCCGAGTCCATTAACTTAGAATTGATTTGTTATTGTTCATGTTCATAAATGTTTCTTCACCTTGTATATTTCTTTTAATAATATATATCTTTTATATATTTTTTAAAATTTCTGTGTATGAGTGTATTACCTCTGCGTGTGTTTGTGTGTGCACCCGTGCCAGAAAAGGGTGTTGGATTCCCTAGAATTGGAGTTACAGAAGGTTTCTAGCAACCTTGTGAGTGCTGGGTCCTTTGTAAGAGCCACTGGTGCTCCTAAGCACTGAGACATCTTTCTGGCCCCCAACAATATGTATTTTAAAAGGTATCATGAGCATATATGTATTCCAGTCATGTGTAATGACTATAGAAAACTTCTCCATAAGAATATGCTGGAAACATTTCCATTTCCCCAGCTGCCCTTACTCTGCTTTGTGCTGATGTAACAGAATACCTGAGACTGGATAATTTGTAATGAATGAAAAGTTACACAGTTCTGAAGATGTAAAAGCCCGTTATCTTCAGTCATTGTAGCAGCTGATAGTTTCAGTTTTCTTTTAATTTAATATGATGGCTAGGTCATTGGAGTCCTACAATTTAAGCTTGTATAGGGCACATTTCTAAGCACTGAGAGCTGCCTTATTGAATGAAGGCTGTTCTGAGGACATACAGGAAGGATGTGCGTATATAAGCCAAAGCTCTGGTGTTCACACATGTGTTCTTATGAGAGGTTTAGGAACGAGAAGGTAGCACGGTTTGTAATAGAACTAATGGAAGTCATCTGTTTGCTTTGCCTGTGCCATCACACACGGACTTCTTTGGATACCAGATGTCTCAGCTGTTAAAGCTGCACTGTCTCTGTGTTTCTAGATTCTCTGTCATGTTTCATTGCTCTGTTTTCTTCTATTGCTATATGGATAGTACAGTGCCTTCACTAATACGACAACCAGTTAGAGAAATAATTCCTTTATTAATTTCATTCACAAATATTTATTCTTGCCTTTTTACATTTTTTGATCATCTGTCAACTTCCAAAATAAAATATCCTTTAAACAATCATTTAAAAAATATTTGTTTTAGTCTTTTTTGCATTCACATATTTTTCAGCTTAACCTGGGGTGTACTTCTACTTCTCTCTAATTCAGTGGTTTTAGAGCAGAGGTGGGATTTTTTTTTCCTGCAGCAGGAATTTGGCAATATCTAGAGACATGTTTTGTTGTCACAGTTGGAAGGACTGGTGCCCTAGGCATGGATAAAATCCGGAGATGGTGCCAGCCATCCTACAGTGCACAGGAGAACCCCACAGCAGAGTTTGCTCCCCTCAAATACTGAACTTGAAGAGCCCTGTTCCATCAATGCTGAGAAGTGTTCAACCCATTATGAGGCATAGATACACATCAATGTATGTTTGTATCTGTGCCAGTATTCAGCAATCAGTAGTTAGTTATGTACTTTGCTCCACAATGCGCTGCACTTGAAATTCTTAAAGCAATTTACCAGCATTACCTTGTTGATCCTGGCCCAGTGCTCTAGAAATAGGTGACAACATGACTGCACTGTTTATTAACTTGAACCCACAGATAAGGTGCTCTTTGTGGGGGAAAAAAAGCCTCACTGAAAAGCATATCACAAAGTCCTCTGCTTCAATTTTTATGTAATGCCTGATAGTTTCTTCTTTTCTTCTGCTTCTAAAATTTGGGTGTCTTCTCCTAGGCAATAGTATGCATCTCTCTTTTCAGCATGTTACTGACTTTTAAGTTCCTGATTTTTGGTATAGAAAGGAATTTAGCCCTAATGTGCATTTTAACACTTGATTTGGAATATGCATTCCCTGGTGCATACTTTTTTTTTCCCTGAAAAAAAAAAACTCTAAAGAAAGATTTCTAAAGAATTGTAATGGTTTAATGATGTAGAATCCCTGAAAAATTCATCTTGTGGAGAAATTTACCAATTATGACAGAACATCAAGTCTTAGACTTACAAACTGTTTTGCAGTAATTCTGAAAAAAAAATAGTACTACTAACATCATTGATTTTTAAGAAATCACAAATCTGGATATGGCTTTCAGCCACAAGCTGAGGGCACAAGTCACAAGGGCAAGTTCATCCTCTCTGCTGTCAAACCTAGTGGAATTATGCTTGAGTGTGTAAATAAATGGTTTATTGATTATGTGTCAACAGTATGTTGAGAGATATAAGAAGGATTATTATACAGTTCTGAGTAGCTGGTTGCATTCTCTTTGTCATTGTCTCTACTTCCAGACCCCATATGTGTGCTGTAAGTATCACAAATGTGCCAAATAAATGCTACATATTTATGCCCTGGGAGCGAGCCAGAGTGAGGCAGGCTTATATGCACAGTCCTGTCTACAGAAACTTGAGTGAAAATAACATGTACCACCTCGGGGCATAAGCAGAAACAAAAATATCTGTATAATCCCTCAGACTTTCCTTTCCCTACAGCAGCAAACCTTGAAGCCTTGTATTGAGATATCCTCCCTTAACCATGATCCTTGAGTGACTCTCATGTTCTGCTGTGAACATGTAATATATTATTAAACAAACTGTATTACAACTGGAACTCATGGTTACTGTTTGTACCACAGCATAAGCTTGTTTATCTGGATAATATGTAATGCAAAACTTCCTCACTGATGCTATATAAACTGCTGAAGGGAAAGAAGTTGATTGCAGCTGTATCCTTTGGAAACTTGGTAAGCTTCTCTATAAGAATAAAATTAGAATACAGAATTAGTACAAGCAAAGTATAATAAAATATAATATTAACACTACTGTTATTTTCTAATATTCTGAGTTCAGATATATTTTATTTTAAGTCAGTTCATGTGTGTAAACATTATCTAAGTTATTTATTTTCTTACCACAATAGCTTATAAAATTTAGGGATAACAACTACTTTTAGAAAACTTCTCAGATAATATATTTAAATATGGTACAGGTTTCCTCTGACCTTACAGGTCATGTGCCATCAAGCAATGCTAGCTATATAATTTTGGATCTGAGACTTTCATAAGATGATGTGAGTGACATTATGCATCTAACTCTATTCTATCTTCTACTTTCTTTCCTGAAAATGATGAAACACGGAACTATAACTCTAGTTGGTCAGGTTCTTCTTAGCTGCCTCACCAACATTTACTTATCAGGAAAACTCTCTACATTTGGAACACCTAGCAGAAATGGAGACCAGATCTTCATTATTTGCACAGCCTGAGTAATCATTTCTTCCATGTCTAAAATGAGAAGGGATTTCTCTTACTTCCCAGGGGCAAGTGCCAGATCTTAAACAGTACTAGTTTATACTGCTGAACAAATCACTGAATCGCCTATCAATATCCTCAACCTAAATATGCATTTGTGTGTATTTAACTCACATGGCTATATACTACTTAATTATCACTCAAGATTATTTAATTTAATACATATAGAAAAATCAATAGCTAGACGGTAACTGTGAGATTAGGCCAAAATAATGCAGGTGAAGAAATATTTTCAAAATTGGTAAGTGATTTAGAGATAGGAAATATAATCAACAATTAAAGTTATTTGAAAGCTTAATATTTGTGTGTATATGTATGTGCATATTTGTCCAGGTACATGGGTGTACAGGTACATGTGGGGGCCATAGGTCAACCTTGGGTCTCATTCCTCAGTTGTCTACCTTGTATTTTTAAGGCTCACTAGCCTGGCCTCACTAATCAAGCTAAAGTGGCCAGCTGATGAACCCCAGGGATTCCTTTATCTCCATATCCCTGTACTGGGATCCGTGTGTATGTACCACACAGTGTGTATGTAGTTACTGGGGATCACACTCATTCATGCTTGTGTAGCAAGCACTGTATTGAATAACCATCTCCTAGGTCCCAAAGCATATTTTAATGTTCTTAGATATATGTCTAGAATCTGATTTGTGTTAACAACAATACAGAAGAATTCTTATGAACCTGGTCAACATTTAGTGGACTACTCAGAAGTTTGGGAAATTCTTTTCTTGATGAGTGGGTAGTGGAGAGCTCCTGGTCCTTGTGCCTATCTCTGAAAAAGCTTGCTCATAATGTGCTTGGGCTTCTAGCACAGTGGGGGACCTGCATTAGGAGATTAAGTTGGCAGATTTTGTTGTCTCTTGAAGAATCAGAAGAACATCTTTAAACTTCCAAATTCCTACAATCACCTCTCAGGAAGGAGAATAGCTGCAGGCATATCCAACACCCTACATGGGGGCTCTTGTGGCAGGTCTTTCCAACACAGTGAATATATGTAAAAGACTTTTCAACGTGAAGGGGTAGAAATAATCTGCAGTAGAGCTGAGGGCATTATTATCATTATAATGCCTAATACATGTAACATCTACTTCAAACCAGGTCTCCAAAGGATGGCCTTCTGCCTAGATTTCAACCCCAACCTCTGCCTCCTCCATTCTCCCAGAACCCATTTCATCACTGTAACTGACTGGAATATGCTTAGAACTTTAAATACATTTGGTAATTTACTGTTATCTTGCGAAATTGATCTAAAGCTATTAAACTGTGCTATTTTCATTTCTAAGAGAGAGGGAGAGGCACAATCCAAGTAGATAATGACAGATAATTAAATCTTACCACTTCTGCAATTTTTATTTATTTTGTTTGCTGCTGTTGCAAACTGTATAACACTGCTCTGGACACCCCCCACACACACACGTCTGCCATCAGTATCACTTTGTTCTAATTATGTCCTTCTGGGAAATGCTTTGCAAAGCAAACAACATTTTTTTTTTACATTTTCAGTTTAAAAAATTGATTAATGATATTTTGAACATTTTCATACCTTTTAGGGTATTGTGATGTTTAATCTCAGTTGTCAACTTAATTGGTTCTGGATTCAACTAAGAGACAAGCCTCTGGGTCAGTCTGTGAGAATACTTCCTAAAAGGATTTACTGTGTGGGGAAGACCCTTCCCCAGAGTGGAACCTTCTGGAAGTACCTCAAATACAAGGCGTTTCTGAGGGGAAAGTTTCTGCTTTTGCCTCCTGCATTCACCCCTTGCTGGTTAATGCATCTAATCTGTTCCTGTCATTGCTGTTACTGCTGCCTCTGTCCTTCACTGACATCTTCGTCTTCAGCCTTGCATCGTCTTCCAATGTGGAAGAGAGACAATGACTCTCTAGGAATCTTCAGGCCTTCAGGGCCAGATTGAGACAGCTAAAGCATCCTGTCTCATGGACTGAACACTTCTCCAGGATGAAGACAGTCATTGTTGGACTACTCAGTCAATCAAACAAATCCCTTTTAATATATATTAATTCTACCAGTTATATTCCTTTAGAGAACCCTGACCAATAGAGGTAATTTTAAGTACTTGTGATGTTCTCAAATTGTAATAGCTATTGAATAAAGAGAAGCCTTGGTACTCTGTCTACCTCTTTAGCATGACTCAAGGGGAACGCGCCTTCTTAGGAGTGGTTCTAGGACTGGGTGATTAATCCAGCAAACTGCAAAGTTAGGTCTTCATCTAAATCGAAGAGTTTATTCTTCTCACTAGTAGTTCTCTCCTCTCAGGCATCTTTACTATGATAGCATTTTGACTCTCTTCTCCTGCTTATCCTTTCTCGGGTTACTCCCAAATGTCAGACCCTTCCATTCCCCACAAAATTCCCTTTCTACTTTCATGTCATATACATATCTACATCTACATTCCATATGTGAGAGAAAATAGGTGAACTTTGTCTTTCTGACTCTGGCTTGTTTTGCTTAACATGATGGTCTTAAAGTCCATCTGGTTTCCTGAAATAGCATCTCTTATGTTTTTAATGTGGTTTAACTTCTCTTTCTTTTGATACTGAAGGCTAAACCATGGCATAAATAAAATTACTGCATTTTGAATCCAGCTCCAAGCTGGATAGTGGAAACAGAGATGAATTGCTACTGAGTGAAAATCAACTGTCCCCACTACAGCTGTAGCACCTGCCCTAACAAACAAAACGTCATCTAAAGAACAGATTTCTGTGTCTGAATCCCTCAGTCTACTTCTGCACCTACCCAGCACCCTATAAGCAGAGAGTAAATTAGAAGGAAGTTCAGTTCACAATATTGTTATCTTCACTTCCTAACACACATCCACCAGGCCTCAACTGGGATCATCAGACTTGTACCTACCATTAAGGAAAAACTAAAGCGTGGGACTAGTCATGTGCAAAGAAGACACCAAGAGACTCACATGGAAAAATCAGGAAGTTTATCCTATCTCGCTGGCTCTAGTTGAATTGAGCCTCCCCCCAAAACTCCAGGCCTGAGTTGTTTCCTTGCAAAATTTATAGGTCCCCTACTCTGTCACAGCATTGGTGGGCATATAGCCTACATGACTGTTAGCACAGGTGCTTAGAGCCCTAAGGTCACCAAAAGGAAATTCCTTCTGCAGGAATGTTTACAGAAGTAGACATTTAAGGCAGGAATTAAGATATATTTTAACA
Source organism: Eospalax fontanierii (assembly GCA_035773235.1). Lineage (NCBI taxonomy): Eukaryota > Metazoa > Chordata > Mammalia > Rodentia > Spalacidae > Eospalax > Eospalax fontanierii. Next base: position 80,823,917 of record CM069528.1, on the reverse strand, counting down.
GTCTTCATTGCAGGTGCTTTAGCAAACAAGGCAATTGCATATAAACATTCCACTAGATAATGGTGGTATTTATTGCTTTCTCCATTTTAGTCTTGATTCTTTTTTCCAATACACATTTTAGTAAGTATTTATAAAATCTCTTCTGGGTGAGTATTGCATTCTAAAGCAGAAAATCTGTCATAAAGCACTGTTAAACACATACAAGAATGACTTTAAATGCATGGTATATTTCTTCCCCCTCATCCCTGTTGTTCCTCTAATAATTTTGGTCCTACATCCATCCATCAGAAATCACCCAAGTTTTGGGCTAAGATGCCAACTGTGTCTTTTCTATGAATTTCTGGATGCAACTGCCTATAGAACAGTCTTTCTCCAGGAGACATGGTTATTAGCTCTCCCGTGTATTCTCTTGAGAAATTATTCTCCCTAAGCTATGTGTGGCTGCTTGCCTGGCCTCAAGGACACAGACTGCAATTGTATGAAAGCTCTGATCACCCACATTTCCCCTTAACTCAATTCTAAATGCTTCTCCACAAATTATAATAATGGGCATCTAAGCAGATGGAAATAATTTAGTTTTATCTCTGTAAGGCAAACATTTTGGGCTGTGGGATCCCATCTACGGGGTGCTGGGGCTGTATTTTTTTATTTGGCTCTCATGGAACATCTTCCTCTCATTTTTTTCTTACACTCATTACCTTACCTGTTGTAAAGTTTATGGAGGTTTGTTTGTTTTCCTTTGAAAACACAGAGCAGATATTGTTGGCTTCCTTGTGCTGCTTCTACACAGTAAGACAGGACAGGCCAGGAATGTTCTAATGCAATAATGTTGCCCTTGCTTTTACTTTTGTAGGATTTTCAACAGGCTTTTTCTTCAGTATTATGGTTTGGATGCGACTGTATCCCAGAAGCTCATATGTTAAGGTGTGGCGTCCTGTTGGTGGCATTATTGACAGTGATTGGATTATGAGTGTGCTGGCCTAATGGGCTATTGGATAGTGGATCCAGAGGAGAACATGGCCACTGGGGATCATTTCACCACCCTCAAGCCTCTGGAGCACCCTTTTTCTCTTTATGGTGCTAACTTGGAAATTCACATTTGAGAATGTTAAAAGAGGTGCTAACGACAGAGATTCATAAACTTTTTCATAAAGTTGAAGCTACAAGATGGAAAACAAGGCTTGAATGGACCATTTAGAAAAGAGAAGCAAACTCTGCAGAGGAAATGGTCCCACTCAAGACTCAGTTCCTTGAAAGGATGAATCACATGCGCTGCACAAACTGTTGTGTTCCATGGCACATAGCAGCTACTCAAATAAATGAATGAATCACTTTAATGTTTCCTGTTAGTAGTTTACATTCAACCTATAGAACCAAACTTAGCAAAATGGGTTATTGAACAGAGTTCTTAATGACTATAAATAATGTTTTTAATGTCTATTACTGAAAATAAAATAAAGATCTTTAAAGCAAAGAAAATGAGAATTAAAAATTGCACACTACTTCAAATGATTTATTAAAAAGATTTAATTGTCCACAGCATTGAAGTCTTAGAAACTTTTTTAAAAGGTTTTATTTTTCAATTTTTAAAATTTTATGTGTATGAATGTATTGTCTGCGTGTATATAAGTGTACCCATCCTGTGCAGTGTTACCGGAGGTCAGAAGAGGGTTTCAGATCCCTTGGAACTGGAGTTAAGACAGCTGTTAGCCACCATGTGAGTGCTTGGATTCTAACTCAGGTCCTCTGCAAGAGCCGTCTCTTTAGCCCCTTAAAAACATTTTTAACATTCCTCTTGATATATTCAACAAAATATAGATGTAAATAGAATGACTCATACCCTGTTCGTTGTTGTGTACTACAAGATAAAGGGGTGATGTAGCCTAAACTGATAACCTTAAAACACTAACTGTCTTATATTCAGCTGAGGAACATGTATTTTTAGTTATTAATTTTATATTTTGATATATACCACTTTCTGGTTCCTTTCTAGTAATGCAAATTAAAACATTGCAAATGACTCAAAGGAAAACAAAACAAAAGCAGTTCTAATAAAATAAAATCAACTTAAAGTATATAGTTTCTTTGATTTGAGACAGCTATTTAATCAGTTTCATGATCATCATACCAACCAAATTATGACACAATACAAGTATAGTAAAAGCTCCAGTGTAAATTTTCTACTATAATAATTAAAAAAAAAAACCAGGGCCTGGAGTGATGGCTTAATGGTTAAGAGTACTGACTGCTCTTGCAGAGGACCCGGATTTGATTCCAGGCATCCACATGGCAGCTAATAACTGTCTGTAACTCCAATTCCAGGGAAGCCAATGCCTTTGTCTGACCTCTGAGGTCAATGCATGACATTGGTGCACTTATATATGTGCAGGCAATACACTTATATGCACAAAATAATAAATAAACTTTTTTAAATTAAAAAAGAGAAACAGGTGGAATTATTTCTATTACTATACTTTTGTTTAATTAAAATATGTAATTTCATCATTTTGTATTAGTCACACTTTCAAGATTGATATAAATCACAGCCCTTCTACAAAAGGGAATAATAGTTTATTTTAACTATCACTAGAAATGTGAATTAAGATTGTCTTGAATAACACATTCTGCCGTGGAAGAGGTTACATGAACTTGTATAGGTACAGAACAAAAAAGGCATAAATCAATGCATTTGCCATATACATTAGTGGGTACATCAGGTAGCAGGTTATTGAAATCCCTTCTATGAGCTTCATACAGTAACTTATAATATTCTTAGCGATGGGCTCAATAAAAACTACTTGTCTACTAAATTAATATGTTCCCGAGTTTACCTAAGTGTCACAAGGTGTTAGGTCAGACGCAACAGTTGCCAATAAATGATGACTAAAGAAACTAAAGATAGTCCAATAGACTTTGTCTCCTAATCTGAAATATTTCATCTCTCCCCAATCATAAAGTGCAGGACCTACAGATGTGGTTCTTGAGAAAACTACTGTATACATAAATGTTCAAAAGTCACATAGGAATAAAGGCTAATCATTTTAGTTACTGTAGCCTACATTTTTAAGTCTGATCTTGTCTAACGAAGCTAAATATCCATTTTCGGGACACGGGTCTTGGGTATTTAGGTTTTCATTAGGTGTGAAGATTTTTTATGAGCATCATTTCCAAATATTTTTTTCTGTCTACTTCCGTTGTTTACCTGTCCTGAAACTTCAGTAGCATGTATGTCAGATGATTCGATATTGTCACACATGTCCATCCCTAATCCAGCAACTTCTGTCTCCAAGCACTTGTGGAAAGTGATATTCCACATGTATAATCTCTGGAAGCTTTGAAGGACTTGACTTCAGTTTTTTGCTCTGTATTTTTCTGACTGGAAAATGCCTTATATTTTTCCAGATCAATAACTCTGTTCTTCCATCCTAAATCTTGTGTTAAACCTATGCAGAAAATTCTTGATTTCAGTTACTGATTGAGGATTCTGATATTTCCGGTGTTAATGTTTTCTATTTCCTTCCTTGCTTAGATTTCTTATTTCTTCTTTCATTAAGAAAATGATTTTCTTTAGTTATCTGAATATATTTCCCATACATATTTAAACATACTTGTAATGTTGACACCGAATATTTGATAATCCAACATGTGTTTTTGACTTATTGGAGACAGAAGTTGGAGAATTTGTGGCTTTTTTTCTTGAAAATTATTCATCATTTTCTTTGAATTTTTATTGTACACTGGGCTATAAGGATAATATGCCATAAAGACTCTGGATTCTGTTGTCTTTCTGAAAATTCTATTCATTTTCCTGAGTAGACAATTTAACTAGAGTCTGATCATCTTGAATTTCAGTATTCATTTTTACATTCTATGGCATCTATTTACAATTCTCAGAGTGTTTTTCAAGTCCCTTTAATTTGATGGGTCTGAAACTCCAAAGGCTCTTTTTTATGATACCTCTATTTCTACTCTATGAAATATTTCTGCTCCATAACCAGAACTTGTTAAAACTCTGATAGATCATATCACAACCTTGTGTAAAATTTTCAAGTATTTCCTAATGGCCAAAAGAATAGAATCCATGTGCCCTTGGTCGTTCCTGACCCAAAATGCTCCAGGATGCACCAATTTTTTATTAAAGATATTCATCCACTAAAGTCCATGGAAATATTTTGAAATCTGGGGGTAAAGGGCCTCCAACTAAAAACATATCTTCCAGTTCCAAGCACTTCTGATATGTGATTCTTAACTGTGTTTTATATCCCACATGCTTTGAAAGACTTGGAGCCTCTTAATTTTTCACCCTAAACTGCTCAACTTCTATTCATTGGTTTTTCTCCAAAATCTTTCCATAGTCTTTCAAAAAGACAAAGTTCGTTACTACTTCAGTCTTTTCTTCACATATACCTTTCCAAACTGTTATATGTGTGGGTCTTTTATCTTTCAGATTTCAACTATGATGCTAGCTTCAAGGCCATGTCTAGACTATCCTCCTCACTCCAAGCATCTTGTCTTCATATTTTTATAGCAGTTACTATTATCTGGAATTTATTTTTTTATTTATCTTTCTTCACAAACCCTGAACACAACTACGAGGAGAGGAAGGACTTTCTTTAATTTATATTCCTAATTTCTGAAATAGTACCTGAATCATTGTGATGCCAAATGTTTGTTTTTAAAAAGAATGAATCAATAAACAAAATTTTCACCTTAAAATTATTCATACTTCAGATGTATGATGTGTTATATAAGATCCTATAGAGCAAAGTATAAATATATCAGAATATTGATGAACAGCACACGTCTCTCTGTTTCTCTCTCTCTCTCTGTGTGTGTGTCTATGTATGTCTCTCTATGGCCCTTTCTATCTGTCTCTGTCTCTGTCTCTGTGTGTGTGTGTGTGTGTGTGTGTGTGTATGTGTGTGTGTCTGTGTGTGTGTGTGTTTTTGGAACCATCGTGAAAATCAACTTAATTGAGACAAAGCAGCTGGTAACTATGAGGAGATAGGGACAAGGACATTAGATTTAAGTGATCTCTACCTGCTTTTCTTACAAAGGAAGAGTATTCTTTAAAAAGAAGAATTATGAGATCTTTTATTTTATTCCATTTTCTAGCTGACTATTCCATCAGTTATCCTTCCTCACCGCTGTTCAATCAAACAGGAGATGGGTGAAGAATAATTGCCTTTTCTGAATTCTAGGTATTTCTAGATTTATTCCTGAAAATCTCCAACACAAAAAGCACCTGAGGACTTTCCTAAATGTGCCAGCACTAGTCTTATTTAGGAAAGTTCCTACTACTAGGGAAGAAAACTTGAGAGTACTTGATATGACCCAAAGCTGGAAAGCTGGAGTTGCTGGCTCAAGGCAGGGCTCTGCCGTGCTCTGAAGAACTTGCTGGTCGAAACTGGTGCCAAGTGCATGGCCAGTGCCTGTCTTACCTCTTGGTCTTCAATCTTGAGGTCAGGAAGGTCTGTTTATTCCGAGGCAGTGTTGCATTATCTTTACCCTTCAGGTGTAGTTTCATAAATAGCACGAATTCTGGGGAGTGTTCCCATGTCCATGTTTAGGAAGAACTCTTGTTTATCTTTGTGGCCTGTATTGACTGAATTGAGGTATTTTATTTCACTTAACTGTTCTTCACAACTGGCTGATGGGGCCTCAGCCAATGTCCCTTAACCTTCAGTGGTATACATAGATGGGATGCATGCCAATGATCTTTCTCTCTATGTGTAGGAGTGATTTTAACATATGAACCCAATGACTATACAGCTTGTTTTTATCTTCTTTCTATAATTAATGAGAATTCTTCAAAAGTAGAGGTGATCACAAATTCATATTATAGTCTATACAATTAATATAAGTCTCTGTGCCCACCCCAAGGTCTGTAAACCCTGTTACAATTCAATCCATTTTCTACCTATGAAACAATGCCTTCCTCCTTCATCCCTAATAAAGTGATACTTGTGAAATTCCTAGGGACAAGCAGCTTATAGCAGTGTTATTGAAACCTACTTCCAACTGCCTGCAAACCTGGTCTCAACCTTGATAAGATATCATCTAATTATGAGTGTTGGAGGGCTTAATCCCCTCTCCAAGAAGAAATTTGACTTGTCTGAGGAGACAAGATAAACCTCACTTCCAGCCTGCAGGTGTGAAGTTAAGTTTCCTATACTTTTTCCTTCTGCATATCTTATATAATAATACCTAAAACTAATTCAGTTGTGTGGAGGAAATGTTCGTAAAAAACATAGACTGAAAATTTGAAATATGGCTTCTATACATATTCTTTAGGAACTGAGATCATCAGCCAGAAATCAGGAACTGTCGAAGTTCAGCACCAGCTTCCCACATAGAAATTCCTAGGAATTTCATAATTATCCACAGGGAAGTATAGGTTTCCTTCTGTATTCTAGACTATTTTACCCAAAGATGACAAACTTCCTGAGGATACTACATTTCAAAGGGGATTCGAACATGTATCTCCAAGGGGTTCAGATGGTCAGGAGAGGAAAGGAGAGATTTAAAATGAAGTTCTGGGAAGATATGTCAATGATTACTGCCCCTGAGGATGTTTTCATATTGGGTTTTTAGTGCTTTGCATGTGACAATATTCTGCCGATTGCAGGAGAGCTGATTTCCACTTCTATTTCCCTTCTATCGAGTCCCAGGTGCTACACCCTTACCGTGCTTGTGACTCATGTTTCAGATAGATTTATAATCTCTTTATGCTGAGATGATTGCCTACCATTCTTCTAAGACCATGAATCAAGCACTCTGGAAAATGGGATGCTACAGGGTGACAGCTGCAGTGGGACTGCAAGGAGGTGATTCATCATAGATCTTAATACGGTCACAATAAAGCTCAGAATGGTGATGCAACAGAGACGCACACAGCCACCTGCAGAAGTCTGCCCAGATATTTCTTTCTCTTAAATTTCTGCTCTGATATGAACAAAATTGTACTGATTGTTCAAAAATAAAAAAAAAACATAAACAAAACCAAAAAATGAGCCAACAACCTCTTTGGAGTTACCCAGGTTAGATGAAGGAAGAAGAGTTTAGGTTTTGACTGTTGGGGCTCCTCGTGCTGACTTCTGTAGTCATGGGGTGAAACCCATTCTTTCCCTCTGGCTCCAGGTGACCCCAGATGGTCAGGTTTGGGAATATTTTCTCCTTATACCACTGTGTGTGAACATGTTTGTGACTGTGACGGAAGCTTTTAGTTTGCAGTGAATATTTCCAAGGCCAAACACACAAGATTAAATTCTAATATTTCATAGTTGGAACCCTTTGTTCCTAAGCTAAATGATAAAGTTCAGTTCCTGCCAGGCCTTTTAGCCCTATGAGTTCTGACATCTGATTCTGATCCTCAGACAATCAGCAAAGCTCAGCAACCACAGGGCAGACTCAGCTCAAACTTCCAGCTCACACCCAGGAATGGGTCATTTCTGGATGACAGGTTAATGATTTAATGATTTGTTAAGGCGCAGGAGCAAGGCAGCTTCTCATCTCTCTGAGCTGCTGCTCTGATATCACAGTCTTCCCCATTTTCTGTATGCTAAAGCTTCATGACCAAGTTCACCTGAACACCTCTCTCTCTCTGTGTGTGTGTCTCTGTCCCTGTCTGAAAGAATCTATTGCTCACTTGAAGAAATCTGGGACACTCTTAGTCTCTGGTTAGGTTTTTATGAATGAAGTCACTTTAATTTTGTCCAGAAAACTTTTTAAAAATTATCAAACAGAAGCAAACTATACTTAAACTTGATGTCTCATAATTTGACTTCTTAAAATAATAAATATAGCTTAGATTGCACATGAAAAGACAGAAAGGCATTTTCATCAAATCCCAAAGTTTTAACATTTTATTCTTTGAGGAAATTTAGATGCCCTGGAGGGGAATGTTATTACTTTCATTGCAAGTTTTCTTATTAGTCAGAAGAACTAATGTAACTCTCATGTTTCCTGATTTTATTTTTTATACCTTGTCCCTTTTATTATATGAAGACTTTATAAAGAAAAAAACATCAAAAAGGGTAGAAACTAGTTCACCTACTTTCTCCAGAGCATACATTTTTAGAGCCTTGCACAATGTCTTTTCTGTTCTAGATTATTTTTAGCAAAAGTTTTCTCCATTTGATGTATAATTCAAGATAGGCTTTATAAACATCTCTACGCTTAGATGGCATATGAATAGAGCTCCCAAAACATTGCCATTCACAACTGGTATTTAAATCAAAATTTTCAACAGTAAAATATGAGGCTATGATTAATAAACATTATTGAAATGTCAAAATGAAACTCTTGACACTCTGTAGTCTATGAATAGCTGGTTTGAAGAAAAAAGTACATTTTGTATGTTGACTTTGATTTACAAATTTGGATCATTTGGAATCAGATTTGTTCTAACTTTTTGTTCAAATAAAATTATCTTAGACGATATCAAATGTTAATTTGGAATGGGCCTTTGTAAAAGTAGTGTCTAGTCATACCCTTTAAATCAATGTAATTCAATGATGTCAACCCCAGCCATACATTGCACTCATATAGAAAGGATTAATTGTTAACAATATTAATAGAGTAGGAGCCTAGAAATTTTAATTTAATTGGGCTGTGAAATTACCAAGGTTTGAACTGCTAATTATCCTGACAAGCAAAACTTAGAGTCGGAGTCAGATACAGAGAACCAATGACGTCTATTTGTACATTAGTTTATGTTACTTTATTCTATGAAGGAATTGATTTGAACCCAGGGTGAAGAAAAAGTCTCATCTGCCTTCATATGTTGTCAGTTTCCTGATTTTTTTCTGAGAATTATTCTGCTCAAATTCATGCAGGAGTTTTATTTTTGAGCAAGCACATGGAAGAGACAAAGGGAAATTGAGACTAAGTCATCTCACTTGACATCACACCCAAGCTTGCATACAGAGCTACAAATGAGCTCTTCACCCAGTCACCCCAGAGATCTGCCCAGGGAGGACCTGAGGGATTATCAAAGGTGACCTGCCACCAAGACTTTATGCAACTGATTCTACAACTGAAAGTCTGAGGAGATTAGTTCTAATCATCAGCTGATTAGAAAATATATTACAAAGCTGTTCTTCTTAAAAATGTATCATTTGAGAATTTCATACATGTACACAGTGTAATATGATCATATCCACCCTCTTTTTCCTCCCTCCATCTCCCACATAGACTCCTCCAGCATGTTCTCTTCCTGACCACATGTCTTTGCTTTTCAATAACTCACAGAGTCTACTTAGTGTTGCCCATATGTGCATGGCTGTGGGACCATCCACTGAAACACGGGAAAATTACCTGTGACCACACTCCCAAAGTAGAATGACACTTTCCCCACCTCTAACATTAATCAACTGCCAATAATTCCTCAGTCATGGGTGGGGCCTTGCTAGTTCCTCCTCCATCCAAAGCAAAACTTCCAAAGCATGCTTTGGAATGCTCACAACTTGGGGAAAAATATTGAAGTCCGCCCTTTTGTGTTTACCAAAGTATTTGAGTTCAGTAGTAATTGCTCATCTGAATGACACATTTCTTACAACCTCCCTCTTGCCTGGCAAACAATAGAAACTCTACAAATATTATGACAATCAATTACCAAAAATTCTAGAGTTCAATGTAAAGAAATCTTCTTTAGAGAGAAGTTTAGGTAAAAACTCACTGATTTAAAATGATAAAAAAAAATAAATTTAATAAACTTGGTCTGCTGGATATCCCGACCAAAGGAAACAAGCATTTAGAGAGACCCAAGCACTACTAAGCTAAAAGCTAATGTTGAGAAACAACTGCTAATACATAATGCAGGCTTGAGAAAAATAATGTCTCAGTGTTCTCAGAAAGCCTGCAAGGACTGAGATTTATCATTAGCACTGGGCTGCTTAGGAGAGAAGTCTATATTTTGTTTGGAGCACTATACTTAAGATCCAGGAAAATATCTAGAATACATTAAAGAAATGTGTCTCAGACAACCAAATGTCTTAAATACTTCATTGAATAAATTCTGTCTCAATTATTATAAAACCATAATTATAGTTAGCAACCCACTTCTCTGATAAAGTAAATAGGTGAAACAATAATTTATCTTCTTTTTCCTATATGAAATTAAATCTCATGGTCTTAAAGTTGACATCCATTATCACTGTTCTTGTTGAACTTCATATTTAATTGCTACACTTTTCCCTGATGTGGTTCCAGCAATGGATTGCATATGTTACCATAATGTTAGTTACTGATTCCTGGAGCCTTCTAAAACGTACATGCTGACTCTGTAATTAAAAGCCTGTGTGAAGAGACAACCGGCAGCTCAAGCCTTGCCTCACACAGTTGAGTATCTGTCAAGACAAGTATTTATTTTTCTAATATAAGAAAATGTCAGTTGCCACCTGAAATAAAGTATTTTTGATAAGTCAAGCAAACATTGAATTCCTGATGGTTAAATAAGGAAAATACAAAAAATCTACAGTGATGCTTTGAAAGTAATTCCTCTCATACTGTGAAGAATATTTTAAGGAAGAATTCAGTATTTATTATGAATGTACCACATTCTCATTTTGAATATAAAGAAATACATACCCATACAAAGGTAAGTGCATACGTATGTTCTAGGCTTAGAGTTGTTTGACAGAAGAACCTAGAAAAAAAATATTTTCTTCTTACTACATCTGTTCTTGTGAGCACAGAAACACTCTCAGCAGGAAACACCAAGAAGTATTGTTGCTAAGACAATATGTAGTCATTGTTTTAACACTTCATGAAATAATAAACCTATTGTGATTTGATGCCAAAATAGCAGGCTGATATTTTTTTAATCAGACAAAAATGTTAGCTCCTATGATATAAATATATGTGTATGATTATATTTCTTTATTGAATTCATCCATGCACATTTAAGTATGTCATATCTACACTTATAAACATTCAGTATGTCACTTTGATAAGTACAAAGGAACAGTACTTGCACAGATTATTTTGGGTCCCATTCACCAACTAAAATTTTGATCCCTACATATTCTTATGAATCTCTCTTTTATCTCAAATAAATACTATTCTGAAAAGTAGTACCACTGTTCCACTATATAAGATCCCTTCCCAAGAAGGGACCATAGCACCCTGAGACCCTTATCATTTCACAAGGCTGTGGATGTCCTATTTCACATGTCCTTCCTGAAACCAGATCATTCTTGGTGCTCATCCATTGTTCTCTGGAAGGCTTGACTGCAGACATGCATCACACTGCACTTCTCTTTCTCCTCCCCAGCTGAGCCATTCTGACACTTCCCCCTTTCTATTCCATTGTCAGAAAGGAAAGGGTACATGAAAACCCACTCATGCACATGAATTCATTTAAGATATACCTCTAAGGGTTTATTTAGGTCTTGCCACAAGAGTGGCCTCTACACATTCATTCTTTCCATAATCATTCATTGAGACCTTTACATTTTTCTACTGCATCATGAAAAATAGCTATGCAGGATAAAGAGTAATGACAGGCTGTTAAGGAAGATAAGCATATGAAGGCAAAAGGAACATTAAGAGCATCTCTCACTTAAACTGGATGAGTAGCATAGGGTGTGTGTACATGTTTGATCATATCTGGTACTTGCTTTTATGAATTGCCTCTAGATGACTTCCATTTTAAAACTTAATAGCAACAATTTCATCTCTATTTCATAGTTTTATGAATATATCTAGAGCCCTATTTAAGGAGTAACTCAATAAATCCAGCTAATACCTAATAACTCTCTAAGATCCTTCAATTGCCTAAGACGATGCCACATGCTAAGTTTTTATTTGAAGGAACTGAACTAAATTATTACATTTTGATTTCATATAGCTAGAGGTAGGAATTGCTGAAGATGTTAGAACCCATTACTAACCCACTTCTTGTACAATCAATAAGTACATTTTAAAATCTGTTTCCTCATCAAAAAATTATGTTTGATATTTTGATGCATTGAAAGTGCACATTACACATATTCACTAACCTAAAGATATGCATTGTTAGCTTAGGAAAGAACTGTATGTGTGGATGTGGATGTGTGTGTCTGTGTGTAATCTCCACATACTTATATTCGAATTAATATGTACTATCTTCTAAACTAATAAAATTGAGAAAAATTATAATACTTAAGAATTTTCAAATATATCCTGTTCATATAAGAATTTAAACTCTGACTAGTAGCTGTTTAAATGTCAATTTTATACACTTATCCTTTGGCCATAAAAATTTTATGTAGCTTAGCAAAACTGACTAGTTACAACCCTGTTGTTGATACTTGAATTTTATTTCTTTTTTAATAATAACATGATTTCTTTGAAATCTGTTCTTTCTGCTTGTTTGTTTAACAGGTAGAGTATGTACCTAGTATATTATTCAAAATGTCAGATATATAAACAATAAGAGGAAAATCTAAATCCTCTCTTCTCACCTCACCAGTTCATATTCTGGGCCAGTGCTTTCATCCGTTTCTCACATATCTTCATAGAGAACTGCAGTGCTTTGACCACACATGCAAGTTTGTTTTTTGAATATGATTATCATCATAGTGCATACACTCTTCTATACCTGCTTCACTCACCAACGACTTGACTAAAGGTATTTCCATATCACTCTATACAAAAGTACATATGATACAATGGCGTTAAGTAGTCCTATATATTTGTTTTTGGTATTTTGCTATTATAAAAATATTTAATGAATATTCTTGTGCATGCATTTTTTTCTCTTTTAAAGGGAAATTGTTGGATTAGACAGAGAATATACTCTAAATGTTTATAATTATTGAAAATCATTTGTGATGGTTAATGCTGATTGTCAACTTAGGAGACAAGTTTCCTGGCATATTTGTGAGAGATTATCAAGATTAGGCTTTCCCCTAGACAAGAGAGGGACTATCTTGATTAGACCCATCCTAAAAGTGGGCAGTACCATCCTCTGGGCTTGGTACTGAGCCCAAGTATTCCGTTTTCTCTTCCTGACTACAGATGCAACTAGGCCAACTGCCTGGAGCTCCTGCAACTATGACTTCGCTACCATGATGGAAGGTACTCAAGATTTTTGATCCAAAATAAATACTCTGTATCATCATGGAAGAGAGAGTAGAAAGATTGTAAGAGCCAGAGGTTGTGGAAGACTGATGCAAAACTATTTTCCAGACGTGACAGGGCTGTTACACATAAGAATCCACAGTAGCTATGTCTTAATTCATAAGACCTACATGAGATCAAGGCAGCCAAAATTCCAGAATGAGTCGGGGAGGGACACACAAAATCTCACCCATAGCTGAGGCATAATTAGTAGTTGATGGCTGCTAGGGAAGACAAAGAAATCTGTTTTCTTCAGGGATATAGTCGCTGGTAGCTGGCTTATACTCCAGTGGGTGGTACATGGTCCTGAACCCATGCATATACTGGCAGTATTAACCGGATTATGTGAGTTAAAAAAAAAGAGTAGGTGAAGTTGGAAGAGAGAAGTGGGGATATGTAAGGAGTTGTGGGGAGAAGGAGTGGGTAGTTTTGATAAAAAGACGTTTTACACATATATGAAATTCTCAAATAATAATAGACTCTTTCTCTTTAAAGCTGCTTTTTGCATGGGTATTTTATCACAGCAACCAGAAAAGTAATTAAGACATACATTACTCTCCACCAGTAAATTTCCTTAATGCCAAATAATTGGTGAGAACAGCAATCCCCTTAATACACTGAAACTTTTTTTTTACTATAAATATGGTTATGAAATGTAACATTAATGAAAAGTAACATTTAGGTTGTCAAAGTTTTTTTTATAGCTGGGGGGATTATGAAAAGAATTTTTAGATGCTTATGAAAAGAATCCAGGCAGAGAGAAGTGAAAATTTCTATTCCCATGTATTACATAAAATCAACCCAATGGGTTCTATGACTTAGAACATTTTGGATACTTAAAAAATTTATTTTATGTGTAGGAGTGTTTTGCCTGCACGTATGAGTTTGCCTGTGTGTGCAATGCCTGGTGGGGCCAGAAGAGAGCATCAGATCCCCAACCTGAGTTACAGATGGTTGTTAGCTGCCATATGGATATTAGGAACTGAACCTGGATCTTCTGAAAGAACCACCAAACCAAGACAAGTGCACACTAAAGGAGCATTTCAAAGTACACTTTGAAAGCGCAAGGTGTTAGTGTGGTTATGAACAATAGGACTTATTGCATTTTCAAACAGGATATTTTTAATATTACATAGGCTGTTTCTCCATCCTCCAGAAAGGACAGGAAATTAGAGCAGTTTATTTTCAAGTTGCTATCAAAAAAAGGAATCTACAATATGCCTACATCATTCAAAAGCCAATATTATGATGGCATCCCAAATCTCTACAAACAAATGGTGATCAAATATGTTTCAGATTAGGGGGAAGACAGGCAAATGGGTGACTAGACAGTTTCTTTGTTCTCTAACTTCTATATTTTCATATGTTCCTGACTGTGGTGAGTAGTAGCCTTTGGTAAGACAGAGAATTCATTTGTTTTTTAACATGTAACTGAGTGCAGACATTAAGGTAGTCTGTTCTTCAGTTAGTGGAGAAAGAACCTCTTACTTTGTGGGGTGGCAACAACTTATTTCTATGTGGCAATGAGCTGTCAATCACTCGTATATTAGTCTCAGGATTGAATTGTGCCCTGTTCCCTATTAGTGATGCCATCACACTGGAGAGCACAAAAGAAAATCTGGGAAAATGGGAACAGAAATGAGATGTTTTAAAGAGACTGGCTACTTAAGGAGATGCAACTTGATATGAGCATTACTATTTCAGCTACCCATATAGCCCCATTTACATTTGAATCGGGCATTTGTGAATTTGTTTTTTTTAATCTTTTAAGAAAATAAAACCCATTTCTAAAAATTAAGACCAGAAAAAATATGTCAATAAAAAATAATATATTGCTGAAGATAGTTCCAAATACGATTCAAGTCAGAAAATTTGAACCAGTTGTCAGCTTTGTTTACCAATATGTCCCTTATTATAGTTCTGTGCTTTGTGAAACTATACAAATACTGTTGAAATGTATATATACACAGCTATACACATACATATACACAGGATACATACATGTTTGTAGACAAAGAGAGTTGTAAAAGTACACATTTCACTTGAAGGAAGGAAAAGAAAAAGAAATTGGAATGCATTATCTTCGCCAGAGGCCATAGGATCTGAGTTAGTTTTGGTATTCACGTGTCAATGGGATTAAACTCCAGGGCTATAGTTACATCGGGTAATCATATCTCTGAGATTAGAGGTCTTTTTCAGCGACAACTAATTTAAATATCCTGGCATAACTGGAAGATCTCTTTAAAATTCGTGATTTGATCTCAGTATCACATAAGAATTAACAAAATGAGAAAGAAAGCTGAGACATGGTCTACTATCTTGGTCAGATAAGAAATTCAGTATTTTCTAGTATGTTTTTCAGAGCAAAGAAGATGAGATTTATTTCTTGGAAGCCTTTTGATTTTAGGTACAAAGTGGCCACTTGCAGGTGTGCCCTCTTTCTAATGATCCTCTTTGTATTTCCTATTTTTAGTTTTCTTATGTTGACACATAGGCTTCATCAGTAAATTATCTTGGTTTGTACCTTGACATTCTCACCATCAAATGTTCATATAATGACAAAATATGCTAAATAGTGCATTTCATTTCAGCAAACCTTTCCATAGTCTTTGCCTAAGCAATTGCCCATTATATCAAAGCAGTTTATCATGATCATGATTATTATATAAACAGATCAACTTCTGACATTCCTGCTTTAAAAAACATAATTCCCACCAATCCCCCTTCTCCTTTCAACATTTCTTCTGTTATGACTAATACATTTCCTTTTCAATTACTGTTCTATTTACCTTTTAATACTTAGTGAAAAATGTCAGTGCTATGACAATGTTATGAAAATAATCCCCACAAAAACCTTCAAAAATTCTATTTTCCATTAAGCTCTCTTATGAGAGCTAGTTTTGTTTCCACTAAAAGAAAACTTTACCAACCAAGAATCACAGCAGTGTAGGGAATGGACCTGTTCCCTGTACTTATTCAGACAGGACCCATCCTCTATGAGCTGACCTCATCTCTGTGGTCACATCCTAGGTCATCCTATGGTTCTTTAAAAAGGGTGATTGCTGTCTTTGTCAGTTTATCAAGTAGTAAATATTCTTGGCAGCTCAGGTAATATACATATATACATATATTGGCAGGACTTGGATCATCTTTTGGGGGATTTATCTATTCCTTCTGCCTTTTATTTTCTTCTCTTGTTTCTGTAAGCCAAGAAATATAGAATGTGTCTTTTACTTCATTCTCAAACTTTCAGTCTTCACACAAAGTAAGGGGAAAAATGTCTGAAGTTAATGAAAGGCAATTTTTCCTTCATCCACTGGGGAAATTGAAAATATGACCTTTCTGGGAGACATACTGAGAGGCAGCTTAAAGTCTGATGAAAATCTATGTCAAATTAAGTGATCACCCCACCCTATAATCACTCATCAAGTAAGTTAGCACACTCAGTCAGGATTACTATGGACCCTCCTATCTTGTGTAATTCACAGATAATCCCTGCCTGAGAATTATACCTTCGTTTCAGCCTCATTTCTTTTTTTTTTTTGTCATTTTTTCAGTTTTCATCCATTTGCTGATCAAATTACACATCAGTCACCAGTAACCTTAAGCACCAGTTCCAAGCACAGTAAGTTGAAATGAAGATGCTCACCCCAATGTCTCCTCTACCTTAAAAGAGCATGTTCACTTCTTTGTCAAGAAGGAAGTCTGTGACCCATTCTGGGTTTAGATATGACTAATCATTTAACTAGAAAAGGGATGAATAATCCTTCTAGAATAAAGATGATGGTAAGGAAGTTTCAGTGATCCGATCAATAATAGAGGTGTATAGTAAGAATGAGAAGGGTATGATTGTCTAGCATTTTAAACAGTATAGAACCTTCACCAGAAGGTTTCATAGATGTGCACTTTCTAGTTTGACATTACAGAAAACTCCAGAAGAAAGTAGCTGATAGGTATAATAGTTTGGGGTTGTTTCTATTGAGTTTGTTTTGTTTTATTGTTGGGTTTGTTGTTGTTGTTGTTGTTTGTGACAAAGTCTCAATATTAGTCCCTGGCTGACCTGGAGCACAAAGGTACACTTGCCTCTGCCTCCTGAGTGTTGGGATCAAAGGTCTGTGCCACCAACCCCAGTGGGAATTCAGAAGTGTCAAGTAACTTAGTCAAGGTCAAGCATTTAGAGGGAATCAACTGTATCCACTTTCTAAACTGTTATTCTAAAAAGTAAATTTTAACTGTGAATATCCTCATTCATAAAATACTATTGTTCTGCCCATTAGAAAATAGACCCTTAACATGAGCACTGTGAATATGAGACACATAACAAATAAGTAATAAACAATTGAGGGGTAAATAGCACGTGCTAGCCCAACAGCTAGCAAAGCAAAAGCATCAAATTCCCTCACTTTGTTCAGAAAACAAGGAATACTTGGGAAGGTAATACCATCCATCCTACAATGTAATCAGGCTCTGTTTTATAGACTCAGTATAGCATCTAGGTCCCTGGGCCAGCTTCTCTTTGTAGCAGATGTTTTTTTGGAATCAATTAGTATATTAGCCTCCCTGCTCCAGCTACTTTTAGAATTTTGTTAAAAACTTTATTTTGAATATGTCCAATTTGTTTTTTTAAGTAAAAAATTAGCTGAAAGCTCCTGGATACCAAGAAACCGAACTCTGTTCAAGGGACTGTCTGCCTCTGCCTTTCAATACTTACAAAGCAATTCAGAATAACATTATATGTGACTCCACTGGCAAATATTCGTTTCTAAAAAGAACAGGCAGACAAAAGATTTCTGTGCTAGCTCAGGTTCTTTGAGAGATTGATAACAAGATTGGATTAAATGTACATGGAATGAAGTAGGAGAAATCTTGTGTGAAAGAAATGAGAGAACTGGAGAGGGACGGAGAGGAAAGCTTGACCTTTGTTCAAAAGAAAGCAAGGGGAGGTTTGAGAAGGTGTCCCGAAACACGGAGCACTCTCAAGCAGGTGCAAAAAAGCCATTAGGGGCCAAAGTGAGAAAACAAAGGGATTTATTTTCTCTCTAGACACACTCACATCATACCACATGCACACCATATCACACTCAACCATCTGCTAGAAGGGAAATCTTCATAAGAGGGGTGGTAGACTTCTAACCACTGCTCTTGGTGCCTGGGGTCAATTATGCTCTCTGGAGTAGGAGTTCTAAAGATACATCTATGGCTGCTGTCTGCCTCTTGCAGTAGAAAATGTGAACTTCTCACAGGTAGTGAGATTATAAGCCTTTCTCCCTGAAAAAAAAAATTAAAAAGAAATTAGAATGAAGTATAAGCTCCATCATTTGAGATTATCTAAGCATTCTTCTATTCTCGCCACTTCCACTTCTGACCTCTTTGACTTTAGCTAAGCTCTTGAAGGATTCCCAGGTGCCATGACCCATGTTATCATACCTGAATGTTCTGATCACTTGGTAGTTTTATCCTTTTTAGTTCTGGTTTGTGTCCACATTCATTCATAGCTACAATGGTACAACAGCACACTACTTAAAACCAGTCTGGAAGATCAGCTGGGTTCCAAAATCTATTACCCTAACAGCATACCTGCTCTTTTCACCAAAGGATCCCAAGCACAAAACCCTAGAGATAACCATAATTTTTCATTTCTATTGGATCCTTAATAAATGTCTTTATAAAATGTGTGCCATTTGAAGACTAGAATGACCATTTCTGCAGAACATAGAGTTATAGTAACAGGACTCTATTGTGAGTGGGAGTTATGAACACCTTGGTTCCCAGACCAGGTATCCTTCCTTTCAGTGATGTACTACCATACAATCTCAAATTTAATAAATAAATGGCATCTAGAATGTTAGTATTACATTCATTCAGAGTATTGTCTCAAAGACTGAATTTCAATTCTACATTTGGAAGTGTATTCTATCATTACTTTTGTAGACAATATGAACAGTAGATTCTATAGTGATGGACCAGTTCTTATACCTCCTTCACTTTAAAGGTAGATTTCCTGGATAAACAGTACAGTATATGGAAATGGTTCTAGATCAAGCACCCCATAGCCACTATGTAATGGTACCAGGTGAGGTACTTTATGCAGCAAAGTTTAACCTACACCAAGTAATACACATCATCTCTATGAGGGTAGAACACTAACCTTTCTAGTGGGAAGAAGGCCACTTTAGTCAACTTACCACCAAGCTACCAGTGGATCTTCTCAAGACATCTGCTGTATTAGAGGCTGTCATGTTAGACATTCGGAGATCGTAGTGCCTATGTTAGTCCTATAAGTGTAAACACATGTTCTGTTTCTCACCTCTGCATCTACTTCCATGGATGATACATTCTCATTTCTACGAACAGTGGTCTGAAGTCAGTAATAATGAAGACTGGTAACCTGAATGGGATATCTTGTATGTTTTATAATTCAGTGTTTGTCCCCTTTAGATAATTCCAAATAGACATTGACATATAATACAAGTCTTCATATATTGTGCACTCAACACATCGCTACCAACATGCCTCAACTCAGAACTCCTTGTTCCCTATTTTCTGGTCATTTTCTTCTAATGATCCCCCTCCACGTGGCCATATCATTAGCTAATTTTAGAAATTTGTAGTACTATCTTTTATATCACTGAGTCTTTCATCTCTGTAAAAAATACCTGATATAAACAACTTAAAAGGAAGAAAGATTTCTTTTGAGTTGTGTGTTCAGAGGTACCAGTCCATTTTGCTTTGAACCTGCTGGGAGGCAGAACATTTTGGTGGTGACTCTATTTCAGAAGATGTGTTTATGTCATGTAGATAGGGAGAGGAGAGGGTTTTTTACCTTCAAAAGCATGCCCCCAGTCATCTGCTTCTGCCAACCAAGTATCACTCCCTAATACCCCATTCAGTATAAACTCATCAGTGTCAACCCATTGACCACTCTGGTAGCCATGTGATCCAATCACATGTCAATAGGATCAATAGCTGGGAATCAAACCTCAACATATGAGCTTTTGGGGGCCATTTTTTATTCAAACCAAACCAATCATCCATCACTATTTCTTCTACATAAAGTAGATGACTAGCTATGTTTCTCGTAGTTGCACATGGGAATACTTTCCCTGTCCAATTTCTTTCAAGATGAGTCAAAATGACATTCTAATGCAGGCATGATCCTTTTTGTTTGATACTCATACACTTAGTCAATTTATCCATAATTCAAATTTATACACTTTTTATAAACAGCAAAGAGTGGTAACATGATCAGCAAAAACTTATTAAAATAGCCCTGAGTACATACCCAAAGGTCATTTGTAAAAGTGATAGGTGACATGAGGTCTGGTCTACATGCTCATGTAGAATCTCATGTTCTCTGGGTCTCCTAAACTGATTTTAGATATATCATTCCCAGACTTTTTTGGAATAACACTAGACTACTGAGCAGACCCTGTCTCATAATTAGGAAGTTCCAGGAACATAATCACTTGCTTGATTAAGCATTCTATATCTAGGAGGCCCTAGTATGTCAAGAATTCTTTTCGATGTCATGACATTTGTCTGTTTGAATGATTTGAGTCCAAAGCAGAATCTCAGGAGTCTTTGATATGATTTTTCACATGGGCAGTCTATGAACTTCACACACTATTTTTCCTGTGAGGGACACTTCTGTCACCATGATGTCTCTGTAACTTATAGGCCAAATAGCACAGAATATTCTGTAATGACATTTCCTATGTGCAGCTGCACTGACGGGAGCAGCTGCCTATCTCTAGGTAAATTCACCAAGATAATACGCCTGAGTACAGATTGTGTGTTCTTTGTAGTACTTTTGCTGGCTTTCCTTTATTTCTTTCTAGGAATATTTTGTTATTAGCTATCTCCACATTGGTTTCGATGGTCATTATGATTATTGCCATCTCCTAGTTCTGGCAGTGAAGCAACACAATCTATCCTCTATTACTATATGACTCCATCATTCCCAAAGCTGGCAATGTACCCGTTACGACCTGCCTGCATACCACTTTTAGTGAGTCTGGTATCTGTCTTACCACTGTATTCCCACTGACCCTGTTAAGTGGCATATTCTCTGGGCTGTTTATTGTTCCATATGTTCCACTGGGTGTTCTGGCCACACAAAATACATCCATCCCATTATGCCAGCTTCCTTCAGTCTTTTTATTTCTTCCTTTCCCATCTGTCATGTGGCTTGCAAATTTACTGTCCCGAGAGAAATAAATTCTTTCTGATCCGCTTTATAAACCAGCCATCCTAAGCAAATGTTATCAAAATCTAATCCCAAGTGTGCTCTACTTGTCTCTTGCTGCTGTGGAGATAACGGGACCCTGATAGGAAAGACAACTAGTGTTATTATTCTTTATTTTAGTTCTTCTCCATTTCAATCATTTTTCCCCAATGGATACTTGAAAAGATCTAGTAATATTTTTGCTAACTAAAACTAAGGCTCATACTACTGGCACCTAATGGATAGAGGCCCGAAACAATATTATACATTTTACAGTATGTATATCAGTGTCCACACATCATCAAGAATCTGTACAGTGTAAACGCTCAGTACTGTCAACCTTTCGCTAGGTTGTTAAGCTCTCCTTTAGGTCCTCTTTCCTAATTATATGCAGCATGTGCAAGTCAGGCTATGCTAATATTTAGCCCTAATAGTCAGTCTGGGCAACTGGGGATACCTGTTGATTTCTGTGAGAGGAAAAATAGAGGCTTTCCTGCAGAATCTTACCACAATCTAACCCTTACTAGAGAATGGCAGTCAACCTCAACAAAACCAGATAGATACAGGGAAGTTTGGAAAGTTGTGATGCTCACTACATCCATTTGGTCTTTGTCAAAGTTTCCAAGTCACAAGTTCCCTGAGTTCCACACAAAGTAAAACATCTCTGGAGCTTTGTTACTCTCATAATTAGGTCCTCACCCCACTGTTCTATTATATATCTGTCCACAAGCAATGGGCATCTCTTCACACACTACTACTAATCACCCAGTTCTGGTTTTGGTAGGCATTACTCTCCCCATGTTTTCAAAATGTCAGTACTACTATATCTGTTATAGTATGCCCCTTGTACATTTAAGTTACCACCAATGAAAACTTGAGAATTGAACTACAAACTCATACAAGAGACTATGGATATGCCATCTGTCAATTAGAGCATCATCCTCTTTTCCGGCTGCTATTTACCGCCCTTTTTTTTTTCAGATCACTTTTTATTCCACTTCTGCCAGTCTGGCTTCCCCAAGAAACAGACACTAAAACAGGATTTGACATGCAAAAGATTTATTAGGGAACAAGCTCATGTGACAGGAAGTAGGGAGAGAACAGAAGAAGGAGAAAGTTGACAGACCATACTGCAAGCCTGAAGACTGAGAGAGAAAAGTACAATTTTGGCTAAGTTTGTGAATTTATAAGGTCAAATTTGTCCAATAAAAGAATCACATGTCTCTCCCCCGAAAAGTCTTCAATAATATTCTCACCTCAATTCTCCTTGGTGTGGATGGACTACTCCCGGGGAGGCAGACTTCTAAACAAATACAATGATAGATTTTAGTGTGTAGCAACATCTGAGGCACTTAGCCAATGATACTTCCTGTGGTAAAATATCTGCAAAGTCATACTTGCAGGTTCCAAATGGCCAACACCCAATCTTGCAACTACCTCAAGATGGGAAATGTTATCTTCACTGAGTGAGTGCTAATTGGCAGTCACAATGGTCAATCAGAGATCTGCTTCTGAAGGCCCCTTGCAGTGGACAGGGAAGTTTGTCCTTTTGTAAACTTGAGTTGTGACCTTAAGCAGTAAGTGAGGATAAGTTCTTTAAATATAAGGCTTGTCAACGGAGTTCAGAAAACAACATTATGCTTTTTGAAATGTGTTTCAATTTATCACTCTCAGAAACATGCATATACTTTGACATAGATGAGTTAATAACATAATTTATTAATTATTAACTTCTAATCAAGGGGATAGGAGGAAACTATTAATTATATGTAAATATCAGAGAGTCTTTTCAGGTATACTAAAGGGAATTTGTTTAAAATCTTAAAAAACACACCCCAATCTGTTCAAAACAACATGTTCTAGAAATAGAAATGCTATTTCTAAATTCTGACTCCACTCCACCTTTTAAATATTTTTGGACTATAAAGGGAATATTAATGGAATTCTTCTACTACAGCTATGCTAAAGAATGAAAGTCCAGTAAGTCCAGCAAAGTAGTTGGCATGGGCTAACCTCTCAATATATCAAGTTATCATAAACATAACTTGATTATGTCATTTCCCTTTGAGTTAAAAAATCGATTAAAAATTATTTCTGTCTTGAGATGCAGTATAGTGCAGTGACAGATGGTACAAAGGAGATGGTTGAAAACAAGCCTGAGCTTTGCAAATCTAGATATAAGAGTTTGAATCATGTTTTAACTGTTGGATATTTACTGCTGTACCGTAGATTAAGCTGATACTTTCTTCACTTGTAAAATGAAAGCATATTTATATCACATGTTTTAAAAAATATTAAATGATGCAATAAGTATACCTTAAATGCCTGTCATGTGTCTAGCCTATAGCAGACACTCAGTAATTAGTTCTCACCAATTGTTTCCAATTATAAATGCCTACCTTCATGGCTAGAGAGTTATTTGTTGCCATCTATTCCTCAGGAAAACAACTACAAATCATTATCCAAAAAGTGTTCATCCTTCTTTCCAAGACTATCCTGTTATAGTCTCTTTTTGTGTTATTCATCACTCAGATACATACTTGACAACCTCACCTGAGTCAACATATTTTTATCATGTCTGCAGTCCTCTCTCCTTAGATTTTGCTTCTAATTAGCAAGGTTCTTGATAACCAGGGATTCAATTTTCAACTGACAGTATATAGAACAATAAAAGTCTTGTGAGTGAGGATCTTAGATAATTTGCTGATGCAGATGGATGAGCTGGAGCATCAAACACCCATGAGGTGTGTTTCACCCCAAGGGAACTCTTCACTATCCTCCTCACGACAATATTTACCAACCAGAAATCTAAGTCTCAGCTTGGTGAGATTGCTAACTTCAGGCCTATCATGTATAAGATAGATAGAAAAGAATGTTAATTTTATAGAATGCAAATAAGTTGAGCTTAAATAACATTGTGCATTGTGGACCCTCCCTTTTCAGTCTATCAATATTTATCCATTATTTTATGTCATTATCTGCACATATTTGGTTATGTGTCTTTAGTATCTTTAATTTTCTACTTCTTATTACACCAACAGAAGAATGGAGTTTTGCCTGTCCTATGGCTTCCTCTGTGAGGGCTTAGTCCTGTAGCAATAAGACATGCAATATCATGCTGCTTTTAGTACTGGCAAACATTCAATATCTGTCTGTTTATTTGTCTTTAAGAAGCTTTGTGAAGTATATGCCTGGGTATTTCCAGCACTTCCCTTTTCTTCTTTTCCAAGTGCCATTTAATGCTAAACGAAAACTGATCACAGGTTTAGAATTATCCTTGGTTTATTGTGTTTCCATGGTTACAGGTCTGTGTTGTTCATCTTCCTAATTCAGCCTCAATGACTTGCCCTGCCTTTGTGACCCATGCTTATTAAATCCTGATTACTATGTTCCATCCATTCTAGCCTCTTACTTACACACTACAATCACTTATAAAGCAGGCATTCTTCCTACACTGTGATTGAAGCTTTGGAGCACAAACACCTCTTTTCCAGTATTTCTCACCCCTCATGATAAAGTCCACCTTAAAATAACTGACCCTTTTTCATGGTACTCTTTAAGGAAAGTGGCCTTTTTTTTCTACCTCCTCTATATCCAGGTTTTTCCTTTACTGTTCTCTCTAGTCTGTGAAAAATCATCCACTTTTCTACCTTTTCAGCTAGAAAAGCTATCATTTCTTTGAAGGATTTTTACTACTACAATAAGTGAATAAACATAATAATAAAGCAACAAGGTTGTGCTGGCAAATAAATAAAACATTGGCATATGATTCAAGAAAAAATATTTGGAAAACGAAAAACACAATTCAAACAATTTGCCTGTTGCCTTCTGTGAGTGAAATGTGGAAAGCTTGGGTCAGTATACAAATGAAGTGTGGAATACTGAACTAAATTAACAGAGGAATGTAAATGCAAAGCACTCTGGTAGATAAGATTAGAAATAATTTCATGTAACATTAGCCACAACAATAGCAAGGAACATAACAGTCCTGGGTGAATAGTTTGTTTTTTTTTTCTCATAAAGGAAACAGTTCATAGAAAGATGCATCTATGCTGTCATCAGTGTTTGTACCTTATGACCACAAAATACTTAATGGTCAGCTTTACAAGTCAATATGGTTACCAGAGATGCAATGCTTATGTCCACATTCCAGGCATCAGGTGAATGAGAATGGGATAACTCTTGATAATCTTCACTGAGTGCGCTTACATTTGAGTGGCCAGAACATATATGCTTGTTCTGCATGTGCTCCTGCCGACAAGATGGCATCTGCCAAGGGGATAAGCTAAGAGGGCTCCCAACAAGCCAGCGCCTGCTGTGGGGATGTCCAGTGTTCAAAATGTGAGTTAAAGAAGTCCATTTTTGTAATAAGTTACTTGGACTTAGATATTTCACTATGGCAACAGGAAATGGACTAATACACATGCTAACTGAGGTCATGGACTCTGATGTGGTGAAGCCAGGATTTTAAGCTAGTCAGTCTATCTCACCAGGAATAGTCAATTCTCACTACACCATAGGACATTTCTCTTAACTTGCTTATTTTTTGTCTTCTTACTAATTTTACATGAAATAGACAGTACCCTTTTATTTCTACATCTAACTACATTTTCCCTCATGTTTTCTAACCAGCACTAAGTGAACCACATAGCTTTCCTATTTAGAAGCAGTGGAGAAGTTGTGTTTTCAGTCTTCATAATGAATTAAGGGAAGGTTAGAGAAGGTAACTGCTGATACACTATTGAGTGATTCGGTTGGCTGATTCTAGGAAAACAAGGTGGAAGAAGAAATAGAGTTTAAAGTATAAAGAGAAATAAAAAGCATAAGCTTTGGTTGAATTTGTGCCTCTGAGTCCTGCATTATAAGCTTAGAGGTTAAATAACGGCCTTAAGTTTTAACAGCATTCTGTGCAATTTTGTGTCTGATTGTTTGCTTCTGTTTGTTTTGATTTTGTCATATGGGAATGTGAGAACACACGAGAAAATAAAAAGCCTGAGGAAATAATGAGAAGACTAGTGTCTGTAGGGAAGAAGGCAAAATGGAAAAAGAGATCCCACCGGAAGTGGAGCAGAATGAGACAAAGGAAAATGCAGAGCCGAGCTTTGGCAAAGAGTCCAATTTTTCAGAGCCGCAGGAGAGAGACATAAGAACAGATTAGTAATCTCTATCCTCTACATAGAACTGTTTAAACACTGCCCTTCGCTGAAGAGTTGAGGGTGAATGAAGATACATGAAAGGAAGTAACAAAGGCAAGAAGGGACCGGAGGCGGTGGCCTCCTCAGGTGAAGTTAAGCACAGAAAAAACACCAAGAAAAATCATGGGGGTGGAGCAAGACAGGGTGGAGGTATTCAGAAAGTTACCGGGGAACCCGAGACTGGAAAGGAAGGAAAAGGAAGGCGTGGCATGGAGAAAGATGGAGGGGACCCGGAAACAGACACCTGAGGTTATCTGAAAGAGGGGGAGGAGTGGGAGTAGACGTCTGATAACATTCCTTAGTCAGGCCTTCCAGGGTAACTAATAAAAAATGTGCTACTTTAGCACATGACAACAGAAAGAAGAAGAACATCCTGTGCAAATTTAATCTCCGGGCCTATTCAAAGCAACAGCATATTGTTTATTATCATATTTCATAATCACAGAGTCATTATACCCAACTGACATTCTTCTGAAGTATGTCTGTTTTCCTCATCACCACTACATGTTACTTGTAAGATACTTTTTACAAACTTATCTCTTTATGGAATTAAAACCCGAACTAATGCTTGAACAAAAGTTCATTCATTCATACTCTAGACACAGTACCACACTGCCACAAGGGGCAATTTTTAGCTTTGTTAACACAGATGGTGGAATTTTCCAGAAATAAATCCCGGGTCTTTCTCTCATAGCATTTGTATTAACTCACTTTCCTAACATAGATGGATTCTCAATCACCTATCCATACTGTTTTCTCTGGTCCCTTTGTATTAATGAGTAATTTTCTTAAGAACTGTGAATAGGTTTAAAAATCTTAGACTACCATTAGCAATATTCAGTAAAACTGGTCCTCAGGTTATTACTATGATCCAGATATTTTGTGGATAGTAGGTGAAGTAGGTGAAGAAGTTGAGCCCTCATGTCACTTCTATTCTGGTCATAGAGAGCAGACACTAGACAGGTAACTTAGTATATGAGATTACAATTGGTAATAAGTGCTACGAACAAAAGAGAGGAGAGAAGAATAGTTAAGGGAGGAGTTCTAAGAGGGAGAAGATGAATCGCAAGGAGACAAGAGTGGAAGTCCTCCTTCTGATGATGGTACTTGTGCAAAGGTTTGGAATTACAAAAATAAACTAGACCTCTGGTAGAGGAAGTTAAAAAGGAACAGGACTTGGGATCCGCCTCAGATGCCTGAGTGTTAGGCATATATACCATGACTCCTGGCTCTCACCCATCCTCCAAACAGAGCAATTTCTATGAAGTGGTTGTGAACATTTTCTACAATTAATACAGAAATATAATTGGAATATTTGACCCATTTCTCTATCTTCTTTGGAAAAGGTAATATATATATATATATATATATATATATATATATATATATTACCTTTTTTAAGAAGAAGGGAACAGGGAAAGCACATTAAAAGATTCTGAAAGACTGAGGTTGTTTATTGATATGGCCAAAGAAATGATGAGTTTGGGAAGGTTTTGTATGGAAGAATAATGGAATGGGGACCATGAGATCAAAGTTGAGGGAGTTTGCTCCAGGATAGTTAAAAGGGACAGGCTTCTGATATATTTTGAACATCTTATATTTTCAATGGTTTATGTGAGGAAAATGACAGAAAGAAGTGACTGAGGGAGGAGAGCAGATTGCTGCTTTCCTAATGATAGAGAAATGTGCTGTTAAATATGGACGCTCAAAGACAATGAATTGGAATGCAAAAAAAAAAGAAAAAAAATCACAGAATTCTTACAGATGGCTTGAGATAGCCAGAGGAATAAAGGGAAAGCTGACGAAGCAAATTATCCAGTCCAGAATGCTCATCAAATTTAAATTAAATGTGGATATTTGAAGTAAAAGTTAATTCCTTTGGTCCCAAAGGACAAAAAAAGAGGGGAGAAGTCTCAACTTCCATATCCTTGACTGTCACTTGTGAATTTATAAGGTTCCTTTTTAGCCAGGGTGTTATTCCTCGGGCTGGGACAGGAGCAATGGGTGCAAGACTGGATAGATCTCCCTCTTTCAGAGCACTTTGGTTGTGGAAGAGCCCAGTAACATATTCATAGTGAAGAACAGATGGTAAGTAAGCAAAAATTGAAATTGGCTCTCAAAATTTACTGAAATAAGAATGGACTTGGAACTTTTAATCTTCTTTTCCTGCTTCAACAGGAAATGGCAGGCTGGGTGATTCTTTTGCTTAATGTAGAAATATATGGCTAGTTAAAAGATGTTTACTTTTGTGTCACTAATGACAAGCTTTCAAGTGTCAAAGGGCCTATGAACTGGGCAAACAGACTTCAAGGCTTATAGTTTTCAGTACTGAGGACTAGAGACTTATGGCTCCTGGCTCTTATAGCTAAAGGCTTGTAGCGCTAGGTGCTTAGTTCAGATCTAGCTATGACTTTAGTTGTCAGCAGCCCATATCAGTGACTTCCTGTTACGGGTAACATTAGAAGTACTGAGTGTTGAGTATACAGTTTTCTGAGCTTTGGGCAATCAAGATCCTTGACTCCTAATAGTAGCCAGCATTGACAGCGGTTGTTAAGGTCTCATGTCACACGCTGAAGTCTTGCATTTAGGCAACTCTCTGCTCTAAATGCTTGGCAGCTCTCGGGATTCTTCCAGGGACCAGAGCCCACCAAAGTTCTCAAAACCTTGCGTCTTTTCAACATTTGGTTTAGAAATCAGAGTCTAACAACTCTTCACTTCTTCAGTGCTTCAGTTGACCCTGATGTCTTATACAACATAGCTTTTCCACATCTTTTTTACCCACACACAAAAAGAAACTTTCCACAAACAAACAAAAACAGAAAAATGTATAACAGTCACAGGTGGAAATAATCAATAATCAATAAAACTGTCTCTGGAAAAGACCTGAAGGCAAAGGTATTAGACAAAGATTTTAAAACAACTATTTTTTAAAGTGCTTAAAGAACTTAATGAAGATGCAGAAAAAATCCAAGTAAACAATGTGCAGTGAAACTAGAAACATTGAGGAGATAGAAAGCTTAAGCAAAAATCGAAGGAAGATTTGGAGCTGAAAAGAATATTGAAATAAAAAATTTAACCAAATGTTTCAAAGGTAGATTTAAGCTGATGTGAGAAGAAAATAGTGAACTTGAAGACAATATAATAAAAATTTCTAAGACTGAGGAATAGAAATAAAAAAGACTGTAGAAAAGTGAACACAGTCTAAGAGACCTCTGAGACACCACTGAGGGGACCAAAGCACTTTGTGAGCAAGAAGTGATGGGTGAAACTTCCTAAATTGTGTGAAGGACATGCATATAAAAAAGATCAAGAAGTTCAAAAGCCTCAAGAAAGATGAATCTAAAGAGATGATTACTTTAGTAAGATAAAAGCACATTAGCACAAGTAAGGGATCCTCATTACTACTATCAGCAGATTTATTGTCGGAAATACTAAAGGAGGGTGTGAGTCAAAATCATTGAAAAGTGAGGGGCAATGGAAACAATTCCAGATCAAGAAAAGGTGTGAAGGAGTTTAATACAACCAGAACTTCCTATAGGAAATGTGCTGCAAGACGAGGCGAAAGAGAGAAACTGAAAACTTTAGAAATATAAAGATTTCAATAAAGATAAATAGATGGGAATCACAGGTCTCTTATTATCATTGTAAAAATGCTTTGTAATTGCATTATCATTTTGGATTTTATTAAAGAGAATGATGCTTTCCTTTAAAAATTACTATTCTAAAATCTAATACCTTCAATTAGTAAAGTTATATTCTGTTTTCATGATTCCATAGACTATTACATTGGAAAGAGTTATTAGGTAATAATTTTAAACACACAGTATAATTTTATGACAACCAAAATGGGTGTATATCTTCAACAACCAAAAAGAGTGGTGGCAAAACTACAATGAATCTCACATTTGAATTTATTGAAGTTAAAGTAATATCAATTCCACCTCAAGCTAAAACTTTGGGTGATAAATATAGTTCTCAAGGTACTTATACAGAAAATAGTTACATAAAATAAAGAAAACAAATTCTGACCTAGCAGGATGTATCAGTGGATAATGGTGCTTAATATCAAATATTTCCCTAGGTGGCCCTGTGCAAATAGGGTCAAGGTGCTTCCTTATCAAAGGATAAGCCTTCTAAGTCCGTGTGCTCTTTTGCACACTGGAGCCTCTGATGGAAAGGGTCTCACTAATTCCTGAACTGTCCTCAAGGAACTTGCCCTATTGTTAGATGCAAAGTATATGGGCCCCCCCACCAATGGGTCTAATCTCTGTAACAAGTAGAGCTTCTGTGTTCACAACTGTAAACACACTCCTTTACTGACTTTATACCAAACCTCACTGTAGTCATGGCAAAAAGACAGTCAGCAATAACCATACTACAGCCTGAATACTGTGATGTCTTGAAATTTCTTCCACCAAATTAGTTAGTTCAATACTTTTGATTTGGTCTTTATTAAAAATTTTAGAATTAGTTAGTTCAATACTTTTGATTTGGTCTTTATTAAAAATTTCAGAATATAGGCAAGATGTAGACATATATATAGTAAAAATGTCTAAATAGACTCTAGGGCCTACAGTGCAATTTACTATGGAGTCCCACTTCTTTCCCGAAACCTCATGCCCCTGGCCTCTACTGTATTATTTTAATAAGTCTCTTGAGTTTCCACCAGAATACTGATAAAGTTCTATTTGTAGCACTCTAGGCTGCAGCTCCTAATTTTTTCCAAATTCCTCCCACAAAATAATTGCAAAGTCTTAGCGACCACATGGTCAGGTTTAATCACAGAAATGGCCCCAATTGTATGGATTCATTTTCCATGTCACCTCCTTTTATATTACTGTAAACTCAAATTTTAATGAAAATAATTTAAGGGATAAAAGATTTATTTTAGCTCATGTATTGAGAAAAAACTTTTGAAAATCTATGTCATTATTTGAATGTGTGTGTGTACATGCACACAGGTCCTTGCAGAGGTGGGAAGAGGACTAAACTTGTGTTGAGAACCCAACTCCAGACCTCTGAAAGAGCAGCAAGTGCTCTTAATGGCTGAAACATCTCCCTGGCCCATGTTTTCAAAAAATTTCCCAACCATCGTCACAGGAATGGCAAAGTTGAACGGCTCCTTTGATGGTGGTAGACTAATCTGGCAAACACTTTTCACTTCACAACAGTCCAGGAAGCAGAGAGGATGTAACAGGAAGAAGTCATGGATGATATATCACAATGGACCCACCCCCATTGGTTGACTTCTTCCTTGCAGGCCCCACTTCCCATATCCTCTCAAAAAGGTCCTCCCCTCCCCCACTCCCTTGGAGGATAGTACTCAGAGCATGAGCCTGTTATAGACATTTCACATTCAAACCATAACATTACCCAACAGCACAATCATACAATATTTTTTTTAATGCCCAAGGATTTTACATGATAGATTATATGCTAGGCCACAAATTAAGTCTCAATGGCTTTTTAAAAGACAAATGTTTTACAAAGTATCATTTCTAATCTCAATGGGATTAAATTAGAAATCAACAAGAGAAATTAAGCTGGAAGATTCATTAATCTTGGGAAATTCAATAATGGTCTTTTAAATAGCTAATATATCAAAGACAAAATCACAAAAGAAATTGAGAAAGTGTTTAAAGACCATATGATGACAATGAAAATACAGCATGTCAAAATGTAGGCAAGTCAGTTAAAACAGAGGAAACTTGTAATATATACATATATAATGTATATATATTATGTATATATATATTGTGTATATATATATATATATATGAGCATTTGGGACGTGGAGACAAGAAGATCATAAGTTTGTGGTCAACATGGGGTACAAATTGAGAGCCTGTGATGTGGGAAGAAGAAATTGAAAAGGAAAGGAGACTTCAGACTGACAACCTCTGTGAACAATGGAGCAAAACTCTTCAGCTATATACTATCAGACCAAATTTAGGAGCAAATTAAAAGAACTGTTTACAATAACCAAATGGAATTTGTGGTTAAAAGGCAATATTGGTTTCAGAAATGAAAATGAATCAAGGTAAAAATTTTAACAGAATAAAGGATTAAAAAGAGCCACGTGATCTGCTCTTATTTGGAAAATGCATTTGACAGGAGTCAACAGGCTTTCATGCTAAAGAACATTTGTTCTGGGTTGACTATGAAAAATTGCCAACAGGCTTCTCATGTGTTTGAACACTTGATCCCCAACTGGTCACACTAAGAAGCTGTGTTATCTTTTAGAGGTAGAGCCTTGATGGTGGAAATGAGTCACTGGGGACAGGACTTGAGGTTTTACAGGCTTGCAAATAGAATGTAATCAGACAGCTTCACACAATGGCCACCACATCTTCCCTGCCACAGTGGAATGTATCCACTTAAACTGTAAGCCAGAATAATTTAACCCATTCTTTCTTTAAATTGCTTCCCTCTGGCATTTTGTCACAGCAATGAGAAAAGTAAGACAGAAATTTAGTATAAGGATGTAGGGCCAGTGTTGTGACAAGTTTGATCACCTGTTCTTAAGCCTTTGAAGGCCATTTGTGTGATATTCTGGCAAAGAATCTGGCTGCTTTCTGACCCTGTCCTGAGGACTTGTGTGAAACCAGACACAGGAATAAGTGGACTAATTTGTCCAATGGAGGAAATGTTAAGGTAGGAGAGCATTCAGTCTCTGGTAAGGTCATCACTCACCAGTCTTTTTAACAATGACCAAAGAGTACAAGTGGAGCAAAAAGACAGGAGAAAATGTCCAGGTTTTCCAGGAAAAGAGCTTGAACGAGTTTAAAGTTACAACTAAGGCAAGGATGAAATGGAGACTATAACTGTTAAAGAAAAACCTCTTCTTCTCTATTAAGATAATGGGAAAGATTCCCTGTGGGTAAGATTTTACCTATCAAAGAATCCAACTTGTGAAAATGTAAATTCATTTGAAAGGAGAGAACCTAAACTAAGAATGTCACTTAATGTTCTTGCATCTAGAAAGCAAAGGCCTAAGGAGATCTCCTGGCCACACACACACACACACACACACACACACACACACACACTATATATATACACACACACACACACACATACACACACACACATAGAGGTTTAGGCACCACTCTGAGCTGGCACCTGAACTCTGCAGCATTGTCTACATGATACTTGCTTTGCACACTTGAAAGACACAAGATTGAAGGGGTCATAGTATCTTGCTAAACAGTTTCAGAGAGATACTGAAGTCAGGCAATGTCAGACAGGGTCAGACTATCCACAGAAAGATCCCAGGATGCTGGACATTCCAGGACCATGGAAATGTATCCAAGGAAAGATACAGGCATGGGGTATAGCCGGCCCAACAGAGAAGCTATGTGTGTTGCAACTGGCAGAACTGGAAAAGTGAGGCTACGTGAATCTTTTGGAGCCTAGATGATTCCGTCATGAGACCCAGAGATGCAAATTGAAACCACGAAATTTGGTGTTTGCTCTGTTGAGTTTTGGTCTTGCCCAGGTTTGCACTTTCCTTTGTATGTGTCCATGCTTCCCTTTTGGAATGGGACTGTTTACTCTTGGCCATTTGATTTTACAAAGCATCAAAGTTAAGAGATTTCAATGGCTTTCAGAAAAAAGGGTTTATTTGGGCTCTGGCTCCACAAGGAGAATTTACAATGGCAGGGGAGGCAATGGCAACATAAGCCAGAACAGGAAACTGAAAGATTACATCTCAATCATAAACAGGAATCAGAGAGCCCCAGAATTAAAGGTGGAACAAGGCCATAAACTCTAAAATCCACCCTCAGTGACCTACATTCTCCATCAAGGACATATACACCCTAAAGGTTCCATAATCTCCCCAAATAGTGCCATTAATTAGGAACCAAGAGTTCATATATATGAACATATAGGGAATAAGACACATTTCTCATTCAAACCACCACACATTGCTTCCTGAGTGTGGATGCAATGTGACCAGCTTGCCTCCTGCTTTGGCTGCCTTAACTTCCCCACAATGATTAAATGCATTTTCCTAGAACTACAAGCCATAAAAGCCCCTTCCTTCCTTTAAATTGTTTCTTATCAGGTACTTTGTCACAGCAATGAGAAAAGTAACTAAGAAAATACTAAACAAACTAAAAATAGATGAAAATTATTTCAACATCATAAATGCATATAAAAAAGCTCACAGAAAACATAATAGTGAAAACTGTAAGCTTTTCCTCAGAAATAAAGCAAGAAGAGCTGAATTTTACCACATCTACTCAGCACATTAATAAAATTTTAATCAGAGAAATTAGAATAGAAAAATAAAAGTAGCCAGACTGAAAAGAATGAAATAAAATTACCTGTGTTCATATATATTATGATCTTGTGTGTAAAATCCCCTAGATATTCCAACTCACAAAATTATTAGGACTAATGAATCCATCAAAGTAGAAAGCTATATAAAGTCAACACATAAGATCAGTTGTGTTTCTATATACTAACAATGAATAATCTGAAAAGTAAAATATGAAAATTTCAGCTATCACAGAACCAAAAAGGAAAATACGGATCGAAGGATGTGAACAACTTCTATAGTGAAAGCCACAAAACATTGCTGAAAGAGGTTTAGCCAGCAAATGAATATAAGCATCTCCCATTTGTGAACCGGAAATCTGATATTGCTAAGATGTTAATATTACCGCAAAAGGATCTACAGGTAAGTGTGAACTATATCAAAATCCTAGCAATTTTTTTACATAAATTTGAAAAAAATCCTGAAATTAATTGTGATTCTTCAGAAATCCTGTGTATGTTAGCATATGAATAAAATTTTATTTTTACAAGATAATAAATGGCCAACTAATTTGCCTAATTCATGCCACTTCTTCTTCCTTATCTAGGAGGCACTTTTCCCTGTTTACCTGGAGCAAAGGAGAGAAATAACCTGATGAATCATACCCTAACCAAATCTGGAAAGGGATATTAAACCTGCAAGCTATGTAATGTAACAATGTTACTATATCACATCTGTATGAGAATATTTGAATTAATTTAAGGCTTGTGAACCCAATATCTGAAAGATACTGCAAGGCAGAAGAGATAATATCCCAAATCTACATTCTTATGGAGGAAAGAAGGGATGCAACAAATGAAAATGTATGTATCAGAGGTGGATTAAACAGCAGAAACTTATTTTCTCACGGTTCTGGAGGCTGGAAGTCTAAGAGAAGGATATTTCTTCTAAAGCCTTCCTCCCTGGCCTGTAGACAGGGGGTTGTCTTCTTGTGGAGGTTTTCCTCCTTGTGGGTCTGTGTCTGAGTTTGAATTTCCTCATTTTGTAAGGACACTAATCTCAGCTCTGATCCTAACCTAATTGATTCAATGTAATTTAACATTCTCTTAAAATAATCTACCTACAAATATAGTAACATCCTGAACATAGTGATAAATTAGGACTTCAACATCCAAATCTTAGGGGGAAATAATTCAGTCTGTAGTAAATGGATACCAATATATGCTGATAAAATCCAATGGTCAATTTTCAGTGCTTACCTGAGTGAATTCATCAATCACCGATGATATAGTTGGTAACTCAGACTTCTCTGAAACACTCTTTTTGAACTCATTGCCTCTGTTTTATTGTTCTCCTTTGCTGGTTCCTCGTCAACATGATATCTAAAGACCAGATTGTACCTGTCTTTAGCACTCTTATGCATACTTATTCTTTAGGTCATTTCCTGAAATCCATAATTTTAGATACCATCTATAAGTGTTAGGAATACAAAATGTATATATACCCAGTCTTTATCCTTGAATTCTAGATATATACTCCACTACCCACTCATTTCTCCAAAATGGTATCTAACTGGGCATCTCTTACATAATGTATGCAAACTCCTTTTCTCCAGGGCCAATTTATGATAGCCTGGCTCTAAATAGAAGCTTAGTAAATATTTACTGAACGAATGAATGAACATAAGTACAATCAGCATAGCTGATCTTTCTGGAGGACACTCTCACATGTGACTTGGACTACAGTCTGCCAAATAGTTTCGTTTCTTTTTCTAGTTTGTGCAAATAGGGAGAAAAAAGAGATAATAAGACCTTTCTTTGTTTCCAACAAAGTTGCCTTTAAGAATCCTCTGGTTACAACTATAATTTAATCTTATAAAGCATAAACTTTTTTGAAAATTGAATCTGTAGTACTTGTAGTTTAGAAAATTTTCACTGCTGTTCTCATGGAGAGGCTCCGATAATAAAGTATTAAATCTGTTGAAAGGGTTCTAAGTATAACACCCCCCACCATCATCAAAGATTTGGAACGTGGCTTTTTTCCTGTCCTTAGGTCAAGGCAGGATGCCTTGATTGAAGGATGATGATTCAGAATGGACAGCTGTACAAAACTTCTGGTCTTAGAAATACCAAGAAAAGACAGGGTTGAGGATGTAACTCAGTTGGTAGAGTGCTTGCACTAGGCCCTGTATTTTATTCCCAACACATCATAAAACATATGTGGTAGCACATAGCTTTAATCCCAGAACTTGGGATATATATACGTGTACCATTATATATGGTACACATGCACAAACACACATATGAAAAACAAGGGACAATCCTATAAACAAGCATCAAGCTTGATGGCTGGGAGCTGGTTCTAGCAAGATAATAGCATGTATTTAGCATATTTACCCTTGCTAAGTAGCTACTTCTGAGCTCCATCTTTCCAGGTCACAGTTGCAGCAGAGCTTTCATGGCCTTGGCAGAAGCTGTGGGCAGCCCCTGACATCTCTGAATGCAGATCAGGAGGAGGCTTGGGAACTCTTGATCTTTCTCTCCTTCCCTTTTCTTCCTCTTCCTGTCTTTCCATCCTGATATTTTTTTTTCTCATGGCTCCGTTTTCCTCTAGAAATCCTTTATGTGGTACAGAGCTATCTAAGACATCCATTAGCCTTGGCTCCCAAGAGTAAAGATTCCCTGACTTGAGAGCTGAGAAAGATACAATTTACAGCCAAGTGAAGGTTTCTCAGGACTCTTCAGCAGCACAACTGTCTTTTAGTCTTCCTTTCCACCATTTATTAAGTAAGAATTTATTCAAAAATTCTGTCTATGCTAGTTGATCTACAAAATGTCATATATCCACAAAGTAAAAACAAGGAAATTCCCATAGTAGAGGACCATGTGTTTATTTTTTTAATTTTAGTTATTATTTTACTTTTATTTATGTGTACAACTATATTGCCTGCATGTATGCAAGTGTACCCGTATCATGCAATATCCACAGAGGTCAGAAGCAGGTGTTGAATCCTGAAGTTACAGGGGCTTGTTAGCTGCCATGTTGGAGCTGGGAATTGAACTCTGGTCCTCTGGAGGAACTAGTGTTCTTAACCTCTGAGCCATCTCTCCAGCCTCCCTTTTTATTATCATTATAGTTATTTATTTTTAAATTCACTTTTGCGTGTTTGAGGAAGTGGCAGTTTGATCCAAAGTTGTGTTTTCTGTTGGAGTTAGATGAATGCATTGTAACCGGAACATCTTGAGAAGTGTCCAGATGTAGCCTGACAATTGGGTCCTCCCAAGGCTAGAGGGAACCAAGAAGAATGAAGGTGCTGATGGTGGCCATTCTCAAGCTTGATGAAGCATCAAAACCACAGGAAAAGCTCATTAAAATTCACAGTGCCAGGCCCAGTATCCAGAATTTCTGATGTGGGAGGCCTGAGGAAGGATCAAAGAATTTGCATTTCTAGCCACTTTTCAGATGATGCTTCTCCTGTTAATCCATGAGAACCACATCACAAGAGGAGAATATCACTAAGGTGCAGGTTCTCACTGATCCTAATTCCTCCCATTCATGTGTACTTTCCTAGGGCAAGAGACACAAGACAAACAAAATATCTCTGAAGTTATAGAGACTGTATCTGGCTTTGATATAACTTTAGGGAAACTAATAGGAACAGGAAAGAAGGGCTCTTCCATCTCAGTGCACATCATGACTGCGAGTGCCCAGTGTTCCAGAACCTCAGGGTTAGTGACGCTTGAGAATGGTGGAAAAAAAAGAGTCAGTTTCTAGCAAACATAGAATTACATGTGTCACCCAAACATATCTGTGTTATTATTGATAGTGGTAGCAGTCTTTAACTCTTCTTGATCTGATCCTTACCTAAGTCCATCAGGAAGTGTCCTATTACTATTAAATCCTAGTTCTTAAATTATCTATAATTTTCAATTTTCCAGCTGACTGTGTACAGCCTCCCAGGGTTACAGGAAAGAATCCTTTCAATAAGATGGAGACTAGAAAAATTAGTGCTGTGCTTTTATTTAAGGAGTGATACATAAAAAACGAAAAAAATTACTTCCCCTGGTCCTTGCAGGTGGGAGGCAGAATCAGAAAAAGAGACTGATCTCTAGCATTGTATTCCAGCCGCCCACCTGCCTTTCAGTTACCACTAGATGTTCTTTTAAATAGCACATGCTTTCAAGTCATTCCCACTTGAAAGAGATGAGTTCTGATTGTTAGTGAATGCTGGTAACACTAGAAACAAATGTGTGGTTAATTGTCAAATTTTGTATCCATGTTCTTTGACCAATTTGGGATTTCATTAACAATAGTCAAAGAAAAGGGGTGGGGGGGAATCTTCGCAATAACTTGAAGGGACGGTAGGGACTCAAATTTTCTAGAAAGGAAAGGCAAATGAACAACATGTGATGTTAACTCTGGGGTGACGATGAAATCATTTTCCCACAGTTCTTAAGGATGGACATAATCTCCCAGAGAACAGAAATACATATCAGGAAAAATGAGGCTGTCTGAGGTACAGACTGATAAAAGCCCTTGCCTATTCTGTATAGGAGCAAGAGATTTTAGTAACCTCTGAATGATCTTTGTATTTAAATACACAGGGTAGCTAGCAACAGTATACACACTGCACACATTTTCACAGGACTTTAAGAGGCAATGTCTTCATTCAGAAGCTCTGAGTCTACCTGTTTATAATGTGTGGTTCTAAATACTTATAGATTAAAAAAAACACCATGAGAGAGAATGATTTGAAACGATTGAAGCAGATAGTATTAAACATTTCATCTGTGGTCACAGAAAAGTGTGGTATTTCCCACATAATTAATAAAACAGAACTTGGGGTGATATCAGAAGAACTTAATATATGTTCACACACTAGAGACAAAGAAAGCACCAGCAAGACCCAGTGGTAGGAGAGGACTTAGGGAAGAAGGTGCTTAAGAAGGAGCAACTTCAGAATGTGGACAAACAGCAACAAGAATTTTGGAAAGACTGAACACTTCATCAATTCTTCCCATTGCTAAGCACTTATAAATCTAAAAAACACACTTTGCAAAGTAAAATGGTTTAAGTAGTGGCTGCTTCTTCTCAATGCCCACATCAGAATTTCCAAAACAATGAACTGGGAGTTATTGCTTTTAATGTTCACTGTGTGACTCCAAATTTCAGACCCAATGCATACAAGTCCTTCAGGCAGCATGGGGTATGTGATAAATTCCCTTCATGCCTTCCTATCTCCGTCTTTTAGTTCTCTTAGTCTTGTCTGTCTATGACCTCTTTGTATACAGTCACTACTTACTGAGTATAAATGTGTAAAAAACATAAATAAAGCAATAGCACAGCTTGGCTCTTGGAGTTTGGTTCTTATCATTGGCTTGATTGCTTTCCCATTGCTGCTATAACAAGTTACTCCCAACCGAAATAACAAACATATTATCTTAGCGTTCACATCCATGAAGTCACTTTTGCTGCATAAGGTGACACATTCATAGGTTTGGCCATGCAGACATGCAGATGTAGATATTTTGAGGAACTATTCTTTCACAGTTCTAACGGCTTCATTTTCTATCCAGGTGGGGCTCATGCTGCTAGTCTCACAGCTCTGAACACTTGTTGGTAATTCACAGGCACATCAGTGTGGATCATGGAAACCACACTTACCATATTTATAAATTCATATGGTACTTACACATTGTGTATATGCTAATTCATGCCTGATCTAGTTTCATTGCATTTATTTCAACAAAATGTTCTAGAACACAAGTTTCTCCCTACAAACTAGCAAGTCAGGCACCCATATTTTGGCATTTTGGACAATTTCTTATTAGAATGATATAGGACTGTCACTTTACTTATACAACAAATGGAATGTTGGTTTGCTTTCTCTCTGTGACAAGAACAATGGTCTTCACAGACAACACTAACAGTCAGGCCTATTTTGAGCTTTGAAGTTTCTGTAAGTGCTACATAAAATGAGTAATGGTAGATTTCTTGTTTCAGCAACAGGAACACTGTATCTCTCTCTTTCTCTGCTTGACATTATCCCCTAGCCCCAGAGCTTCTCCGTGGTTTAAACTACAGTAGTATACCCTGCACACAAAATAATATTTCAGAGTTAGTACAATCCAAAATTATTAAATATCAGGCACCAATAGGAGATTCTATGTTTTCTTCGTTGTATTTGCCCTGATTTCCCCCCACCCAGGGTTACAGTTGTTCTTGGCATCACATACAACAAGGGATAAAAAGAAGGATCTATGTGTGAGAACATTTTTCATAGAACATCTCAGCAGGCTTCTTCTCTGGTCCCTATTCCGAGAACTGATTTTTATGCCCAGACTGAATATTCAGAGGCCATTAAACTAAGAGGCTGGCATTTAAAACCACTTCAGTAAGAGGCA
This sequence comes from Eospalax fontanierii, assembly GCA_035773235.1. Taxonomy (NCBI): domain Eukaryota; kingdom Metazoa; phylum Chordata; class Mammalia; order Rodentia; family Spalacidae; genus Eospalax; species Eospalax fontanierii. The sequence goes on along the minus strand of CM069528.1, from coordinate 80,782,727 downwards.
ACTTCTGCCAGGAAGGAATAAATGTAGTAAACTAGTTTGGGGGAAGGCAAATAAATGTCTGTGTAATTTTATAGCATTATATGATTGCACCACACTTTACCTTTTACACAGCTCTTGGCCATTTAAGTAGTTTCTAGTCCATTAATCTTATGCACAATTCTGAAATGGACTTTGAAATTTATCCCTTATTATAAATGTGCAAGAGTTTCTGTATAATATACAACACACACCCAATAGGTGTATATTCTATAGGTTATAGAATATATTTCTCTTAATATGACTAAATTGTTTTATAAGGTAACTATACTAATTTAAATTCCTTCCAGAATGATATAAAGCCTTCTATATGCCCACATCTTCTATTAGACTTGATACTACCCAAATGTATTTTGTTTGTAAGATATGAAGGATGAAAAGGATTTTTCATATATTTCTTACCACTCATGAGGTTGAGCCTGTCTGTAAAATTCTTGCTTATGACTATTTACCATTTGGTTAATTGCCTGTTCTTTTTAATTTTTCCATTTTCAATATTTTACAACATATAATATACAGTACCTATATGTGTAAATATCAAAAAAGAGATTGTTGTCTAGTACTGCATACATAGGCAGTGTATTTTGTGATAGTCGTAAAATTCATAATTGTGAAAATTAGCCTTACCAAATTTGAAAATAAGAATTAGGGTGCCTCCCTCGAAGTAAACAAAGTGTCAGATGAGACTAGGAGTATGCCAGACAAACTAGGAGGGAGAGACAAACACAAGACCTCTAACAGTGAAGATTATATCAGCCCTCAGGCAAGATAGGGCATCCCTTTCACTATTAAACGTTACATTAGGAAAAAGCTAGCGGAACTTCGCACTATCTGAAAAAAAGAGAAAAACCTGGCGAGATGGGAGGGTGGAGAAAGCATTCACCTTGGATAATGAGCCGCCTGCTCCCATCCATTTGGTCAGACTCAACAAGTGAAGGTAATTACCAACAACTCTGACAAACTGAGTTTGATCCCAGGACTGACGTGGTAAAAGAAGGAACTAGCTTTGGCAAGTTGTCCTCTGACCTCCACATGTACTTTGTGGCAAATACACACACACACACACACACACACACACACACACACACACACACACACACATACACACACACACACTAAAATAAACAAACAGTAATTTAAAAAATATAATGCCTGAGTTCGCCATGTGGATGAAGAGTACTGTGCAGAAGTGGCCAGGCTCCAGTCACCTCGTCAGCACTGATTAATGGGCAAAACTGTCCACTGTAATAAGGGAAAGGATTTTGGGTAGGGACTGAAAGAGAGCCGAGGAGGACAAGCCATTGCAGGGGGAGAACTCAAAGATGTGGCCACACAAAAGAACCAGTCTTTGAGCTTCTAATTCTGGAGAACATCACCTCATTGTGCATCTCACAGTCAAACTCTTTTCCAAAGAATATCTGGGCTATTTAATTGACACTAGCACATAGAGAACACTCTAGTGAAGGAGAATAGTGGCAGAAAGTCTCTCTAGCTGCAGGCCAGCCATAAAGTGCCATTTTGTGTGAAGATGCATTTCCGGTTAATCTGTTGTGACTGTTATCAGTCCTGAGGGCTGTAACATATTAGCAACTATTGAACAATTCCTCAGACAGATGTTTAGAGAACCACAGTCTTTCTGAGATCACCATATGTAGAGATAACATGCTTAGAATGTTATATCTACAAAAGGCAGGTGTTAATGCTGTCAGTGTATATTTCTCTAATCAATATTTTATATTTTATCTCCACCCCTTATGTGGTACTACATCTCAACCAGTTCATCCTTTAATTGCAGGCTATTGTTTCATTATTTTATTTCCTGCTTTTTGCATTTTACTAAGAATGTAAATCAGATGCTTTCTCATTTTAATTCTGCCTGCTAGTGTACTTCAAACTATTGTTTTCTTTTGTACCATTGAGTTCAGTGGGTTTGAGGAAGGTTTATGTTCAAGAATTGTAAGTTTCATGTTAGATTTAGATTACTTCTGCTTTCCTATCTTGCATGATTAAATGTCCATCCAGGCTTGGAATTTACCATGCCTAGGGTCAATAACATTCACTTTGTCTCTCCTACCAACGGCAAATTACCAGAATTTAACTCTCACTTTTCAAGTCACTATTTGAGCATTTGGTACCTATCTAGCATAGCTGTTCTGAGCCAAGGGAAAGCAGATTCCTTCTCTAGCCTTCTTGCATAGATATGAAATAATGTCTGCATATTTAGAAGCACATATACCCTATGCTAGGGGTAAGAGGACTTTATTTCAGTTCCCCTGTGAGACATGAAAAAAGAACCTCGTCATGAAAGGAGAAACAAAAGTGGTATTAATGGAACAAGAACAATTTTCAAGACTACATTAAGCATATGCTCAAGGCATTGGCACTGGAAGGAAGCAATAGCAAGAATGTTTCATCTCCATAAGCAGGTCAAGGAAGAAAATGTAGTGATTTCCCTGCAGCTTCATAGTTCTGAATGGGGAGAATCGGTGGACAGTTTTGAGACTGCTTTCCATTGGAAGGGGGAACTGATAGGTGGGGGCTTCTAGAAATTTTACGGACATAATTTCCAAGATGTTAAAAACTTCTGTTAACATTTTTTTAACCCTCACAATTTGGTTGTGATTTACATAGCACCCATGTTGAAGAAGCTGGTAGCGCAGAGATTCCGAGGCAGGCACCAGCACATTTAGTAGAATGGAAACATTACCCAGGGCGTGAACGCACAGCAAAGGGCATATCTTCTGTGGCTCAAATTTTAAGCTAAATATGTGAAGATATCATTTAAAGAAGAGGAGAGATAATCAAAGGGTGCCTCAAGCAAATAAAGAGGAAATTTACAGCATGAATACGTAATGAATTTTTTTATAGAAATAACCAAATCATCTTAAGAGCAAGAATCCACATCTAAACAATATTTCCATGCATCCCGATGTGATTACAATTCAGCAAACAAAGCACAGACAAATCATGCAGTCAGGAAAATGGCAGTATGAGAAGTGAGTTGGAAACATTTGCATCCAGAAAGAGGCTTTTTAGTATACCAGAAACTTGTGGGAACAGATACCTATTTCATACCTGGAAACTGGTACGGAGCTTCTGAGTCTTTGTTCAGGAAGATACTTCAGAGTAGAATCACGATGCGCACCCAACTCGCTATCTTTTCTATGGTCATCTACGTGCTTGAGTCCTTGATAATAATTGTACAGAGTGGCTTGACTGTTGCAGTGCTGTGCAGACAGTGGATATACTTCAAAAGATTGTCACCTGTGGAAATGATTCTCATCAGCCTGGGCATCTCCCATTTCTGTCTACAATGGGCATCCATACTGTTCAACTTTTGCTCCTATGCTAGGCCTGATAAGATATTTGGGAATTTATCTCTCATCTGGGAGTTCTCTAATATTTTTTCATTCTGGCTCACCAGTTTGCTTGCTGCCTTCTACTGCATCAAGATCTCTTCCATCACCCATCCCATCTTTCGCTGGCTGAGATGGAAAATTTCAAAACTGATCCCTTGGTTAATACTGAGTTCTCTGATGATTTCTGGTGTGACAATCATTCCATCTACTGTTAGAAATCACATCCGGATGGAAGTAAACACCCTGGAGTATTCACCCCAAAACAGTACTTTGCTTGCAAGACTTAGAGTGTTTGATCAGTATTTTTACAGACCTCTTAAAACGGCTGGGTTGGCTGCTCCCTTCCTCCTGTTCCTGGCTTCTATCATCGTCCTCATTGCCTCTTTGGTCCAGCACTGGGGGCGTATGCAACAATATAACCCCAGCACCTCCAGCGTAAGAGTTCAGTCTACTGTTCTGAGGTCTCTTGCCATCTTCTCTATTTTATTCACTTCTTATTTTTTTACCATACTAGTCACCTTTACTGGCATTATATTTGATAAGAAAACATGGTTCTGGTTCTGGGAAGCTGTCATCTATGCTATAGTCTGTATTCATTCTACTTCAATGCTGCTGAGTAGCCCTACATTGAAAAAGGCTCTGAAGATACAGTGCTGAAGCTCAGCAGCTTTCTGGAGCAGTATACAGTACTTCCAGGATACAGTAAAGTCACTGGGGAACAGGCACTTTGCGTGGATACAGTCCCCTCTCTGACGGTGAAATGCCGTGAATGAAGACCTCATTCTCGTTCATGCCCACAGCCACCTGTTTCTAATCACTCTTTTCTTTATTCTGACCTATTCAATTCCTGCCCCTTCCACTATCTCCAGGTTTTCTTGATTTTCTCATGATTGGCCCATCATTCCTTAAATTTTGCCACCTTTGGAATTTTAAACATGGGGTACTCAATATATGACAATCAAAATCATTGCATTGATTGTTGATTACTTCACAAATTAAGATGAATTCTCCTCTTGCCCATGCACTGAAGGCTCTTGGTGATAAGCCACTGACCCACTTTTCTAACTTCAGTCTACAAAGAAAAGGCATCCCACCCCCCACCCAGACCCTGATGCTTCTGGACTTTTTTTCCAATGATTCGTACTGCCCTCTCTACTCCTCTTCAGAGAGAAGTGCTCTCCCTTTGTCCCTAAAAAGCACTGGTAGAAATTGAAGTTTTCTTTATTTCATTGACTAAGACATTATATCCTTCTGAGCACAACAACCCTTTACCCAGCCTAAGCTCATCCTTACTACGATCTAAATATCAGTTATTTAAATGAGTCAACACGTAATTTTAATTGGCTTGATTCTTGCTTCAATTGTCCTGTAAGCTAGAGTGAGCTTTCTAAAAAGATGTCTATACTAATGTGTAACTGGTCTATTGTTAATGTAACCCAGAGAGCTAAGAACCCCTCTTACATCATAGCACCTGAATGATGTTAGCTTATATTTTATGTATCCTATTTTTCTGTCTTTATAACAATACAAAATTCTACCCAAATGGATAAGACTACAGAAACCAGAGTAACCAATATTTAACTCACCTGTAAGACATTATGTTCTGAAGCAATCCCGTTCACTTCCCCAATCTAATTGGCTTCTCTCATACCTTTTTCCTTACAGGGTCTGTTCATAACTTTCCATGTCATAATTCTCTCTTAATCTCTCGCTTTTCATACTGACTTACTAGTAACCAAGTGTCTCAGTAACAGACAATTCTGAGTCCTTTAGATCTCCATTTCTGTCTATCCCAGATACTCTCAATGTATTTCTCCTAAGAACGGTCAGGTCTTTTCCAACACTCTAACGCTGTGGTAAAGAACATAATTTTCCCAACTTTTATGGATAGTAGGCATATTTGATAAACTAAACCTCAGGTTCTATCATTAAAAACCTGAAACAGCTTCTGACAATAAATCATCCTATGGAGCAAAGGATACAAGTAACTCATGCTGGATTGTGAAATAAAGCTTTCATTCCTGGACAGAAATGGATATTCTAATTTAGTCTTGAGTCTATCATTCTGAAACATCTCCATGTTGAATGCCCATCTGAAACTGAGTGTGAATATAAGTAAAAACTCTAAGACCTCTTCCTTGAAAGCTGCCATTCAGCACAGCTCAGCAGCATTCCTAATCCTGCATAGGAAGGAGAGTAAACTTACTCTACCATTTGAAGAATCAAGCATCCCATGCAGCCTGGACATCTCCAAAGCTACAGTGGTTTCAGTATAGCCAAATGTAGGTCAGGAACTGGAGGATGTGTAATTTCTGGTGAGCAGAGTCATAATCACGTGAACTGAGACTGAGCAGAATAAATGTTAACAATGTGACCAGGAGCTCTTGGGAATGCTTTATAGGCCTGAGGAAAGTTGGGTTGCAAGAGTTTGAGATCTTCTCAGAATGGATTGAATAAGAGTCACTGGAATTTAGATTATATCTTTGTTAATTGTATTTACATCCATAAGGGGTCGTTCCTGTTTCAACATCTCAGATAGTTGGAAGAAATGAGAACTGTTCTCTTTATGTGTGTATAAATAGAGAACAAAAAAAAAGAACTCCCTCTTTCCCACTGTCACACATACAGATACTATTCCAGATGCTGTCAAATATTTTTAGTGTTCTCCTATCTTCCTTTAAATAAAGTGAAATGGAAAACTTATCCATGAAATGCATCATGTTGGGACGCCAGAAGCACCCAAAAGAATGTGGAAATCTGAAAAAAAAAACATAGAAGCAGATATGGACAGCTGTCCTGCATATTTTGGTGCCTACTAGTTCACAAAGAGGTTTCACATACACTGCCTTATTTCAAACTTAAGGACTGTCCTGCATATTTTGGTATGAACTTGTTCACAAAGAGGTTTCACATATACTGCCTTGTTTCAAACGTAAGGACAGGTCAAGATTACCCAACCAACCAGCTATAAAACAGACCTAAGAAAGTCAAATCAACACTGATGATTAATTCCCAATCTAAAGCTAATGCTTTAGCAATTAGGATAGGAAAGGAAGGGGTAATTTTTAAGGGAGCAAAAGGCTTCATGTTGGAAAAGGGAAGGAAATTTTTTAGAAAGAATAACAGAAAGACTACTGCCAATAAAAAGGGAAGTCTTCTGAGAGTTTCAGTTAGCTAGGCACCAAGAGATTAATGCATCTGTGTTGTCCAAACCATTAATACTCTTCACTTATATTAGGCTCTTACCCTCTGCAGTGAGTGTGTTGCCTGATAACCTATAACAATTGGGTATTGAATGATTAAGAGTGTTATATTTCTGGGTTTTATGAAGAAATGTTCAGAAGTTCATGAATATCAAGAATGATGTTAGGAGGAACCTTCTGAGGACTGTTGTCTGGTATCAGCATACATAGTCTATGTAGACACCAAGTTGTTGGCAACTAGAAAGTAAACCTCTGCACTTTGTACACTGCCCCATGGGCTTGATGAAAGCCTAATGCTGCCAGAACTGGTGACAGTGGTGAAGTCCTAGTAAGAGCTATTACGGAGTCTGCTCATCGTTAGACATATCACAGTTTTTATTCAATAGATGCAATGCTCTCTTCCCTTTCTCTCCTTCCTACTAGGCAGGACACATGGGTTCAAAATCTTCTGTTGCCCCTTTTTTGCATCTTTCTGAATCTGGTAGTCAAAAGGTATTCCAAGATCAGAGTCCGAATCACCTGTCAAGCCTTAACTCCCAACAGCCTCCAATGTAAACATTTGTGTTTGCATGAAATATGGCTCTTGGCTGCTTCCTGAGTATCAGTATCTATGTACCGGATATTTGCATAGACTACATTCATGCATAGGAAATGCGTGTCTCAAGTTTTCTGTCACCTTTTCAATATTCCCTTTCTAAAGGCATTTCCCTTCATCACTAAACACTATCCCTGTCCGTGCATGATTGCCAAATGTGCCACTGGCTTTTGCCCCTCAACAGGTAGATCTACCTACTCAGAGCCTCTCTGATCATTTTGCTTTTGAGAAACTCTAGGTAGATAAAGATTGCTTTTCCCATAGCACATCCAGTGCAGAAAGGTGCTTAGAGGAAAGGTGAGTCTTCCTTGCTAAGGAATGGTGAAGTTATATAAAAGTTCTCATCTCAGGGTTCTAAAGAACAGGAAGCACTTTGCATTTGGACTCTCTCCCCTACAGAAGGCACCAGTGGCCAGACTGCACTGTCAAACAAGACATGGAATTTTCCCTATGTTTTCTCCTTCTTCCTTCAGTTGATGATCCTACAGAAACTGAAAGGAAAGGATGAGGTAGGCAACTGATAAAATACCCCTCTGTCTTCCCTGCTGGCTCTCAACTTCCACATCAGACCAGGATAAAGGAGAAATTAATTTTTGCTTGGGTATGAGATTAATAATTCGATTTAAATATTCTAAATCAAAACATGAGGACATTTTTATAGATCCTTCAGATTTATAATCAAAAGCTAAGGAGAGATGATTTTAGGAAAATGTTTAGAGACAGAAACTTTTTTTCTGTGCTTAGCTTATTAAGTATATTACAAAAAAACAGAGTCAGCAAGGTGCAAACAGTCTTTTTAAATATTTTAGTTATTATTTTTGTTTCATGTGTATGAGTGTCTTGCCTGTGTGTATATAAGTGCACCCATGCCGTGAAATGCCCACGGAGATCAGAAGAAGGTGTTGGATTCCCTGGGAACTGGAGTTATAGATAGTTGTTAGCCACTGTGAGAATTGATCTCTGGTCTTCTGTGAGAACAGCCAGTGCTAACCCCAAGATGTAACAGTGTTTACATTTTCTCTGAGATTGCCATCAATTACTGACCATTACATTCTACTTAAAACTATCCTAAGATAAGACTCTCAGAAGGCACTAAGTCAAAGGCCTATTTCTGATTATCTTAGTTTCCTGTCCCCATGGCTACCATAACTCCCTACACCTGAATCTTGATAAAGCAACGTGAAATCTGAGGCTTTACAATTAAACCCTTCCATCCCTAGTGGAGAAACCATCACCTGGTGTTCTAGTCTCATTCCAATCAGATCCTCATGTTTGTATTTTATGTGCTTTCCCATATTGTTCTTGCATTTCTTTGTAAATTATGGTGACCTGTTCTCAAAATAGGCATTATAATTTTAAAAGGAGACAAAGAGAAAAAAATGAGAGGGAGGAGAGACAGAGAAACTTTCTATGGAAGTCGCAGTGGCATTTTAGTAGAATATTTATCATGTAACTGTAAAGCAGTGTTCAAGAATTTATCCAGTTTTGGTTTGGTTTTGGAAATGTATATTAAGGCAGAGAGTTTGAGGAACACTTTTTCTCATAATCTGGAAGCATAATTCAGTACTAGAAAAAGTGACAAAGACTTCATAGCAGGGGGGGAAATGCATCCTATTCAGTCACTCTTCACAGTGCTTTTAATAGAATTCTTGGGACACGTTTCCCCTCCGTTACCATGTCTCAAACTCCCAGAGCAAAATTTCTCTGAGATAATTTCTATTTTAATAAAACTTTCAAAATTGATCCTAAGTGTGAATTGACTAGCTTTAATGACAAATATATCACTGGATAAACAATTTCAATGCCAAATTTCCTGAAGTTATTTTGTAGGATAATACTTATTTTTAAAATGGCTGGCTACATGGATTGGGTAATATAAATACCTTATGAGTCCACTTTTTTTTCTGAATTCTAATCCAAATGCTGGATTTTCAAAATAAATAAGTAAATGAACTTCTATTTAAAAACTATGCTAGATAGAACTGAATTACAGCCAAGGTAGTCAAAATGACTGAGAATAGTCACTGGCATATTTGCAGAGGCAAGTGAGTCTTCAGATTTAAGTGTAAAAAATTAAAGGAAAGATAAACTTCACAAGCTTTCATTCTTAATGCTAAAGATAGGCTGTGTAGGTAGCTATTTCTGAGGACACTGACAGATTAGTGTTGTCAGCACTTAAGGGTCTGAGTGAGGCTCACTCCAAGAACTTGGCATGAAGATGGTCTTCTGAAAAATACATCATGGAACCAACTTCCTCCCTATTTCTTCCCCAAATGAAACCATCTAAGAATTAGTCAGAAAATGGGTGACTTAAGGGTTCTCCAGTTGAACTCAGGCTTTAGGTCAAAGCAGTGCCCAAATTGTAGCGTATTTCATAGAGCAAAAAAAAAGTAAGTCTCAAAAAGAAAGAGAAAAAAATTAAAAACTCACAATCAAGCTAAAAGGAGACTAGTTTAAGGAGGGTTGTAGGTTCGTGGTCATTTGGTTCTGAGGCAGATGTCTGGTTAACTCCTTTTTGTTTGTCTGTGCTACTGACAAGTCCGCCAAGCCGTTACCCAATAGACCCAGGTCCCATCAATTTCTCCAGCTTTTATATTGCTTTGTCGCCTAATTCTGGTTTTTCATTTCATGCTGTGATGGCTACACACAGGAGTTTAGGTGGACATGAGTGGAAAATTCTGTATCCTGTAACAAGTAAGTACAAGATGAATAGCCTAAATATGTCATGAGATGACACAGCAGGACTTTTGGTGCCCAGACTTAGGACAGCAGATCTGACAGCTCTTCCTGACACAGACTATCTACCACCTTTGTCATTATGATTAGAACATCTCAAGGAAAAAATAAAGGCAGTATCACTAAGCACTACTCACTGCCTCTTCTGCTAGCTTGTTCTGATGTTTGATAAACATTGCTAGACTGGTATCTGAACTTATTTTCTGCCTTCTTCACACTCAGTGAAACGCCTGTAGCGTCTTCACAATGGCTCCATTCTGTGCCAGCCTCATTCTCATTCTTTCAGCTTCAGTTGCAGAAGTATGAATTTGTTTCTCAGTTTGACCACCTTACAGAGTTAATAGGACTAAAAGCTCAGGAGCAGAATCTAGAATGTGACCTAACAGTTATTACTTGGGGAATATCTCTACCAGGGATTAAAATTGTTACAGTTGCTGTCCAGGTAACTGTTCATAGCTATGGGGAATATAATCAATTCCTGCTGTCTGGGGGAAGGAGGATTTATTACAAAATTGTAGGTACCATAAAAGTTTCAGGAAGTTGGGGCCTTGAGGGCTGGAGAGATGATTCAGCAGTTAAGAGCATTGACTGTTCTTGCAGAAGACCCAGGTACAATTCCCAGCACCCACATGACACTAACAATAGTCCATAACTCCAGTTCCAGGGGATCACCTTCTTCTGAACTCCATAGGCATTGCATGACATGAATGCACTTAACACATGCAGGCAATACATTCATACACATAAAATAAAAATAATAAATAAAATATTTTAGAAGTTTCAGGAAGCATTGGGAAAGCAGGCAGAAGCAATGTAATCAGAAGAAATGCCCAACCACACCTGGCAGGGTGCTCCAGCAACCACTCTACCCCTTGGCATCCATGATATGAGTTCATATCACAGCTGTCCAGAAGCACCCAATGTCTCTGTCATAAAAGTAAATCTCACCTACACAGCATCTATCACACACCACTCACTTCCCTCTTCTGGGTAGCTCTGTTTGGCTGAACCTGGTTCACACATAGAAGCTAAACTGCTTAAGGCTGCTCTGTATCTGGGCAATGTCATGATTAGATTTGCAGCCTCCACTGAGCAAAAGGTGAAGCAGACTGAGATAAAGAAAAATCTATACACAACTTCCTCATGCAAATACACACAGTCTTTAATTTTGACACACGTGTTCTTCACACATCTATCACCCTTATTCAACAATAATAAGCCCATAACACAAAAGATATTTTTATGACTGAAATGAATAGGAAAAGAAATCATGAAAGTTCTCAAGCAATTTATAAGTGCTATAAAATATAAAGAAGACAAGGATAATTAAATATGACTATCTGAGGATTTGTTACCATCAAAATCCTAAAGTCTACTAGTTTCAGGGTTGGTAACACAATTCTATAAAGTGGCCAGATAATAGCAAGCTTGATAGCACAGGCTGTCTTATCAGACTTCCATGTTGAAGTTTAATGAAAAGGAAGAAGAGATAAATAGCTGTAATAAATGGACTTGATTTCCCTACTTGAAACCCCTCACCAAGTCAATGCATTGATTTCCCAACTGTCAATGATGTCTGTTAACAATTCTTGGGTGTCCCTTTTCTTGGGAGAATTGCCACAAACAACCTCAATCCAAAGATTATTCTCAGTCACAGGGCTACCATCTTTACCTAATGATGTGATGATTCTGAGGAATCTAAAAGCCTAGTCCCTTTTGACCAAAGTAACACTGTGATACAATTCCTGCTCAGAGTAGAAACTGTCAAATCTGAAAGTGTTCCCCAGCTGAGACCATTTCCTTATCTCACGTTTGTCACTTGCCTTATCCAGTACCCTCACTCATTTTCTCCACACAATATCCCTTTGATAGAATCCCTTTAAAGAGTTTGCTCAAGATTCTCTTGTTTTAAGGAAATACAGACTAAGGAATCAGCTAATCTCAATATTGCTGTAGTACAAAGTAAACAGAAAATACCAAAGAAAAGACTATACAACTACTGCATTTCAAGGAAGAAAAGCTGAACTCTCCACCCCTTTCCTGTGACAGTATTTATTGATGATTCTGGAGAGTAGATTATTTAAAACATGATAAAAAAAATTAACTTTCCAGTAGAGAATCCTGGTAGTATTAGCCAAGAAAGTGATCAGGGTTAGCTTCTTCAAGACTGCCAGCTTAGCAGCATGCACCCTTAGCATGATATAGTAAGAACAGAATGACACGCTACCTATGCCATTTTCATCCTGAAAGTCTGTCTACCCACAAGAAAAATGGGAAAAACCCAACCTGAATGACATCCTACAAAATATCTGGCAGTACTCATCAAAATTCTCTGTTTTATAGAATGTCTGAAAAATCATCACAGACCACACTAGGACTGAAATGCACACTGACCATATGCAATGTGGCCCAGTAGGAGAAACAAAATGTGGGTGCTTTTTGTTTCTAGCCATCCAAATGATTCTAAAACGTAAATCTTATTTTAAAGTAATTTCCTTAAGACTTCCAATATATAGATAATTTTGCCTCATGAGAGTAAGTTTACTTATTTTACTGATGCTTTTCGCTTGTTGATTTAATGCCAGACATCTTGTGCAGACAAGAAGAAGATGATATAGCAATATTTATGCCTACAGACAGGCATGCCATTTCTTTACTCAGGGTAAGAAACGCAGATGACACCTCTTTCTCCTCTGCTGTGCTGTAGGTGATCAGGTCTACACAGGCCCTCTCTTCTTGCAGGAGTTTGCTTCTTTCCAGATGTGGGATTTTGCAGTTGTCCTGTGTCCTTGCATCTATGATTTCAGAAAAAGTTATGTTTTGTTTTTGTTTTTGTTTTTGTTTTTATTCGGCTCTTTCTCACTGATAGATAAAAGTGCATACTTAGCATTCTAGATCCTGGGAATAAGGATCCTACACCAGGGTGCTTTTTACCCCCTGTTAATTGTATAATATATATATATATATATATATATATATATATATATATATATATATGTATATATATATATAATTGTTATATAAAATTATATATATATATATATATAAAATATCACCTAACACACATGTGGGAGAGGGGAAAAAAGAAGAAAGTGATTAGACTAAGATATTTTAGAATAAGAATTTTTGAGTGTGTGAAAACTCACAGAATCTTAATGTTGGAGGAAATATCAAAATACATCTATCTTAGTCTTAACTTAGTCTTAAGATTGCCAAACCCAGTCCTTCTGCAAAAACTGAATTTCAAATTCCTTCCAAAAGAAGACGCTGCCAGGAAACAAAACAAAACAAAACAAAACAGTATGTTTCTTGCATAGCCCCACCAACCAAGGTTGTTTTATTTATTTTTTTTTGCTGAAATTATAAAAGGTATAGACATAGGTATTTTCTCCGTTGTGTGTGTGTATTCTTTTTTTAATTAAATATGTTTTATATTGAATCATTATTATGTGTTTCATATAGAACATCTCAATCTTAATCATCTTTATATTGCTTTCCCCACTGGAACCCCCCACATAGCCCTCTACCTGGAATCCATACATTCTTTCATCTATATTAATGTCTACTGTGTCAAGTTAGTGTTCTAAAGCAACCTCAGTGCAGGTTTATATACTAAGGTCTAATCCACATACCCAGAGTCCTTCACTTTAGGAAGAGTAGCTCATCCTCACCCAGTAATCAGCTGCAAATATTTCTTCAGCCAAGGCTGGGGTCTGCTTCCCATTCCCCCAGGGAAAAGCTGGACTTTTGTCTGCTTGAGTCTGCATGATCTTGATCATGTATAAACAACTGTGGTAGGTTCATATAAACAGAGTTAAGGAGCTGGAGGATTCTATTTCCATACAGTCACACCCCTCCTCACTGGCTCTTACAACCTTTCCACCCCCACTTCCACAATGGTCCCTGAGCCCTGGGTGAGTGAAACTTAATATGAGTCCTGTCCAGGGACACATACTCTGTAGATTCCTAATCTCCCTGAGTTAGCCAGTTGTAACCTTTTGTGTTACTGGCCCTTTGTTGTATATGGGAGCTTCATTAATGAACGTTGAGAGATTCATTAATGTCTTCTTTACTCCTTGTTCTATATTGCGTGAGCCTTGGGTATAGAGGCTGCATTGTACATGTGTCTCTTAAGCATGGGCAAATCACAGGCAATGTCTGTTTGTGATCAGCTGTGGTACTCAGTATTAGTTTCCATCTGCTGCAAAAGAAACTTCTTTGATGAGTTGTGACTGGGATACTTGAATATAAATATAAGGACATGTATTTTGCATTTAGTAAGAAGTTACATTAGCCTAGGGAATGTGACAGTCCTGGGAATCTTTCTAAGATCTATGGACTCTTTAGCCATGTGTATTTGGCTATGATTACAGTACCATACACAAGTTTCCTCCCACTGAGTGGGCTCTAAGATCAATTAGGTAGCGTTGATAGACCCCAAGATAAAAGTGCCATCTCTGCACCAGTGTTAAATACTGTACCATAATCAATGTGGTTATTTGGTCATGAAGCTGGTGTTGTGCCATTGATTGATGTTCTCTTTTGTCTATTTTCATAGTGCTCTCCAGAGTTATGAGTGCTGCTCTTCAGGGGAACTGGCTTCCAGGACAGTTCCAGCTCCATTGCTCCAAATCTGGTCTCTGAAGTATACTCCTGTCTTCAGCAATAGGGTCTTAACCTTTAAGTTCTGGGAGGCAATCAAGGGCTGTGACAATAACCCATATAATTTGAGGAATCTCTCGGACCACCCTGGCTAACAACTCAAAAGAAGGTTTCTCCAGTCTGACACTGTTCCTTGCTATGTAGCCTTCAGCTATGCAAAGGGGCTCATGTAGAGATGTTGTATGTGGAATTTGTCATTAGGTTGCTAGACTAGTATGATTCCCTTATTCCCTCTGGTGTTTTGCACTAGCTAGGTATTTCTCTCTCCCTCCCCCTCCCTCTCTCTCTCCCTCTCTCTTCCTCTCTCCCTGTCCTTCTCCCCCTCCCTCTCTCCCTTTCTCTCCCTGTCCCTCTTCCCCTCCCTCTCTCTTCCTCTCTCTGTCCATGTCTAACCTTTCCACTGTGGCTTCCCCATTTAAAGTGTTCCCAATTTTCCCCATTTCTCCCTTGATAATACCAGTTTCCTAAGGCCCTACCTCTCTTCAGCTCCTTCTTTTCCTTTACACCATATTTCTTTAAATAACACTTCCTTTCCTCTTCCATTTAAATACCACCCCCCCTTTTATCTATTTCTCCCTTAGCAACAAATGTCTTCTATTATTCTTGTCTCTTAGGGTCCTTCTTTCCCTTTACCTCCCTGGTTCCTTTCCATTTTCCTGGGTTTTACAGTTACATCAGGATACATACTCATATATAAGGGTTTAGTGCTAGGATCCACAAATGAGAGAGAATATATATCATTTGTTTTTCTGATTCTGTGTTACTGCACTTAGCATAACAGTTTCTAGTTCCACCCATTTACCTGAAAATGTCATGATTTCGTCTTTGTTTACAGCTGAGTAGAACTCCATTGTGTAAATGTACCACATTTTCATTATTCACTCATCAGTTGAGGGACACTTACATGGCTTCTATTCCTTGGCCATTGTGAAAACAGCAGCAACAAACATTGATGTATAAATATCAGATAGAGATCTTCTTTGAGTGTCTAGTAGGTTTCTGTTGTGAATCCATCTGGGCCTGGGCTTTTTTGTATTTCTGTCTCAATTTCCTTGTATGTTATAGGTCTGTTTAAACTACTGATCTCTTCTTGGTTTATCTTTTGTGATTCCCGTGATTTTAGATCTTCATCCATTTCTTGAAGGTTTTCAAATTTAATACCATATAGGTTTTTAAGTATTCCCTTATAATGTTGCTGAAGCTTCTTGTTGTCTGTTGTGATGTTACACCTTTTATTTCTGATTTTGTTGATTTGGAGTTGCTTTTTTTCTTTTGGTTAACCAAACCAAGGGTCTACCTATCTTGTTTATCTTTTCAAAGAACCAGTTCTAGGACTCATTGAGTCTTTGTATTGTTTTCTTTGTTTCCTAATTTCTGCTCTGATTTTTGTTATTTCTTCTTGTCTGCTAGGTTTGGGTTTCATTTGTTGTTGCCTTTCAAGATTCTTGAATTGCAATGTTAAAACATTTATTTATGTTCTTTCTGATTTTTAATATAGGCACTTAGAGCTATAAACTTCCCTTTTAGGGACTGCTTTTAACATGTCACAATGGCTTTGTTAGGTTGTACTGTCCTTTTCATTTATTTATAGGAATAGTTTTATTTCTTTCTTAATTTCTCCTTTGACCCATTCATCGCTGTCATTAGTCCATGAGTTCATGAAGTTACTAGGGCTTCTTGCAGTGTTGATTTTAAGCTTTATTACATTGTAGTGTGATAAAATACATGGAGTTATTTAACTGTTATATATTTGTTGAGATTTGTTTTGTGCCTGTTTGTGGTCGATATTGAAGTAAGTTGCATGGGGTGCTGAATAAAATGTGTATTCTTTGTTGCTTGGTAGATATCTGTTAGGTCCACTTGATGTGTGGTATTGTTTAAATAACATGTCTCTCTGTCTCTCTGTTTATTCTCTATCAGGCTGACCTATCTAATGGAGAGTTTGGGGTACTGAAGTCCACTATTATTAGTGAGTTGGGACTAATCTGTGTCTTAAAGTCCCGTAATACTGTTTTTCTGAAGGTGGGTATGCCAGAGTTTGGTGCATACATCTTCACTTCATGGATTTAATATCTTCTTGGTTGGTTGTTCCTTTGATCAGAATGAAATGATCCTCTTTATCTCTTCTCATTAGTTTTATTTGAAGTCTATTTTGTCAGATTTTAGAATGGCAACTCCTGCTTGTTTCTTAGTGCTATTTGCTTGGAATATATTTTTCTATCCTTTCACCTTAAGGTAGTTCCTGTCCTTGAAGGGGAGATGGGTTTCTTGCAGACAACAAAAGGATGGATTTTCTTTTTGTTCTTTTCAACTATTCTGTGTCTTTTGATTGGGGAATTCAGTACATTGATAATTAAAGTTATTATTGAAAGAGGTGTATCGCTTCTCATCATTTTAAACTATGTTTGCATCTTTGGTATAACCTTGTTGTTTCCCAGTTATACCTTCATTTAGTTTCTTTCTCTTCCCCCTTGGGTATAGTCATTCCTTTCTTCAGCTCTTTGTATTCTCTGAAGGGTTAGTTTTCTGGACATGAATTCTTTCAGCCTATTCATGCCATGTTCTTTCCCCTTTAACTATAATAGACATTTTTGCAGGATAGACTATTCTAGGTTGATTTCCATGATCATTTAGGACTAGGAGTATTTTGGTTCAGGCTCTTCTAACTTTCATAGTTTGTATTGAAAAGCCAGCTGTAATTCTTATGGGTTGTTTTTTAAATGTGACTTGTTGTTTTTCTTTTGCAGTTTTTAATATTCTTTCCTTGTCCTGTACACCTAGTGTGCTATGTTTTTACTATGATATGCTATGGGAAGTTGTTTTCTGGTCATGTCTATTTGGTGTTCTATGTCCTTCTTGTATTTTTGTGGGCATGTCTTTCCTTAATTTTGGGACATTTTCTTCTGCAGGCTGGTTGAAGATCTGGTCAATAACATTATCCTTCCTTCAGATTCTTCTCCTTCCTGTATGCAGATGGTGTATAAATTTGGTCCTTTCATGGTATCCCACATTTCCTGCATATTCCATTCCTATGTTTTTAAAAAGGTTTCACAGTCTTTATTTGAGTGCTCCAATTCTTCAACTTTATCATCCAGTCTTGATATTCTGTTTTCCATTTCATTTACTTTATTGGTGTGACTTTCTCCTGTTATTTCCTGAGTTTTTTACTTCTTTCTTCATTTCAACCTGAGTTTTCTTTAATATTTCCCTCTCTTATGTGAATTCAGTCAGAAATGTATTGCTTTCTTCTTTTAGTTCATTGATTTATTGGTGTGTTCTTTAAATTCATTGAATTCTTTGATCAAGTTTATGATTATTCTTTTGAACTCTGTGTCCTGGATTATCTCTAGTTCGTTTTTGTAGAACTCTTCTCTAAGACTGGTGATATTTGGTAGAGATATATTATCTGGGTTATTCATATGATTATTTTTTCATTGTGATTTTGGCACGTGGATTTCTTTTGTTGTTTGTGAATCTAATGTGAGACTTAAGTCTTCCTTTGTTCCACTGAAGTCTGATTTTGTTTGTATACTTGATATGACTTGGTTGTGTTCTTATTAGATATGAAAAGCTGGTTGGTCAAGGTTTCAGGTTTTTCTTTTGATTTCTATATTGGTGGAACCAGATGGCTCTAGTTCAGCTGCTCCAGAGTTCCCTCAGAGGCACAGGTTAAGCAAGATCAGATACTCTCAGACTCTCTCTTAAAATCTGGGTCCCTCTAGCCAACAGGCACAGCACAATTTGGGAAAGCTCTAGGCCAAGGCAGAATTCAGGCTTTCTCAGGCAGTCTACAAAGGTCTGAATCCCAATGAAGAAGGCTGCTCACAGAAATCCAAGGCAGGTTGGGGGAGGGGACAACCTGTGAAAGTTCTAACACTCTAGACTGAAAAATTGAACTGGTCAATGTGGGTGGGTCTCCATCTCCAGCACAGCTGTTGTCCTCCAGGAGTCCCAGAGAATGGAGGATGATCGAACAAGTCCTCAGGTGGCTCAGAGTGTATCGGGAGGAGTTCCCGGGATACTGAGTTGGTGGGCAGTTCAGTTATTGAAACTAAGGCAGAGGTTTATATAAAGCACTATATGGACTCTCTCTCTTCAGCAGTTTGAAAATATTTCATTTATTCCAAACATTCTCAAGTTGAATTTTTGTCTACATGCAGATACAAATTTATATACATAAAATTGTTTATAGTCCCTGCAAATTCTTATGGACATTGAATGTCACCATTAGTTATAATCACATGAATATATGATAGTTGAGATCAGAGCTTTTAGGCCTAAAATTTTGTAAGGAGAAGGTTAAAAGATGGATTGCATCAAACAGAAAATATCCTCTAAGGACTCAGGACATTTAAGCTCCAGTCAAAGAACTGAGACAGTGACACAGATACAGATGTAGCTGTATTTTCTAATCAAAGGCAAAAACCCAAGTGAAGAAG
Source organism: Eospalax fontanierii (assembly GCA_035773235.1). Lineage (NCBI taxonomy): Eukaryota > Metazoa > Chordata > Mammalia > Rodentia > Spalacidae > Eospalax > Eospalax fontanierii. The sequence goes on along the minus strand of CM069528.1, from coordinate 80,763,697 downwards.
TAAAGAGTATACACAAGAAGCCTAAAGATAACAGCCTGCTTGTTTGCCTGATATTCTTAAATGCCAAAGAAAAAAATACCCACAATGATTACCACTGACAAGTAAAACCTAACCTGAAAACCACACTCCCAAAACCTACCTTGTTGGAGGATTCATCTAACTTTTGATTAAAAACACATTTAAAAGATCTGTTGTAGCCTAACAAATTGGAACATATAGAAATGTTTTCTTGAAAGGTACATTTTATTTAGTTTTGATTTGTCTTTATAGTGTTAGCAATGGGAACTGAAGGCCTTGTGACTATGAAGCAAGCTCTCTTCCCCTGAGCCATATCCCTAGACAAGAATGTGATTTTTTTTTTACTAATCTTGTGTATGTGTATATGCTATATCTCTATAATCTGTATAATAATGTGTATGTGTGCTATATGTGTGCATGTTGTGAGCATATATGATGTGTACATGCTGTGATGTATGCATGTGTGACATGAATATATTTGATGAGTGTTCCTGTGATATGTGTATATATGATGTGTGTGATATACGTTTATGATGCATATGTGAGTGTTCTCATGCATGCTGAGTTTTGGAGCTGGTGCTCGCCTTCTGCTGTGTTTGAAGCAGGATCTCCTTCACTGTTTCTGCTGCTCTGTGCATTCTAGGCTAGCTAGCAAGTCTGTGAGATTCTTTACGATTCTCCTGTCTCCACCTCCATCCCACAGTACCAGGATTAGGGTTACAGATGCATGCTACAGCCTGTGACTTTCTACATGGATTCTGGGGCTCTGAATTCAGGTCGTTAGGCCTGTGTTGAAAGCAGCCTTACCCACTGAGGCACTTCCCTGACTCACACAGTGTGAATTTCCAAGCAAAGCTTATAGAATTTCCTTAGTCAGAATTGACAGGGGAAAGTCTTAGAACAGTCTTTTTTCTTTTCATAATTTCTTTCCCTAAACAGAACTTTCAAATTACTAACTAATCATTTCTAATGATTTAAGCATGATAATTCATATATTTATCATGAAGATATTAAGCTAGTCATGTGCTTCTTAAGATGTAATTTCTTTCTTGAGGAATAAACTAAAGAAATGGAACACAGAACTGACTTTATAGTAAGTAAATTCTACTGAGAAGCTGACATCAAGTTAATCAAGTATTTCCATTATATCTTTAGAATAATGTCTTTTGGAAAATCATCCAAGGATAAGAGATTTCCTTTAAAACAGTATTATTCTATTGTATATAAATTTATATGAGCAGAAGCAAGGTGTATGAACAACATAATGGAATCATGTGCCAAATCTCTTGAGAGACATCTCAAGTTACTTCTGGTTTGATAATCCTTCTGTGAGAGTTATAGGATTGTACTTCAGTGGAAATATACTTGTTTTAGATAAAAGGAGGAGAACATTTGTTTTATGGAAAAACAAAAGACACTATAAATTGATTTTTAATTGGGGAGAAAAGGATAAAAGTACCACATATTGTCTTTTTAATTTTCTGATTGCTTCTTGACATTTTACTGATGACTTTGAGGAAGTGTTAGCCTATCAGTGTTCACCTCTACATTCCCTGAATACAAATTACTTGACATGTTTAAAATCATAATTCCTAAGTTTCCATTGACTTGATGAAATAGCTGTCTAAAGAACCCAAGAAGCTATCTTTTTAAAGGTTCTTCTACATGATTAAAATGAACATTGAAGGAGGAAAGTGAATACCCTAAAAGCCAGTCAGAAAACTTTTTCTGGAAAAGTGTAAATGCTAATGACTGTAGTATTCTGGGACCACAACGTCTACAGACTAGTCTAGATTTACTACTGTCCTTTTCAAAAAAGCAGATATCATCAATGCCTAATAATAAAAGTGGTTGAAGTCTACTAAATTCGACAGAATCAAGAAACCAACCAGAATTGCTCTTCTTGTGGCAGTCTAACAACTCCTTCCTTAATGAATAACATGTTCCTTTTTATACCAAAGTTTCCTAAAATAGGATCAAGGAAGACATACATCAGCTAGTACTGCTGAAGAGTTGGAGGAACTAGAACCATAACATCCTCCTCTTCCTGTCTTAAGTACTTAGATTAAATGTTATCTCTGCTATGGCTCTTCAGTGAAAGGAATCTTAATTATAACAGAACCATATGTAACTTAATTATCTAATTAAATAACAGTCAGTATTAGCATTCTTACCAACCCACTGCCCATCTTTCAAACAAGCAAATAACAGAAAACAAAATAGTTATAAACCATCCTTCCTTCCACAGTAGCTAAGTTATAGGATCAAGCTAGGTATCCAACTACAGAAGAATGTGTAAAGAAAATGTGGTTGTGTTATATATACATGATGGTATTTTTCTTAGGCCTAAAGAAGAATGAATTTGTCATATGCCACAAAATGAATATATCTGGATATAATCATATTAATTGAATTAAATTAATCACAGAAAGACAAATATTGTATATTATTTTCTTTCATTTGTGGTTCTTAGATTTTATACAGATGCCAAAAAAATCATGTATATATCTATGGCATGAAAGTGGAAGTGAAAATGAAGGGGAGAAGGGGGCTAATGGGAGGAGAAGGAAAGGGAAAAGGGGTGGATGTGGTGGCGATGAATATTCTCAATGTACAATATATACTTTTACAAAAATATCCTTATGTAATACAGCAGTATCATGTACAATAAATATACGGAATTAAAACTTCAAAATAAAAGCATAAAAAGTTAGAGCCTAGAAATGTAAATAATAAGACAAGTACATAAAGTAAATGTTACATTTATTTTACTGAAAGTAGAACAAAAAGTAATATGAAATAGTCTTTAGAAGACAATAAAGATGACTACTTCCATTCTGTGTACTAAGGTATCACAAAACACCAGTGAAAATGAGAAGCTGAAATAGAACCTTTCTGTGTTTAGTGAAATTAAAATGCATCTATATAACTCCTTTAAACAATCTGTACACTTGGGGTGGGGAGACGGTTCATTAAGTAAAATACCTGTAGCAGAAATGGGAGATCCTGGGTTTGGATCCCCAGCAACCAAGTAAAAACTGGTGTGGCAGCATGCACCTGTAATCCCAGTACTTTTGGTGTAGGAAGCAAAGACAGGAGGACCACTGGGTCTTGCTTACCAAATAGTGTAGTCAGTCAGTTGTGTCCAGGTTCAGAGAGAGATCATGTCCCAAAAAGTTAGGTGAAGATGTGTAGGGGAAGACACTGGTCATCTACTTATGGCCTACACATACAAATACATACACACACACACACACACAAAGGCACATGTGCATGCACACAGACACACATACATACACACACAGAGCCACATACATATACACACATATACAGTTAACAAAATACTAAAATATACAATGAAAAATGAAACAAGGTAAACTGGAAATCAAGAAATATCACGTCTTGGCTATGACTCACAGAGTTGAGAATGTCTTGCAAAATCAATGTAAGGCAAAGAAACTGGACTTTATGAGCTGCCAGGAGAAGACTCCCTAGTAAATATCCCTAAATATCTGGTGACTTTCAATTTTAAAAAATTAGAAGCCTAACCAAGTGCACATGTAGAATAATGAAATCTACAACATGCAATCTGTTATGTGACCTAGACAGAACTTGGCAAGCTCAGAACACTATGCTTGCTTGTTTCCCACAAAGACCTTTCCATAAACAGAAAATCCACCATGCTGCATAATGATTCATCATCTACTAGAAAACAATATCAAACATAGGAGAATCAATATATAACAATCATTGATGAAGAGTACATTATAGCAAATGCCTCAACATGGAAGAATAAAATCATCATGGCCAGGAATACTTACAAAAAATCAAAGAAAACCAAGAAAAATATGCCCTGTGAAATAAGAATTCAAGCTGGTGCACACTTGTAATCCCAGGAGGAAGAAGGAGGATCAAGTGTTCTAGGTCAGGGCTAGAGAGGTGACTCAGTGGTTAAGAACACTGGCTGCTCTTATAGAAGACCAGGGTCTGATTTCCAGCACCCACATGATGGTTAACAACCAATTAATAACAACCTAACTCCAATTCCAGAGAATCTGACACCCTCTTCTGACCTCTGCAGGCACTGCATGATACAGGTGCACTTACATACATGCAGGCAATACACTCATACACATAAAATAAAAATAATAATCTTTTCACAGCCTGTCTGCAATGGTTCCTGAGCCCTGGGTGAGTGAGATTTAATATAAGAGTCCTGTCCAGGGTCCCACACTTTGCAGATTCCTTATCTCCATGATTTAGCCATTTGTGACCTTTTGTGTAACTGGCCCTTTGCTGCATGCAGGACCTTCATTAATGAGAGTTGTTCTATATTGCATGAGCCTTGGGTACAGAGGCTGACCCCAACGTTTGCTTAAGAAATACTAGCAACTGATTACTGTTGGGTGAGAATGAGCTGGTTTTCCTAAAGTGAGGGTCTCTGGGTAGGCTGCACTGAGGTCACTTGAGGACACTAGCTTGGCACAATAAAACTTAACACAGATGAAAGAATTTATAGATTCCAGTTGAGAGGCTTTGAGAGTATTGCTGGTGGGGAAAAGTGTATAAAGATGATCAAGACTGGTTGAGATGATCTGTATAAAACACACAATGATTCAATAAAAATTTAATAAGTAAATATAAAAATAATAAATAAAATACTTTTAAAAGGAATTTAAGACCATCCTTAGCTACAGAGCAAATTTGAAAACAAATTGGGCTGCATGAGATTCTTCTCAAAAGTAAATAATTTATTCAGTGAAAAGAAAATAAAATCATATGAGTAAGATGAAAGTAAGTTTTAAATAAAACAAGAAAACAAAATTATTACATCAATGACAGAAGCAGGTAAGAGAAAATAAAAGAAACTACTGAATATAGACTCAGAAATAAGACAAACAAGATAAAGAGACAAATTGAAATTAAGAATAAAGAATTTAGGTTAGGACAGAAGTTACTTTAAAATTTTTTATGTGTATGAGTATATTTCCTGTACATAAGTTCACCCGTGTTGTGCAAGGGCCAAAGAAACTGGAGTTACAGATGATTTTTAGCCAACATGTGGGTGCTGGGAATCAAATCCTGGTCCTCTGCAAAAGCAGCCAGTGCTCTTAACTAATGAGTCATCTTTCCAGCTCCTAGAAGTTACTTTTAAAGAAGTAAGTAGATTTTGGAGTGTTAGTGATTGTCCACCTTGAAGCAGATGGTAGATATATTTACTGTCTTACTTATTGAGCATATTATATTTATAGATATTTTCCTTTTGTGTATTATGCTATACCTCAAAACAAAATTTTAAAGAAATAAATGAAAGAAATAGAGATAACATTAAAAATATGAATATAGATCCAACATATTTATTATTAGTGCTTCCTGAAAAAAAAAATACAAAGAATCCCAGGAAAAAATATTCAAGATGTAACAAGAAAGCTGCCTTTAACACAGAGCAGTCAAAAATGAACTGAGCTGGAAATTCCCTTCTTGATGGCTAGTAACTAGAGCACTAGGAGACACTATGCAGACTGCTGGGGGATAAAATTCATTAACAGCTTTATCCAACTGTAATTCACCTGTGGTACAATACCACTATCACCATTCCCAGGCAAGATATGCCCACTGGTACATAGTGGCACAGCTATTTGTGAATGACCAACTACTTTGTGATCAGATTTGAGCCCAATTCCAAATACAGACTCATTAAACATCTGATGCTATAAACCTTGTCAAAAGCTTACAGTTGTGGAAGGCATGGGCTCATGGATGGAGTAGCCTACTTTTGTTTCCCTAAATTAGCATTTTTTTCAAACTGCCTTCTAAATACCTATGTTTATAACCATAGACTAATGTGACTCTTGTCCTGGGAAAGAAAAGCTCCAGAGGATGATGATTGATGCAGAGACTCATATCTGGTCAAAGTCCTGAGACTAAATGACTGTTGGGTGCTCAGTCTTTAATGGGAAATCTATATCACTCTGCTCTTAAGGCCCAGGGATCATCATAGAACACAGGGTGGAAAGAATTTAAGAGCTGAAAGATGGATAAAAGAGTCATGAAATGCTGCCATCCGGATATGTCATTGCTATTACAGTCATGAGCTACAGACACCTGCACAAGACTGAGATTCCGCCATGGACAGGGGATATGCTCGTTGCGTCTCATCCCTCCCCAAGGAACTAATGACTGCTCCTGTTGCTGGAGGAGAGGTCATGTTCCCCTACAGTGTAGACACTACAGGACTAAACAGGAAGAAGAAGATCAGAGGGAAAGGAAGGAGGATGCCTGGGGGAAGTGGCACGTGGATAGAATCGCAATACATTGTACTGTATGAAACTTCCAAAAAATGAAGAAAAGGAGAAAACTTTCCTGAAACTAAAGAAATCCACAAAACAAAAATGTACTCTGCATTAGAGGGAAATAAACACAAAACTCTCAACACTGTTCCAAGGTAAAACAGATTTTCATTGATGAATTTCATATAAAAAGCAAGAAACTGACAGAGAGCATTGTATCCTCTAAACACTGTATCTTCTAAATTGCCCATCGAAAACTAAGACAACCGGGAGAATAATAGGTTAACAGTGGCATGTATATATTAAATTATAATACAGAGACAATAAATAACTCACACATTACTACATCTAGTAGAATAGGAATAAAATTACATATACACATACATGTATATATACTAGATAAAGCTATTACAAAAGTAACTACTAGAATAGCTATGTACATATTGCAAAATTTCCAAATTATCAGATTCTAAGTACATTTATAAAATCAAGCAAATAGTCATATAACAAAATATAAAAGGAAATATTAATGTGTAATGTTTGAGAAAAATATATCAGAAATAAAGCAAACCATACAGACTCTCTTAATTAATCATTTAAACAAATAAGCACTAAAATAAAATGTTTCTTTTTTCGGACCACAAAACAAAATACAATTGTGTGCTAAAGTCAAGAGAATTTAATTCTATATGAATAATAAAAGTTAAAGCTAAAAGGAAAAGAAAGTATTTTGATGAAATATCCAATTCACCTAAAGTAATGTTAGGTAGATGAAAAGATTAGTAAAGGCACAGAATAACTAAATAGCATAAAATAGATTTTATCACTTTATGTTTAAGCCTGTACCTAGAAAACAAACAAAACCTTCTTTCAAGTTCCTTTGTCATTTATAAAAATTGATTACAGGGCCTGTGGAAATGGCTCAGTGGGAAGAATGCTTGTTATACATGCCTGAGGATGAGAGTGTTTTTTAAATTAAAACCAAAATTAATTGCCATTCAATCACCTGGAATTGTACTGGTATAAAGATTTTCATTTGCTTCTATTTGCTATCTTGACTATATGCAATTTATAAGCAACATTTATTAAAGATAAATGAACCAAAGAGGCAGGAGGAGAGTCATTGAGAACATGCATTTGTATATGGTAAACAGGAGAAGACACAGGAGGAGAGAGGAGAGGAAAGGGACTCTGGGTAGGAACAGAGGGGAAAGCCAAAAGTCTGGCATATTGTGAGGTGTTCAGAATAGCTACAGCAAAAGGGGAAGGAAAAGGAGGAATCTGAGAGGAAGGCTGTGCCTGGTTATCTGTTGGTCTCATGATATACCCTTCAAGAAATACACAGAGTGATTAGAGTTGGCTTTTTAATAAGTCATGATTCTTAGGTCATTATTCTTTCAACTGATTTCATATGGAAGCTGAACCATCGGCAGTCTTTCAGGATTTTAATTATTTAATACGTGTTGAGTAGTACACACAAGAGCCTCTTCCTCAGTAAACATTCATATAACTTCTTAATTTTTCAACTAATATCATTGATATATGTATGCCTTCACCTTTCTCGTGGTTAAAAATAACTTTATAAAACTATATCAGGGTAAAAGCCCTAAATGGTAGATGTTGACTACCAGGCAAACCTCCTTTCAGGGAGAGAAACATCAGGCGGGCTAGCTCAGCAAGCCTCAAATGGGCCAACCTTGTGAAGGGTTCCTAGGGTGACAAGCTGCAATTCCCCCATACTGCTTGGCACACTTAGTGCATTGAATATCTGCGTAGCTGGGGGTGCTCCCTCGGAATCTGAAAAGCAGGGGCCCACATCAGGATCCAGAATGTCAAATTCAGGCATTCTGCAATTGCTCCTCCTTTTGCCTTGTCCCTCACACGGCCACAAAAACCAACTTTCTATTCAACCTGGACACACCACTCAGTCTCTGAAAATGGTAAGTCTGAGTTGCCAAAACTCTTAGTGCTTTCGGAGTCTGTAAATAGATTAGAGGAATGGCTGGAGTATTTTATTTATTTATTTGGTGGTATTTTTTATTTGGAGGGAGGGTTGTCTTTTCAGTTAAAGAGAGACTGTGGTTTTTAAATGCATTTAACTAGAGTGCTAAACAAGGGGCAAACTTTATCCGTAACTTTTTTGAGTTGCATACCATAAAAACTTAATTACTCTAATTATATTTTAATAAGAAAACTCACTTAGAAATTCTAGTTATAATTAAGTGCTTATTTTTAGTTGATTAATAAAATGACTATGACTTTTGGTGTCCTGCTGACAGATTATAATATTCCCCATTAACACTCTGCCAGCACCTTTTTGGCTTAATGCTTTATCTTATGCCTTTCAAGTTGTTATGTGGAAAAAAAAGAATATACTTTTATATTTTGACAATTTTATTTCATACAAAATGCAAAATTTCAGAGTGTTCTTTGTGTTTTTGATAATATTGTGAATGTTTTTTGTGACATTTAAAAACTAAAAATGATGAATTTTGATGATGGCTGTTGTAAAAAAAAAAAAAATGGGCCCGTTCTGGTACTGTCCCTTTTCCCTATTCTAATCAGATTTTTGAAAAAGACTAAAAAGTCCTAGAATATGGATTAAAAGACTGAATTTAAGGGGTAGGGAGGTAGTCAGTAAAGAGTTTATCATGCATCCATGAGTATCTGAGTTTAGATCCTAACGCTCATGTAAGAGCCAGGCACAGAGTCACACATCTGTAATCCCAGGGCTGGAGAGGTGGAAACACGGAATCCCTGTGTCTTGCTGGCCATTAAGCCTAGCCAAATTGTCAGACTCTAGGTTCAGTGAGAGACTTTATCTCAGAAAATAAACTGAAGAAGACCATAAGACCATATACAGAAAGGGAGAGAGAGAGAAGGAGAGAGAAAGAGAGAGAGAGAGAGAGAGAGAGAGAGAGAGAGAGAGAGAGAGAGATTTCCTTTACTGGGGAAAGGAGACGTTATAGGCCAACAAGCAGAGGAAAGAAATGGTACCTGATCTTGATTATTCAGAGATTTCTGCTAAGAGCCCAGTATCTAGATTAGTTCTGGATTCCAGTGGAGACCATCTCTCCCCAAAATTATCTTTCTGGAATGAGTCTGAGAACGCAAACTTGCTTGTATGAACATGAAGGATCTACTTGCCAGCCTCATCAGTGCTGTCTGAGAATGATATCTTTGGATGTTGTGTCATGAGGACTGTTGAAAATGGTAGAACTGGTTGCAACTAGAGCTGCCATCCAGTCCTGGGGGGAATGTGAAGTTGACTACAACCCCTCTCTCTAGGAGAAAGGGAACTCCAAATACCGGTGAGTTAATAATCTAACAACTCAATGATTTTTCCAAGGCTAATCTTGTTACTCATTATAAACAAATGCACAAAAATTGTCACATGAAAATATCATATCTTTTCTATTTTATGATTTAATAAAGAACTTTTTTCATAAATTTGTGTGTGCATTTCAAATTCATACAAGTTAAGGATCATAGGACAATAATTCCATTATGACTCTTTATTTCTACTACCAATGTGTCTCTAGAAAGATAACAATCTCACAGTGAATTCCATCAAGGTATCACTTTCACCAATTTTTCCCCAACTGAGAATTATCTTTTTCAGTGCTGTCCCTATTTTTAAATAGGAAGTATGATATCATACTAACTCTTTAGCATTTCTTTTATTGTTAATTTGAAATGAGCACTCTTTTAAAAACAATTTGCTGGGTAATTTTACAAGTTCCTTATTTTGCTTTACTTTAAGTAACCTTATTTTACTTTGTATTTGAATATTAGTGCTATATTACTGATTTTGAAGAGTTCTGTATTAGTTGCATTTCTCATTGCTAGGATAAAATATCCAGCAAAGCAACTTCTGGAAGTAAGGACATATTGACATATTTTGGCTTACAGTTCCAGAATCCAGTCCAACATGGTAAAGAAATTATGCCAATGGGAACTTAAGCCAGTAGTCTGGTCAACAGAAAGCTGTACTACTGCTTGGTTCCCTTTCCCATAGAATGATACTACCCATTTAACGTAAATTCTCCTACCTCAGTTAGGCTGATATAGAAACTCATCACAGACATGCTCAGATGTTTGTTTCCATGGTGATTCTAAATCCAATGAACCTGACCACCTCAAATGCCAGAACTTAACCCATATATTTGATTTCTTTGAGTTACATGTCTATCCTTATGTTAACCACTGGGACCAGGATGTTGGCACAAAGCACGTCATATAACTTATAGTCTTTCATAGAGACAATCTATACTATGGTTCCCAGAAAAGTCATTGTAGTGGCAAGTTTCACAGGCTTGAGAGGAAAAAAAATCAAACACAGTGATTAATAGCCTAGGACACATGTGCCACATGAATAAAACAAAACATTCTGGTGTTCTGTTTAAAACTGTTCATATCCAATAGCCACTACTTCCTCTTGAAACTGCATTAAAATTATAAAAAATGCAGAGAATAGGGCATAAAATCAAAGATAAAGAGAGCGTATGCAGCAAAAAACAAGATGCTGACAACTAGAACGTAATATCTGGAGATCAATGCAACATTACTAGAAAGGCGAATCCTAAACTGACAATATAAAAAGCCAAGACAAGAGACTATGGTAAAGTATAGAAAGGTAAAGGAATCCAGTCTGTACAGAATCCAGAGGGTACCTGAACTGGGCAGGGAAACTGCGGCATGGCATGCACTAGCATATGAACTGCCTTTCATCAGGACTGTAGAAGCCTGCACAGTCAAGTTCATATCTTCCAGAGAAGAAAGCAGTCGTGCTTTCTGGGACACTTTGATCATTAGACATTTCCAAATCAAATAGCCTGATCAGATCTTCCTACAACAAATCCCATATTTGACAAGCTCCACACTGTGCACAGAGATTCTAGTTCTCCTGGCACTGAATCCTAAAATACCATTAGATAGTACTTTCAGACATTTGAAGAATCTCCAGGTACTTGAACAAAGTTTCTAACAAGAGATGAAAAGAAAGAACCCAGCAAATAGAAAGTTGGTAGAAACAAAAACTAAAAAGAACAATCTTCTTATAACTCAAAATTCTTTGTGTACACAATCCCTTGTAAGGTCCATTGCATACCACTCCCACCTTAGTTAGCTTCAACTGTCAACTTGACACTCCTGGGACGAATGAACCTCAACTGAGGAATTTCTCCCATTGCACTGGGCTGTAGACATGCCTGTAAGGCATTTTCTTAATTGATAATTGATATAAGAGGGCCCAGCCCATTGTTGGGAGTGCTATCCCTAGGCAGTTAGGCCCGGACTGTATAAAAAGAGTATGAGCATGCCAGGGGAGCAAAATAGTAAGTAGAGATCCTGCATAGTCTCCACTTCAGTTTCAGCTCCAGGTTCTGGTCTTGAGTTGCTGCCTTGGTTTCCCTTGAAAAGAATGGACTGTAAAGTATAAGATAAAATAGTTTTCTTTCCAAGTCCTGGTGTTTACCAAAGCAACAGAGAAGTAATCTAGAACAGTTCCTAGCAACTGAGCTGGCTCACAAACCACTTTGATCAATAGACCAGCGGTGGTATAAAAATGTGTCTATCAACCTAGTGGCCCCAGATCTTGCGTTCCTGGAACCCAGAAACTGCCCAGTCACCCTACGGAATCATGAGAACGGATAAACTGAGTTGTTGCTTTAAACAATTAGGTTAGTTAAATGTTCGTTTTAAGGTTACATGAAAGTCGTGGTATTATCATTTTTCAAAACTATAATTTAGGGGCTAGGTATATGGCTCAGCAGTTAAGAGTACTGACTGCTCTTGCAGAGGACTCAGGTTCAATTCCCAGCACCCACATGGTGGCTAACAACCATCCATAAAGATGTCCTCTTCTGACTTCCATGGGCATTGCATGGCATGGGTGCACTTACACACATGCAGGTAATACACTCATGCACATAAAAAAAATTTTTTTTAATTTTAATAAGCTACAATTTATGGACTCTTAATTCTTCACTTACTCAATGCCTAAAACTAAAAATTTGAAAAGACAAAATAAGCGTGTTAGGTGGGGGTTCATATCAAAAGAATCCATTAAATCTGGAAAATATCGTCTTTCCTACATACTTTACAGAATGATTGCTCTCTGACAGTCTGTTGCATGTATAAATTGAATAAAAACTAAAACTGTATTTCAAGATTTAAAATCCAAAGAAAAAATTAAAAGAAATGCATTAAATGTTTATAATGCTATTGTTGTCTGAAAGATAGTTTGAAAATGACTTTTATTTTTCCTGATATAAATTTCTCCATTTTCCAAAGGTTTGATAATGAACACAAATTATTCACAGAATCTGGAGGGGTTGAGGAAGAACTTGGGGAGATAAGGACAAATAATTAAGAACATAAAATAAGTTCTCTTGACCAGGTCTCATGCCCAGGCTCCCCCATATTCCTGTATCACTGTAGATAACCAAGGCTGTGTTGGCCTGTTTATGTTGAGCCAACAAGGTACTCATAGGGATTTCTGGCATGAGCCAAGATGGTCAAGGCTAAGCATTCAGATGGTTATGAGTCTGAACAAAATGACTGACACAGAATGTCCAGGAAGCCACCCTGCAAAATAAACAGTGATATAATCTGTTATATAAGTAGTTTGGGCAAGACGCCACCTTTGTGTGATTTCTTATGAAAAAGTCCTTGGGACCAAGAGCCTGTGTGTTCTCACGCCATGGCCCCTTGTTCAGTGGGCTGTGTGCCCTCTCCTGGAGAAAATAAAGTCTGTCTCATCTGCCAGTGGCCCGTGAATCTTTAATCTCTGGGTTCCTCATGACCCTCTGTTTCTCGCCCGGGGACTCAACCTCCACAATCACTTTCAGTGGATTCACTGGATTCTGTCCACCTGATCCTCTTCCCTTCTCAACCAGGAGATACAAGGATCAGCTTTTCAATGTTCATTATTTTAAAATCAGATAAAATAGTGAGTCAACATATCTGTCTAGAATTAAAAGTGAGCTTTTCGTGGCAGTTTCCCCGTCCAGTGTATGCGCCTATCAGCAGGAGGGGTGACAGAGGTTTCGTTGTCTGGTTAAGGGGAGGCATCATGTAGAATGCCATCATTGTTTGCCCTGTAACAGCACAGCACAAGACCTCGTCTTTGTTGCCCAGGTTACAGGTGGATCTGCCCATAATCTCCAGAAGCCTCGGCATCTGCACAGCCAGTCATTTAGGGAGACAAATCATGTGAAATGTGAAAGATGAAGAGCATTAGTCCTTTCATTCATCTGAGAAAGGCGAATTTGGCAAATAAATCCTTGCAGAAGCGGAAGCAGGGAAAGCCAAGGAGGAAAGGTCAGATAGAGATTTACTTTTTGATGAAACATAAATATTTTATATGTGAAAACTGAGATCAGTCTTTGCTCTGATGTTTGGATTTTATTCTCCAGCTAGAATTTGCTTTTTAAATTGTAGCAGGAGTATTATGAATCTAACAGCATTTTTCTAATACAGTGCACCCTTCACCTGCCATGGTTCACTTCTTTAGATACAATATTGACACATACACTAATGACATATCATATAACATTAACGGTCATTCATATACTTTACAAATTATTTTCCGTACTTGCATTCCTAGTGGAACAAAAGACTCCATTCGTGCCCCTTCCCTATTTAAATGGGGGAAGACCAAGGGAGGACTGGGACAACAGTTATAAGCTTAGGTCACAGTCATGAGTAAAGTATTCATTCCCATCTTGGAAGTCTGTCAGTCAGTTGCTTGACTGAGCAGCTGTAGACACGAAGAGGCCCCTCTAGGTACCAGGAGCACTGCTTGCATTTACAGACAGTATCAGGTCTTGATGTACAAACACTAGAGATAATTCATATTCAGGAAATAGCACTAACTAGCCTCTGCCTCGGAAGTGCTGGGATTTAAGGCATGTACGAAAACAACCAACCCTATAAATTGATTTTTAAGATACATTCAGACGAAATAAATAGAAAACAAATCATAATTGCTATTAAAGAAAGGGGAAAAATGTCCAAACCAAATCACCTCCTCAAAATTGTCCAAATTCAAGTCTGCTATACCCAAGTCTCCAGGGCTGGTCTGCTCTGACCCTGTCCTGTGCCGTACACAGACCAAATCTTACCTTAATTGTTTTTTTAGACTTTCACTTTGTTTTCTACCTTAAACAAAATTCTCAACTATGGGTTGTTTGCTCGTATTCCATCAAATGGAATTTATCACTTCTCTCTGGATGTCATTAGATACCTAATAACTGAATTTTCACACTCTGTTCTGGGAAGCTGAATGTGCTTTATTAATTTGTCAGTAGTTTTGAAATTTTTCTTGTGGTTCAGTGTATGTTAATCCAAGTTAAATTAGAAGCTTGGATCTCTGAGGGACCAAGGTCAGCCTGGCCTACATAACAAATTCTAGGTCATCTAAGGCTTCAGGGAGACCTCGTCTCAACAACAACAACAACAACAACAACAACAAAATCAATGTGTAAAATAAAGAAAAGAATAAGGAACTGGGGTTGTATGTAACAACACCAAACATAAAAATAAGCAGGGGAAGGGAGGGAGGGAGAGATTATTGTCCAAGGGAAATCAAAGAAATATAAAAGAGCATGTGATAAGGTTGAAAATACTAAGAGGATCTTTGAAGACCAGGAACGGGGGGAGTTAATTTTCGGGATCTATTCTGATTCGTCCGGTTACGTGTCATCAGACCCCATGGATTTCACTTAAACATCACCACAGTCTTTTCCTTGGAATCACAATTCACTTTCCTCCTCTTCCTTCCAACTATCTTTATCTATCTACTCTTCTTAAAGCCTTTTGCTTCTGTCTCCCTTCCTTTTTACTTCCCATTTCTTTTTCACTAATAGCAAGAGATATGCAAAGTATAGAACAAAACAGTAGAAATATTTTTAAATAAGATGGGAAGATTTTACAGAGATGTCACAGAACACTGGGATATCTGTTCAATTCTGTTTTTCCTTTTTCTCCAGAAGTAGAATTCAAAATTTAAAAACAAAAGAGGAAGAGAAGGAGAAGAGTTGGAAAAGGAAAGAAAAAGGTAGAAAAAGAGGAGGAAGAAAAGAAAGGGGTTGGGAAGACACGAGGAAGGGAGGAAGAAGGGTCACTGTGAGCAAAGTAAGACCTGAGAGAGGGACGTGATGGAGGGCCAATGAAGCCCAAAGGGGAGGCATGACAGCACTATTTCAAAACAGGGAGACAGAGACTATTTTTACCAGCGAGTGTAAAACAAATAGAAACATAGAAATTGAATTATTGAAATATATATGCAATGATTTTATTGTGAAAGCAAAAATATAAGAATCACTTTTAAATTTCATTCCATGCACATGTATGTGTGTGGGTACTCACATACCACAGTCCACATGTGGCCACCACAGGACTATGTGCAAGAGTCACTTCTCTCCCGCCACTGTCTGGGTCTGGAGGATGGAACTCAGGTTGTCAGGGCTGGTGGCAGGTGGCACTGAGTCATCTCTCCAGCCTCCAAATATAAGAATCTTCTATAAAAGTATCTTTTCTGATAATATCAGATGACATATCAGGACACTCTATACAGCTAGGTATATTGTTTTAGAAATGTATTTATATCAGTTAAAGTTACAAAGCATAAATAAATTCTTAAATGCTGCCCACTCAAACTTTTAATAATTTAGTTTAATATGAAGCTGCTAGTTCAGATAAATGGTCTCAGCATAGTTCTTTAAATAATGAAAAACCTCATTAATTATAAAGATTGGAAGTGGGCTAGAAAGAAAGCATGTCAAGTTGGTTTCTTTTTACATGTTAGTATAATTTAAGCAGATATGAAATTTACAACCTATTAGAACACCAAGAACACAAGGCTATAATACTACCAAACATGCATTTCAACTCAATAATGCCATAGTATTAGGCCTTACTTGTTAAAAACATTTTATTAGCATTGCCTTCTTAAAGAAGTAGCATGATTATTTTGAAAGACTTTATATTTTTAGGAGAATATGGGAAGGGAGTGAAAGGCAAACTCACATAATAGGAACAGTGACAAATCTCACATGATTGTTGAAGCTTGGTGGTACAGTTTTCTCAATAAATATTCAAAAATTATACTAGACATAGAACTTTGAATTTATATTCTAAATATAATTATGTATTTTTCATTTGAGAGTTCTATTAGTTTAGTTATTATAGGCCTTTTATTTCTTTTTTATAAACTTTCCAGACTGTGATTTTTATCTCTAGAAGTTCAATTAGGGCATAGGTGAATGAATACTGGGAATGCAGAAAAGTTATTTAAAAAAAAAAATGGAAAACGTCTTGGTGCCTGGTGATGAGAGAGGTCCAATATCAAGGCCTGGATGCCCAGGACTACATGTAGAGTGAGGACCAGAGAATCAGTCCTCCCAAGACCAGAACCTGCAAATACAAGAGGCCTTCCCTGTTCCCAGTATGAGATGCATAGCTTTTGCCATGCATAATCTGGACCTCAGGGAAGGGGGATGTGGGGAGTGTTATTAGTGAAGACTGAAACTGCTGCCCAGTATCACAAGCCCTCCAAACTCTACACTCTGTTCCACCATCAGCCTACTGCTAGAGGAATGTGAAACTGTGGTTCACAGCAGGGGTCCAAAGTTTCAGGGTTATGTGAGGGGACCTCAGCTCCAGCTCACTGGAGGACAGGAGGTGGCCACAGCTGCAGGTTCACAAGAGGGGGTCACAGCTCCAGCTCACAGGAAGGGACCACAGCTCCAGGCTCAGGAGAAGACCATAGCACTAGCTCATGAGAGGAGGCCTTACTTTTAAAGAAGACTATTTTATAATTATACTTCACAAATTGTAATTATTGTATATCTTGTTATCTTACTTTGTGAAATTGCTAAAGAATAAGGTTTTGGAAAATTGAGAAAATATTTGGGTATGTTTTTTGTTCAACAAAATATATTTTAGGTTACATAAGCTATCAATAAATTTAATTTCTATTAGTGGACAAAAAACTAATTCAATGTCTGTAAAAAGCAAATACATATATTCTCTAATTCAATCAAAATGGTTGAACTTCTTTCAGTACCATGTGTGAGCATTTAAGTGGATAAAATTTAAGTGTCAGGGAGGGTGAAAGGAGAGCAGAGGTCACAGCAGCCTTCTCAAAAATTCCAAGATTTCTTTTCAGTATCTGCAGCATCTCTAAGCCACGTTACCTCTATATCCCAAATAAATAATCAGCCTGACACAGCATTAATTTCAAGAGTGACCTTGAACTCTGTGAGTTTGTTCCTTCAGCTCTTTCAGGGAATTGTGTTCTTGAGCGAGGCGTCACCCATACTTTTATTCAAACCATTTAGCCTGCATAAATTGGGAACTAGAAACTTGGACCCACCCTTATCCTGTCAGAAAATATTGCCCTTTGATCTGCGGGGCTATAATATCTCATACACAGTCTCAACTATTCTCACTGTTTTCAATGAGGATAGACACAACTATGCTCCTTCTAGTGCTTTAATATGCTAAGTCAAGCATACTTGCATTCATTCACATTCTCGGGTTGAGGACAAAGTGGGGTCTCCAGGGATCGAGGTCAGGTGGCCGGTCACAAGAACACATGCTCAATGAGTTTGTTTGCACTATAAATAGTAGCTTTGAATACAAGATCAAGAAAAAGTCATTTGTCCAGTCTGGCAATGTTTCTTGTTATGTAGCCCTCAGCTATGCACATGAACTAGAGATACTGTGTATGGAATTTGTTATTAGGTTATTAGGCTAATATTATTCCCTCTGGGTTTTACACTAGCTAGACTTTCTCTCTCTCTCTCAGTTCTCCTTCCATGACTTCTGACTTTTCCATTAAAAATGTCCCCATTTTCCCCATTTTTCCCTGGATAATACCAGTCTCCTATGGCCCCACCTCTCTTGAACCCCTTCTTTCTCTTTATCCCTACAGTTCCTGTACAATCCTCCCTCCTCCCTCCCATTTAAATACTCCACTTTTATCTATCTCTCCCTTAGTAACACCTATCTCTTACTATTCTTTTCTCTCAAGTTCTTTGTTTCCCTTTACCTCCCTGGTTCCTTCCCATTTTCCTGTTCCTACAGTTACATGAGAATACATACTCACATATAAGGGTTTGGTGCTAGGATCCACAAATAAGGGAGAACATACATCGTTTGTGACAGGAGAAATTTTCCTTTGAGTTTTTGGCCAGGGTAATCCAAAAGACTCCCAAAATTACACAGGCTATTTCCACAGCCCTTGATTGCCTCCCAGAACTTGAAGGTAAGACCCTATTGCTGAAAACAGGACATATTTCAGAGACTGGTTTTATGGCAATGAAGCTGGAACTGACCTGGAAGCTACTTCCCCTGAAGACTAGCTCTCATAGCTCTGGAGACCACTATGCAAGCAGCCAAGGGAGAACATCAATCGATGGCCCAAAACCAGTTTCATGACCAAATAGCTACACTGGTCACTGGCACAGCACTGGGCACTGGTGCAGTAGTGGCACTTTGATTTTGGGGGCCAAACAACAGCTATCTAATGAAGCTTCCTCATGCAACAGAGGGCCGGGAACACAAAAGGTCACAAATAGCCATAGAATGGAGATTAAGCATCTACAGAGCATGTGTCCTGGACAGGACACCTTAATTAAGTTTCAGTCACCCAAGGCTCAGGGGCCATTGCTGAAGAGGGGTTGAAAAGATTGTAAGAGCCAGTGAGGAGGTACATGACTATATAGAAATAGATTCTTATAAGCT
This sequence comes from Eospalax fontanierii, assembly GCA_035773235.1. Classification (NCBI taxonomy): domain Eukaryota; kingdom Metazoa; phylum Chordata; class Mammalia; order Rodentia; family Spalacidae; genus Eospalax; species Eospalax fontanierii. Next base: position 80,744,636 of record CM069528.1, on the reverse strand, counting down.
CCTGGACCCTGCTCACATGAACCTGCAGCAATGGTTTCAACATGTTCAAGACCCGTGCAAACTCGAGCCAACAAAAGCCCAGCATAGAACTTGAAAAATGGGAAGCAGATCCCAATCTTTATTGAGGAAATATTAGCAACTGATTACTGCTAGGTGAGGATGAGTTAATCTTCCTAAAGTGAGGGACTCTGGACTGACTAGACCTCAGTGGACGAACCTGCACTGAGGAACACTGAGGACACTAACTTGACACAATAGACCTTAACACAGATGAAAGAATGATGGATTCCATTTGGGGGGCAATGGGGAAGGGATATAGTGATGATTAAGTTTGATTGAGATGTTCTGTATGAAACACACAATGATTAAAAAAAATAGAAGACAAAAAATAATGGAAACATTCCTTGATTTCAATTTTATACCACAATTACTATCTTTTGTCCCATAATTACATGGGTTTGTACTTGTTTAAAGATAAGTATGAAAATAGTGAACATTCTTGTATTGTCTCTGACATTAAAGATAAGATTTTTACAGTTTTTATTAAAAAACAGAAAAGTCGTTAGTCCAAGTTTTGCCCATTTTGTGAGTCATTCCTACAAGTGTCAGTCATTCTAAACTCTGTTCCCTTTGAGCTCCACCCACAGCCCAATGAGACATCTCCCTTCTTAGATACCATACACACAGAAACTCTTCATTGCTTTAAAAGAAAGTCTTTAATAATTGCTGATTGTATTGGAGTCTTCTGTTCCTCCTTAAACTACAATTGGAAGTTCCTCCACTGTCAACATTTTCAATCATTTTATTATCTCTATTGCTTTCTTCTAAATCAGTTGCAGATTGATCATACTATTCAAATGTATCCTTTTTTTTCCCTTCTTAAGTCTTTTTAAAGATGACAAAGTAAAACCAAATTTTTCAAGGTCTCATGCTTCCAAATACAAATTATATAAGCAACAATTTAAAAGTGGTACATCTACTGAAACTAAAAAGAAAAATAGAAAATTCTCAAGTTTTTGTATACAGCATTGAAACCCTAAGAAGTGTTACTGAGGGGGAAAAATGCAATGACTAAATTCTAAGAATTCTGATTCTCACTAATGCTGTCAATGTAGAGAGAAATCTTTTGTACAATAAGTAGGCAGAAAGAGGAAAGCCAAGAAAAAACATTCAGTTAAAGCAGTAGACTTACATCAGGTTCTTAAAAGCTCAGTTAAGGTAAAAGATATTACAGATTGTCATTTCCCAGCACTTAATCACAAATTAGAGAAAGAATCTAAAGTCTGAACTCATCATTACTTCTTTAACATGCAACACAATAATAGACCTTTTGTACCAGAAACTTTAGAGATCGCCATGTTGGGTGCATATGTTCCCAGGAAGTTGGGATTCCCCTCTCGTAGTCCTTGGTCTTGTTAATAAAATAATTTTAAAACCGACTCAGAAGGAAGCTTACAGACCTTCTTATCAGAGTTTAAGAGAGAAACTGCAGAGTAGCCAAGCTGTAAACCATGGAGGAGAGGAGGTCATGCCATTGTAAGTAGTCACATGGTGAAAAGGGGACTGGGTCTTCAGAAAAAACCCTTTCAGTGAGAAAGTCCAAAGCCTTAGGAAAGCGTGCTTAGGAAAAAGATGAAGGAAAAGTTACATTTAGCTGATTTAGGGTGTAGAAAACCACATATTAACTCAGAAAAACATGAAGACTCCACAGGGCTAATGGGTGGGAGATCCGTAAGTGATTGCACCCAGGCCAGGGTTCAGGGGAAGGAAAAGAACATTATCTCATTAAGAGGAGCATTATTCATCCAATGTCCTTAGTAAGGCAGCCTTCCAGAAAAGGGTTCTCTTGGCAAGGTGATTGATAGGCCCAGCTGCCTTAACTCTTAAGGGAAGAGACAGCAGTATGAAATGTATTAATTTGGGGAGCCAACAGGGATATCATGTCTACCATGACACTAACCCAGATAGATTTCATCAAGGAAACTAAGGAAGGAGATTCATCCTCAATGGCTTTTAAGGCTACTGTAATACTGTGAAAAATAAGATATTAACACAATAATATGAGCTTGATATCCATGCCCTGTGAAGAATGTTGCTAAAGTTCCTAATACACATTATAAACTTCAGAAAGGAAGCTAAACATGTCCCTTTATCTTCAAAGCTAAAGCAGTCTTAAGTAAATGTTAAATCTGTCAAAAAACATTCAACCACTTTGCACTAAAACATTGAGTTGGGTGTGGTGGCACAGATCTATAATGTCAGCCCTTGAGAGACTGAGGAAGGAGCGTCTGGAGTTTGAGATCAGCCTGGATTGTATAGCATGGTTTTGTCTCATACTGTTTAGACTGCCTGGTAAAATTGCCTACACTAGGTGTGAGCAAGATGGAGATGTTGCAAGGAGTAAATACAACCAAGAACAGCAGCAAACCTATTAGGAGAAAGTCAAGCACAAAGGGTGCAAAGCAAAGAATACTCGTAGCAATAAATATTCGAGATAACCACTAGAATCACATTGTTCCATGGAGGAATAGAATAAGAACAAGGAAACAAGAATTTGATACAACACAAACCCAAAGAAAAGATGGAAAAACATTTCTTGAAATGGTTTAAGTAATGGAGAAACAGTATGGCCTTATTTCAGAGCTAATAAAAAAAAAACTTAATTTCAGAACTGCTTGAAAAATATGTTTGTCTGAATATCTATTGATACATACATGAAGAAACTGAGAGAGCAACAACAAGAAAGACAAAGGGATTAACATAATTAGCTAACATGTAATCTGTACGGAGGGCAATGGTAAGCCAACTTCAATGTAATTAGAAGAATAATTTCTCTGAAATGAAGAAACAGACACCTAGCTCAAACAGGCACATTGCCAACCAAAGTAAAAATCCAACAAGAAAAACAAAAATAAATTAAATGAATGCCAATAGTGTAATTATCTATGTATATGTATTCCAGTTAAATTATTGTACATCAATGGAAAGAAAACCACGAATGGGAGTGTGATTATTCAGCACCAGAAATCAGTGAGTGTCTACCAAGTTCTAAAATTAAAAATATATGAACACAAGTTTTATTGCCATCCTGCTTGCCCTTCAGGCGAATAAAATTACTATCACATATCTATGACCATCTTTTATTTATCTTTTTCCTAGTAACCTATTTTTTATATGAAGTGACATTCACCTAAAGGTAAAATGTCAAAATGGTTAGTTCTAATAATCTTAATCTTTTATTTTTTTGCTTTGTTTTTCTCTATATTACCTGAATATTTCTAAATTAATACACATCTTCTAAATTTATAGAATCTAACATATAATCTATAGAATCATCACCTACAGCATTTTAGGTCCTATATTTCTAATAATATAGCTTATGGTGACCTAAACTTTTGAGGTTGCCAGGTCACCTTTGGCTTTATTTTCAGCCAACACGAAAGAGTGTGGCATGTCTGGAACCCACCTACCACCACTCTGTGTTTCACCAATAGAATATAATAACCTTCAGACCGATAGGACTACTGCCCTCAGAAGCTGGAAGAAGCAGAGAACAGATACTCAGGGGGTCTCTACAGGGTACATATTTCTATCAAAACAATGGCATCCCCTGGTGCTACTTATTTTGAACTTCTGACCTCAAATATCTTGACAATAAATTTCTAATGTTTCAAGGCAGAGTTTGTGTGAATTTGTTACAGCAGCCCCAGGAACACATTGCAGAGACAAATGACTGCTGCTTCACCTTGGCCTACGCAACCCTGCAAAACTTCTACTTCTAGCCAGCAAACCCCAAAAGAAAGGCAAACCTGGGAAGAGAGAATTTCAGGTTAACTAAAAGGCTATACTGATAAACAGACATATCAGTGAACTACTGAGGACACCATCTGAGCATATGGAGATCAGGTGTAAAGATTAATTCTTGTTTGTTTTTCTGTATTTGTTGACATTAACACTAATTCTTAGGTATTGCTAGATGTGCCAAGCACTGTTGTAGTATATATTAGTCCCCACTGTAAGATTTAGGAATTATTTTTTTATTTATTTTTACATGTATGTATGTGTATCTGTGTGTATATGTGTATGTGCAAGTAGATGTTCTGTGTGTGTGTGTGTGTGTGTGTGTGTGTATCCACAGAAATCAGAAGATGGCTTTAGATCCCTTGGAGCTGGAATTACTGGTGGTTGTGAGCTGCCCCACGTGAGTGTTGGCACCCTAACTTGGGTCCTCTGCAAGAGCATCAAGTGCTCTTAACCACTGAGCCATATCTCCAGCCAATGTGTTTTTATTTTTAACAGGTGTGCTGGCATAAAAATACTGAATTTTTCTAGGGAATAGCTTGACTTTGTAGTATGTATATAAATGGTATGATGTCAGATCATGGGAGTAGGCATATCTATCACCTACAATTTCAATAATTTCATTTCTTTGTGTTAGTAACATTAAAAATACTATTTGCTAGCTATTTTTGAAATGTTCAATTAATTATTGTCAATTTTACCTACTATGTCTATCCAAATTTTATGAATTGGCAACTGAGACACATAAAATATAAATAATCTGAATAAGATCATACTATCAGGATTTGAATCTTAGCAAATGAATTCCTTTACAAATGTTCAGCCACTAACTACATAGCAAAGAATGTATCAGTCACAGGCTGTCCTATTTATCTAGAACTACAGGATGAGGTAATTACCACAAAACTTACTCCTTAAAATCACTAACATTCTTATCCTATACCAAGATTTTACAGGTCAGGACTCCACTGGGGAATTCTGCTCTACCTAATATCATCTGAAGTCAGGTGGTATTTTATTACTGACAAAACAAGCTGATAGAGTTCAAAATGGCTCTGTTCACATATCTGACACATTAACAGGGACTGGTTAGAAACTGACTCCTCTCGGAATGCTTGACTAGAGGTTCCACACAGTCAAACTACTTACGTAGAGTTTAACACTCATGATGTTCCAAAAGAATCCTAGAAAAACTCAAGGATTTTTTTTTTATATTCTAATCACAGATATCACCTTGCTACAGTCAAGGAACTCATGAAGAGCTATCCCAAATCAAAAAAAGGAGTTTTACTCCCAAGTGGTAAAAGAGCCAAGAATATGAGACCATTTTAAATCTACCACAGGTTTCCAGTTGCCTAGCATCAAGAAATATTAACTAAACCTTGCAATTATTAGTATAGCGATATTCAGAATAGAGCTACTTCTAAGGATTGGGAAATATGAATTGCCTAAACTATAAACTAGGGGATTTAGTCTATCTAATTTTAGGTAAACCAATGATTTTGAATAAATCACTTAAATTCTCTAAGTCTCGGTGTTCCCATTTGTAAAATAGATGTTAGATTCTTCTATTAGATGACATTTATCTTCTTGAAGTGTTGAGATTTAACCTGGAGAGATGTGGGCCTAAAGTTCTGAAGTATACTATAAGGAAGACATATTCTCCTTCCTTCTTTCTGTGTGCAGCTGGAAAGTGTTTTGGTTTGGTTTTGTTTGTTTTGTACAAGACTGAGGAAGATTCTCAGATGAGTACTTGACTTACATAGTCTCCAGTTCTGTTTCACCAAAATTATCACCTGTCATCTGATACATTCTGTTATATCAAGCTGCATCAGTTTAGGGAAAACCTAAAAATAGTCCATTAGCATAGAATCAGTTCATTTCATTTCCTGATCATAAAGCCAAAAAAACCCATCCAGTGGAAGCAAAAAGAAAATTTGCTCAACAAAGCCATTTTGAGATACAGAAGGAATTTTCCGCAGTGTCCCCATTGCCTAGAAACTCAATGCCCTCAACCTAATTCCCAGAACTCTCTTTGTTGATAGAAGGATCCCTCAGTGACCCTTTAAGGACTCGCATGCAAGAGGTGGATCACCTTCTTCAGCCTTCTTTTGTGACAGTTCATTCATGTAAGTGCTCTTTTTAATCCCATACAATTGTACCATTTTTCTCTTTTTGTTTATTTTTATTGAATTTTTCAAATATCATACAATGCCTCTTAATCATATTTAGACTTCCTCCTCTACCTGTACCCCTTTCGTCCCCCCATGCATTCTGTCATATTCATGCGGTCTATCTAGTGTCACACCCTTAATGAAAACCAACTCTCCCTCTCCCAATATTCTTCAGTTACCAACAGTTCCTCAGCTATGGGCTTCTTACCCATTTCCCCACTTCTCTATTGGGTTTTTGCCTGGTTTGAACTTGCATGGGTCTTGTGCACACTGTCACTGTTATTGCAAGTTCATAGGAGCAACTTCCCAGCCACCTGGAAAACTGTTTCCTAGCATTCTTCTACCACCCTGGTTCTTACAGTCTTTCTTCCCCATGGTGGTTTGAATGAGAATGTCCCCTCCTGGGCTCCAAGTATTTGAACATTTTGTTCCCAGTTGATAGGGCTGTTTTGGGACATCTTAGAAGGTTGTGACCTTGCTGGAGGAAGGAATCACTAGGGACTGAGTCACTAGGGAATTCTGAAGCCTTGCAGGATTTCTAGTCACTTTTTTCTAGTCTCTTTTTCCTGTGTCTGCTTAAAGATGTGAGCGCTCCACTTTCTGCTCCAGCCACCAGGCCTCCCCGCCATGGCAGACTCTAATCCCTCTAATCCCTCTGGAACTGCAAGCTCAAACAAACTCTTCCTCCTCTAAGTTCCCTTGGTCATGGTGTTTAATCAAAGCAACAGAAAATAACTAATACACTCCCCCTTTTCCACAATGGTCCCTGAGCCCTAGGGGGCAGAGGTCTGACTTAGGCGTCTACTCAGGGATAAGCACTCTGTGATCTCTTATTCTTTGCACTTTGGCCATTTGTGGCTTTCTGGGTTCATCACCATCTGTTGCAAGAGGAAGCTTCAGTGTTGAGACTTGAGTGATGCGTTAATATTCTTTATGCCCCTGTCCTGATCTATTCCCTGAATCTTAGGTGTACAGATTGCACTGTAGAAGTGTCACTTAGGGCTGGGCGTCCCACAGGCACTTCTCTGCATCTGACCAGTTATGGAACTCTAATATGGAACTCTCCAACTGTTGCAAAAACAAGTTGTTTTGGTTTTTGTTGTTTGTTTGTTTGTTTTGAGTTGTGAGAGGAGGTACCCTTGCCTGTAAATATAAGGATACATATTTACACATTTAGAGTACAGAATACAGTAAGAATTACGTTGGTCCCATGGCTACTTTAAAGGTGGCTGTTGAGGCCTATCTGTGAGCCAGGAACAAAAAGAAGTAGATTATGGTGAATATGCAGCTGTCTGGCCCATGATTTCTTTATTGCAGAGAAACGTGTCTGTACAAGTTCAGATGAATTTAAGAATGAAAACAGAGAAAAAAAATTTTAATTTCCCATGTGGGGATGCATAATATCAAGAATTAAATGCAGAGCCTGAAGAAATGAAATTCCCAGTTATTGGGTAAACATTATGAATTTAAAGACCTTTTTCTGTAAATGCAGAAATTTTACCAGTAGAAACATACATATGATATACTATAGGTATTAAAACACTCAGAACATGCTAAAGTTCCTGCTAGTGACAAATCCACAGTGATGAAATCATCCACCCCTTCTTGATGGCCCAGTGTGCAAGAGAAGCCCTGTGACATTTGCCCACGCTATGTTCTCTTTCCTGGGCACATCTACACACACCTTTTCAACAGAAGTGTACCATTGTGTGTTAGTAATTTCCTAACAAGCATTACTCAAAGGTTTGAACAGTTCACTGTAATGAGAGACCATTCAGATTAAGCAAATCTCTATTTGTTTGTAAATGACCCACTCATTTTTCATCTTCTTATTTAATGATGCTTATTAGTTCTTCCTAAGGTTAAATATCCATTCAAGCCTACCCAGTTTGTCCCTGATAGTCATTTCACTTCTAATACAATGGTGTGTTTTTTTGGTCTCACAACCACAAATTGGTTACTTAAAAAAATGATGTAATGTATATTTGAAAAACAAAAATTTGAGAAAATATAAGATACAGTAAGGCGTGCCTCTATGGACAGAGCTAACTATCGTCCTGTCTACTTTCTGGATGATGGGTTACACAGGAACAGTGAAACCTCTTCTCATCAAACTGAAACAAGTCTGCTTTCCATTCCACCAACAACACTTCCTCTGATCATTAATGTCTCTTTTTAATGGAGAAGAATCAAGAGCAGTATTTCCTATAGCAAATGATGGGAAATTCCTGAGTGATTTTAGGTTTCATGAAGTATTATGTAAAACTTAATCACATAGAGATATTTTTCTCCTTCAATTATCTTTAAATTTATTATTATACCATAAAGAATGTTTGAACTCCTTCTAGTGTGTGTTTCACACTTTCAACATATTCCTTTTGTAACTGCTGTCAACTCCAAGTCATATCAATTACTCTTTTAAAAATTTATATAAAGTCAATTTTAAGAAAATATTGAGTATGTTATATTAAAAATGGACATGTATGTAGCAAGTATTATGAAGGTAAGACAAAACTGAAGAACTTTGGGAAATGGTGTATGAGGAGATTCTAAACTATAGACCCATCCATCACATCTATGGCTATTCTTGCCCTCAACAGCCCACAGAAAGAGGCAGTACCATCAGAGTTCATTTTCTTTGTGCTAAAAGTACTTCATTCATATTTATATTTTGCCTTGTTCCTCAAGAACATTCCAAATCTAAGGAAAGTAATTTCCAGATTTAGCTAGCTGTAATCCAGGTTACCCAGCTGTGGCTTGTGACCAGATTGGAAAATGGCTCATATATGCATGCTAGATTTCCATTATTCTATTAAACACATAAAATAAGAAAAAAACAGATAAAAAAGAAAATAATAGTAGCAATAAACAAATACTTGAGATAAACCACCTTGTAATGACAAAATTTTTGTTGTTGATTTCAGTTTCAAGGTTTTGGCCTCTGATCAGAAACTGAAGTCCTATGGACAGAAGCTCCTTTGAGTAGAAAATGCAAACCTTTCAGCTAATGGCCAGGAAGAAAGAAAGAAAAAAAAAAAAAAGAATGACTAGAGTTCAGCCATCACATTGAAAGGAATGACCACATAAAGGTTCTGCCTTTTAGTAACTAAGCCTTTAACACATGGGCCTCTAGAAGAGGTTACAGACACAAAATGTGGAAATCTGGTACTGTCAATTTCTTTCTCTTATAATAGTCATATTGTAAGTGATCCAAGAAGTTTGTATTTCTATTATTGCTCCTTTCGTATTCTGGTGTATCTATAGGTTCAGAATTGCTGAAGACACTACATACGTGAGCTGTAAAGCAAAGAAGGAAAAATCAACTGGTACTGAGTACAAAGCTTCATCTCTATTGGCTAGCTTTCATAGTGCTGGAAGGTGCTATGCAAGCTAAATGAAGAGAAAATGTATCATCAGCTTAACCCATCTATGAATCCTATGTAACCCATCTATGAGTTACAACAAGAAGTAGCCTGGCAAGATATGGCAGAGAAACTTCCTTATATAGTAGATGGTGAACATCAAGAACTACTAGCCAACGTGCAGAGCATAAGAGACTACAGAGTGTTTATCTCTGAGTAGGACATCTGTATCAAACTCCTGCCTCCCAAGGCTCAGTAAACCACTGTGGAAGAGGGAACAGAAAGATTGTAAGAGCTAGAAGTAGTGGATGATCACAATGAAATAGAGTTTTCCAGACTGCTGGACAATTACTCATATGAATGTGCAACAATGGTAACAGCATGCACAAGTCCCATATAAGCTCAAGTCAGACAAAATAGCAGCATGAATGTGCAGAAGTGGATAAGAAACCCCAACCTTACCTAAGGAACTATTGGCAATCAATGGCTGCTGAGAGGAAGAGAGTCAATCTTATTTAAGACTGAGATTCTTAGTATGTTGACAAGGCTGCAGTGGATGAACCAAAGGGCAAATGGGAACAGAAATCTGACTCTACAGGCCTTAATATATACATACACATATCATATAAAATATTATGTGCATATATATTAGAGTACAGGAAATTTGTGGTGGGTAATAAAGGAGTACAGAGAGGGAAGGAGATCTAAATATGATTCAAATATATTGTATGAAACTTGCAAAAGTTCAATAAACAGGGAAACACAGATACCTTAGCACACTGTCTATATCCTATATATCAAGAAGAAGGAAAAAAAGCTATAAGCCATAAATTTCATTTAAAGAGTAATATATCTTGATAAGGACTCATTTTTATGATCACTATCAGGTAATGGGCTAGTGTCACATGGTTTGCTATAAAACTTTGTTAATATAGAGTATCAAAATGAACGCTGACAGGAAAATATCACTGGACTATTTAAAGTACCACAGAATCCACTGAAAAGTTTAAATTATTTTCGGTATAATTATATCACTACAGTGATAATGGCCCCTTACTGTTCCATTGCATACCAAATTGAATGCAAACCCCTTGTGTCATTGTGATGCAAAGATAGTTTGAAATGACAATACATTTGATTTTCTTCTTTCAAAAAACAGACAGAACTGATCTGGACAAGTCTGATAGTTAAACAATAGGAATTTGCATGAAACTAAGAGCATGTATTTAGGGTTAACTTCTTGAAGATCTTAGCTGATACTGAAACCTAGAAAGGTATTCTTTTTAGCTCTGCTTAATGACCATCTAGTCACAGAAGGTAAGCTTGAGATTCCCATGGAAGAGGCTGACACTGACAGATGAAAACGAGGCTAAACAGAGTCATTATAAAAATCCCTCTGGTAAGACTCCAGAAAAGCAGAAGTTACAGCCAGATGTTGTTGTTGCCCAACTCATCTAAGCATACTTGATCATCGAGAAAGCTCAGTTCTGAGACTTCAAAGCAGCTGCTGGTGGCATGAAGAATAGAAGAAGGAAGCTTGTATTTTCCAGTGCTAGACCGTTTTGTAGGATGCCCACAAATTCATCCAACTTGAGTTCTTGAGGTATAAAAAAATCTGAAATCTATCCTAGATAGGTTTATATTATAGTCATAAGGATACTATCAAAGGAAAGTAACTTCATAACTTCCAATATCATAGAAATGATTGTAATACGTGACAAGCAAAAGTTAGCAGGATCCCTCCGGGAAATAGGCATAGATCCCATTTTAACATGAAAATGAAATTATAGGGAGACCAATAATTACCAAATATTGAACACAGTTACAATTATTCATATTGGATATAAAGAACTCACTAATTTCAGGACACAATAAATTCTTATTTAGACATGTCTTATTGAACACCATATTTTTCAAATCTTAGAATAGCTTTTAAACCTGAAGATTTATTTTCATTTATAGTTTAAAATTAATGCTGGATATGAGGAACTCAGCCTCACTTTTATTAGGTGTAGCCTTCAACAAAATCGGAGTGCCCTTAACTCCACTGCAGTGTTCAGCAAGCTCATCTTCTTATTGATGACTTCCTAGTCATTCAAACATCTTGTCTCCTCAGCTCCTCCCCTAACCTCTCCTGCTCTCCGCTCTCCTTCCACCTCTTTCCCTGTTCTAGTCTTGAACCTACCCCGACTCTGGTTCTGTATTCAAGGAGGATCTTATGAACAATGACAATGGTGCATTTTGTAATCTACTTTCAAATAGTCCTGTGGACAGGACAGCTGCTATTTCTGCTTTCATTTTGACCCTCTCTCTCTCCAACAGTACCCTGGTAAGCTGTGAAGAATTCACCTCATACTCACTCTTGGTCAGGGCACTTTGAATAGAGAGAGCAATGATCTCACCTTTTGTCATCTGGAGTCAGGTATCTATAAAAGGCCAGGTTTTAAATGACAATAGAGAGTAGAGGCAATGGGAGTTAGTCGCTTGTTTCTAATCCGGTACAGCTGCCTCTGAATTTTACGTGAGATCACAGCCTGACAAACCCATCATAGTTTGAAGATAATATTAAGATTAAAATCTGTTCAATACACCTCTACCATTGTGCTTGGCCTAGCCCACCTTAGACATGCTCAAACCATTCATGTTATCCTACAGTTGAGCAAAATCATGGACCATGAAGCCTACTTTATAATAACATGTTGCATATCTCACGGAATTTATTTGTTATTGTACTGAATATGAGGAACACAATATCTGTTTTAGCTTCACATTGTAGTGTTTAAAAGGTGTAAATCAGACCATTCTATGTCAAGAATCATTTGTATACTAAAACAAAAACTGAGAAGAGAAAAATGAAGATCCAAGAGCTTTAAATTCCAAGTCAAGGTCTAAGGAATGAATCAGAAGGCATTATTGTGTGTCTTAAGAAACAAATAAAACAAAATAGAAAACAAAACTATGTGTCTTGAAGCTAAAGAGCTGATATTACTGAAAACAATGTCTAGTCCTACAGATATATAAATAAATTGTAATGTACATAGAACTCACAGCCACAGACTCTCTTAAGTTATAGATTTAGTACAAAAAAACATAGGAGCCATCATAACCGTAGCAACAACATCTACACATATTTCAGAGAATGTAAAAGGACCTTCAACCTCCAAATTCTCCTGAACCTTCTTTGTCAGAAACACCCATCATTCAGTGTCTAAAGAGATTAGACTTCTTGCCTCAAAAAGCTTTGTAATGACAATTTCACAAGAGCTACTCTGAAGAAAAATCTTCATTTCTTCCTCTCTCCTTTTTATCCCTCACCTATAACTGCTAAGATCCAGGGCACTGAGAACAAAAATAGGAGCTGGGAGTAAGTACTATAATACCAGTTGCATGATTTTGCAATTTCACTAAAACCTGGAGATATTTATTGTAATAGATTCTAAGAACCTTGGATCAGTTTGAAGAAATATAATATCAGGACAAATTTATTGATATAATAGATATGACCAGAAGTTCTTTTTGTGTTAACTACTATAGCATGCAATATTTCTGTGGACTTGATCACATGACTGATTTGGAATTAAAGCTGATCTGTTTTGACTGAAATTGAGAAATCAGAATTCCCTTGGTATTCTATAGAGACAGACATTTAGCACAATTGGAATGTAGTGCTGACTTTATTATGTGCAGCTTCTTTATCTGTCTTCTCATTATGTTTTCAATGAGCTAGTTTATAGAATCAGTCTCCTGAATAAAAGGAAGACTGTGTTTTGTTAATGAGGTACCTTCTCATTTTCCAAAACTTACTTTATAATATTTTTCCTGGCCTTCACCAGAGTAGTTCTTGATATTTACCAGTTACTACACATTGAGAAAAGTGACATCCAGGATTTGAGAGAATTACTGGGCACTACTGTAAAATAAATCTAGTGGAAAAAAATCTTTTGTCCACCAGTCAAGGTAGAGGTTAATAGGAATCAGGTGACAAGGTGTTAATTCATGTCTGCTTGACGGTGGGTACTGTAGGCCTTCTGCCATTGTATAGTAATTTCTCTAGCTCAGAAGCAGACCTTAAATACCCCTATTTAACAATTGGCAAGATCCCTACAATTCTTTATGTACCCTTATAGAGTAAAAAGGCCAATTAGAACCCTTTAAAAGTGGGAATGTGAGGCTGGACATACAGATCAGAGGTTAAGAGCAGGAGCTGCTCTAACAGAGGATCCAGCTTCAGTTCCCAGAATCCAAATGGCAACAACTGTCCATTAACTCCAGTTCCAAGGGAGTCTGGTGTCCTCTTCTAACCTCTGCAGGCATTGCATGCCCTGGGTGCACTTACAAACACGCAGGCAATACTCTCATGCCCATAAAATAAAAGCAATAAATAAAATATTTAAAAAATCAAAGTGAGAATGCATTGATTGTAAATTTAATCAAAAACTCCGATGGTGACTCTAACTTCAGTGACTAATCTGCAGAGGATTTCTATTTTTTTATTTAAATTTTAAATTATGTGTATATGTGTCTCTGTGTGGGTATGTGCACATGAGTGTAGGTGCCCTCAGAAGCAAAAGGCATCACATAGCCCCCCTGGGACTGGAGTTATAGGCAGTTACTAGCCTCCTGACATGGGTGCTGAAACCAAACTTGGGTCCTCTACAAAAATACCATATGCTCTTAATGACTGAGCCAACTCTCCAACCCTTTATGTATGGTTTCTTTAGAACTAACAACATAGTTCATGGTACTTAACATTCAGTATTTATCTTGATGATATAGGTCACCAGGAATAGTTGCTTTCTACTCTCCATCTGTCATTCCCACAGTTTTGATCCTAAGTCTTGGGCCCCTAACAGTACATATGGGAAAGTTTTAGTCCCTAGGGTGGCCCTATACCAATGATTTTATAAGTAATCCACCATGACCAAATGAACGAAAAATTCAGTCCTCATGTACAATATTCTGGCACCACCAGGGCATGAAGATCTACCAATACAGCAGTCCCATATTGAGGTAGCCACGATGGACCATGATGAGATAAATTCTCCCAAGAGGCAGAATTTAGAACAGTGTTTTGTCTAGAAAAATGTTCCAGTGTGTGGATCTACATTGATTCATGGGCAATGGTAATGTTTTGGCTAAATGTCAAAAATTTGGAAGGAACACAATCAGAATTTATGATAAGAATTGATGTGGATGAGATATGCAACCTCTCAGATGACCACAGAATTTAAGCATATTTATGACATGTACAAATATTGTTGAGTAATCTCAGCAGAAGAGGAACTCAGTGATCAAATGGACTTCTAGATAACTCATTCTGTAGACATGGGTCACCTTGTCTATTAGACACTCCTCCATAACCACATGTTTCTGCACAGTGTGTATGTGAATTCTGTTTTTACTTAGTATCATGGACTTCTACTTACCAACTCTTTTTTCTAAGTGTTCAGTTTTCCAACAGCAGAAACTGGCATCCTCTATGAAAAGGAAGCCTTTTGTTCTAATAGAAATAGACACATTGTGTATGTATTTTCTTTTGCTATCTGCAATTCTTTTGGCAAAATATCTCCATCTTTGGGTTTATTTTAAAAATTCACTATTGGGTTATTCCACTCTACATTGCTTCTGAACAAGGAACTCATCTCAAAGAAAGCGTCACTAGCTGGATTATGCTAGTGGAATCTTACTGCGTTTAATATAGAGTAATGGCTTTTTGAAGACTGAATTGCAATGCCAGCTAGGTGATAACATACTTTGGAGATGAGACTATCATCTGTGTGGGACATATATTCTCAATGATAGTGATTTTTGAGTAGTGTTGATACCTGAGTCCAAAAGTCACTGGGTGAAAATAAAAATGACTCTTTTCCCTGTCACCCTGAATGATCCTACAGTGAAAGTTTTAGTTTTTGGTTACCACAGCTTTGAATTCTGCTGGTATAGTATTCTTAGTTGCCAAGATATGAAAATGATTGCAAGGTGAGAAATTGTGAATGCCACTTGGTAATTTTGGCTTACTTATACAAGTAAACCAATAAGAAAAACAAAAAGAAAAAATGAAACCAAAACATAATAGTTACAGTACCAGCTCAGGTGATTAATCTTCTCAATGAAATCTGAGTACTTATCATACAATAGAACAGGTAGAGGTATAGGATATCTTTGGGATATAGGTCAGTTTCAGTTTTCCAGAACATAGATACCAATACATAGTTAAAAATACAAAAAAAAAAAAAAAAAAAAAAAACTATTCATGAGGATGTTTCTTGATAACAGTTAAGAAGCAGGAGTTCAGTAAAATGGAAAGGAAGCATAGAAGTAAAGGGAAAGAAAGAGCCCAGGACAAGGGGATATTATGAAACAGATGTTACCAAGGAGGGACTGGAGAAAATGGAAGTATTCAACTGGGAAAGGCTGAGGGAAGGAACGTAAAAGGAACACGGGGATAAAAGTGAAGAAGGAACTCAAGAGAGGGGGGATAACAGGAGACAGGTATCATCAAGGGGAAAATGGGTTGCTTAAACTGGGGAGGGGGGAGGAATGTTAGATAGGAAGAGAGAGAGAGGAGAGATCAATAGAGCTTAGGTGTCATAAAAGCAAGAGTGAAATGTATCAACTCAAGACTCCCTGAAAAATACATAAACAATATCTGAACATGAATGCATGTGTACACCTGAAGGCTATATAACAAGGAACATACTGCCAGAAAGGAGAAGCCTCCCTCTGAGTTATTGATCACATAGTCCAAGAAACTCCCAAAATAACACAGGCTATTGCCACAACCCTTGTTTACCTCCCAGAACGTGAAGGTAAGACTCTGGTGCTGAAAACAGAGCATACTTAGGACACAGGACTTAGAACAATAGAACTGTAACTGACCTGGAAGCCTTCTCCCTGAAGACTAGCTCTCATAATTCTAGAGGAGACTATGCAAGACACTGAGGAAGAAAATCAATCAATGGTCCAACCCAGCCTAATAGCCACAATGCCTGGCAGAGTGAACCATCTCTATCGGTGCAGTGGTAGCGTTTTTATCTTGGGGGTGATCAACAGCTATCTAACTGGACTTAAACCCTCTCAACAGGAGGGAATTCATAGATGACACTGAAAATATAGCCAAATACATATGGCTAGAGAGGTCATAAATCCTAGAGAAAGCCCTATCTCTGTCTGATCTCGTGACAGATTTCTTACTATTTCTTACTATATGCTAAATATAGATCTTTATATTTACAGACAAGAATACAATACACCAATCATCAAAGAAGCTTATTTTTTCAACAGTTGGAGGCTATTACAGAGTTCCACAACTGGTCACACAGAGAGAATATATGCCTGAGAGATGTGAAACCCTAAGTGACACATCTATAGTGGAACCCCTACAACTAAAATTTATGGAACATAGCAGAATAGAAGTAGAGATATTAATATATCCCTCAACTCTCATCAGCAAAGCTTCCTCATACAAAAAAAATGCAATACACACAGAAGGCCATAACTGAGTAAGTTTTAAAGAGACTGCAGAGTGTATGTCCCTGGATAGGACTCTTATATTAAGCCTCACCCACCCACAGCTCAGGGACCATTGTGGAAGACAGAAGTTGGAAAGTTTGTAAAAGCCAGAGTTGGTGCATGAACATAAAAAAAAAAAAAAACAGATTTTCAGGCCACTGAAAACTTGCCCATATGAACTTGTAGCATATACAAGACCAAACCATGACAATTCAATCAGACAAAAACCAGCACAGAGCAGGGGTAATGGGCAGCAGGCCTCAACCCTAGTCAAGGAGCTATTGGTAAAAGATTACTGTGAATGAACTTGCACTGAGGGACATCTGGGTACAAGTGTTTGACTGGATAGGAATTAACATATATGACAGATACATGAAATCCCATGGGGGACTTATTAGGGGTATGGGTGGAGGTGGGGTCTAAACCTGATTAAGATATATTAAATGAAATGTACAAAAATAAAAATATTTTAAAAAGAAGCTTCTCTGACCTAAGTTGAGAGTAGCCTAGAACTATGAATATAAACATAAATATTTAGGAGGCCATTTGAACCATGACCATTTAGTCAAATAACAATAGCAGGTTCTACCCTAGGGAATATGACCTTCCCAGTCATGGGGTTTTGTTCAGAATTACAGTAGCAGGAATGAATTCTCCCCTGTTGATCAGGCCTCAAATCCAGTAAGAAATTGGTTAGTTATCCCATAAACATTCGTGTCACTCTTACACCAAGGCCTCTAATCTTGTAGAGCCCAATGTTACAGAGACAAAAGACACAAAGTCTCCTAACCAATTACTGTCAGTGGTCATAAGTACAGCCAGTCTACTTATACCCCATGACTTCCAGACCATACATTTTAGTATTGCCCTCCCATGTGAACAGGAGACAATGAGGTCACCAAAAACTATGTGTCAGTTTTCTTATTTTCATGGCTTATCTCTTCTACCCTCTGTGAAGTATGTGTCTTAGTAAGGTATTCAACCTATCAGCTCTTTCATGCTTATCTCTGTCAACCAGTTTGACATTATCAATATATTAAATTAATTTGCTATTTGATATGATATGCATGTTAACAGTATAGTCTCTAAAGAACAGAAAAATCTCATTACTGCTAACCACATGGCCTCTACTTCTACCATGAGATGGTTCATTTTAATATCAAAAAATGATGATAAAAGCTATGACTATCTACTAGCATCCTCTGACAACACCCCAAAAAGGGAAAGAAAGGCTGCCTCCTCCTTATTGGTTAATGGAGTAGAATCTCTGCCACCAATATGATCCCCACTGACACTGTGGAATGTAAAATTCATTACTCCAAAGTAAATGAAAGTTCTTGCTCTGTGCTTGGCTGTCCCAGGAGAGGTGTTAGAACATCTCATTTTCACAACATTGAAGGTCTAGACCTTCCAACTTAGACTGTTGTGGGAAGTGAGGGGATAGAACAATGTTTTTCTCTCTGACATTTGTTTGGAATAGAATAGCTAACAATTGTCAGAAAGTTTCTGACTTATTAGGAGGCCCTTTTCCTGGTCCTTTGACTAAAGAGAGAAGGTTTTGTTGGAACTGTTTTATCTGTGCCTTTTGACATATTCAGGCCGTTGGCTTCTTTAAATTTAAATTTCATAGGCCAGGTATGGTGGCACATGCCTTTAATCTGAGCACTCAAGAGGCAGAGACAGGCAGATCTCTGTGAGTTTCAGAGAATTATACAGTAACCTAGGATTCTATAGTGATATCCTGTCTCAAAAATAAATAAAATAAATTCAAGTATATGAGGCAAATACGAATGACAGAAAATTTAACACTATGTCATTTCCTATGTCCCATGGTCCCTAGATCGGCCTTCTCTCTACCTTTTAGGGTCTTCTTATGTTTGTTGTACACATAATTGCTGGAATTTTGAGTTATATTTAGTAAGAGCAGAGGGGGAAAGGCATACCTGATACAGCTTTATGAAGGATAAAGTCTTTTGTGTCCATTTAAAATGAACCTCTGACCACAGCATTCCATGTAGTCGTCCTTCCAGTGACTTCTATTGATAATAGGAACACAAAGTCCTGACAATGGTCAACAAGACCCTACATAAATATGCCACCTCTTTATCTCATATTTTCCCCTTTCTCAATCTCTTATACCTGTAAAAGCTCTCATCAAACATTCTTGTATAATATTAATGAATTATGTCATCTCTTTTTTGGTTTATATGTATATGTGAGTGTGTGTGATATATATGCATGGGGAGAGGTCCATGCCCATGAACATGCAAAGACTACAAAGGACAACAGGAATCAAGCTCTATCACCCTCCATCTTATTCCCTTGAGACAACATCTCATTGAACTAGACTAGCAGCCAGCAAGCCCCAGCAATCCCTCTGTGTCTGCTTCCCATATCATAGAGCTTGCACATGTAGCCAAATCTGGCTTTTACATAGGCTCTAGGGATTTGAACTCAGATCCTCATGCTTGTGCAATAAGAGTTCTTACCCACTTAGCCACCACTCTAGACTGAAATTATCTCTTTTTAATATTGCAATTAATCATTTGAGTGTCTATCTATACATACTGAAAAGTCCATCCGTCTCTCTCTACTTCCCAGAATTGTCTAAAAATCTGAGATGTATGCTCATTCCAAAGGGACTGTAGGATTTAGGACTCTAAAAATCACTGGATTTTTTTTTTTCTTTAAAGAATTTGTAGGTATAATGAAGCTTTCCCGTTAATATGCCAAAATGCATGACAAAGAAGACTTTGCACATGCAATTAAGGCTGCCATTTAGTTGACCTTAGGTTACTAATTGGTTGACCTTAAGACGGGGAGATGTCTCTGGGTTATCCAGGTAGACACAATCTAATCACATCTGATTAAAAGCATCAGAAGAAAGCGAAAGGGAAGGCAGCGTTGTGAAGCATAAGAAAGACCTGACATGCCACTTCCTTTCTGGTTTGAGGTTGAGGAGGACCACAGGAGATTTAGTCCCCACAGGGGGATTAAAGACTGAAACAGGTCCTCAGCAACAAGGAAAGGATCAGTGACCTTCACCTTACAGCTCAACACACTAAATTTTATCAAAAATGTTAAAAGAAGATTTTTCTTCCAAGTCTCCAGATTTAAAAAAAAAAAAAAAATCCCACTCTGTCCAATGCCTTGATTTGGGGCTTGTAGAACGCCAAACAAATGATCCAATCATGCTGTGTAAAGTTCCTGACCGATAGAACTATGAGCTAAATTTAAATGGGTACCTCTATAAGCTTCTGCACTTACAGTGCCTTATTAAATAAGAATGGGATTCATTCTTGCTTCCAATACCAGACAGACTGTGCACTGGAGAGACAAACTAGTTTCTTATTTTCTCCAGGCATGATATTGACTTTTTTTTCTTTTTCTTTCACCATTGATACTGTTGAGTTTTTATACTACTGTTGTTGGAAACCACCCAGCTTTCTTGTTCACCATCATGATAAAGCATATGGTGTGCCCAGTTCTCAGAAAGGTGTTATTTTTCCTAAGGAAGCCTGGACTCATAAACTTACAACTAAAGTGTACCAGGTAAAGATTAATTGGGTTTACACAATAGCTCATTCATGGTTTCTGGGTTAAAACACTACATTAAGGTAGGTCCTGGAGGGCATCTTGCTTTAGCCACTAATGTGCTAGAATCCGACTTTCGTAATAGCATTCTAGCCAGTGATATCCTGTTTGCCAAAACCAGGTACAGAATGTCTTTATATGCTGTCACATTTCACCTTAGTTTAAGATGAATGGAAGGCATTGAATTATATCCTTCTGAAACTTGTTTGTTGAAGTCCTTACTCCCCTCCTCCCATGCTTTAGAATGTGACCTTATTTGAAAATAATGTCTTAACGGAGGTAATCAAATTAAAGCTGTTGTGTTTGGGGCAGAACCTAATGCAGTACTACTAGTGTTTTCATAAAAGGGGAAATTTGAACACAGAGAAAAGTATACAGCAAAGAAGATATTAAGAAACATGGGAGAAAGACAGCCATATAGATAGAAGGCAGGGAGAAGGCCAGAAAAGGCCATCTGCTCAAACTCTCACAAGAAACCAACCTTACAGACACCTTGATTTTACAAGTCTCTTCCTAAACCATAAGATAGTGAACATTGTGTTCGTTTAAGTAATGAAGCTTCTGGTACTTTCTTAAGGCTGTCCTTGTAAACTCAAAGACTGGGCCTATACTCACCACAGAGCACCCTATTTCCTATGTCTTGTATTATCTGCCTGGACAACTAAAGATAGTTTAGTTTGTGGGACATAAAAACAGACTCAAATCAGTTGTCCAGACCTGCCCTTCCTCTGAGGAGCAGCCCGTGACAATGTTACCCGTTCATCCTGGTTTGCATAAGATTTTCTGGTTTTGCATAGAACATGATGCATCCTAGAAATCCCTTGGACTTATGCAAACTTATTTGGTTGACTACTCTGGAGTCTTTCCTGTCATAAAACCTTAATTGGAATCATATAAATCAATCAGAGCAGTTCTAATAACATTGAAACACAAAATATATGTTTGATATTTTCATTTTCTCCCTGGATACCATATTAGTTCCTAATCATTTTCCTGTCTCTTCTCAAATGCCCTAGTCTCCGAAATCACGTGGGCTAGGAGGAAAAGGTCACGTGGCTAATTTAAAGCTGCTATTGTCACTTTTACCCCAGAGCAAGAACTACTTACAACAATATACCGATATAGGTTCCTAAAATTATTCCTTCAGGGCAAGTAAAGTTGGCTCCAAGCAGACTTACAACCTCCAGAAGTAGCTGACTTTTGTTGTTGTTGCTGCTGCTGTTTAATACTCCTTTCTTTTGACAGCTCATTTTTTAATTAACACAAAATTTTACATATTTATAGTGTACTATGTGATGTTTTAATGCATGAAGATACAGTATAGTGTTCAATTGGGTTAAGCATACCTATATCTTCAAACAGAGTTCTCTCTCTCTCTCTCTCTCTTTCTCTCTAAAGCTCTGCTGGCTTTCCCACTATTTGGCCAATCATGATGGAAGAGGCTATCTTCTTTATCTCTTTATTTCTTTTGCAAAACAATTCCAAACAAATACAATAGACTTTCATTGAATGAGGCTAATCCTGTTATAACTAAAGTCCACCAAAAGAATGAACAAATAAAAACAGAAGTTGATAGAGTAAATTAAATGAGAAGGAAAGTATTTTGAAGGGAAGTAAAAAAGCTCAAGGCCATCAGACCTAGGACTGGACAAAGAGCGATCATCTAGAAAACAAGGACCATAGAAGGGAGGATTCTGATTTTACAAGTGGATTTACAGTGAATTTTAATAGAGAATATAAACAGGATCTTCAGAGGGGTCAGACAAATGTAGCATATTGGGAGGTGTCAATATAAAATACAAGGATCTCTGACAATTAGTTTAGCATCCCAAGGGATGCTAAATACAATTCCTTTACAAATGATCACAATCACTTTACAGGACATCACTGTAGAAGGAGCTAGCAAAGAAGAAACTCTGAGTGCAAATAAAGCGTCATACAAAGGAGTAAGAAAAAAGTGTGATGGATCCTATGTACAAAAGCACACAGCATTTTCAAAGACAGAGGAAAAAGGGATAAGAAAGGGACTTTTAATTTAGGTTCCACTGGTCACTTTTTAATTTGCATAATTTCAGTAAAATGGGGAACATGGTAGAAAGCAATACACTTGAAGAAACTAGGAAAACACATCCGAGATAGATGCTCTGTTGATGGAGATGAGACAGAGTAACACATAGAGGGTAGGTGTTCAAAGTGGAGCCTTGTATCACTATGCTGTTATATATGTCGGGTCTGCCATAATGGGGATAGAAGAATGAAAGAAAAAGTAAGACAGACAGGAACTGGGCCAGATCAGCAGCAGGCCATAGGTAAAGAACATCGATGAAGAACAACTGGGCTATGATTATGTCATTAGGAGGCAAGGGGCGGGGAAAAGAAAGAAGCCACCACCAGAGACATTTTACATGGTGCCTCGAAAGAGATCATTGACAGGGATAACGTCTTTTCAAAATTGTCTTCAGTGGTAAAGAAAGGAGGAACAAAAAGGGAATAAAACTTGCAGACCATCATGGGTTGTTTCACCTTGATTTGCCTTGTGAGTTTCATAAACTTCATTTTAATGTACTTGGAGGGAGCAGTACTACATCTGAATATCTAAATATAAATTTTATCATGAGTTTGGTACTAAATTTATTCTATGTAACTAGTAATCTTAATTATGAAGCATAAGTTTTCATATTCTGGTTCAAAATCAAGGTACATGCACATAAGCAGTCCTTAAAGGCAACATGAATCCCAATTTATATGTGAAAATCAATCTTAGGTTTAGAAGACAGGGAAAGATTTAAGAAGAACTGATTTCTCATTCCTGTTAAGGACTATGAAATGAAATAAACTGTGAAGCCCTTCTCTGTGACATGAAGCTGTTGTTTCTTGAATGTGTTCCTTCTTTTTGCAATCTAAACACTCAATGTAGTTTTAACACACTTTGAATTCTTTCATCAATTTCACAAACGTTGTTTAAAATTCCAAAAAGACTAGAAGTTGAGTACTCTTTAAATTTCTATATAATGTTGAACTCATTGAATCATACTCATCTAATCAGTACCCAAATCCCATATAACACTCATGGAAAAAAAAAAAAGAACCTTAAATTTTTAAAGAAATGTTCCATAAGAATGCTCAGTACAAGATGTTCAAGCGTCGGTTTTAGAAACTTTTTTTCATATAAATGAGGCCACTGGTTTTGCAATTTTTCTCTTTCAATATTAAAAGAGCAAAAGCAAATATAACTAGCCATTGAAGACTTGGGGATTTTTATAAAATGAAAATGCTTTATCTTTAATCATTATTGGTTTCTAGTCATTTGCTGGCTCTGAATAGTAATTATTAACTGAGCTTTATGCCAATTATTTGCTAAACTCTCTGTGGTTTCAAGAAAAATAAAAAGCAAAAGGAGATGACATTAGGCATTGTAAGGATACCTAGAAAGCAGAAAAGTGTGGGACCCAGCGTTAGCAGTCATATCCCTGATATTGACCTGTCACTTCCAGGGCTAAGTGGCATCAAGCTCCATGAAGGACAAAAACAACAGCCTATTTCAAACTGAGCGAGAGTAACCTACCTCCTAATGACAGTCTCACACTTAAGAGAACATCCAATAAGAAACTTCACAATTAGGCCGAACTTCTTTGGAAATTCTCCTTTAAATTTGTATTATATTTACTTATTTGTTCTGTATTTGGATATGTGTGTGTTATATTACACAAGGAGAGGTCATAAGAAAACCTGTGGGAGTCAGATCTGGTTCTCTTCTTCTATCATATGAGTCCCAGAATCAAATTCAGGTCATATGGCTTGGTAACAAGTTCCTTTACCTGGTGAGTCATCTTGCTGGTCCTTGGCTAAGTTTTATACTAAGACATCCTAGTATATGGCATATTTTATGTCCTCCATACAAGTTTTCTTTATATAGGGTATCATATCCATGTCTGGGTTGGGGGTAGTTGTATGGTTTGAATATCTACACCTGGCATAAGCTATATTATCTCAAAAAGTACACTCATTTCTTTAGAAAGGTTCTGAGACTTCTTATTTTCTTTAATTTGATTTTTATTGAATTTTTGTGATTTTCACACAATATTGTTTGATGGTATTTAGATCCCCACCCAGATTCACACCTCTTCCCACTGTCCTCCACCCAATTTTGTATATATATATATATATATATATATATATACATATATATATATATATATATATATATATATATGTCTACAAAGTCTGATGAGTGTCTTCAAATGTCCTTCAGTGTAAGTCCATCCACTGGGCCTACCCAGAGTACCATCTCTATAAAGACACTGTCTCTCTCCTTCCGAGCAGACATCAATTGCCAAACGTTCTTTAGGTTGGATTGGGATTTCTTATCCAAGTCCCCTTGTCTATACTAGAATTTTGTCTGACTTGAGTTTTCTCCTCTTCCTCCTCCTCCTCCCTCCTCCTCCTCCTCCTCCTCCTCCTCCTCCTCCTCCTCCTCCTCCTCCTCTTTCTCCTCCTCCTCCTCCTCCTCTTCCTCTTCTTGGCAGAGTCTCCTTAATTTAGCACAGGCTAGCCTGGAACTCACTATATAGCTCAACCTAGCCTCAAACTCTCATGGTCTACCTGCCTCCAACTCCCTAGTTCTTGAATAACAAATGTCTGATCCATGTCTTACTTGAAGGACATTCTTGTTAAAGTCCGGACTGACTAGCACTGCTTCTTGGGGCAGGTGCTATATAAATAATAAAATGTCAGCTCTAAAACACAAATACATGAAATTAACCTGTAATGCTTGTTTAAACTGCAGATTTAAGTCTGGTGCGTAGATATTTTGATCGATTAAATTGAGAGGGAGACCACTAACTCTACCTTAATAAAATCAAAATCTGTGCTATAATGAAAGTAGTAGAGGATCATGCATTGAGAAATATGGCATAGAGAAGATTTAAAAATTGATTTAGAGGGCTAGAGAGATGGCTCAGCAGTTAAGAGCATTGGCTGCTCTTGCAGATCACCCAGGTTTGGTTCTCAACACCCACTGTAGTTAACAATCATTCATAATGCTACTTCCCAGGGGTCTGACCTCCTCTTCTGGCCTCAGTAGGCATTACACACATGGGTGCGCTTACATCCATGCAGGCAAAACACTCCTACACAAGATAAAAGCAAATAAATACAAAATTTTAAAGATTCATTTGTGACACTGTCTGTGTTATCTAGAATTACTTGAAACTATTCAGAACTCTACTTAGCCTTACAACCTTGCACTAAAGTTCTCTAAAGTCTATTTCTGTATAGTAAAAAGATACGCCCCCCATAGAATAAGAAGATAACTAATCAGGAATGAAAGAAATTTTTATGTTTAATATCACACCCAAATAAGAAAAACTGCTATGAGAGATGTTACTATACAAGGCAGTTATAATTCACAACAACTCACTTCTGGACTGTTAGATTCTATTAGTGGAAGTCATTAAAAGATCCCATTCAGCTGGACTTGGAAGTCTGATGAAATCAGAGCCCACTGGGAGATGGCAGCAGGGAAACTGAAGCAAACCACAATCCAATGAAACAAGGAAAGAGGTTGTGTATTGACAGAGAGCACAGCATACTCTTTAGCCAGCAAGAAATTAATTTCAGTCAGCTAATCTCACTGAAACACTCTACTTTATGTAATGTGATGTTTTAGAACACCCCTCAGTGACTCATCTTTCCTATCTGTAAAGCAAGGCTAATAATACCTGTTTTATAGGACTCATGTAAAGATTCAATTGATTAACTCTGGTAAAATATTTAAGACTGCCTAACACACAATAACTTCCAAGCACCCTTTTTCAATTAACTAGAAGGAGGTCTGTGTTACACTCAGGAAGATGGGCTTAAATAATAAAACCTTCCACATAGGTAAGCCAAATCCCTTCTCTTTCAATTTAAACTTGGATACTATTATTCTGCGTTTCATGGCCACAGGGAATAGTAAGACACTACTCACTTCAAGATGACCCTTCACACGTGGACTGATTTCAAATTATTGGAAAGAGTTGTGGATGTAGAGCTCTTCAGGGACAAGTGTGTCCCAATGTAATTTCACAAAGTAATGTCAGGAAGGAAACAATCAATGTTACTCCAGTGTTACTCCCAAGCAAAGCTCTTCAAGGAAACTCTTGTAATCCATCTCTAGACCAGAAGCTTGAAGAATCACTGCCCAGCAAGAGAGAGGTACACTCACGTCTTGCTACACTTAGGTGCTAACACTGAAAACTAGAAATGTGATAATTTATTAAGTCAAAATATTTTTGAAATGTTTTATAGAACATTTCATTCAATCTAAACTTTATTTAATTTTTTAAAGTACTTGGATTGAAGTGAGGATCTCATATAGGCTAGGCAAGCACTCTTCAACTGAACTATACACCCAACCCAATCTTTTATTTTAATTTTAAGGTGGGGAGGGGTCTTGCTAACCTGACCCTGCTGAACTTGAACTCCTTATGTACCTCTTCCAGGCTTTCAATTTACTATCTTCCTGACTCAGACACCCAAGAAGCTGGATTATTCTCTCATGTTTTAATTTTAATACCAACTTAAGGCAGAAGCATCATCTGCACATATTTGGATTCTCACAAAATATAGAAAACATTTCATATGAATAACTAAAAGATCCTATTTCTTTCTGTTCATCCACCACTTCTGGCTCTTACAGACTTTCCACCCCACCTTGTGCTTTTCTATATCCTCTTCTGTAATGATCCCTGAATCTTGGGAAGCAGAAGTTTGATATCCTATTCAGGGATAAATGCTCTGCAGTCTCCTGTTCTCTGTACATTGGCCATTTGTGGGTTTCTGTGTTAATTATTACCTGCTGCATAAGAAAATTCCCCACAGCCATAGTATCAGCATGCACAAGTCCCATGCAAGCTCAAACCAGAAAAATTCCAGCATAGACACGGGGAAGTGGCTAAGAAATTTCATCCCAAACTAAGGACCTTAGGGCAACCAATGCATGCTGGGAGGAGGAGAGACAGTATCTTTCAAGTGTGGAACTTTTGATAGGTTATCCAGGCTGCAGTGGATCAACCCACACTGAAGGACATTTGGGGAACACAAATTGCAGTCCTTAGGCTCTGGGTCTTCATATATGTGTATATATTTGCTAAATCAGAGGAGGGAGCAGTGGAGGGACGTAGAGATAGGGAAGGGGTCTAAGGACTACCAAATTATATTGTAGGAAAATTGCAAAATTTCAATTAAAACAGTAATAATAATAATAGTAAATAAATAAAACAATGACAAAAAACAAGAAGCATCATTGGTAATAATAAAGTTTAAGGAAATCAAAAACTAAAAACATTTCACCTATTACAAGTAACTGGACAAATTAAAATTTTAAAGACTGACAAATTCTGTGCATGTTCAGTGGGAACAATAACAGGCAGCTTCTCCATTCACAAAGGCTCTCTTTACCATCTCCTTGCTCTGCTCTTTATTCTTCGCAATAATCTCCCCAATAAATCATCTAACATGCCCTATCCAAACTCAGGGGACCCAGATAACATAGTAATGTACTTAATTTCTTTGCCTTTCAATTTCATCATCTGTAAATAACGATAATGATAATAACATGGGGGGCATTTTACGAAGTAAAACAGATGCTATATTTAAGAGTCTTGACACAGAACTTAGGACCTTGGAAAAGGTCAATAAAAATGAGTCTAACATGATTAGCATTAAAAATAAAAGTAAAATGACACATAAAATATGTATAGATTAGGGACAATTTAAATTTTCTTTCTTCTGTTTGTCCATATTTTATATAAAATTAAAAAGATATATATGATAAACTCAAAAGTAGACACTAGTGACTCTAAAAACAGGATTTTTGGTAAACACTCCAACTGTCAATTACAGAATTGATAGGTTAAATAATATTTGATGCTCACCAACTGAACACTTCCATACTTGGGACTTCCCAGACTTCTCTCCATTCTCATTAAGCTGTAAGATTATTTCACAGAATTGCTCCAATCCCTGTAAGAGATAAGGATGAATCTTTCACAATACACACAGAATCCTTTCTTTCAAGTAGTTGTAGAAAATGTTGCATACCTCAGATGTTAACATATGTCAATCTTTTGTTGTTTTCCTCAAAACAAAATTGGAAAACATAACAAAAGGGAATCAAAATGTTTCAAGTTGATATTTTCCCAAGAAGCATAGAATTTTAGATTCAGTGTTTTTTTTAAAATCACTTAAAACATCTCTGCCATATGTCCGTGGAAAATGGCAGAATTTTAAATTACTGGAGATCATACAAAGTGACAGAATCCAAACACTAAAGCACTGTTTTTCTTCAGTTTAAGAATTCTATTTTTATGCATTGCTTTCTTTTAATGTTTTCAAATATAACTATTAATTGAACTTTTTACAATTTCATACAATATTTTTATCATATTTAGATCTCCTCCCATATCTGAACCAACTCTCCTTTCTAACACAGAGAACCACAACTGGTCAACCTGCAGAGAACAAGAGGCTTCAGACTACTTAGCCCCAAATTGGACACCTATTTCAAACTACTGCCTCCTGAGGCTCCCCAACTAATAAGGACAGCTAGGTTGGAGCTTAATTAATCTCTGGCTCCTCTGCATCAGTGACCATGAGAAAAGCATGAATCTTGAGCCATCTAAGTCTTGGCAAAAGGCATTATGATCCTCTTGCACAATGGAGTTTTCAGCCTGCAAGATATGATTCTATGTAATCTTCTTTCTTAATCATTTTTCTCTCTACCAAGGAACCCACCATGTTACTTATCATGTCTCATTTCTGGTGAGGAATGAAGTTTTCGGTCTTGCCTGCTTTAATATAGTTGCTAAATTCACAACCAAATTCAACTAAACCTTTGAAAAAAGATAAATCCAATGCTCCTCAAAGTGTTCAGTAAAACAAAAAATGGAAGGAACACTTCTGAACTCATTTCACAAGGCCTGACACCCAAAGCCGGACAAGGATATAACCAAAACAACAAAAAGTTATAGACCAGTTTCCCTAATGAACATAGACAAAATAGTTCTCAAAAAAATGCTTACAAACTGAATCCAAGAACATTTAATAGAATAATAAATCATTTCTAAATTACGTTTATTCTAGGGATGAAAGGATGGAGAGATGCAAGGAAAATATAAAGATTGCTGTACATTAATAGAGGGAATAATACATAAAAGAAGAACTAATGAGTTATAACAATTATAAAGATAGACATACTGAATGTAAAGGTGAGAACCAACTCCTGAAAGGCGTCCTCTGACGTCCACACAAGCGTATGGTATGTGTGTTGGTATGTGTATGCCTGAATGTATACACACACATTGATTTTGTTTATAATAAGTGACTTTTCTATATATCAATACAAAACTTGTAAAGAGAAAAATTCTTATTAACATATTTGCTTAAAATAAGAACAAACCCCTAAGAATGAACCTAACTAGGATGGCAAAAGACCTCTATAATGAAAACTTTAAGACATTAAATAAGGAAATTGAAGACAACACAAGATGAAAAACACTTCCCATGCTCATGGATTGGCAGAATTAATATTGTAAAAATGGTTATATTATGAAATGTGATCTACAAACGTAATGCAATATCCATTACAATTCTAGTAAGTTTGTCATAAAATTTGAAAAAAATCAGTCGTGATATTCATATAGACACACAAAAGTCCCTGAATAGCCAAACAATCTTTGGCAAAAAGAACAATGCTGGAGTTATCACAATATGCAGTCTCAAATTATTCTAAAGAGCTATTGTAACAAAAATGCAAGAAACTGGAAAAAAGGAGACATGTAGAACAGTAGAATAAAATAGAAGACCTAGAAACAAACCCACACAGATTAGTGTCCTCATTTTAGAAAAAGATGTCAAAAATATACATTGAACAAAAGAGCTTCTTCAACAGATAGGCAAGAAAAATTGTATATTCACATATAAGAAAATGAAACTGAAAAATTCAAATGAATCAGAAGCCTTAACATAAGACCTCAGGTGTTATCATTGAAAGATGAAAATGGGCAAAACACTTAAAGATATAGACATAGGCAAGGACATTCTTTAAAAGATCCTAATGACAGAGAAAATTAAAATTGGAAAATGAGGGCTGGAGAGATAGTTAAACCATCTCTTGTCTGCTCTTGCAGAGGACTCGTTTTCAGTTCCCAGCACCCACATGGTGGCTAACAATCATTCATAATGCCAGTTCCAGGGGATCTGGTGCCCTCTTTTGGGCTCCGTATACTTTGCATGACCTAGATACACTCACATACATACAGGCAAAACACTCATATATAAAAAATAAAAATAAATAAATATTTAAAATTGACAAATGAGACTATATGACACTAAAAATGTTGTACATGGCAAAGGACACAATCACCAGGACCAGAGAGAGGAGAGTCTACCAAATGGAAGAAACTAAAACTTTTTCAATGATTTTTTGACAGGAGATTGATTCCTAGAATACATAAAAGTTCAAAATAGTAAATACTACAAAGGACCAAAAATGTTTTTAAAAGTGTTCTACATCCTTAGTCATAAGGCAAATTGCAAATTAAAACTACTTCAAAAGTCCATCTTACTCCACAAACGAAACACAAGTACTGATGAGGATTGGGGGAAGTGGAATCCCTACACACTGAAGCCAGGAATGCAGTAAACTGTGCAGACACTGTGGAAATCAGTATGGAGTTTCCTTAAAAAGTTTAAACAGAACCATTTACATCACTTAGCTATACCACTCCTTAGTATGGAAACAAAAGGCACTTAAGTCAACATTCCACAGAGATACTTGCATGTCCATGTTTATTGATACTCTATTCACAATAGCAGCAAAATAGAACCAGCTGACATAGGACCAACAGAAGAATGGAGAAAGAAAATGTGGTGCATATGTTCAATAGAATCTTATTTAAATATAAGAAAAACCAGTATCATGACATTTCCAGGAAAATGGATGGAAATGAAAATCATTACATTAAGCAAAATAAGCCAGACTCAGATAATTTCATATTTTCTCTCGTATGCAGAACAGTATTTAGACATGTGTTATATAAGTGTTCATATATCTATGTTTTTGTACATAAATTATGAAACTTGAAAGGGTAGGAAAAGATACTAAAGGGATGAGAGAAGAGAAGAGAAAGTTATAGAATACATGTGTCATGAATAAAGATTACTTGGGAAGAAAAATAAAAGTACCAGCAAGAAGCAGGAACAAAGGGTGGGAAGGGAAGGGAATAACATAAACTAAAGTAGGATATGAATGTAAGAAAATGCCATAATGAGATCCATTACTTTCTATTCTAAAATTTTTACATTAGCTTTAAAAAGAGGTATAGGAGCAAAAGACACACACACACACACACACACACACACATACACACACACACACAGTCCTTCAGTTGGCACTCTTTCTGTTGGCATTGAGTATTAAGTAATCTTTCATCATTGAAGGTTGTGTATTACTGAGTCCTTACTACTTTAACATCTAAGGATTTAAGTTGGATGTGGTGGCATATATCTTTAATCCCAGCACTCAGGAGGCAGAGCAAGCTGATCTATTTGAGTTGAAGGTCAACCTGGTCTACGTAGAGAACTTCAGGGCAGCTGGGACTACAAGAAGCCTCAGTCTCAAAAACAAAACAAAACAACAACAACAGAAAAACAGTTGAAGAGATTGTTATCTAAGAAACTATTTCCACTTCCCTGAAGGCCCATTTTCTCGATTTCTCCTGGTACCAGTAAGTGTCTCAGTCTGGATTCTGCTTCTGCCACAATCAATACTGCAGCATTCCTAAGGCACAGTGTGGTTATGTCTTAGTAAAAACCAGCCTACTTAGTGTCCATTTTAAGGCCAAGAATGAACCCAAACTGATGAGAACCTTTTCATTCAGAATTCTCTCAGAACTGTCCTATAGAATAAGGGCCCAATCTATTTTATTGAAACAATATATCCAGCATGAAATTGGGAAGTAAAAGTCAGACACTTAGAATATTTGTCAGTGACTTAGTCATGCAACTACTAGACCAGCATCAGTCCATACCATTACATGAATCAAAGTTAGTGGTAGACAAGATCCCACAGAAAACACTCATTCTGTGTTTCCTCATTCTGAGGAAAAAGAGCAGCCTATTCTGAGTAGAGAACATGAGCAAATAGTAATCTTAAGATTCTTTTAAAATCTATGTAAGAATGGAAAGATGCAACTGAAGATTGAAGTTCAGAAAACTGTCAATATTATCCTTTCTTCTTGAAGTTCTGTGTACAGACAGTAAAGAGAATCATCAACATAATAGAATGGAATATTAGGAAATCTTAGTTCTTTCCCTAGCAGTGATAAGATTTTTTAATATCTCTGAATGTTAATTTTCCTCTTTAGAAAAAGATGGGAGAGAGCAGGAGAGAGAGAGATTGGGTAAGCTGAGAACTGAAATTCCTCATCAGTGCAATTCAGTTTGCCTTTTGATTTTTTTTTATAATTTTTGAAAATTTCATACAATATATTTTGATTGTATCTAGATTCTCTTCCCTATCCCCCCTTACCACTCTCTCTCCAATTTCATGTCGTCTACTATATATAATCTGTACATATCAAAGGCCTATAGAGTCAACTCTGTTCCTAAAAGCTCTCCATTGTGGAGTCATCATCTGGAGCCTGGTCGATCTAACAAGAGTTATAATCGTAAATGAAATTGACTCTCCATCTTCCAGCACCCATCAGTTGCCAATAATTCTTCAGTTATGATGGGGTTTTGTACCCACTTCCCCATGTCTATGCTGGGATTTTGCAATTTTTTCAGGCTTGAGCTTACATGGGACATGTGCATGCTGTCACCATTGCTGTGAGTTCTTCCAGCTGTCGCGGAAACTCTGTTTCCTTGTGGTCATCCACTGTCTCTGGCTCTTCTAATGTTTTCACCCCCTCTTCTACAAAGATCCATGAGCCTTGGGAGGCAGAAATTTAATATAGGTCCCATATTCAGGGATAAACAGTCTGCAGCCTCTTGTTTTCTACACATTGAACAGTTGTGATTCTTTGTGTTAGTCACCATCTGCTGCATAAAGAATCTTCTTTGGTGAGAGTTGAGAGATGCATAATCTATGGATACAACAATATTGTGTAGGGCCTGGGTTCCCGACATGCCTTTTTCCCTGTTGGGTTCCCGGCCAGGAACTAGCTTCAGTTTGTCAGCTGCAGTTGCTCAGAGGACAACTTGACCTTTAGAGGCCTAACCGCAACTGTTAACCAGGTGTGGTCTGAACCAGGTGTGGTCACATACTCATATGCTCCTTGGGCGGGCCTGAACCTTTGTTCCCTCCCAAACCCTTCATGGAGTTTCCTGCAGTAAATCACTGGCATCTACTGGGTGTATATATATTGAGCATCTTGCTGGAATAAATCGGAAGCTTCCCCACCATTTTTGGTGTCTGTGTTGTGTGTGTCTTATGTGTCTTATGTGTTTGTATGTCTTGTGTGTTTGTGTGCCTTTCATTCCTCAGCCCTTGCCGGATAGACTCGGGCACAGTTGTAGCACCAGACCGCTACAATTTTGCTTCTTGATCTTTTAAGATTTTTGATTAGACAGGACCTTTCTGGTTTTCCCTTTAAAAAAATTGCTTTTTTAGGGGGCTCAGCGGTTAAGAGCACTGGCTGCTCTTGCAGAGGATCAGGTTTGAATCCCAGCATCCATATGCTGGCTAACAACTGTCCTTAACTCCAGTTCCAGGAGAACCCAAAGCCTCCCTTGACTTCCTCTGGCATTGCACAACACGGGTGTAATTAAATACATGCAGGGAAATATACAAAAAATAAAAATAATATAAATAATTTTTAAAAGAAATTACTTAAAAAAAATTTTTTTTTTTACTTTTTTTTTTTTGAGTGTGTTATGCCTGCATGTATGTAAGTGCACCTGTGTCATGCAATGCCCCGGAGGACAGAGAAGAGCATAGGAGTCCCTGGAACTGGAGTTATGGATGGTTGTTAGCCATGATGTGGATGCTGGAATTCAAACCTGGATTTTCTTCAAGAGTAGCTAGTGCTCTTAACTGGTAAGCCATTTTCCAGCCCAGAAATTACTTTTTTAATATATCAGATATTCTGATTATTATTCAGATATGTAGCATGGGAACAATGTCACATGTAGTATCAGCTTTGAGTAAAAAGAAAGCTATGCTAGTGGAAAACAAAAGTATGCAAGCATTTTAATTTTAAATCTGACTAACATGATTTGGATGCTTTTTCAGTAAAAGAATAATGCGTTAGGAACAAATTAGAGCCCATTATGAAAACATGTTGTACTAATACCATGTACAGAAATTATGCCATCAGTCCAGGAAAAGAGTGCCAAGCAAATTGTAACTGTCATTTCTGAATGCTCTCCTAATAGAACGTTATGGAATCTTTGGTAGGAAGGTAGTAATGGCTGCCCTTTACTGAATATCTGCTTTGTGTAAGCTGTACTGAGCACTCTCTTTATAATGTATTATAAACCATGTTACAGTGCTGTAGAGAGAAACGTAAATACATATATAAGCAAACTGTGAAGAAGGTAGGACTCAAAGAAATGAATAATTAACTGAAGCTCATAGATCTGATAACTGGCAGAGGATTTGGTCTCCTATTTTTTTTAAATCTTATGAGTCCATTGTCTTTCCACCTTTAAGATCATGCTTTATTGTAATCACCACAGGACAGAAATGCCTCATATCTAGAAAATTGTTCCCTGTGAAATACCCTTGTCACAATTTAATCTCTGTCAATAGTAATATAGAAATAATATTGAGGAGCTGTTATGTTTTATAAATTGCTTTTCATTTTATCTGAAGTACAAAATCTCGACAAAAAGAAAGTCAAATACCATTAAAATTCCTTTTTTTTTAAAAAAAAGTGCTCTAATTAGTTTATAGAGTAGTAGAGTTTTATAAAGCTTCTTCATACTGCCTTACTTTTGGCTAACCTGTTCCCTACCCCTAGTTACTCCTACTCCCTGACCCCTCCCCACGTAAACCTCTAGCTCTCACTATCCTCCCCCTAGGGCTGTCACATCATATGTGTACTACTATTCCTCTTCATGACAATTTTGCTTGGTTTTCAAGATCACAGTCGTTTCTTCATGCAGTTCCCCATGTAGTTTCTTCATGCACGTGTCATTTTGTTTAGCTTTTCTTCTGTCTCCTCATTTTCCTTGTCCCTCTACTCCAGAACTGCTTGAACATTTCTGCCCTCTGCATTCCCCTACTTTTGTCTCACCTATAATCTACTATCCACCCTCCCTCAAATCATCCTCCTACCCATTGACTCTTTAGGAGTTTCCTAACATTTTTTGTACTCCAGGTTAAATACACAAAACCCAAGATTTGAAGTTAGTACCTACATATTAAAGAGAACATGTGGTGGTTGTTTTTTTGGGGGTGGGGGGAGGTCTGTGTGACAGACCTCATTAAGGATGAGTTTTTTCACTTCCATTCATTCGCCTGCAAAGTTCAGTTTCCTTTAGAGCAGAATAATCTCTCTCTCTCTCTCTCTCTCTCTCTCTCTCTCTATATATATATATATATATGTATATATATATACATATATATATATATCACATTCTCTTTCAGTTGATAGACATGTAGGGTTGGTTCCATTTCCTGGTTATTGTGACTAGGGTGGCAAAGAACATGGCTATGCAAATATCTCTCTAGTAAGATATTAAGTCCTTTGGGTACATGTCCAACCGTGCCAAATCTGGATCATATGATAACTCTATTTCTAGTTTTCTGAGAAATTTACAAACTGATGTCCTGTGGCTGCACTAGTTCACATTGCTTCCAACAGTGTGCAAATGCTCCCTTTTCCACGTTCACCCTAACATTTGTTATTTATATTCCTGATGATGGCCATTCAGTAAGATGGAATCTTAATCTGAATTTTCCTGATAGTTAGGGATGGTGAACACTTAAGTGTTTACTAATAATTAATATTTCTTCTTTTGAGAAATTTTTGTTCAGATCTGTAAACTCTTTTCAATTAGGTTGTTGGGTTTTATGTGTTTATGGTTTTTTAGTTCTTTATGCATTCTATACACTAATCCTCTGTCGGATATATAGTTGGAAAGGATTTTTCTCTCATTCTGTTGGCTGCTTCTTTGTTCTACTGACATTTTCCTTTCCTGGGGAATAAAGAGCTGAAGAATGGGGAACAGTGCTGAGAAAAGCTGGTGCCTTCACATGACATGGCTGTTATATACGTGAACTCATGGCAGCCATGGCAGTTGTGTAACAAGATCAAAAGGGCTAAATTCCTGCATGAAGTCGGGAAGAGCTTCCTATACCTTACCTCCAACTGAAGAAGTAAAGGCAGTTAATGGCTCCTGAAGGAGGGAGAGTCACTCTTATTTTGGAGAGACAGTCATTGGCAGGTTGCCCAGGCCCCAGTGGGTGAAACCACATACATGCACATATGGGCAGCACTAATCGATCTTAGTGGGTTTTTTTAAAAGGCATAAGACTGGAGAGGAGCTAGCAGATAATATTGGAAGAGGATGAGAGAGAGAATGGGGGATGGATATGACCAAAATACATTATATACATGTATGAAATTTTAAAAAAAAACAAAAAAATGAATTTTATATTTCAGTTGATAGAGGTCTTATAGAAACCACATTACTAGATGCTTTGCAGAAACATATTGATTTAGGATCTGTTTTAGAATAGCATTATTAACTGGGCGTGGTAGTGCACACCTTTAATCCCAGCACTCTGGAGGCAAGGCAGGCAGATCTCTGTGAGTTCAAGGTCAGTCTGGTCTACATAGGAAGTTCCAGATCAGCTGGTGGTGTGCCCAGGTCACAGAATCCTCTCAAAAGACCACCAGGGAGGCCAAATCTGAAGAAACTGCACAAGGATCTTTATTTGCAAGCTCGAGCTCAGTCCACAACCCAACATGCCAACGCAGTGGGTGGAGGGAGAGTGGCCACAAGGAGAGGTAGAAGGGCTTCTTATACGTTTTAGACAAAGGGAGGAGAGGGATTTGCCGTGCTCCCCCCAGGTTGGTCACAAAAGCCCACGTGCGCCAAACATATCTTTAAATTGATTGGTTATGAACACCAGAAATGGGTTGAAGGGGGCACGGGGGTCTCCCATTGGTGAGAGTCACCTTTAGGACAAAGGAATGTGCTGGCCATTACCTAAGTACATTGCAGGCTTCTGTTTATATCTTATTTGGTCCTATTGGTTTTAGGTTGCCTAACATGCCTGGGCCTCTCTCTCTTTGTCCACAGAGCCTGGGACCTGTAATAGTCCAGGTGGAACGAGGGATATTTTGTGTTTTTTCTTAGGCCTCGTCCTCACACTGGGACTATAGGGAGACACCGTCTCAAAAAGACCAAAAAAAAAAGGAAGAAAGAAAGGCAGTATTAATTTATGTTTGTCTTTCATGTCATCATGAAAGTGTTATCTGAAAGCAAATACAGGAGCAACTTACCACCTGATAGTTTCTTGTTCTTAGAAAAACAGTGAATATAGACCAGCTGAGCTCAATCTAGCCCAAAGGGATCAAGGCTTTCGGTGTGCGTGCTAATTTGAGTCTGTGTGACAATGCTGAGGCAGTATGAGAGCCCCACCACCCCCAGCAATGTGCTTGTTAATACAGTAGCTCCTTGTTGATTTAGAGAGACAGAACCTGAATAGGTCATTAGTTGTAGCTCAGCCTCAAGACTTCCTTCTATTCTAAATTTTCACAGCAAAGTGATTACACAAGCTCAGGTAAATCTCGAGAGGCTGAATAATGATTCACTTGCCAATTGCAATGTTTCCATTTTAGACATAGCCATTATTTTGGTAATGTCATTGATTGCTTAATTCTGCTAGTTTCTTTGACAGCAAAGGGAAATGGAGACCATTCCTGTAATTGCCAATATGTAGGCTTTACACAGAAACCAGTTGAACTGGAATGAAGGTTATGCCTGGCTTTCAGTTAATGAGGTTTCTCAATCAATCAGCAAGTTGCTGAATGCCTGCTATAGCAATACACTAAGCCAAGTTAAGAAAAAAAAAAAAAAAAAAAAAACTCTATTGTTAGTTTTCTTAATGGAGAACAAGGAGTGGCTCTCCAGAACTTGGAAAAAGGGGAAATGAGTTTGCCTTAAGAGACAAACTTGGAAATCAATGCATAAAGAATCAGTAAACAAATTTGCCTAAGAGATTGAATAGCTCCCCTGGCTAATTGTAACCTGATTGAATGAAACAGCAGTGTATTTAAAGGAAGAGTGTGTTAATGAATAGAGAAATGTGTTTTGTAGGGGGAACCTGGGGGACTGAAAATCAAAAGAAGGAAGTGAAGACTCAGGCTTCTAGAGGGGAAGTCTGCCAGGACAGTCTGGTACAATTAAACACTGGATTATTTCAGTTCTAAGTGCAAATCAAAATAAGAACCTCCCCCTCCCTTTTTTTATTTTATTTTTTTTTTATTTTCCTTAGAGCATTCACTTTAGGAAGCTTATAAATTTTT
This sequence comes from Eospalax fontanierii, assembly GCA_035773235.1. Taxonomy (NCBI): domain Eukaryota; kingdom Metazoa; phylum Chordata; class Mammalia; order Rodentia; family Spalacidae; genus Eospalax; species Eospalax fontanierii. The sequence goes on along the minus strand of CM069528.1, from coordinate 80,705,666 downwards.
AATCTTCTTTTTCAAATGTATGTAGATCCTTTTAAGAGTTAAATAAGCCCTTCACCAGATTTAGGGCCCAGGAATGACTTTGTCAAAGACAAGGGCACTATTTGTTTGAAAAGCAATCACCAAGAAGACAGAGCTCTTAGCTCCCGCTTTCTGTGGAAGGATGATGGTGCAGTGTAGATGAAAGATAACTTCGTTGGAACCGTCTCTCCAAGAAGTACTTCCTGTGATAAAACTGTGAGTGTTCAGTTTTTCTTTGATAAGACCAATTAGCTAGCACTGATAGCCACCTCAATTAGTAAGTGTAATAAAAGTGAACTGTGTGTGATAAATGATGTTAAAAACTTCTTGAAAACTAGTTACTCATCCTGAGAACCTGCTTGAAACAAATCCTCTTTTAGATATATAAAAAGACAAGACCTCTTTTTGTTTTCATAATCTCTCCAGTGGATTGCCTTTACTGCACATTTCATTTGTTGTTTAATGATTTTTTTCAATAATTAAATTGTTTTCTTTCTCCCCATTATATGAAATGGGATATCGAATGTCTTTGAGAACAACGGCACCTTTCTCAGCTCTTGGTAAGCTTAGCTCAGGAGGTGAAGGTTCCTGTGAACAAGACAACAACCAGAGCTGCCTTGAGCCAGGAGCTTTCAGGTTCTCATCTCTACATTTGAAGAAAGGCATTCACAGACCACAATGGGTGCTAGAAAGAAGTTTATTGTGGATTCATAGGTGGGAGCTTAAGAGAAAGAGAAGACAGAGGTCTGTACAGGAGGCACAGATCCCTGAACCTGGGATGCTATTGAAGGTCACAACCTTGGAGTTAATAGGGTTTTACTGGATGGAATGAGGAGCTGGAATCATCTTATCAGTCTGGTTGGCCCTGACACAACCTGTTAAAATGCCTTCTCTCAATTTTGGTCACATCTTCATGAATAGACCCAGTCAGCGATGCTCATTTTGGGAAGAGAGATAACAAGAAACCAAACTTTCCTTCTCATATTGCTGGCTTCTAGCCAGGGCAGAACCAAAGACATCATGGCTTGACCCTTTCTGGCATCTCTGTACTCTAGCAAGGAAGAAATTGCTGAAAGTGCCAAGGACAGTTGTGGCTGAAATTGTTCACTTTGGGAGTCCTTTATCCTAAACTACCTAGCCAAGTTCTATCTCCTGTTCTCATCTCTTGCCCTCTGAAGAGGCAATCCTAACTGCCCCTAGGCAGTTTGAACGATGACCAGTCAGGCATCTGACTGCTGAGTGGGATCTTTGGGTGTGATAGTGTAGCTGGGATGACCGAAGTAAAGATATTATAAACGGGCTCTTGTGTCTCTCAATCGACCAGACATGAAATCAAGACCCAGAGAAATGGGACTTTCCCTAGGAATCTTTTGATGGGAAAAGAAAAATGAACTAATCAGAGGGAGAACTTGTCTCCTAGAAAGAGATTTAGAGTTTACAAAACCACCTTATGGAATGAGTCTGAAGCCCAGACAATTACAGGTCAGTGCTGGGCAGGACTATACCTTGACCAGGACTTCTTAGAATGGATATTCCTGGCCCTCACTTCAGGTCCCTGAAGATAGACTTTAGGGGTGGTCCCTGGAATTTTTTGTACCTTTTCTCAGTATTGTCACATTGAATAAATCTTTTTCAGCTTTTTACTATTAATTTGGCACTTTTAATTAGGTTCTCTAGGACAAGTGGTTGGACTTGACTTTTTGAGGTACAGAGTGTGACACCAAATTTGGTAACAGCAGTTGGGGTGCCCAAAAGTCCATTGGTGGTTCTATTTGTATAACTACCTGATGTAGCTAAGGAAGAGAAAAAGCAAGAGGAGTCGGGAAGAAGTAGACATTGAGAAATTGGGGCACATAGGGTTTCAGAGTACTTACTCATAAATGTTCAGGCCTTAAAGGGCAATCAATGAAACCCAGGTAGCTGGAGTAATATTGTCACAGGACCATTTGAGTATAGACTGATTATAAATGGGAGGAGGCAATGAGCAGTTGAGTACACATAGTACAAAGTTGAATAGAGTCACAACTAACATTATAACAGACATAAGCCTCTTCTATCTTGATGATCTATAAATTCATTTCCAGAGATGTTCACAAAATGGAATGGTGGAATCTAACATGATCTGAGTCTGTTTTGTAGATCTTGTAAAGCAGATGAGATACTAGCAGAATTATCAGGACTATATACATAGCTTTTGTGCTGGATAGCTTCAGTTGTCAACTTGATACACCTGGGAAAGGGGAACCTCTTCTATCAGACTGGCCTGTGAACATACCTATGAGACAATTTTTCTTGACTGTTGAGTGATGTAGGTGGGCCCCGCCGATGTGGGTGTTGCCACAGCTGGGCAGGTAGTGCCGGGCTGTAGAAGAAAGCAGGCTGAGCACAAGCCAGAGGAGCAAGCCACCATGAAGCAGTCTGCCACCGTCTGTGCTTTGGTTTCAGCCACCAGGTTCCTGCCCTGAGTTCTTGCTCTGGCTTCCCTCAATGATGAACTGTGGTGGGGACCTGCATGTCAGATAAACCCTTTCCTCCCTAATTTTTATCGCAAATCCCGCACTGAACTTCTGTGTGTATTTCTAATGTCATAGAGTTCTGTATCATTGTCTTTATCATCTTTGAGCTTCAGAATTAAGAAGAGAAATTTCCTAGACTGTGTTATTTAAGGTCTTATGAGTATAGTTAGTGAGAGTTTCGATATGGTTAATTATATCTTCTGGACATACATATGGAATAGAAGCAGAAGCCAGCAGATCATATGACTTGAGAAACATTTCTGCTCTAACAGTGTCATAACATGAGTTATCAATGCAGAGTAATAATAGAGTTTGTCCTTGTCATTCCTTCATCCAAGGAAATCCTAGAGTATAATTGGCATTTCATTCTAGAGGTAACCAGAGCCACAGGTTAGTGTCACAGAGCCATTGGATGCTATCAGGAGCTTTCCAGCATATTCTTGGACTCAGGACCCACTTAGTAACAAACCATTCTGATTAATGAAAGACACTAATGTTTTGGCATAAATCAGGAGTGATCCATCCTAGAAATTGAACATTACTGGGATCCTTTGAATGAGCATGATTTCATTGTTCCCGGCATAAGGAGGCAACTGATTTAAATGACCTTTTGTTGGAGTCATCCACATATTTGTATTCCACATTTGAAAATATTCATCCTGATATTTAGGATTATTTTATATCACTATGAGACCAGACTTCTAAAGAGAAAGGAATAAGCATACGTTTGTAGGGCATTTTTAGTTTCCCTCTTGAAAATCTCTCTCCATGTTCCTTATGACTCTGGGCCTTTAAGACTCATCCAGTCTAATAACCTGCATTAAAGAGAGGAAGCTAGCTCTGACTCAGCTAATGTATTGAGGAGATACTTCAACATAGAAGCCCAGAAGACACTGACTTGTTTTGTTTTGTTGACTATATTGTGTATATTCTGTTTCTGGTAACCTATTTAATGGCCTTTTAAGTTTTGTGTTGTTGTTTTTTTTTTTTCCCTGTAAATAGAGTTTATGCCAACTGATGAGTCAAGACTCTCCAACTTGAAGATTTGTTAAAAACTTTTGAGGCTTTTCCATTGTTTAGCTTCAATGGGGCCACCTTTCTATGTCTGGAGTTACCCTATGGATTGTAAAGCTTGGCCCAATGGAAAGGCCCATTCCTTTTTGTGCTGGAAATATTGGAAAAATATTCCCTCAAGATCACCTTCCCAAGCTATGGGTTCCTCCATTCACTTGGAAGAGAAAAAGAGCAACAGCCTTAACTGCCTTGACAGCCAGCCTGTTCCCCTCTGAGGTTTTGTCTGGCCTCTTTTGATGATCCTTGTAGTGTACTACTACAACTTAGGAAGAAAGGAAGGAAGGAAGGAAGGAAGGAGCGAAAAAGGGAAGGGAAGAGAAGGCTGAAGTCAAACATTCATCGATTTCTTGGCGGTAGTTAATAGGAGATCTTGAGGTTGTCATATAATGTCTCTCTTTCTAAATGGTGACATGGACATAAAGAACCAGGATGCATACTTAGAATCTGTACAAATATTAACTCTCTGATCCTTGTTTAGTTCCATGGCCTTTGACAGAGTCACTGGTTCTGCTAGCTGAGCACTTGTGCCTGTAGAGAGAGATACGATTTCAATCATCTCGTTAAGGGTGATTATGGCCCTGTAGGTTCCCTGCTCTATTAAGGAGCTTCTATCAATAAAGAGTCCAGTCTGGGCTCTCTAAGGATATCTCTTTTAGACCCGCTTGGATCACATAACTCTGAGAGACTGTTTCCTCCCAGCTGTGTTCTGGGCCTCCTGTCTCTTCTAGGAGTAAGGTGGCTGGATTCAGTGAGGAATACATTTTTAACTGAATGACAGGCCACTCCAGGAGGGTTACCTGATATCTTAGGAAGTGATTATCAGTTAACCAAAAACTTCTCTTAGAGAATAACAAGCCCATCACATCAGGAGGCATGTCCAGAATCAGGTCATTCCCCAAAGTTAAACAGGTAGCCTCCAGAATTAAGAGAGCTATAGCTGCTGCTGCTCTAAGGCAGGCCAGGCTGGCTATCCCTTGGCCACTAAATCTTTTCTTTACTTAAGTACCCAATAGGCTATTAGGCAGGTCCAAGAGCCTGGTCAGAACTTCTAAGGTCATCTGTTTTCTTTCTGACACAAAAAGATTAAATACTTTTCCAATTAGAAGGCTCAAGACCAGGGCATCAAGTAAAGCCTGTTTTCACTGGCTAAAGGAATGCTAGGTCTCTGGCTCCTAGGTCAGGAGATAGGTTCTTGATACCTGAGTATCTTTTATTAACTCATATAGGGAACAAACTACCTCCCAATATTCAGAGATTCATAAGCAGCAGGTTCCTGTGAATCCTAACAATCCCCTAAATTGCTTGAGGATCTCAGAGACTAAACAGGAAACAATGGCCTTTCTTTTTTCTTCACTTAATACTCTACTCTCAAATATTTTACAGTGTTCTGACACAGTAGAGCTTTAGATTTTAAACTTTATAGCCTCTGTTTTCCAGGAAGTTGAGAAGGTGTTTATTACCCTCCTGTGGATGGACATCTGTGAGGACACATAGAAGTTTGTCATCTATATATTGGAGGATCTGGGCTTGAGAATGAGAGAGTTTGGACAGGTTCTTTGCCAATGATGGCCCAATAAGGTAGAGACAACTCTAACCCTTGAGACAGTCAACTGAGTCAACTGAGTAAATGCATCTGAAGGGTCTTCCAATGCAAAAAGTGGTAGAATGCAAAATAAAACATCTAAGTCTAGAATTATGAATCATTTAGCACCCTCAGGAGTTTAAGTCAGCGGAGTGTAGTGATTTGGGACTCCAAGATAGATGGAGAACACAGAGTCATTAATAAGGTGAAGGTACTGTAGTAGTCTCCATTTCCCCTTGGGGTTCTGAACAACTCGTATAGAGGTACTGCAAGGGCTATTGGAGGATTTTAGGAGTCACTGTGATTTAAGGTTATTGACTGTAATTCTCCACCCCTTTGGGGCCTCTGACTAGAAAAGGTATTCCTCCTGAAGAGAAAAAGAAGTTGAATCATTGAATAGAATTCTAACTGATGTCGCCTAATGACTCAGCCAGTTCTTCCTTAAGTTAGCGAGATTTCTGGGTTTATGTCTGTCTCCACCAGGGATAAACAAAGAGTTTACTCTGAGAGTGTAAGAACAGTAGTATGTACACATGCAAGCTGAACTGAGATATCACTACCTAGACATGGAGCTGGGCTCTCAGGAATGATTATAAAGGAATGGGTGAAGGAAAAATCCTCCTACTCATAGTCTAGAACTTGGGAGAAACTTATGGTTATGGAATTTCTTGATACTACTTTTACTGGTGAATAGAGGGAGGCATGGATTTGAAAGAACTGCTAAACTAGCCCCACGTCTATGAGGAATCCAGTAGGCCTGACTTTTACTGTTAGAGTTACTTGAGGCTGCTGTCCAGAGATAATTAGGATATGGGGCTGCAAAGGGCTACCCTGAGCTCCTTTGGTCTTCTTGCTCTGTTTGTTGAATTTCAGTACTTGAGGACCTTGCTTCTGGGGGCATCAAGACTTCCTTGGCAAACGGAGCACGGCTTACAGGATTATTTCTTCATTCCAGGGCATTCCATTTTCATGTGGCCATTTCAGCACAATGAAAACAAACTGACACCTTTTTCTCCCCTTTCTCCTGGGAACTTATCCTCAGATTAAGGGCACATAGTCCATAGAGAGGACACAAGGTCATCATTTTCCTTCTATTCTTGCCATCCTGATTCTTAATTTCTGCTTTATCTTTAGTACAAGATATCTTAGTAGAAGTCTTAAGGAAAACTTCTGTGATATATTCGAAGTCCAAGAGGATCTTTTTAAATTTCCAACCAATGTCTGGGGAGGATTAAGTCAATGGCTCAAGAAGTCATAGAACCTAGACAAAAATCTACTATCCCAACTCCCACCAGAGGAGTTTCCTTATGCAGCAGATGGTGACTATCACAGTAACGCACAGTTTCTGGAGGAGCAAGCTGATAAGCAACATTCCTCAGCGTTCCTCCATGGGCTCTGCTTTAGCTCTGTCTTTCCAGGTTTCTGTCCTGAGTACCTGTGTGGCCTCCTTCAGTGAGGACTTGTAAGCCAAATAAACCCTTTCCTCCCCATGTTGGTCTTGGTCAGTGTGTTTCGTCACAGCAATAGAACAAACAAAGACAATTATTCTTTGCTTTAAAGGTTTTTTCAGTTGGATTTTTGTGACTTTCATAAATTTATTCTGGTCACATTTAAGGCCTCTCCTCTGTCTGCTCCTCTTCTTACTCCTGAACATCTAATTTCATGAATTCTATCATACATATTTTTAATTTTTATGTATTATTTTTATGTTGTGTGTACGAGTGTATTGCCTTCATGTATGTACATGCACCTGTGTCATGTCATGCAATGCCCATGGAGGTCAGAAGAAGGTGTTAGATTCTCCAGGAACTGGAGTTACAGACAGTTGTTAGCTGCTATGTGGGTGCTGGCAATCAAACCTGGGTCCTCTACAAGAGCAGCCCATGCTCTTGACTGCTGAGCTATCTCTGCAGTCCTACTCACGCATGTTTTCAAAAGCTATTGAGTAAAGTTGGTGTTGCCCGATGCCCTTGGTGTGGTTCCATTCAGTGAAGCCCAGGTATCCAACCTAGAGTCACACCCTGTAGCTGCCCTCCTCTTCCCGTAAGGACAATAGTGCTCTGCTCACTAAGAGTTAATAGGCTCCTGGCACTCGGTTCCCTAAGAGCTAACAGACTTCTTCAGGCTTTGTTGATGCAGAGGCTTGAGGAGCAGATTTTGGGAGCAGACCAATTGTGCAGCTATTTTCCTGGAATGTTGGTAAACAGATTATCATACCCTGCCTATCTTCCTATACTCAGAGGTGGTCTGTTACTGGCCCTCACAGTTGCCTTGGGCACACTGTTGCTTTCTTGCTATCATGATGGGACAATTTCTACGTGTTTTGCATTGCTTGAGCAATTACATGTGAACTCTGTGTGAACTTCAATTTCTGAGCTTCCAATAAAGATGCTCAGGAGGGCAGTGAAAGTGCTCTTGAGCCAGAACAAGCCCCGGGACTTCTGGTCTGATTTAAGTTTTGGGGGAACAAACTCTGCAGCAGGCATCTACAATACCCTTAAAGTGGACTGGCTCTTCCACTCCCAGGAGTAATTTGTTGCCAACAGTTCCTCAGCTAGGGTTGGGGGTTCTTACCTCCTACTTCTATGCTGGGATTTTTGTCTGGCTTGCACTTATGTAGGACTTGTGTCACCATTGCTGTGAGTTCATCTCTCAACTCTCACCAGAGAAATTTCCTCATGCAACAGATGATGATTAACACAGAGAAGTACAACTGGTCAATGTGCAGAGAACAAGAGACTTCGAGGGTGCTTAGTCCTTAATAGAACACATATCAAACTCTGGGGTCATGGTGGAAAAGGAGGTGGAAAGATTATAAGAACCAGCGATAGTAGATGACCACAAGGAAAGTATTCCGGATGCCGTGTCATCTTCTGATCTCGTAGATGGGAGTTGACCTTGGCATTAGCTCCCAATGAACGACGTTGTAGCTGCTATGCTTCTGTTCTTTAAATTCAACAGACACAGCACTGGCAGAAGGTGGAATTCTAAGCCAACTCTTCTTCTGCTGCCACTGTCCCTCCTCCTCACATGCTTCTTCACAGGCGGAAGAAATTGGCACTCCTCCAAAGCTGCCTGTTGAACTCTGAAGTCAGTCAGTATCAACCCTGCTACACCCAGACTATTGACATATACAGAGCCACTCAAATATATAGGTTTTTTTGAGTTTTGGTGTTCTTTATTTGGATTTGAAAATGTTTTACTTCCCTGCCTTTTGATTGTTTGTGTACTCAGAAATCCTTTACTTTATGAATTCTTGGTATTGAGATTAAGTTGAATTTTGATTATGAACATTTGGGTAATGTGTCCTGAAGTGAATCTTATTTTTTCAACTTAATTTGGAAACTGAAGGTAATATTGAGTAAATGGTGAATTTCATTTTACTCTCTTATTTTCCATGTTTTGCAGGGGGAAAAAAAGTAAGAGATGAATAGAATAGTAATTCCCTAACCTCAGTCCCCAAGGTAGAAACTATAATTGTTGTCAATTATGTCAGCAAAGGTACAAAACAGGTATAGAAAAAAATGAAAGGAGCATTCACCACTTCGAAGAATTTAAACTCACAGACTTTCTACAGTTGTCCATATACTTTTAAAATAGAAACTAGGCAGGTAAAAGAGCTAATGAAAAATAATGGAGAATTAAAAAAAAAAACAATCTATATTTCAAGGCCTAACTTAAACTACTTTGGAACACCATAGCATTCATCATCTCTCTACCCACTTATGTTACACACACACACATACACACACACACACACACACACACACACGTAATGATTTCTCTTTGTATCAGAAACTTCACTTGGAACTCGAAAGTAAAAAAACAAACACATATCTTCTTCATCTCTACTTCCAAACAAACTTACCTAATTTTTAGCTACTCTTTAATTTCAATGACTTTTAATGCTAGCCTTAATCATTTATTTTGTCTTATCATTTTCAGTGCTAATCAAGCAAATTATACATAATGTGGTTGTTATAATTACAATATGATGTTCACATTATTACATAGTAAAATATGATTTACTCAAAAATGATAAAATTGTGTGATTTGAATATCTAAATGATATGTAATCTCATATTTTTGTAATTTTAGAATCTTAAAATCAACAAAAGAGGAAAAATTAGAATTAAATTGAACTCTGACAAAGGTTAAGAGTCAATGACATTTACTGAGTTGTCATGAAAACTAAAAGTTCAAACAGTTATTTTTTTTTTTTCTTAGCATAGCTGGGAGTTAGTTACAAAGAATTCAAATGATAGTCTCTAAGGTTTCAGTCTGTCTGTTTCTGTTTTCTGTACTGGATGAGTGAAATTAGGAAAAGTTCATTGGAATAAGGGGCAGCTTAGGTGGTCTTACTCAGATGCAGGGTACATGGTGGGTTCAACCTAGATCTACAGGATGTCCTTTTATATTCACAATGCCCTGGCTTTGGGCATGCATGGCCTGATGTCTTCCAGGTAGCTGTGCATGTCTTGTGGTTAAGAAGATTCTTTCCTAATGTGAACAAAATACTACTCCAGCTCCAGTGCGACCAGGCCTTGATTCTAGACACATGCTAGAGGATTGCAATCATTGTACAAAAAAGTTGTAATATCTGATTAGATTAGGCTTCACCTGAACCCCTCTCCCATGTGACATAAATGAAGTCACTATAATAAAATAACACATGGATTCTGCAGTGAAAATATGAGTATATTTCCAATAAATTTATTAAACTATGAGAAGATATGGCTCATGCTTTAATACTTATTCTCTGATTTAGAAAATGTGTGAAAGATGAAGTTCACTTATAGTAAATTCCCCCAAACATGACAGTTATGGGAGGAATATAAGTTATAAATGCTTCTTTCAGTTGTGAGCTTGAGCCTTTAATGGCTGTGCCACTGCCTCAGTCCTGTTATAGCTGCTTCTTATAGGTGCAATAATGCAGAGTTGGAAGAGACCTTGAGAAACAGAAAGCCAGTGGAAAATTGTCCTGTGGTTAAGAGACCTTTAGGGAGCTCACTACAGAGAAATAGAAATGCAGAAGAGGAAAAATGTGCACAGCAAGGAGAAAACGGGTCCGAAATGATTGATAGAGATATACAACTACAGAATTGATTTGAAAGAGAATTAATAGTGTGCTGTGCTATCCAAAATAATGGCCTCCCTAAAATACCTGCATTATAACCCTTGGAATCTGTATATTTGCTATTTTAAATGACAAAGAGAATTAAGATAGCAGAGGGAATGAAAGCTGTTAATTGAATTATTAAAATAAAGAGATTTCCACAGATTATCTAAGTATCTCCAATGTCAAAAAATAGTAGGGAAGGGTGGACAAGGATGCCAGGTTATTGAGTGTCCCATATAATATGAGAAAAATTAAATGGAGTATTGAGAGATTTTAGGATAGAAGATGAGTGCCAAGATACAGTAGCTGGCCAGAGACTCCAGAAAGGAATGCAGCTCTATTGAAACCTGGGTCTTAGTCCATCAACACACGTGGACCGTCTGAACTCCAATGTTATGTTATTAATATGACACATGTGTGCTCCTTTAAGCCACTAAGTTTGTGAAAAATTATTATGGCAAAAGCAAGAAACAAATGCAACCATGTTGTGGTTAGTCTGAGATTTTAAATGTGAACTCTAAGAAGGGAAAGATGGGAGGATATTATACAGTAATGTTTTCCCAATGCTGACAGGCAGAGTATTATGCCCAATATATTAACTGATATATCTTATTTATTTACTGGAAAGACCATTTTTCAGGGGAAAGTGCACCAGTTAAATAAACACAGATAAATGAAAATATTTAAAATCCAAATTTCGTTTGCTATCTGACTACCAGGAAAATTTCTCTCATTTCATTAGTTTCACAGACTTTTGCATTAGGAGAGCACTGAATGACTATCTCATGGTTAACTTCTCTAATCATGTCTATAAAGTAGTTGTGCAGCTTCTAAATCAGTCTGCCTAGAGTTCTTTGGTATAGATCTCGTCTTGGTAACTCTGAAAAAAAGGCAAGCTAGTTCCTGAACCTAATAATGTGTGTCATGAGGACACACTGAATATCTGCCCTTCATCTGTGTTTAGATGGATGGAGTAGTTGCATCTCGTTAAGGAAAACTCTTGACAAGAGAGAAAATAAACGTGAAGTTCAGGGATATCATTCAGAGGAGTTTGTTTGGGCCAAGCAATTCTAAGACTCAGAGGAAGGGAAAGGGTAATGATATTTCTTCCATGTAATCAAGAAGACAGTTATGACCTTTATATCAGTTTAAACAGGAAGCTGTTCACTTTCAACAATATTTAGCCCCTCGCCTCGTTGAAAGTTTCTTTTTCTATTAATTCACTCATCAAATATTTAGCATAATAAGCCGAAAATGTACACAATAAATTGTATCTGATGCTTGTTGATCCATTGTGTCTGTCCCTTTCTCACTTCTGAGTCCCTGTCTTCTATCACGTGATTGTCCTTTTATTGCACAGCCCACTACCAGAGGAGAGGCTGGCTCTTTCCCCAGCTGTAGCGGTCTTCCCCGTCTGATCTAAGAAGGAAAGTGGAACTCAGTGATTGGTTTAGGGATCAAACTCTAACCCAATCAGCTCATGACATCTTTCTGGTACGAGATTCAGCCAGAAAGGGACATGCTAGTAAAATCCGGTGAGTTTTAGGCTTGCCAAAAGCTGTTGAGGAAAGAAAACAGCGTCCTCGAGCTTATAAAATGTCTTGCTGAATTGTCTCCTTTTCTCCAGTGTGGAGCTGGTGATGAGTGATGAATAAAGGAGCAGCCTGGGGAAAAAAGCTAACACTCAAGGCCTAAAACAAGAAACCGAAGTTACCAAATTAAATTGACTTAAATAAAGCCAGTCAGGCCTTTGCAACAGGAAATGAGTTTAGTGCTTATTCCAGTTAGAGTTTAAGAACTTACTTGCTACTTGGACACGCATATCAACAAAGCGCTGGTGTATTCTTTGAACACAATGCCACTGACTCGGTTTGGTTGGCCTCGAAATCTGTGAAATTTAGCCAGATTAATAGCCGTAGAAGAGACGTCTCCAGTTATGTCACGATCCTATCGTGGTGGGTTAAATAATAGGTCAAAGAATTGAAGACATCTTACATACCCTTCTTTTAGAGTACTCAAACTTTTGAGGGGGAGGCATTAGTTTTCCTTTGGTTCCAAATTAATAAAAGCACAGATTTATTTCTAATGGTATCGTTTCTCCTGGAAGCAGAGGTTAAATGCTGTGCAAACCCGAGCTATTGCCACCACTTTCCTGAGTCCTTCGTCTTTTAGATCAGCATCTGGCTAACGATGACCTCAGTGCATTTGATTTCCACTCTATATAAAGGGCACTCAATTTCTATTTGTTTTCTTTCCTCTTGGATTATTGGCTCATCATCCCGTTGCTCTCTAGAAATAAGCTTTAGAGGAAAATAATGACAAATTTTAGGCTCTTGAGAATTTCCCAGTGACTGTGTGGCTGACCATGGTTCTGGTGTTTGTTTTACAGGACAAGTTGTCTTTTGTATCTTATCTGTTGCCTCACAGGTGCCTGGTTATAGTTTTAAATTGATTTTACAGGAAAATAATTAATTGATGAGCTGAGATAATCCCTTCTCTGAGGAGGAAAGATTATGTGAATTCTGTAGAGATACTCAACCCTCCCTACTGGCCAAGTCCTCTCCTCACACCACTAGCATTTCTCATTGTATTTAGCTTTCTATGTACCTGTCCCTTTGCTACTCTGGGAGCTCCCCAGTTCACCCCAGCCTCACAGAATGTGGACCTTATTGCCTAACACAAAAACAGACACAGGTGCGATCAATTCAAGCGTCCTATACCAGTGGTTAAGTTAAAGTCTTCTAAGGGAAACTTCTTCCTACAGCAGTCCACTTAAGACCTGCAATCTCCTCTATGTACTGTATTTGTAATCTACAGTAACTCTGAGCTGCATTTCCATCCTAGAACAAGAGTATTTGCACATAGATTCCAGCTCTGCTGCTTTCTGGCTGAACCACGTTGCAGAAATTACTTCACATCTCCCCAAGTCTCCATTTTTTTTTTCAGTGAATCATGAAGTGATTTTACTTGAGGGGTAGTCTGTGAGAATCCAATGAAGGAATTTCTGTAAGGCTCCTAGGAGTGTGGCTAGCATGAGCTACACTCTACTCTCCATTTTGAGGCAGTGTTTCAGGACTGAAGGGCTGCTGTTGTGATTATTAACAACTGGAATATTTTACTTTTAGGGTGATTAGGTATCAAATTTCAAATAATGCTGAGATTGTATCATGAGAAAGAAGACTGTGAATTTAGGATAGCCTTGAGACAATTCCAGGCGAATTTACTGCTGAAAAGATACTACAAGAAGCAGTCCTGATGAGATTACACTTTTACTATTCATTGGTTGTTGACCAGCAAGAAAGCAAGTTTTGCATTTTTACTCATCATCTGAATTCATGGCTGTCTATCTTTGGAGGACTAAAATACAGATATTTTATTCCACAAACACTGGAATTAAAATGTCCTGCTGATAGTCATGGGAATAAATGTTAATAGTGTTTTGTTCTATATTCGAAATGTTACAAATTTCCCCATATTTTCCTGCATGACAAAATTGGATTGTGAAAGATTTGTGCCCCACTTCAATCACTTACTAAAAATACCGAGTATTTGGTGCTATTTTTATAATTTATTCCTTTTTCTTTATTCTTCCTCAGTCCTGCTCTTGAAATTCCCAAGACCAGGGCTTGGTGAGCATTTATATAGACATAGGTATACCTGAAGAGAATTTATTTATATGTGGCAATGCTCCTAAAAATCTCTCAAAGGGTAGATTCCATGACAATTATAAAGCATTTCATGATAAGTATGTTTAGAGTCTTTAATACTAGTCTTTGAAATACTGAACTTGAAAAAACTTAATGAGCCAAAACTAATTAAAATTTTTTTTTTATGTATATGAATGTTTTGCCTCTATGTTTGTAGGTGTATCCATGCATACAATGCCCACAGAGGCCAGAAGAAGCATCAGATACCCTGGAACTGGAATGAGGGATGGTTGTTAATCACCATGTGAGTGCTGGGAACCAAATCTAGATTCCTTTTTAAGAACAGCTGATGCTTTTGACTGCTGAGCTATCGTCCCAGCCTCTTTTCATTAGAATTAATACAGATCACTCTGTTAAAAGCTTATCTGTGACTTTGACTGAACCATAGAGGGGAAAAAAGAGTTTATTTTTGAATGGGTTCTAAAACCTACTCTATTCTGTGTAAATTTTCTCAGGAGGAAAGAACAAAACAAAACAAATGCAAGATGGATTTGCAGATTCAGGTGTACCAAATGTGGAGGAAAACAGCCAGAAGCAGCAAGGTTCTTCACAGAGACACACAACATTATGGCTGAATTTCCTGAGCTTTCATTAATGCTCATGCATTACTATGACCTTAGGAGTACCTTCTCTGAATTCTGAATATGGTATATGAAATGTTTAATTCAGTTTTTTAACAGTACTTCCATTTGCTTTAATGGAATTACATATGCTATCTCTATTATTTTAATTTTCTCATGTCTGAAATGGTTTTTTTCCCCAGTTAAAAAGAGAAAAACTCAACTCTTTTGTGTGATCAGCAGTGTCAAAAGAATAGATGTTTTTACAGTGTGTGGGAGGGAGGATAATAAGGAGGGAGGTCCAAGGAGGAAGAGCAAGCAATGTTTGTTTGTTAGTTAGAATGGAGGAAAGCAAGCTGAGACATGAGTAAGAATTTCATTCAATTAGATAGAGAGCAAAGACTAACAAAATGTTTGTATTTCATTTGGCTAACCCACTCCTCAATTTCTGTACAATGTTAGTTTTTAAACATTAACTAAGTTGTTTTCTTTTAAATGTTCAATTGAGGTAACTTTTTTTCTATTTTCTAAGAGATAGATCTTCTAGTAAAGTGTTAATTAGCTACAGGTCATTGTATTGATTCAGTGCATTGTTTTAGGATTTTTTTTACCTTAGGAATTAACGTTATTGAGCTGTAGTTTGCACATTTTGAACTACAATACATATAAACTATGCAGTTTGTTGACTTTTGACATATGTGTGCACTCTGAATGCATTGCACGGATCATGATTAATAACGTTTTTAAAACCCTAGAATATACCTTGTGGCTCTTTGAATTCCTTCTTTTCTTCCTGTGCCTCTGACAACATTCTGAAAGAACACGCCCTAGACAGTTGCAAAGAGGAGGAAGGACAGGTGCAGCACTTCCAAAACCAACCTTAGACATACAGCACAAGTCTGTCCTGTAGCAAGAAACCCAGAGAATTTTTTATTGTGTTTATAGCTAAATGGCAGAAAAGATTCAAAATTAGAGGTACAAGTCCATGCCAAGGTATTGCACACAGAGAAAATAATGAGCTATTTCTCTGACATGCAAATAAAGCTAACTAGTTGGCAACTGAGATAAAGATCTCTACCCAAAGAGAAAGCTTTGGCTTGGAAGGAAGAGACATAACCAGGGCAAATCATAGTAAGCTCTCTGTGCTTCAATCTTTCTGTGCTTTTCCTACAGAACTGCTATACAGTGATAACCATCAGAGCTGGAGATGGCTCAGCGATTAGGAGCACTTGCTGCTCTTCCAGAGGTCCTGAATTTGAGTCTCAGCACCCAGGCCATCTTTAACTACAGTTACAGAGGATTCAATGCCCTCTCCTGGTCTCTGTGGGAATTTATGCACATGGCACACTTAAACTGAGACAAAACATTCATACACATACAGTAAAAATGTATTTTAAAACTTAAAAAAGTAATAGCCATCAAAGATTTTCCAAAATGTGCGTTGAAACCTCAAGTCTAAGCTAAAATGCCTATGCGTTTCTTACTGTGGTAAGTAGGTACCAGTAAATATTCATTACCTTAGATTGAACAAATGCTTTGAAACAATTACCTCTGCTCATAAATTGATATTGAAAAAACATAAGGTATTTTTCTAATTATGGGAGTAATTAATTTCTGTTCTTGACAAGAATGGGAAAAATAATCAGGGAAATCACCTGCTCTTTCAGAAATAGACTTGTATTCAATATCCAGAGAATGTTTATTTTGTTTACTTTCCCTACTACCTAATTAATAATACCCAAAGTAATGCTCTGCAAATCCTAAGATTATGTGTGAGTTGTTGTAGTCTTTCATTTGGATGCTCCTTGGCACAGAGTGTTTCGTTAGTTGGAAGTTATTTGAATTTAATGTTTTCTGTAATTTTTTTAAAAAAGGCTTTATTTATAGAATACATATAGTACCAGGTCTGGCTGCCCAGATCTTTAATTCAGCTACTCAGCAGGCTGAGACAGGAGTACCACAAGTTCAGGGTGTGCCTGGGTTACAGAGTGAGATAAAACTCCATGTGGGCAACAGAGTGATGCACTGTAGTGGTTAGTTCTAAACACATATACACCGGAGTACCACTAAAGGGATTCAGTGACATAAATGTGTGTGTGTGTGTGTGTGTGTGTGTGTGTGTGTGTGTGTGTATGTATACTAATCAAGGAGGACAATAAATTAAGAGGGAATGGAGGAAGAGATGAGGAAAGAGAGGGAGGGCTGGAAATGATGTAAATACAATACTCCTATGAAATTCTCAAAAAAAAAAGTGAAAAAGAGAGAACTAGAATAGTTTATTGGTAGAGCAATATGTGAGACTTGGAGTTGACCTCTAACAAATCAATCAATCAATCAATCAATTAAGAAATTAAAAGTAAATAGTTAAAACATGAAATGGAATGGGACTGGAGAGATAGGTTCAACAGTTAAGAACACTGGCTGCTCTTGCAGAGAACCCAAGTTTGATTCCAAGCACCCACATGGTAGTAAGCAACTGTTCAGAACTCCAATTCCAAAGACTCTGACGCCCTCTTCTGACCTCCACAGGCATTGCATGGCATCAGTGCACTTTCATACTTTGCAAACAATAGATTCATACATAAAAATAAAAATAACAAATAAGATTTTTTAAAAAAAATGAAATGAAGCCCTTGACTGAAAAATTAGATCCCTGTGATCAGAAAATGCCAGATTATCAATTCTCCCTCTATGTTTGTCACAAACCAAAATACTGGCTAACAATGTCTCATCTTGTAAATATTTATAGTTGATTTATTTGGAATTCAGGTAAGAATTATGTTAATAATGTAGATTTAGATTATGTGGACAACTGGTTCTATACATCAAATGGCAGAGAAACTCAAATTGGTGTCTTTAACTGTTTTATCTTCTATGATAACTTCTGTTGACTTTTTAAAAATTGTATTTTCTATGTTATGTATATGAATGGATTGCCTGCATGTATGTAGAGTGCACCCAGGTCATGCAATCCCAGTAGAGGTTAAAAGAGGGCGTTGAATGCACTGCAACTGGAGTTAAGGATTGTTGCTAGCCTCCATGTGTGTGCTGGGAACTGAACCCAGGTCCGCTGTGAGAGCAGCCAGTGCTCTTAAGAGCAGAACTATCTCTCCAGCACCCATCAGTTGCTCTTTTTATCTCAAAAACTCTCTGATAATTTCCATAGTAATGTTTTGGTAGTAAATTAAAGGTTTACTTCAATTCCATATTGTCTTCTTAAAATATTAAACTGGAACATTAGAACAGTATTACTTTAACAACATAAAACCCACTAATAATCTGAAAAACAATACATTTTATTCAGTTGTTCTGTAGTGAATGCCACATTTGATCACAGTCTCATGAGGATTGTGATTGAAATTTCTTCTGTCTGAAATAAATCCTGAACCACTGCTGGCCCTCCAGTTAATTTGTGGTAGTAAATGTAATTTATCTAACAATGCCTTTAGTGTATTAAATGTTATAGAAAAACACAGCATTCTAAAGAAGGAAGTAAAAGATCAATTGTAATCAGTTTTGCTGTAGAGTTTCAATAAAAGTGTTTCTCTACTTTGCTTCTTGAATGTTATACTTAAGACTATATATTTGTGATTCTTTTTATAAAATTTTAAAGTTTATTTATTTTTGTTTTATATGTATGAGTGTTTTACTTATATGTATGTTAAGTGAGCCTGTGTCTTGCAATTGCCTGTAGCGGACAGAAGAGGGCATTGGATTGCTCTGGAACTGGAGTTAAGACTCTGTTAGCCATCATGTGGGAGCTGAGAACTAAACCTGGGTCCTTTGCAAGAGCAGCCAGTGCTCTTAACTACTAAACCATTTCTTTAGTCCCATATTTATGATTCATAACTTAGAAAATCTAAACGATCACATATCACAAAAAAGGATTAAATAGCAGAAATACAACTATAATTCATATCCTGATTCCTTAATAGGATGCAGGGTATTACAGTTGTTTCACAGTACTCACCAGTGCTATGGTCCCCACACTCCAGAGAAGACCAAAACTAATGGGAAGAACTTAGCTCCATTGCAGGCCTTTTGATAGTTTAAAAGAGACCACACCATGGAGCATGAGCATGAGTTACTTAAAATTGCACGACATGAAGAAAATGCCAAACCAAAAAGTGTCATTTTTGAAATGAGGTGTAAACAAAGTACTTTTTCTAATGAAAACAGTTCAAACTCAAAGTTTAGCAAAACTCAGAACTCTGGAAAACAATCCTAATATTGTCTCTCATTGTTGTACAGTATCATTTCTTCGTGTGTTTGTGTGTATGTCTGACTGTGCACATGTGTGTTCATGTGCATGTAGGTATATATGTCACATTCATTTTTTAAAAAAAATATTTTATTTATTGTTTGTGTTTTATGTGTATGTGTATTCCCTACGTGGATGTAAGTGTGCCCATGTCAAGACAGCATTGGATCTCCTGGAACTAGTGTTGTTAGCCTCCATGTGGGTGCTGGGAGTCAAACTCCAGTCCTCTGCAAGAGCAATCAGTCTTCTTAACCATTTAGCCATCTATCCAGCCCCCACATTTATTTCCTTACCAATGTATTCATATTCTATATCCTGTATTTCTTTTCTATCATTTCATTTCTTCCATTTTGGTTGCCTTCACCAATTTCTGCTGTCTTAAGTCTACTGTAAAATGAGTGACTTTTATTATAAAACAAATCAGATATGACTCGGATGCTAAATACCTCGTGGTGTTCTTAGAATAAAGGCCAAAGCTTCACGGTGGTGCCCAGGGCCTTGGACTGTCTGTCTTTAGTTCTTAGTGCTCCAGCTGCTCAGGCTGTCTATCAGGAATTGGGAACAAATCTAGCTCCTTCTCTCCCAGAGGATTTCAAGTGTGCCCTGCCTTGTGCATAGAACAAAGTGTGTATACACACACACACACACACACATATATATATATACATGCTTTGTTGATGAAATGATATTTATGAACACTATATGCCTAATCTTATTTTATCCAAATGCCAGTCACACCATACCTACTCCATAATTTGAAACAAATCTCAGATATTCTGTGAAAATAACCTCCATAAGATGCCAATTCAAAGACCTCTTATTTCATAATTTCTCTGCCAGAGTGTATCACAGCAAGTTTAACTTTACAACAATTATCTTGGCATGCATTATATGCTTGAGTGATTTTGTATATAACACATGTTTTGTCCCCTAAACTTCATGTTTCATGAGGATAAATTATATCTATTTTGTCCATTACTCCGTTCCCTGCACTTTCTAGAGTGCCTGGCTCCAAGTGAATTTGTCATAAATACCCACTGACTCAATTAAACAACTTGGAATTCTCTAACATCACCTAAGTCTGTTGCTGCTCTTTTAGAAGTCTTCATGACATATTGATTGACATTAGATTTTCTGCAACCAACTCCTGTGATGGTACCTTTCAACATTTCTGCTGATCCCTTTCCCTGTCTTAACTAGTCCAGCTTGTACTTTCATGTCTGAATTTTGAAAATAAAAGCATAAGCAAACATTTTAAGCGATGCTGAGTCTTTTAATATGCATAAGATATATCTTTAAATTTTCTACTTTTTCTTCATTTGTTTTTATTTTATGAGTGTTTTGCCTGGCATGTATGGAAGTGCATCACTTTCGTGTAGTACCCAGGGAGCTAGAAAAGAGTATCTGATTTCCTGGAAGTGCTGTTACAGTCAGTCCTTTGCTGCAATGTGGATGCTGGGAACTGAACCGGGGCCCTCTGGAAGAGTAGCCAGTGCTCTTAACCACTGAGCCATCTCTCTAGCCTCCATTAATATGTATTATATTTATGGCAGAGGATATTGTCATAGAAAGTAGTCTTGAGGGTCACAATATTGATGTAAATGTTTATTATATGTCATAGTATAAACAACACTATTATCAAGTGAGTGAAAAAATAACTAGCTAATAGATCGATGAAGCTTCTTCATGAAAATGGTTGGCAACAAAGTTAATCCATTTTGACTTACTTTTTTTCTTTTATTTATTTATTTATGTATTTATTTATTGCTAAAGACCAGATCCAAGACTGCACGGGAAAGCAAATGCTTTACTCCTAAGCTATACCCCAACTCCTTGATTTTACAGTCTTAATTTCATTTTCTATTCTAAATCAAATAAATACACTCTTGCTGTTATTTTTTTTGCATAAACATAAATACAATTCAAACAATACCTCATTATTTGAATAATAAAATTCTATGCTAAAATATTAAGAAAGTCAGTTCTAGGAAATTTTTGAGAAGGTAAAAATGCTTTCAAATATCTGGCATCACATGTTTCTTAGAATTATTTTAGAAATTTTAAAAGACCAGTATAATTTGCCTAGCAAAAATATAAAGCTTATCTAACATTACATATCTGTCAAGTTCCTTTCATTGAAATATAATGCTGTACAGGATTCTGTACTAGAGGGTTATCATGCTATAAAAATCTATTCGATTTCTTGAAAAATTATAACACCATTTTGGATTAAGAGATCTACTGATGGTGTCATTCCAAAAGTGGTACTTTACGAAGGGAGGAAACATCTGAGCAAATGAAAGGGAGCAGACCTACAACGTTAAATGCCTCATTGGAGATTTGCATGTGTTTGTTGTTGGGGACTTGGTTACTGTTTTGAATAATCTCTGTGGATATGATTGCCTGTCACAACTGCTAATATTTTGTTTTGTGAACAAGCTTTCCTTTGTCACCTCATGACAGAAGCTTTCTATTCCTTTGACATAGCATTATTCATCTTAAAAATAATGGAATACATAACCATTTTAAGTACTCTTCTCATCAAATCTGTGTGCTTAATTAAATGACAAATTAAGCGTTAGGCCTCTTGATGGTGTCACCCTATATCAGAATATATAATCAGCATAATTTAAGATACCTTCCCCTCACCGAGTAAATAATATTGCTCAGTATTGCAATTTTATTGCGTTAATACTTCTAAAACTCTTCAACATTTGAAAGGAAGTGTTTGCATTCAAAGTCATGTCTAATGCTCATCAAACTGGGTATTTCAAAGGACTTCTCGAGACTATCATGAACCTTGGTTAAAAATTGATACTGTTTATAATTAAACTACTTTCTTTAATATAGTATGTGAAAAGTGGCTATAGTTCAGAAAATGACAGCTGAAATGAGAATTTCAGTTATATTTTTAATGTTTTGCTGGCAACTCGAACTGGAACAAAGATACAAAGATAAGTTAGCAATTGTACAGTATGTGAGAGATTGCTTTAAAATTTCAGATTATCTCTACATTGTTGACTACACAGCAGAAGACTTGTTAATCCAAGTGATCTCACCACATTTGTAATAGATGTATTTTAGTATTCAAGAATTTGATCAAATTAAATTAAAGATACAGCACCATCTTATGGATATTTCTATGTTTGTAAAATTTGGAAATATAAAAATCTTGTTGTGTTTTGGAATTAGAAAACTTTGGTGATGACAGAAATGTTGTGAAGGGAGGACCTCTTAATGCAGCAAGGCAAAGCAACACAGAAATGAGTAATTTGTGTGTACATACATGTGCACATGTGTGTCTAGGTGTGCCATTATGCTTCTCTGCTATGTAAAGGCATATGCAGAAATTAAGAATTTGTTTTGAAAATTAAGCAAGGAAAATTAACCATGATTGGAAATAAATAACTGTTAGTACAGTATGAATTCAAAAATTTATGGAGCATTCTGCTCAGAACATTGTCAGTCTCTAAAGGACACTGGAACATCGCAGAGTGTTACCTTTCAAGAAGCCTATGAATGTAGAGGACTGCTGAGAAGCTAAAGTGTTTTCCAAGCATGACCCATAGTTCCTAAAGAGTGCTGAGAAATTTGGATATGCCAATACACCTATTTAATTATCTGTGGTAACTATTTCACCAGTAATAGTCTCCATATACTTATCTAGCATTTAAGTAGCTCCATTAATGATTTATGCCCATTATTATTTTTCTGGTTTTAAATACAAATATTTAAAAATGAATCCACCCTGATAGTATTTCTTATTAATTTAATGAAGATTATGAGTTTAAAGAGGTTAAAGAAAAGTAGATGAATAGAAATCCTTTGTGAGTTATGAAGGCATAGTTACTTATATATGGCTGATATCCTCAGTCTTAACTTCACTCCAGGAAATTTGAACCTGAGGCATTACATGATTTATATAACTCTAATTAAGAACAGGCACCTATGTACAATAGTTCTTAGCTTCTGGCTGTCTTATATTCCATGATAAAAATTTTGGACTCTTTTCTTAGAAAAAAACCCATGCATATAATTCAATTTTCACACAGCGTAGGGATTTCTGGATTCTCTAAAGCTCGCTAGAATATATTTTTAAGCTGTATTTTTTAACATTTATTTATTTGTTTGTATCAGGGGGGTGAAAAAGTTCTGAGCTACCTTCTTGTGCTGAAGAGATTATAATTTTACACACTATAGTTCCACTATAACTTTTCCCTGTCTCTTTCTCCTCCCCTTCCTTGTCCCTCTTCCTTTTTCCTTCTCTGTCATATACACGTTCTTCTCTCAGAAACACACTACAGGTATGCACATACTCACATACACACATATACTCTATTTGGTTTTCAGTCATTACTTCCCACAACTGAACTATACAGAAGATGCTATAAATAAAATGGCTTTTATACATTTATTTTATATAGTTTATTTTCATGTTATTTGCCCTAGAGTAAGATGTTGGCTATAAAGAAACAACATACACATTTTGTCTCTATCTTTACTAAATAGTACAAGATCTAATAACTCATTAGGAATCGTGTTCTATTTAATGTAGACTTTTCACTCTAAATTTGAAAATGTTGGTTCAAATATAAATTTGTGAGTACCTGTCTTCGTTTCTTTTCCTGTTGCTGTGATAAATACTCTGACAAAAGCTGCTTAGGGCATAAAAGGGGTTATGTCAGATTGCAGTTCAAGGCACAGTCATGGTGGGGAAGCCACTGTAGCAGGAGCCTGAAGCAGCTACTCACACTAAGTCTCCCGCCATAAGAAGAGAGCAAGGAGGCCTTCTCCACTACTATATAAACTGGGAATGGAGCCACCCACAGTAGACAGGTCTTTCTGATGACAATTAGTGTAATGATACAGATACACCTTTCATGCTAACTAATCTAGAAAATCCGTCACTGAGATTCCCTTCGCAGGTGATTCTTTACTGTGTCAAGAAAGTAAGATTCACCCTCACAGGACCAAGTATAATCACATAATTCCCAGATTTTGCACCCTGATAAAAATATTGTTGAAAAATTCAACCTTCTTCTCTACATATTCTCATTTTTTTCTGATGTTGACAGGCATTTTTTAGCTTACAAAGCACTTCAACAAAATTTGAGATTTATATATTTATATAATTGTAGAAATTATATCTGAAGTTATCACATATAAAATCATCTTCCTTAAAAATTAATGTTATTAATTACTGTCATAGAACAACCTTGTAAATTTAATATAATACTTTTATTCTGAAGGGCAGGTTGAATAAGAATTCATAAAAAATTAGATACCTGATCCTTTAAACTAGGAAAGAAAACATATTCAGGATGTACATTTCTAAGTGTTATAGAATCAACTGAATATGTTTGCTTAGTGTTGCATAATTTCAACTGTCTGCTTTCTGCTTAAACCAGACCAAGAGAATAATGTTCGAAGTGAATATTTGCTGAGTAGTAGCAAGGTCTTTTTTTTTTTTAAATTTGAAAACTAACAGTTCTAAAGATATGACCCCTGGGTGGGGAGGTCATTGAGACCTATTTAGAAGATAAGCCGATTGTCAAGATTAACCTATTTTCACAAGAATGTTACCATGTCATTTGTTTTTCTCACTGTGTTGACCATGCACTGATGCTCCAAAAGCGGTAGTGGTAAAACCATGGAACTTTAGCATGATTCAAGGCAGTGGACCAGATGTGTTAGTAATCACATTTTCTTCACCTACACAGATACACATAATCACAAACAAACAAACAAAAAACAAACAGACAAGAAAAACCCCTTACCAACAAACTTACACATGATCCTGGTTAAGTGAAAATATTAATTTTTGATAATATTGATCCTTAGGGATGGAGGTGACTCAGTGATTAAAGAGAATGTAAGGCTCTTGGTTCTTATAGATGACCTGAATTTAGTTCATAGCATCCATATCAGATAACTCATAACTCTCTATAACTCCAGCTCCAGGAGGGATCCAATACCTCTGGCCTCCTTGAGCACCTGCACATTCATATACATGCCCCTCTATAATCATAATTTAAAATAATAAAAATGAATCTTAAAAATATTTATCTTAACTGTACTTGTTAAAGTAGTTTGTAAGCAAAATTGGAAGCAGTGTACAAAGCACTTCTGTGCAATGAAGTCTGATGAATGGTTCAAAAGAAAGACCTATTGAACTAGGCAGTGTTTCATGTTCATTCTCTGTGTGTGTGTGTGTATGTGTGTGTTTACATGTTTGTAGGTGTGCGTAGGTGTGTGAATACGTATGGAGGCCAGAGGTTGATTAGATGTATGGACCTGGAGGTAATTAGTTCAGCTAGATTGGCATGCCAGCTAACCCTTGGCATCCTTCGACCTGTCTCCAGAATTCTGTATTACAGGCATCTGACACTATACCTGGATTTTTACTTGTGTACTTGGAACTCAGCTTCCCATACTCATATTTCAAGCACTTTACCAACTGAACCATTCTCCCAGCTTTGGAACCCCATTTTTACTTGAGAGAAGACATGACTGAAAAATTACAGTTATTGAGACCTGGATGTTCAGCAGACATCTTCTCAAATATAACAAAGCTAGCTTGCCACCTTAATGAAAACACTGACAGTATTGTTACCAATGATACAGTTCAAGTTTTCAAGTGAAAATTATAATCTTACAAAACTTATATCTGCTGTTGAATTAGATAGTTTTCTAGTACTTAAAGACTTTTGAGATGCATAGTTATTGATGGATGTATTTTTATACTATATAATAAAGTATGCCAACATTTGGAAGATCTTCATGATTCAGCAAATCAAAAATTTCTGAATTACCCACAAATGTCATTAAAAAATCATAGATAGGGAAAGGATCTACTTAAAATATAAGATGTAGTAATCAGTTTTTAAGTAACATCTAGTAGGAAAAGTTTATTAATATGGCTTCCTTGCATGTAACCTTTAAGAAATTACAACATGCTAAGTTTTGGAGTAACATGGAAGAACAGTAGTGAGACCAAAATTAAAAAGTTATTATATAGCACCTTTAAATTAAATATTTGTGTGAAGTATGGTTTTTCAACTATTTGAACCAAAACAATACATAACAACAGATTAAGTGCAGAAATTGATATGAGAGTACAGATGATTCTGTTAAACCAGATATTAAAGAAATTTGTAATGTACAAAATAATCCTACTTTTTTCACTAAATCTATGATTTTGTAAATAGTGGTTTTAATAAAAATAAGTAATTTATGTTTGTGCTGAATTGCTTCAATTGTCAGCTTGACACAGCTTCATAGAAGGAATCTCAGGTGAGGAATTTCCTCCATTGAACTAGCATGTGGCCATGTCTGTGGGACATTTTCTTGATTGTTGAGTGATGCGGGAGGGCCCAGCCCACTGTGGTTGATGCCACCCCTAGCCAGATGGTCCTGGGTTGCATAAGCAAGTATGCTGAACACAGGCCAGCGGAGTAAGCCAGTAAGCAGTGCTCCTTTATGGTCTGTGCTTCAGTTACTGCCTCCAGGTTCCTGCCTGGAGTCCTTGCCTTGATTTCCCTTGCTGATGGTCTGTGAACTTTAAGCCAAATAAACTCTTTCCACCCCAGGTTGGTTTGGTTAGTGTTTTATCTCAGCAATAGAAAATAACATAGAGCAATGTTATATACTAGATTGAAATTTTTAGATGACTAGCTATACCTAAGTTTTATTTTCTAGCATGAGCAATAAAATCTGTGTAAGCAAAAATTCTTTGGGGTTATTAATAACTTTTAAGAGTGAAAAAGTGTCCTGAGATCAAGTTTGATAATAACTGCTATAAGATCAGAGTAATTGTAGTTAATAAACGTCCATCTTTGTTTTCCCAGTTGATGTCATTTTACTAAAAATTTCTCCTAAACTTCTCCACTTTAGTTATTTTCTTGAGCACTATTGTTGAAATAATGCAGTTGTTTACTCTAGTAGGATTCTCATTTCCTAAGTGAGACATTGGTTGAGTTTCCAGTCAATCAATTCAGTTTTCTCTTTACAGTATCCTACTGTAGTGCTTAATACAAAATAGGCACTCAATACCTGTTATTGATTGGCAGAAAATGCATTTAACAACAAAGTCAATATAAATACAAAAACCTGTGAAAGCTGGAGAGAAAAATAGGTTCTGTCTGCTTACTGCTTTATCCATGTAGGAACATAATTCCTGGACTCTACCCATCCTCATAACAATTTTACATGGTTGGTGGCTTGACTTAAATTTAAAACACAAGTACCATCTCCCAGGTTAATATTGGATTCTCTAGAGACTGTGATATACACATATACATATCTTCAATTAATGTGAGACTCTCCTCAGGACACTTTGAACACCTTAGCACAATGTGCTTGTACATTTTTTTTTCTCCCCACACTTTACAATCCAATTCACTTTTGTTTGCTTCCTTCAAAGTCTCATGGCCTGAAAAATCAGAGACTGAACGAATTATAATTAATCACTAGTGAATGTTTACCAAGTATACTAAGAGCAGAAAGATGCTGGATGCTTCTTTCAAGTCAAATCTTCATACAAAAATTATAACATTTCTGAGATCACAATAAAATGTTATAATACATATTTGTGAGTTGACCTGATTGTGGCAGTCCAGTACTGTAAAGTCTGAGTTGTGTAAATCTCAGTAATTGATGTATATACCTATTTAGAACTTTAGTTTTTCTTTCTCTATGATTGAAAGTAAAGACAATAATAAAGTGATCACAACAGCATTAAAATATCATAATATGCCAGGTCTTCTTTTAAGAATTTTGCTTATGTTGTGTTGATCTTCATACTTCTCTTTGAGAATGTGTGTGTGTGTGCGTGTGTGTGAAACATTTGCAGTTAATTTGTGCTGACCATCTCTACATACTTTCAATGGTTAGCTATAAAATTCTGGGTCTCTGAACAATTGCCTCCAGAACTCAAATTTTAACTGGAAAGAAGAAAGGGAACTATGTTCAGTAAAATGGAAAAGGAATTTAAATTACTTCTTCAAGAAAATTATTACCTCATAAATGCTCATCTCAAAGTTTCAAAATATATTTTTCATTTTACTTTTGTTAGTGTACACTTATTAGTTGGGTTGCACCTTGACAATTTCTTCATAAATATTAGGAAACAGATATTTCAATTCAGCATGAAAACAATGCCACTTTGCTGGAAAATAATTTTAATTCCAACTATATGACATAACACATTAAACCATCCACTTCAAAAGTACCTGAGGCTCTGTTTGAATAAGAATGTCCCCCACAGACTCCACGATTTTGGACATTTTGTCCCTAGTTGGTAACTTTGTTTTGGGAGGTTTTAGGATGTATGGTCCTGCTGGAGGAAGCAAGTCACTTGGAGCGTGCTTTGAGAGTTCTTAAACCTTGCCAGATCTCCAGTGACTTTCTGCTTCCTGTGCCTGCTTGAAGATGTGATTGCTAGGCTTTCTGCTTCAGTTACCTCTACTGCCATGCCTCCCCTGCCTTTATGGACTCTAATCCCACTGCAATCATAAGCGGAACAAACTCTCCTTTCTATAAATTACCTTACTCAGGTTAAGCAATGAAAAAGTAACTACTATAGGGTATTTTGAGAATTCTTCTCTAACACCATAAAACATACCATAGTTATTTGTTCTGTGCTTATATCTGCTTTGTTTGTAACTTCTTAGAGGCTAATTTTATTTATCCTCAGAACAGTGCATAGTCTAACATGAATTCCCACAAAATACACGTTGAAAGAAAAATGATTGTACCTGTGATGGAAGGAGTTAATATTTTCCTTTCATGTCAAATGAAGCAGTCAATTCTGAGACAGGAAATTACTCATCTACAGGTATTCAGATCACACACCTATTTAACTATCATTGCCAAAGCACATTTTATATTTTATTACTGTGCATCCATCTTGCCTTAGCATTAGAGGTGTTTCATTAAAAAGCAGTATAGCCTCAATTTGTTTTTATGCTCACCTTTACCAAAGTAAAAATAAATCATTGTAACCCCAAGTATATTGCATGTATTTATGAAAGAGTATAAACCAATCATAGTTTTAAGCTGTGCATCATATAATCAATAATTCTTAGCATCAAACAGTATGATAATGACCTGAACGGTTGATACATAAGGGAGAAATCTAGCAAAACCCAAGAATATGCACAAACTAGAAAAATGCCTTAAAATTATTAGAGTTCAATGAATTGCTAATGAGTACACGTCAATTTCAGGTTCCTTTTCTTATAACCATCCCATTATTAGAGGATAGCTGAGACGACTCACATCTTCATCCCCCTTCTCATGCTGAATATACAAGTTTAGGGCCTTATCATTCATATCTGACTTCAGCTACCACCAATATGCCGGTGATTTCCATACCTGGACTTGAGTAACAGGTTTACATTTCTAACTCTTTCTAGAATTTCTCTGATATGTTGCCTAAGCCCCTCAAACATCTGATGATTCTCTAAGTTTACTCGACTTCTAAAAGTCCACGTTTCGATATCCATTCTTCATCAGGTTACCATATTCTGGGGAGCATTTTCTACCTTTGGCCCTCTTCCTGAGCTCCTCATAGAGAGTCCTGTGAGTTCTCTATATTTCCCCTTTACTATTTATTAGTGCATATTCCTTGTATAAACAAAATAATGGGTCTCATTATGATACTCTCATGCATACATCTCATGTCCTCTGATCTTCATTATGACACTCTCATGCATGTAACTCATGTCCTCTGATCTTCATTATGACACTCTCATGCATGTAACTCATGTCCTTTGATCTTTGTTATGACACTCTCATGCATGCATCTTATGTCCTCTGATCTTATTCATTTTCCATCACTTTCTCCTCCCACTGGTCCTCTTCATCTTCCTCTCTGCTATAAAGTTCATTTTTTAAAGTCTAGAATCTATATTATAGAAGAAACATACTAAATTTGTCTTTCTGGGCTTGGCTTATTTTACTTAATACATGATATTCCTTATCCATCTCTTAAGCTTTCCTTCTCCTTCTGTCTTAAAATAAGCACTAATTATCTCTCACAGATTTTCTTTGTAATCTTTTGGTGTATTGTTTCTGTTTTCACAACCCCTACATTGTTCCACATTGATTTCTTTAAAAAAGAAACAAAAATTATTTACTTATTTACTTAGACCAGGTCTGGTCTCAAACTTTCTATGTAGCCAAGGATTACCTTGAACTTGTGAGCCTCCATCTCTTGAGTGCAGGAGTTACAGGCTTGCACCACCATGTCTGATTTTATGTGGAACTGGAGATCAAACTCAAGGCTTAGTGCATATCAGGCAAATACTTTAATCACCCGAGCTACATCCCTGACCCCAGATTGACTCTTAATAGTTACAGATCACAGTATTTCTTACCTTATTTAAAATTCTTAGCTATATTATCCTTTCATTTTTTTACTTTTGCAGGATATGGTTTAAATTTCAAAGCATAATATGCAAGGCCATTCTTGACTCATCTTTCACATCTTCATATGTATCCTTCTCTCAGGCAGGCTAGTTCACTTACTGCTCTCTAAATGTGGCAAAGCATTTCCTACCTTTGATATTGTTAATCCATCTTTGTTTATAGTACTTTTATCATATCCGCTTAAAACCATTATTTGAGACACATTCAAGAATTCTAGAAGTCTTTCATTACTATAATCTGAATGATTTCTTCTTGCTATAACCATTATCTTCCAGCTATTGGAACAAACATTGGATTTTAATCTCATTATCGATTTTCTTTGTTTCACTAATTGTTTTCTCATTCTTTACTTGTAAACTCAAGAGCAACATCTTGTTCTTTGAGATGTACTAGTGCAGCTTCCACAATGCCTAGTTTTTAAATCAGTGTATGTTTAATTAAGGAAACACTTAAACTATTTTTGCTGTCTTTGGGTACTTAAATTATGTCTTTTAAACTATTTCCATCCTCATAGAGAAAACACTGTACATGCTATTTTAAAAAAAAATGATTACATATTTTCCTGTGAAATCCTCAGAGTGTAGGTATGACTTTTATAAAATGGTGTCAAAGCAAAAGCACAACTCTCATCTCAAAGGGGACAAGGGATAGTTTATTCTAGAGTCAAATAAAAGTAACCATGACCTGAGATCACAGATTCATGTTACCCCAAATTCCACATTTCAGTATGGAACAAGTTTTGTGAGGTTTTTATGGTAAGAGAATAAAGAAAAGTCATAAATCAAGACACTTCCCATTAGTGGGAGCATTAAGTAGGCAGATTCAGCAAAAGAGAAATCTCAGCCACAGGGATTGGATGCTGTCTGAAGGCATTTTTAGTCTTTTAGTTGGTGGGAGCTAGGGATTTGTTAATACATTCCTAAATGCTAATTTTTTAAAAAAATCTGTTAGTCATAAGATGTTGTCAGGAACAGAGGCAGGCTATTTAGGGGCTAAAGATGACCCAAGATAAATTATAAGTGGGCTCTGGATCTGCAACATTCCTGACTCTCCACAATCATTGAACTGATAATCAGTTGGTGAGCCTTGCAGGAAGTTCATTCCAAGATGCAGGATCTTTCTGGGAACTTTTGTTCACAATGGACTAACGACTTTTAATTAACCATAGCAAAACCCTGTACTCTTGGGTCTTGTGACCTGGGTAGGATCTTGTTTCCTAGGGATCTTAATATGGTGCTCCATCCAAGAAGAGAGTGAATGAATGAATCTGGGTATGCTTGAGAATGAACATATTAAAGATCTGAAAGGTGGCCTACCCCTTTCCATGAGGCATGGTGAAGAGTGGGAAGGACTTTGGGTGAATGAGATATTCTAGTACTAGGGACAAAAAGAGAGGATGGTCTATTAAGTGTGGAACCAAACTTGCATGTCTCCAATTGAAGCTGGAGAAACCATTTTGAATAAAATTATGTGTTGGGCCTGACCTGAGAACACAGTTCCAAAGAAAAGAGTTTCAGGGAGAGTTTCATCAGCACAGTTTGAAGAGATAAGTGGTTCCACAGGATATTGGGGGATGCTGAGTTGAGGCCCACTCTTAAAAACTAAATTGAAGAGTTAGGCTTTTTGTTCAGGTAATTGTAATATTGGCATAGTAATGCTTGGAGAGTTTGACTTCTAATCATTTTTTAATAGGAAGAAACTTACTTATCAAATCAAATGGGAAGAAAATAATAAATGGTCACATCAAGCAGTAGTAGTAACTAATTAAACTGAAAAAAAAACCACCTTTGGATAAAAAATAAAGGGACTAACTATATTTGAATTATGCTCTAATGTCGTTAGGAATTGAATCCCTAGTATAATAAAACATCACATATTTAATATACTGATTTGTAGTCAACAGAAATTATAGCAGAAAAGACCAGTACTAAGAATGTGAACCTGTGCTGAGTCCTTATCCCATCAGCTGCAGTAGCCTTATTAGGTTCCTTATCTGTACAATAGAACTAAAGATAAATAACTGAGATAATGCATGCAAAGAGCTTAGTGCAAAATCTGGTACAAAGGGCAACCATCAGAAAATGATTAAGATTGCCACTCATTGTTTGCTTTGCCAAAAATCAACTCTTTAAATTGATCAGTTTTTAAGATATCCTTTTCATGGAGATCGATCGTCAATTGAAGGCTGTCCCTTAATAAAGATCTTCTATTACTAAAGGATCAGTTAAGGATTAACAGACAAGGCTCCCTAGAAATAAATGCCCTCCCCCCTCCTTTTTGGAATAAATTCCCTAGGAATAAATGCCTTTATGAAAAATCATTAGATGGAGAAGAAAAGTCTGTATCTTGTGTATTTAATCACCAAATGGCCTTGAAAAGTAAAAGCTGGTGTTTGGCCATGGGACAGAGAGAAACTTGGAGCTGGTGGTTGCTTAATTTGTCCTGGGTTTCTTCCCCTAAGCTCAATAACCACTGGCCAGTGTGATCACCGCACACTTAGTGTTGAGTGCACTGTTTCTTTTCCCCTCAGTCCCCTCAGAGAATCACCAAAAGGAACTGCAAGGCCATTCTGGCGCTAAAAAACATGGGCAGCTAAAACCTTCAGGTGCAGCTTCTGAGTCTAGAAGGTGAGAGCCTGTGTGCGCGGGCTCCAGCTCAGCTCTGGCCACAGTGCTAGACACCTAGTAGACTCAAATGTTTGCTGAAGGTCTGTCTGCCCAATACAACCTGTTTTGAGTCAATTCCATCTGAACCCAGGGAACAGTCAAACTGTGTTTAACCTGAATCGGAGCATCCTTTTGCAAATATAAAATCTTACTCATGTGCTTGCAGGGAAAAACGATAACAAAAATAATCAAAACCCAACAGTTTAAAAGGGAGCCCACCACCCCTTAATGCACGTACCATAAACGTTTATAATTTGAACTTCCTGCAGAGTGTGCAAAAGCAGCAGAGAGAAGGGTGAGAGACTTAAAAGTCTCATGGAAAGAATACTTCAAAGTAAGGGCCAAGGGTCCCACTTTTCTGCACTCAGTCTCCACCCAGGGCTTCAGGGTCAGGTCCCAACTAAGCCAGGACAGTTCTCCCTTTCCCTCTTACTGGGGACACCGCTTCCCCAACTCCACTTCCTCAGGAAGCCTGAGAGAGGAAGGACGCAGGGCAGAGTGGGTCGCAACAGTGTCAACGCCCCAGGTGGAGTCCTCCTTTAGCCTGGGGGCTCTGCAGCAAAGTGCGCGCTCGGGAGCGCCCGGCGCACTGACCCGGCCCAGGCGACCGCGGTGGCGGCGGCGGCGCGCGCACGCGCACTGCGCGGTCCCGCGCCCGCTCCTCAACATTCCATTCCACGTGTTGCTTGTTGTAGGCGCCACAGGTTCCCCACCTGCGCTGGGCGGCTCTCCGTTGGCCCGCGGGGCTGGGCGGGAGCGCGGGGCCGGCGGGCCGCGCTGGGCGAGCGGTCCCCGGCGCCCCCAGGCGCCCGACTCGCCCCCGCCGCTAACTCCGCCTCTCGCATCCCGGCTCCGCTCTCCCGCGCCGCGTCCTCCGGCTCCCGCCCGCCCCTGTCGGTAGCCAGCGCTCGGACGCCTAACTCGACGTGTCCGGAAAGCCACGGCCACTTTCCCTTTCGTTCTTCGGCCTCGGCGGGCGGACCCGAGGCTCGCTCGGACCCGCGGGGACAGCAGCGCGGCGAGGCGCCCGGGGGAGCGCGGCTCGAGCCGAGGGTCCCCGCAAGCACCATGCTCGACCCGTCCTCCAGCGAGGAGGAGTCGGACGAGGGGCTGGAGGAGGAGAGCCGCGAGGTGCTGGTGGCGCCGGGCGGCTCCCAGCGAGCGCCGCCGGCCGCGGCTCGGGATGGGCGGCGGGACGCGCCCGGGCGCTCCGGAGGCGGCGGAGCGGCCAGACCCGGGAGCCCGAGCCCCTCGGTGCTCAGCGAGGGGCGAGACGAGCCCGAGCGGCAGCTGGACGAGGAGCAGGAGCGGCGCATCCGCCTGCAGCTGTATGTCTTCGTGGTGAGGTGCATCGCGTACCCCTTCAACGCCAAGCAGCCCACTGACATGGCCCGGAGGCAGCAGAAGGTGAGTGCGGGACCCGGCGCCTCCGGCCCCACTTCTCCCCGGGTTTTCTCCTGGCGTAGCTCCGCGGCACTTGCCGCGTCCTTCTGAGAAAGGCAGGGCACTATTTTTGCCAGCCTTTTAGGGGCAGGACGGTGATTTCGCCCGCCGGGTATGAGGTTGCAGAGCGTTCGTAGTCTCCTCTGGCCAGAGCTGTCAGCTTTGCCTCACCATGCCTAAGACCCGGACAGAACATCTCTTGGAGCCGGCCCTGCAGTAGTTGCACCTGGGCAGGCTGGGCTGGGTTAGAACGCAACTCCCGTCAACTTTAATTGGGGCTGGAGTGGGTTTGCTAGAGCTGGACTTTGCTTGTGGGACAGAGTGAGCGCATAGCCAGGTGAAACAGGTGGAGCATGGGCACTTTCCTGTTAGAGAGAAATGTTCTTTCAGGCAGAGGGCTAGATGCTTTCCTTGGTAAGTAACAAAGTTACATGGTCAGAGTTTCCTGTCGCCATACCATCAGACATACCCCATGGAAGGTATGCATCCTGAGCGACTGTGGGTAAGTAGTTCCAGGTCTGGACAGGCTCAGTGAAGCCCACTCACTGTTGATGAAAAATAAAGGATTCATGCAAATGCTTTGGTTTGGGTTCCTTCTCCAGAGAGATAATGAGTTTCTGTCAGGTGGAATGTTCATCAACCTTAGCTTTAAAACAAAACCCCAGAGTTCTGATGTTCTGCATCACACACAAAAGGAAAGATTCAGATTGCCTTGACTGGAAAAAAGCGTACATTAGAACTGTTTGGGAAGTCTTTTAATGGAATGCTGAAACCAGAATGATCTGAAGAAATCTGTAGCAGACCTCTTAGGTTGTGGTATGCGATGAAGAACCACAGAGGCTCTAAACATACCTACGTGCACAGTCGTTTATTACTGTTTTGAAATACTGAGACTGTTCTTTTAGAAATTTGAGAACCTTCTGAACTGACATTGAAATTCAGCTGTGGTTCATAGTAGGTTAGTCGCTCTTCCACTCCTCAGTAACACACTTTCTCTGGCCACAGTCATCCTATCCTTATTTGGCTCTTTTTTTTTTTTTTAAATTGAAATATGCTTGACATGTTAAAGGCTGTACATATTTATTGAATACAACACATTGAGTTTGGGGATGGGTGGACAAGTATGAAATTGCCAGTGGTTAACAATACTGAATTACATGCTTAAAACATTTCTAAGAGGATTGATCTTAAATGTTCTTTCCAGCTTTGGAAGATCAGAACCAAATGGGCAGTTATTTTGGAGTGTTCCTTTACAGCTGAAGGCTAATCATAGGTACCTTTCAGGTAACCCAATCCTTTTGGGAGTTCAGTCTTAGAGTGTTGGGTTGATAGAGATCTAACCAAGTCTAGTCAGTCTAGAGGAGGAGATATATAGGTCAGAATAGTTTTCCCACTACTCAGTCACTTGATGTGATTACAACTGCCATTCCCCAAGTGAAGACTAAATGTCTGTGGTGTGTTGTAGGCCTGCTACTGTACTCCTAGATGAGACCACAGTTTTGTGCTGCTTTTGTGAGTCTGTTCATACACAAGTCATCCATTGTATCACTGAACTCTTCAGGTCCAACAAATGTCAACTTCAGTAGTCATTTTAAAACTAAATGTGAGGTTTTACATTTATGGTGTAGTAAGAATCCATACAAAGTATATAAATATCATCCAGTGTCAAATTTCACCTTTGATATTATGTTTTAGTTTATTTTTAATGTGTTGGTGTGTAAAAATGATCCTTGGCGAAGACAAGAATATTTGGAATATTTTCCTTGAAGCTCTTGTTCAGAATAGTCATTCACTACCAGTTGATTTGTACTGTGAATACTTGTTGCAGTTTAAGAAAGGAGACTCTCTCTTGGTTGTTCAAATAACACAGCTCTCCTTGCTCTTCCTGTTTAAATAGAATGTTTGTTTCTCCAGAAAGTATTTGAATTGGCAAACAGGTGTGTTCACAGTAGTACTGAAGGAACTGTTTGATGTAATGTTACCTAGATGTTACCAAAATAAACCCAAACTCAAAGAAAGCAAAATGCTGCATCTATGCAGTGCAAAATTATTTGAAATGCTTAAAAGTTTTTGTTTTTAAATTTTGAGAGCATCAGGCATAAGCAGATGCACTTAACTGAGTCCTACAACAGCCTAAGCATTTAGCTTCTTCAAAACTTCTTTGAAATGTTCCTCCATTTTTTTTTTTTTTTTTTTGAAAACACTCTGCTTGCTAAAGGGAGATGGAGCCGTTCTTGGCAGTCAGGTTTCCTCCTAGGAAAAAGTGAAATGGGAATTTAACTATGTTCATGTGAATTTGATGCACAAGCCAATAATTAATGCCAAAATTTACTTTAAGTCTTGAATTATACAGTTGGGTTTTATAAAAGAAGTAACAGGATAATTGCAAACCACTAATCCATTGTATATTTTTATTTTGTATCTTTAAGTAGTCGACAGCCAGTAAAAAGATTTAATAACTTGAATTGTTGTCATTGCAATGCATAGTGCTGCTTACTCACTTCACCCAACTTTGAGAATTCAGAGAATCAGAAACTGAGATCTGAAAGGGTACTTATTTTGTAAATGAAGAAAGTAATCATAGAGATAAGAACCTTACCCAGAAGGCCAGAACTCAGGTATATCATTGTAGCCTTTCACTTTTAGGGCTGTTTGAATTTTAATAATCAAAGGTGAGCCTTGGGGTTTATTTATTTGTTTGTTTTTTCTCCACTTGGCTAAAATGTCCACAGAACCAGTAAGAGGTTGTGTCCATGAGCTAGTTGAGAATATCAAATAATATTAATCCATAGTTACACAGTTAACTGAAAATATGTATGTCTTTGCTTTTTGACTAGTGTACTTCAACTCAGACTAATAACAGTGGCTAGTTGATGCTTGTCAGGCTCTCTCAATGACTGACCATTTTACGGAAAATTCTAGAAGTGAATATGGGCTAGCCTATGCGAGAGAGTATTCTACCAGCCGATCCCACTGTCTCAATGAACATCTGCAAGCTGCATGCATGACAGGGGAATGAAGTACCATATAACCATCCTAAAATGAATTCAGTAAACACTGCTTGTCACCCCCATGTTTATTATGTTGATTATGTTTGAATTACAGAATTAACAGCCATAATCATGATACCTGGATGGTTCTAGATGGTTGTTTAAAAGAGCTAGAGGAATGTTGAAGCTAGAGAAACAGTAAAATTAAAAAAAATTAAACAAACGAATGATGTAGTTACTTTTCAGACGTTAAAAAAATTTAGGACCTAGAGGAAACAGTAATAAAAGAGGTCCCTGGTGGTTAGAAGTAGGGTGACAAGCACAATGGCCAACACAGAAGAGACAGTGTCTTCACACATAGAGATGTGCTTACACCATAGATATAAATTCTTAACTATAATTTTCAGTGTGTGTGACTTCAAAAGCTCATAGTTTAGATTAAGCGGGAACTCTAGGTCTGTACTCAGTCATTTCTCTGTTGTGTTTTTATTATTGACTTTAATAATCAATATTGAAGAACAACCATTCTTTGAGCTACAAGTAAGAAAGAATTTAAAAGGTTAAAGTCATACCTAATAACTTTCTGTCTGATTCATGTGCCCATGTTCATGCATTTCACTGTATATTGCCACTAAAATGACACTAAATGCATTTTATGAAATAAAATCACCCCTACATAATCTTTAATAGTTCAGTTTGAGAAATGTGAAAACTATAGAAATGTCTCAGGTAAAAGTGAGCTTATACTGTGGGAATATTTGTGTTGTCTGAATTAATAGGCAGTGGACTTTGCCTCTCTTTCATCTGAATGTTATAGCTGAGGGAAAACATCCAGAATCTAAAAACCCCCAAAACCCAAATGCTCCAAAATCTTAAACTTGTTTAGTGTTTATACATAGATCCATTCACATCTGATCAGTCATACGTGAGTTACACACTAAAATATTGTTGGCAGTTACTACCAGGCCATGTGTATAAATTGTGTGGAAAACATGCACCCATCATCCTCAGAGTATTATTTAATATATATGCAAATTTTCCCCCAAAGTCTCAAATCTGTAATATTTCTAGTTCCAAGCATTTCAGATAGGCATACTCAACCTGTGTAAAAATTACTACTTTCATTTCTTTCCGAAACAGTTGTCTCTTGGTTGTATTTATTTATTTTTAATATTCTAATGACTTAAGTGATCCCCAAGCTAAGGAAAGCCAGCTTTATTAAAAATGAGTGACAGATTTGCAAATGCTAAGAATCATCATTCCTTTTCCCCAGGGACTATGCTGCTTTGGCTGTAGACACAACTGTGGCCTGATACTATGAGGCCTTAGCATACCTAGTACATGAAGTATGTGGGATGCATGCAAGTCTCAGATCTTTAGTTATGACTCTTAAGAATTAGTGAGATATAGGATTGAGGAAAGATAATACAAAGGCAATGTATAAAGATCTTCTAGTCCTCTATGGAAGCTTCTACTCTTAAACATATTTTGAGCCCTGCAAGGCTCACCCAGTCCTTCTATAGAAAGCCCTGAAAATGGAAATATCTATTGACCCAGAACTAATGACTCCAGAGAAACACCATTATCAAACCTGAGCAGTTGCAAACCCCCACAGTCTGCTTTGCTTTTGTGCCCAGGTTTCCAGTAGACCTGGTGATATTCTAAAAGAGCCAGGATCATTTATCCTTTGTGTTCCTTGGGCTTTGATACAGTGTGGTACAAATATGAACTGGATGGGTTACATTGTTTGATGCTTTTAATAATAGGGAATACCTTGTCCTCTAGGGAGTGAGTTGGAAACCACACATTAAAGAAAAACCTCAAGCTGGACTTAGAATGGTACCTCACAGGAAAATGCTT
This sequence comes from Eospalax fontanierii, assembly GCA_035773235.1. Taxonomy (NCBI): domain Eukaryota; kingdom Metazoa; phylum Chordata; class Mammalia; order Rodentia; family Spalacidae; genus Eospalax; species Eospalax fontanierii. The sequence goes on along the minus strand of CM069528.1, from coordinate 80,666,440 downwards.
ATTGCTTTAGCTGATTCATCTAACCCTCCACAGGGTGTCCTGCCACCACAGCATTTAATTTGGTGGAATGAATTTTGCCAGTGAGAACTCAAATGGATTAAGTGATATTGGAGTTTGTTTCTTTCTTTCAAAAATGAAATCATCTGTTATTTTGGTATACGATTATTGTGTATACAGTGAAATAAAATATTGGGATTGTGTGTTTTACCTCCTCTGTGTCTTTTTGTTTTAACAGCTCCATTTATTTGAACTGTCACAAACTAAACAACACACTTTTACTGTAAGGTCATTAAAGTCTTCAAAAGAAAATTGAGAAAAGAAAAGGTACTTGCTGCCAAGCTTGACAACTCGAGTTCAATTCCTGGGACCCACATAATAGAAGGAGAAAACTGACTCCTGCAGAATGTCCTTTGAGCTCCACACATCATGTGCACACATGTGTGCGTACACACACATTTACATAATGAAAATTTAATGAAAATGTAAAGCTTGAGAAAACTGACTGCCAGGTTATGAAATGTGGGAATTCTGAAAGGAAAATCCTACTTTAAGGGAGGCTACTTTTGAGTTTTCTGTACATACTTTATATGAATTTCAAATTGAGGTTTTTCTTTGGTGAAATATGAGGTTATATATTCAGGTGACATTGCAAGCATAAGGCAAAGACCTCGTGACTACAGGTAGTGGACAGTTCAGTGGCACAGATGACATTCTTTAGGGTTGCATACCAGTGAAATTGTCCAAATTCATGCCATTTTGTCTTGTGACCACTATATTAGGCTACCTAAGGATTTTTATATGATCTCTTTTCTTAAGGAAAATCTATAATTCTTATCTTTGGGTGTATTTTATAATCACCTGGAGAGCTTAAAAAATCCCATTATCCCAGTTATACTCTGGGCTATTGAAGTCAGTCTCTGGGAGTGAGTCTTTAGACTTCCCAGGTTAGTTCAGTGTACAGCTAAGATTTTAAACCACTGTTCTAAAGAGAAGCTCCAGGAAAATGGCTTCTTTTACTTTGGCAAGGTAATAGTATTTGTAATGAGCAAGAATACTGAGGCACTAAATGGACATCCTGTGTTAAGGGAGAAGTGATGAGAATATTCTAAGCAGTGAGCAGTAACAGCAGTAGCAATGGGCATCTGAATAATATGGAGTTCTTTGAATCAGTACAGCGAGAATGGCAGTGCATTAATTTAGACTTTTAAAAATTCATCAAGTAGGTTATATCCTGGAGGCCATTAAGTTCTATTAGTGGCTGTAATTCATTTTTGTTTATAAAACCATAGATAGACCACTACCAACAACAGAATATATAGACTGGGCACTAAAGATATGAGTGTTATTTTGATTTGAGGATGGTATTAGAAAGATCATGTAACAAATTCTCAGAGATGGAGTGGACACCAGGTAATGCCTAAAAGAAGAGTCAATTTGACAAAAGTCTAGGGCATGGTGAACAGAATATTTCTGTTGTGAGAATAGTCACGCATGTAGGTTTGTCAAAAATGGTAGAAGACATTGTTAAGTAATTGCCTTATTAAATAAAACCCTTAAAATCATTTAAAGAAAGGTTCAAAAGTATTGAAATGTTTTCCGACCATCTTTGAGATTCTAACACTCATTTGGTGGACTTTAATCCAAAGCTCTGTTTTCCTCAAATTATGTTAGGTTAATTACTGATTTGGATTTGGAAAACTTACTTTGAAAAGCATCATAAGGAGCTGAAGTTGTAGCTGAGTGATAGAGATGCTGTCCAGCATGTTTAAAGTGCTGGGTTCAAGTCTCAGCATAGGAAAAAACAGAAAAAAAAAATAACAGAAATGAAAAGGATTCTCTGCTTTGCTTCTAGAAGTGTTAATCACATAACTTTGTAAACTTTATGGTGTGAATATTTTTATATAACCTTCAAGTTACTGATGAATTTTTCACAGTGGAAATATTACTGGACAAAGAACCTGAATGATTTAAAGGTTATTTTTTTTTGCCAATCTAATAACTGAAATGATACTTACTTTGGTCTTTTCTGATTGTGAGGACGAATCCTTCCCTCCTTCCCTTCCTCCAGTCTAATACTCTTCCCATTTTTTAAATTGAGATTTTAGTTTTCCCTAGTAGTTAACCCATGCAGTAAGGACAGTATTCTTTGGGGAAGGGGATGCTCACTTTGTTTTTAGACCTACTTTTCACAGTTCTTAATAACTTATTTCTCACTTGTACTCGGTTACCCATCTGAAATACAAGTTTGAGGTGAGTTGAATGTACTTTTTGCTAAAAATAGCTATACAATTTTTGATTAAACCCTAGTATCATTACTAAGCCTTAAGGCCTGGTTAATCCTATGAATTGTTTCATTAGTTCATTTGCCAGCTGTTTAGTCAGACCCTACCATGTGAGTTTTACATTATCCAGTGTTCTGAAGACATTGTAAAATATAAACCAAGTAGAAATTCTCTCTTGGGTTAATGCTCAATAATTTATATGTAATTTCTATATTTCCTTGTACATCTTTTTACATGTTAATTATTTCAGTATCTTAACCTTTTTTATATACACAGAACCATCTACTTTCAGTGTATGACTATATTTTAATTTTTGATGGTGTTATTTACTTCCTCTTGTGTAAAAAATGTTTCTCCTTTCATCCTTCTTCCCTTTCTTCCTGCCTTTGAAAAGTATTACACTAGTAGAGTGTGTTTACCTGGCTTCTTTTTCGTCTTATATGAACACATTTCATGTCACTGGGTCCTGACTACTTTCTTCTTCCTATGATTAAATGATCTGGTGGGTGTAACATCCTTATCATGATGCCTATATTTGTGTAGCTCCCATTTCACAAGACATCATTGTAAGCTGTCAGTTTAATTAAGCCTCTTTGGGAACAATATTTTTGCTATAGTCAGTCTTCTGGAGCCCAGCCTTCCTCATGTCCTCAGTCATGTTTTTGTAGTCTTTTTGACATTTTGATTTTATAGAGCCTTCACATTTATAATTAAGATGACTTTTTAAACATTTTCTATTTTATTATTATTATTATACTCTGACTTTCCCTATAATTTATTTAATTATGGAGAAATTGGAAGCTTTTAAATTTTTTATGCTCTAACTGGTCATATTGATTGCACATATTGATGGTGCACAATTGATTTTTTAGTATTGATCTTCCTAGGTTTTCTAAATAAGGGTCAAAATGGTGCTGATGGGGATATGCTTGTTCTGTGGCATAGCCAACCCTCATTCTTCCATCTTACTGCTTTGGTTAGAATGCTTAGAACAGGCTTTGTTCTGGGCCCAACTTTTCTTGACCTCAGCTTCAGGGAGTGTTTTTGGTTTCACCAGTGAGTATATTGTTGGTTATAGCTTTAGGACTAAATAATTAGATTAAATAATTATCTTAAAAGTCTTTATTGTGCAAATAAGATTAAACATTAGAAATTGACTCTGAATGTTAAATTCCTTTTGCTTATACATTGAGTGATGGGTTACCAAGTTTTGTTTTGTTGGCATGTCAGATTGCTTGATTTCTATTAAATCGTATTTGCAATTTCAGGTTAATTCTATCTGCCTGTCATTTGTTTAATGTACCTTGGATTTTGAATTTGCCATAATTTTAGATTTTCAGTTTTCTCATTTTGGTAAGAGAAAGATCTATCATTTTCTATTTTGCTGTCATGGTCATAGATTGGACTTTCAGAAGTAATTATGTTAAATGAGAAACAGTTTACTCAAACATATTACTCATATGTGTTCAGAATAGTATCTGGAATAAGATGTAAATTGTCTAATATTTATATTTTGAAAGAATTTACTTATTATATTATCTATATCCAGAACCCATTTAGATTTTATCTTTCTTTTAACCAATTAGAATTCCTTTTCATTTCAGATTTTATGAAATGAGCAATTGTCATAGTTAAATTAATTATTTGTAGATTTTTCAGTGTATGTTAACATAGAGGTGAACTTGTTTTTGACTTCTTTCAGTATTGTTTGTGTTAGTTATAAATGTTCTTTTAAACTATGTTTTCCCTTTTAAAATATTCACCCGCAGGGAGAGGAGATGGCCTAGTTGGTAAAATGCTTGTTGCACAACCATGAAGACCTGAATTAGGGTCCCCAGCATCCATATGAAAGCTGGGTGTGGTAGCACACACCTGCAGTTTCAGTGTTGAGGACACAGAAAAATGAGGGCCTTGCTGGTTAGCCAGTCTATACAAATTGGTGAACTCCAGGTTTAATGAGAGACCTTTTCTCAAAAAATTAGGTGGAAGAAAATTGAGGAAGACACATGATGTCTACCTTCAGTCTCCAGATACACCTGCACATATATATACACACACATGAACACATAGACCCACACACATAGACAAAATAAAGATAAAAATTAACTGAAGGTTTGAGAGTGACTAGACTTTTCACCACCTGGTTGTATATGACCCAAGGCCCTAGGATGTCAGGCACCAACAGTCACCAAAGGTGCATCTAGGGCTCTGAGTTCCTTGTCTTATGCTGATGAACATTTAAAACACGGACTCTCTTGGAAATATAAAAAGCAAAACCAAGCTTTATTAAGAATATTTGTAGAAAACTGAGAAATTGAGAAAAAAAATGAGAAATTAAGGAAAAGCAAGACAGGAGATTCCAAGAGAGAAAAAGGCCACTGAAGGAAGGCTTGTCTAGGGGTTTATAGGCACATGGCAGAAACTAGACAAAGGCTGACATAATCACTATTGAAATTATCTGGGATGTCTTGGGCCTAACCAAGGAAGACTGTATGCATGTCCCCCTGGCCCCATGGGGTGATTATCATGGGCTCCTCATCCAGTTAGGGGTAGGTCAGTCTCTACCTCCGTCCATCTTTGATTCTTGCTTGGTTAATGATATCAACTGTCTGTTAGCTGTTAGTCACTTGGTCAGCATTATTTATTACCTTCTGACCTTGCAGTGTCTCAAGTTCTATTAATTCATAATTTTAATATGATCAACTTTACCATAGCTGAGAGTTACTCTATCACAGCCATCAAGATGTAGCTGTGGTCTCTCATGGTTAGTAAAGATTTAGCTCCTTGTCTGTGGTATGGACTGAAGTGCTGCCCTAGGCAGACGCTCCCTCTTGGAAGCCTACCTTCTATATAGTTTACTCTGTTGCAGTTTGTTACATTAGAAACAAGACTGTAGAAGTACTTGAGGGTTACCAGGTAGCAGGCCTACTGTCACTGGTTCAGAGCCCTGGAGCTCCTGTTACCTGTCTAGTTTGGTTGACTCTAACCCAATTATAAGCCTTCTTACTCAGTTTCCTCAGTGTTCCAGGCCTTGTAGTATTAACCCCCCTAAACTTCTTTTAATTCCTGCCTCTGTACAGTAATGTATGTGAACAATTTACGGTTCTCACTATGGGCCTTTTTCCTTTACTATCTACAGAGAGCTAATTCTGCATCAAAATTATTCATTAGATTTGCCAGATCTCCTTGTTTTTACAGATACACCCTTTAGCTGCATACATTAATGTTTTATAAAAACCAGTAATCAATAGTTTCTAAACTTGTTTCTTACGTTTTTTAAATAGAGGCTGAGGGAAGTTGAAGTATGAGAGATTCTTTCACTTGGCTTCTTATGTTGCTTTATTTTCTGCTTTGTGATAAGATAAAAACTGCAAAGTTATAAATTCATCTCTGTATTACTTACTTTTTTCATTGCTGTAACAAAACACATGACAAAAGCAACCTCCAAAGTGAAGGACTGATTTTTGCTTACAATTTAAGAAAGATACAGTTCATTGTGGGGCAGATGACATGGCAGCAGGAATGTTGAGATTGAGAATGTTGTGTCTGCACTTGGGAAGCAGACATGAGAGGAGATTAGGCTGTGGAACCGCAAAGCCCTGCTTTAGTGATAGTGTCCTCCAACATGGCTCCAACTCTAATGATTTTATAACATACAAAATCAAAACAACAACAATCCACCAGTTGGAGTGTTGAAGCACATAAATCTGGAATACATTTCACAATCAAACCACAACAACCTGTATGTATAGTCTGGAGTCAGTCTGTATGTTACATTACGAAGCTTATTTATATTTAAATATTTAATTATATTTCAAATTTTCTTTTTTTTCCTTGAACCAGATAGAAGAACATGTCAAACATTACAGTGGCTAAAGAACTTTGGTTTTCTGTTTTGCAATAGATTTTTAATATTATGTTGACAGATAATATGGTTATCTGAATAGTTAGGATCTTAGTATATAATTAACTTTAAGTCATCCTTCACATATTAGCATATAAACTGCTTGTGTGTGTGCGCGCAGTTGTGTATGTGCCCATGTATGTGGAGATCAGAGGTTGACATAAGGTGTCTTCCTCTGTCATTTTCCACCTTGCATCATGAGAGTCTCTTTAATGAACCTGGAACTCTCTTGATTCAGCTAGACTGACTAGTTCTCTGAATCTGCCTGTCTCAGACTATATGCCTGCCCTCCACCCCCTCCCCCACCAAAAGCCAGCGTTAGTGTTAGAACCGCACATTAGCACATCTGGCTTTTGATATGAACATTGGGCATTCAAACTCATGTTCACACAGCAAGTACTTTACTCACTGAATCATCTCCTCAGCCCTAAACTGATTTAGGATTAAAACTTTGCTAGGTATAATTCTTGTGTGCATGTACATGCATATATGGGCGAGTGTATATGTATGTGCAGGTATGAATGTACATGTGTGTCTGTGCCTGTGGAGGCCAGAGGGAAACCTCAGCTATAATTCTTCAGTGCTGTACACCTTGATTTGGTTGAAACAAAGTTTTTCATTAGTTTGGGAGTTGCTAATTATATGGACTGGTTGGCTAGTGAGCCCCAGGGTTCTGCCTGTCTCTGCCATCCCAGAACAGGTGTTATAGGTGAGAGCCAGCATGCTGGCTTTTTAAAACAAACCCCCATACACCACCTGCCACAACACAAATAAATGTGTACACACATATCTACGTGTATTTCTGTGTATAAGAATATCTTTGGGGAATACTGTTGATTGAAATCTAGGGCCTTCCATGTGTCAGGCAAGTTATTCAACAAAATTATTTTTGTACTATATTTGCCTAATAAAATTTTTCAGAAGAAAATTTGAAAAATTTTGTTGTAAATTGCTGATGTTTAGTTTTATTGCTTTCCATTTTGTTTACTGTTTTCTGTATGACCCAGGTGTTAATGAAAGAGACAGGACACTGTGTGGGTTCTTCTTTCTCTAAACATTCTCAGGGGTATTTGGCTACCTATGTTTGAGGACAGTTCAGCTCACTCATCCTAGAGTTAGGGAGCCATGGATAAAGTCACAGTACAAATCTCCCTCTAAGTCATGATTGGGTTTTGCTTCATAGGAGAAAGTACATGTGTTTTTAGGAGGTTGTATGTTCAGTTTTGTTCTTGAGTTATGAATTGGCTTGGAATTTCCTTGATGTTGGATTTTAACTTTATCATTAGTCTATGCTCTGTAGTGTTTCCTGTTTAAATATATACACAAATATACATATATAAATTCTTTGTCAACTTGGAAATTTTTTATATAGAAAGCAAATAGGAACATGTTCTACTGCCACAAAGCTTACATTCTTACTACTTCAAATTTAGGGAACTATATTTCAAATTTTATTTAAAGATATGAGTCTTAATTTGGTTGACTGCAAAAGGAAAAAAGAACCCAACAAAACAAAACAAAAAACCCCATTAAAACTCAAAATACTCAAAATACTGCTCTAATTACAAAAGTTTAAAAAAATGCTGAAAGTGACAGGAAGTAATTCTGAAATGTAATAAAAAAACTCTAGCCTACGTGTATCAAGCCCTTATTTTCTTAATCAGGATGGCATGTATTTGAACTGGGAATAAGAAGAATTCAGATAAAAGCCCATTGTTAGTCTCTTATGCATGCTTCGACTAAGTGCAGTCTCTTTTTAAAAGAATTATTTTTATTTTATGTATATGAGTGTATTGCCTGCATGTATGTAAGTATACCTGTGTCATGCAGTGTGCATAAAGGTCAGTAAAGGACAGTAAAGAGCATTGGATCTCCTGGAACAGAAGTTACAGATGGTTGTTAGTCACTGTGTGAGTACTGGAATTGAACCTGTGTCCTCTCTAAGAGCAGATAGTGCTCTTAAACACTGAGTCATTTCTCTAGCCCCAAATGTGTAGCCTCACCTGGTCTCAAACTCGTGATCCTTCTGCCTCTGTATCCTAGTGGCGTGCAGCACCACAACTAACTTGTACGTTTTATGTAAAGCATTTTAAATTAAAACTTCTTCTCAAGACTTAAGCTTCCTAGTTATTTACAATGAAAGTCGTATACATGTGAAATGACAGAGATTCTAAAATGTCCAAGTAAATATGCAAACTTAAATTTCAGGAGAATAATAATAAATACCAGAAGAATTTCTATAAAGCTTGATCTTAGAATCCTATACCTTGAACTTTGTCTTTGTCTTTATTTTTATGTGCTTCATCTGTTTAAGAGACAAGTTTTAAATATGCAACTTATTATTCTAAGAAGCTGAAATCTAATAAGTGAGTTAGTAAGTTGGTGGTCCTTTAAATAAGTAGAGTTCAGCAAGTCAGTTGTTTGGTGTTCGAGGGAGAGATTTGGTCACAATTAAAGTTGAACTTTGTCATGTGTCTGGTAATTGAAAGCAGGGCCTTGGGTGAGGTGGCCTAAAGAAAAACAGTCTAACAAGGACAAGATTTTAATGACCTTCAGGATTTGGGGCTTTAAGATAGACTAGAAGGCTGAGATGACAAAGGAAATGGAGAAAGAACAGCCAGATAAAAAAGAAAACTGATATGTTCTGTGTCACAGAAACTAAAGTCTGTTTGACAGAGGAAGCCAAGAACAGTGCTTGAGAGATCAGGTGAAATGGGGATTGAAAGTGTTAATTGGAATCAGTGATGTGAAGGTGACCCCAACATTGGTGACCCAAACAGCTCATTTTAGGTTTAATTTCATCTACAAACCACTTTTTATTATCTTGACACCCCAGACTCTGTTTTGTTTGATGGATTCAGCTTTTCTTACTCAGTGGTTGAGCAGCTTGATTTGATAGCTTTGCCACCCAGCAGTAGTGTGTGTTACTGTCTCCAGATTTATTTATATGGATTCTGGATACTGAACTTACACCCTCATGCTTGCAAGGCAGGGAGTTTATTGACTGAGCTATCTCCTCAGCTCATGTTTTTTATTCTTCTAAGAAAATTCTTTAAAAATCCAAATAGGTGTTTCCTGTTTTCTTTTAGACTTTAGCCACTATTTCCTGTAGAGGGAACAAGATGAAGATTTAGCATACTGAAACCCTTTCTTCTACTTAGAGTATAGCTGCTTATCTTTTTGGCTTCTTCTAATGGACCTCCAATACAGTTACTGTCTGATTATGAGTAAAAAAATTGTTAGTTGGGTAGATGGCAGTTTGACTGAAGATTATATTTACTGTATTCTTCTTCCCCTCAGTTAGCAATGAGACTGGGCAAGGTTGTGCATAGAGGACATGGGTTAAAAGCACAGCTCTGGGGATCACAGTCAGGCTTGGTTATTTCTCTCATGTGAAAATGGAGCCTTGAGCTCCTCAGTGTCAATGGGAAGTTGCAGAGGCAAATGCTTTTGTTTTTTTCAGAATTTAGAAAATAGGCCAGAGACTACTGAGATGTCTTTGAAGAAAATTGAAGTGAATTTTGCCAGAATAGGGCAAGCAGGTAAGTTAAACTATCATTCCAAGGAATGTGTCAGTAACTGATATATTTAAATATTCTAACGTTCAGGTTACTGGTATGTTAATGTAGTGTTGTGTATAGTTGTACATACATGCCATTCCTGGAACACGGAGCAGCATATCCTTCCTGGCATCTCTTCTCTTCCTGCTGCTTGTCATATCAGTATTAGTGTAACAGGAAGAACAACCATTTGGAAACGTTGATGATGGCTCCTTTTGAGAGTAGTAAAGCAACAAGTTAGAACAAGTGAGAGAGCAGTGATTGTCTGACATATCTGAATGAATTTAAGTAAACCTACTTAATTTTAGGTATTTGCTAAAGTTGACCTATGTTAGTAATTTAAATATTACACTTACTCTTTCATTTCTTGTCCTTGCAACTAAACATGATGCCCATTCAGATCTTTTCATGCTAACAATGTTAGTTGCCTATTTGAAAATGAGTTTATCTCCTTGCTAATGTTTCCAGCCTCAGGTAAGATATTTCACTGTTCTAGATTCTCTTGCAGCTATAGTTGGCCATGTGACTTCAGTTTTGATAAGTGAGACAGGATACAGACATGGTTATCATTGTCCTTTCCCATACCTCCTCCATGTCTAGAGCCATAGCCAGTATTTCTGTAGCCATAGCAACCATCTAGATGTGGAGGAAATTGCTAAGGGAATTTCTGTAATAGTGGCTCAAACACACATCAGTTTGAAACCACTGCCCAAATACTTGCCTCCAGAACTTTTTAAGTGTGGATAATACTCTAATAGAGTTTTTTTTCCTTTCTGTTATGTAGCCATCACTAAGCTCTGTGTACTTTAGGCTTGATTCTGCAAGTTAAAAATTGCTTAATACAATTTATATTATCAAGAGCAACTTTTTCCCAGTGCATAATCACATAGTATTCTTTGGTTACATTTCTTTACAAAAAAATTTCTTGTATATTTTACTTTTTCTCTATCCAGCTTATCTCCCTTCATTGCCTTCTTAAGTTGCTCCAAATATAATTCAGTGGTTCTCTGAGTAGGGACGTTAATACTCTCTAGTGAGCATGTCAGGGAACAGATAATGGGAATATATTTTTTTCCTCAATGATTATGAATTATTAGTGGGTAGGGTGAAAATATTCTAGAAATATTGTAAAGCATAGTGAAGAACTGCATTTTATCCTGATTGATGTTGCAATATTTTGTTTAATATCTAGGCAAAAACTTGCTTATAATTCTTATACCCAGAGTATTTACTTATCAATTGCAAGGCATCTTTTATATATTCCATTATGCAGAAATATTTTTAGACATGAAAACCATTCCCAGGTAAACTGAGAGAAGAATGAATTTGATTTTGTAGAAACTTTCTCCAGAATTGCTCACCATTTTGGAAACTAATGTTACCAGGAGCATTGATGCTTGTGAAATTTGTTTTCCCAATGCAAAGTGCTGGTGTCAGCCTTCATTTTCGCTTGTCACTTCCCCCTTGATTTTATGGGCATATACAAAAACTAGTTAGCCCTTTTTTCAAAATGTCAAAAATAAAGAATAGTGTTGACAACATTCAGTAAAATATTGCCTAACTTCTCTGAACTCAGACTTCATTATTTACTTTATGTGTGTGCTTCTGGTTTACTTTTTTTCTTTATTAGTTCCATACTAAAACAAATGTTGTTTTATTGTTTATTCCTTTTTTAGTTAGGCTTATTTATTTATACTTTTTAACAATGTGCAAATATATCAGTATTATATTATATTAGCTATCAGTATCCTTTCTGGGTACCAAAAATGTTAGCATATGTTTATTTTTAAGGGGATCTTACCATATAAGATTTAGCAGGAAATAGCTGTCATACAAAAAGTTGTAATTCAAAAAATACAGAGTGACGATTTAGGAACATGAAAGATGGTGAAACTGTTAGGAATTCGTTGTGGAGGAAGGCCTGTACTAACCTTAAGGTGAAATGGACAGATGCCTGGAGCAGTGGGCAGAATGGAGTTGGAACTGTTTGCTCTGGAAGAAGGGGGGCTGCATGAAGAACCCAGTCAATTACTACCACACAGGGAATAAATCTCTCTTCACCTTCCCTCCCTCTGGATTTTGTACTGTTACCTCACCAAACAGAGACACAAAGAGAAGCTGATAAGCAGAAGTACATAATGGCTGTTCCACTGTGGGGTGAAGAGGACAGCATAGATGAGGAGGGAGGGATCATGACCAGGTTTGGAGGGTTGTGTCTGATTGGATTTGGGAAGTGCTCTTCTGAGGACAGCTGCCATCTCTTTTTATCTTTTCTCTAGATATGTTCTTTGCTTCTGTCTTGCTCTAATCTGAACCAATGTTTGGACAGAGTGTGAGCTCGTCATTTTATCCCTGTAATTCTTCTGAATCTGAGACATTGTTGTCTGAGTCTCTCATTCTGTTAGAAGCTTTTCACATGTACCATTGTGATAACCTTCCTGATTCCATGCAGATCTGAATTTCCTTTGTTTTGCTGGGGGAAATTCTGGGCTGGCTGCCTTCTAACTCTGAACTTTGTGGGCATCTCTGCACTGTCTCCTGCCAGGCAGTGTTACCTGTGATTGCATTCATTTTTGAGTGACCTGCTTCTTTCTCAGCTGCTTTTAACGTTTTTGTCCTTGCCCTTAGGTATTCTAAAAAGTTCAAATAATCCTTTTTGTTTTCTAAAAATAAAAAAAAAAATCTTTTAAAATACTTGCTGGTTACAGCCTGGAGATGAGAATATCCCTTTAATTTTAGGATATTTTTTTTCTTTTGAAGTATTCAAGATGGGGCAGCCTGAAGGAAAAGCATGATGTTTGCTGTTCTTTATGGGGAAAACCTCTTTGCTGCCATTTGACTATATTTATTAGTGTACTTAAGAGTCTCAGAATGCTATTTGGATGATTTTCTAGTCATACTCTGAAGATTGTGATTAACCAGTGATATCACATGCTCTTCGGCATTCTTTGATGTAAATCAAGTAATATAGTTTGCTCAGGAGAATCAAAGAAGCTTGTAATAGTAAATTCATCTGTAAATTATTAAAATAACCACTATTTAGCATATATTTTCATTTTCCCTGTGACTTAGTAGATTTATCTTTGACTCTCCTCTGTAACAATGAAGTTGTTAACTGAAATAAGTCCCGTGGATTTTAAAATAACCTTGATGTGTAAAATATAAACACCTGCCTGGGGAAAGGAGTTTCAGAAGAATTTTTGTGTTCATTCTGAAAGTATGTTTTTGCTGGGAAGCATTAATTAGGTGTTGCATACATTAAGATAAGAATAATAATTGAAAGGTTTTAATCTAATTATTCATTTACATATGATTCCCAAGTTCAAAAAATCATTTAAAAACTAAGGGCTTTTAGAGTATTTATATTTACTGTAAAGTGCTATAAACTTTCAGCTAATCAAAACATGGTCATACTGGAAATCTTGTGAGAATCAGTACATTCTGGAGGACAGTTTCTGAAGTATGTGTTAAGGTCAGCAGAAGTTGCCTATTCTTTTTATGTGCCTGGCCCTCAGGCCCTGCTCCATTATCATATCAATATGTAATGGCTTCCTCAGGTAGTACCATCTGTGTATTTTCCCCCAAGAACCAAGTGCATGTCAGTGAGAACACTTTCAACTTCCTTTATTCTTATTAAAGATAGCTTTCTTTAGCATATTTGCTTATATAATGTACTTTTTACTTGTTGTTTCTTCTTCAGCTGGGACCTGACTAGGTCACCAACATAATATTTTCCTTCATTTTGAAATTTCCTATTGTGATTCAGAGACCCCGCAGCAGATTAGTCCCACTATACCAGGGAATTATATACTTTTTAATGTCAGCGTATATAATATGCTCAACATATTAATGCCCATCAGTTTCTGAGATGCTATTTCACAGAGAGTGAAGGTTAAAAAGCAAGTGATAAAGTTCAGATGGGTTCTGAAGGGAGTGAATAATATTAAATAACACTTTTAAGTCTTAGAAATTTGAACTCATCTTATTTCTGTTTCTGCATTTGCTCAGAGACCATAAATAATCTGGCAACTGGATCATCCAGTTTATTAATAGTGATGTTTTAATTTGAACTTAGATTTCTGGTCTCCAAAAACTTGAAGGTCTTTAGGAGTTTCTCAAGGTGTCTTTGTTTTTGACTTGAAAATTATGAACTATTTTGTTTCCTGTGCAAAATGTCTTATTTAAAACTGATTTTGTAAGTTTTACCAAATTTAAGACCTTATGGTCTTATTGAAGAACAGATCATGTATACTTAAAATATAGTAGGTACAGTTAGAGGCTAATACAAGACAAAGAGTATTTCCATCGTCTGTAATGGTACATTTACAAAAACACTTATTTAGAATAGATCGTCTTAACATCATGACTTCATAATTGGAGTTGTGAGTTCTCACAAATTGTAACAGAATCTGTCTAAACACTAAGAAGCTTTATTGATCGGAAGCCCAGAGCCTTTGTACTGATGATTCCCACTCCCTTCTCTAAAGTAACATTGACTCTGGTTGTGAAAAGGTATCATTGTTTAATAAGAACTGCAGTCAAAATGTCTTTTACTTTTTCAGTTTTTTTCTGTCTTTACTATAAATCCCTAGAAGTGTTACACATATTTTTGGGAAAAAAGAGGAAATAACTGACCAGTTATAACAGTGAGTGTTGAACATTCACGGAAGCTTCAGGTTCCATGCCTTCCGCTGCCATTGATCATGCCATGAGCACAGTTTTATACAGGTTGGCATCAAATACTGAAAATTTTCTTACTTAAATGACACTTCCAAATACTTTTTAATGATTTCATCTTCTTCCTTCATGTGTGCATGACATAATTAACATTTATATTGTGATGACTACCTGCTATAAACCTTATGGGAAAGGATCAAGTCAGTATTTCTACACAAGCAGTGACAAGTTAGAGTGTGCATGTGTTGAAACATATGTATTGATCATTCTGTAGGACAGGGGTGCTGCTGTAACTAATCCTGTGACTAGGTTGTGGCGATGTTCATCTCACTTGTAGCCTTCTCAGTCTTGGGAATTTTGTTAGAGGTGCCTAGAAATTCAGGGTTTTTTTAAAAAAATATTTATGTATTGAATTTTTGTGATTTTCATAAAATAGAGTTTGATGGTATTTAGATCTCCTCCCCATATACATAAAATACAGACTATGAGTGTGATTTGTGTCCCCCAAATGTCCTTCAGTGCAGGTCTATCTTCTGGGCCCACCAAGAGTCCCAACCCTGTAAAACACTGTCTTTCCCCTTGATAGTACCCATCAATTGCCAAAAGTTCCTTAGACTGGGCTTGGATTTCTTACCCACTTCCCCATTTCTGTGCTGTGATTTTGTCTGGTTTGAGCTTGATTAAGACTTGTGCGTGTTGTCACCATTGTTGGGAATTCACATGATAAACTGATCACTCTCTGGAAGACTGTTTCCTTGTGGTCATCTACCACCTCTGGCTCTTACAGTCTTTCTGTCTCCTATTCCACAATGATCCCTGAGCCTTGGGAGGCAGAGGTTTGAAATATGTGTCCTGTTCAGGGTTAAGCATTCTAGCACCTCTTGTTCTTTGCACATTGTCCAGTTGTGGGTTTCAGTGTTAATTGCCATCTGCTGTTTAAGGAAACTTCTCTGACGAGAGTTGAGAGATGCATTCATCCTATGTGTAGTGGTTGCATTGAAGATGTTTCGGTTCGAGTTAAGCATCTCATGGACACTTATCCTATGCATTTAACCTGGTCTGGACCTCTGAAAGAGTCTCCATCTGTTGCAAAAGAAGCTACTTTGATGAAGGGTGAAAGGTACACTCTCTGTAAACATGAGGATATATACTTAGAATAAAGTAAGAAATTATGTTGGTCTAGGGATGTGGCAAAAATTGGTTTTTCTCTAGAATCTATAGCCTCTCCAATCATGTGTGTTTGGCTATGTTTACAGTACTACTTATAAGTTCCCTCCCATTTAGCAGGCCTTAATTCCAATTAGGTAGCTGTTGATTAACCCCAAGATAAAACTTCAGCTACTGCAATAGTGTGATCATTTGCTGGGCCCGTCATTGTTGTTTTTTGGGCTTTACAGCTGTGTAAGACCATGATTGTTTTTCTCTCTTGGCAGCTTATATAGTATCCTCTGATATCACGAGAGCTAGTCTTCAGAGAAGAGACTTCCAAGTCAGTTCAAGCTCAGTTGTCCTGCATCCAAAGTGTGGCCTGTCTTGAGCAATAGGGCATTAACTTAAAGTGTTCTGGGAAGCAACCAAAGGCTGTGGTAGTAGCCTGTGTTGTTTTGGGAGTCTGTTGGACAACCCTGACGACCAACTCAAAGGGAGATTTCTCCTGCCTGGCACTTTGATATACGGCCAGCTATATACATGCATTTATGTATTTATTGTATGTGTATTTTTCAGTAGGACTTGGAACTAATCTATTTCTCTCTGTTGTTTTATACCAACTGAGAATTGTCTCTCTTATTCTACCTTATGTAGCCCTCCCTACTCCCTCTTCAGTTAACGTGCCTCCTCTTTTTTCCCATTGCACTCTTCATATGTGTTTTCAGCCATTGATAAGCCCATTACTCTGCAGACTCTTGCAAGGTAAGTGAGTAGCTTAGACTTCAAGGATAAGGTATATGGGAAACCTGTAAGAAGTAGTCCAGGCAGATTTCTTATCAGTGTCAGGGAGAGGGAAGTTTCTGGTATTTCAATAGTATAGAGAATGGAAGAAAAGAAAGAAGACTATGAGATTTTAAAGAAACAGAATGAGCAGCAAGCAGGGTCCGCATATGTTTGATTTAGAGATTATCTGCGGGAGCCTGCTGGAGCTATTGTAGGGCACAGCTACCATTCCTAAGGTTAAATAGAGAAAAAGAAAAAGAATTTTAGGATATTCCAATGAGGGTCATGTTGACTATGAGTGAAAAAATATATCTAGTCATAGCTTGAGCCCCTGGACTTTCTTTATAAGGTCACAGGGCAGAAACTGAATCTTTGTGCCATTTGCTGGGATGTAGGTATTGTTCTCACCAGTTTCTGTATTGGAGATAAAGGGAGAAAGGTTTTAGAATCAGAGTTAAGTAGTCAGCAGTAAGGAACAAGGTCACAGTTTGGCTATGTTTATGTAGGAGATTTTTTAAAATACATTTTCAATTGAATCATTGTGTGTTTCATACAGAACATATCAGTCAGTCTTAATCATCTTTATATCCCTTTCCCACCAAAACCTTCCTTAACCCCCAACTTAAATCCATACATTCCTTCATCTGTGTTAAGGTCTGTTGTATAGGAGATTTTCATGCAATGAAAAATATTTCCAAAGAGCTAGAAATGTTCAGATGACAGAGTATTTTCCTAGCATACACTAAGTTCTGGGTTTGAACTCTAGCAGTACCTAAAAATAGGCATGGTGGGAGTATTGGTCTAATCCCAGTACTGTGGAAGTAGAAGCAGGAGAATCAGAAGTTCAAAGTCATCCTTAGCTTGGTAGGAATTTGACACCAAGCTGGGATATATGAGACCCTGTCTCAAAAAACGAACAAAGTTCTGGGGAGATCAAGTAAAGTGCTTGCTGCCCTAGTGTGTGGACCTGAGTTCCAATCCCAAGGACCCACATAAAAGCCAGGTACAATAGCACAGCACATGTCTGTAGTCCCTGTGCTCCTACTGCAAGGTGGGAAGCAGGACAAGAGGAGAAGTTCTCTGGCCAGCTCTTCTGGCAAGGGCAGCACTGAACAACAAGAGAGACCCCATCTGAAGCAAGGTGGAGGGGAAGGGCTGACGTCCGAGGTTGTGCTGTGACCTCCATGTGTGTTGTGGTTCTCCTGTGCCTGCATTCACAATGTAAACATTATCCATACAAACATCATTTACTTGTACGCACATGTGCACACAAAGGTTAAAAAAAAAAAAAGTTGCCAGAGTCCAGAATTGAGGAGGGTTTGAAAGATACAGTGTACATTTGCTTTGAAGGACTTTAAGGTTCCCATTTCTCTAGTTTCTCTTTGTTCCATGGCTGCCTTGTTCCCTAATCTGTGTTCATTATGATTTTTATTATTTTCTGGCATCAGGACCAAACCCCAAACAAGGTTAAACTTCATGATATCCTGTTATTCTGGTCCATGTCATCAGTATTTATTAGTTGCTTTTAGAGTTATCTTTAGTATTCTTGTGTAAATGCACGGTCTTTTCCATTTTTAGAAATTGAATTCTCGTTTACAATTTATCAGAGGTATGGCAACAACTAAAATCTCCAGTTCCTTTCTCTTCACTTCTTTCTGTATATGAGGGGTGAAATAAGTTAATGAGTGGGCAGTTGCTTTCACTACAAGTGGCTGCTTCCTTCCGCCTTTACTCTTCACACATGATATTGACATGGGAAGAGCTGGCTTCCAGACAGCACTGCTGAGGAGCACTCCAGACAACACTGAGGAAATGATCCCTTTCAGAAATTAGCAACCTCTTTCTCTAGGGTCTTGTTATCTGTCCCATCAGTGTTCCCCTCCTGCCCTGCCTACAGCAGATGGAATCAAAGTCACACCTAAAATGCTTTCAGGCTCTACCAGACACTGCTTCCTACCCAGGCAGAAAGGCTTTTAAGTAATTTGAAGCCTTTTATAAGAAATATTTGTATGAGTTAAATTTTCATATATATAGCAACTCAGTAAACATTATCTATTTTTTTGGTTGTACACAAATATAATGATGTCCCCTTATACTATGAGTTTCAAGGACATGGCTCCTTTTAGAATTAAACTAAGTGGTGTCTAACAGCTGTAGTGCTAAAGGAGTGTTTTCATGTCACTGAGAGTACCTGTTTTCTAGGTCACTTCATGATTCCCTCTGCACCACACACTTATGGAACACAATGTAACCTTAAGTATTTTTCTATAGAAGCTTTTGCTCTCTGCACATACTTGACATTAAATTGTCCATTATTGTTTATTCATACTATTTATCGCAATGATAATGAATAAAACTTCAAGGATGCTTACAGACATCTCTCTTGTCCTTGCATGTGTGTGGCACACTTTGTTCTGGCACATCCAAGTGGCATGATGCCCGGTATGCCCTTGCTGATGTTCTGCAGCAAAGGTGAGTGAGGTTCCATCTTAAAGCCTCAATGCCTCAAGTTTTCTCTCTACTACATTTTTTTTGTTCGTATACTTTCTCTCTTCTGACTTCTGACTTTTTCATTTTTGTATGTTGCGACTAGAAGGCTCCTCAAAGAAAGGACTAGCCCTTCCGGCTCTCTAAAACATTGCCCAGGAGCTAGGACCTGTTGGTGGTTACCAGTTGTGGTAAGCTCTAGACTCTAGAGTTTCCTGCCAGTGATTCCAGATAGCACTAGGAGTGTGGCACTTTGCTTTGGCCTCTAGATGGGAGAATGTCTGCGGAGCACTGAACCCACGCTACAGCGTGCTCCTTCACCTATTTCCTCACGCTGCTGTTTCATAGCTCTTTTCTTCTTGCCTGCTCTCTCTTCACTCATTCCTGCTGCTTAAGGGCTAATATCCCTAGAAAGGATTTACTGCAAGTACTGCAGATTGTATAGAATTATGTGTGCATACCTTTAAAAGTCTAATTGAACATAGTTACATAAATCCACATTCTTGTGCTGTAGAGGTATGTTAAACTAGTAGGGCAAACAACTATTGCCAAATGGCACCATAGAGGAGATAATAACATGGGGAATAAATAACAAAGATATCAAGATAAGCTAAAGAACAAATGGGATCTATGTACAGTACAGAAGTTACAGCCTAAAGGAAGCCTGTGAAAACTTCCCTTCAGTCTGGGCTGTAGAGACAAAGGGAGGAGTGATATCAGAGTGAAGGAGTGAGCTTCCTGAGGGAGCCAAACAGAGATGCCCTGTCGGAACAGAACCTAGTTTCCAGCCCTCATCCCAATGGTGACTGTAACCATGGAGAAGGCACACAAAGAATGATAATAATGGAGTATAAACCATGGCTGCTTTTGGAGATGCCACATAAAGCAGGGGCTGTAGAAACAGAAATGCTTTGCTCTTTCCTTTCCTTTACTCTCCAGTCTTCTGTTACTTTCTCATCAGCCTAATGAAATCAGAAGCCAGTCCTAAAGCCTGGAACCGGTCATCTGCAGGATTTATGTGCAGGACAAAGCTAGAGGTCAGGCAAAAACCTGGCACTAAGACCAAGATCTTTTTCTTAAGTGTGTTTCAAAGGATTATTCTCCTAGTACAGTGCACATCCAAGATGCACTTTCTCTTGTATCCACTTTGGAGTCCTTGCAGTGGGATTGTTGGATTGAAGCTTGCAATCGGCAGTGTAGGGTTCTGTAGTTTCTCCTCAATATTTGCTTCTGTCTTTATCACCTCCCAACTTTTACTCATTCTCTGTAGGAGTCAGAATGATTCCTTTGTGTCAGAAGTCTGTTGAGGAGATGCTGTTGTGGCCCCTGTGAATGTGAAAGTCTGTGGTGGCCAGTCAGGCCCTGTAGGATGTTCTACAACCTCACCTGCTTTTCTCTACTTGCTTTCAGAACCTAAAGCTTAGGTAGTGTAAAAAGCCAGAGGGAAATATATTAACTACAACAACAAAACCCCCTGAAAAATAACACAGTATCTGAACATGAGTGCTTGTGTATACCTGAAAGCTGTATAACAAAGAACACAGTGCCAGACAGAAGAAATCTCCCTTAGAGTTGTTGGTCAGAGTACTCCAAGAGACTCCCAAATAACACAGGCTATTGCACAAGCCCTTCCTTATCTCTAGAACTTGAAGGTAAGACCCAACTGCTGAAGATAAGACATACTTCAGACACAGGATGTAGAGCAACTAGAACTGACATGGAAGTCTTCTCTCTACAGACTAGCTCTCATAGTTCTAGAGGATACTATGCAAGCTGCTAATGGAAAAAAAAAGTCAGTGGTCCAACTGAGCTGTAAAGCCTGATAACCACAATGACTGGAACAACACACTATTGGTGCAGTAGTGGCACTGTTATCTCAGGGGTCATCAACAGCTTTCTAATTGTACTTAAAGCCCTCTCAATGGAAGGGAACTCGTGGGTGGTACTGTAATTATAGCCACATATTACATGATGAGGATGTCGTAGATCCTAGAGAAAACCCTATCTCTCATATTTCTAGGAAAATGAAATTTCTTAACGTGTGTTAAATATTGATCCTTATATTTACAGACAAGTGTACCGTATACTACTCATCAAAGGAACTTATTTTTGCAACGGATGGAGGCTATTACAGTTTTACAACTGGTCACCAACAGAGAATATATGTCTGAGAGATACCCAGCCCCATATGACCTATCTGCACTGCAACCTTTACACCCAAGGTTCATGGAGCATGACAAACACGGAATGAGGGAATACTGGTGCATCCCTCAATTCTCACCAGCAAAGCTTCCTTATACAACAGAGTGTGTTCCACACAGAAGACCACGACTGGCTAAATTTTAGAGAGTAAGAGACTGTGGAGTGTTCCTGAATAGGACTAGTATATTAAACCTCACATAACCGCAGCTCAGGGACCATTGTGGAAGAGGGGGTGCAGAAAGATTATAAGAGCAGAGGCTGATTCATGAACATAAGGAAACAGAGGCTTTTAGGCCACTGGAACCTTGCTCATGTGAATTTACGGCAATGGCAGCATGGCACACAAGACCCATGCTGACTCAATTAGATAAGGGCTCAATGTGGAACAAGGTAGAGCTTGCCCCAGCCAGGGGACAGTTGATAGTAGATTACTGCTGGGTGAGAGAGAGTAGATCTTCTTTAAGATCTCTTAGATAGGCTGAATAGACTCCAGTGGATGAACTTGCACTGTAGGGCATCTGGGTACAAATGCTTGTCTGATTAGGACTTAACATATATGACAGAATGCATGAGGTCTGGGGAATCGAGGGGTCATGGATGGGAGAGGGGGTCTAAGTTTGATTAAGAACTGTTGCATGAAATGCAGAAAACTCAATAAAAACAGTTTTTTTTTTTAAAGATGAGTGTTTAAATATTTTTAGTAATAGCCAGTATTGAAGCCAAATTGGGTTGACTGGTGGGCCAGGTTCAAGGCTTTTGTCACCACTGGGGGTTTAGGGATGCTGTTGTCTTGTTTGCTAGGTGGTAAGTGCTCTAAAGAGGTAGCCACTGCAATCTGAAGGGCCATCATCTACGCCAGAACAAGATCTGCAAGTCCTACATTGTCCATGAAAGGTGACAGGCTACTCTGCCTCTCTGTTGCCACACCTAGGGACTAGTGACATCTCTACTCCTATGTCCCAGAAGATACTTCTCGTGGGTTTGTAGTGATGACTATCACATGTCAGTCAAGGTCGGCCTCACCACCCTGGACAACTTTGCCAAGGCTAACTTTGATGCCTTCTCCAAGACTTACAGATACCTGACCATCAACCTCTGGAAAGAGATGTATTCACCAAGTCTCCCTTTTAGGACTTCACAGGCCATCTTCAGAAAACCCACACCGGAGTCTCTGTATAGAGGACCTAGACTCCAGCTGTGGCTACCACATAAAGTTTTTAATATAAGATGAGTAAAAACAAATTAAACCTGTAAAAAAATTTAAGAAGAGAAAAAGGAGAAAGCTATTTGAGTTCATACATTCCCATTTCTGTATTTCCTGCCCGGTTCTCCTCTATATGAGAGAGATGATCAAGGTCCTGCCCTCACAACCATGTGTGTTTTTAATGCTGACTTCTCTTTCAGGATAGACAGTACACCTCTGATCTGTAAACCAAAATAAACTGCTCCTGCCTTAAGTGTCATTTTTTTGGTCACAATGAAAAAAGTAATACAGAAAATTGGTACCAAGAAATCGGGCATTGCTGTGAATAACCCTGATCACACAGTTCATTTGACTTTTGGAACTGGTTGTAGGAAGACTGTGGAAGAGTTTGAAACTGTATGCTAAAGAAGTGCTATAGTGCTCTGACAGAGCTTAATGTACCTTTCTGGTAGGATTGTGGAAGATTTAAATCCTGAGAGAAATAAAGAGAATAGTCCTAGCTCATAGAATTTCTTTCAGAGGGGAATAAGGACTCCACTAGAGGCGGTTGTTATTACATCCTGGTTAAGAATCTGACTATATTCCATTTGTGTCCTGGGAATTTTACTGGGGCTAAATTTAAAGGTAATGGGCTACTTTGTTCGACAGAGGAAAAATTCAGGACAATATAGCATTAAGGTATGACACGGCTACACACTTGACTGTTACGTAGGTTTCAGCAAGGAAAGCAACTCATGGAACAGAAAGATAAAAAATGTTGAGTTTGGTAAAGAAACATGAATGTGTTTAAAGATACACAGGAGGAGGGTATGGGCAAAGTATCTGTAGTTGTTAAAGAGACCAGTGCAATTAAGTAGAAGGCTTATACTTTGCACTGGGAGAACAGGATAGGTGCCTTGAGAATAAAGCTGTGTTCACTGACGGTTCTATCTTATAAAAACGAAAATTCATTTGCCAGGAGAGAGAGTGACCTGAGAATGCTGAAGGTGTTTCCTACTTGAAAACAACAGCTGAGGGAACAATTTCCCCTGATTTAGCTGCCAAGGCCCACAAACCACAGTTGTGGTAGAAGGGGGACAGACTGTATCTTGAATTGCTAGTAGAATTTGGCAGCAGTCAATCACATGGTTCCAGCTTTATAGGCACGTACCAAGATTCCAGAAAATTTCTGAGGTCAGGCAGTGTGAGTCAGGGTTGGATTTTCCAAAAGCAGGTGCTGAGAGACCGTGACCTGAGGCTGTGAAAGTAAACCCTAAATTACAGTGGAGATTGCAGAACGTTGGAGATGACAGAACTATGGGTTGTTTGCCAAGTATAGCTGTAGGCATGGAAATGGAGCCCGGCGAAGAAAGGTTACATTGCCACAGGGAGGGACGTGACCACACGAGGGTGTTGTAGCTCAGGTGACTCCACCAGGAGTCTCTGATGCTGGCCGTGGCTCTGTAGGACTCATTGTTTTTTCTGTCATGTTTCATCTTTGACTTGGTCTTCCCTTGTTCTGACTCCATTCCTCCTTTTGGGATGGGGATGTTTACCATGTACCATTGTATGTTGGAAGTATGTAATTTTTTTTTTCAATTTTAGAGGACTCACAAGAGATTTCTTTGAATCCCAGTTGAAACTTTGGAATAGTGTTAGGATTGTTAATATGGCTATGGTCTTTACTTGGCTTCTTTATCCTGATAATCACCCTTGAAAGAGTTCAGATTAGACACACAGAACACAGTGTAAAAGACAGGTTTTCTTACAGAGTAAAGTGGAGTACTCTCAGTGTGGAGGGTGGCCAGTTGCCAAAGAGAACACTATATTTAGGTGGCTTTATATTATTTCTAAAGTCTCTGGAACAAAGAGCTTCTGCTGAGGGATGTTTTTCTGCCCATTTGGATTTACTGTCATAGGGTGGGACAGTGGTGTGTCTTTTTTATTATATTACTGCTAGATAATTCTATAAGGTTTGTATATTATCTATTCAGGGCCTTCAGCAGTTTAGAGTGTTATGTTTACATCCAGGGCTAGAGATATGACTCAGATCCCATTCTTTTGGCAATAATTAGAGTTCAGTTTCAGTCACTATCTTTAAAAAACTTCTGGTTGTAAGGGAGAATTCCACCCCTAGTGACCTCTTTGCTAATATCTAAGTAGCTATCTATTGTTAAGACTTTGTGAAGGCTCAGAGATAAACTAAATAAATGTCTTTCGTATTATGAGATAGACATGAGCTTTCAAGAGTGAAATGTTATGTTTTAAATTAATGTATTTAGGCATCTGGTTGATAAGCAGTGAACCTGAGATGGTTAATCTTCATTGTCAACTTTACTGGACCTGGAATGACCTAGAAGACACTTCTGGGAATGTCTTTAAAGGCATTTCCAGAGAGGTAAAACTGAGAAAGGAAGACCCAGCCTGAATGTGAGTGCTACCTTGCCATGAGGACAGTGCCTCAGACTCAATGAAAAGGGAGGGAGGAGAAAACCAACTGAACAATGGTGTCCCCTTCCTCTGTTTTCTCGTTGACACCACAGGCCAAGCTGCTTCTAGCCTTCCATGCCTTCTCAATTCTGACGGACTAGATTGCTCTTCAATTATGAGTCAAAATAAACCCCTCTGTAAGTTACTTTTTGTCAGGCATTTGGTCATGGTGACTAGAAAAGTAACTAATACAACCTCTTAATATACTACATAATATATTCATTATCCAAGTCTAGCTGTCATAGAGCAACATCTGCGTCATTGCATGAGAGAATGAATTGAGACATTAAATGATCTTCCCTATATATTTAAAATTCTTTTGTCCTAATATTTTTCAGTTGTTTCATTTACATTAAATATGATAGTGATAATCTGTCAACTTGATTTTAATGAGTCCTTTCAAA
This sequence comes from Eospalax fontanierii, assembly GCA_035773235.1. NCBI lineage: Eukaryota > Metazoa > Chordata > Mammalia > Rodentia > Spalacidae > Eospalax > Eospalax fontanierii. The sequence goes on along the minus strand of CM069528.1, from coordinate 80,641,319 downwards.
ATGTTTCATTTAAACTTTTAAAAATTAATTCTTTGAGAGCTTTATGTAGCGTATTCTGATCAATCAGACTCTCTCCTCATTCTCCCAGATCCACCCACAAATCCTTATCTGCCCCACCTTCTTGGTTTATCTCCCTCAAAGAATCCAGTTAGTTTTGTCCAAATACTCTTGAGAGTGATACCAGCCCTGGAGCCTGGTCAGCCTAACAGGGGCCATTCCCTTAAGGAAAGCTGACCCTTCCTCCCCCAGAAGCTATCATTTGCCAGTAACTCCTCAGCTAGGGCTTGGACTTCTGCCTTCCTCCACTCCCCCCGATTTTGTCTTTTGTCTGACTTGAACTTGAGCAGGTTCTGTGCATCCTGTCGAATTGCATGAGTTCATATGTGTTGTCTCCTGCTGTTTGGAAAACACTGTTTCCTTGTAGTCACTCACTGCCTCTGACTCTTAGAATCTTTCTGTGATGATCCGTGAGCCCCGGTGGGGAGGGGTGTGGAATAAATGTCCCATTTAGAATTGAACACTGAGAAGTCTCCTGTTCTTTTCATGCTGACCAATTGTGGGTCTCTGTGCTAATTAAAAAAGCAATTGCCTTTTTAAAATAGTTAATTCGATCATAGGAGAAATGTGCCTCGGTTTCCTGGTATATAAGAAAGAAATGACCCTACTTACCTCAGTGTGGTTGTATGAAAAGAAAACATGAAAAGTACTTTAAGTAGTGAATACAGGAAGTGCCCACTGTCTCTTCATTGTTAGTAGTGATAGTTTATGTGAGGTGGCAACCAGGAAGATGCACACCCACGTCCTCGGTTGTTAGAAAAGTGTCAGTGCTGATAGTTCAGCAGTGCTCCTGGTCTGTGGCTGCTCCATTTGAGGTCATGCTTTCTGTGTGCTCCTACCTGTCAAGTGGACACTGAAGTAAGGCAGTTCCATCCTTGTGGCTTAGTTTCTTTCTTGTTACTATGATAAAATTCTCTGATCAAAGCAACTTAAGGGATACAGGGTCTCTTTTAGTTCATACAAAGAATGATCCATCATGACTGAAAAAGCAGCCATGAATGCTTGCTAGTGCTCAGCTTGGTTTTTCCATTTTGTACAGTCCTGGCTCTCTAGCCAGGGATTAGTCCTGCACACAGTCAAGATATATCTTCTCATATCAGTTAATATAAACAAGACTGATCCCTGCAGGCAAGCTCTGAGTCCCATCTCCCAGATAACTCTAGATTTTTGCACCAATCATCACACTCTAAGTCCTGGGACTCCTTGCTGGCCTGAGTGAACATCTCTTGGTCTTCAGGGTGTCAGGCCTGGGTATGTCCTGAGGCTACTCCTCAGCTTCTCAGGCTCCCTTTTCTTACATATTTGTGTATCTGATTTTATCTTCATGTTGGCTTCCTGGTATCCCAAACTAATGCACATCATATTGAATTAATTACAATACGTAAAACAGACCATGAGTGAGCCTAGAAGCAATGTCAACTATCTCATTGCAGGCATATAATTCAACTGATCCAAGTGAACTCAGATATGTTTGGCTAGCCATCAAAGAGCTTACTAGCTGTCATAGGCTAGGCTAAGTAAGATCATTGTCAGGATGAACAAAGAACATCTATTAAATCTGTGAACTGTTTTCATGGTATTGTTGGCTCAGAATCTACTGAAAAATGTTAACTTTTTGTTTTGTTTTTTTGTTTTTGAGATTGGGTCTCCCTGTAGGCCCCGATGGCTTGGAACTTGCTATGTAGAGCAGGTTGGACTCAACCTCACAGAGATCCTGCTGCCTCCTGAGCAGTGGGGTAAAAGGTGTGTGCCATTGCACCCAGTTAATATTAGCCCTTTGAACCAAAAGCTCCTAGAAGGTAAAAATTGAATCAAAGGCTTCCTGTAGATAAGCCACAGAGATATTTACAGTAGAACACATTCAGTCATAATAAAAATAGGTTAAATTAACAGTAACTCAGTTTCTACCTTGCTTGGAAGTTGGGAAATGGCAAGGAGGTACTGAGAAATTGCTGATCACTGGGCACAGAGTCTCAGGGTCTACATACAGAGTTAAGGAACTTTCTGACTTTGTCAGGGGAACATTTTGGGAAATCTCTAGTAATGGCAGTTTTGATGTCTCAAGTACAAACTTTGAGAATTCTCTTATGGTGTAAGTATATTTTAAGGGGTTGGGGAGATGGCTTAGCAGTTAAGAACACTCTCTGCTCTTGCAAAGACTCTGAGTTTGGTTCCCAGCACCTACATATTAGTATACAACCACCTGTAACTCCAATTCCAGGGTCTCTGACCCCTTTTCTGGCCTCCTCAGGCATCAGGAACCCATATGGTATGTATACATTAATACAGGAAACACTCATATGCATAAAATAGAAATAAATAAATGTCTAAAAAGAAGTAGCTGTCAAAAGGCAAATGATATTGGTTGTGGGCTGTCTTTGGTGTATTTAATCTGGTTAGTCAAAGATCCTGGTTTTCTCATGATATTTTACACAGTGCCCCAACATTATTTGTAATGAAAGTTTTAAAATTTTATTAAACATGTATAAGTTAGCTATGTGCTTATGAGCGTACTTATTGCTTCAGTCGCTGATCGAAGTATACATTGAGTTGTCTTTTGATAGCTTTGTGCAGAGGCAGAGAACCTGCAGATGTGAAAGGTGAAAAAGGTTAGTCATTACTTGTTAACCTTCCTGGGACTTTGGGAAACATGTTTCATGCTTATGCCTCAAAACCCATGAGAACAGGAAAAGCAGCTGCAAGATGTTTCCGAGGCATTATTTCCCCCATTGTAAAGTCTTCAAAAGGATAACTTTAGTGTCCAAATCTCCAAGTTTCCTTTGCCTACCATCCATATCTTCTGTGAGTTTCTTAAAACTTCTGCTTGAATTGGTATCTGAAACTTGGAGGAACATCTCAGAGAGATCTTACATTGTGCACACCAATGCAAAAATGCTAATAGGGCCTGCAACTTTGAAATGCTTATCATAACTCACAGTGCCCCTGACTGAGCGAAGGAAATAAAATGTAATGGGGTGAGGGGCAGGGGAGACATGGTCGTTGAAGGTTGTGGTATCTGTGTGTTATAGCAGTGACCTCTGAACTTCTGAAGAAAGGCTTTTCTTCCTGAAGCACAGCTACCATTGTCTTGGTCACAAAATGCTGGTTATTTGAGGATGGGTAATGGTTATTTCTATCAGGGGTATTTATATTTATGTGTATGAATGTATTGCCTGCATTATGCAAGTGTACCCATGTCATACAATGTCTGAAGAGATCAGAATAGGGTGTTGAATTCCCGTGGAGCTGGAGTTATGGACAGTTGTTAATCATCATGTGGGTACTAGGAACTGAATCCTGATCCTCTGCAAGTGCAGCGAGTGTTCTTAACCACTAAGTCATCTCACCCCCTCCTTTTAAAATCAGAGGTATTTATAAAAACTATAACACCTTCACTATAAGCAAAGCCTTCCAGTCTGGAAGGGTATGTCTTGAAAAACTACTGTATAGTTGCTCTAGAGAAATATTTTCCTTTTACCTAATATAGCTGTTTTTTAATGTGAGGTCCACGTTTTCCTCCATTGGTTCTGCTAGATTTATTGTAACCACATATGTTATTGAACACGCTGAGGCCTTCCCCACTCTACCCACCGCTACTTCTGCCCTGTGCAAAGTAAATTTTTCTTGCTTCCATTCAAAAGACCCATCTGAACTGAAAGGTCTTCATCAAAGAGGGCTTTTGGTGGGCTGTGAATACTGAACTAGATTAGAAATGTTGAAATGAGGGATAATGGAGAAGAGACTTAATTCATTAGATTTGAGCAATGGTCCTTAAGTTCTGTCATGCAGGGAAGTCACCCAAAGAGTCTTTCACAGTGGGGATTTTGCTAAGACACTGAGGAATTCACACTTTCATGAGCACTCAAGTTTCACCTACAGGCCACACTAAGACACTTTGTTGGAAGTTTGCTGCAGGATCTTGCAGAGCCTGGCTTGCTGCTGCATGGGAGAGGTGCCACCTGGAGGGTCATTTTGGGAATGGGAAGGAGTGTTTGTGTCTTTTCTATGTAGTCAACTTTAGTGTTCTCTTATTTCTTGGAACCTTGTTTTTGACCACAGTGAAGTTGATCAACTCTAGTTTGTTCTTATCAAATTATGCGTAACTCCCTTTTGAAATTACTGGCTCCTGTACTTGGAGAGGTACCAACATAGTCTTCAGTTTCATAGCTTACTACCACAATTCCTTCACAGGTTCCCATTCTGAATGTGGATCTGTATAGTTCACTTACATATTCAAAGATGATATTTTATTTATTTTTTTGTTTCAGTGTATATTTTTATTGAATTTTTGTGCACTTCTGAACATTTTAATCTTTATACTCCCACCATGTCCCTTATAGTCCCCCCTCCACCAAATTTGATGCTTTCTGCCATATATGTTAAGGCCTATTGAGTCAAGTTTGTGTACCCAGATGCCCCTAGTGCAAGCTCATCTACTAGAGTTTACTCAGTCTATCTAGAATCTCTCCCTTAAAGAAGGTCAATTCTCCCTCACCCAGCAGTAATCATTGGCTAATAGTTCTTTGGGCTAGGGTTGGCAGCAGCCAGTTTCCCTAGTTCTATGTTGAGTTTTTCTCTAAGTTTGTGTGGGTCTTGTGCATGCTGTCACCATTGCTATAAGTTATATGAACAAGTTCCCAAAGGCGTAGAAGACCTTGTTTCCTTATGTTCATACACTAACCCTGGCTCTTACAATCTTTCCACTCAGTCTTCCACGATGGTCCCTGAGGTGTGGCTGGGAGAGGTTTAATTCAGAAATCCTATCCAGGGATAAGTTCTCTGCAGCCACTTATTCTCTGGCCAGTTTTGACCTTCTTGTGTGCATAGTATTCTGTTTCATGATGAGGAAGCTTCACTGATGAGAATTGAGCTGAGGTATTTTAAACACCTCATTCTTAGTTTAATGTTCCGGTATTTAGGCATTTTTGCATCTAAACTCAACCTAAGTTTGCTTTGGAGATTTAAAAAGCATGTCCATAAAGATTCTTAACATTTGGAAAATATTTACATTGATTTTTCTTAATAATCAAAAGATTTATACCTTTTAGTTAAGACTGCAATTTAGCATACAGTCTTTCCTGCACATGAAGCAATTTTTCTTAAATAGCACTGTTAAATCAATTTTATGTCCCTTTATTTCTTGGAGGAGAGATGAATAAACCAAGCTTCCTAGATTTGATAGTGCCTTTGTCACTAATATTTGAACATCCTCAGCACTTTCATTTTAATATGGTTATATGGAATATATAAGATGCAACACTTTCCATTTAGTAACTTGTATTACAATAAATGTTTCAGAACTGTGAAATCCTTATAGATAAATACCTAGAATCCATCATATTTCCTTACTTTTTAATCTTTAGACTGACTCTAGCTTTCAGCCTTTGCCACTCCATTGAACACATGACTTTGTGTTTTCTGATGCTTTGTTTTTTTGCTTTTCTCCTTGGATAGAATATCAGGTAAGATGCCATAGCTGTACTGGAATAATAACATGGGTGATCTATCAAGTTCTTCTGTTGTGTGTAATTCTATCTATAGTCTCATCTGAATAATTAACATCTGATCCTTTATCATCACCAAAACAGTAAACTATTTAAATGTAAAGATTCTTTCCTCTACCAGTAAGATCCATACTCAATCTAGTATTTGGAGGGCCGAGGCTGGGGGCTAATGTGTGTGTGTGGAGGGTAGGAGGTCTTAGGCTGGTTCTCGGACTATTAAGCAGTTTGTGTCAGACTCATAGTGGGATGGTGGTGAGGAGAATGGAGACTAACAGTGACATTGGCATTTCCTGGGATTGGCAAGTGTTTAAAGCTAATTTCGTGATGGATGTTTTCAGATGCCATTCCCTTGTCTTTTTACTCCTCCTGAGAGTGTCCACCTCTGGCTCTTGGTTGGTGGCAGTGACTTTCTTCTTTCTGGTCAGTACGGCATCATGTCTGTACTCTTCCTTATTTGAACTCATTCCACACAGGTAAGAAGCTGCCTTATGTGAAGTCACATGAGACAAAGTCAGTCTCAGGACAGTTCCTCCTTCAGGTTCTTTGTGTTTACAGGCACACAAGCATGACTTCAATGATGTATGTAGGGGAGATAGTCTCTGTGTTCAGTGTGGTCTTTTTCTGTATTCTACCACTCACCAAGCAACTCCTTCACATTAAAGATTCTTAAAGTGGGGTATAACAGAAACGCCTTTTGAGACTCCCTAGATCCAAGGGACTACGTCTTAGGCAATCCCAACAATGCTCTTAAAGTCCTCTTTTATCTACAGAAGAAAGAGTGGTAGTAGAGAGGTGAAAAGTCTCTATCTCACAGCTCTCTTATGACATCTCCTCTTGTCCTCCTCAATCCATTTTATACTCTGGTGGTGTGTTTCTTCTTTTCTTGATTGAAGAAAAATTGCTACCTCTTTTAATGCCTTCATCTTAGGTTCTCCTCTTCCCACCTCACCTGGTCAAACAACTCTATAAGGTTTGACTGAATGCTTTTTCCCTGGGTCAGAGCCCCATCCCAGGTTATGAGCGCAGGAACCTCAACCTGTGTTGAATTTCTACTGCTCCTGCTGCTGTACTGAACACCTTGGTGACTTAGATTGTTCTGTCTTTGGATGAGTAGACTTACCAAAGAGTTTTGCTTTAAGATCTTATCTTGTTGCACTGGGCTAGAACTAGCAAAAGCGAAGTACTTATTAGTAATTGAGTACCAGATGAGTGTCAGCTATAAGGAAAATGATTTTGGTGGACATTTTCTGTGCTGTGATGGCAGATATGTGTTGGGCACTGAACTAAATTTGTTGATTTGGCTCAACTTGTAAAATCATGAGACTGAATATGTTTATTTAACTGTGATTTATAAATATTTTATAATTTATATTGTGTAAAATTTGAATGGGAAAGTGTGCCTTGATTGTGCCGGAGGGTTGGTTTTCATTGGGGTAATTAAAATCACCGATTAGATGGGGGCATTTGAACAACAGCTGAATAATAATGTTAACAAAGGAGATGGCTCAAGAAGGAAGTGTAGGGTGTATGGGTGTAGGAGGGTGATAGGGAGAGTGGGACTGTGTAACTTGGTGAGATTTGGGCATAGTGTATATTGTTAACGGGAGATTAACATTTGTAGGGCTAAATTGTGACCATCCTGGAGTTTTGTGGCAAATAAATGAATTTATGAAGGCAATACTGAAGCTCTAATGGGGCACACAATCATCCTCAGGAGATCTCAGATTCATCCTGATGGCTTGTGTAAATAGTAAGGAACGCCTAGTGGTGGTACATAACCTCTTACCCAGGATTGAACAAAGATATTTATCACCCCAAGTCCCATATATTCGTCATCCCATTCCTCACTAATGGTGATAAACACTTTTCTTTCTCATTTCTGCAGTCTATGATAGAGAATTGGTTTACTTGGTTTATATTTAATCAGTTGGAAATAGTTACTGAGGAGGCTTATTTGAAAAATTTAAATCCCCCCAAACATCTTGATCTTGCTTTGATTATGTGTTATGGGATGACATGAAAAACTAGGAAAAAAATGCCTTTGACTATTGTTTTTGGTGTCTTGTCTATTTACTCCTGAGCTTTGCTTTGGTGAATCCTACTCCTTCCCTTTGTCTTTTAAACTTTGGTATCTATCTGCTCTCTCTAATCACTGTGCAGACTTCCTAAATTTTCATTCCTTTATCTAACTTTAGATAAGCTCTTGATTACATACATTAGACCTGAGTTTTGGGCCTCAATGTAACTTAAGATATATTACCGTGAAAAAAAAAAAAAGAGAATTTTCTGTTTGTTAATCAGTATTTCTTTCCATGCTCATATCTGAGTGCCACCTTTCTGAAATGTTTCCTGTGTGTTAATGTATGCAGGATATTCAGTGTCATTTCATAGTATTGAACAGGGCTTTGACTATCTGTATCACAATGTATGTTCTCAGACAAAGAAGCTCTTAAAAATAATGCAGTTGACTATATATGTACAATATATATTACATATGTATATGCAATTCAACTACTACCTATTAGAAATGAGTTGTTGATAAAGAACCTCTATTTTTATTGGCTCACTGAATATCCCTTTTAGGGCCAAGGGCACATAGGCTGGTTGATTTAATTTTGAAATAAGAAAAGGAAATGTTTGCTATGCATTTTAAAGGATGAACTTTCATATAAATGTAACATCTAGTCCAGTTATATCTGGATTATGTACTTGTTTTCTCAGGTCTACTTGCTTTATCTTTCAAAACATCTATTGCCAACCTGTACCCCAGTGTCAGCCAATTCTTAGCTGGGCTGTTTAGGCAGTTGGCAGCTTTGGGTTGGGCTTGTGCTCAGTCCTGCATTCATCTTGGCACATAGTTGCCTGGAAACTGGATTGCTGTCTTACCAATGAATCCTTCTCTGCTGGGCTCCCCATTTTCCTTTCAGACACACTATGCTCCTCTCGAATTCTTTGCTTGCCTTTTTGTCAGGCTTCTCTGCTCTGAATGATTTCCAGGCTGGCTGATCTTCACCTGGATCCTCTGTTCACTTTGAACTTTTGCCTCCTGATGATGCCCCCACCTGGCTTTTCATCTTGCAGACTCATCTGCCACTTCAGATCTGCGGGTAGAAGCATGTCCCCCTTTACCACCTCTTCATTAACTTGTGCTCGTTTTCCCTCCCTCTTATAGTTTGATCAGTGTGAACTTTCAGGTAAAGCCTTCCTTAGTCTGTCTCATCAGACTGCTCAGTTCTATGGTGAAATTAACTTTCCTGTGTCAAAATGCTGTAATTTGGCATCATAGCATCATCACTTCCCAAGAAACTGGACTGTTGGCTAGAGAAAGTATGCATAGAATGCATGCTATGCAGTGCAAATATTATTCTGTATATCAACATGCCAGTTGTCTGTCTCCATGCATTGCTGTCTTCAAGTAGTATCACGTTAGTATGCTGATACAATTTGTGATACGATTTCAGGTCAAGATATATCTATATATGTCAGATTTACAACTGAAGAATTTTTACAAACCTCTTATGTGTTTTCATAGTTTAATGAAGGATACATTGAAAAGCTATGGTTGAAATCATGACTGCGAGTGAGCTTTCTTCCCAATCTTTGATTCATTTGATTCTCTCCAGGAAGAATGCTTTAGTAACCTTTTAGGCAAACAACTTTCGATAATTTGATGTAAATGCCTTAATGGTTGTTAATCTAGTAATTGATTCATACAATTAAATTAATCCACAAAAATAATCTGTAAAATTAACCCATTAAATCAAACAGTAAATAAAATATATCCATTAGTTAATTAATCCATTAGATCTTTTTTAGATTTTTTTGTTTTTATTTTATGAGTGTGTTTGTTTGCTTGCGTGTATGTCTGTATGCCTGGTGCCATTGGAACCAAGAAGAGGACATCGGACCCCATGGTGCTGGAGCTCCAGAGAGCTCTAAGCCACCATGTGGGTGTTGGGTCTTTTGTAAGAGAAGTAAATGCTTTTAGTCTCTGAGCCATTTATTCATCCCTAATCCATTAGATTTTAATCCATTAATGTTGGGCAGAGATTAAGTTGATCTTGATTCAGTCTTCTCATCTTTTGCTTCCAAAGAATCTGTCATAATAGCTTCATGAACTATGATTTGATTCTCTATGTAGATTTCTTCTATGCCTGGGGAAGCCACTTTGTAAAGTATTACTGGGCTGGGATAGTTGTTTGTAGGCTTAATGGCCCTAGGATATTGAGAAATGATGAAGAGTTATTCGTACCATGAAAAAAAGAGGAAATAACTTTCAGCTACGTGAATGATTGCAGTATATATCACTAAGCAAACTTACCAAAAAACTGCAATGTTAGAGACCTAAAGTGTAAGCATAACTGATTTTTAAACATAAGCATTTAAAATCAGAGCAGTGACTATCACCCTCAATTCCATTAGTGCAATGCTCCCCTTTACAACAATAAATCTTTTATAATGGCATTTCTCTACTGTAAAATAGAACTCAGAGACAGTATAGCTATTTATAATTAAATAATGCAATGTCCTATATATAACATAAAGAAGAAAAGCTAAATTTAATAATGTTTCATGCTTATCAATATGTAAGTAATTATTCAAAACCACTTTAGAAGAAAAATTAGAATGCATCTTTTATATTCATAACAAATCAGATAGTATGAGTCACTGGGACAGATTCATGGAAGTTTATTGTAATGGAAGTTTGAATTCCATGGTAGGCCATCGATATGCTTTTGTAAACCAGCAAATAGCTATTGGTAAGTTTCTTAGTAAAACAATCTTCCGTTGATTTATATGTTGAGGGATACATTTTATATATTTTAAAAGAACATGTATATGTTAAAACTTTGTAAATATATCTGTATTTATGTAGATTAGAGTTAGTATTAGAACCTATCATAAGTGGTTTTCCATTTACGAGAATGTCCTGAGCATGTCTGGGAGCATTTGGCATCACTGGCTTTTGCTCAGTCAGAGCCTCCTGTATCCTTCATTGGACAAACTATCAATAGCTCCACAGACCTTCAGAATATCACTCAGGAAGGGGAAGTCTGGCCGCCTTTGGGACATTTTCCTCTAGTCACATGACTGCCAGTGCTCACTTGCTGATCAGTTATCCTGGTCTGAAAGGTGGGGAGCAGTGCCCTCTCTATCATTTGCTGGTAGGTTTTTGTTTTGTGGTACTAATCTTCATGAGTCTCATGACAAGAGTCACCCTGGATTTGGGTGACTCTAAGGACCAGTTTCTTGTGCTTATCTTCTTAGGTCATATCATTGTTGTGTTCTGTGAAATGGTTCACTTTTTTCTCAAATATAGAATTTGGTAGTGTGAGCCTTGACCTTTCTGCTTTAATATTTGAGTTAAATTCTAGATAATCCAGGTTATTTTTATTTGGTTTTATTGGAAATGTTCATCTCTAGGCCTAAATGAAGCAGAATTACAATTCCTCAAGAGGCTCCCTTGAAGTGCTACCACTTCTGTAATCACAAGTGTAACTTCAACATGGAATTTCATATGAGACTGAGATCATGTGAGATCTCAGCCCTAGATACGAGACCAGGATAACAGAGCATAAACTCTGTTTATTCAAATTATTAGTTGTGAGACCTTGGGGAATTTTTCTTGAACTATTCAAAATGTGTTACTTTGGTTCTTTGTCTTTTCACATTTGAGTTCATTTGCTGTTTCAATCTTTGGCTTTATTTTCCTCATTTTCAAAATGTTATGACATTTAAAACCTGGGTACTTTTGGCCACTATTTCTGTTTGACTGTGAATATGAGATTCATAGATGTAGTTTATATTTTAGATTGAGGTCCTCCCCATTTACCCAAGCCTGTGATTGTTGGGAACCTCTTTTTCATTCTGTCTGGTACCACACTCAAGAGATAAACTTAGGCTAAGCCTGTGCTCCTCAGAAGTCTTTAGCTGCAAATAATATAACCCACTTGAAGGAATTAGGGAACAAGTGGGGATTCTGATGAGAAAATCTCTCTTAGTTTCAAGGGCAGGGTAAGCAGTGACTTTGGGAGGTCCTTGGCTTTGGAACCAGAAACTTAGAAACAAAGATGGGTAGGCTTCATTTTCCTCTCTGGGGCAGCACAGACTTCCCCCTGTGTTTCTCTTGGGTTATCCCAGGGTTGGTACTGAAGTCTGTGTACTCTACTCCATGTATGTGATAAGTGCATAGCCTTGGTCTTAACATGTTAGTACTTCACCTGCCAGCTCAATGCCTAGCACCTTTTAACATCACTTTTTGCTAGAAATACATCAGACACCATTCTAGCAAGCACAGCTTCCATAACTTTCTTCCTGCTACACCTAGCTCTAGTTCCTTTGTACACAGGAATAAGATAGATCAAAACAGTGTAGATATCCAGCCAATAATTCAATTAGTCACTATTACATATAAATAAAGGCTGAGAGAAGGTAACAAGAAAACCGGCTCTGCCTTTAGATTAAGTTAATTATAGTTTGAGTGCTAAAATGAAGTCGAGGTGAGTGTTGTAGAGTGCTCTCTTTCAAGAATGACAAACATCATCTATCAAACCAGCTGTGACTACTTACAAGAGACACTCAAGATAGGCCTGTTGACTACTGACATTCCTTCATAGGAGGGCATGGAGGGGCTGTCATTAGATTCTCACTTGAAATTCAGTATGGATGTCCATCCACTCCCTCCTGCACTTCCTGGTCAGCTGTACATAATTCAACCCTAATTGCTTATGGCCTTGTGGTCTTGAAAGGTTCTAGAGTATTTAGTGTGGGGAAGGTTCACTGAAGAAGGGATTCCATCTATGCAGCATTATGGAAGTCATCCATATTAGGGTGAGAACTTTTGCTAGTTCTGCTTAGACTCATTCATCCTCCTGTAAGTAACCCTTCACCCATGCTATGTAAGCCCAATAAACTCGTTGGTTTTTTGAGTTGTTGTTACCCTATCTGGGGGAAAGCAGACATTTGTTTTTATCTCCCCAAGGAAACTGTTCATAGAGCAGTGAGAAATCAGTGATGGCTTTTCCTGTCTCACAACCAGGGAAGGCATGGGAACACCTTTCTAGTCCTTGGTTCTGACACAAATAGTAGAATCTGAGTTAGCAGTTTTCTTTGGAGGCCTTCATATGGCACTGCTGGTCATTCCAGTAAGCAGTAGTGTATCTGGGATTATAATTCTACTATTTGTGTCAAGACTCCTCAATCCAGTGTTCATTTACAACATTTTGATATGGTGATGATTTATAGGTTAAAATAATGGTATGATCTTTCAAAACTCATGGCTTTGATTCCATTTTTTTAATTTGTTTGTTTTTTTCTACCATGGCAAGACAGATGTATAATCAAATTCTGTAACTTTTCAAGTGTCCTCATCTTTGTATACCATTGAGAATACATTTCTTATATGTTTATATGATAGGAAAGAAAATATATCAGGTTTTTGTCTGTGTACTAACGGGATTTTGTCTATGTGATGATAGGTTTTTGTCTATTATTGATTTGAAAGTGAGGGAGGGTCATCTTGTAGTCATAGAAAGCATTAACCATATAATGCTGGCTTTTGTTTTCCAACTTGGATATCTTTAGCTGATTTTGAAAATGAACACAATCTCTTAAGTACCTTAATCATATGAGATTAAAGTACATTTTCCCTTTGTGCTTTCTTTCCATTCAGATACAATAGTTTTGGCTTGATTTCTGCCCCTGGTTATACTTTTGTTTAAAAAACATTTCCCTCCTATTGTGGTTAAAGGCTTAGCAAGCTCTCTAGGCTATTTCCTTTAATTGTCTTTCGAGAAAAATTATGATTGTTCTCAGCGTAAGCCTTGCTCAGGCCCTTCTTAGCTAATTTAGACAAATGGTTCCCTTCTTCATTTTTTTCTTTCATGTCTTTACATGGTCTAGCCATACTTTGTGGCAAAATCATTTTTAATTTGTAGAATATGTAAAAATCATACCATTGCTGCATATTACTGTGCCATTTTAATTCATATGTCCATCCTACCCTCTGCCCCAGAGACTGAGCTGTGTGGATTCTTACCATCTTTATTTTGATGGTTTTAGCAGAAACTAGAGGGAGGATGGAAAGGGAAGGCAAAGTGCTCTTGCCTCTGCCTCTGACTTTGTATGGGTAGCTGGGGTGGCAACATTTCCAAACTGGAACTCTTGCCCTGAATTGGTACTTTTCTGTGATAAAACACCATGACCAAAGCAGTGTCTATGAGGAAATGAGGAGGAGTTTATTTGGTTTACAGTGCTAGAGGAATAAGACTCCATCGTGATGGGGAGGCATGGCCACGGAGACAGCCAGAGAAGAAAGCTGACCTCTCACATCTTCAAGCAGGCACAGGAAGCAGGGAGAGCAAAACTGCTATGAACTCTCAAGGCCTGTCCCCCAGTCGTGTGCTTCCTCCAGCAAGGCCGTATGTTCTAAACCACTGTGAACAGCACCACTAGCCAACGACTCAAATCATTGGAGCCTGTGGGGGATGGCTTCATTCAAACCACCTCAACCCCCATCCATTAACAGATTATTTCTCAGGGTTTCAGTGATTGGTCTTCACCCCTCCCTTTCATCCTAAGGTGGAACAGATCAGCTGCTTCATCTCTAGTGGTTCCTTCCACAGCATGAGAATCATGGTTTAAAATAAACCTTCTAAGTGGCCCATCTCTTTTCTATTGGAACTTGGAGATGGTCAAGCCAAATATACTGCTTAGCATAGAAGACACTCTACACAACCCCAGCAGGAGTTAGGTTCCCAGTTCTAATATTAAATGTGGATTGTTTTGACTCAGCCTGAAGTCCGTTCTTCAATTCTTCCCTTTCTAGAAGAAATAGCTGAGATCTCAGGCATCTCTTCTTTTCTTTTGATCCAGGGAGTATCTAAAGAGTTTCTACATTGCCCATGCAGTCAAATATTTGTATCGTCTTCTTTGTAATTTTCTGTTTTCTCCTACCTTTAAAGTGGAGCTTGCAAGACACTAATATCATCACAAAAACTTAAATTTTTTTCATTTCTTCCTCTATTTTGATAATTTTTTCTATAATTTATTGTAGTATCAACATATTTTATTATCTAATGCATAAATTTAAGTCAGAAGTTTTCTGTGGTGGTGTTTGACTTAGTTATTTATCAAGTAATTCTTCCTAATTCTTTGGCTGGGGAATATCTAATTTACCATCTTTAAGTGCCTACAATTAGATCTTTAATGAGATTTTCTAGTTTTCATATTAATCTGCTTTTCTAATTTTAAGGTAATATAAATGACTTTAATGATAATTAATTTTTAAATATTTTATTTATTTTTATTTTACATGTATGAGTGTATTCCCTGCATGTATGTAAGTGCACCTGTGTCATGAAATGCCTGAGGAGGTCAAAAAAGGGTGTTGAATCCTTTGGAACTAGAATTTTGAATGGTTATTAGATACCATGTGGGTGCTGGGAATTAAACCCAGGTCCTCTTCAAGAGCAGCCAGTGCTCTTAACCCCTGAGCCTTTGTCCTCTGATCATTAATTTATAATACATATACTAACTAGTTAAGGCTTTTGCTGTCTCTGTCTCTTTTGTTTATTTTTTTTTAGGGTATTTGAAAGCATATTTTTTTTTCCAGGTAAAATCATGATTGTTTTCTCAGTGACTTCCCATTAATTGTTAGACAAATACTGCCAAAATTTAAGAATTACCTAAAAGAGAATTGATGTATTTTTAATGCCCTTTTTCTAGGGGAACATTAATTCTTCTCTATCAATTAATTTATTATATTATAGTACTGCTACTGTACTTCTGTTCATATTATTCTCTTAAGATTTATTACTCACATTCTCACATGGTTTTAGCATTTTATAAGCATTTTTGGTCTTATGGCTTTATTTTGTTCCTCTCTACTTGATAATACAAAAGAATGAACATTTTATTATGTTCATGGCTTTTTTATTAAATATCGTAGGTAGACTCCTATAGATATTATGTTGAAAATGGTAGTCATTTATATAATTTATTACTCTAATGTCTGTTATCATAATGGCTTTGGGCCTCTTTTGAGATCTGGTATATTTTAGGAGAAGTTCTCAGGTTTCGTGAACTAACATATTTTGACTATTTAGAATGATTTATTATATCAAAATATATATATATCAAAATCTTACTCTTCTGAGTAACAAACTACCTTTATTTAAAAATAATGAAAAAATGTTCTGCAGTTTGTAGATAATGGGTATAGTACTGACTTTATCATAAGCTGGAGGCTGACACTGACTTTCTTAATTTGTTGTAAGTGACTCTTTTGGGTAACTTCTAAATTAGATTTTTGTGCTGACATTAAACCATGCTGTACAACATTAAATTATGCTGTTATCAGTATATCCCTTAAGAGATTTAGTGTGATTCTTGTGTACAGTGACACAGAAGACCTGGGGCAAGAAACCAATAGGCCTGTGGAGCTGTTGACAGAGAATTTCTTCTTATTTTCATCATTTCCAGGGGTGTTTTCTGGGATGTCACAGTAGTGAACATTAGTACATGGTCATCATTTAATTGGATTTTTCCAGCACACACAAAAAAATAAATGCTTGTCCCCCAGAGTTACTTCAAATATATTTAGAGAGTATACTATATAGCTTTAGATGTCAACTTGATACATCTGGGTTGAGGGAGCCTCAATTGGGGAATTTCATCCATTGAACTGTCTGGGGGCCATGTCTGTGGGGGTATTTTCTTGATTGTTGAGTGGGTGCTGCCACTTTGGGCAGGTTGTTCTTTATTTTATAAGAAAGCAGGCTGAACATGGGCCAGAGGAGCAACGCAATAAGCAGTATTCCTCCATGGCCTGTGTTCTGCTCCAGCCTCTGGTTCCTGCTCTTACCTCTTTCTTGGACTGCCTTGGTGATGAACTGTGACCCAGCAGATGTAAACCAAATAAACCTTTTCCTCTGCAAGTTGATTTTGGTCAGAGTGTTTTGTCACAGCAATTGAAAGCAAACTGGAATAGATTGGAAAGTCTGTGTGGTGGTCCATTATTATAACTGAAGAGAGATTCTGTAATTATTATTACATAAGACATACATATTATTTATCACAGGTATACTTAGGTGCATATGTGTGCATTTAATATGTTGGCTCACTAAGTGAAGTCTTGTAGAAAACTAAATATGACTGTTTAAAATAAAGTAAAAATTTATTGGCTCTTCATGAACTGTTAAATATTTTTAATAATATTTGCCTATAACTGAAAAGTAAAATGGCTTTTATTTTTCATATATAGTAATCTATTATAAATATATATAATAATCATTTTTACATGTGGTGTTTACTCTTAAATATGATTTAGAATGAGAGAATAGGTAAAGAAATGTTGAGGAAACACTTTTTATAAAAAGATGAAAGACAAGTGAAAGATCTCAGTTTTCAATTTGTTGTATTCATTTTTACTTTGTTTTGTCAAAATAGAAATGTAAAATGAACTCACATTCTCCCAAATATTTAAAAATATTATTTTCATAGTTATAAATTGGCATGCTTCTGTAGACAACCAGGACTTGCCTGCCCGTAAAAAGTGCTTTCCCAAACTTTGCATGCTACAGCACAGTGAGAGCATGAGACCGTGGGCATCCTCAGGTAGTGGGAAGCTGGTCGTGCCCTGTGAGTCTGTGTGTGGTCCTCTGAGCTCATCTCTGCTGCTGGCTTGTGACCCATTCCACTGTAGAGTTCCTGAGAAACCCAGTCAACACTGTAGGTGGCTGCAAAACGCAGAAAGCAGCTTTCGTCACTCACATGCTGCACTGTGGATACGGCCTCTGCCTAGGTAGCCTTTTACTCTTCTGCCCAAAGTCCTGGTTAGCTGTCCACTCACTGAGTAGAGAAACTGGCGTCCTTGCAGACTTTTGTCACCTGATTTCATGTCACATCCTGCTGACTTCCTTGTCCTCTCCCCTCCTCACTAGCCTGTTTGCACTTTCTCTGGGATGCCCTGCGGCTCTTACTGCTCAGGCTCCCCCTCTCCCTGGAACTTCTTCCTCAGCAAAATCATAGTTCACTCCTTTCCCAGCTACAGAGTTCAGAGTAGGTGTGGTATTCTGTACCACCCTGACCACTCTGCAAATTTGATTTGTTAATTTTTTACTCTGTACATTGCCAAGTTCTCTGTTGGGGAACTTAGCTTTGTACTAAGCCCTTTCCAGTAAATTGCAGATTCTGTAAGTTGTGCCAGCTTGTCCCTCCAGTTGAAGAAACCATTTTGAATGGTCTCTCCACCAGATCCATTGACATTTTTCTGCTTCTCTGGAGCATGCCATATGCCATTGGCTCTAGAAACCATCTCCTTTTCCAGTTTTGTTGATTCCAGTCTACCCCGTTATTTTCTTGTAGTTTTGATAGTACACCTATGTTTTCTTTTCTTTTCCCTTTTTCCTTTTCCCTTAGGAGGACAGATTTCTTCAGTTTCTTCTTTAGGAAAGTTCACCAGTGGCTAGACTTCGGGCTTTAGTGACTTCCAGTTTTGCCTTTCTACCTCGACTCCACCATCACATTTGCTGTCATTGTTCTCCAGTATTCCTTGGTAGTTAGTTTTCAGGGCATTACTTCCTGAACAACTTATAAATCTTGTTATTAATTTGTTCTTTGGTTCCTGGATGTTGTCTTTCTTTAGGTGGAAGCTGTCTCTACTTAAAATCCAGCTCAAAACTCCTTTTCATCTAAAATGTTTCCCGAGTCTAAAACAAAATGCTAGTAAAACATGTTTATAGTAATTATTTTATAAAAGATTTATTTAATTTTTTATGTGTATGAATGTTTTACCTGTGTGTATGTATATGTACTATGAGAATATCTGGGGCCAGCAGAGGCCAGAAAAGGCTATATTGATGCTGGGAAACAAACACAGGTTCTCGGCAAGAGCAGTCAGTGCTCTTAACCACCAAGCCATCTAATTAGCACTTCTTATCTAATTAATCAAGAATATTTACTGATAAAGTATTTTAAAACTTCCCATTGCTTGTTGAAATTAGTTTTTTTTTTTTTAAGGCAACTGTCTTTAGGTACAAGTGGAACACTCAGAAATTCAGTTTTATGTCTTTTAAGAATATTTTGCTATTTAATTAGCTATTACCTCTTATTGATTTAAAATAAGAACTAAAACAGTTTCTTCTTTTTTTCTCAACTTGATTTGTGATATCATTTTAAATGTAGTATGGTAGGTGAATCTTCAGACAGCACAAACAAGTTGATACTATTTTCATCTATTAAATAAGTTCTATAATGGTTTTGTAATTAACAAAGGCAGTCTTGTGATCTTGCCTAGCATATTTACATTAAAATCCTGTATCATATGGTCATGGTTATAACAAAAATAAAAATGTATCAACAGAACAAAGAACAATAAAATATAAAAATAGTAATAGTGGTATGTGGGTGCGTAGTGAGTCTGTCTTTTTCTTTTCCTGACTCCTTTCCCACATTTTTAACAGGAAAGATGTGTCAAAATATCATATTACTGCTCTATACTGAAAGAGGAGAAATGTATTCTCACAATTGAAGGGACACAAACTGTAGAGAAATGTTTACTTTATTGTCTTTTGAAAAAGCCAGTAGACCTCATTTTTCGTGGCAAAGTTGCTTGTTTTCATCGAAAGGGAATTTGGGTGGCTCTGCAGCTCTCACAGTCTCTCACTGTATTGTGATGTCTTGGTTATCACAGTTTTTCCCACTGTGGTTTTGAATCACTTCAGTTTCTCTTTGTGTAGTAGTGTTTCAGTATCTGTTCAGTTTTGCATATGTAATGTCTGCTTTAGTTTCCTTTAAATGGCAGTACCACTGTCCGCTCCCACAGGTGTGCTGGGTGGCCCCCTCTCAGCACTGCAGAGGTTTATTTGTTTATGTTCCACTTCCACTCAGTGATAGACTAGACCTGGGGACATGCCCTTCAGTCTCCAAATCTCCAAATGAATTCTATATAGGAATGGTTGTATAATATCAATTCCCAGATAAATAGCTTGTGATAGTTTGGTACCACGTTTTTCTTCAACAGTTGTCACAAGCAGAGGCCCACCTATAAGACCAGATTTCTAAATGCTGATCATTCCTCACTGTGTTGTAAGTTCATACCTTTTAGGAATTTTATTGACTGTTATCTAGGTACATGTGCAGTTTTTTTTCACATTTCTTAATATTACTGTAGCTTCAGTAGTTTCCTGTTTTACTGATGACTTTGATCCTGAAAACTCTTGATTTTGCCAAAGCACTCCCATTAAAAAAGTAACTTTCAGATGGCTTTAAGACAAATGCATTATTGTTGACATGTCATTTTCCCCCATGAGTCTAGAATTCAATTAAAGTTAGAACTGAGGTTTTTTTTTTTTAATCTGTTTTTCTTCATAACTCTTGGCACATACTTATTATTTTTGAATGATTTTAGAGTGAATAATATACACATTATATATTACAATATATATGCAGTATATATTACACATAGATGTAAGACTGTCTTTTGTAGCATGATCCCTATCACATTTGTACTTTCTAATCAGAATGAAACCATTCATCACTTGTTTTTGGTGTATTAAAATGCAGTTTTCCTTTCATTCTAAACAAACATTTCCCTCTTCTTAGTTTCATTAATTTTCAAAGGAAAAGGCTGTTGTAATTTAATGCAAACTTCAGTCCTTTATTTTTATATTTGAAACTGAGCCTCCAATAGCTGTCAGCCAAGAGGGCTTTTCTTCCATAGGATGCCCTCTTTATTGACCATCACCCCCTTCTTCTGGCACTCACATTAAAAAGGGACTATGATCTGAAAAATTGCTTTAGTGTGAGGAACATGAGAGTCCTTAGAAGTTGAGGCTTTGGCCTCTGCCGAGACTGAGAGTTAGAGTGAGGTTTGTGTGACTGAAGTTTTATTGCAGCAATTCTAGGAACTTTAATGTGAAACAATCACATTCTCTCTCCCCCTTAGAGGAATTATTGAAATACTTCCCAATTTTGGTATCTCTTGGGTCCTTTTTACTTTAAAACCTGGTGTTATTTATATTTGAAATACAGCCTAGAATATTTTCATTTGCTAAAAGAGCAGAACTGTCCCAGTATTTGGGTGGCAGAGGCAGGCAGGTCTCTGTGAAATCGAGGCCAGCTTGGTCTTCATGCTGAGTTTGTGGCCAGCTGTGACTGTTGGGAGACCCTGTTTCAAAAAGACCAAATAATAAAAAGAACCAAACTATCAATTATACATTTTGTAAAATTACCATAAAGGAAAAATAGAAAATAAAAACATTTCTAACCAAAGAAAAACAAAAACACTTGTTGCTGACAGACTTTCGCTCTAAGGTTGGCTGAAGTTTTTAAATGGTAAGCAAATTGAGAAAGAAGAAATTGGAGGGAATCAGGAAAATAGAAGGGCAATAAAGACAATAAAACTCAAATTTGAGTATATTAAGTTGACTAAGCTTTTCTTGATGACTTTTATACCATATTTGATACAAAAATCATAGCACACTTAAAATGATACTTAAGGGGGCTGGAGAGATGGCTCAGCAGTTAAGAGCACTGGCTGCTCTTACAGAGGACCTGGGCTCACTACTCATCACCCACATTGTAGCTAATAACCACCTGTAACTCCAGTCCTAGGAGATCTAATGCATTCTTCTGAACTCTGCAGTCATTGCATGACACACAGGTACACCTAGGCACATGTAGGCAATACATTCATAACACATAAAATAAAAATAACGAATAAAATATTCCAATAAAATGTGATACTAAAAAGTGAAAAAGGCAAAGGAACTAAATGAAAATAAAATTTCCAAACTGCCCTCAAGGTAGTAAAGTATTGATATTAGCAGACTATTGTCAATCATAGATCTCTTTATGTGCGTGTGTGTGTGTATGTGTGTGTGTGTGTGTATTCATTAAGAAGCTAAAGTATTATAAAAGCTATGTGGTGAGATTCTTTTAAATACTGAAGAAACAAAAATGAATAAAATAGATGAATGGGACTAGGAGCCAAAGGAAAAAAGTAGACAAACATAACAAGACATGCAAAGCATACTTAAATAGCAACATTTAAATAGTTGCATTTAAAACAACATTTCTAAATGT
Organism: Eospalax fontanierii; assembly: GCA_035773235.1. Taxonomy (NCBI): domain Eukaryota; kingdom Metazoa; phylum Chordata; class Mammalia; order Rodentia; family Spalacidae; genus Eospalax; species Eospalax fontanierii. Next base: position 80,619,672 of record CM069528.1, on the reverse strand, counting down.
TCTACCCAAAGTACAGAAATTTCAGAATACATTAAAGGTAAAAAAAAATAAGACAGGCTAGAGAGTTGACTCAGTGATTAAGAGCACTGACTGCTCTTGTAGAGGACCTGGGTTCGATTCCTAGCACCCACATGGAAGCCAAAAACTGTCTATAACTCCAGTTCCAGGGGACCTGACACTCTCTGCAGACTTCCACAGGCACTGCATGACACAAGTGCACATTCCTACCTACATACAGGGAATACATTCCTATACATAAAGTAAAAATAATAAATAAAATATTTTAAAAATACAAAAATTATAATTGCTTAGATAAGCTCACTTCAGATATAATGACATAGGTAAAAAGGTTGGGAGAAATTTTACCCTGCAAATATTAATCAAAAATAGGAATGGCTATATCAGTATTTACCCATTTAGTCATTGAACAAAGATGATTATCATAAACAAAGATGTTTCATAATGATGGCAGGGTAACCTCACAGAAACCTAATTCTCTCCAGAACTGATAGGAAAGAGAAACATTTACAGTGACAGCTGAGGACTTATCATCTCTTTCCTTCCTCATCATTAGAGCTATTTAGCTAAAGTTTCCTCAGTGTACAGAAGACTTAAACAGCACAAGTCAATATCTAACATTGTCCTATGCTTATTGGAAGATTCCCCCCAGCCAGTTACTTGATTATAAAATAGCATTCTTATATACTGCTCAACTCCATCTGTTAAGTTTTTACTAGGTTTATGGGGGAAGGCATCTATAGTCATGGAAGATATTGGTGCGCAGTGATTTTTGATCCTGTTTTTGTTTGACATTGCCATCATGACAGTTGTAGCCTTGTTTTTTCCTACCTTAGTCTAGTAACTGTTTAGAGGGTATTAACACCTCCAGGTAGAATTCCTCTTTCAAGTTTGTGGAATTTTCGCTTCATGTATTTTAGAGCTTTGTCTTATGTAGCTATGCATCTGGTTGTGTCAGTCTTTATGAATAGTCTCTTTGAATATCTGTAATGTCACTAGTATCTCTACTAATATTCCTGGCTCTGAAGTCTAATGTGTCTGCTATATTCACTTCTGTTTACCTTGATTAATGTTTGCATTACATTTGCTGCCAACTTGTTTGAGTCCTTGTATATTTGAAGTGAGTTTCTGTGAGAAGTATATGATTGAGTCATATTTGTTAATCCACTCTTCCTATTTCTCTCTAATTAGCATGTCTAACCCATTATATTTCACATGACTGCTCAGATTTAACTTGCTATTTTACTATTATTTGCCTTTTTTTTCATTTTCATTTATCCCTCTTTCTTGGCTTCCTTTGGGTTGTTTAGATGTATTTTAGAGTTTCATTTTAATTAATCTATAGTTAGAATATCTCTTTGTATATCTTTTTCAAAGGTTACTCTAAGTGTCATCAGAATATACATGAATAACCTCAGGCTGCTACTAATACCGTGCTTTGATTGGTTTCCTTGAAGTACAAAGTTCCGTCGGGCTTCTCTACTCTTCCCATCATTCAGAACAGCATGAGATCATGTTATGTTATACATTTCTATTCAACCATTCAATATAATAATCAAACTCAAGCAAAGGACAGAAGCTTGCTATCTTAAGTGGTATTTTCAGTTATTTTGTTCTGTTTCCTGATGTCCTGGGCTGTTGAGACTTTGATCTTTTTCTTCCCTTCTTGTCTCTTAAATCATCTTCTCTCCTACTGGAAACCTCACCTAAGTCTTGCTTTAGAGTAAATTTACTGATAAAAAAATTTGTCTTATCTTTTCGCTTTGATTTGAGGATGTATTGATTTCCTCTCTATTTCCTGAAGGCTGTTTTGCTGGATACAGGATTATAGATTGGCAGCACTTAAGAACACCAGCCACTTACTTTCTAGCCTTTATGGCTTCTGATAGCAATCCACCATCACTCTAACTCTTTCTATAAAGTGTCATTTTTTCCCCCTGTGCTCTGAAATTTTCTGTCTTTAGAATTCAAAATTTAATAATGATGTGCCTTGGAATAAATGTTCTACTTTGACATTGTCTTGGCTTCTTAAATCAGGTTTGTGTCACTTGGCCAATTGCAGAGTTCAACTATTCTATCTTTGATTGCTGTTTCAGCCCCATTCTGCTTCTATGCCTGGTTTTATGACTCTAATGACACAAGATAAGGTTATTTGTGATGATTCTGCTGGTCCCTGAGGCTCTACTCATTTATCTGTTACTGCCCCCAACTCTTCTGCTTTGAATTACTGATTTTTCTTCTCAGTTCTATCTCTTCTACCATTGAACTCCAAACAATTAAAAAAATATTGTGTACTTCATTCCTAAACTTTCCAATTTGTTTTTTTTCCTTATCTTCTATGTGTTTCTCAGTTCATTTGCACTTTCTTCATACTTGGCCATTCAAGCATATTTTTCTTGATCGATTGCTTTAAAATATTGAACAGCTCTAACATCTTTGCCATTTCCATGATGACATTTGTCTCTTCATTTAGTTTGAGATCCATTCCCTCTACCCCTGCCCTGTGTGTGGGCTTATAGTGAGTGTTTTTTGTATTATGTACTGAAACTCTGGATGCTATTTAAACTTTATATGGTGTTTTTCTGGAGAAAAGGGAACATTGTCTTATTACCACAAGGTAGAAGTCCAAGATTCTCACTGAGCATCAGTTAACTCGTGAGCTGGAGCTCTGTGTGACTGTTGCATGGCAGAAGAGCTTTCTTTGTTCTCTACAGACTATGTTCCCACTGGGTGGGGCATGGTGAAAATCGATGGTTTCTACCCGGCCTCCTCTACCCCCATCTCAGTGGGATTAGAATTGTGCCACTTAACTATGGGTATAGTTCACACTGACACAGGAAGTGGGAGTCTCAGTACTACCTGGTGGGTATGATAGATGTGACATGTTTTAGTAGAGATTGGGATTGGAAATTTGAATAAAAGAGGAACAGTGCATCACTGTCAGTGTACTGCTTTTGCAGAATGTTAACATTAGAGCTAACTGGCAGTGTGTTTCTTACACCTACATTTGTCTCTAATTATCTAAGTAAATAATTATTAAAAATCAGTAAAAGAGGGGCTGTAGAGATGACTCAGCAGTTAAGAGCATTCTTGTAGAAGACCCAGGTTTGAATCCCAGCAACCCATGTGGTGGTCAACAGCCATCTGTAACTTCAGTTCCAGGGGATTGGAGGCCCGTTTCGGTCCTCTGTGGGCAGTACTTAACAGGGTGCACTTATACACATGCAGGCATAACACTTATACATATAAAACAAATATAAATAAATACAATTTTAAAAAATCAGAAAAAGAGCCAGACATGGTGATGCTCTGCATTTAATCCCTGCATTCAGGAAACAGGCAGAGGCAGAGGCTTCTCTGTGAGGTGGAGGCCAGGTTGGTCTACATAGTAAGTTCTAGACTAGCTAAGAGTACAGGGAGACCTTCACTCAACAAAACAAAATAAAACAGCGACAGCAATAAAGCAAAACACAAAAAAATCAGTAAATGAACCTAAAGAAAAATTTTACTAGAAAATAAAGAATTATTTGTAATTAATTATTACAAAAGCCAAGTGTCTGTGTGTCCATAGACAGTGTTCTCCAACCTTGTCCTCTGTACCTTGTGCTCTTCTGGTTCTCTTAATAACCATGCTATTGGTTTATTTTTTATTATTTCTTTTGACAATGTGTTTCCTGCATATTTGTGGTTCTGGGAACTGAACCCTAGGCCCTCTGCAAGAATACCCATTGCTCTTAAACTGCCGAGTCATCTCTCCAACCTCATTCATTATTATTTTTATTACAAATGATATTACTGTTGTTGAACTGGAGAGATGGCCAGTGGTTAAGAGACTGATTGCTCTTCCAGAGGACTCAGGTTTGGTTCCCAGCATTGACATGGCAGCTCACACCAGTCCTTACCTACAGGTCCAGGAGATTTGGAGATCTTGTTTTCTTTTGGCCTTTGTGGGCACTGGACATGCACATGGTGCACTTATATACATGTAGGCAAAACATTTATACACATAAAACAATAAAATCTTAAAAATTAATGTGAGCCTTGTTTTTTTAAAAAAAAAATTTATTTTTTATTTTTTTGTGTATGAGTGTATTGCCTGCATGCATATAAGTGCACTTGTGTCATGCAGTGGCTGAGGAGGTGAGAAGAGAGTGTCAGATCCCCTGGAACTGGAGTTACAGATGGTTGTTAACTGTCATGTGGGGCTAGGACCCAAACCTGGGTCCTCTGCAGGAACAGACAATGTTCTGAACCACTGAGCCATTTCTCCAGCCCCAAATGTTGTTGTTTTTAAAGCCATATGATGAAAACATAGATTGAATTTGATGTATATGTGAATATGAAGCAAATATTTTCTGTACAGAACTACACAGCAAATACTGTCCGTTCTGTGGACAATACCATCTCTGCTCAACTCTGCCTTTGTAAGGCAAGATTAAAGACAGATATTACACGGTCAGTGGGTATAACTCTGCTCAAGTCAGGCTTTGTTATGGACATTGAAATGTTAACTTTCTAATACTTCTACAACACGAATAATATTCTTTTCATATCTTCTCAGCCATTTAAATATGTGAAAACATTCTAGCTTGCAAGAAACATACACAGTTTGCTGACCCTATGTATTTTAGAGTTTATGATTTCCAACACTTCACAGTTTTAGCAGTGTGGTCAAGATGCTTCTTTCAGTAATTCATTTGATGCCTCAAAAATCTGCATCTGTTTTCTTCCAGCATTACTCCTAGGAGAAAAAATGTCATGATTTTGCTTAAGCTGTTTGCTTTGAATAAACATCTTTATTTATTTACTTCCCTGAGACTTTGTTGACCATTCTAGATTTTTTTAATTTTTATTTTTTAATTTTGTCCTTCTGAGACAGGGTCTCCCTGTAGCCCCAGCTGGCCTGGATTCACTAGGTAGACCAGGCTGGCCTGGAATTCACCGAAATCCTCCTGCCTCTGCCTCCCTACTACTAGACTAAAGGTGTGCCCCACCACACCCTGCTTGATTTTATTTTTCTATTTCTCAAATCTCTTAGGAAGAAGTCAGTTGGCAAGCAAAATAGCTTGGCATAGTTAAGGATTTTGAGTCAAATTCCATACACTGGCTTCATGATCTGGACTAAGTCATTTGTATTTTCCTCGGCTTCAATTTATTCAACTGTAAATGGATCTAAGATGAATAGATTTACTCCTTGGTTCCTATACATATATCAGTATAGTACTTGTTAGTACAGCACTCAGTGCTTCCATGGGGAGTAAATACTATCTTTAAACGTTCAACTCAGATCTTCTGCCTGATGTTGATGGGAAAATATTCATTTGTTTGGCATTAATTTATAGGAAGCTCCCTGACAAGAATGCTAATTTGCTTTATGTAGTTGTAACAAAGTACCACATATTCATCAATGAATATTATCCAGTATCCACTCTGTTTTTTACTAAAGAAGATGTTCTGAAATAATACCTTTAAAAGCAATGTGGCAGCAAAGCTGTTTTTCAGAATTCTGCAGTTTTCATGAAGTGATTGGGTTCCTTTGTGTGACCTCCACACATTTCCTGGCATTTAAAATCTAACTTGATAAAGTTCAGTTTTTAAGAACATTTTGATACTGGTGAGACTCAGCACAAATAAGCAAGGTAATTTACAAGTGACAGTGTTTTTGAATTTTTTTGACTAGGAAACAATAAACAATCCATTTATGGTAATCAGCATTTTGAAATGATCAATTATGTGATTTCATAATAGCATTTTAGCAAAAGACATAAATGCAATTTTTATAAATTAGCATAATTAAACAATATAATTATGATATGTTCATATAATTAAAACCCCAAATTGAAATTGTATAGAAAATTAAAGTGTTTGTTCTTTCTCATAATTTTACTTTATGTTTTTTATTGGGAACGGGAAGAGAAGAAAAACACGTATGTGCAGGTATTGATTTGCATTGTACAGGGGAGGGTGCTGATGAAGACATACTGAGCTTGCTTTTCTCTATGTGATAATGCTGGTTTTTAAACATTTTTTAAACATTTTTTTCTTTTCTGTGCTGCTTTGGAATCTGATGAGGTGGAGGAAGAAGACTAAGAAATCATAGGACCTAGAGCTTTTGAATGTAGCTTTTCCTGCCGAGTTCCATATTGGCTATAATACCTAAAGAATATGTTGCTTAGCATTGTGGGGGTCAGAGGACAGTTTTCCAGCAGAACAGAGAGTGCCAACTGAAAATACCTGGTGTGTTTGGTGTGCCCTAAAGAAATGATAGTTTGGTTTAGAGTGTTGGGTATTTACATTAAAAATGGCCATTCTGCTAATGACAGAGCTAAGTTTTATCTTTAGCATCTGGTCTACAATAATACCTGGAAGATGGTAGGGACTGAGATGCTTGGCAAATAAATAGTATATGTAGTATATGTTCAGCACCATGGATTGACCCTGTCATAAAGAAGGAAACCCTTCTCCCTACAGTCTAAGTACTTGTTTTTGTAATTGCATTTCTAATATAAGTTATTTTTGTTTATTTGGGTTTTATTTTGTTTTGTTTTTTGGGAGGGGGTTTCTATGTAACTAGCTGGAGTCTGGAACTGGCTCTGCAGACCAAGCTGGCCTCCATCTCACAGAGAGCCACTTGCTTCTGTCTTCCCAGTACTTGGATTAAAGGCATGTACCAACATGCAGACTTACAAAAGGAGTTTTAAAAAGTAGTTTTGTTTGTGTGTGTGTGAATTTGTCTTGTGGACTTTATTAGCATTTTTTGACTCAAAGTTTAGAGCCAGAGAATTATCTAGAAGAACTAAATATCTCTTGTTTTTATCAGTTCTGTTTTTAACACAGGTGTCATGAAAATCTTTCTAAGCAAATCACTATCAACACATATAACTGACATGAGTATACCATTTTTATTAAACCTTATAGATGGGGAATTGATTTGTTTAAAAACACTGTGCAAGACATTGAGAAATATATTAGTTGCTTTTCTATTGAATGGTGATAAAACACCATGATGGCTGGATGTGGTGGCATAAACATTTAATCCCAGCACTTGAGAGGAAGATGCCTGTGAGATTAAGGCCAAGCTGGTCAATATAGCAAGTTCCAGGTCAGCTGGGGCTACAGGGAGACCTTGTCTCAAACAGCAGCAACAACAACAACAACAGCAGCAGCAGCAGCAGCACAAAACCAAAGACAAAGACAGCAAAAAAAAAAACCCACCATGACCAAGGCAAATTATAGAAGGAAGGGTTTATATGGGCTTACAGTTTCAGGATAAAAGTCCATCATGGTGAGGGAGGCATGGCAGGTAGCAGCCAGAGCAGAACACTGATAGCTCACATCCTCAAGTCCTGGCAGGAAGCAGAGAGAGCAAGCTGGAAGTGGGCAGGGCTGTGAACTCTCAAACCAGTGACTGCTTCCTCCAGCTAGGCCGGACCTCCTAAACATCCTATGACCCTTCCCAAACAGTGCTGCCTACTGACCAAGTGTTCAAATACTTGAGCCTATGGGGGACACTTCTCATCGAAACCACCACAGGAAAGTAGAATAAATATTTAGTCTTTTGGAACTCTGTCCACTAAGTTCCGTGAAAGGCAACATAAAAGAAATAAAAATGAAAGCTCATGAATTCAGGACTGAGAATCCTAGAATCTTAGAATTTGAGGAGGGATAAAGTAACAACAGATGATTTTAAGTGATTGAGTAGGTAATTAATTCAAGTATGAATCCTCCTCTTGTATCAAATTATCTGCCTAGTCGGTAGTCATTAGCATAGTATGGCATAATAAAATGTCCTTAAAATGAAACTTTTGTCCTCATGTATAAAATGCTACCTTCATCTGATAGAGAAATGAAAGAAACATATGCTGGTATTCTTATGTAACTGTGACATGGGGTAGCTTCATGATAATGTTAACTGGTGTGCATCCAGAAAAATCACTTGATATTTTAAAATCAAGTGCAAAGAAGATATTTTTTTCAAAGCTATTATAAACATATCTGTTATCTCTTTTGCTTATTTTGCATTGAACTGTTTAAACCTGATAGCTGGGTGACAACTCCATGGATTGCCAAGTAGAACAATAACTGAAAAAAAATTTTTTCTGTTGCCAGAGTGACAGATTGTGCTATGGGAAATACAAGTTTATAATCTTAAAGTTAACTCTTAAAATTATAAATGTTTAAATTCCTTAAAAAATTACTAGCATTATAATAAAACATGAGAAATTATTTTGGAAGCCCAGTCTTGTCTAGGCTCTTAATTTATTAAATAGCAGCTATGTTTTGGCCTATAGGAACTCATGCATAACATGTCCCACTATATCCAAAGATGATTTTGTAGTCAGGCTTTTTTGCTTACGAGGATTATAGGGACAGAGAAGGGATTTAGAAATTTGGAAGGCTGCTATATGCTACTTACTTGCTAAATTTTAATGTTTCCTTAGTTTTTCTCATCAGCAAAATTGGATAACAATCTCTTCTGGGATATTACAAGGAGAATTGGATGAGTGTGACCATAACATATTACCTGGACATATCTAGAAAAAGAGTGGTGTATTTGCCTATCATGACAGAATTAGAAACAGCTAATATTTACTAGCAAGTGTCTTTGTTCTCTCACTGCATATGTTTACATGAATGTGGCATAGTTTGGTATCTTAGTTTTCTATAGGGATATTGTTTCATAAGAAGACTCTTAAAAGCACTACTATGTGTATTGCCAACATCTGTCCCATTAATAAAAGGCAGAAGGACAATGAATAGGAATAGTTTAATTCATTTAAAATATTACTCTTCAGAACTTGATCTATGTTCCAAGCTGACTAAAAAGGTCACTTCATGGGCCATCCCAAAACTCTTTAGTTATGCATATAAAACCTTACTTACGAATAATTGAATTCCTGTATTAAAAATGCTTCCATAGGGTTTGGAGGATCAACTCCCAAAGTCACAGTTTTACAAGAATACAGTGATTCTTTTACCTTCATGCTTGAGAACCCCTAGTCATTATGCTCTCTAAAAGTTCCTCAATTTAGAAAGAGTAGTTTACCAAGAATTTCTTAAAGAAATGACAGGCCTGTGGTCTGACATCAGGACAAATTATGTACTGATAAATAATGTGGGACATACTTTCTTATTTCAAATTGTTAGGTCATATGGAGTGTCATGAGGTGGAATAGAAAATAATTTTTCTTACACCTAAATCATTTGTATAAATGAAACACAGTTATAGCTTATAATCTTATTTCCAGGAAAAAGAATTTTTGGTACGAGTGTATATGAGAAAATAGAACTAGGCAATTTTAACCAGATTCCTCTACTGCCAGGTACAGAAATCCGAATGGCTTGAAATTACAAGTAGAATGTTCCTCAACTTGTTTGATTGTAGAACTAATGTTCAAGCATGTGTATATTCATCTGTGTATTTATTCTTCTGTGTGTTTATGCTCCTGTTAATACCTGGCCTCTAGATCCTCTGGTGTCTTCTGGCAATAAGACTTTCCAAACTTCTGTTTAGAGGTTGACAAGAGGAAGATGCAAACAAAAAGAAAGAATATGCTGATAGTTGGAGATGTGTGTAAATACATAATAGAGTCTTTCTTTATGAGGATAGACTTGGTCAGGCATCTGCATGAAATTATGTTACAGATTTCACATGTCCTGAGAATAAAACAAGAGGAACATGCTGTTTTTGAAAGGTTGAATTGTTACTATATGATTTGTTATAACTGATATTTTTATAGGTTACTATAAAATTTGCAAATTATACAGATTAAGTCGGGAGCATCATCTTGAACTATGAAATAGTCTCTTATAAATTTGTCTTAAGTCTTTGTTTACTTTTAGCTTTGCTAGCTTAGTTTTTAAGTTGTTATTATATGAAGTAACATGTGCAATATATATGCATAGCACTACAAGAAAAAATATAGAAGTTAATGAATTATAGGCAGATGCACAAGGAACCTTCTAGGGTCCCTTTCTGTTGAGAAGAGGAGCAAACTCTAGACTTAAATTTAAACCTGAGTTATCAGTTTAATAGTAGGAACTTTCAAATATATATATATATGTATATATAATATGCCATAAATATATAGCATATGTATATTTACCATACATATATACACACATGCACCACATGTGCATAATTTAATACAGTGCCACATATATCTTACGTGTTATTAAACATAAACAAGTTGTTTTTTCTAGATCTTTCACTTTTCTACTTAAAATACTTTGAAATACCAGTCTATTGATAGTAAATATTCCTAGTACCAACACTGAGATTCACAACTATCTCCTTTAAATTTATCCAATCTTAGTCTTGTTGAAGCAGTACATTATTATGGCAAATGGTATGATTTTAGAAAATGTCAGAGACAGTTACTGTGCCTTTATTCAGAGCTGTCTGAATTTGGTTTGCTTTATATTTGCAATGAAAACTTCAATTTTGATGTAAGAAATAATCAGCTTGGCATCTAGCTCTTTGGTTTACCTGAAAGAAATGTTTTTAAGTGTCTTCATGTATCTCTAATATCAAGCAGGTGGTTATATATGCATTGTCATTTTAACAATCAGTAAAGCCACTATCATTTAGTTCTTAATGATCAAACACAGAGCCTTTGCTCTTAAACTATGAAGTTGTCATAGTGGTTAAGAGTAAATCATAGGGGTTAGAGAATTCAGTATGTTAAAGGTATGCTTTAACACTGAAACAGACACACATACACACACACACATATACGCACACATTTTCTCAAGTCTAATTCAGAGAAGTAAAAACCTTAGGACTGTTTACATTATTAAAACATGACTGGGGCTGGAGAGATGGCTTAGCAGTTAAAAGCATTATTACTCTTTCTAAGGGCCCAGATTCCGTTCCCATCACCCATTTCAGACAGTTCACTACTGCATGTAACTCTAGCTCCAGAGGATCTGATATCCTTTTCTGGATTCTGTGGGCATCTGTAGTTATATGTGTACATACCAGTGCAGATATACACATATATGCATAATTTTTGAAAATGGCCATAGAAAGTGAAAGGGGTACAGTTTAAAAGATGTGAACGAACCATTCAGGTATGTTGGACAGTGTCTGATTTGGAGGCAGAAACTAAAGTAATTTGAAGAATAAACATTTAATAATAATAAAAACGTCATTAACTTTAACAAGGCCTTAAAATGAAAAACAGAAGGAACATTAAATATTTTTTTCCATAGATGGAATGTGTCTAGCAGTTATAGACTGAATTGGGTCCTCCTGCCAAAGTTCACATGTTCAAGTCCTAATTTCCAGGACCTCCCACCACAATAAGGTTATTAAGGTAAAATAATTCATTAGAATAGATGGTAATCCAGCCTGCCTGGTACCAGGTTTTTTTCTACGATACCTTTCTGTTGGTGGTGCTAACATACTTAATGATGTAGATATGATTTTTATTTATTTACTTATTTTTATTGAAATATTTTATGTGTATGATTTTTTTTTTTGCATGTAAGTGCATTACATGTGTGCAGTACCTACAGAGGCCAGAAGATTGTGTCGGATCCCCTGGAACTGGAGTTAAGGATGGTCTTTTAGCCTCCATGTGGGTTCTGGGAACTGAACTTGGGTCCTCTAGAAGAAGAGTAGGTGGTTTTAACTACTGAGTCATCTTTCCCCCCACCCCTTTTTAAAAATTAGCTTACAAAGTAGCAGGCTTCCTTATGGCATTTTCATATATACTTAGTTTTGGTTGACATTCCCTAACACTCACATTTTTTTGAGAAGTAATTTAGAGAAACAGATACCCAGGGATATATGTGAGGATATACCATCTGGAGAAGAAACAGAACCTGATGACCCCTTGATCTTAGACTTTCATCCTCCAGAGGTAAGAGGAAATAATAATCTGTTGTTGAAGCTAAGTAGCTAGAAAAGTAATCACTAAGAAAGCGACAAGCCCTTGGCTGGAATTGAGACTTCACTGAGATCTGAGCTGGTCCACAATAGCCAGCTGGGTGGAAAATCCCATTCCATGTAGCAGAGAATTTGGCAGTACCAGGCAGAGAACATGTCTTGGGCCTTTGGTTGGGCACAGGCTAGCATATGCATGAAGGTATTTGGACAATAGGAACATGAGCATTCCTAAAATTATACACATTCTAGAGTGCACACTTCCAATGTTAGGAGGGCCATGCTGAAGAATTTGCTGGACCAGGGTAGGGTTATGATTATGGAAAATTCAGCTGGGGACAAGTACCATTGTATGCTCACTGAATATTTTTGTAAGAAGGAAATGGAGGGAATATTCGAATCAGGAGAGAAAGGTCCTTGAAGAGTTTCTCTAGTATGTTTTACCAGCAGAGCCCAACATATCATGTTTATAACAAAGGAAGAATGCTTGCTTCATTCATGTGTTCAGTTCTCTTACCTAAAAGCAGACAAAGAAGGATGGATTTGTATCCATCAGAGAATAGATAGATAACTTTGGCTACTTTTTCTTTCTTTCTCATAGATGAATAGTCATTAATAGAATGTAGTGGAATGGAGGTAGAGAGAGTACCCCTCAACTCTCATCAGCTAACCTTCCTCAGACAATAGAGTGTGATGCACAGAGAAGGCCACAACTGGAGAAGTTGTGGAGAATAGCAGAATGTAGATTTTGTGTAGATTGTGTGTCCGTGAACAGGACTCTTGACACTAAACCTCAGCCACCTGTGGTTCAGGGACCACTGCAGAACAGGGGGTGGAAAGATGGTAAGAGCCAGTGTTGGTGTGTGAATATAAGGAGACAAAGGCTTTCAGGCCTCTGGGAACTTGCTTATGAACTTGCAAAAAAAAGTGACAGAATGCACAAGACTCAAGCTGACTCAATCAGACAAAATTCCAGCATAGAACAAGGAATATGGGCAACGGACTCCAACCCTGGCAAAGGAACTATTGGCAAATGATTACTGTGGTGTGAGGAAAAGTAGATCTTCTTTAACTAAATGACTCTATATATGCTGACTAGACTCCAGTGAATGAACTTGCACTGAGAGACATCTGGGTACAAATGCTTGTCCAGATAGGAGTTAATACATAGGACAGAATACCTCAAATCTGGTGGGGGGGCTGTGGGGCTTAGAGAGGGGACAGGGAGTTCTATATTTGATTAAAATCTATTATATGTAATGCACAAATCTCAAGAAATTGGGAAAATTTGTCAAATCAACTTAATTTAAAATCATTCCTCTGTAGACAATAGGTCAAATAAGGTTATAGACTTAAATAAAAAACAATCCTATAGAAATTGAGTATATTTAAAATAATTTGACAAAAATCAATGCTAATTTAACTCTTGGTTTACATCTTCTGTATTGCGATTACTATAATAGAGTGTTTCACATATTATATTAATGGTGAGCTATTAAAAAAAGAAAAGAAAAAAAGATAAAATTACTAGGGTTGCTGTTAATGGCTGCAAGATTGGGTGGTTAATTTGTTTATATAGACACTGTAAGGTATTTAAGTCATTGTTCAATAGCAGTTATATTGTAAATCTACAAATCCTTGATAATATAGAGAAATTACTAGAAAGAGGGAAGTAATTTGCCAATAATTTATAGGTTTCAGCTTTATTTCCCAATCAGAACATATATTTCCTTCTGTGAATGCAGTAGCAGGGAAAAACTGACATAAGTCAAATTATTTTTATTATTTCTATATGCTTTTATTTCAACATAGAACCAAGGTGATCGCAAAACTGATTTATTCTACACCCCTAGAAATAAGAAAACATTTATATAGAGTCAATTCTTGTAACTTTAATTCCTACTTTTATGAAGAATCTACCTTATGAATAACTTCTGACAAAACAAGTCTGATCATATCAAGCTCTGACACAAGAAGAATATCTCAAAATTTTGCAGCATACACATCTATCTCTACTTTCAGAAATAAGCATATAACAAAGATAAGGTCTAAAATCTAAGTGCAAATGAAAAGGCATGATGATTAGTTAAGAGAAAGTATTATTTTGTTATAGATTTCAAACTTTGAAAATATGTAGCATTGTTGAAAAGTTAGAAGTTGTAGTCAGTGCTCTACATTGTCTGGTCCTATGCAACATTCAACACGGGGGTGGGGGGGCTGTCACACATTAATAGTGTCCAGATACAGTTTATATTTCTTGGAGAGGAGTGTCTGATGAGTTACATAGCATACAAATCCTAGTGATCTGTGCTCATGTACCACTGTCGGACCTTGCCTGTGGCTTCTGATGGCTGCCCTACTTATGAATACATTGCTTGAATGAGGCTCAAGAAAGGGAACTACATGGTACATCAAGAAAAAAGAGACAATAACTTTGAAATGACTAAAATTTACGCTATAAACTAATAAGTGTGAAGGGTTTCAACAGTTGCTTTTACTGTTCAAATTAGTAAAGTATTTTCCTACCTAGACAATCTAAAACACAACTAAAGGAATTCAACAGTAAAAGTACACGAGGGTTATTTCAGCTCCGATCACAGTGTTGTTTTTAAGTACATCTTGTTTTTAAGTACACAATAGAGATAGCCAGTAAGTATAGGGAAAGTTTCGTATAGGCCTCATGGTCAATTAGGATGAGAAATTATAGTTAGCTTCAAGCCAGGACCTAGTCAATCTTTAGTGTAGGGAAACAGACCCTTTGTAATGTCTTGTATTCTCAGGGCATCCTGTGTTATAATCTTGACCAATAATGTTCATTGGCAGTGATAATTCAGTAATTCAGGATAGTTTTAAACATTTTCCCTTTATTTCCTTAATATCACATCCTATCAAAATCTTCAGCATTTTTTTAAAATGCCATTTAAGAATTATTCTTAAAAAAGGTAAATAGAATAAGCCTTTGTTTTTAAACTAGGCTATGAGTGATTCTAAAATTATCAGATGTTTATTTCCACAGGATTTTCAAAAGCAGATGTTTAATTATATTTGAACTTTCTGAAAACAAAAAGATCATCTTAATGCAGTGCAGACTGCATTTTACTGGTTGTAAAAATCCAGTGTGTTAGTCTTCATCATTTGTGAATATATATTTTAAGTTAAGTCTTATAGGTCTATTTTATTTTGCTTTATAAAAAGTCACTTTAAAACAAGTTACCAGTTTGCCCCTGTGGATCAGTGTTAGTTCTGGGGATGCCCTCGTCCTGAGGTAAAGTGCAACCACAGGCATCAAGGTTAATGTTTTGACCCTAGACTTTGACTAACAAACTAGGGTTCAGCTCTTTGTACATGTTCAGGCACCAAAGAAGCAACATCTGTGCATAGTCTGGGAATAGTGACCACCAAGAACTGATCAAAGTATAGCTGTCACTTTAAGCAAGAGCCTGTCTCAATCCTGTAGTTGTTCTTTCTAGTCCAGACTCATGAAAAGATAGACAAGTAAGAGCTCAAAGCTAGACATCTGGAGTTCAGGAATTCTCATTTAGTAAGTAATTTACTCTGCCCCACAGTTAAATTTGAGTCTAAAATATGTATATTACAATGATTAGTACTTAAGTGTTTAACTTTAGTTATTGAAAAAAAATGTTCTGATAATTATCTGTATTTTGGCTATATAATGCTTAGTTGCAAAGTAGTTGTTTTCTTAATTAACTCAGTGATATTTTATGAAGAATGGAGTAGGTCTGCTTTCTTAAATGCTTTGTCTATTTAAAAGACCAGTGACCTCAGAGGAGCTAAGGAGCCACAAGCTCACCATCTAGTGGTGAGAGTTTCTGTGATTTATGGTGTGTATCACATTTTCATATCTGATTCTGATAGAAAGCCCCATGGAAGCGACAGATTCTGTGTCACACTGTCAGCAGGTTAACATTTCCTCAAATTCTAAAATGAGATTCCATAATAGAAGACTATTCCCAGGCCTGCTCTTCCCACATCATCAAAATTAGAATTTAAGGAACATTTTTTTTTCCTTGCTGAAACTTAGAAAAGCGAAGCAGTGAGTTTCCCCGACTTCTCCTTAGCTACCATTTGAAAGGCAAATATTTGTCATATTAATCTATTTTTTTCTGTTCAAGATTCATTCATATTATCTCTTTCTCTCTGTCTCTCTCTCTCTCTCTGTGTGTGTGTGTGTGTGTGTGTGTGTGTGTGTGTGTGTATGTGTTACACGGGTAGTGAATGAAGAGCCTCCTACAAGTGACGCACGCACGCACCCTGCAATTGAGCTGTGTATTCCAAGCCTGAGAGATGAGAAATTCACTTTCTGTAACTTATAGCTGTATTTCTGGAGTATGGCCTGTTGAATTCAATAGCATAGATGTTGGTGATAGCTTTCTAAGTTTATGAACATTCGAAGAAAGAAGGTAAGGAAGTTGGAGTGTGTAGAATTCAGTTTCCTTTATACACGCAGATACACATAAATTACAGCAAATGTGTTTTGATGTTTTGAGTTTTTCTTACTGTAAAAAGTAATTCATAGTTACCTTTTCGAAAATGTAAAATTAAAGACCTTAAATGTAAGTAAAAGATCTTTTAAAATCTATTATTAATATGATGAGCTAATCATCAGCTTTATAGAGGCTTGTCTGGATTTTGTGCAAAGGCAGCTGCCTCTAAAAATCAGATTATGCTCCCTGTTCTGGTATGTATACTTAAATAGCTGTCCTCAATTAGCATCATTTTAATCGCTGATATTTCATTTGAATTGTATGTTAATTATCAAACCAAGTAGACTTTTAGGTTGTTAACAGTAGTAAAAAGTTAAAAACATACTTAAATGTTTGAGAACTGCAAGTCGGGCATTATTCCAGGTCTATAGAAATGACAAGAGGTAGGACACAAGCTGACAGAGCGTATGATCTGATGGAAGTGGATAAGCAGGTAGATGTAGACAAGGTGCTTGTGGTTTGAGGTGTGTGATGGATAGAATCGGGAATATGCACTTGCTCGCTGTAGATAAGGAAGTCATCGAAGAGATGTTTTGGGAGTTGAGATTTCTTTTCTTTTATTAAAACTCAAGTGTACATATGTATTAATTTTTAAAGCTAGAGTTTTTGTTGTCATTTATTGGGGAACTAGGGACATATTTCACATTTTTACAATATTCACTCCTCTCCAACAGAAATGTGCTTTCTCTCCTTTAGTCTTGTTTCTAGAATTTCTTTTTTGTTTTTCTTTATTATTTTTTTAAAGGTAGGGTCTTGCTATGTAACCCAGGCTGTCCTAGAACTTACTGTGTACCCAAGGTGACCTCAAACCTGTGATCTTCCTGTGTACTAACCATGAACAACCAAGTCTGTCTTAGGAAATTAAAAAAATTTTTTTTGCCTATATGAAACTCATATGAAAGTTTTTTTTATTATGAGAGATGTTAAAGTGTTTTAAAATTGTTAGTATATTGATTGTGTTTTATTTTATACTAGTCTTATTAATTCTATTGTATTTTTACATAAAATATTGATTCTATTTTTACATATACTTGTCTAATTTCCAATAAAAATAACTTTTACTTTTAAAATTTAACGTTGGCTGTGAATGAGCATGTTCTTTTCTTATTGCATCATCTATAAACTCTACTGAGCAGTTTAATAGTGGCAATAATAATTGATATCCTTACCATTTTTCTTATCTAATAGTAACATGTAATAGTTTGTTTCTTTATTATGTATAGGAATTTATGCTAAATTGTACCTTGATGCCATTTATTAAATGAAAGACCTTGAAATTATTCTTTTGCTAGTTCATTTAGCTAGCATAATTGCTTTAGGATTTTTGTAGCATTCTTCATAACTTTCTTTCATGCTAGCCTTGTCTGGCTTTGATTGCTAATCTAGGTTTGTGTCTGTTCATGAAAATGCCAATGCATTTTCATTTGAGTTCTGTTTTGTTTGATGACATTTCTAGTTTGCAATATAGTGTTTTCTTTGTGAATATGTGTTGTATATAATTTTCATTTGGTTTGTCTCCTTAATCCAAATAAATAGTGTTTTTCTTAATTACCAACCTGGGAATTTCACTCGATTTTTCTTTTCTTTTTAGTTTAATCCTAAATTATTCTGTTATATTAGGTATATGATGAAAGCTCCTTGGGATTTTTTCTCTTCTTAAATCCTACCTTGAAAACCTGATCCTCAGACAGGTAGTTATAGGGGAACTTACTAGAAATACAGTCTCTCAGGCCCCATCATCTGTCTATTAGGTCTGAATCTACCTTTAAAGAAGACTCCCAGGTGATTCATATAAACTTAGTGTTTACAATGGTCTGTTCTGGAATTTAATTTGTCTTTATAAAGATTCCATGATTTTCTAAAACTCATGTTTTTTTTTTGTTTTTGTTTTTTTAAGGTAAAATTTCTCTCCAGTAACTTATCTTATTTCAACATGTTATGCTGAACATTTTGTTTTTTTTCTAAGAATTCTGGGAGACATATTAAATTTCCGAAATGACTCTACATTTATCAAATTTGATATTGTGAATCAGTGTATGAGTAGCAGAAATAAAACCGATATTTTTGTTTATTCATTATATTGAAGGCATAATATATTCCAGACACCAATCTCGACACTTGATAGTGAAGTTCTCTTGTTTTTGAAAATGCCAATTGCATGACATTTGTGGAGCCCCGTTTGGGTATGATATTGTTTGCTGCCCACGTTGGGGGGCATGCTCTCTGAAGTCACATCACTTGCTCAGTGCAGAACCAGGATATAAATTCCCATCCTGTGATTCGAGGTCGAATAAGTTTTCACTACACCAGTAAATGTTGTTACTGAACAAACTGTGAATATGAGACATTGAATAGATTCTTCATAGGAGTCAACATTTGGATATTTTTCAAGATTTAATGTTAATTATGTATACACTAACGAGAGTGCTAGTGTTACACATTGATCTCCTCCTCAGGCTACTTTTGTCACATAGATAATTGTCTTTCATTTGATTCCTTTCACATTACTCAGGCTGATTATTTATTATGTATTTATTCTCTGTGGTTTTACTGAATGGAGTATGTTTCTCTCTCTTCATCTAAAGGGAATAGTATTATGCTTGTACCCTGCTGTTTCTTACACTATTTAGTCATAGTAGTTTTATGTCATATTTTTAAGTAAAGTAGCACTTTCCAGAGCTAGTATTTGAAGGTGACATTCAAATATTACAAACTTGAATCTATTTTACAGTTTTTTAATTTATTTATTCTGTGATTGTGTGAGGTATAAGGACAGTGATTTTATAATGAGGGCCATGTTTGTCAGTGTGAGCTGTAACTGACCAGAGCTCTGTACCCCCTACCCCACTTCTCTTCCTCCTCCCCGGTTATTTCTTGCCCTGGGGAGGAGCTGGCTTCCTCCAGTGTCATGTACCTGTCCAATTTAGCTTTGTGAACAAGACCCTTCTGCAAAGGATATTCCTTCTCTTTTCCACTTCTGATCATAGAAAAAAGATAAGCAGATAAGGAAAATTTGCATGAGTATGTTCTATGAGCTCAAGGAACTTGCAACAACATTCTTTCCATAGAGTTTTTTTTAAAAAAAATTCTTCCTGGAACATTCTTGATAAAAGTACAGTTTTAAATGAACAGGAATACTAACTAGAGTTCCAGTAAAATTTCATTTACCATTGGAAATAATGGCAGAATTTCATTTACTGATTTCAGTAAGAGAGTGAAGTCTTTAAGTTTCCTGAAATGTATTGTATATTATATGGTGAGAGTAGCAAAATAGTAAACTTTGCAGAGAATAGCAGATTAACCTTAGATTATCTTTGCAGTATTAAAAATTCATATTGGATATCTATAAACAGTGATGTAGACAGAGGTGCTACAAGCATATATTCTCTGGGGAGTTTTAGTCCAGTTGTAATGCAGAACATAGTGCATTCTTGTAGAGAGCTGCGGATTGCCGCGTCTTAAAGATGGCGCCTGCTCCCACCTCCCACCATCCTGAGGTGGGCACTCTCTGGAGCAAACAGCTCCATAATTGGCTGTGGCTGAGGTCTGGCCCTGCTTCCGCCTGTGTGCACCTATCTGCTTTCACCACGTGGTAGTTTGGGGTTGGCTGGCAGGAGGGGATTTAACTCTGTGGCGGGCTTTCCCCGGGAGGAGAAGTAAGGCAGGAGAAGTAAGTCAGAAGTAAGAAGAGAAGAAGTTAGAAAGTTAAGAAACAAAAAGGTTGTTCAAGGTTCCTGAATAAACTGCATTTGGAAGAGTCCGGGGTCGCGTTTTCCTTGCTGGACGAGAGACAGACGCGACACATTCTCAGCAAATAACTTTCCACCTCCGATGATCTAACTAGTCTGTGGTGAAATTCATATGGTTAATGTGACTTTTGATCAGAGACAGCAGCATTTTACCTTGATTCAGGATTGGGTGAACATTGATTATATCAGCTAGTATGGTGTGTGTTTGAGGGGGCATGATGCCTATCTATTTCCTGGTTCTTGCCTCCATAATTAAAATACTCTTATTTGAAAGAGTTAGGGAAGGAAAAAAAAAAGAGCCCCACTGTTAAGAGGTTTATCATGGTGTTAGACTAAGGTTTTTGTATATATACAAGGTTATGTCTCATGGACATTTTAAAGGGTATCATGAGTTAGTTACTTATTAGTGTGACACAGTTCCTGAGAAGTAGTTTAAGGGTGAAAGGGTTTATTTTGGCTCAGAGTTTGAGTTTGATTTTGGGTGGTAAGAGTGTGATACAGTGGTTGCATTGCATTCACAATCAGGAACAGAAAGAAAGATGCTAATAGTGTTCCCTTCACTTTATTTTTTTCATTCATTCCAGCTTCCCAGCCCACAGAAACGGCACTGTCTGTATCCAGTCTGGGGACTTCTGCCCCCAGTCTTTTCTGAAAACGCCCTTGCTGACATACCTAGAGGTTTGTTTCTAGATTCAGTCAGGTTGTCAATCATGATGAACCATCATACATAATAAGTATAAGAATTCTGAGCCTGAGCCTCAGAAAAAGAATACTCTTCAGTATCAGGGGTTGGAGGTATAGAACAAGGAGGTAAACTCTATTCGGTACACATGGAAAGAAAGATGAGAGGAAAGTTATGAAATTTTCAAGTCAAAGGAGGGCCCAGATATTCTTTCTACACATTCGTCACAACAAATCAGTGTTTCTTATGGGGGCATTTCATGTATATCATGATATTGCTGAAAGAGGTAACTGTATTTATTCTTCATTTACATTTAGTATTCTTTGTATAGAGGTCTGATATGAATGTTTTAACTTGTACAAATATACAGTCTGTGGTGAATATTTTTAAAATTGTACAGATCGCATCCATCGGGTACTGGATTACAAGCTTCCAGGAATGTAACACTATTAGGGAAGTATTTCATATGGAGAAACCAGATGTTTGCTGTTAGTTGTTTCTTGGCATGGGGCGAGCCATCTACCTTTGTTATTTCATTTCGTTCATATACTAAAGTGAACATTTTATGATTGATTTAATGTTTTCACATTGTAAAGACCACCAAGTCATGCCAAATGTGGTGGTGCCTGCCTTTAAATCACAGCACTCAGGAGGCAGAGGCAGGAAGATCCACTGAGTGGGAGAAAATCTTCACCAGTGACACATCTGAAAGAGAGAGAGAAAGTTTTAACATATAGAATATATAAAGACCTAAAAACAAAACAAAGAATCAAGAAATCAAATGACCCTATTAAAAGATTGACTATGGATGAATCTGAACAAAGACTTCTCAGAAATAAAGATGGCTAAGAAACACCTTAAAAAGTGTTCAGCATTCTTAGTAATTAGGGAAATGCAAATTAAAATCACATTAAGATTTCACTTTACCCCAGACTGGCTAAGATCAAGAGAACACATGGTACTGAGTGCTGGAGATGGTGTGGGGAAGGGGACACTCATTCACTGCTGGGGTGATTGCAAGTTCATGCAGCCACTATGGAAGGCAGTATGGAGAACTCTTAAAAAACTAAAAATGAATGATTATGCAACCCCCCTTGACGAATACCCCAAAGGACTTATTCTACTGCAGAGGTACTTGCATATCCATGTTTGTCACTGCTCTTTGTAAATGTAATGATCATTATTTAGCACATAGTAAGAAATTACATTTGTCTAATGTAATCTAAGGATGTGACAGTCTTGGTTTACTCTAAGACCTATGACCTCTCCAACCATGTGTATTTGGTTGTGTTTGCAGTACCACACATCAGTTCTCTATCATTGAGTGGGCTTTTAATCTACTTAGGTAGCTGTTGATTACCCCCAAGATTAAAGGATTTAGAGCAATGGAGCTGGAACTGACCTGTAAGCTACCTCTGTGAAGAATAGCTCTCATAGTTTTGGAGAATACTATGCAGGCTGCTAAGAGAGATCATCAATGTATGGTCCAGCCCCAAGACTGTCACATTTCTTACTATGTGCTAAATATGATCATTATATTTACAGAAAAGTATCCCAGTCACTTCTCTTCAAAGACCCTTCTCTTGCAACAGATGGTGACTACTACGGAGTTCCACAACTGGTTACACACAGTGATTATCTGTGAAATGCCCAATCTTAGGTGACACATCTACAGTGGAACCTTAGTACCTAAGTCTTAGGGAATGTGGTAGAACAAGAGGTAGAGAGAATACTAATGTGTCTCTCAACTCTCATTAATAAAGCTCCCTCATGCAACAGAGGTCTATGTACATAAATGGATACAGATGGCCAAAGTACAGAGAATAAGAATCTGCAGAGTGTTGGTCCTTGGGCATTTCTCTCCATATTAAACTTCACTTACCCTGGGCCCAGGGACTGTTGCAGAAGAAGAATGGAGAAATTGTTAGGACCCGGGAGGTGGTGCATGATTGTATGGAAATAGTCTAACAGGCTCCTGAGAACTTGCTCACAGAACCTGCAGCAGTGGCGTCAGCACTCACAAGACCCATGCAAATTCAAGCAAACAAAAACTCAGCCTTGAACTGTGGAAATGGACATCAAAACCCAATCTTCGCTAAAGAACTATTGCCAATTAATTACTGCTGGGTGAGGAACAGTTGAAATTCATTAAGGGAGGGTCTCTAGATAAGGTGACTAGACCTCAGTGGATGTACTTGCACTGAGGAACATTTGGGGACACTAACTTGACACAATAGACTTTAACACAGATGAAAGACTGTAGGGATTCCAGTTGGGGGGCCATGGAGGAGTAATGGTGGGATAGGGAGTGTAAAGATGATTAAGATCCAGTGAGATGTTTTGTTTGAAAGATACAATTCAATCAAAAATTAAAAATAAAGATGATCAGTATGTTTTGTATGAAATACACATAAATTCAATAAAAGTTTTTTTTTTTTTTTTTTAAGAAATGATAGAGGCCAATCCGGTCTACATAGCAAGTTTCAGGCCAGCCGGGCCTATAGGAAGACCCTATCTCAAAACAAAAAACAAAACCAAAGACCACCAAACTCTAATTTACTTAAAATCTATAATGCCATATTTCTAAATACTTTTGTGAATATTACTATTGTTTCTTAAATTCCTGCCTTTTTAAAATTAAAATATTTTATTAGCATTGCTTTCTTTAAGAAATAACATGATTACAGTGAAAAATTTTGTATAGGTTGGAAAATTTGGAAAGGGGATGAATGACAAACTCACATTGTAGGAATAGTGGCTTGTATTTTTAAAGAGTAACTGTCTTTGTTACTGCAGGCTGCAACAAGATATAAACTAAAATTTGTTTTTAATAGCCCTATAGTCTTGGAAATCCTAGATTAAGCCCTGGTTAAGTGTTTGGTACCTGGCAAGGGCCTACTTCCAGAGTCACATAGTCATAGAGAGCTGTCGTTTTCTTCTAATCTCACATGGCTACAGAAGCGAGGACTCTCTCTGAGACCTCTTTAAATGAATGCCTTTTATAAGAGTATAGGGGTCATTAATTCTATCCACAAGGGCATGACTTCTTCTCCTGATCACCCTGGAGACCTAATCATCCCCCACAACTCAGCCTCCAAAACTTACTACCTTGTGTATCAGGATTCCATTATAGGAATTTTTAGGAAACACAGACATTGAAACCTTCATAGGTTGTTTTAAATGAGAAGCCCCCAGGAATAGTTTTTTCCTTACAGTAAGTAATCAGGATAATGCTCTAATCTGTTCAGCACTGGGTGTGTTTCATAATACATTTTGCATACATTTTGCTTGGTATGAGGTTATGGATCGATTGGTAGACACTGAGTTTGCTTGCATTTTGAGGTTCCATTCTCTTAAGCATTCAGTGCAGGAAGACAAAAGTGATGTGTGGGAATTGGTTTGTTGTTTTGACTGAATTTGCCATTTGATTTACTTCCCTTAAGGTGTGAAATACTAATGTAAATTATATTTTCTTTACTAATGGTGACTTTTCAGAAAAGATGCACATAAATGAAATGATTTTAATGACTATGTAAATGACATAATTGAAATTAAAATGTTTGTGATTTAATCATCAGTTTTGATGCTTAGGTCTTGAGTTCTGAATACACATTTTTACATTATGGCTTATAGTTAGGCAGAGTTCTTATGTACTTAAAAAGTTACTCTGTAATTAAAAAAAAAGCCTCTAGTGATAGCAATGTTAGGATGTTATGTAAAAATTATTCCCTACTATGTTGCCTTATTTAAACATATTAAATAACGGTCTGGAGAGAGGTCTCTACAATTAAGAGTGCTTGTTGGTCTTGCAGGGCATCAGGCTTCAGTACCTAGCACCCTCATCTGGTGTTTCACAACTGCCTATAACTCCAGCTCAAGAGATCTGTTGCCTTCTTTTGACCTCTGAAGGCGCCCACATGTGTGACATACACTCACACAGAAACACATGCATACACATGAATAAAAATGATTTTAAAAATACCGAAATTAAAGATTGCTAACTAGCAGTGAAGCAGATGGGATATATCACAGGGCCCTTCAGTCCCAGCTTATTTGTTACTGTCATTCTGTGTAGCCTTTCTTCAGGTTGTGTTGGAAAAACTTCTGCTTAGTGGTAGATATCGCTGTGCTGGGATCTCACAATGGGCTTGACTTTTTCATCCTTTGCTCAGTTTGGAGCAAACTCAAGATTGACTTCACATTGATGGTCAAAGGAAATGTCCCAAGGAAGATGAAAATATTTGAAAGAAACCATGAATAAGAAAGCTTAAGAATTTATTTGTGCATAGCCATCTCTGAAAAGAACCCCATCTCATCCTGTCTGAATTCCTCGATGTTTTTTTCTGGAGCATAAAATATGAAACTCAAGAATCATTTTTTTACCTAAAAGGAAGAATAATTCCTTTCCTAAAACTGTGCAGTTAAAACATCATATAAACCTCATTCATTGCAAATTGATTTTGTGCTTTTTTATTTCCCCATTGGCACAGTTTCATAGGGCTTACTGTGCTCTGGTCAGTGTGTTCTGTAGTGTTTAAGAACAGATACTCAGACAGCTGGAGAAGGGATTTAAGTACCTGTACATATGCTCTTAGAAAACTCTGTACAGAATTTAGAATTTCAAAAGAGCCATATGTTTTTGGTACCACCATTCCATTTATACCTGCTCATAGTTAATATTGCTATACACTTTAATGTAAAGAGTGATGCCCGGAAAAAATATAAAGAAAGACTGTAGGTTCAGCTTGGCTCTGAAGAAGGCTTGAATTTTATGCTTGTGCATCTTGATGTGGTGCATTAATTAGGTAGCCCTAGTTATGCATCGCTGTCTTTAAGAGCCATCCTGAAACAAATTTCAGACCTGGGTGGTGGTTATATGGTGTCATTTCAAGAATGCTTAAAGGATATGAGTACTACATTTAGTCACTTAAATGAAAACCAGTTTCATATGGATGAAATAAAATTTTCATAAGAGGAGCTAGCTAAATTTTTATATGTCTCCTTATTTAAGTCCCATAGATGTTGTGTTGCCCACTGATTACTCTAGAAACCTTTATTCCTAAAAATTAAAATTGGCTCATGCATACATGCACACATGTATGTAAAGATCAGAGCACAACTTTGGGGAGTTAGTTCTCATCTTTATTTTAGAGATTGAAATCAGGGTGTCAGGTATAGCAAATTCTTCTACTTGCAGAGCCATACCATGGACTGTGGACCCTATCTTTGTTTTTACTTGGTGCTTTATATTTTGCTTTTAATAAACAAGTTTACATTTTTATGTAGTCTAATTAACAGTGTTTTGTTGTTATTTGGATTTTTTGTGTTTGTATATATTTTTATGTGGAAGTACACATCCATTGTGCACAGTATTGTGATTATTTTTGTTATGTTGCTGTGGAAATAGATTTGTATTTGTACTTTCCACTTTGAGGGACAACAGATGTTTGAGGGTTAAGCTGTGATGTTTGTAGTAAATGGCTGCATGTTTTATATTCCATAGCTAATATCCTCTGCAAGACTTTTTAGATTGAGTACATTCCAAAGTAAGATAAAGTGGTTGAGGCAATTAAGTAGAGTCTCTCTGTACTAATTACTGGGCCTTTGGAAGAATGAACTAATTAGAGGTTAACCCGTCTTGGAAATTTACTGGCTTTGGGGGAGTTGGATTGGTAGAACAGTAAATATACCTTTCTGACAGATAAGAAAGGGGTGACAAAAACTTTTCCTAAATATACCACTCTGTTCTGCTTGGCATCTTTCATCTGTCTAGCTTGAATGATTCCTTGATATCCAGAATCTACCTCATCTGACAGTCTCTTCCCTTGCCCCTTACATCTTACCTTCCATGGATGGCCAGTACAACCAAGTTGAAGTCCAAGAAAAAAATATCATTGCTTCTGAAGTCTGACATTTTCTAATACTAAAGACACTGGACTGTAAAAATCTGAAGCCTTGGGACCAAGAGTAAACAAGCAAGTCCTGCTTCCTACTTGGCAATCAGTTGCCATCAGAACTAGGAGTTCTGAACGAAAGCAAGTATTAGTGACAAGAATATAAAGAACTTTTTCTCCTGTGTAAGCAAGCTTGTCTTTGGTCCTGGGATTCTCTGAGAAGGACAAGTCACTTAAGCCTAACTAAACATAAGAGACAAAGTAGAGTCTGTAGTCTCCTCTAGGAGACATTTTAGTTGCATAAGACTGCCTGATTATTAGCTTAGTCATTGAATTGCATTTCCCCAAAGATTTCTTGAAGACTTGCCATAGCTCTGTCAACTGAAGATCATTAGAGACAAGACTAGTCCCCACAAAGCACAGGTTTGTGGACTTATTGCAGTGGGGGAGAGCATACACTAAGTAGAGGAAACCTTAGTGGAGCTTCTCACCAAACCAAGGGAAAGATGATTGCCTTAGGGTTTCTGCGTTTGTTTTTGAAACAGGGTCTCTCTGAGTACTCTATGCTGGCCTTGAACTCATGATTCTCTGGCTTCACCGCTCCAGTGCTGGGATTACAGTGTTTATCTCCATATATGACAGATTTTTTTTAAAAGAAGAAATTTAGGTGAATCCAAGTGAAGTAACTTTTTTGATAGATTCAAAGCAGAGTGTTGCTATGTGTAAATGGGTCAATATCACTGCAAAATGGACTAGGGTCCTGCTTCCTTGTAAAATACAAAGGGGAGAACGATGTATGGTCATGTCTAAAACCCCTTTATCAAGCTCTACTCTTGGGATGTGAATTGAGGCCACTTCTCTGTGTCAGAATGACAGATCTACCAGGAAGAGTAGACTGCTTCCTTCAGACTAATGTAATTTCAAACAGCAGAGTTTCTGACAGTCTATGATTTTAGGGCACAAAGTTTCTCAGTGAATGAGAGACAGTAGACACTGAAACAGGCACTACTGTGATGCTTTACGGTGGCAGTATGTCTACAGCAAACTGTCGTTTCCTGTTACTTTGAAGCTGGTTCTGTCAAGTGCCTGCATTATGAGTGGCCAGGCTGAATATTACGCTCTTGTCTGGGTTAACTTTTGCATTCTCAGTGTCTGCAGCCTGATCAATCTCATAGAACTGTGATTATATAATCTAGTCTTTGAGTGCTTTGTTTTGGAGACTTTCTCTCTGGTTTGCCCATGTAATTTGTTTGGTAAGGTAAGGATTGGGCACCTGGAGGTGTCTGTTGAGTGTGAGGATCAGACATGCAAGACCTGCTGTGCATCTCTTACTGAGAGAGGCGGGTTTATATGAGTGCCTAGCAGTGTTCGGAAGCTTGTCCAGTACACTAAGCCTAAATACCCAGGAATGCAGTTACTTTGTTATTCACTCCTTTTTCTTTGCTTCAGATGAGAAATTAAGAATCTCTACTCATCCGTGCCTGACATTCTGCAGCTCCATAAACTACTCATCTTTGAGGAGCTCCCTGTTTCTGGGATAGAAATAGAAGCAGATCATTGCAATGTATCAGAGCATTAGAGCTAAGGTAAATAAATACCTTGTGCTAGCGACACAAAGCTGGTGATGACT
The DNA here is from genome assembly GCA_035773235.1 of Eospalax fontanierii. Lineage (NCBI taxonomy): Eukaryota > Metazoa > Chordata > Mammalia > Rodentia > Spalacidae > Eospalax > Eospalax fontanierii. The sequence continues at coordinate 80,591,304 of CM069528.1, read as the reverse complement.
GCCTTCCTCCTAGCTTCTCTCAGAACCTTATTAAGCCTGCAGTTACGTAAAATTTGAGTTTTTCATTGGTATATGTGTGGATTCAGTGTGAGAGTTTAGTTATAGTTTTATAAGGAGAGACAGAATGCAAGCATCATTCAGAGAGTATTTCTAAATATTTTTATGAATTCTTTGGGAATTTCATACAGTGGAGTTTTATCATGTTCCACCTCTACCTATTTACAGCTAGATCCTTTACTTCCCTACCCATTCAATTTGTTCCCCCCCCCCTTGAGTCCCACTTTGTGTTGTCCAAATACTCTAAAACCTGCCCTGGCATATGGTGAACCTGCTAGGGGTCACACCCTTAAAGAAAACTGACTCCCCTTCTCCCAGCAGCTGTAAAGTACCAAGAGCAACTCAGCTAGGGGTGGGACTTTGTGCCCACTTCCTCCCCTCCATGCTGAGATTTTTGTCTGGCATGAACTTGAGTAGATCATGAGCATACTGTCATTATGGCTGTGAGTGCATATATATAACTGCACTATCCAGAAAACACTGTCTCCTTGTGGTCATCCAAGGCCTCTGGCTCCTCCCTATCCTGCAAAGATTCCTGAGCCTTGAGGATAGAAGGGTACTGTGCTTTAGATGTTTCATGTAGCCCTGAGCACTCTACAGTTTCTAATTTTCTGCTCCTTGACCACTTGTGTGTCTCTCTGGTAGTTGCTTTCAAATGTAGGCAGCAGCTTCTCTGATGAGGGATGAGGGATGAAAGATACACATAAATGCTGAAACTGGAAACAGCGATCCCGAGTGAGGTCACTCTAACGCACAAAGGCAAATATCACATGCTTTCTCTGATATGTGAATGTTACCTTCGAATCTTTAGATTTCATTAACTTATTTTTAGGTTTTAGATAGGATCTCATGTATCTCAGACTGGCCTAAAACTCACCATGTATCTGTGGATGACTGTGACCTTTTGATCCTACCACCTCCACCCACCTGTGATAACAAGCATGTGCTACCATTCCTGGTTTATGTTGTGCTGTGGTTTGAACTCAGGGCTTCCTGTGTGCTATGCAAGCACTCCATTCACAGAGCTACATCCCCCAGAAGTTTGGTAATTGTTAAGAGCTAATTAATTGGTAGGTCTTTGACTTCTGTGTCCCTTCCTTTAATGTCACAGAAAGCCTTCATCAAGTGCATAACACACTGCTGGCAACAGCTATTAAATACAAGTGATTAAACTTTCAACTTTTATAAAGGTAGGATGGCATCTTGTTAAAACCTCATTAGATACATTAAGTAAAGGATCTAGGTTAGTGGTTTGAATGAGCCTTTCTTTCTCTAAGGGTTCTTTTCTTAAATATTTAGCAAGTCCTACTATGTGTCCAACATTTTCTAGCACTGGAAACATAAATGAGAGCAACGCAAAGATGTTGTTAGGATGTAACCTGGTTTTCTGCTCAAGGTTGGGAGGACAGGCTTATGAACAGACTTCATTTCTGCTGCAAGATTTGTAATTCAGCTTCTTTTGAACAGGGTGTGTCCATAGCAAGTCTGAAACCAACTCTCAGAGCAACACAGAGCAGGAGCCTGGTGATGCTTTTCTGCCCTTTACTCAGTTCTTACATAAGAGAGAGAGCTGCAAAACAGTTCATGTGATCTCGTCTTAAACTTTAAGTTCACAACATTAGTAAAAGCATTGCCATCTCTCAAAATTGGAAGGCAAAATTATCCACAGAGCGTGCCATATATTTGTCTCACTAGTGAGTACTGCACACTGTTAAATCCATAAATACCACCAGTCTTGATGAATTCTTAGAAGCATAACTTCCTTAAATTGACAGATACTCTTAAAAGAGGTAGGTGAATGTCACCCTAAAGTCCTGCTCCAGGTGGACATCTTTGTTGTAAAATTCTGATGATTTATTAATGTATTGCTTATCTGTTTGTCTATAATTGTAGATCATTTTGATTTTGCTTCAGGCGTTATCTGGTTAGTTTTGCTCTCCCTGTCTTGACAGCTTAATCTCCCTGCTTCTCCAGAGCAATGCTGTTGATGTTCCTTATTAGCAGCCCTGCCATTCTTTCTGACCTCTACTTCATCTCCTCAATGTTAAACATTTTTCACTTAAATCAATACAAACTGCATTAGATACTGACTGTCAATTCTGGAAACTTAAAAATAGTCAAAGTCCATATGATGACCTATTCTAAGAGGATCCAGATATGGTTTATTTTTTTTCTTACAGCTGTGTAGCCTAGGTATTTTGATCCAGAGGGACCTATAGTCAACTGATTTGTTGTTCTGTGGGGTTTCAGGGAAGAGAAATGGCGGGGGACTGTCTCAAAATCATCTGAATATTTCTGAAAGAATCATGTTAGACCCAGGTACAGATCTTTAAAGAAGCAGATTCTAGAAATAGCCTAGTCTTCAAGAGCTCTGAAGATTCTTGACAATAAAGCATATGAGTATGCTGGTCTTTTTAACCTCCTAGAAATGAAAGAGGGAACTAAATGGATGAACTGAATGAATTAGTGATTCTCCTGAGACTGAGGAGGCAGAAAGGCCTACAGTAAAAAGGCTATTTCATGATTTCACTGCAGGGACCATCACATTTGACCAAATATCAGAGCAACACAAATGTTATGAAACTCACCCATTAAGTGTCAGCTGAACTTGGTGATTAAGTCTTATACTTCTGTGATAGAACCCTTCTTGAAAGAAAAGCAACCTAGCTTACCTACAGGATGCCACAGTGTGCTGGACAGCTTCGATTGTCAACTTGACAAAACTGAATAGAAGGAGCTTCAAGTAAGGAACTGTCTTCATTGGGTTGGCCTGTGGTCATGTCTGTGGGGGTGTTTTCTTGATTGCTGAATGATGTGGGAGAATCTAGCCTACTGTGAGTGGTTCCAACCCTGCGGGGATCTTGTATTTTGTAAGAAAGCAGCCTAAGCACTGGTTAAGCACTGGTCAAGAGAACAAGCCAGTAAGCAGCATTCTTCCATGGTCTGTGCTCTAGGCTCCTGCCCTGAGTTCCTGCTTTGGCTTCCTTCAGTGATGAATTGTAACCTGGGACATGTAAGATAAAATAAACCCTTTACTCCACAAGTTAGTTTAGGTCAGTGTTTTTATTACAGCAATTGAAGGCAGCCTCTCTAAACACGTGAAATTCAGATTCTTTAGTGCTCTAATTCTCAGGTTGGACTTCTATCAGCCCCTGGGGATCTTGGGCAGAGTTCTGAAGCCTGAGACACTCTTTGGGAAAATCTTAGTGAATTGGTTCTAGATATTAGAGTAAGTCCAAAAAATTAAAAGCAATTCTTGGATGAATCTAATAGACAGCAAAATTGAATAACCCATGAGATTTGAACCAAGATAACAATCTAGGCCAGCAAGCAAAGACAGGATAATTATCCAGAAAGAACAGATATGAAATAGCAGTGCCAGAAGAGACCTCGAAAGCTTGGGAAAAGGATTTAAAAAAGAAAAACTCTTATTACCTAAGAGTCCTAAGCATGATTCCTAATAAAATGATATAATTCATGAGTGAAATGGAAATGGATGATTACTACTGAGGTTTGGCTTATTGTCCTGAAAGATCAAGTGCAAAGAAAACTCATAGAACAAATTGTGAACAGGTGATTAAAAAACAGAAATAGTAAGTGGAAGTGCGGAGCCTTGGGGAACTTATTGTGAGACATGAAGTGGAAAAAAAAAAGAGAACAAATACAAAAGGTGGAAATTATATAGCACACAGTGTTTCTGATCTGAGCTAGCAAAGATCTGGGCTTACAAATTAGAGGTGCTAAGATCACTGGATTTGAAAAAAAAACCATGTGTAGACATGATTTTGTAAATCTCGAAGTTATCTATTGATATAGAAGATTTCAGATGAAAAACTCCAAGTTATTTCTAGAAAAGGTTGGCTTTGGAACCATCTTGGCTTTGACTTTCTCATATATAAGTCAGAAAAAAGATGGCAGCATGTAAGAGAAGGAGGGAGAGAGAAGTAGGAAAGGATAATTGGTAGGGATCAGAACTGTGTAATAATCCAGAATGTCATCCACACATCTGATCTACTGTAATCAAACTGTGTTAGCCAGAATAGTCTTTCCAAAGTAGGAGAGATGAGCAAATAACCCATTAAATCCTAACAAGTCTCTGTGTAGATATTTAGAACTTAAATAATGGTGATATCTTTCCAGGGATTTGTAACTTTTCTATAAAATAAAGGACATAACAAACTTCTCCAGAAAAATTTAAAGTAAATTGTACTGTATAGTTAAAAACCCTGGGAGAGATAAACAGAAATGCAACATTCTAAGAAACTGTCTTAGGGAGGAGGATGAGAGATTAGATGTAAAAATTCAAAAGGACTCGGCTTACTAGAGGAAATAGAGGGGGAGTAGTACATAGTGTTGGAAAAAATTAGTAATTAGTGTAAGAAGCATTCTTGTTTTCAAAGAATAGTCATATCTAAGATCAGGGATAAGGAGGTGATTAGGAAGCTACCAATAGAAGAGGATTACAAAGCAAAATTTCTAAGTGAATGAAAGAAAAGTAACTTTCTCAGACTTGAAAATAAGGAACAGAAAATAATAATAATAATAAAGTAACTAATAGAGGGCCTTGGAGAGATGACTCATTAGTTAGAGTGCTTGCTGCTCTTCCAGAGGATCTGCGGTTGGTTCCCAATACTCATATCAGGTGGATCAACACTGCCTATATCTTCAGCTTCAGGCATCTGGAAGCCCTCTTCTGGCTTGTGGGAGCACACACACACACACACACACGAGCACACACACACACACACACACACACACACACACAAGCGTGCGCACAAATAAAAATAGAACATATGACTAACAGATATGGGATAATTTTGGAAAGGATAACACCAACTAAAATAGTTACCTTTTAAAATACGAACAGAGTGAATTACAAAATTGAAAGCCAGATACCAGACTGAGGTATAAAATAAGCTTAACCATATCTTCTTTATTGCTTTGTTGTTTATTTGTTAGTGTGTTAAGGTAGAGACTCGTACTGGAAAGACACTAGGATACAAAGTAAATGAGTCAGGGAGCCACTTCGTAGTGGAATGCAGAAATATGGTAAAGAATAATGCTGATTGTAAGTAAAAGAGTAGTTGAAATCATGGATGTATCAATTAAAATGGGGTAATTTAAAGAAGATTAAGATAGAAAATTTATATATATATGTATATATATATATATATATATATACATATACATACACACATTGTATCAGTGCTTTTGGTACGGATGAGCAAATACATGTATTACCTATTAATATTCTGTAACTTCAGTCATTCCAAACCAAAAATCAGTAAATGAATAGGAGGAAATTCAAAACCAACTTTTAGAGTTATAATATATGCTTGACACTCATGTTCTCCTCATAATAAACACAATATCCAAGTGTAGTTTGATTATTTTTTTTTATTTTCACATTTTCACATTTATTTTATATGTGGGGAAATGAGGACACATACATACCATGGTAGGTATGTGGAGGTTGAAGGACAACTTATGCTTCTAAATTCTTTCTTTCCACTACAAGGTGTCTGAGACAAAACTCAAGTCTCCAGGCTTGGCAGTAAGTGCCTTTACTTCTGAAACATCACGCCTCCAAGTGTTATGTCTCTTTAATATTTTATTGAATATTTTATAAATAGAATAATGAAGTGAACAACAAAAGTATCATAAGAGATTGTTCTTTTATTAATGATGTTAACCCTTAGGAAATTATGGGAATCTGGTAAGGTTGCTATATAAAGGAAAGTATGCAAGGCAAATGACTTTTCTTATTCTAACATTAGACATCTGGAAAGAAAAATTCAAATAGTTTGTTTTTAGATTAGTAGCAAACAATTGACATAAGTACAAGACCAATGCAGAGAAATTTAAAGTTTTCTGACATAAAATAAAGGTTTAACAAGTAAATTGACATTTTTGTCCTTAGATGGAAGACTCAGTATCATATAAATGTGAAATCATCTAAGATAAACACACAGCTTTACAACTTTTTCTGTTCAGTTTTGAACATTGTTTTCTTTTAAATTGAATAAAATACTCTTGACTAGAACATTTATCGGGGGTGGAGAACTTATATATTTAAATCAGAATATTCACTAAATAAAATAGTACAAATATATTGCAATCAATATAATATTACAAATAGTTAGAGACGGCCATGGTGAAATACTTGTGATTAGGACACTTAGGAAGATGAGGCTGGGGGAATCACCTGCCCAAGGCCATCCTGAGTTATACCGCAAGTTTGAGACCAGCCTGGGTTACATAATGAACACTTGTCTCAAGTAAAACTAAGAGACAAAAAAGTTAAGCAGGACAAAAAATCAAGAAATACATTTTGTATAGAAGAAATTTAACAAGATGAAGATGATATTTAATTAGAAAAATGATAGACTCTTCATTTATGTTGACATACTTGAAGAAGTTAATTTTCTTATGTATTAAAGTTCAACTGGATTAAGACAAAAAAAAACACAAAAACAAAAACAAACCAACCCCCAAACAACAACAAAAACCTGTCAGTAAGAGCAAGATGAACAAATTGTACAAGACGAGAAAATACTTGATTTTGAGAGATAAAAATGTGTTAAATGAGGGCTGGAGAGAGGGCAGTGGTTTAGTTCCCAGCACCCACACAGCAGCTCATAACTGTGTACAACTCCAGTACCAGGGGACTTGATGCCATATTTTGGCAGATTACTCTAAATAAAAGTTAGTATTTATAAAAACGTGTTAAACACAGAGGAAGCCATATGTTTGCCTGGCCCCAGTATAGGAGTCTTGTACCTCATTGTTGAAATCATGGCAGGAGAGTTTGTTAGTTGTAAAGCAAAGTAAAAATTCAGATTCTTCATAGGCACTGTGCTCTAACATACACAAAACATTTTTTAATTATTCCAGGACAGTACATCCAGAAGAAAATTATTCAAAGTGTCACTGCAACCAAATAGATGAAAGTTAAACTTGTATATTAGTTTATATTTTTAAAGTAATACCTGGGGGCTGGGGAGATGGCTCAGTAGTTAAGAGCACTGTCTGCTCTTGTAGAACACCTGGGTTTGATTGCCAACACCCATATGGTGGCTAACAAAGGTCCATAACTCTAGTTCTAGCAGAATTCAACACTCTCTTCTGACCTCCGCAGGCATTACATAATGTGAGTGCACTTACATACATGCAGGCAACATACTTATACAAATAAAATAAGAATAGTAAAGAAAAAGTTTTACCTGAAGTTTTAAACACATCTTTTCTGGAATTTAACAAATCAATTAGGCAGATATGGGTTACTTAGGATATCTGGCTGTCATCTTCCAAAGCCTGATTTTGAATAGCTGTGGATCTAGATACATACAGAGAGACATGCCTTTAATAAAAAGTTAATATAAATACTACCTTTAATAAAAATGCTAATATAAATTATTAAGTGTCCCAGAAACAGTTAAAAACAATATACAATGCAGATCTCAAAGGAAAGTTCAGGAGTTGGAGAGATGGCTCAGTGGTTAAGAGTACTGGCTGTTCTTGCAGATGACCTGGATTTGAATTCCAGCATGTATATGGTGGCTAACAACTGTCTGTAACTCTAGTTTCAAGGACTCTGACACTGCCTTCTATTCCCCATGGGCACTGCACACACAACACAGATGCACTTTGGCATAACACCCATACATATAAAATGAAAATTAAGAAAAATTTAAAAGTTCAGTAAATACAAGTATTTTGTATTTATTTCCTTGCTGAAATGTTTATAAAGTGGAAATTTGTGTTGAATGATTCAAACAGAAATTAAATATTTTTCTAAATAATTTTGAGATCAAATGAGAATTTTGATTGTTTTTTTAAAAAGTACAATCTGCTTACTAATGGTTGACTGGATAGGACTTAACATATATGGCAGTATGCATGAGATTCAGTTGGGGGAACTTATGATGAGGTGCATATAGGGGAGGGTGTCTAAACTTGATTAAGATCTTCTACATGAAATGCACAAAAACAGTAAGAATTTCTTTTAAAAAGTAGTCTTTAAAAAGTTATGGGAAATTGGGACTGGAGAGGTGGCTCAGAAGTTAAAAACACTGATAGCCCTTTCAGAGGACCTGGGTTCGATTTCAGGCACCCACATGGTGGCTAGCAACCATCTGTAACTCCAGTTACAAGGAATCCAATGCTGACCTCCCTCAGGCATTGCATTTATACACATTCAGGCAATACACTCATACACATAAAAAAAATAAAAATAATGATTAAAAAATTTAAAGTTATGGGAAATAGACAATCAAATTGGTGACAATTTGTAACCTTATGATTTGATTAAAATGATCATAATACAGATGAACAAAGAATTCAAGGCTAGAAGCAGAAAATACTTAGCCAACTTTCCTTGGAGTGATTTAGTTTCTTATTGCTAAATATAATCTATGTTAACACATTATTCCATTTTTAGAAAAGAAAAAAATATAACTCTTTACACTTTAAAATAAGGAAATGGGCTTGAGATGACTTTTTTGGCAGTTGGTATGTTTCTAGACTATATATTTTTTGTTTTTATAGCAAAGATTTGAGTAAATTTTAGCAAATTATTTATTTGAGTTTTGAAATAAACTTTGCATAATTTAGACTTAATTTTAGACACTAATAGTGATTGAAATTTTAAAGAAAATTGAAAAATCATTTTCTTTTTCTTTAACAAATTTCTTTAAAAGATCTAATGCTTACAAGGCTTAAGTATTGGTGAACTGCATTGTTTTTCAGCTATTTTTGCCGCCTATTAATAAAAAAGTTTGCCCAATCAAATTGCCTTCTAAATATTTAATTTTATACCATAGGCCCGGGCTGCTCTCAACCCTGGTCAGAGAAGCTGCTTTTTGCAGTATACACCAGTCAGTGGAAAGATACGTAACTTGTCAACTGCTGAGAATAAGTACCTGAGTTCTCAGCCCTAAATGAGACATATATGCCAACCCTACCATCATGATGGCTCAGGGAACATCTCATGAAAGGACATGGAAAGAATGTAAGAGTCAGAGGAGGGAGAAGAATGGCGTAAAATGCTGTTTTCTGGACATGACATGGCTGTTGCATTCATGAACTCACAGCAGCTGTACTTGCCTGCACAAGACAAGATAAAAAAATCCAGGATCTCATATAGGGTAATTGACCACCAGGACCTACTCTTTATTAAGAAACTATTGATAGTAGATAGTTGCTATGGGAGGGAGAATGCTTTGTTTTTGAGGTTCTGGCCCTTGGTGGGATTCCTGTGCTCCTGTGGGTGGCCTCACACCCATGCACACATGGGCAAGCACGAATTGAACTTACTGGTTACTTAAAAAAAAAAGAATATCGTGAAATTAGGAGCAGTAGTGTTGGAAGGACATGGAGGAGTTTGGAGGGGGGAAATGAGGAATAGGTATGAACTTATTTAGTTGCATACATGTATGGAATTCTCAAAAATAAAGAAAAAAATGTAAAGCACCCAAACCTTTGACCTAAATATACTGTTTGTGTAAGATTGAAAACTAGACAGTTATAATTTATAGCCTGCGTCAGATCCAAATAAATAGAGAAGGAGGATGTGGGGGCTAAACCGAAGTGTGCAGCCAGTTTTGGCTTCACTGTCTTCATTCCTTTAAAATGTGAAAGGTGATTTAAGGAAATTTCTGCAAGAGAAGTGGGGTGAGAATATGCAGTATGCTGTGTAGCAGATAGAGAAGAAGGCATTTCGGATGTCAGTTCTGTTTTGATATTAAGCCAATTCCTGAAAACCCAGTGCTTGCTCCTTGTTCAACATGTAGAGTATGTGCAAATAGAAAAATGGTATATGTATAAATCCTGCATTTCTTTTTTTAAAAGATTATTTTATGTGCATGAGTGTTTACTTGCATGTGTGAATGTCGACCATATATTTGCTCAGTATCCTCAGAGGCCAGAAGAATGTATCAGATCCACTGGAATTGGAGTTATAGACTGTTCTGAGCTGCTATGTAGATGCTGGGATTCGAACCCTGATCACCTACAAGAGAGGCAAGTGCTCTTAAATGCTGAGCCGTTTCTCCAGCCCCAAACTCTTGCATTTCTTTCAGGAAACCTTTTCTAAACTGAGCTGGGGCTGTTGCATTTTAGACAGACCCTTTATTTTTCTTTCACAATAATTAATGCTCAGTGTTGAACTTACTCATGTTTATCTCTCCTGTTAGATTGAATATGGTTGAAATATCTTCATTTTTATTCCCAGCAACTTCGTGTGGATCATTTAGTACTGTAATTAATATCCTAAGTAAATGAACATTATTTCTTTTGAATCATTTATTAGGATTGATTTATTAGAATGGAAATTGCTTAAGTAGTGTAAATAATATTGAAGCTTTAGGACAGCTAGCCCTTCAGAAATGCCCTTCCAGTTCCTGTGTGTAGCAGGAATTGAACATAATAATTCTAAAAATGTCAATTTTAAGCAACAGCTATAGTCTTTCTGGCTTAGTGCTTTTTGCTTATTCCTAGAACATGTAGACGTTGAAAGTTTGCTAATCCATTGAGTTGTAGCTGTCGTCTAGCCTTTGCTTTATTAAAATCTAATTCTATTAACGTCTTAATTCTTTGCCCACTTCATTTAGTGCTATTTTCTTCTATTTGTTCACTTTTTACAATTTTTCTTGGGATCTATTTTGATATGTAAAAACTTTGTGCACTTAAAGTAATTGATTGGAGGCTGGAGAGATGGTTCAACCATTAAGAGAACCAGCTGCTCTTGGAGTTAACAGGACTCAGTTCCCGGTTCTCACGTGGGTGCTAATAGCTTTCTGTAATTCGAGTTTCAGGGACACTCTTCTGGCCTCTGAGGGTACCCTATGAATGATGATCTTACATACATGTAGGAAGAATACACTCATACACTTAAAAGTAAATTTAAAAAATAAAATAATTATCATTTCCTTTATTTGAATAGTTCTTTGCTACCAGCAGCCTCACGATTTCCCTTTGTTTTCCAAAAGCTCTGTAAAGTTTAAGTGTCTTGTGTAGATGAAAAGACATTTTAGTTACTGGATTTTCAGTAAGTACACATGTAGGTTTAGGGGAAGAATTGTCACCTAGTTTTTCATCTTGAAATACATGATTTTTTTTCCTCCAATTTTTAAGCTTCCTTTAAATCTCTCTATAAGAATTAGTATTCTGTATATAGATTCTTTGAGACTTTAAAAAATAATTACTTTGTGGCTGTTTTGCCAGTAAAGTCTAAATTTTTATTTGAAAAAATATTATTTACTTGTGTGTGTAGGTATATGTGTGTGCATGCTCATGCTTGCACATACAGAAGTGCCAGCATGCACATACTATGGCCCACTTCCGGAGATCAGAGGACAAATTCCAGAATTCAGTTCTTCCCTCTGACAGATCTGGGAGTTAATAGTCTGGCTTGCACACCAAGCTCTCCTACCTGCTGAGCCATCTCATTAGACCTTTGTTTATTTGCTTATTTTTAATTTGTTTGAGAATTTCATACATGACTATACTGTATTTGTAATTGTCAGCCCCTTCGAAAATTTTATATTTAATTTGTGTGTGTGTGTGTGTGTGTGTGTGTGTGTGTGTGTGTGTGGTGTCTCCAGTGCATTTTTCTTTTTCACCACATAATTGATTTTAATCTACAAGAAAGCTCTTGATATTTTTTCCCTTTACAGTTAATTTGGCTTGTGTCCATTGCATGTACATATTCTGATTTTTGCCAGAGTAAATTCTGTTTTGCTAGATTGAAAGTAATATATTAAAGTAAAGGGGCGTTTTCATTTGGTCTGGATTTTAATACTATGTTCATTCATTTCTTTACACATTAAAATGTTCTCTTTTTTTTTCAAATTTATCTTGTAATGATATCCTCAATATTTATTTTAAAAGTCTAGAATGTACATTGAATTTCACAAGCTCTTTTTCACATGTATTAGAATCACTTAATGGTTTGAAAAGTTTCCGAAGTAGTATATTAATCAAGCTTGTAAACAATTTTGAAGAAATAAGATCTAGTTTTTCTGGTTAATTCTAGTAAACCAATGAAATTGATTCATTTTCTTTCTTTCACATATTTAGTGCAATTTGATTTTCTGGAATTTTCTTGGACTGGCCATACTCCACATTCTGCCTGTGTACATCTCTTACCTAAGTGCTGCCTTCTTGCTCTAATTTCATTCCATAATTTTTGTTTCTTTCACCTCACTTCCTCATGTATTTGACTTTATTTTTTAAAATTAATTTGTTGGTATACAGTTGCCTTTACTGTGAAACTAAACCTCTTTCACTAGTTGTTTCTTGTTTTGACTGGCTTCAGTCGGTGCCCTTGTTCCAGCCTGATTGTGTCACTTGATGTTACAGAAATATGGTCTGAGGTTCTTACAACCTGGAATAATCTACTGCCTGTTTGGCATGGCAATTCCTGTGCCTTTTTTCTGTGGCTTAGAAAGCACTTTACCTTGAAAGTGTTTCATCAGTTCTCTCTTTATCCTGACCTTAGGTGTCTTTCCTTTCAACTTCCAACATATCCTGCATATTTATTATTTATATCTATACACTGTGCAGTGTTTTATTTGGTTTTCTCTTTTCTTCATGGGGGAGTTCCTTGAGAACAAAAGTTGTGTGTATTTTATCATTCCTATTCATGAGACTCCTAAGCGGGGGAAAAAACAAATATTAATTGGGTGAGTTGGCTGGATGCTTGGATGAACAGCCTACTGATAACCTAATTTTATAGTACATAGGAAACTTTCCATTTTCCTCTGTGCTACCATAGTCTTCTTTCTAAAATATAAAATCTAATCCTTTTATAACAGCATTGTACATACTTTAATGCCTTAAAATACATTCCTGATAAAGTATTTTCATTGCTGTTCCTCCAGACTTTAGCCATCCAGGGCTGTGGCTCTCAACTTCTATGGCGTGTTTGAAACCCCTTTGAAACTTTGAAAATTCAAAGTATTGAAGCCCTACTTAAACCACTTAAAGACTCAGTATTATTTTAAAATCTTCCCCAAGTCTAATGCATAAGATAACATTTTGTGCTGTCTTCGGCCTTACAATTCCCAGAAGCCTCCACTTCAGTTATCTGGAAGAGCCTGAGGAAAGTTTTATTGAGCATTGGCATCGCTTTCTGGCTTTCTGGTCAGATTGGCTTCATGACCCTCAGGTCCACTCCTCAAAGTACTGCTGCTTTAGTTGTCTGTAGGAGTTTCTTACTGGTGCTCATACAGCACCTGCTTCTTCCTGGGGCGTCACTAGTGCTGTCTAGTGCTGCCCAGTCAGGGTCATTAGTCATGCTGCAGGCATCCTCATTCCCATTGGGTAAAACTGGCCATGATCACCAGAGTCCTCTAGCTGTTTGCTTTTGGCATTTGCTCTGCCCAGTCCATACCAGGTGCTGAACTGAAAAGAGGAGAATGCCTTACCTGTCCCTTTTTGTCATGCCTTGTTAAATGGACATCAAATATAAATACCTGTCTTCTAATAGCTAGTGAGTTGGAGGAATGAGGTCAATTGCAATTATAAGTGGCTGATACTATGTTCTGTGCAGAAGTCACTTGAATGATATTACTTGGCATCTGGCTAAAGTGGAGAACGATCTCCTGACTAGTTCTCTAGAATGAGATGCTTTGATTTGTTTTGTTTTTTTCGACAGGGTCTCCCTAGTCCCAGCCTACCTGGAAGTCACTATATGGATCAGGTTGCCTCTATCTTCCAGAAATCTACAAGCTTCTGCCTCCTGAAAGCTGAGATTAAAGGCACATGCCACCATACCTGGTGTTAGAATGAATTTTTGTTTTTAAATCTAACTTTGTCCATCGTATTTTCTAAGGCTTTATCTATAATAATATTGTATCTCTTTCCTACTGAAGTTGTTAAATTAATTTCATGATCTATGTGATGTAGAGTTGTGTGGAGATGGGGTCTGGTAAAAAGGGAAAGACGTGAGCTGATTCTGCATTAATAGACTCTTCTATACAGCGTTCCTCCTTCAGTGAGCATGGTATGGAAAGTTAACAGTTCTTCAGACAGACCTGCTTCTAGTTCTCTTTCCTCTAGTTTCAGCTGATGTCTTTGGGCAGTTACTGACTCTCTCTATGCCTAAAAGAGATGAGTCAGGAAATACCACCAGTTCTGTGGCCTACAAGTATCACAAGTTCCTCAGAATTGTGCCACAGTAGGCTGTGGTCTACCAGTTGCCTTGCCAAGGCTTGGATGGCTCTGCCCTGTGATGAATGTAGAATGAACAGAAGTATTGTCAAAGGCCCTTCTGAAGAAAAAAGACGAAATTTAGACTCTAGTTTTTTGTTCTGTAATTTTGAAACATGCTCTCTGTGACAAGAATAAGAGCTAAGTGGGCCTTTGTTAAGTAATCAGACACTATGCTGAGTTGTCCTGAGGGGCGTGCTGATGAAATAGCCAGAAGTCACATTAGAGTGTGCTAGTCATTCAGTTCTCTCAGACTCTGGGGTGCACGTCTCATGTGAGACCTGCACCCAGTTTGCCAGTGCTGTTAGAGCGGCTATGACTCCTGAGAGCAGCTCTTAATGGCGTACTCTGCCTTCCAGGTTATCAACATTCCCATCATGCATCTTGTGCTCTCCCACTTGCCTGTTGTTCATCATCTAGATTTTCTTTTTAGAAAAAGACACATGATTCATGCTCTTTTGTGACATTATTTGTGTGAGATCTTTGGGCTTTTAAGTACTGAAAACATTTGTTTATAAGCCCAAATATATGGCTTCCCAATGAACTGTTATTGTATAATTACCTACAACATGATTTTCTTTATATATAATAAAAATTTAAATTGCATACATGTTATTTCTCTCTGCAAAATTATAAACATTACATTTACCTCAAGCAATTTGTTTTCAACATTTTTCTAATCAGAATATTTGATGTCTGATACCATCCTAAAAATCATTACTAAAGGACCAATGTTTAAAGTTCTTTGGTATTTCTGATTCTTCTTGTTTCTCAACCTTAAGCTTAAGCAGTTGTCAATTTAGTTCCTTTATTGAGCTTTTAAAATATCTTAAATCAGAATTCTTTTAAATGGATGCTTTCCTGACACGGTGATCTTACTTAGATTTATGACTTTGTTGCATTTCTGATATAGGTAGAATTATATATTTGTGTTGCCGTCATCTTTGTTGCCCTGGCATTCTACACCAGTAACTCGGAAGTGAAGGTCATAACCCTGGATTTGGACTTGACAATGTCAAAAGTTTTCCTGTGACTCATATGTCAGGTGCTTGTCTGACTGAGCCAAGTCAGTGATGACAGAAACTTGAAGGTGTTGACTTTAAATCCTATTTCACTAGGGGAGAGGTTTGGCTTTAGTGACCATATATTTCTTGGTTAATTTGTGGTTGACCCCTGGCTGCAGACTATATCAGAAGCTGTATATAAGGCCAGAAACTGATTTTGGCCATCTGTGCCTCCTGAACCTATTTTTCTAGAATGGTAAGTAAAAAGGAAATGACAAGGGTGATGTGACAAGTCAGTCATAGTATGGATCCCAGAATCATGCAACTTTGATTTTTCAGTGCAGATCATTTAAATTCATTCAAGGAATGTTTTCTTTAATCTTTTAAATTCCAACATGATGAAAAGGCTCAGAATTTCAGAGCTCCTCAAATTAGTGATAGCTTATTGGACTAAGACTATTTGAAATATCAGTAAATGATTAATTTACTTATTTACACATTAGCTAGATGTAGGTCAAGGAGAATGAGAGAAAGGCGCAATGTTTGTGTCAGCTGTGCAGAATGAAAGCCTTTGTCGCTCTAACTGCATGCTCTTCAGTGCTTATCTCCACTATCGACTTTTCCTTTTAGGAGTAATCCCTTTCCAGCTGAGAAGCTTAACTTTCCTGAAAAGCACTGTGGTTGGCACAACTATGGTCTCCAAGGAAATACGGAGTTAGGGTTGCTACATAATGTTTCAAAGCATAGACTTTGAGGTTGAAACCAGCAGTACCATTCATCTACACAGACACAGACACACATACACACACACACACACTACACATAAACAGTACATACCACACAGATATATACACATACACCCCCTACACATAAACACTACATAACACACACACACACACACACACACACACACACACACAGCTCACCTAGGTGCTTTTCTTCAGAGTTCATACTTTGTTGCTAATGAAATTAGAACAGTGACATGGACTTCATAGAGACACTCAGGATTAGATCAGAGATACATTTCTCAGCTTAGTATCTAAAATCTAGGAAGAATTCTGAAAATGAGGAGATCTTTTGTTCTCTGACAGCAGGGAAGGAGGGCAGAGAGAGGATTAAATTCAAGCAAAATTTCTGGATGTTTCTAAACAGTGTGCATTTGATTGCACTGAAACTGGCTTGAGAAGGGCAGCTCCTCCCAGTTCCTTCTTAAGTTGTGCATGGAATGAGGATGTTTTTATTAACCGTTTAATTAAGTGCTTGTCTTTTATTTTTTGATATTTATCTTTTGTTCTTTATATGTATTAATTCATTTCAATCCCGTGGAATCTAACTCCCGTAATGCCATACACATGGGAAAAAGAAGCTGGAGAGAATCTGAGAATATGTATTACTTTCTCTAAAGCTGGGTTTTAACTTCAGTTCTGCCACGGGTCCAAATTGTTGCTTGTCACTCCTCGTTCTGACAACTGTGGTATCATGATGTGCTGATGGCACTTTTCTCCCACATTTCTGTGTTCTGCAGTTTTATTAAAAGCTTTTGAAATAGCCCTTCCTTGCCTGAGCTTTATTGTTTTTCACATCTATACACAGCCTTACTAACACCTTTTCTTGGGTGTTAGCAAGATGACTTTTCAAAATTATCTTGATATAAAATGGTATGCTTTCTTGAGCTGAACTTCTCCACATATTGAAAGGGAGCAGAGTGAACAGTCATCCCCTGTTCCCTATGCCAGTCTTTAGGACTAGGTAGCAATATTATTAGGCTTCTTTGAGGGGAGTAAACTTAAATGGCATACTGAAAAAATGATTAGAGATGTACAAATTCTTTTTGTGTTGAAATGTTTTTATTGCATTTATTTACTTGGGGGTGGAGTTATGTGTGCAGAGGTCAGAAGACAATTGAAGGATTCAGTTCTTTCTGTAGAACATGTGGGCCCTAGGAATAGAACTCAGGTCATCAGACTTGGTGACAAGCACTGTTAACTCACAGAGCCATCTCACTGCCACTGAAGATGGAGAAATTATTAAAATGAGTATAAAAGATTTCTAAATTTCAGGAGGCTGCCAGTTACTGCATAGTTAGAGGGCATGGTTCAAGTCATTTAAGAACTTTTTGTCTATTGACTCCTATCGTCCTAAAATAGGCACTGAATCTAGAAACCAGTCCTGAGACTGCCTGTTGACCACACAACCGCTCACTTCAGTGTGACTTTAGAAATGTGTATGTGATTGGAGCATGTCTCTTAAACCATAAGATAGAGATAATAAAAATTACCTCAGAATTCAGTTGTGATGATTAAACGAGTTTATATAGTATTGATAGCCACTACTTCAACTACTTCATTTTTTTAGATCCCCTCCCTGTCTATATCCCATTCTTACTGCCCCCACCCAATTTAATGTACTATATTATATATAATACATTTATATATATATATATATATGGAGACACACAGAGAGAAGAGAGAAAGAGAGTCAAATTTGTCCTTCAATCTAGATCCATCCACTGGAGTCTCTTTTAAGAGTCATACTCTTAAAAAAGACTGACTCTCCCTTCCATTTCCTAGCAGCCATCAGTTTCCAGTACTTCCTCAGGTAGGGTTAGGGTTTCTTAACCACTTGACCATGTCTGTACTGGAATTTTTGTCTGGCTTGAACTTATGAGGTACTGTCATTGCTGTGAGTTCTATGAGTAACTTCCCAGATGTCTGGAAAACTCTGTTTTCTGGTGATCATTCAGTACCTCTGGCTCTTACAGTTTTCCCACCACCTCTTCAGCAATGATCCCTGAGCCTTTGGAAGCAGAAATTTGATATAGTTGTGCAATTTAGGGATAATCACTCTGCAGTCTCTTATTCTCTACATGCTGGCCAGTTGTGCATTTCTGTGTTGATCGGCATCTGCTACATAAGGAAGTGTCTCTGCTGAGAGTTGAAAGATGCACTAAACTATGGGTATAACAATAGGTCTTTAGGAGTTGCTTTAATACTGTATCTGTTTTGTGGAATAATAGTATTAAGCTATCTCCTATGGCCTGTGGCCTTTCTAACCACATGTCCTAGGCCTGATATCAATGTCAGGAATGGGCTCCGTCTTAGGAAGTAGAACTTAAATCCAATTAAAAGGTAATTGGTTGCTCCCATAATATTCATGCCACTATTGCACCAGAAGTCATTCCATGCCAGTTGTTAAAGTATACAGAATTCACAGCTGCATAGAGTTAATGATTAGTATTTTCTTCTGGTAGCATGTGTAGAAACTTCCAACAGTATAAAAGCTAGCCAATAGAGACAAAGCCTGGAAGTCAGTACCAGCTTGAATTCTCCTTGATTTGCTGTGGCTTATGTGTGTCATGTCTTTAGAAACAAGGTATTACTATCAGGTTCTGGAACAACCAAGGGCAACCAAAAACAGATGGAATGGCTAGTAATGTTTAAGGTCTATAGAACCCTGGCCATCAGCTTCAAAGGAAGAAGTCCTCTGTTTTTTTTTTTTTTAACTCAATTAAGTATGCTCCTGTATCTAAAGGACATGGAATGTTTGTAACAAATGAGGTATAATTTGGTTAAGAAATATTTTAGATTGGTTTATTGAAATTTGGCATTGTAATGCTATTAGTGAAGTGAGTACTGTAAGAACACTTAGAGTACTCTGTTACAGAGACTGGATTTGTGATTCATGAGTTCCTACTTGCTTCTGCCACCTCCCAAATGGGCAATTATTCATCCTGCTCTATTCAAGTATTTATTGAAGTCTGGGCCATGTTCTAGGTATTACTAGAAACAGGTATTTGGCAGAAAGACTATAAAAATGAAACTACACTTATTTCTTTGAGTTATAGAGAAGGCTTGAATCGTGACTCAGGCTAGTAAGCAGAAGGAGTCAGCAAGGACCAAAGAGAAAGCAGGCTACTCCCTGAACAAAGGGAGAAGCAGGTGGGGCATCTCAGGCCATCGTCTTGCCTGGAGGACTCCAGATGCTCAAGCTGGGATTGAGAGTGTGTAGAAAGCACATGAGTGTTTTACAGGTGAGAAGCTAAAGAACCAGGAAAGCATTTGTCTTCTGTCCTCTTGTGGTGGTCCCTGTCTCACAGGTACTGTATTGGCTGATTGCTACCTAACTCTCAGCTTCCAGAATATATGTATTAAGTTGCTTTATTAAAAAGGTCAATAGCAAGGAGTGTAAGCTGACTCAGATTTCCCATGATCATTTTAATCAGTTATCTTTGACTTAAAGGTACTAAATAGAACTAGATGTGCTTTAAGTCCTGACTTTTGGCTGAAGTTAAAATACAGCTGTGAGCTTTCTAAAGTCAGATCTGAATAGCATGTTGTCTGGAGTGTCTGTTATGTCTGATCTCTAGTTACATGATGGAGCATGCACAACCCAATTGGTGTAATCCATCACAGTGTCTAATGATCCCCTCTGATGGGATTATATTCATCCAATGACCAGTCAGCAACAACTCTGTGTGTCTTATTAGCACGTGTTTCCCACCATATTATGGAGGCACAGAAGCTGTAAAGTCAGAGTCAGATACTTAGGTTGTTTTTGGTTTTAATGTATAGACTTTAGATTTATAGAAGGAAGAAGGCTTTGGAGGTGTGAAACGATTTAGTGGAAACCATTAAACCAGTTAATGGCATGCCTGCCTTGCACGTACCCAGTAGGCTTTTCCTTTCTCAGCTTGGCATTTGACTATTTCCCTGGATTGTTCTCTCCCCACATTATTTGCATGACTTATTCTGTCACTCAATCACATTTCTAGTCTTACATCCTTTAAGAACTCTAAAATGTCTATATGAGCATTCCATCCACTCCTCTTTCTTCATGTGCTTTTACCCTGATTTATGCTGCTTTATGACATAGTACCATCTTGTATTACTGCTTGATTTGCTTGTGTCTTTCTGTCTCTCCACCCAGAATATAAGCTCCACAAGGGCAGTCTGTTCTCTTATGATCATATTCTTAGTGCCCCGAAAGATGCCTGGTGCCCTAAGGTGCTAACTAAATGCTACTCACATTAATGGACAAATGCAGTTATTAACAGAACATTTATGTGCTGATGATTATTGTGCTGGTTACTAAGGATACGATTATAAATAGGATACAGTTATCTAATCAAGATCCTATTTCTAAATGAAAGACAGACAAACTGAGAATTCAGGGTTCTCTCTTCTGTGAGTGGCACATGAATAACATGATGTGGGCACACGGGAGGGTCATTAGCCTTGGCGACCAGAGAAGGAATCTTGGAGAATGTATCTAAGCTGAATGGTGGAAACACCTGGAGTGTAGCAGATATCACTGTACAAAGTTGAGCAGGGGACAGATGCTAGATAGAAGGATGCCGAATGGAGATGCTTAGAACAACCAGAGGGTTTGAGGCTTGCTAAGACCTAACAGTGTGTGCTGCCCACTGGAGAACAACCTGAAGATTCATGGTTTGTAGATTTTTTGATGAATAAGTACTTGCTTAGTATTTATTTGTACACATTAACATGTCACAGTAAAATGCATTGAAAATAGTGCTTCTCTGATTTTATGATTTTGAAATATCTGAAAACATTCATCTCTTTCATGTCAGTCATGCAAGGCATAGAATCCCAATTTGGGTAAAGTCCCTTAGGGCTTCTCATATGATCCTGTATTTATTAATCAGTATTAAGTATTATCAGGCAACTCCTTTGTGCTGGCACAGTGAGTTAAAATGGACCCTAGTACTCTATTTCTAATGTGAATATGGTATGAAAGTGTTATCTTCATCTGTCACCTTATGACAGGAAAACTTTAGGAATTTTTTTTTAGGAAAACTTTAAAATTTATTTTTAAAATATTTATTATTTTATTTCATGTGTATAAATGTATTGCCCAAACTTCTAAAAGGCATTCATCTAGTTCTATAACTGGATTAATCACCCCCTCAAGCCATTGACAAATGATTTCCTGGCTAGTTTTCTGACATCTTTTTTCACTTTCATTTTCATTATCTACTTTCCTCTGGGGGATTTTCTTAAACTTTTTATTCCACGTTTTTACTGAGTACTATATTTCTGTTATAATACCTTATTTTTGATAACATTTTCTTTTATTATCTTATTTCATCTTGTCCATTTTTTTCTTCCATATACTTTTAAGTGTGTGGTTAAGTCCTGATTACTTGGGTCTCCTTGATAGTCTATTTCTTCTAAATTTTCTATTACTACACATTCTCTATCACAGCTTAGACCACCTTAGTTGTTTGCACATTTTAAAAATAAGGGCATTAAACACTGTTTTGAAGTATTCAACATGTAGATGAGGCTTGTTGAGTTGAAATTTGAATGAGTTGTTTCAGGGTACCCCTGTTATAGATTTATTTAGTTTTGTTTGTTTTACATTGGCTTGATATGGCTCCCCAGAGATGAACATTGTTTAACTGGTAGTGTTCTAGGACTGAATGGAGAAGAAGCTTACTGCTTATTGTTTATTGTGCCTACTCATCTAATTTCTTCTTTTTCTTTATGGGTTCCTACCTTCAATTATGTCCAGGTCTCATAAGGGAGATGCTTATATTTCCCAGAGAAGAAATCTTCAGTGTTTTGTCAGAGTGGTGATGGGAAAATACTCAGAAATGTAGAGATGCTTAGGGACATAAGGATGTGCTGCGTGAACAACCTTGTCTTTGTTGTTATTCATGTAATGTGCCTTTGTTGTATTCACTTCTCCACATGGTAACAGAAGTATTGGTTATGATTGTTTTTGAAGTTTAAAGATATCTTGATGCTGGTCGTATTGATTAATTTTTTTCCCTCTTATTAGGAACTGGCTCTGAGGTTCTGATAGGGCAGTTGCTGTTGTCCGTTTGCTTCCATTTTCAAAAAATCTCCTCACTGTTCTTTTCCTTTCCCTCCCTCCCCTTCTGCTTCCCCCTTCCTTCCTGTCTCTCCGTCCTTCCCTCCCTTCCTTTTTATGAGACAGGGTCTTGCTGTATAGCCTAGTTTGGCCTTACAACTCATGATGAACGTCATGTTTCAGCCTCTGAGTGCTGGAATTACACATTACAGGTATATGTCCCACTACATCTGGCTTTTAAATTGTTAATTCATTCTCTTTGTTTGTGGTGTCAGAGATTGAACCAAAGGCCGTGTTAGCGCATGCTAGGCAATACTATTGATTATTGATCTAACTCTCACTTTTTTGTTTTAAAAATACTTGCATGTATTAAAATACTTACCATTTAATGTTTATATCTACTGAAAAAGAAAATTATTAGTTTAGTATATCTATAATAATATATATGTATGTACATATACCTTCATGCATTTATAGCTGTGGATTATGTGAAATGTGATTATATTGTTTTTTTCTTTGATTTACTAGAGTTAATGAGTTATTCTTTTGTTTGCCTAGTTAATTATACAGTGATTAATATGTTTTACATACTCGGTTGCTAATTATAGTACAAAATGCTTATGTATAGCTATCTTCACAAATATAGACATATTCATTATATATACCTATGTGCATATATATAATATGTATATAAAGCCCCATAGATACAGAGTTGTGGCTGAATTAATAAAAGATTCATATTGCCATAGTTTAGCTTCTATTTAAAGAACTTAATCCTACTTAGATTTTGATTCTTACTTTGCTAGCAAGGTCTAAACATTTACTGTATGATTTGAATAGAATTAGATAATATATTAAAATCAAATTATGATGATACGTGGCTTTCTTCAGACATGGTGACTAGAGGTCTGGGCAAGAAACAACTCTGTATTTCTACTACCTCATTTCTTAATACTATTCAGTTAACCCATTGAAAGCATGGCCTTCCTTTATGAATCTATATGGTCACTATATAGTCTAATAAATAATTAAATTAAGTTCATCTGTATATTTTTGTCAGGAGTTTCCCAAAACATTTTATTCTTGAAATCATGAATGATTTCTGACTGCTCATCAATATTACCCGTACTATATAAAAATTATTCTAAAATATATCAAGTTGACAATGTCAGTAGAACATTACACAAGTACTATGGGCGTGGTGACCATGATTTTATTCCCTTCAGTTAATAACATGTTTTGTCTCTCTTTCTTAGTTTACAAGAATGCAATAGTTATTAGTAGGCTGTTTTGCTTTGTTTTTACAAAATTAGACTCTTGGTTTTAGAGAAGTTAGAAAATAAATATCATTTTATTAGAGTAGCGTTCCAGTTCTTGTTTTGTGTTAACATACAAACATGACTTTGCATCTTTAATCCTGCTTTTGCCTGATGACAGCTCATTCATTGCTCCTAAGCATAGGTATATACCTTTCAATACTGAAACTTCTTCAGAAACATGATGATTTCATTCTTATCACTGAGTTGTGGTTTCAGGCAGTTCTCTAAAACTATCAATGCACACAGTGCACACAGATAAACTCCATAAGACTTTCATCAGTGGCTCCTTTGACCACAGACAGTGAGGTTTCATAAGCAAAACCAACCCTCAACTCCTGATTTTCTTGCCTCCAACTCCGAAGTATTGAGGTGACAGGTGTGTGCCATGGTCTCAGGCTGGTTAATATTGTTTTGAAGTTAGTAACTAACCATTGAATCCAAAAGATGAAATAAAATATTATCAGTATGCTAAATATTCATCTTTTAGGTTGGTTCCATACTCTTGCTTTAAACTTAAGTTCTATTCAGTACCCATCAGTGTTCTATGGTAGGAAGATACTCTGATCTCATTTCTTCATGTAAAATCTGTAAACAGATGGAACAGTAGCAACTTGAATTTTATTATATTCATTATTTTAACATAATTTAATATGGAATTGAGGCAGACTTCTACATAGGAAGGCTTCTTTGGAACAGAACCATGTGTTACTTGAACTGCAGTGTTTTCAGAATAAACTGCTTATGACAAAGTCTTTACATATTTCTACCAGGACAGAGCATAAACACAGGCCTGTTTATATAATATCCTACTGATGTTTTCCAGTTTTCTTTTACTACTGTTAATTTTGTTCCTGGTAGTTTATTTCTGTGCAAAACAAATACTGTTAACAAAAAGTAAAAAGTATTGTTCTTCACAGATTTAAATTTTGATTCAAAATAAAATTTCAACTTTAATACCTAGAGATTCTTTTAATGTGTAATGGAAACTCTCTTAATAATCTTTTGAGTTAGAATGTTTCTGTGTCTGACTGGTTTCTCATTAAAAAAAAGTTTTCACAGCTGAAACTCCTGTATTTTTTGTTTCGTTGGTCACATAGCTGAGAAAAGACGTGATTTTGCAGTTTGAGAGGGTTTATTTGGGTATAGTTAGTACATGGCCATGAGTTCTTGAGTTCAGTGTGATACTTTAATGAATTAGTTTATAAAGGCATTTGAAGGACTTGAACTTCAGACACTTTGAGGTCTAATAAGGATGGGTACTGGGATAGCATTGGCAGGTGCTCACGGGTGGCACCTGTGCTCTGCTTGATCCTGTGCACATGTAAAGAAAGCCTTACGTTTCAGGGAAGCATGGCTAGAATGCACAGATTTAGATGTGGTATAAACCTTATCATGATGCCTAATTAATAGCAAGGCTTTGTAACTTCCAAGAAAGTCTAGATTAAAAAATTGCTTGTTTTAGGATGAAAATCTGTATAAATAAAATCATTTTAGGTATAAAGTTCTAAAGGAGACTGGAAACATTATGAATTCAGGAACTTGATTTAAAAAAATAAAATTGTATTTTGGAAAATGTATTTTAAAACTAAATATTTAAAAACTTTAATTAGTGGCGTTAGGAGACACATGAATTTACAGTTAATTTTAACTATGAAGTTAAAATTTATAAATGTATATAGATAATAAATTGATGAAATGATATTTAAATATATATAGTAAAGCTTTCAGAGCCCTTTAGTAAATGCTCTAAATTTCATTACTAATTATTAATTATTTTATGAACAAACATTCTTGTAAGATATCAGATCCTTACAGTAGAAGTAAATGAAGAAATAAGAATTGAAGAAATTCATACAATTAAATTCAATTTATTAAAACTAATTTAGCTATTAATAGTTAGAACCAGGCCTGGTGAAACAGACCTGTAATGGTAGCTACTCAGGAGCATGAGGCAGGAGAATCTAAAAGTAGGAGGATCACAAATTCTGGGCCAGCTTGGCTAAAGAGCACAGTTAAGGCCATACTAGGCAACTGATAATGCTATCTCAAACAAACAAACAAAACCCAGAAAACTAAGGATATAGATCAGAGGCAGAGAGTTGGCCTAGCACGAAAGGGACACTGGACTAAATCCCCAGTACTGGCAAGATAATAATAGTAGCGATAATAATAATAGGAAGTATAATAAGAAAAAAATAATAACAATAATAGTAGTGATGGGAACCAGTACTATAGTGTATAGTAGTAAGAAACTATGGAAAGAAAAGGTAAATCAATTGCATTAAAAGATCCATGTGTATGCAAAACAGAATTTTTGATAATAAACAACTTAGCAAGTTTTGGTTTATTTTACAGATTGCTTGAGGTAGCTGGAGGTCAGGAGAGATATGGTTTTACATAGGACAGCATAGCCACTTTCTGAGTTGGTGAGTTGGGGAGTGCTCTACATTCAGTGGTGGTTTTATTTATTTTGTTTTGTTTCCTAAAATGTGAAGTGTCTAAGAAAGTTTAGGAAGGAAGATAGAGTTTAGATATGATTTGACTTTGTTAAGTTTTTGAATGATTACTTCAAAAGGACCAATGTCTTTGTGGTGACCTGTGGCACAGTTTGAGAACCTGTGTGCTACATGGATCATGCTCTCCTCAGTGGCCTGGGAGGGAAGTGAGCTGGCTTTAAATTAGTCATCTAATTTTTGGCAGCCAGGAATGTTGGCTAAAGTGTGCTGTTTTACAAACCAAGATAATAGGAATAGAAAAATCTGCTTTCTTCCCTCACAACTATATTTGAATACTCCTTTCAAAGTATCTTGGTTTATTTTACAACATGTTAGAATATAAGGTTGTATTTTCCCAAAGTACATTTAAGGATATATGAAATTTTTGGTCTCTTTGTCAGAACCCTGAGTTTATAGTAATTTTTCAATAACTATTTTCTGAATTGTCAAAGTGTTGGGTGCTTGAATAAATGTTAAATTGTAACATAATTCTTCTTTGACAATGAGTCAGTTATTGCTTTATCTATACTTTTTCCTGTCTGTGCATTTAGGAAGCTGTAGGCTGATGTAGTAATGCGGTTAAGAGAGTTGCATGAGATGTTAGACTTAAATAATGCATTATACAAGAATGATCTTCTGTGCCTCATATGTGTATAGCATACAATGTTTTTTTTCTAGAAAAATTAACTCTGATTTAATAGTACCCTATTATATTTCAATGAATGTTGTTCATAAGATGTGAGCACTGTTTCAAGAAGCCCTTTTACTTGAGGACTAGGGTGTATTTTTTTTTTTCTTTTTATTTTGCGGTGCTGGATCAAGCCCAGGCTCACACTCTTTCTAGTCTTAGGCCCTCTGAGCTGCTGAATATCTTGATTGACTTACAGAATATCCATTGACAATTATTTTGATATATGGCTTTAGAGAGAGGGGTTCTAGTGATAACATCACATCATGCCTTCTCGTTCATCTCTGTTTTCTGCTTCCTTCCTTTTCATAACCATTTGAATCCTTTTTCTCCTTTCCTTTTTACTTACTTTGTGTGTTTCTGTGTTCAATTCCTGGTAATGGGAAGAATTATTATTTGATGTGTCCTGTCTTTGTAGGAGCAGTTTGTCAGCTCTGTAACCTAACATTATGCTGCCAAATACTTAAGGGGCTTATGAATTTACTAAAGAATATTGTTCAAGAAAGAAGCCCTCAACATCATGACTTCACAGAACCTGTCAGTGTAGAATACCTGCCATTTTGGTAGATACAGTTAGGTATATGACTCATGACTAGGAAGATATGATGAGTTACAAAACTTGTATAGAAGCCTTTGGATTATATAAAATTTGCCTAAATTTGATTAACCTCATATAATTCAGTTATCTTTATATAATCACCATATGATGCTTCTGTATATTATAATCGTTTTTCTAACTTATAGCCAGATTTCACACAGGTACACAGGTATATTTCATAGATTTATAATAGTTTAGAATCTTCCATGGTGTTATTTAGTCTTCATTATGAAAACAATGGAGCAAGCCTGTAGTTTAGCAGTATAAACAGATGGCAGTTATGGCAGTTTTTGTTTCTTTTGTTTGAGAAGGGGTCTCACACTGTACCCCAGGGAGGTATGGAACTTCCTGAGTAGCCCAGATGACCTCAAACTTGCAGCAGTCCTTCTCTGTCAGTCTTCTCTATATTGGGAATATAGACGTGAGCTAGCACATCTGTCTCACAGGTATCTCTATATTGTAAATAAGATTTGTTGATAGAATTTTGCATAGCAGAAATTAAGAAAGAAGCTAATGCTGGAATAATGTCTTCCAGTCTGAAAAAATTCACTTCCACTTTAGCACAAAATATTTAATTTTTTGGTTCTATTTATTCATATCTTAGATTATCTTTCAGTTTTTAGCTTCCTGAATCCCTTTTGAGTTTTCTTGACCATCTGTTTTGTGAATCTAAGTTTTCTCCTATGAAGTAGAGCTGATCACATCTAAATGCTAGTGGAAGGTGACCAAAGATGCTTCCTTCTTCATTTTAAATTGCTCCTGTGTCTCTCAGTAAGTAGGTAGCAGATAAGACAGAGTTAAGGGCACACCTTTTGCCAATAGACTGAGGTTTGGGACCAACATGCATATTCTGTGGCCTAGAGTACACAACCCTTCACGGTTTAGTCACAAGATGCTATGTGTTAAGTGCAGTATTAGATTTCTCTCTGAAGGGTGTAGGTGGCAAGGTGTCAGACCTCATATCCATGAGTGCCATTATGCACCCTCTTCATCCTGTGGTCTCTGTTGCCTTTAGAGACTTGTTTGTGCTGTGAGTCTGCCCATGTCTATTTTAATGATTTGAATCAAATCATTGTGAATTTCATACAGAACATCTCAGTCCATCTTAATCATCTTTAGATCCCCTTCCCCACTGACACCCCTCCGTAGTCCCCCAATTGGAATCCATACATTCTTTCATCCGTGTCCAGGTCTGTTGTGTCAAGTTAGTGTTCCCAAATAACCTCAGTGCAGGTTCATCCACTGTGATTATTTTAATTTTTATGGCATGTTTCCCAGAAAGGTTTTGTTTTATGTTTAGTAAGAAACAGCATTAAAGTCACCCACCTTCTGAGAGATTCAGGGCAGGTTCCGATGAGGTTGGATTTGTAGGTGAGTTCTCTGCACATGGTGGACATGGGCTAAAGTAGCTTTAGTTTGTATACAAGTAGCTTTTAGTTTGTATCTTACTGTGCTTCCTCCTCACTTTGGTGGAATAGATGATGAGTTTTAGGGACTCCTCCTTTCTGTTCCCTATTCCCTGAAAAGCTGTCCTTTATTGTTGCCTCTCATCTAAGATTTGCTTTAGATGTTAGCATGTTTTAGGTCACATGTTTCCCACTTAGATCAAACAGTGACTCTTAAGAAGTGTTTATATCTTAATTTCAAAGTATGCAAACCAGAGGATGAATCTGTTTTGTTTTGTTTCTTTCTGGTCATATGTAAAAGCTTGACTTAAAAATTGTGTTTAGTGCTGGACAGATGCCTCATTTAATAAAGCACTTCCCTTGCAAGCATGAGGACTTGAGTTCAGTCCCCCAGAACTCAGAGCTGGAGAAGTGGAGACAGAAGGCTTTACTGGTGCTTGTTGGCCAGCCTGTCCAACTGAACCAACATCTCCAAGTTGAATGAAGCCTGAAGCCTGTCTCAACAAATTAATATGGATATACATTGAGGAAGACACAACACTTCAATCTCTGGCCTCCATAGGCACATAGACATATATGCACCCACACCTACACACATGAGCATACACTACATAAATTAGGAAATAAAACTGAGATTAATCCTACCTTCTGCATCAAGTGTATCTGTCATCATTTTAGATTAGTTTGAAAAAATATGAAATAAACAGGAGTTACAGCACGGGGTTTTGCTGTATAAATCAGTCCGAGTCTATTCCCTGATTTCTCTTTATCTTTGATTTAGCTGGATAAAGGTCTTAACTTGTGATTACATTCTCCAGCAAATTCCAAACTTAACTGAACATTAGAATCCCTTAGGAACTTTAAAACTGTAGCTTTCAGACCACTGTATTAAAAATCCTGAAACAGTAGGAATGAATTGGTGTTTCAGTACCCAAATCCTTTTTTCCAAAAGACTTTTGGGGGATTGAGGATATCCAGGTTTGAACTTAACTCAGTGGCGTTTCATTTGCTTTCTGGTTTCAGACTTTCCCAGCATGGTGAGTTCCGAGGAAATTTTTTTCTGCGTTTTCTATTCAGACAATACTGAATGGATTAAGGAGTCACAGGTAACCAGACCTGTGGTACATCAAGTCCTAACAGTAAAAGTACTGGACAGAGAAGAAAGACAGTTTAATGAACAAAAGGATGATATTGACAAAGAAGAGAGGGACTGTCAGAAATAATTCAAACACAGGGTGCCTGGTTACATTCCAGTTTTAAAGAATAACGGATGGGTCTTTGTCTCTTCTGAATGCTGCATAGGACACACTCTATTAGTTCATTTCAACGAATATAAATATTTATGCTCAACATTATATGCCGATTACCCAGAACTCTGGGAATCCTGTGCCATGGAATTCCCTGATGTTAAAAGAGGGACTATGTAGCTTTCTCTTTCAACTCAGGCCGTTTAGATTAGCCATTCAGCTAAGGTAGCTTAGAACTAGATTTTCCTTTAAAACATCTTCGGTTTTCATTTCATATTTCTTTGTTGATTATTTAAATATGTACATTGTAACTGACAGAACCAATTCCACATTACCTGTCCTTTTACTGGGAAAATAGTTATATATTCTTTTTTTAAAATTTTTCATTTGGTAAACAAATATACTGAATTTTTTCCCTTACTTATCAGCAGTACTCAGTACATGAATTCAAAATTGCTTTTGAAACAGAAAATAGAATGCAAATATTTATGTCAATCCAGTCTAGGTGTTCAGTTATTTTAATGCCAATCTTAAAGAGAGTTTTATCCATTTAATCTCCACAAATCCTTGAGTTTGCTAATATTTTAAATATGTTTGCACTGAAGTCTTAGAGGAACATAGCATGTTTGCCAAGTAAAATGTTGATAAAAGAAGAAATAAATATGAAATGGGTTTCATTAAGGGAATAATATCATGGCATTTTATCCCTGCACTTACAGATATAAATGTGGTGATTTATCAGTAAAATTTAATTAATTAAAATAAATTATTTTTAAAGTATTTGCAGCTAAATTCTCTAGGTACTAACCTGAATTTTATTATGTTCTAGGGAAATATTCATCTTGGCCTTCCCGTTTGTATGCAGTTTGCCAATTCAAGCCTTTTTACAGTAAGGGCAAGTCAGAGCAGCGGTGCTGGTGGCCACTAGGCAGCTGTTCTCTGGCTGCCTTCCACCCTCAGCAGGGTGTCATTAGACATCAAGCCCCATCACTATACAGGGAGGACTGAGTTTCCAATAAGTACTCAGGCCAGTTGATTGATCAGTCATGATGACTGATCAGACTGACTCTAGTGGTTTCATTAGGAAGTAGTGTAAGTTCTGCCCATTGATGTGCCAGAGAGAAGATATGTTCATTTGAGGAAATGGATCTCTCTCTCTCTCTCTCTCTCTCTCTCTCCCTCTTTCTCCCTCCCTCCCCTTTCTTCTCTCCCTTCTTCCCCTCTCTCTACTCCCTCTCTTTCCCTCTCTCTCCCTTTCTTCTTCTCTCCCTCTCTCTCAGGTATGCACACACACACACACACACACGTGTGTGTGTGTGTGTGTGTGTGTCCGTTCTTTCATTATTTGGTGATTTCTATGTCATAATGTTTCTTGTAAAATTAATATGGATTTCTTTGGCGTTAACGAACTCGAGGACCAGAGCCAGCAGCATATTGGTCTGGAGCTGGTGATATAGTGGTGAGCATGGCTGCCTTCATACATCCCCCACATGGAAAGGCCTTGTTCCTCCATGACTTCATGGAGCATTTGAATGAAGCAACTCTGGAATGCCCTTGCTTTGGGCATCTTGTGATATGATCTAACAAATTCCTTATTGCTTAATGGATCATTTTAAGCTGGGCCAATCTGTTACTTTCAGTCAAAATGCAGAATAGAATGCATCTTAATGATTAGCATTGATATTTTGCTGCTGCTGCTTATGTCAAAATGATGGTTAAATGAAGCACCTTACTTTCTTCTTCCTCTTTTCTTTCTTTGCAGACAGCCATTTCTAATCTGTGATGTAGACCTAGTTTTGTAAGAGCTCAAAAGCTTTAGTCATTCTGAGGAAATTAATTTCTAACACTTCTTTTTTTATTAAATCTACCTTATCTAACTGTTTATTACATACTAGAAAAGGCCATGTGTGACAGAGTCAGTCAGCATGACTAAGCTTTTGGATGGGCACAAGGTTGTCTGTGGCTGAGCATTTCTGTCAGAGTGCTTTGTGATGACTATAAAATCGCTTTGTCTTGCAAATAAGGCTTCAGCATAGGGAGCCTTGCCATGAAATAGCAGATGGTACCGAGGCACAAAGTTCTTCCTGCCTGAGAACAACATCATCTGCAAAGCGGAGCCTCTCAGGCTGCAGCACCACAAAGCAATCCATCACTGTTTCTGTAGCCCTCTCAGAGGCTGGCCATGAATGTATTTGGACAGCACTCATCTTGGAACTCTCTTCTGCTCCTTCCACCCCATCACTTAAACCCTACCCTACTCCATCCTGGACGGTAGCAGGGAAGGATGGGTTTTCCTCCACTGTAGAAGGGTTGGTAACTGCAAATGTGCTTAGCCTGGGAGAATAGAGAAAATGGGTATCTATACTTAAGAAATCTGCATGCCAGTTAGGAGAAAGCCACATGAGCAAATGATACCAGAAGTCATAAGGTGAGGAAGCAGGACAGAAGGCAAGATGACTTAATACTGAAATGGCAGCAGGAAGTAGATTTCTTGGGGTCTTTGAATTAGATTCTTAAGGATGAAATGGACATCTAGAATAGGTAATAAACAGTATGTGCAAAGGCAGAATGGCACAAACCAGTATAGTGGGATGATGTTTTGAACGCAGAGAGATGTACTCACATCTTCATCCTGATTTAACCACATGATAGACTCTGGTAGACCCTGGGGATCCTATGCATTAAGCTATATGGAAAATGTGATTTGAGGCATTCCAGAGAAAACCCCAAGCATAGTCAGTGGATACAAATATGCTAGATATACCTGACTAGGCCCCCAAATTCTATGACGAGACTAGTTTTGTAACTTCTTTGGGTCTTTCTCAATTGAAAAGGATAGATTCCATTTTATAGGGAGCCACTAATACTAAAATAAACTGTGAAAAGAGGCCAGAAATGTGCTCAGTGTATAGAAAATGGTTAGTAAGCATTAGCTGCTATCACAGTTGAAAGTTACGCATGTGCAGAGGGTGGGCAAGAGGAAGTCACATTGTTTTAAAAACATAGTCCTCTAGAGTCGCATGTAGGAGATCACTGTCTGGGAAGTGTCGGGGGCTCATGACACTGTGTTCATATTGTAGGATGGTAAAATGGCACAGTGTGTCTTGTTCTTTCTAGGCTAATGCTGTCATGTAAACCTCTTGGATGAATTATTTGCACAGCCTCATTACTTTAGCTAGACTTTATTGGATGGATGTGCAAGGTGTGAATTTGACTTGATTGTAGTAAGAACTTCTTGGGATAGCTCAGGAGATTTCTGTTTGTCCACCTTCACAGTCATCTTCGAACTGCTGGTTGCAACAGAAATTGCTCAAGGCATTTTTTATGATAATTGACTTGATTTTCTTTTGATGAGCCTATGTTATTGGTAGGGACCATTAAAAGCTATTTGTACAGTCCTTCCCACTCTCCGAAAGGGAGTGAAATGGATGCTGTCAATGAGCAAGAGGGTCCTAAAGCAGATGTTTGGAAGATAATGACCAATAAGCTTTTCCAGCTTTCTCTCTTATCTACTTATCATCTCCTTCAGGGACACAAGACCGCCCTGTTGAATAACTCCTTAGCATTTAACCTGATTATCTTTTTGAAGATGCCGCCGAATGAAGACATGGAATTAAATGAGAGCTGCCGGCGGGTTGAGGAAAATATAGAGATAGGGTAATAACTATGCACTTAGAGTGCAGAGACCAAGGTTAGAGTCAGTCTGAGATCTGCTTTTTTACTTTAGCATGTCAGCTTGTATTTTAGTATAGAACACTTGAAGCTGTATAGGTGAGCAATAATGCGCACTTCACTGTCTACAAATGAAAAAATAAACACTAGGAAAATGCAGTTCTCTAGCTGCATTCTGGGAATACAGTTCAGGATCCCCTGCACAGATACCAACATTGACAGATGCTCAAGTATCTTATATTAAATGACTAAGTATTTTCATGTAATCTATACGTTGTGTTTGTATGCTTCAATCTGTAGATTGTGTATGATACCCAATACAATATAAAGACTATAAAGATAGTTGTTAGACTGTATTGTTTAGGTAGGGAGTAACAACAAGAAAAATCTGCCTATGTTCAGTTCTGGGGCAAATGGTTTTCCTGAATACTTTTTGTCTGCGGTGGATGACAGTGGAAGTGAAATTTGTGGATGTGAAGGCAGATTGCTGAGGCACTGCATTTGGATTTTGCTTTATTTCCTTAAAAGCCATACTTGAGAACTTTGACCCAAGCTTGGGGTTCACTGGAGTCTCCCTGTGTGGTACAGGCATATCTATTTTACATGGGGTAGTGTAATCCTGTTCATCTATTTTTCTAGGGACATACAGATATCAGATGCATTTATTTATACTCGCACTGACCAACTGCAATTTCATGTAGCCATGGGTGTCATTTAAAGCTTTCTAGTAGCCTTATTAAAACACATCCAAAAAATGAACATTATCTTAATTTATTGGAATTTATAGATCCAAGCTTTTTCAATATGTAATCAATGAAGATGTTAATGGTATATTCTTGTCTTCTTTTCTCATGGTATTATAATTCAGAATAGATATCAAACTTGCAACATATATGAACTGGGAATATCACAGTTCAAGTCCTAAGTAGCTCTGTTTTATGCTTGCTGAGTTGAGTAGCATAGCTCCGTTTGTATCTGTTGTTAATTGTTCTGTGGCATCTATCCTAAGATTCATTTATTTAACCTGTGACTTTTACAGTTGCTAATGTAAAATAAATAGGCATCTCTAAAATCATAGCAGTTGCATATTATTTAATCTTTTGTCTTAGTAGCTCCTTTAATATAACAACCCATTAAATATCATTGTTGTGCATTGGTATATAGATGAATAATTTGAGGAACTGAGATTAATAGACACTTAACATCATATAACTTGTGGGGATCTAGATATAGATAGAAGTGAATTAATTTCAGTAGAAGGTTCCATTAACTATCAGTAATATATAAACTGGCTAATTGATAAAATAGTTATCTTCAATAGTCTGTTCTCTGTTCAATGTGATTGTTGAGTTTATTTGATTTTCTCCAGAGTGGTAGGGAGATTCAGATTTATGAATGGAGGATGTAACTACCCTGCTAGGAAATAATTGTTTTAATAAGTGATTTCTCTTAGTGTATTCATCAAAATGGAAATACTGTAAACATTCTTTCTGTTAAGCATTGTGTTAATACAGGGTTAAAGAAACAAGTTAAAACCAAGATTTTATCCTAAATCAATTTTTACTTTACTGAGAGTTTTAAGTAATAAATGAACACATGTAGCTCTGCAGAACACATAAAATAGGAATACCCATCTCTTGATGGAAAGCTGCATTTAAAAGAGAAACTGAGGATACTATGGTAACTGATGCTTTTAGGGTAAGGATGCAACAAGATACTTAACTTCTTTGAATTTAATTTGATCATTGTTAAAAAAAATCTAGTACAGGGTTTTAGAAAGATGGATGAAATCTGTTGTTTAAAGGTACAGCATTTCACATACGCAGAATGAAAAAGTTCTAAAGACCCGAATTTCAGTGTGAGACTCATAAATAGTATTGCACTGCATATTTGAAATCTGTTATGCAAGTTGATCTTAGGAATTCTCAACACGCACACTCTCTCATACTCTTTGAAACACACTCATTCACACAATGTAACTCTGAGGCCATAGATATGTTAATTAGCTTAATTCTAGACACTATTTTGTAGTGTAGTATATAAACCTATACTGACATATTAAATTTAAACATCACATCATATATTCTTAAACCTTAAGTGTACATAATTTTTGTTGATTATAACTCCATGAAGAGAAAAAGGAATAAAAATGAGGCACTTTGAAGATGTGCTCAGTACTCCATGGCAGGGAAACTGGTGGCACCCTTGGGCTTCACATTTGTTGTTTCACCTGCCTACTCTGCCTAAAGACATTGCCATATTAGTTTGTACTTTTACTGAGATTTGAGTCCTCTGGGGTAGTCAATAAGAATGTAGGTGGAAGCCATTCACCTGGGAGCTAAGTGAGCTTCACCTTCACCTGGGGCCCATTTATCCAAAATGCATATCCATAATGCAAAAGGAATTTGTGGTTCTGTGCTCTTTACTTAGTATACAATTTATTATAAAATATGTTAAATTACTACTGCACATTTGGAGCTTTTAATCTCCCCCTCAATACTGTGAGATAATAACATTCAATTTGCCCAAATAATGTTATTTTCAATCTACTTCAGGCACTTAGATTCAAGTGTTCACTGTTGATTGGGGCAGGCTCATTGAAGAAAAATGGTTTTCATAGAAAAACAACATGAAAATATTTGTTTTAGAATAAATTAAGATGAACCTCACAGGAAGTATTAGGCTGATTCTCTGGCCTTATCCTTCTGGTTGGTGTATTAGTTTGCTCTCCTATTGCTGGGATAAAACACCATGACTAAGGCAATTTATAGAAGATAGAGATTATTGGGCTTACAGTTCCAGAGAGAAGAATAAGAGTCCATCATGATGAGGGCATCATGGTTGGAAACAGTCAGATTAAAAAACCAAGGGCTTGAATCTTCAAGCATGTGCAGGAAGCAGGGGGGTGGGAAGAGACAGGAATATATAGAGACAGAGATAGAGAGAGCATGCACTGGAAGTGAGGCAAGCCTATGAACTCCCAAAACTCATCCTTAGTGACCTGCTTCCTTCCTCCAGCAGGGTCACACCTCCTAATGGTTCCATGACCTTCCCCAAACAGCACCACTAGCCTTATACCAAATGTTCACATACTTGAGCCAATAAGTATCATGCCTCATTTAAACCACCACAACTGAGTTTTTTCATTTGTTTGGGTTAAGTACCACTTGCTACATATTACCAACAGAGTCAAATGAAAAGTTGTCAATATGTGTGGTGGTCAGTTTTCAGTCTCATGAAAGAAGTTAGGAAATAGACGATTTAGTGTGGCAGTGCTGCTCCACATGATGGACTCAGCCTCTGCTGATCTTGCTGTTTCGCTCTCTTCATAGGTCAAAGCAATGGCCTCAGTTGGCATATCAAATTCCAGCCCAGAGGGAAAGAGAAAGATAGTAAATGTTCACTTTAGCAATCCATTGTGGTTTCCTGGGAGTCCTGTATATATCTGCCTGCATCTCACTGGACACATAATAAGTCTGTTATTTGTAGTCTCAGGTGGGGCAAATTCAGGTTGCATATCCCTGATTGAAGGGCTTGGAACCAGAAATGCTTCAGGTTTCACACTTTGTATCTGAATTTTTGGAATTTTTGTGTAGAATTTATAGTTGGACATCCTCAGTCAGAAAGACAGGGAATCCAAAAGATCCAAAGCCACCAGGTCAGTCTTGTGTCTGTGCTCATAGAAAATGGGCAAGAGAGTTATTTGACTAGAACACAATTAATGCTAATGCATTCTATGAGAAGCCTGGCTAGAGCCTCCAGGGCACTGTTCAGTTCTGCCATTTGGAGGGGTGATTCTGTGTTGTTTCAGAGCATGGGAGGTGCCAGTATTGTGTATTTTTATTTGACAGAGTACTGTTGCTTGCTATGTGCTTTTTCCTCTTTATCTTTTTACCTTTTTCTGATAATGTCCTTTACTATGTCTAATTAGTAGTTGTGCCTTTGTTCATTCGCATGAACATCAGAAGCTGGAGTAAAATATTCTTAGCACTAGAAAAATCTTTATCTTCAGTCCTGAAGACACCATGTCTACCAGTTACCTGCTGTTTTACTGTGGATCTGTCACCACTTTTGCTTACCAGGTGTCACACAACCCCTAATGTGAGTGGTAAGCCTCATGACAGGGGCTACAGGGCAGGGCAGGCTTTGCACAGCAGTGGTTCTGGTTCCTATGTGGTGTGTTGGCTGGTGTCCAGTATAGTAAAATCCTGGCTTCAGTTAATTCATGATTTAGAATGAAAAGGCTAGAATTTAATTTGAATGTGAAAAAAAAATACAAAGAAATATAATCATCCTTAAACTCTGGAATTTCCCTTATTGCCATTGTTATGGCCGAGTCATCACAGCCAGATTGGAGCCATAAAATTTATCGTTTACTGTCAATATTAGAAGTATTTTCATAAACCTGATGTCTTGGCTATATTTACATATGTGCAAGGGTGTGTGTATGTTCTGTGTAAGCGTCTATTTTTTTTATAAAAAAATTGTTTTAAATTCCCTCTAGATAATTTCTGTTTGTCAACTTGGATCTGTACTTGATATGTCTTTATATTTATATTATAGCATTCATTCATGATGAATACAGTAGTCTAAATACAAAATATGGGGAAAATTAAAACAAACTTTGAAAAATAAGATCATCTGAAACCCTAAAATATTAATTGATAGTGTGCCCTGGGATAAGCAATGGCATGATTCAGTTCTTAATCTTGAATTAGTATTTTGTATTACTTAGATAAAGACTTTGAATAGTGTCATATTATACTAGTGGACGTAGTATGTTAACGGAGATATAGAGTCATGGGGTAAAGGAAGCAGAAAGCAGACAAAGAATGCCTTAATCAACTGGAACTGTGAACTAAATGAATTTAGGAAGATGAAACAGGGCTTAATGAAGAGCACAGAAGAATGTTTGGAAGTTTTTCTTGATTCCAAGCATGATGTGAGTCAGTTGACGTGACTGTCAATAAGGTTAATTAGCTTTTAGGTTGAATTAATAGACATGTAGTACTTACTGGGTGGGAAGTGGCAGTCCTGCTTTTTTCTGTGTTGACCACAGTTTCCTGGGAGAACTGTGGGCATTGCTGTTGAAATGCATTTCATTTGCTTCATCTTACAGCTTTTAAAGAGCTTTTTGCCTTTAGTTTCACTTAACATGCTTATTTTATGGAAAACTATAGTGTATAAATAGGAGAGCATCCAAGAGATTGAGGAGAAACAGGAAATTTCATTATAGAAAAGAGAAGACTCATAACAAAGCTACTAATTGTGTTTAGATTCTTAGATTTCTATGTTAAAGAAATTAGCATCTGTTCTGATTTGTCCTAAAAGTGTAGAAGAGGAAATAGGTAACACTGCAAAGTCACAAGAACAGAGAGTCAGTGTTTTATAATGGTCTGAAATTTGAATGGGCTTCATTGAGATAGTAGAAGTGTTCCCTCTCTCTTCTCTCTGTCTCTGTTTCTCTCTGTCTGTCTCTCTCTCTTTCCGTATGTGTATGTGTATGTACATGTGTGTGTTCCGTTGACTCAAATGAAGTCTGAGAGGTTGCTAGATACAGATTTTATAAGATTAAGACATTGATCCCACTATGATGACACATGCCTGTAATCCCTGTGCTTGGAAGATGGATGCAGGATGAACTGGAGTTCAAGACCAGCAAGGGCTACATATCAAGTCTGAGTCCAGCCTAGGCTACATGAGACTGTCTTTCAACAATATCAGTATTAAAAGCCAATCAACTAAAGATTAGTACATTGGATAGAATTTGTGAACAGATTCTAGTATTATTCTTATTTGACTCTCTTGATCTAAATTTCTTTGAGATCCTCATGAATGAAATGGGAGAAAAATATAGCAAAGTTCAAATCTCTTCCAACTGAAAGGATTATTTAAAGTTAATCAATCTGTGTTCAGTGTCCACACAGGATAGGTTTAAGCTGCTTGTGAGGGATCATAATTGTTCTGAGTTTAAAGGTGTGCCTTTTGATGTTGACAATACTTTTGGAATTTTCATAGACCTTCATGTCACCTATGAAGACAGCTAGTTTTATTTCTTCCTTCACTTTCTTCCCTTCTCTTTTTCTTACTGCATTAACTGGGACTTGCATTACTTTGTCAAAAAGCAGTGGTCAGAGGCAGCACCCCTGTCTTGTTATAGGTGTCAGTGGAGAAGCTGCTCGCTTCTTACCATTACCTGGGATACCAGCTGTATGTTTTTCTAGATGTGCTTTGCTTAATTGAGGAAGTTGCTCTATGTTCTTAGTTTATGGGAGTTTCTTTTTTGAAATCACAAAGGAATGTCGACTTTGCCGATTGCTTTTTTGTATCTGTGGATATGATCCTGTGATTTTTTTCATCTTAGTTTGTGTATGTGATGGATTGATTTTTGAATGTTAAACCAGTCTTGCACGCCTGTGACAAATCTTACTTGGTTTGGTGTGTAATTAAGTTTTTATGCATTCGATTCAGTTTTCAAAGATTTTCTTGAGGATTTTGTATTTATATTCATGAGAAATACTGATCTGCAGTTTTCTTGTAATGGACTTGGAAATTTTGGGTCATAACTATAAAGGTATTTCTCAACCTGTTTTAAAGAATTTTCCTATGTTTTCATTTAGTTTTTTTTATGGTTCAGCCTTTACACATTAAAAGTTTTAATCCATTTAATTAATGACATTGTGAGTTAGGGGGCGATCTGTTTCTTTTCTGCAAAGATATCCAGTTATTTTTATACTACTTTTGGGTTTCAGAATGTAGTGAAAAATGGATCTTATTAAAAAATGAATCCTTATTTACTACTCTTTTGTGGTGCTATACAGGTATTTTACAATACTTTTCTGATTGTTTTGTCTCAGTTTGGAGGTCTGCGTGATGCTCTACTAGTCTACCTCTTAGTGTATAATACAGGTCATTTGAAGAATGCAAAACCTTTCGGGAAATGGCTCTTTGACAACTCTCCTCAGTGCTATATTGAGTTTAGCTTCCTTTTTCTTTCCCTGTTTTATCTATGTACAAATGTAAATTCCTTCTCTTATAAATAAAGCACCTACTTATTGATGCCTTTATGAGACTAATATTTGATGCTATTTTCTTTCTTAAATGTAACTGATATCTTTTATTTATGAAAGTTCAATCTTGATGCTTAGGTAGGTGCTTGTAGCAAGTTTTGTGCGCTGTGTGAGTTTTATTGTAGTTTCTAAGATGGTGGTTTGTTCCAATCTCCTTTCCTTGATTCATATCCTTGAATTTCCGATACTGTAATTACTGAAAAGTAACCCTTCTATTAACAGCTGAACTTAAATACTGATAAACTAGAAATTGCAAAAATCGTATTTTGTGTGTATGTAAAGAAGAGTAATAAAATGCCATGGATAGAAGGAAGTTCGGTGAGACAGTAGACAAACTCTGTGTTTTGAATACGAGGGAGCAGGGACAAATGATTATTAAGGTCCCCTCAGTTCACAGTAATTCTCTGTCTAGTTCCATTTCCATTATTCCCCTGACACTTGCTTTGCAAGGTGAAGCCCTTCGTTCTGACTCCTGTGGCTTGGGAACTAGAGTGTTCTCAGCTGCCTCACTTAGCAATGGCTGCCCCAGTTCTATGTGGTCTCTTTGAACTCTTCTTAGAGAGCCAAAGTCATGGATTCAATTTGCTTTACTTCTACTTGCATGCAAAAAAAGGTGCTTGCTTTTGTTTTCTTCAAATTATAGAAATGGTGATTATGATAAAATGGTGATGTACCTTGTTCCTCCACTTCAGCTGGGTTAGATTTTAAAATGAAGGTGATAACCTTAGTAAAGAATTGGACCGGCCTTTATTCTTAAGTCCTCAGAGCAGGAGTTTTTACGTACGTAAGCACCCACAGTAGGATACTTGTTTATCAGCCTGTTACTCCCAGAAGCAGTTTCATTACAAACTGTCTTGTTTGTTAGACTCCTAAATAAAAAAAGAGGTTGTGAAATACCTTGTCTCCCTGATATTTGAATGGCATTTTAATAAGCCTTTTGAACAGATTTAAACTTATTTCACACCAGCTTTCTTTTTGAAGCTAAATCTTAACAGTTTTGTTTAGGTTTCTAATCCTTTAATCATTTTATCCTCAGCATGTTTCCAAATGCTTCACACCCCTCTATAGATGCCAGAAGTAGACCAAGTTCTTTAACAAAGTCTAACCGGGATCAGATGAAATGGAAGCTTCACTCCTTTGCTGTTCCTTATGTATTTCAATGTGTACTATTTCCAAAAGGGCCTTGTATTTAGTTAAACATGAACAGTACTTCATTGCCTTTAGGCCTAATTCTCTACCTCTGAGTGAAGTGTGTGTGTGTGTGTGTGTGTGTGTGTGTGCACTGAATACACGAGTCATGGCATAGGCAAACACAGGGCACTGAGACATGAGCGTCTAAGAGCCTGACTGGGTTTAATCCTCTGCCCCTACTGTCAGGAAACCTTTAATAAGAGGT
Source organism: Eospalax fontanierii (assembly GCA_035773235.1). NCBI lineage: Eukaryota > Metazoa > Chordata > Mammalia > Rodentia > Spalacidae > Eospalax > Eospalax fontanierii. The sequence goes on along the minus strand of CM069528.1, from coordinate 80,549,304 downwards.
ACCTTGTCTTTATTTGCTGTGGCACTTATAAGTTAAGTAGGTGATGTTCCTTGCAGTTGATTAGAGAACATGTTTGGAAAGTCATAGCCACATCAGTTATAATGAAATAAGTAGTGATGTACCTAGATGTCCCATGGTGAGGATCCCTCCCTGTCTCCTATCTCCTCCCTCAGTATGCTTGACTGGAGGCTCCCCACTCACCTTTTGGTGCTCTGTCTCCTCTGAATTTGTCACCTGCTCCTTGTTTCATTTATTTCAGTTCATATATTGAAAGTATGTTCAAGGAATTCAAATTTTGGAATCCAGTAATTTTTTCCTTCCAGAAGACTCATTTTTGAACCTCTCTATCTTGTACAGCCTCCCATCTTAACCACCTCATGTTCAGGATGGTGTGCACTCATTTTCATGAGTTCTTACCCTCTTTGCTTTGTTTGTCCAGCACAGCTGGCAATTTCATGCATCAAATTCCCAGCCAATTTTCAGGTATTCTCCTTTCTCTACAAAGGTTCAGGGAAGTTAACAGCAGGAATTCTGTGTAAGTTAGAAGTTCGGAATCCAGTTCCATATCTGGATTACAGGAGCTTAAAAAACAATTAAACTTCGTAAGTATAAGTAGTAGTGTTTTTAGCTCTTATTTTTCTTTACCATGAAGCTAATTTTAAATGTCTAATCTATACACAGCAGCTATATCTTGAAAACGTTTTATTAGTTATTTGAGATGAGATTTCATAGTGTATTTTGTTCATATTTTCCTAATTGATTTCTCGTGTGAGCTGACTCATTTATCACTTAATTTTCATCTGTTCCTTGTAGCTTAACAAACAACAACTACAGTTACTGAAAGAACGGTTCCAGGCCTTCCTCAATGGAGAAACTCAGATTGTAGCTGATGAAGCATTTTGCAATGCAGTTCGGAGTTACTATGAGGTGAGTTTACACAGATTTGTCTTTGGTATGTTGATGATTTTTAAAACAATTATGAGAACTTTGCTGGTATGATAGGAAGACTTTGGACTTGCAACTGTCTCAAATACATATTTTGCTTCCATTTTTCAGTGTAAAAACTAATTCCATTGCCTGGTTTTGAGAGATAAACAGAATTGGAAATTATTCATATCTTTTGAGGAGAAGTAAACTGTTTAAAAATCATCTTCTGGAAGAGATTGATACAGCTGAGTCTAGTTATCTTTAGGTCCACATGCCTAAATTATCCTTTATAATCTGGATTTCAACAGCAAATTACTGTCGGATGCCAGTTTGTTCTCTAAGCTTTATAATAATGACAGCTACTAATTAATTTCAAGAGGCTGCTTTCTTTTCTTATTGAAGGAATAATACTACCAATACCCTCTTACTGTTCCTTCTGATTTTAGCTTGTGACTCAAGTGGGAATCCTCTGTGGATTTCCTGTGAGCAGTAGTTTTCACACACAGTCATTAGCTGCTTCAGTGAGTTGCCAGTGGTTGTTAAGTTTGGAGAGTTCACTTTTCCTAAGCATTTTGGAGTCATTTGGGGAATAGGTTCCTTTCATTGTGTAGATACTTAAACCTTTCAGTTGAAGAAATAGGAAATCAACCTATATTAGGCTAATGCAAAATGAAAAAGTGTAAGGATATAACATTCTGAACTTCCCTAAGGCAAGGAATATTGCTGTGTTCAAAACAAAGTAACCAGATGTGCATAGTTACTTGATTAGATTTTTGATTCATGGATGATATTCATCAGAAATCATTTTATATACCTCCAGTGAAGTTTATAGTTCCCTGCCTCCTGAACTTTTGAATTGTATGCAACTTATTTAGGTGCTGCTTACCAAATATGTCTGACATAGATCTGGTGGCAAAAGTGGTTGTATTGTCTAACTGAATCTTGACTAAGAATATCTGAAGAAAATAGGGCTTATGTTTTACCTTGTAAGATTCGAAGTTACATTCTTACATGATACTTTGCCGATTCTTAAAACATGAAATATTAGATCTTATAGATATATCATGTGATAAAAGAAAAATTAGTCTCATTATAGAAGAAAGTTAGTGCTAGAAAATAATTTTACACCAAACTGTAATTTAAAAAATAATGTTTGTTTTGGGTTTTAATGCATGACATTACAAGGCAGTAACAGTAGGGAAAGAGGAATTGACAGGGGGTGGGGAAAAGGTTTCCTGAATTATTGCTGTAATATTTTTGAGGTAGGAATAGTTATAAATGTCATATTAAGAGTGTTTCTCTTCTCCTAGTATGCTGGGTGAGGGGTGGTTTTATTTAAAACTTTTCAGAAAGAATGTGTAGGTTTTTTTTTTTTATTGCTTCCAATTCAGAAAGATAGAAGAGAATTACAGGTTGGCTGATACACACTGTTAAAAATTACTGAAGAGTGTTGGAATAAATATTGTCAACACCATGTGACCACTACCCCTGGCCATTCAGATTTCCTGACTGTAGACTGAGACCAGTGAGAATTCCTGTAGTAAGTTAAAAAAAAAATCATTTCAGAGTTTCTCAGTATGACACCTTCTATTTAAATGTTACTTAATTTATTAATTATTAATTATGTAGGTTTTATACAGTTTTTAGTATTAAAAATTCTGAAAGGATTGTGTATATTCTTAATTGACCATCTTTATTAGATTTCAGCAAGTGGGCTATGTAGGCAACAGGTGAAATGCAGTGTTTAAGCTCTTAATGCAGACTGCAAGTTGCCCTCCAAAAAAGCAGGAATAATTTTTTGCTATTGTAGCAGATTTCCTCTTCTTTTTCCTCAATTTTTATGCTGTAAAAACTGCCAATTATTGATTTCACTCATTTTCACTTCTTTATTAGTCAAGATTTACTCTTCCGTATTGGTTGTTCATTCTTGGTTATGAAATAATTATCTCCTTTGCCTATTTCTTTGTTTTCAATACTGAATTATAGGCATTTTCTGTGTACTCAGTATACCCTATAAACCTACAGTCCTCCTCCTCTTCCTCTTCCTTTTGCATACTCTTTTTGGTAAGTTCCCTTACCTCTGATACTTGCTATTTTTTGGTCAGTAAGAATGAAATGATAAAGTCAAAACCAGGATCCGCTTACTAGAGTTCTTATTCTCATTCATAAAAGAATTTAAGAATGGACTCAAACGGAAGCTGTGTGACAATTATATTAGAATTTAAAGAAAATTACTCAAGATAGGCAAGTGACAGATCTCAGCAGCTGCCTTGAGGAAGAGAATGGAGGTGAGAAAGACAAAAACAAACAAACAAAAACATAAAGCCAGTCAGACACACAGAGGACTTGCAGATGCATGACAGAGAGGTGAAGGTAGCTTTAGAGAAAAGGTAAAGAAGCCCAAAACATTGGGGCAACCCAAAACGTTAGGGGAAGCTAATCCAATATTTTTGTAAAAATAAAGTACAATTGTTGAGTTATTGATATATGAAAAGTCATAGTGTTTTAAGGCATATTTTTGTGATTTCCTTACATTTTTAGACTTAATATATGACATTCATTACTTAGTCTTATGTATACAAGCTACAGAGAGACTGGTTGGAAGATAACATTTAAATGTTTTGAGGAAACTTCTTTATTTTCATTGTATTTGAAATATAAAGATTTATTTTTCATATTCTAGAAAGTGTTTAACCTGTCAAAATCTCTTTTTGAACTTTGAAGTAATGCCATGGAAAAGGCATGGATTTTTTTCAAAGTGGATTGATGATAGCTAAGTAAACCAAGATTGGCAGCTTCTGGCAGAAGGGGATAGAAAAAGGTCAACATATTCATAGATGAAATCCAGTAGCTCGTAATGAGAAGTGAGGTTTCAAATGTGCACTGAGTTCTACAGATTACATTGTGTTTGTTGTTTTTGATATTAGCTATTTTAGGTCACATATTTTCATATATGCTAAAGGTGACATTTGAAATTAAGTACTCTGTAAGAATCAGGAAAATGTGCTTTTATGTCTGAGATTTCTGTTGCTCTTTAGAGCATCTAGGTTGATGCCACCTGTCAGTGAGCTGTTTAAAGACAGTTGCAGTCTTCTTGACATCCTTTTCTTTTGTGTAGCCCAGGAAATGTGAATATTGTAAAATTTTATTACTTGATAATAATTGAGAATAACTGTCTTTTTGAAAATTCTTTTCCAAGCCATTTTAGTATAATTTTAGCTTGTGATTTTTTCCATAACCACCTAGCAAATTTGTGGAATGTGCCTGGGCTAGACCTCCATCCAGCTCATCCCTTTTCTTCTAACAAGAAGGTGGACTGTTCAGCTCTCTAATTTAGTGAGCAATGTAGAAACTTAACCCAGGCTAGAGAGCTGTAAAGAGCAGAGGTACATTAAGACTACTTCAGACTGGTATTCCCTAATTTTCATACAAGGCACTCACTTCAGGGTTAACACAAATTGGCATGGCTGAGAAGCTCATTTTTATATGACATCACACTCTTTTTATATCGTGGCATTGCATCAAAATGAAGAACTTTGTATAAGCCTATGTCTGTAATCCTTTCAAGCATGTTTATAGCCATTGGATCCTCAGATCCTCTCTGTCATTAACTCCGCATCAGCAAAGTCCCAACCCCTTTTGAAGAGAAACTTTTGTTGGTATTCAAAGGATCTCTTGGCAGTGATACTGCTGTAGATCCTCCTGGGAGTCCATTTGGTCATAAGGTTTTCCTGAATGAGGGCACTCCTTCATCAGTCAGGAAAGTGCTCTTTAAATAGCTTTCCTTCAGGAGTTGTTTGGTTGTTTTTTTGTAACTTATCGTCTTAAGGTTAAATATGATTTCTTTTGACATCTAAACCTAATTGTTTTACTCATCCAACAAACACTGTCTTAGGTATCAGAAAATTCTGCCTAAATTTAGAGTTAAAATTGTCCTTTATTGCTTCAGTCAGTGCTCGATTTCTGAGTTTCAAGAGCAAATAACCCAATTTCCTTGATCTCAAAAGTATCATGACCTTTTATATTTGCTCAGATGTTGCTCTTGGGTCTGTTTAGTGATTTCTACTATTTATCTTCTATCACATGTTTTCAATAGTCCATTTTATCTTTAAACTTCTTTCTTTTTTTTTCTTAAAATATTTTAAATTATCATTTTTATTTTATGTATATGAATGTACACCTGTGTCATGCAGTGCCTGCGGAGGTCAGAACAAGGTATCAGATCCCCCTAGACCTGAAGTTAGGGATGATTGTTAGCTACCATGTGGATATTAGGAACCAAACCCAGGTCCTCTTCAGGAACAGTTTGTGCTCTTACCCACTGAGCCATCTGCCCAACCTCCCCCTCCTCCACCCTTTTGATTTTCTGAGATAGGTCTCCCTGTTGCCTCGGCTGGCCTGGAACTAGTTATGTGGACCAGGCTGGCACTGATCTCACAGAGATCTGCCTCCTGAGTAACGGGATTAAAGATGTGCACTCTTAATGTGCAACTGTTAATTTTCTATTTTGAAAGACCTTTTGGAGTTTTGTGTTCATAGGTGAAATCTTGAATGAAACCCTGTATACCCTCCTAACACAGTCCCAGTGGGTACTAGTCTCACCTGGCTCTATTTACAGTTTTTCTCACCCTTAATCATAAAACTAAAGACAATAAGCCTGGAAAGCATAGACTAAAGTGTTTAACATTGTGAGTAGCTAATGCAATCATTGATTAGCTGTCTTGTAGTGCGTTATTGATTTCGCTTATAAAATGTAATTACTTTTATATAGATTGCCATTAAGAAGCTGACCAAAAGGCCTGTTTGGTTATGACACAACATAAAATCTTTGAAAGAAATAATCCCTTGATAGTTTAAAAAATACTCATTTTGTTGCATTAGGCTCCGGGTGGGATAAACAGCCTCATTGTCCTATGATTGCTGGGAGAAGTGTTAGTCTGCATGTTAATGCAGGTGTAGGGTGGCAGTTTTATTTAGTGCTCAGATTTAGTGCTCAGCCTAAAACGGGGCATCTGCATCACGGCCCTCTCCCAAAGGCTTAGGGACTGTTGTAGAGGGTAGGGGTTGGGGAGAAGATTGTAAGAGCCAGAGGTGGTAAATGACTACAACCAATGTTTTCCTAACACAACAGGGCACATATGAACCCACAGCACTGTGACAACATGCACAAGACCTGTAAAAGCTGAAGACAGATAAAATCCCAGCATAGGGGGCGTGGACATGAAGTCTCACCTTTAATTGAGTAACGGTTGGCAATTGCTAGGTGCTAGGAGAGGGAAAGTTTTCTTTAAGAGTATGAACCTGAGTAGGTTGACCAAGCTCAGGAGTGTAGACCCACATTCAAGAGCATTTGGGGAATGCAAATTGGATTTAGTACTCTTAAAAGAAAAAGGAGGACATGAAGTGTGGTTTGGGAGGGCATATCTGATTGGATCCTTGTTTTCTATCCAATTTAGAAGGTTGGGCCATTAAGATCTACCTAGAATTTCCCACCTGTACTGTAGTCTATGGCTGTTGGTAACCCGTAGTCAGCTAATCCTGACCATCTTCACTTTCTTCTCCCTCATTCCCATGCCCCAATCTTATCCTAGGCTGCCTGTCTCCTTTTCTCCCTTCATCTGTTTCCTTCTGTCCTTCCTCTTCCTCTTCCTATGACTTTTCCTATGTCAAAGAAACTTTTCTCTGTAAAGGAATATAATGAAGAATTATGAAATGAAAGTCTTTAAGTAGTTGAAGATGTAATGGTCAAATTGTATAATGACAATTGCATGAATTACATTTAGAAAGATTCTGCCTTCATGAATTCTAAATGTGTGGACTTTTAGAATAAAAGGTGTGGCTGGAGAGATGTCTTAGCAGTAAGAGAGCCTGGTGCTCTGCCAGAGACCCAGGTTTGGTTCCCAGTACCTACATATGATTACTTATAACCACTTGCAGCTCCAGCTGCAGAGAATCTGACATGCTCTTCTAGCTCCTGAAGGTACACGCCACAACTGATGCACAAACAATTAAGAGAAAATGGAATAAAGAGTATATGTATTGGGCACATAGGCCAGTGGTAGTAGAATGCATGAAAAGTGTGCCCAAGGCCCTGGATTCAGTTCCCAATACTAGAAAGAAGTCACACATTGTGATAGTAGAGAATGTGAACTATTCTGTGGTTGTATTATGATGAATAGTGCTTTGGTATTTTCTAACCACTAACCTTAAGACATGAGGGAAATCATGCCTTCTGCAAGGTACATTTTTAAATTTAAGACCCATTAACTTAAAGATGAGAAAGGTAAAAAGATTTCCATTGCTAAATGGAAATGCTATATAAGGTTTTCTGTATCCGCTCTCCTTATAGTGAAGTTAACTTCATTTTCATTATTTATCTTTGACTGTGGAAGTTGCTTCTTACCTTTCCAATTCCAAAATAACTACTAGACAAATCCAAGTAACATCATATATACATCATTTGTAGTCAGTATTCATTTAGCTGAACAGCTCCTGCAGGCTTTAAGATGTCAGTGTGTCTTAACTGTTTGTAAAAGTTTTATATGTTCTTATTCCTTGAATGTTCTTGTTTATTCTAATATTTTTACATCTTAAGACTTATTTATAGTCTGTTTATGTGTTTGTACCCTCAATTTACACATTTTTGAAGCTGCCAGACAACCTAGACTTTGTTACTAAATATCTGTCACCTTTTCTTGCTAAGTGGGCCTAGTCTTAAGAGGAGGAAGTAACTTATTAATTGGGTTTTGACAATCCTATTTGAGAAATTAACTCGAAATGATAAAGTGATGGATAATGTTATATGTGCTGAAAATAAGTTCTAAGACCAGGCATATCTCCAGTTTAAAGTATGAAGGTGCAAAGTAGATGATATTAGCAAGTCTAACTCGCAATACAGAGTCTTTGTTGTGCCATTTCATTCGTTATAAAATGCCCTTAAAGTGACAGAATTGTTGGGCTATTATAAGTCAGATATAATGTACACAATTGCTGTAGAGATCTTCTTATGTGTTCTACTAGCATTAAAGTCATGTTTATATTCCCAGTGTTCACTAAACTGTTTAATTTCCTTTGGAATTTCTTTTCTTGTATATAAACCAGTTTTCCCCTTTCTGGGTCTTCTCTTTTTCACTATTGCTCCAAAGACTGCACAGTATTGGGACAACTAACAACCTTGGTTCTGCCTCTCCATTTGAGTTCCTCCTCCAGTGAGTGACCTGGTAGGTGTGATTGGGTAGAGAATAGAAGTATGTCTTTTTTCCCCTTGGAGCTTTCTGTGGGCTGCAAGCCCAGGTACCTGCTAAACATTAGCTCTCATGTGTGATAGTGAGTGAGGAAGGTATTCACCTGTCTTCTTGGTGTAGATTGGGGCAGTAGTTGACTGTGGAGGCCAAACCACTTGTATTTGCAGTGGTTGCAGGTTAGATGTGTGTCAACCAGAGTGCTAAACATCAAGATGATGCCTCTATTCTTTAACAGTCTTGGAACTAAATTGTTGAAGATATCTACATAGTAGCACAGTAGGTGTACCTATAGGATGTTATCTCAACAGGGTCTGGGAACAACTTTTCCTAAGACAAATAGGTTTATAGTAACACTCGTGCATAGCCATGCTGAATGAGTATATAACCAATGAATGCACTTGTTCTATTTCAGATCATATATATTTTTTAAGATTTATTTTTATTTATATCAGTATGAGTGCATGACATGTTTGTGCATGCTCATGAAGGCCAGAAGAAGGTGTCAGATCCCCTGGAGCTGGAGTTTCATGTGGTTCTGAGCCGTCTGAAGTAGATATTGGGAACTGAACCCTGATCTTCCAGAAGAGCAGGAAGCATTCTTAATGGCTGAGAAATCTCTCCAGCTCCAAGAGTTTTCTGTATTGATAAACTGTAATATATATTTATTTTATATGATATGATATGTGCTTACAATGTTGAATGATTAAACCATTTTTATTTGTGCATGCTTCAATTCACATCTTTATTGTATGTGGTGAGAATATTTGAAGTATATTCTTTAAGCACATTTGAAATACCAACTTTTGTCCTTCTTGTTTTCTGAAAACATGGAAATAAATGTTTTAGAATTCATAGTGAACTGTGGATAAAGGACTGTGGTGTTTAGGAAGGAAATCTCTTGGGGAACAGAATATGCCTTTACTATTTCTGTTAGATCCGTAGGGAATGCCTTGAAATTTCAGTCATACCTTGCTTGCTTTAAAGAAGATAACATTGTTATTTTTTTCTAAGCATTATATTATTTTCAATTTGGAACTTTGTATTAAGAGACATAATTGATCTTTATAGGTTTGTAGTTTGTAGGGAATTTTTGATTTACTTCTTTCTTGCTTGTTTAGTTTGGGCCATGGATTGTACGGAAGGATCTGTGCCTCATACCAAGTGAAGGATACATTCAGCATCTTTACTTTGTTTTGTTGTTCTTGCTTTGCTTTACTTTGATTTTGCTGGTGTTAGGGTTCTAACCTGTGGCTAAGCAAGTGCTTTACCACTAAAGAACTGACCCTCCCCTCACCCGACACCAAGCAATTCTGGGGTTGTTTTGTTTCGTTTTTAAGACAGAACAATACACTGCAGATCTTATTCAAAGGATTAAAGAAGAAAGTCTTTTATTTTGTTCGTTTGTTTATGTTGCCGTGTTTTGGAGGGGAGCCAATAGGAGTTGTCTAAACAGAACAAATATTTGTTGCTTTTAAATTGTAATGCTCAGAAATCTATGTGGGTTTTAGAAGAACCAAACACAGCACATCACAGCTCCACCAGCTCCATTTGAGAAGGAGAAATCTCACTGAGGAGGCTAGGTCCTGTGTTCTGATCAACTCATCTAGGTCGTGGTAGAGATATGAAAATGCTTGTAAGCAATGAAGGCTTCAAATCTAAGATGTGTGGAGAATTCCTTCCCATCATTATGAAAAAGTAAATGATCCCCAAACCAAAGAAATGAGAATCTAACTAACAATTTGGAGAATACTTGAGTACATTGCATTCATACCACATTGTAACAAATGATGTGAATTGAATAGCTCAAAGCAGCAGAAGTGTATTCTTTCTTAGTTCTGGAGAAGAAATCTGAAATCAAGGAGTCAGCTCTGCTTCACTTCTGCAGGGGACTCTAGGAAAAACACCTTCCAGGCTTCTTCCAGGTTTTGCTGGCTGTTGAATATCTCTGGCTTCCTTAGCTGTGGTGGAAAATGTAGTGATATGTCTACAAACCAAGGGACACTGGAGATCATTGGCAACCCAGAATCTATGAGAGAAGGAGGAAGATGCTTCCTCAAGGCTTGTAGTAGGAACCAACCCTATCCACAACTCAGTTTTGGACTTCCAGCCTCCAGAACTCAGAGACAGTATGTTTGTTTGTTTGTTTGTTTGTTTTTCCTCTATCAAGCCATGTATTCTGTGGCACTTTGTTACAGAAGCCCCAGGAAATGATTGTATATCTAACATGTTAAGACTCACTGGTTAGGTAATGACTACATGATTCTTTTATTTATACTATCCTTTTTAAACACTGAGTGTTTCAAATCTTAAAAAACAAGTAAAACCCACTAATTTGATTGAGTCTTCCATAAGTTTATAGATAAAATGGATGCATGCATAATTGACAAAATGAGCAGTATTCCAATATTTACACATGGAGTACAGAATGCAGCTAATACTTATTGAAAACTCCCGCAGTGAGTTTCATGTAGTGAGTTAAGGTTTAACCTTTTTTTTTTCACAAAGGGAAAGTTAACTAAACATGTAGAATGTTCTTAGACAGTATCCAATGTAGGAAATCATCCTTTATCTGGATATAGTTGTTTTACAAAGGTAATTGTGGTATAAGATATTCAGATAAACTGTGAAGTCAACTAGTGGTTCATTCATTTGTAAATAGCTCTGTGAGGTGCAGAGGAGATAACTGAACTAGTAAAGTGGTTCAGAGGTAAGCATGAAAATGTGAGTTCAACCTGCAGTGTCCATGTTAAAGCAGAGCATGGTGACTCATGCCTATAATCCCAGTACTAGGGAGGCAAAGACAGGAGGCTCTCACTTGGAGCTTGTTGGCCAGCCAGTCTAATCAAATCAGTGAGCTCTATTTCATAGAGACCTTCACTCGAAAAATAGTGATTGAGAAAGACGCCCAAATAGACCAGCAGCCTCCACACACATGTCCATACACACCTATCTACTTACATGTGTACACACACATGAGCATGTACACATAATGAATAAATGAATAATTACTATATGGTGTTTAAAAGATAACTTCTTTCTGGATTTTTTTTCTCATAAAATTCTCCATAGGATCTATACCATTGCATGCATTATTGCAAATTTGAAATTAAATACAGCAAAAAATACTAAAACAGCAGTCATTCAGTAAAAACTCAAGTTATTATTGATAACATTGGCATTGTGAGTTGCTATTATTCAACAAATTATGTGGCTGGTATACATGAAATGTAAGAGGTGCAGTCCGTAAGAATACTTTTCTTATTTCTATGCTGGGCAGTGGGTTTTTCCCCCAATGCACTCTCTCTTCCTGACCCCAAGAACCCATCTTGTGTGTGTAGCTTTTGGTTGAGATATAAACATGAAAAATCTAATTTTGTGTAGCTCATTTTCAAGTTTACTATGGGTTCCTTCCATACGTTTCCACCCATGGCCGTGCTTCTTGTTTAATTTTACTGAATAACTCGTTGATCTGAGTAAAGTATAAGATATTTGTTAAAGTTAAAGTGAGACCTAGATGATCAAGCTAACATCTGGAAAGCTGTGAAGCACGTAGGAACAAAAAACACCATGCCTTCTTTATGAGCACTTAGATAGCCTCTCCTACTGCTATGTTTTCAAGCCAGCTACATCACTTCACTTCTTTATTTATATGGAGGATCAATCATTGAGTTTTACCCCCTGCTTGATCTCTGTTAATATAACCTTCTCTGGTAAATAGATAGCAAACAGATACAGTTTTGTCTTTTCACAGGTCTATAACTCCTTTCCCTTAAATTTCAAATGAACTTTTGAGTCATCGGTGACATGAATGTTATTGCTTTAATTTGATGGGAATTGTGACATTAATTGGTAAAACAGGGCTCTTTTCCATTATATTAAAGATTGCTGTGCCAAGAGATTTAACAAAAGCTTCCTTCTTTATTAGTTTTTAATGAGAGGTCTGTAGGTGTGAGGAGACAAAAAAAAAAAAAACAACAACAAAACCATCTTTTGTTTGATGTTGGCCTGTACCTTCTTTGTAAGTGAGCTCCAGTTATTTTCATGCATTCTTCACAAATCATGAAGTATTTTGATCCCAATGAGCAAATATTAGCTCTTATAAAGCTGGTAAAGGACATCATGCAAACAGATCTCTAGTCTTCAGGAACGAGCATGTAAAAGTGATACCAGTATTTTATGTCAGCATAGAGACTTCTTTCAAGATGTCAAATGAGAAAATCCCTTGAAGATCTTGGTGTCCTTATCATCTGGTAAAGTAACTGAGTAACACTATGAAGTACACACAGTCATGGATGGTGCTGTTGCTGCGGAACAGACAGCAGAATGGATAAGCCAGCCTGAGTTCTATGTCTTTGAAACACTGGATTTGCTTCATTTAATCCCCACAAGTGTCCTAAAAGCTTAGCACTTTTACTATTCCTGATGTTCATATAAGAAAACTAACTTTAGCAACCTGCCAAGGTCACAGAACTGGTGTAGATAAATGTTTTAAACAGCCATCCAGGAACTTTGTGAACAAATGCACTAGACAGATGTTTTATTTCAGTTGCATGAAATACAGCTGGGAAAGTAGGCTCTTGATGTCACAGTTGTGTATCAACTCAGTTGTCCCACTTAGAGCCATTTGTATCTTTATGAAAATTAACTTTGAATGTTTGTGTCCCTTTGTGATCTTTAAATGCTCATCCTCAAAGTAATAGAATTTGGAGATGGAATCCTTGGGGGGTAATTAGGCCATGGGATACAGACCATGTGAACGGGACTTGTGCCCTTATAAAAGTGATCTTAAACCACCATACCCTTAACCTTTCCACCAAGTGAGGACACAGTGAGTAGAACCCATGTGTGAACCAGAAAGGAGGTCTTCTCCACATCCTAAATCACCCCTGATCTTGGGCTCCTCAGACTCCGGAACTGTATAAAATAACGTTTTGTTATTTATAAGCCACCCAGTAAGTGCTTTTCTGGCACTTCAGAACTTACTTAGCATATTTATCACACCAGAATGTCAGTATCTTGAATAAGATACATTCTTGACCTCATCTTTGAAGCCCCAGGTGCCGGAAATAAAGATTTATAAAGACAGTAAATGGTTCTTTTTTGGACACTGCCATAGCTCTAGCACCTATAACGTTGCACATGTTCCATTCTTAATAGCTTGAATGAATCAGTAAAAGAATCAGTAATGTGGGCATTGATTAGACTTTCTTGAATTGTAATACTGAAAGGGATAGGAAATCATGCCAGAAAATTAATTTTATTATATCAAATAAAACAAGTAAATCAGCATACTAGGCCCTAAAGGAATACATACACATCCTGTCTTTAAAATATCATTAGAGAAATATTTTACCTTTATAACAAGGTAAAAGATAAACATTGTTTTCAATACCTGTAAAGAACAACCAACAGGATGTATGCAGTTTACCAAGAAAAGATGTAACGAAGTGAGAAAAATGCTTATTTCTAAAGACACATGAGCACTTATTCTATTTATTTTTATTTTTTAACACTTTTTGAGGATTTCATATGTGAATATGGTGTTTGTATTATTTCCATCCCTCCCAGGGCCCCTCCAGCTCCTCGCATGTCGCCTTACTCCCTTTCAGTTACTTGTCCTTTGATTGTGCACAATATCTTGGTGGAACATGGTGGGACACGCCTATAGTCCAGTACTTGGTGTGAATAGGAAAGGTTCAAAGTCAGCCTTCAGTTGAATGCCAGCCTGGGTTATATGAGACCCTGTGTCCTAACAGATGAGACATGTACATATATGTTATATGTTTGTAACCTAACATATAATACAAATTTTAAAAGATTGTGATGAATTAGGGAAGCTGTGTGGTGATGGCTTAGTATAACTACATCTCTGGATATGAAGTATTCTGAACTGAAAAGAGTTTGAGGCTCTTAGAAATGTTTTCTTAAACTATTATTAATGTTAGGATGTTTAAGCTTGCTTGACATACCAAGGTATACAAAAGTATTAATGTGCTATAGTTTTCTTCTTATAATAATGACCATTTGAAATTTATGACAACATATACAGTTTTATAATGGTATCTGTATCCATAGGTCTCTTTGTTTTAAGGTAGATTGATACGACAAATGATTGTAATGAATGGATTTATTCATATAAAAGATCATTAAAGTGGTAGTTTGACCAGTAAAGGCTGCTTGCTTTATATTGGAAATGTTGTATTACTTTTGCTTGCATTTGTATATTGAGTACCTATTCCAGAAACAGAGAAAGGTCTTCATGGAATTTATTCCTGAGTTTGGGAGAATAGATGTAAGGTATTTGGCCTCTGATCCTCTGATTTTTTTTTTAAGTCTTTTTCTGGACAACCCTTTTCAGTATTATTCTTAGCTTAAGGAAGACTCAGCAAATGATTATCTGTTCTAGATTTGTTCTGGTTTTTAAGTAGTAAATATATAAAGCAAAGGTTGTAAAATATGCAGATATATCTAAATGGTTTTGAAGAGTAAGTACTTAAAAAGTCAAATATTTGTCAGGAATCTTGAATAAATTTTCTTGTGCTAGCATAGAAACTGGAGGAAGGAAACAATTTTTAAAAATTAAGTAAGGCAAGAATTCCATTTACAAGGCATTCTAAACCAAGTGAAAGTGTAGACAGACACATCAACATCTCATTTATGATATAAGGCATGAAATATTAAGATAGATGGACCTTGAAGTATGAGAAAAATGTGATTAATTGAGAAGTGGGAAGAGAGAGAGAGAGAGAGAGAGAGAGAGAGAGAGAGAGATTATACAGATCAGGCAGGAAGAAGACCTATTTATTCAGTACCTACCAAGCTAGCATTATGCTTGAAGATTCATATAGGTATGAAGTATATCACCTGATAGTTTTCATGACTTCTACAGGCAGGCATTACCTACCCATTCTAGAGAAAACAACACCAATGCTCAGTTGTGGCTCACTGCACCCTGCTAACAGGTAGCAAAGATGGGACTTTGAGCTTGTTTGTCATGCAGCCCTGTGCTTCTGCACATGGTTTCTGCAAGTGTTCTGAGTTCATACTGTGTTTTTCTCTGATGCCTCTCAGAAGGATAAAATATCTACATAACAAGAATGGGGTTTTTGACCTATACATTAGGAAAAACATCAGAGAACCAAATGGGAAGATTGCCTTAATCCCCCCTGCAGCTGTTTCTCATTTCTAAATGATTGCTTGTGGGATGGATTTCAGTATCTCAGGAAGTCAGAGCTCATGCAAATCTTCAGTGACTAATGGTGGCTTAGGAAGGTAGAACCCTTTAGGTTCTAGAAAATCTTAGAAATATCTGAGCCCTAGAATAGCCTGCAAGAGGAGCAGAATAGACTGTTAAGAGAATGGAAGAACTTCCAAAGATAATTCAAAGAATCCTTGTTGAGTATATTTAATCCTTTTTTTTGAGTATGTTACCTGTTCTGTGTCTCAAAGATCTGATCTAAGTGGTTAATGTTAAGATAGTTTTGATCTAGCTTCAAAGATAATAACTGTTTATTTTGGGATATGTAACTTGTATTCCTTTAAATGAAAAAAAAAAAAAAAAACTAGATGTTCTCCCCAATTACCTCATTGATGTTACAACATTTCTCCCCTGTCAACCATCATGCTATCTTCTACTTGACTGAATGAGGAAACATTGTTGTTTCCAATTTAAAATTACAGTTTTATAGTCCTGGACTTTGATTCAGACTAAAGGAAAAGGTGTCATTTTGGCTGTATTCTTAATACTTGTATCTGTTTTCATTCAGGCATGGCTGTAACCATCACGTTTTTAGAGTGTTAAATCTCTAGAATTAAAAGTTGATCACCTTTAACTGTTCATATTCTAACTAATCTATACTTGTACTGAAATGTTTACTTTTATGAACATATCACTAATTATATAAGCTAATTCATAAGGAACTTAATAGATTAGAATATGAGGATAATAGTGATATCAATTTAAGTAATCTTTCACTCGGAACCTGCGATGATATAGATGCTGTGCTAGGATATTGCTACTACCAAAAATGAGAATACTCTCTTCCCTCCAAACCTTAATAAGATGGGTCATTTTGTAGGGTAGTCTCTTGGTTTCCATGCTGCATAACAGTCCACACCCCTCATTCTGTGGCTCTCCAGGAGTCAGCACACTTTATTTCTTGGGAGTGTGTGGGTTGACAGGGTTTTCGGGCCTTTCCAAGGCCTCCTCTTACCTTGGGATAAGATGGTCATCTTGGGATCATAGAGGCAACTCTGCTCACCTTCTGTTCTCTCACGTGTGCCCATCTACAGATTAATGTCAAATTGCCTCAACTAGGAAAGCTGAACTTTTCTTTAAGTCGTTTCATATCCTCTGTCAGGAGAGCCTTGATTACTTCAGGGTAGCAGGGGTTCTAGAGAGTGAGGGAAGAGTGTAAGGCCTCCCTAAGCTGAAGCATAGAACTGGCATCCAGCACCTCTGCTCTAGTCTAACTGTCAGCCAGTCACCAGGCCACACAGCGACAAGGGGAAAGGAAATAAGTCTTACCTCTTGCAGGACCTTCTCAAGCACAGGGAAAGAGTGTGTTCAGTTTAGAGAAGGAAGCCCACAGGCAATTTCACAGTATCTAAAGGACAGACTGGTTAAGATTTACAGAATAGATAAAGCCTGTGGAAAGTGCTCTGTGTTGATTGTTGTAGCAGGAGCATAGGGAATTCTAAGCTGATTTAATTGAAGAACTGGAAATTTAGGACTGATAGTAGAAAATGAAGATAGATAGAAGAAAGAAGAGCAGGCTGTATTGAGGCTTGCTTGCTAATCTCAAAGCTTTAGGGATGACCACCTGAGATTTTCAAGCAGGAACACCATTGTGAGCTTTATTACTTTTTTCTTAGAAAAAGAGTGAAATAAATTAAGAGTAACTGAAATGTTGTGGGGAAAAGGAACTGTGGAATGATTATGCAGGCCAGGTAAAAGGAATGGAAAACATGCATCTGTGTGCAGTAAAAGTGACTGTGATAATCACCCATCTACAAACCCTTTGAGCCAGATACCATGTTTGAGAAATATCCATCAGTATTTGCTTCCTTTAAGATCACAAAGGTCTCTTGGAGTTTCTGAATTCTTAATACAAGGTCGTCTTCCCTCAGACTTCACATAATTAGGCGTGCAGGCAAATAGGTAGGGCTAGTAAGCCTAGAATGCATAATAAGAAATCATAGTCAGCGCTCTGGTGTATTACAGTGGACTGTGTGCATCTGGATTTGTCTCTTTAAACTATTTCATTTGCCAGGGCTGTTAATATAATTTACAGTGAACAAAAGTAACAACTAAACACCCTGATGAGTTTTGTAATATTGTATATTTAATGGTCTGCTACTTTGGATGGGTGGCCTTCTTTTTCTTAAATTCAAAACCCAGCTCTGTCTCAGGCTAGTTAGTAGAATGCAGATCTTGACAGGAGAAAGATCAAGAACTTTCTTCTCTAAACTTCTGGGCTCAAGTTTATTAAGATTGACTCTAGTCCCACTTTGAACTGGTTTTTTGGGGTCACTCTTCAAAAAGTGAGTGACTGCTATTGAGCTCCCTGCTATTGAGTTTCACCCTGGAGAAGAAGCTCCATAAGGTGACCCGCCCAGCCCTGCTGCCTTGCTTCCCCTGGCCCCCTGCCTGAAGGGCCTGTCTCCATGTGCCTGCTGCTGGGCCTCTAACAGTCTTGAGCTCAGTGAAGAGTTTTTTTGATGGCAGGGGTTCTGCCTGTTCTTTCTTCCTCTACCTACTCTACCACCTTCTTCCATCACATGTCTGATAAGAATCTCCTTTAAAACTCAGATCTGTTGGTACTTGCCACCAAGGTAAGAGATCTCCCCTGTGTTCTCATATCTTACAGGGCTATCCAGCTGTCTCTGGCATCTGTGCCTTCCCCACTCCCATATGTGAATATGGAAACGGCTCAGAAGTCCATATATAAATTTTCAAAATTTACTGTATTCTGTGTTTTGTGTATTCAGAACACACTCTCTTGGATTGAGAGCAGTTACATCAAAGCATTTTATCCATGTATGAAATTCTCAAAAAATGAAAATGTTTATTTATATCTAAAGCATATTTTCTCTAACATTTATGCATATATATCTGAGTGAGCATCTTGATATAATGATTAACTTATAAATTCTAGAAAAGGTATTAATATGCATAAAGATTTATAAGCTTGCAATTAAATACACTAAAATGTGAAAGTAAATTTTGATTGTGAGAATAAAGGTGTGTGCTTTCTTGTTTTCAGTACACTACTTGGAGACAGCATCCGCTTCATGACTCTCAAACCTCATTATGCTGCATTTTTCTGCAAAAAACATACAGAGGTGTCGGTTTTTAGCTTAAATTCAAAATAAGTATGCTTGTGAATTCCTAGAGAAGTCTTATGATGTCATGACTCTGATTACAGACTTTTGGGGTGTTTTATTAAAGCCTTTTCTATTTTCTGTATATCTTAACTTTTCCCTTACCAGGATCATGCCCTCCTAAAGAACATAACTATTTTGAGTCTATGCCCTTAACACGGACTCTGGCTTATGTTGGTACTTTGTGTGGATTACATATCATATTTGTTGTGGATGGCAGTGGCTAAAATATTTCTTTGAGGATGTCCCAGAAATTTAGAGCATGCAGCTGTCAAATTTTACCTACTCACTTTCTAGTTCCTGGCTGTCCTGCTTGGTAGCAGACCACTGGTAACTTCATCTTCTCTCTGACCATGTGTTCAAGCAGGACAGGACTTTTCCATAAGATAAACAGTGATTAACCTAAGCCAATCACAATGATCAAACTTAGATTTTCTTGGGTTCTATTAAATACAAATTTGTGAAGTAGTTCTAGCCAGAGATGGTAAGGGAATTTTGATAAGTACCTGAGAAAAAAATGTGTTCCTTTGCTCTTAAAAGGAAATGCAGAAGAAATGTCACATTGTTCCTCTGGGTGCTATGTGCCTGTGGGTAATTGGAACAGCAGCTATCTTGGGAGATAATGATGAGATCCAACTTAGGAGGAAAGCCAACATACTTGAAAAGGCAGAATGGAAAGATGTAAAGAATGGGGACATTTGAACTCTTCTATCTTCCAACACTATGTTTCAATTTTTCCTTAATCTATCTGCAAGGTTCCAAACACAAAAAAATAACTTAAATGCTCAAATGCGAAAAGTCCATGTATCGATTAAATGCTTTAAAAGGAACAGGTTACAGTAGCATCAATTATCTGTTCGCCTTTTCTGCTCCATTTAGGCATTCTGGCCCCAGGGTAGAAGATTCTTGGCTCTAGTCCTGATTAAAGCAGTACAATTAATAACATACCTTATGAAATAATAAGGTTGCTTGAAGAGACCTCTCCCAAGTATATGCTAGGAAAAACTGGGAAAAAAGAGGCATACCCCAAGAGCATATTACTTGATACATGTATAAAATCTTGTTGTGTAACAAGAATTTGGACCTTATTTATATCAGGGTTGGGAAAGTTTGGAGATAGCTCCTCTCTCCTAAGTCTGTTCCAGTAGCACAGGCTTCCTTGACCATTTTTTTGTGATATTTTGGGCCAGATGTATCTGTACCATGTGGGATTACTCTCACCATTTTAAGATGTTTAGTTGCATCCTTGGCCTCTTGCCCTAGTATGCGAGTAACATTTCCCAGTTTTGCCAGTCAGAAATGCCTCTAAAAAGAGAAAAAGTACCCCTGAAGGGAAAATCACAGCTGCTTGAGAGCCATTGTTATGTGTAGAGGATTTTTTTTTTAACATTTTGCCCTAGGAGTAGGGCAGAAGGGACGGGGAGTTTGAACTCAACACCATTGCCATAGTCACTTCATGTTATGATAAGGAAAATGCAGTGAATTACCAAAGTCTTGAAAATTATTCTTTTCAGCAAGAAACATTTTGATTTGAGATATATCTTCAGTCAGAATATTGTTACTATTTAAAATGCTTTACTCCTTAAAATGCAAGAGGGGAAGGGATATAAAAGATGATTTTGATGTTTTGTATGAAAAAAATCCTATAAAAGTATACATTGAAAAAAACTAAATTCTTTATTCTTTCAAAATCAGCAAAGGCAGCTGGGTGTGGTGGTACAAGTCCGCATTCCTGGCACTTGGGAGAGGAGAGCAGGAGGGTTAGGAGCTCAGGGTCATCCTTGATTACAGAGGGAGTTGGAGTCCATTCGGACACCCTGTTCTAACAACAAGAACAAAGACCAGTGAAATTAAAAGAGCAATGTCAGAATCATATTATTTTAAATCTCCTTCCTAAAGATTACATAATCACAAATTTAACAAGGTGCCTCTAATGCTTTGATGTAAAACTGCTTTTAATGCAGCAGCCTTACCTTGTCACTGTTAATAAAATCAAGCAGGAATTTACACTCCATCTGAAATGGGACAGTCCTACCTATAAAGACAGTTCAGGTATGAACAGAAC
The DNA here is from genome assembly GCA_035773235.1 of Eospalax fontanierii. Classification (NCBI taxonomy): domain Eukaryota; kingdom Metazoa; phylum Chordata; class Mammalia; order Rodentia; family Spalacidae; genus Eospalax; species Eospalax fontanierii. The sequence goes on along the minus strand of CM069528.1, from coordinate 80,528,685 downwards.
CATGACTAAATAAAAATTGTAGAAATTGGGAATCTGATCAATTTTCAAACAACTATTAATTGAAGTATTATAGTAATACTTCAATAAAACTATTATTGAAGACAGTACAGTAAATGCTTTTGTCAAAGTGACAAATTCTCCCACAAGCATGCCTTGTGTTTTCCATGTTAGAGCTCATTTGTGCATGAGCCTCACAAGCAAGCGGAGTCTTTTCTTTTTGTGTCTTCAAAGCTTTGCAGCTTCCTGGTACACAGAAGCTGTGGTATACTTAGGAGATAAATGTTTGAATGAGTATTGTCAGTTTATTGATGGTGAAAAGATTCTAGGCAAAGGTTAAAAGTAAATATTTCGAAAAACATTTAAGTCATCTCCCATGTGTAGAAGTTTCTAGTATGCTTCTCAGGTCCTGGGACATAACCCAATTTCTCCAGTTTAGTATTTATGCTGCTGAACACCCTATTGCTCTTTGTCTTCATTGCCTTTGCCTGACGGCTCCGGTTCCTTTGGATCTTTCCACTTGTCATATTCCTTCCCATCGTAGAGCATGAAGCTGCTTTTTCTTCTACCTTCAGTCTTGTTACCCATTCTTTGCTTTGAACTATCAGCTTGTTAAAGAAGCATGTCCAGAGCCCCCTAAATGTGAGTTCACATTCCATGTAATCTTTTTCATGATATTTTTTGCTTTCTATTCAGAATTCTTGCCACAATTTGAAGTTATTCATATCTGTATTCATTTGCTTCAAATCTGCCCCCATTGGATGATAAGATACTACCTGGTCTTTTCCTTCTTTTTTTCCCCCAATATAGGTTCCATACTTAGAATTTTCCTAGCACATAATAGGTTATTAGCAGCAGACTCAATGAGCCATGTTGGATTTGCCTTGAAAAATGAGCCTGTATCAGAAAACAATGTTTTTTTTTATTTTCTTTATTTTTCCTTATATTGACTTTTAAGACTTGGTGTGAACATTTAAGTCAGAAGACAGTGGGAATGACTTATTCCCATTGTCCATAGAATGGCAGATCACGTGGCATGGAGCCTTAATGAAAACTGACTCTTAACCAGAAACATACACGAATATAAATGGTTTGTAAAAATATGTAAAGTATCTTTTCAGTTTGTTTGTATATAGGAAGGAAACACAAATTGTTGTTTAATTCTTTTTATTCATCAGTTTGGGTTCATTCAGTGATATTTATATAACAATATATACAATTTCATTCATATATTGGTATACAGACACAAATATAGGAGTATATACTTCTTGACCTATTGCTTAGTGGTTTTTTAACCAGTGGGATTTCAGCATGCATTGCATTAATACGAACTCTTGGATTGGCTTAACTGCATATGATGTCACAATTTACTCATTATGAAGTCATAATTTTCCTGAAATCACATTGTACTAATAACATCTCTTGAATTTTCATGAGAAGAAAGATAAAGTACCAAGAGTAAAAATGCTGGAAGGAGCAAACTGTCTTTCATTCATGCTAACCTCATTCATTTAAGTGCTTTAGTAACTCACCGCTGACAGCTGAAGCTACCTTCTTTTACAACAGATGCTATTTTGTTTGTCATGTTTGTTAGTTGATGGAGGAATGAACCCACCTAGACTTATTCCTTCAGCTCACAGGTCTGTTTCATCTCGGCTGTTGAGGCTTAGCATCTTTCTTCTACTAAGCTTTCCTAACTCTAAAGGAAAAGCTATATGGACAGCTCATCTGAATATAACATTCCAGCTGGGAAATCGGATTATATCAGAGCTTGGAGAGAGTGGAGTGTTTGGAAATCATTCTCCTTTGGAAAGGGTGTCTGGTGCCTTGGTAATTCCTGAAGGATGGAATCAGAACGCTTGTAATCCACTGACCAACTTCAGTAGGCCTGGTCAGGCAAACTCTTGGCTCGCCCTCATTGAACGGGGAGGCTGTACTTTTACTCATAAAATCAATGTAGCAGCAGAGAAAGGAGCAAATGGGGTGATCATCTATAATTATCCAGGTACAGGCAACAAGATATTTTCCATGTCTCATCAGGGAACAGAGAATATAGTTGCAGTGATGATAGGCAACCTCAAAGGCATGGAACTCTTGCACTTGATTCAGAAAGGTGTCTATGTGACAATCATCATTGAAGTGGGGAGGATGCATATGCCGTGGCTGAGCCACTATGTGATGTCTCTGTTTACCTTCCTGGCAGCCACAATAGCCTATCTTTTCCTTTACTGTGCCTGGAGACCCCGAGTGCCCAATACTTCCACCAGGAGGCAAAGACAGATGAAGGCTGATGTGGAGAAAGCTATTGGTCAGCTTCAACTTCGAGTGCTCAAGGAAGGGGATAAGGAACTAGATCCCAATGAAGACAACTGTGTTGTTTGTTTTGACATATACAAACCCCAAGATGTACTACGTATTTTGACTTGCAAACATTTTTTCCACAAGTCATGCATCGATCCCTGGCTTTTGGCCCGTAGGACATGCCCCATATGCAAGTGTGACATTCTGAAACCTTAGGAAATCCAAAGATTTTCCACGAATGAAGATTAAATGAATTCTCTCAGTGCAGTGTATACACAGAGGAAACTTCAACCTTAGTTTCTCTATCCAGCTACTGAAGATGAAATGTGTGTGCTTTGAAAATAAAGCTCCATATCATGCTCAATGAACTGTTGTGTTTCTAATCAGCTTTAATTGTTAGACATTTTTGGCTTCAGCCAAACAATGACATTGATATATGTTAAAAACAATATTCATCTTTATCTTCAAATTGCTTTGACTATGGCATTGATGCAGTGGAGAGTTAATTGGCTGTACTATTTTAAGGTTTCTTTTTAACATATTAATTCTTGTGCTTTGTTTGAATACTTAAGTTTTGATTTCTAACAATTTATATCTGTTTAATAAACTTCATTATAGGATTAAATTCTGATTTAATTTGCTATGGTTAATTAATTTTATTAACACTCAGGAAATCTGTTTTCCAAAGCTACTGAATGAGTGGGTACTATATTCTAAATAATTATTTTAGATGATAGGCCTCGTTATGTAACTGAAAGGTTTAAAGTATTTTAGGCCTCATTTAGAGTAATATTATTTAAAAAATTGTCTCTGTTTGCCAGCGATCTTTAACCCTTCACATAGTGAATCAGCCGTGGTGACAGAATTTCCCTCTTAAAGTATCTCTAGAGGATGCCGTTTGCTTTTCTTCTCAAAGTGTAGTGAGTTTGTCTAGGATCTTTTTTTTAATATAACAGCACAGAGCCAAAAAATTTAGTTCAATTGCCAGTCCTGTATTTAGTTGTGACTCATTTCTCTTCCTCCTTTTCTAGTAGATAAATAAACAGGTATACATTATTGAGAAACTGAAAGAAAAGGTTTGTGGTTTTGATGAAAATCTCTTCTCCTTTTGATCTTCAATTGAGATAGCACCTGAGTCTACATGAGTCTGTACTTTCTGCACTACACTTTTTCCTAAGGAAATGTAGAAATGAAGTCACTAATGACCTTCATGAGAAAAAAATGAACCATTGTGAGCTAAAAGTTCCATATTTTCTTTCCTATTTATCCACTTTTTTGAAACTTTTTACTTGATTAATTTTATTGATAATTATGTACATATGTGCAGTGTATTCTGATTACCCCCAACACCCTTTCTTATCTCCTTCTCATTCTTATTGTTCTCTACTCCTCATAGCTACTGTTCATGATAGGGTTCATGACATTTGGAATCATTGGTTTGGTTTAATCAGGGCCATCTGTGTGACTGTTGAATTGTACTATGTACTGGAGGGGTCATCAGTTGGTATGTAACTGAAGTTAATAGTTTCCCACTTCCCTGAATCCATCAATACAAAATAGTTCAGCAGTGAAGAGATGAGCCCTTCAAGGCCCTCTTCAACCATGCCTGACTGTTGACAGGCCTGGTTTTGTACAGACAGACCTCTTGCAGATACAGTCAGCTCCTGTGAGTTCATGATTATAATGGCTGCATCTTGCCTAGGAGATGATATTCACAGCCCTTCTCCTTGTCTTCCAGCTCTTCCATTCTTTCTGCCCTATTCTTCCACAGTATTCCCTGACCCTTAGCAGGGATAGTATAAATTACTTGTTTAAGGCTGAGCATTTATTCATCACATACTCAGCACTCTGTACAGCCAGGACTTCCTGTATTCACCACTGTTCATTAAAAATAGAGACTTATTTGATCAAGTCTGAGAGTATAAACAACACTGAGATGACAGCCTGACACTATCAATTAACTAAACCACCATATTCAGTTCCTCCCCCAAGTTCGTTTCTTCCCAGCCATGGATTTTTTTTTCTCTCATATTTCTTTTTGAGTTTCCATTTCATATAATACATACTAATCAAATTTAGAACCTCTCCCCCTCCTTACCTCTACACCACCCCATATTTCAGGTATTCTCTTATATACATTAAGTCCTATCCAGTCAAGCATTTGTACCCAAATGTCCCTTGATGCAAGTTCATCCACTGGATTCTAGTCAGCCTATCTAGAGTCAGTCTCTTAAAGATCTACTCTCTCTCTCTCATCCCACAGTAATCATTTGCTAATAGTTCCTTGGCTAGGATTGGGGCCACAACTGGCTAAGGTTTAGAGAATAAGACACTGTATGTAGAGTTTCTGTCCCTGGATGGAATTCCTATACTAAACCTCACCCCACCCATGGCTCAAGGACCATTGTGGAAGAGGGGGCAGGATGATTTTAAGAACAAGAGTTAGAAACAGGCTTTCAGGCCACTGGGAATTTGTTCATGAAATTGCAACAATGGTAAAAGCATGCACAAGACCCATGCTGACTCAATCAGATAAAAACCTAGCCATGGGTTTTTCATCAGACATAGACTCCCTCTCGTTTCAGGTTTCAAAACCAATCAGAAAGCAATTGCTTACCTCTGATAATGGTGCCACTCTTGTGGCAAATGAGCACATCTTGCCTGACAGATTGGTCTCATTGATCACAGCGTGGTAAAACCACTGATGCCTTTTCTTCCGCAGCAGCCTACATAACATCATCTAGGACTAAGAAACCTATCTGGCAGGTAGGATGTTTCAAGCTCAGTTCCAGCATGATTTCTCTATATCATGCAGCCAGTGTGTGTAGTATCAGCAATAAGGTTTAATAAGGTCTTACCATCTAGTACTGTTGGGCAACCAAGAAAAATGACAAGTGCCTATATTATCGCAGGGCCTCTGGAGCCTCCCTCACCAACAATGTACTTATACTACTCTTCGTTAGACATAAAAGAGCTCTTTATTTTCCTGCCTTATATTGTTGATTCATATACCATTAAAAAGTACTAAGTACTCTAGCACTTATTCTTGATGAGTCTAGTTTAACATTACTTTTTGTACCCTACAGATAGATGCCAAAGATGTCTAGGTTGAAAGTAAAAATCTTTAGCTTTGGCTTTGTAGCTTATAAAACAGGAACATGGCGATGCCCTCCCAAGAAAGTATATAGCAGCAGTTGTAGTTGCTTATGTTTGTTAATTCTTTTACTAAGTTACTTAAAACCATTGACTGAAGGTTGCAAAAATGTAGGCAGAGCTGGCAGTGTATATGCAATCTTCCAGTAAGGATATTTGTTGAGTTTGGCCAACAGTTTTGTTAACATCATCTCTTTTTGACTTGTAACCATTGCAAGTGGCTAACTTTTAAGTGTTGACCTTGCAGATTGAGTGATTCCGCTATATTTAATCTTTACTCCTCTAATTTCTCCTCTTCCTTTAAAATATTGTTAGATTGGTAATGGATGTCAGGATCTGCAGAGAAACAAGCTTCTCTAGATATAGTATTTTTTTCCATCATTTATATGTGCTGTCAGTGTATGAGACAGGAGATTTAGCAGAATATTCAACTTTAAAAGATCTAAACAAGACCAAGTCAACAAATAAGTAAAACCTATAGTTTATTTGATATAAAAACTTAAATATAGTTGAAGGTGACCAAGTATATAAAATTAGTGTTGCTCATCTCACTGCTTTTAAAGCTCATTTGGTCACAATGCTAAGTTATAATTATTTATATTTTTAAAAATGAATTTTGTTGGAAATATTTACTTCTTTGGAAATGTTACAGCTGTACAGTAGACTTTCATATGCTTTAGGGCCTTTTAACAGCATCTGTTGCATAAATGTTTTGTTTTGTTTTTGTTTAATGTGCTACCTGCAACCATTTTTATGTAATTCAATGATTGAATCACCTTATAACCACATGTAAGCTACCCATAACCACATTGGAGACACTTAAGCCAATACATTTACAGTGCACTCTGAGCTCTTTCCTGATTGGCTGTTTGTTCTTTTATGTCATAATCACCTCAAGTAACAGTTAGCAGTATCTAAAGTTACAGTAGTGATACAGGGCTTTTTTTTTCAATCTAAAGTTTTTCTCTCTAATAAAACATCTGAAACTCAAGACACCTTAAAAATTCTCTGCTGAAACATGTTGGAAGATGGTGGATCTTATTTTCACCCAGAAGCTATTTTGTCCTTCCTCATTTTGAATTGATTGTCAACAAATGTGGAAGCCACACCCTGTGTTTGGATTGACTCTTGAAGTCTTTGGTAGAAGAGAAAGATGAATCTCCTTAAGACTGGCTCTTGGCAAAGCAACATTGAGTCCTCTTGGCTTATGAAATTCTGTTTTATTTGGCTTGTTTGTCAGAACTGTTGCAGAGCAAATGCAGTTTGGACGGCTTACATGAACATATCATTTCATGTGGGAAACCGTATGTTGTCAGAGTTAGGGGAGACTGGGGTCTTCGGACGAAGCTCCATTTTGAAGAGAATAACAGGAGTTGTAGTGCCACCAGAGGGAAAAGCTCAAAATGCATGTGATCCTGATACCATTTTCATCAGACCAAGGAACAGGGAGCAATGGCTTGCACTCATTGAGCGGGGAGGCTGTACCTTCACACAGAAAATTAAGATCTCGTCTGAGAAGGGAGCGAGCGGAGTGATCATCTATAACTTCCCAGGGACGGGCAACCAGGTTTTCCCCATGTCTCACCAGGCATTTGAAGACATCGTTGTAGTTATGATTGGTAACTTAAAAGGCATGGAAATTTTACATTTAATTCGGAAGGGAGTTCATGTTACAGTCACGGTTGAGGTGGGGAGAAAACACAACATCTGGCTGAATCACTATTTTGTCTCTTTTATGATTGTCACAACAGCTACTTTAGCATATTTCACCTTTTATCATATTCGGAGACTTTGGGTAGCAAGGATTCAGAACAGGAGATGGCAGCGACTGACAAGAGAGCTCAAGAAAGCTTTTGGCCAGCTGCAAGTTAGAGTATTAAAGGAAGGGGACGAGGAAGTACATCCAAATGCAGATAGCTGTGTTGTCTGTTTTGAACCCTATAAGCCTAATGATATAGTGCGGATTCTGACTTGTAAACACTTTTTTCACAAGAATTGCATTGACCCCTGGATTCTAGCCCACGGCACATGCCCCATGTGCAAATGTGACATCCTGAAAGCTCTGGGGATTCAAATGGACATTGAGGATGGAGTTGATTCTTTGCAAGTTCTGATGTCAAATGAATTGTCTGGAACCATTTCACCAAGAGAAGAGGAGGCAAATAATGAACTTCCTCCAGCAAGAACATCAGGCAAAGTGATCCATGTACAGGAGCACCCTGTTTCTTCTAATAACGACAGCCACCCTCATGCAGCAGAGGAAATCTGTCAGTTCTCACCTTGACAACATGACTTTTGAGCAAGTGGATTAAACCTGTTTGTCAAATCAGTTCCTAATACCAACAAGCAATTTGTTTGAAGTGTAGTTTTTGTGTCTTTTTCTGTCACTCTGCTCATTTTCTAAATTTGTTATCAAGTTTCAAAGATGAAGGATAAAGGCCTAACTGAATTTTTTGGCTTACCTTTTGACCTTTGCTAGTTGTTAACTTTTTGTGATTGTATTATTCTTGTGAATGTGCCTGTACTTATTTCTGGTTATATGTGCATGTAAAACCAAGAGCAAACTTTATTTTCCTCTAATTTTTTTTGTGTGTGTGTTTATACTGGGCTTTGTTTTAGTAATACAGTATATTTTGTTTGTTTCTTATCAGAAACTTTCAGTTATTTATTGTGTGAGCAGTAGTAAAAAATAATTATACTGTACCATATTAATTTTTACATCATTATGTTGCAGTGGTTTTTTTTCATTATTTAAGTGAAAATTTTGTTGCACAGAATGTTTTTACTTATCTTTTGTCAACAGTTCTGTTCAAGCAGGTAGTAAATTTTATGTGACAGTTATCTCCATAGCAAGAGAAAATTTAAAAATAAAGGATTGATACTCTCTAAGAGAACAGCAAATATTTCATTGCCCAGTATTACTATAATTGTTATATGATCATGATTTATAGAATTACTCTGTATTTCTGTGTGTGTCCTAGTGTATTTAATTTCCAGTGGTTCCACTTGACCATAAGTTTTTGTCTTTGAGAAAAATGTTTAGGGGCTAGAGAGATGACTCAGAGTTTAAGAGCAATGGCTTCTCTTGCAGATGATCCAGGTTAGGTTCCCATCATGCACGTGCAGGCTAGCATTCTTCCTTAACTCTAGTTCCAGTGGATCCCGTGCCCTCCTCTGTCCGTCGTGGACATTACAAGACATGGGTACACGTCCGTAAATGGAGATTAAAAAACACTCATACACATAAAATAAATAAAATTAAATTCCAAAAAGGAAAATGTTTAACTATGCCAGATTATTTTTTGACTAAGTATCACAGAGCAGAATGATTGTTCTGACAGGTTGAACTTATGTTAGTTTTGTTCATTACTTTCCAAAAGTCTAGTACAGTGCACAGCACCCAAGTATTTTTAAACGAATAAGTGGTAAATAAGAATAAATATTTTTGTAAGGTACTACATTTTAGTCTGATAAACAGAGTAGTTTATTCCCATTGAAACGTGTAATGAAAAATTGAGTCTGAACGTAGACTTCCTAGATCACATTGACAAAAATACTAAATGTTCCTTTTACTTCAGAATTCATTAATTAGCCCTGCTCTCATAGTAATTCAGTATAATTTCAATGAGTCTTTGTATTCTTGCAGGCCAACACTGGGATTTGAACAGTTGGGTAGTCCTAGAGACCTAGTAAGGATGATGAAGTCTATGAATTGCTCCATGCCAAAAACCCAGGCAGAATGGCAGTATTTGGCTGCAAAAGCAACCAAAGGAGACTGTAAAAGGAGGAGGGCTTTCATGCAGGGCCAGGGGAGCCAAGATACAGAAAAACTGTGGCAGATCCCCAGGTGGAGCTTTTGTGTTTCCAACTCTGGAAAGGTTTAAGTATTAATCACAAGAGTCATTTTTTTGACAGAAGTGTGTAGCACCAGTCCAGTGGAAGGATTTAGCAGAAACTCAGTTTTCAGTGTTTTGAGCTTTTCTGGGGACAATGAAGTCATTTGTTGAAGTGCCAACTGCCATACTGGAGAGAACAGACCCTGAGAATTTTATGAGAGCACATCTTAGATGATTGACATCTGAACAGAACAAGTTATTGCTTTAGACGGACCACTGTTGGTGTGTCAACCATGGAGACTGATGGAAGTCACCCCAGTGATTTCCACTGAAGCTCTCTATGGAGATGACTATGTTAGGCTGGAACTATAGCCCACTGGTAGAGTCCCTGCATTCACAGTGAGTTCCATTCCGTTATCACAACCAGTACCACAGAAAAACTGATGTCTAGAAATGATTGTCTTCGGAACTGTGGCAGTTTCAGAACCCAAAGTCCCAAGGTCATTGCAGCTCCTCGCAGATCTCTACGTGGTATTTATTCATAGTAGATGGAACCCTGAGGTATTTGGTGTGTTTCCTTTTAGAATGCCACCATGTTCTCTCCTTCCTCTGTATCCTGGTTTCTTTCTCATCTCTTCCCCCATTTTTTTTTCCTTCCCATTTTCTGTCATCGTCAAAGCAAGTTTAAGAAATTAGCGTTTCTTCAGTTATATAAAAGATATCCTTTGCAAGTATGGATATCAAATATTTAACACAATGTATTTCTCATGATTTGAGATGTTTAGTGAATTCTTTAAAGTATGATTAGAATCTATATTGGAGGAGGGACAAGAGAGTCAGGACAGTGCTGAGTACCTGGTATGACCAGCAGTGGGGCTAAGACGCTCTACATAGCTGCGCTCATGTCAAATCAAAACAACAGCTTTAATTTTTGTCTTTAGAATGTTGTAAACAAATCAATAAACCACTTTTCTTTTGAGTTTGATAACCAGGACTAGGAGTTAGCACTGCTATGTCAGATGTTAGGTATTTGTAATGGTTAGTTTTTTTGCCTGTTCTGTGGGCTGTGCCATTTTGTCTTATATCTAGTAATACAAATATATTTTGTTTGATAACATGAAATTGTAATGTGAAGTATTTTGCCATAGTACAGCTACCATAATGAATTTCCCTTAGATTTCTCCTTTTTGGAATGTTTTGATGTTCTCCAGCACTAAAAGTTTGATTTCTTGGCCCCCTGATTGTAGGGGGTTGATTACACAAAAAATAAAAATTAAGTTTTCTTTTTTCATCATTACTGTGATATATTATTTAATGTTTTCCTAAAGTGTGGCTGGAGAAATGACTTAGTGGTTAAAAGCACTGACTGCTCTTGCTGATGACTTGGGTTTGATTCTCAGCACCCACATGGTGGCTAGCAATCATCTGCATCTCTATTTCCAGGGGATCCTCCCCGGATTTTGCAGGACACAGGTGCACTTAAATATATGCAGGCGATACAGTTATATACATAAAATAAAAATAATAAATACAATGTTAAAAATATTTTTCTAAAGAAAAAAAATTAATGTATTTTAATGTGTGGTTGCATGACCTATAGACTACTTATAACATAGACTACAGTGATGTCATCATCTCTTGCTGTAGAATGGCTGTAATTGTCCTAAGAAGGAATGTTGGTCAATGACTTATTTGAAGTCTGTGAGCCCTTCAAAGATTCAGTGGCTTTCCTGATGGGATTGAAGGCTCACTGTGTAATTGAAGTGGTCTCTGTCCAGGCATCTGGGTTTTGAAACTACAGTGAGGAATCAAGTAGAGGAAACCTCAAAGTCTGGTGAACCATGAGAGTCAAAGGGGAAGCCTTCCTGAGAGGCTATTGTTCTAATGGCAGTTCCATCCTTTCATTCCAGTAGTCACTGATAGGCACTTCTTGAATTTTAAAAATGCATCAGTTTGTTTTCTGTGTACCCTGTTTTCCAATGTTTAGTTCTTACTAAGAAATTATATATACTAACCTAGGAATATCTTTTAAAATTATTTTATTGATTCTTTGAGAATTTCATATGGTCACATTCAGAACCCCTCTCTTATGGCCTCTCCACCCTCTTACCCCCACTTCATGTTCTTTATTATTATTTTTTAAAAGTCTAATAAGTCTAATCTGTGTTCCCTAAATACTCTTGGGTATGGGCTGTACCCTGATGTATAGTCAATCTATGAAGCTAAAGAAAATAGACTATATCTTTAAAGAAAATTGACTCTTCCTCTTCTGGCCACTATCAGTTGACCAAAAGACCCTCAGTGAGTGATAGGGCTTCTTGCCCACCTTCCCCATCCTCAGCATAGGGATGCCTTAGAGTATGCCGTGCACTTCACGTTTAGGGAGTATTGACCGAGGCATTGTCAGCACTTCTGTGTGAGAAGCACCTATTTATCCAGAGAGATTTTCATGCAGAATGGCCTTCTCATGAAGTTTGAAAGGGCAGAAATTAAATTTCATAGTTTCCTTACTATTTGATACTGGCTCTTTTAACACTTCAGGCATAAAAGGGAGCTGCCTTTCCAAAAGAAAATGTGCTGTTTACCTCAAATCACCTGTATCTGTTACCTGTCACCAGGGAAACTTCTCAGAGCAGTGATTCTCACTTCAGCCAGTTATGGTCAGCATCACTTGTGTCCTCTCCTTAGGTCTCATGCAGACTTGCCATCAGAAATCTTGGAGGTTCCACTGCACATTCTCAGTGATTTTTGCAATAATTCTGATGTATATTAGAGTTTAAGATGCTCATTTAATCAGAGGGCCAGTTCATTTTAGCTAGAATGCATCACATAGTTGCAATCAGCAATGATATTAAAGTAATTATGAATATTAGTCCACTATTGAAAGAACAGTTACTATTAGTACATTAAGTTCTCCTAAGATGAATTTAAGCATATTTCAAGTGTGCAATTTGCCTGATTTATGCATATGAATGCTTTTCCCAGCTTCCATTTCTGGTTTCTTTATTTACTGCCACTATCACATCTGTTAAGGAAGTTGTGAAAAAATTAAAGAATTTTAGGCAATTTGCAATTTCTGAAGCAGAAAGATAGAAAATAACTGAAAAATGAAAACAGAGCAGTATGCAGATAACTATGCAGCCCACATCAGAAGAGGATAGCTTTCCATTCCACTGTACTCTCTGTCTTAAGATGTTATGGTTTGAATGTCAAATGTCCCCCAAAGGCTCCTGTGTTGAAGGGATTATTCTCAACTAGTGGCATTGTTGGAGGTATTGTTACCTTCAGGAAGTGGACCTAGTGCAAGCTGTACCAGGTAGCTGTGCCCAAGAAGAGGATACTGGGACCTCAGTCTCACCCTCTCTCTTTTTTGGTTTTTGGCTTTCATGAGCTGATCAGCTTCCCTGTGTATTTCCTGCTACAGCCTCAGAACATTACAGTCAAGTGACCAGGGACTAACACTTCTGAAACTATGAGCCCAGATAAATAATTTCTCATAAACAGATTATCTCAAGATAATCCCTCCTGATTATCCCTCACACAGACATTCATATATTCAAAGAGTGAGCAAAAGATGACATTAAAAATGGAATCATGTACACAGTCCTAGCACACAGTGGAGGGTGTTCAACTAAAGTGCAGGGTGAACTGTTGGATTGTAAGTGGCCAGCTGCCTCTTTGTGAAATCTTAACCTCTACAGGAGGTTCATTAATCCATTCAGAGAATACCACTTGCATGAAGAAGGCTTTGCTGACCACTACAACACTCCTAATCCTTGTAGAGCTCACTCTAAGTAGGGAAGAACATATGTGTTATATTATATCAGTGCTTTTGGAGAATAAAAACACACAGGAAACTAAGGAGTTGTGATTTTATAAAGAGAGTTGATACCAAGAAGAATAGTCAGACAGAAGACTGAATGAAGAAAGAAATTATTCCATTCAGACAAAACCAAATGTGTGCTAAGGAGAGCTGGCAGCATGGGAAGGAACTCTTGTCATCTGAGGGATACCTGAGGCGTATTTAACCTGGAAGGCAGAGGACAGTGTTAGCTGCTGTCAAGCACTTGAAGCATGGTCTTGGGGTGCATTTAGGTTTTCTTGTTATTACAGAGGTCAGAACTGGTTGAGAGAATGACATCTCCAGAGAGAGTGTGCCACCTTGAAATGAAGAGCTTTCCAGAAGTTAGTCCTGACCTTGGTTTATTCAGAATACAGTCTTACTTTCTCCAACCTCCAAGGAGGTTGATATAGGATGTCATCTCTCCAGTGATAGTAAGGGAATTCAAGCTTTGGAAAGATGATTGCATTTATAACCTCAAGGTCCCACAGTTTGGAGAATCAGAATCCAGGATTAAAAAAAAAAAAAAAACAATTCTATTGTTATTCCATCCATAGTTGCCATCTGCTGGAAAAAATAAATAACTACAAGGTATAAACTACAAAATCCATTCAACAAATATTGATTGAAAGGTACAGTACGCTAGGGAAATTTAACAAGTTTGGGGTTCATTTTTCTTTAACTTAACAGAATATTTGCTTTTAAAATTGATTTACTTCATGGAACTTATGTTTCTAATTTTGATTTTGGAAACTTCTCAGCTGCAGTTCCTTGGGTTATCAAGAGTAAATAAAAGTTCACACTTTATAAGCCAAGGATTTGAGAAGGTAGTAATACATTTTCTGGTGTCCTGGTAATATTGCAGAAAACACCATGATTTGGCCTATAGAAATATCTTCTCCAATTTCTGTGTCAACATTGATACATCAATCAACTTCTCAAAGAAAATTTTCTTGAGACATTGAATCTGCAGCAAAGGATCAGTATTTATAGATTTTATAATTTATTGTGAAATATATTATAAATATAAAATTATGAATTTGACTCACTCAACAAAAGGAATTGGACTGATAATGAGGACAGGTAAGTGAAAGAACATAGGAGTAGAATGTTATTTTCAGAATCTAGATCATAGGTATATGCCTGCTTAAAAGTATTCATTTTTCTCTATAATTGAGCTTTTTCATAATAAAATATTGGTAGAATTTGGATGGCATGGCCATCTCATATCACCTATGAAGTATTTTCCATTGCAGAGTAAGAATACTTTCTTGGACCACAGATCACATTTTGGAGTAGCTCTGACCTTATAAGACTTATTTGAGGGCACAGTTGATCTTCCACATCTGTGTATTTGCATCCATTGTTTCAAGCAAGTGTGGATTGAAAAATATGGGAAAAATTATATTTTTTTTGATTCTCTACAGTATCTTATCTGTGCAATTCTTATAAGTATTCCTAAAACAGTAGGGTAGAACAACTGTTTACATGGTGTTTACATTGTAATATGCGTTACAAGTAGAGATGATCAATAACATACAGATGGGTATGTATCAAATATATCAAAATAGCACCCCATTTATGGAAGGAACTTGAACATCTGCAGATTTCGGTGTTTCTCAGGGATCTTTGTAACCGGTGTTCTCTGGGTACCAAGGGATACCTATGTTATGTAATAAAAAAATACCATTTATTAAACCATATCTTGAGATCTTGGGTCTTCTAATGCACTTCAAGTTTCTATTTCCCAGATGATATCAGAAGTAGAGTGGCACAGAGGTTCAAGTGCAAATTAAGTGAAGAAGATTGAACAATTGAATTTAGAGCACAGTACAGGTGTAAGGCTAAAGGGGGGTGACATTTAAATCATTTAATTTCAGGTAAAAGAAAGCATTTTAAAGATGTATTGAATATTATGAGACTCCAAAAGTAATGTGCTATATTTAAACCTTATAATACGCCCAGAATACATAATCTGCATCTTTACAATGAAGACAACCAAAGTAACTCTTTTCTTCACAGAACAGGCAAAAGAATGTAGCCCAGTCCAGAAGGGTTCAGTCTTTTCCATCACCCCATGAAACATGGAGTCAGATGTGGGTAGAATGCTGGGATGGCCTAGGTACATATTATCCAGTCTCACCTTACGTCTGAATACAGGAGCTTTTCTTTAGAAATCCACATTTACCATGCCCCATGCTGTTGCTACCCTTTTCACTGTAAATACTTAACTCTTCTTTTTTTTAAGGGTCTCAATTGTTGTACAGTGTCACATGGATTGAAAGTAGAGGTCGTGCCCAGTGAACCTACTCTTTTGTATTTGTACATACATCAAGTGCTTTGAAATACTGTATTTCAGTCTCGGTAGTTAGAAGGTTAAAGTGCATTTGTCATTGACTGGGAAGACTGAAGGGAAGCAATCAGTAAGGTACAAATACCTATTAAGGATGACTAAGGGATTTAGGATTTCCAATTAAGTCACACAGAGGAAAGCTTTAGAACAACTTCATAGCATTGATATCATAGGAGTACCATATTTATTTTTTAAAGGTTTATATATTTGTAATCACATCATTCTTCATTTGGATCAGGACTCATCTCAGTCCCTTTAACAGAATTTGACAAAATTCTGGCAGTTTGGGCTTTACATTTGTTCCAGAAATTTAGATTCAATACATGGGAGTTAGATTAATTCTAGGGAAGGGTCTTTTGAGATCAACTGTTTCCAGGTTACTGATCAAAGCTTAGATCTATCCTTTATCTAAATTTATGTCTTTAAGTGAAGGAGATTACTTTCTGTCAGTTTTAAATTGATTTCTTCACATTTGATAAGGAACAGGATTGGTTAAATCTGCAGTTTCCAAACCTTTAGGGTTAACAGATCAGTTAAAACTTAATATTAATCTCAATCTCAATCTCTCTCTCTGTCTCTCTCTCTCTGTCTGTCTGTCTCTCTCTCTCTCTCTCTCTCTCTGTATGTGTGTGTGTTCATGTGCATGGGTCTTCCTCTCTTCAGCCCTCCCTCCCTTCCTCCTCAGTGGGTTCTATAACAACCATTCACTACAAGTGCCTTTATATAGCAAAGAAGTGAGTTGTTTTGCTCTAGTTTTTGATGTATTAAATAGATTCAGCCTCTGTGCTTTTCCTAGCTAAAATCAAGATCTGATTATAAGTTGTAGGGACCAGTCTCAGTATTTATCAAGCACATATAGTTTGTGTACCTGTTTGCCGTACTATAGGCAAGGAGACACATCATTGTTCCTGTGAATGTCTGGTATTGTTCACAATACTCCAAACATAATTTACCTTACATATTTATTGAGCACATAGATGAAGTATTAAGGATGGAGCATGTGAAGAGTGTTGGGGACCACACAAGTGTTTCTTTTCTTCGAAGAGAAAATGTGTTCTCTGGAACCAATGGAGGAGAAGACTGGAAAGATAGGTTAGACCAGTGTTGAATGAATGGAGAAACTGAAACCATTTGGTATTTTGTATATTGGAAAAATAAAAATTGTTTTATTTTTAGTGACACTAGATTCACCATTGTCACAAAATTCATGAATTGATGACATCTGAAAAATAATTCTGAAGAAAAGTTCTCTGTTTGATTCTTCAAGGACAATATGGATGAAGGGACTCACAAGACAATATTTTATTTGGCATCAAAAAGAATAGGCATCTCATAAGTGGGACTCATACTTTCTCAGAATTTTCTTGCCTGAAGACATGTTTGGCAGCCTTCTCAGGAACCATCTCATAGATAGCCACAATGATTGGCAAGAAGACAATGTTTTTCTTGTCATTCTGAAATCCACTTGAACAAAAGAAAGCAATGTATGGTTCACATCAGCAGCACTGTGTGTATAATGTGTATGTCTGTATAAAAGTGTGTTTGAAGTCTTATTTGGACAGCTGAGCAGACTCAGCCTTTGAAAACAGAGTTCTTATAGCCATTATGTCCCAGTTATTAGTTCCCCAGTACTTTGTTAAGGGATTCAGTGACGTCTTCAGTATGTAAGTCAAGTAGATGAATGGAAGAGTAGCAGTTTGGGATACTCAGGGGGCTTTGTATAATTTAAAAATCAGTAATATGTGGAGAAATGTAATGCCCATAGCATGTTAAAAGTTTTCAGGTGACACCCTGGCTTTAATGGTTGTGTGGCATTTTCACAAGAAGGTCACTGATTGGCAATTACACATATTGTCCAATACTCAACAGCTACCTGGGGTATACTGTGGAGTAGTATAAGTAGGAGAAATTACTTAAGGAGTATTGTTATTGAGTCCAAAGACCAAGTTTCCACTCATTTTTTTCCTGAAAGTTGTATGTCTTTGGTTTAGTGCCTTTTCAACATAAATCACTTAATCTATAACAGAAAATTATAATTCAGAAAATAGTGATTGTGATAGTTGAAGGAGATCATACTCAAAAATCTCTAGAGAGACAGAGTTTCTGTCCATTAGTAGATTTGTTAATATACTTAGTTTCCATGGCGGCCTCCCACAGGGCACTTTCCTGGTCTTCCAGACAGAATTTTACAAAAAAAATTTAAGTTGCAGAGCAGAAAGCTAGTATGTAGGAATCCTGAGTTAGTTACTTTTCTTTCCTGTGATAAAACAGCATAACCAGGGCAACTTAGAGAATGAGGAGTTTATTCAGCTTAATGTTCCAGAAGGATAAGAGTACATCGTGGTGGCGAAATGTGACAACAGGAGGCAGCTGGAGCAGAAAGCCCTGGGCTCACATCTTCAGGTATGTGCAGGAAGCAAAGCAAAACTGGAAAAAGTGTGTATTCTCAAAACCCGCCCTCAGGGATGTACTTCCTTCAGCAAGGCTGCACCTTCTACATCTCCACAAGCAGCACTCTGAACTGGGGACCAAGTGTTCAAATACTTAAAGCCTATGTGGGATGATTCCAGTGAAACCCCCACAAACCCCAAGACTGGAGATAAGTTCTACAGCCTACCTTGACATGTAGCCATAGTTTGCATGCCTTTAACTTGATAGCTCTTGTGAAAGGACATAGAGTTAAGATACTTGACATTTAATGAGACTTAAGCCATCAGTGTTACACAGTATCATAACTGCCAATCCCTGAAAAAATTTTAACAAAGACTATCATTCCTTCGATAAGAATAGCACAGACTATTGGAATCACTACATAATTTAATTATTAGACTATAGTTTTTGCTTTCCCAACAAAAATGAGTTTCACTCTTCCCTTGGGATGCCACTCCTTGCATGGTGTTTCCATCCATCGGACATATTTCATCTTGTCCAATTCAAATGGATGATTTCATTGTCTTACACTTCTTCCTTATAAGCATATTGTGGAAAATCTTACTAATTATGTAATGGGAATCTCTGTTTTCAGTCAGGCACCAGGAATAGGGTGGAAAATCACAGCTGTAATTCCTGCTGCAGTGGATACAGGGGTGATCTCACCAAAGCCTGCGCACCAGGCAGCAGTTTTCTCAGGATTTATAGACAGTCCAATGTCATTCCAGACCCACTCTGTTCATTGATGAGCTTGAATTCTTGCCTATGTGACTAGAGACCAGGGGCTTCTAACTTATGTGCCAAGGGACCATGAGTTGTCATTCTAAGCAAGAGGTGTGTTTACAGAAACAGAAGCAAAGGGTAGAAAAGCCATTTCATAAATAAGCAGCAGGGGGAACTTACTCTAGGTTTTATAATTTAATCTTAGTTTTCTTCTCCAGTGGGTTCACAGCCTTAAAGTCTGCTTTATTTCGGTAAGTGCCTTCCTTGCCTCGTTACTCCAGTGCTTTCTTGTTATCTCTGGCATCAGATTGTATCATACACCTGCCTTCTACTGCTCTTTCAGCTCTGCACTCCACGCTGTTGATCAGCTCCTTCTGTTCTGGAAACTAGGCACCCCCACCATTTTGTATAACACCATTTTATTGTAATTCTTCCCCTCTCTGCATTACTGTTCCCATTGTCATGGACAAGGCCCATGCTTTCTTCTCTAAGAATATAGTGATGCAGCAGTATACCTTACTGACTTAATATGTATTTTAATTATAGACCAGCACAGACAAAGGAACTAGGTCATCTGTTTAATCATTCGTACTGCTCACTCACTGCTTACTTCATTCAGTAGATATTTTTGTTTTGTTTTGTTTGTTTTTTGAGACTTGGTCTTGCTATAGCCCCGGCTGGCCTGGAAACAGCTATGTAGACCAGGTTGGTCTTGAACTCAGAGATCTGCCTGTCTCTCTGCCTCCCGAGTGCTAGGACTAAAGGGATGTACTACTTTCCCCAGCTCAATAGATATTTTGTGTTTGCTGTGTGCTTGGCCTGATGCTTAGGTATTTCAGATGGTATTGACCTGAAGAGGTCAAGAAGAAGGCATTGGATTCCCTGGAACTGGAGTTAAAGACAGTTGTTAGCTTCTATGTGGGTGCTGGGAACTGAGCCCGGGTCCTCTATAAGAGCAGCCAGGGCTCTTAATCACTAAGTCATCTCTCCAGCCCCTTAACCAGTTAAAAAAAAGTTAGTAGGCTATAGGGGACCCAGGTTCAGTTCCCAGCACCCACATGGAGGCTAAAACATGTCCTTAGCTACGGTTCCAGGGGATACATTGCCCTCATGAACTCCAAGGGCATTGCATGACACAGGGTACCTACCTTCTTCCTCATGTAAGACTCTCTAGGCACATGCCTATATGTCAAAACTCTTTGCTCTCAGTTGCTACATGTTTACCAATCTCCTGGTGTCTCTCCTGGAGCATCCATATCTTAGGAAACCTGTAGTTAGATTCATGTCTAATCTTCTTTATCCTTGGAGAGTTAAGAAGCTTTGGGTAGTCATTATTTCAACAAACTCTTATTAGAGTCTTAGTAAGTGATAGGCTCTGTGTTAGACACTCGTTAGCAAACAAAACAAGGTCAACCCTGCTGGTTCTTATCTTTTACTTTGGGAAGACAGATAATCAATAGATGTCAGATGGTGTTTTGTGCAAAAATATAAAAATAGAGGGCAAGATAAGAGGGTAAAGGATGATGAATAGGTGGTAGAGGAGGACAGGACTTCTTCTGAGATGACTGTACTGAGACCCAAGTGAAGTAAGAGGATAAATCATGTGCATATGCGAGTCTATGAGACATATCTGTGGCTTTACGTCAAGGCATCTTGGAAAATATCAGCATACAACCAACACATTATTATCTGATCTTTGCCCCTGCGAGACTCTGAAAGCATTCTACCGTGGTGTTTCTGCTTAGAGTTTTGTAGAGGGTTGGGATAAAGCTGTCACTTGAGACTGCAGATACCTCAAGGATCAGTGGGAACTGAAGAATTAGCTTTCCAGATTTTTGACATGGTTCTGGATAGACTTCTGTTCATTAAAGGCTATTAGACTGAGGGACTTGGGTCTTTGCTTCACTGTAACTTGCTTCCCACAGGGTGTATGTTGAAAGACCAACAGCAAAAACCGAGTGCCACAGTCTGTTATAACCTAATCTCCGAAGTGACCCAGCACTGATTGCTTTTCTAGGTCTTTGCTATCACCGGCTCTCCTTTCTTACTGCTGGAGTGCAGTTTCCCAGCCTTGTCTTCTCTGCTTCTCTCTCATTTCCTTTTCCATTCAAGTTCCCTAAAAGCACTATTTGTATATAACTGTATTGGCTGCATGTATGAAAGTGCACTTGTGTTTTGCAGTGGCCATGGAAGTCAGCAGAGGGTATTGAATCCCCTGGAACTAGAGTTATGGATGATTGTTAGCTGTTATGTGGGTGCTGGGAATCAAACCTGGGTCCTCTGCAAGAATAACCGGGACTCTTAACTACTGAGCCATCTCTCTAGTGCCTCATTTGATCTATTTTTTTTCTTGTGAACTCTGGTTCTTCTTGCTTCCTATCTTGGGACTGTCTTGCCCCTTAACTACTAGGATACCTGTATTTTGCCTTCTGCCCCTCTAGTACTTCTATCCTCTACTTGATTCATTTTTGTATTTTCATTCTATTTGATTGAAAATGATTTAAATGTAGATACTTTTCAAGAGTTTGTTCTTGACTATATTTTTGCCAGACTTATTCCTGACCATTACCCAGACTAAATTAATTACCCACGACACTTGCAACATCTACTGCTATATTGAAATATAATTATGTATGTTCACACATGTTTTTTTCAGGCTTATTATTTATTTTGACTTTTGGAGTCCAAATATGCCTGTAGAATATGAAAATTCATATTTGCCAAGCCCTAGTTTCCATTTGTAAATCATCAAGATGTTCTATATTGTATCTCCCTTTCCTTCCTGTCTTGCCTTTCTCGATCTCATGGGCCTTCTCCTACTTCATTCAGTCTGTCTTCTTTTGACCACAGGTGTCTGCATCCCTGCTCCAGCAGCTTGTCACCTGTCCTTGATGCTGGTACCAGCTGTTTGTCTGAAATGCACTTCTCTCAATGTTTTTAATACTAGGTCATCTAGCCACCATTGTTCCTGGATTAGTTAGGGTTTTCTTGAAGATCAGAACTGATTAAAATGAATGCATATTACAAAGGAGCACGGGTTAATTTTGTTTACATGATGTGGGATGGGTAGTCCAGCAATGACTGTTTGTGTACCAGAGGGGTTTGAGAACCTGGTAGCTGCTCAGCTCATGAGGCTTGCTACACCAGAAGTCTAGTCTAACACTGAAGGTCTGGGGAATTCTTAGGGAGCTGCTGGTCGAGTCCGTGTTGGAAGGCTGAAGAAGCTAGGTTCTCATGTCAGTGAAGGGATGGCAGCCGCAGTGGTCGCAGCACAGGTGGATGTACTTACTAAGAAGAGTGAAAGCAGGCACGCAAAATTGGCACTGGTTTTCCACCAAACTCTTAAAAAGAGAGGCATATTTATCTTTATGTTTTTGAGTATTTGCTTGCATGTATGTCTATATACTACATGCGTGCCTGATGCCCACAGAGGTTAGAAGAGGGTGTCAGAAAAGAAAAAAAAAAAAGAAAACAAAGCAGTATCTTGGGAATAAACCTGACCAAAGGCATTAAAGATCTCTAGAATGAAAATTTTGGATCTTTAAAGTAAGAGATTGATGAGGACATGAGAAGATGGAAGGACCTCCCATACTAATAGACTGAAAGAATCAACATTGTGAAAATGACCATCCTACCAAAAGCAATATATAGATTCAGTGCAATCCCAATCAAAATTCCCATAACATTCTTTACAGAATTTGAAAAAAAATCCTAAAATTCATATAGAATCAAAAAAGACAGTGGAGAGCCAAAGTACCCTGAGTGCAGAGAGCAGTGCAGGAAGACTTACTATAGCAGATTTTAAACTATATTACAGAGCTCTAGTCATAAATACAGCATGGTATTGGTGCAGAAATAGACCCATAGAGCCATGCCTATAGCTGAAGACTCAAACATAAGTACTTGCAGTTGCAGCCACCTGATTTTTGACAAGGGGCCAAGAATACTCACTGGAGAAAAGATAGCATCTTCACCAAATGGTGCTGACAAAACTGGATCTCCTCCTGTTGAAGAATGACACTGAACCCTTATCTTTCACGTCCAAAAGTCAACTCCAAAAGACTCAAAGACCTCAGTGTGAAACATGAAACTCTGAAAATGTTAGAAGAAAATTTTGACCGCAACCTACCGATAGAGGATTGTATGGGAGGACTTTCTAAATCAGACAGAAGTTTCTCAGGAATTAACTCAGTAATCAACAAGTGGGGCCTCATTAAACTAAAAAGCTTCTGTACATCAAAAAGAAACCAAGGAAGTGAAGAGAAAACCCACAGAGTGGGAGAAAATTGTCACCAGTGACACATCTGACAGAGGATCAACATCCAGAATTTATAAAGAACTCAAAGAATCAAGAAAACAAGTGATCCAATTAAAAGATGGGCCAAGGATCTGAGAAGAGAGTTCTCAAAAGAATAAAGATGGCTAAGAAACATTTTTAAAAGTGTTCAACATCTTTAATAGTTAGGGAAATGCAAATGAAAACCAACCACTTTAATATTTCATCTTACCCCAGTCAGATTGACTAAGATTAAGAGAACAACTGATATCAAATGCAGGAGAGGGTGTGGGAAAAGAGGAACGTTTATTCACTGCTGGTCGGATTTTAAACTAATTCAACTCCTATGGAAAGCAGTATGGACAACTCTTAAAAAACTAAAAATCAAGCTACCATTTAACCTTGTCATACTACTCGTTGGTATATACCCAAAGGATTCATCCTATTGGAGAGATACTTGTACATCCAGGTAAATTTTGCTACTCTTTTCACAATAGCTAAGGGATTAAAGCAGCCTAAGTGTCCCTTAACTGATGAATGGATAATGAAAATATGGCACATTTATACAATGGAGTTCTTCTCAGCTGTAAGAAAAGACGAAATCATGACATTTTTAGGTAAATGGATGGAACTAGAAATTGTTATGCTAAGTGAAATAACACAGAATCAGAAAAACAAATGACATATGTTTTCTCTCATACATGGATCCTAGTAACAAACCCTAATATTTGAGTATGTATCCTGATGTGACTGTAGAACAGGAAAATGGAAAGAAACCAAGGAGGTGGAGGGAGAGAAGGAACCTGAGAGAGAAGACTAAAAGGACATGGGTGTTACTAAGGGAGAAATAGACGAAAGAGGGGTGTTAAAGGGGAGGGAGAGGGAGGACTAAACCTGGAATACAGGATAAAGGGAAAGAAGGAGCTCAAGAGAGGTGAGGCCTTAGGAGACTGGTATTATCAAGGGAGAAAGTGGGAAAATGGGGACACTTCAAATGGGGAAGTCGTGGAGCATGGAGGGAAGGTTAGAAAAGGAGGGGGGGAGAATAGAAGAGATAAATAATGCCTAGCTAGTGTAAAACACCAGAGGGAATCATATTAGTTTAATAATCTAATGACAAATTCCACATACAATATCTCTACATGAGCCCATTTAGGTAGCTGAAGGCTACATAAGAAGAAACATTGCCAGACAGGAAAAACCTCCTTTTGAGTTGTTGGCTAGAGTGGTCCAAGAGTCTCTCAAAATTACATGGGCTATTGCCACAGCCCTTGATTGCCTCCCAGAACTTGAAGATGAGACCCCATCTCTGAAGGGACCGGATTTGGAACAATGGAGCTGGAACTGCCCTGGAAGCTGCTTCTCCTGAGATCTAGCACTGGTAACTCTGGAGAGCCCTTTGCAAGTAGCCAAGGGAGAACATCAGGCAACGGTCTAATGACCAGATAATCACATTGATGATTGGTACAGCATTTGACCAGTGCAGTAGAGGCACTTTTATCTTGAGGCCGATCAGCAGCTACCTAATTGGACTTAAAGCTCACTCAATGAGAGGAAACTCCTGTGTGGTACTATAATCATAGACAAATAAATACACATGGCTGAAGAGGTCACAGATCTTATAGAAATCCCCAAGGCTGTCATATCCCTAGGCTAATATAACTGTAAATATAAATACAAAATATGTACTTATATTTACAGCCAAGCATTGCAGTCATCACTCATCAAAGAATCCTCCTTTGTTCCAGCAGAGATGACTACAGAGTACCACAGCTGGTCACACACAGACATAGTCTGTAAATTGCTCATGCCTAAGCAGTACATCTACAATGCAGCTCATACAGTATAGAACAAAGTGCAAGGAACTCATTAATGAATATCTCAAGTCATTAATGAAACTCCTCATGCAACAAGGGGCCAGTAACTTGAAAGGTCATAAATGACTAAATCATGGAGGTTAGGAATCTGCAGAGTGAGGGTTACAGGACAGGATTCCTATATTAAGTTTCAGTTACCCAGGGCTCAGGGACCTTTGTAGGAGAGTGGGGAGGAGGATTTTAAGAGCCAATTAGGAGGTGCTTGACCATGTGGAAATAGAATCCTGCCGGTTGCCTTGACCTGTTCATAGGAACTTGGCTTGAGTTTTGGCATACTCAAGACACAGGAAAACTCAAGCAGATTGAAACCCTCCTTAGAACTTGAGAAATGAATAGCATACCCCAACCTTTGCTTAAGAAATTTTGGCAACCTATTACTGTTTGGTGAGGATGAGCTAGTCTTCCTAAAGCAGGGGTCTCTGGGTAGGCTGAGTAGACCTCAGTTAATGAACCTGCACTGAGGTCACTTGGGGACATTAGCTTGACACATTAGACCTTAACACAGATGAAAGAATGTATGGATTCCAGTTGGCGGCTATGGGGTTGGTGCCAGTGAGAAAAAAGTTATAAATATTAAGATTGAGATGTTCTGTATGAAACACATAATGATTCAATAAAAATTAAAAAAAAAAAGTTCATTAGTGACTTTGCTTCACAACTGGGTTCACTTAAGGGACCCCAGCTCTTGGGTATTTATTAGCAAGCAGAGAGAAAAAAATAAGAGTTGCTCATGTAGAGTATTAGAAAGCAGCAGCTTTACGATAGTGAGACCATAACTATCACTGATCCTGATTTATCCACAATAAAAATTTCTAAAAGCTGATTGATTCAGTCACATGTTCTCCATAGTATAAGCCTCCTTACATGTGGCATTTCAGTAATTCCTTTCTTATATTAGCAGAGTAACAAACTACATGTTATTGAATAGAAAAATTATAATTCATAAACAAGAGTTGCGCTGGCTACAATGGGTAAATAAAACACTAAAAGAACAGCAGAAATAAGAAACAGAGCCTCTAAAGAAGGGAGGAGTCTAGAAGAGAGCCTCATTCTGCTAGCCCCAGCCCTCAGACAGGATCTGATTGAACCTGTGTCTCAAGGCATAGCAATAAAGTTATTAAATTGCTCTAGCATTGTCCAAATGAAATCTCTTCTGTGGGTTCTGGGAAGAGGTTGTCTACATGGAGCTACTGGCCTATAGAACTCACTGGGCATCTGCAGGTGTGGATGATACTCTGGAAGAACACACTTGAGAATCTGAAACAGAACTGCCCCTAGTGAGTGCCCCAGACTACAAGTGACAACTGCAGTCCCCTCTCCACAGTTCACCTCCTCTCGCACACACTACTGATACTGCTTAATATGTCTAAACCTCACAGCTTGGATCCAACCTCTCAGTTGCTGAGCTTCTATATATGCAATTTAACAGTGACAGTAGAAATTATATGTATCATATCACATATCATACAGTTAAAATTTAGTGTATGTAGTATAATACGATTACTTGCAGTATACTTGATATCATGGTATAATTACGTGATTTTTATATGTACTGTATTAATACAAAATTTCTGTTCACTGCCACTGCCCAATGAGATAAGTAGTGTTAGATGAGAATA
Source organism: Eospalax fontanierii (assembly GCA_035773235.1). NCBI lineage: Eukaryota > Metazoa > Chordata > Mammalia > Rodentia > Spalacidae > Eospalax > Eospalax fontanierii. The sequence goes on along the minus strand of CM069528.1, from coordinate 80,502,279 downwards.
AGAAGAGAACTAAACACATCCCTATGAGGTCTCATGTAATTCATTCCTAGACAAAGTATATTGTTAAATATCTTGGTAGCATCCTCTCTGACTTACAGTTATTAAATGCATTATTATGTTTTCTCCTTTTTAATTTAGAAACATGTGTTTCACTTTGTATCCAAGGTTAGCCTAGAACTCACTGTGTAACTGCGCTTGAACTGCTGATCCTCCTGCCTTAGCTTTCCATTCCTAGGATTACAGGTTTAAGCTACCTACTTTTCTTATACCTGTTGAGAAATAATTTGTGTAGGCTTTGAGTTACAAAACCAAGATATAGACTTTCCAATAGTAAGTAACTGATCCAGAGCTGGTAAAGAGATAGAAAACATTGTGTGTATGTATTATGTACATGGTTCCCTAAGGGAGAAGTTACTAACACACCAGCACCTGATTCAAACAAACAAAATATTTGAATGCTATTTACTGGGATAAGAAACAAAACTATTTTGTTGAATGATGTCAAAAGTAGATTATTATAAGCAGTTGAGAAAGCCATGAGGTCAGATGAATGTGTATGGGAGGTTTTAGAACAAGTGAGTCTACCTTGACTTGTGTGAGACATATGTCTAGCTGGTTCACACATAGGTGTGGTAGGGACCCTAACTTGGGATTGCTTGCTTCAACCTTATGAGTCAATCCTTAGGACAAAACTTGACCCTTTGGGAGCTGGAGAGATGGCTCAGTAGTTAAGAATGCTTGCTGTGCAATCATAAGGACCAACGTTTGGATCTCAGCGCCCATGTAACTAGCCAGGTGAGCCATGCATGCCTGTATGCCCAGATCTGAGGTTGGACAGAGACAGGAGGAACACTGGATAATGCTGGCTTCCAGCCTAGCCAAGAAAACATAAGCCCAGGGTTTAAGGAGAAGATGGAAACTGGTAGAGGAAGACACCCAACGCCCTGTTCTGGTCTAGACATGTGCACAGATATACCTGTCACACACATGTGCAAATGAATATTTATATTGACATTTTTGTTCTATGAGCTTAGAAATGGATTTCAGTACATGATATCCCTTCTATAAGAATCTTGTGTCATTATGGAAAGAAAACTGGAACAGAAGCAGTGCCATGTGATCTGTATGAGATTCATAGGCATATGGATGATGAAGTAGTTGCGCAATGAATCTGCACTCCTGTTTAGATTTATAACATTGAAAAAATAAAGTTTTAAACCAAACCTGTGTTTCTTCAAAATACAACATTGCTACATGTCTGTTCCTGTGTGTTTCATGGACGCTTCTTGTAGTTATCATTTGTTGTTCCTTAGTTGATTATCCTATCCTGTAGTGATGGCTACTTAGATGTGGCAGGATCTTAGAGGTGTTTTCCCCATAGTATTCATTCTTTGTAGCTATGAGAAGAGTTTGAGTAGTTGAGGAGTTGATGAAATCAGAGGAGGCAAACATCCTGTTACCTGTTTCATGAAGTTAATTCCTATTAACAGTTCCACATGACGTTTACTGACTTGAATGGTTTGACTACAAACTGTTGGCTTCCAAATCCTCACTCAAGTAATACGAGACACTCCTCAAAGGTTAAAGAGTTTTAAACATTAGAAGCTGGAAAGTTCAAGGTGAAAATGCCAGCAGGTTTTATGTGTGGTGAAGGTTTTTTTCTTGTTCTAGACAATTGCCTTCAGCTGTGTCCTTACCTCATAGAAACTTAATGAAGAAACCTACAGCCCTTTTTGAAGGCTACTGTTCACAGAGACTCCTCCTTAAAGAAGTCATCTACAGAAGTGTCTTTGTTCTTCAGGTGGGGGACATGGTGAAGAATAGGCCATCTCACAGATTCCTCAAGATGAACTACCCATTGCCTCTCTCAGCATTTCAACAGATTAGAAATATTTGAGAAGTCTGCCATGTCATGAGTTATTATATATTACAGTATATGTGTGTTATAAAAGAATTTGAACTATGGTAGGGTATTAGGTGCCCTTAATCTTTACTTTATTGATCAAAAAGCATAGATGCAAGTGATTACATCTAATTGTAACTATGTTTGGTTTTGTTTTTCAGGTTTTTCTAAAGAGTGACCGAGTGGCCAGAATGGTTCAGAGTGGAGGGTGTTCTGCTAATGATTTCAGAGAGGTGTTTAAGAAGAACATAGAAAAACGTGTGCGCAGCTTGCCAGAAATAGATGGCTTGAGCAAAGAGACAGTACTGAGCTCATGGATAGCCAAATACGATGCCATTTACAGGGGCGAAGAAGACTTGTGCAAACAACCAAACAGGATGACCCTAAGTGCCGTGTCTGAGCTTATTCTGAGCAAGGAACAACTTTACGAAATGTTCCAGCAGATCCTGGGTATTAAAAAGCTAGAACACCAGCTCCTCTACAATGCATGCCAGGTAAGGACTTCCCATTCTTGTGTCTGATGCAGGGATCGAACACCATGTGATTATAAATCTATGAAGAAATACTTTACATTCTGCAAGCTATTTCATTGAAGTAGAGTGGAATTCCATTTTAATAAATCAAATAGTGATGCTTGATATAAGTATTTAATTGTGTAAGAAGAATGTCAGTAACGAGTGCTCCCACATACCCATTTTAGAACGTTGGGTTTGTGCCTATTGGGAATATATGGGACAGATTCTGAATAGCAAAATGACAATCATCTGTTGCCTAAACAACTTTCACAGTTTATAATGAGCAGGTGCATCTCACTGCAAAATAATATTGTCATAAAGATATGATGCCAGTCTTCAGAGTTTTATGGAAGTAATTAAAATTTCAAAGTTTTTCTTTAGCTCATCCAGAAAGAAATGAATTGAAGATGATTGTTAAACTATAATTTAGAGAGATGACAGCTTATAATATATTTTTTCTTAAGATGTTATTCAAGTCATGCATATGAAAAATTGAATAAAATCTCCTATCATGCTTTTCATTTTTAGACTATATGATTTATCTAATAATGGATTCCTTAGGTATTTGCAGTTTTTGCTTATCTCACTCTGCTTTACTATACAATTTAAAATTAACAAAATTCTGCCATTTTAAAATTTATTAAGAAATTCACTTCTGCATATGTTTATTCTTAACATTTTTGCAAATCTCTTAATTTCTGCATCCTATTCATGTTCTTTACTTTGCATCACTGGTTAGATGAATAAATTAAGAATTAACTAATAAGCCAGATGTCACCTTAACCCCGTGAACAATTCATACATTCAGTGTAATTGTCTTCACTGTGTCATTAAACCAGATGTTGGCTTGATAATAATGGAGAAAGACTATAAAGTCACAAGTTTACGTTCTAACAGATATGCAGCTACGAATTTGCATTTATTGATGAAAATAGTAGTTCTTTTGTAGAGTTAATGTTGATGATCATCATTCAGTAGTAAAACTGAGATTCAGATATTCAGTAGATATTTAGTCAGAATTTATCCATCAAAGGTTTCACTAGGTGTTAAAGAAAACAAACCAAGAAAAATAAAATATTTGTTCTTCTTGTTCCAAACTGAGCAGAGGAGCTAGACCTCAAATAAATTACTTATTTATTCAAAAAAATTTTTGAGATAGGGTCTCATAATGTAACCCTGGTTGGCCTGAAACTCTCCATATAAAACAAGCTACCCTTGAACTCATAGATATCCACATGCCCATGCCTTCTGAATACTGGGATCAAAGGCTTGTACCACCACACCTAATTTACATATTTAAATTTATATTACAGATGGTGGCGTTATGAAATAAATTCCTGTGTACCTATAGGTGTATGATTATTAACTCAAAATTGGCCCTTTGATACTTTTTAAAAAATTCTTTTATGATCTATAATTTCCTCTTACATGACTGCAACATAAAATACTTTTCAAATTACCAACACAATAGTGAATTTATTTTTCTTTCAGTAATATCAGAATGTGCCCCATGTATTTTGAACTCTAATATATGTTTCTTAGAACTCTTCTGTCTTCTTGTAGAACTGAATCCTTTATCATGATATTCCTCTCTACTCTTGGGAATCTTCCTTTCTCTAAAGTCTGCTTTATCTTGAACTACTGAAACTAGCAGAATCTTTCCCTTAATTAGGTTTAGCATAGTGAATATTTTCTCCTGTTGATTTCTAGCATAAATCTTTAGTTTTAAATATATAATTGTGTCTTGAAGATTTAGTATTTTCTTTTCTTTATATCTACTCTGATAACTTTTGTCTTTCAATGCCCGTTCATATTTAAAGTGATTACCGTAGTTGACTTAAATAAAAATGCCTGCAAATGTTACCATTTCCTTTCTATTTTTCTTTGTCTTCCTCCCATTTTCTGCCTTCTATAATTTGAACTAAAGATTTTTTTGGTCATTTCACTTTGTATTTTCCTTTGATATTTCACTTACACATGTTTAGATTTTAAATGTATCTAGCAGCCGCCCTAGGTTATACAAAATGGATTTACATAATCTAAGTCTATCCTGAAGTAACACTAGAGGATTTTAAGCCCAGAACTGCTTCTCTGTAATTCTATAGTCCCCAGTTTTTCCTCCAATCCGGTATTGCATTGGTGATATTTATTTCAGTTATGCTGTTCCATAACCATTGAATATACTATGGCAATTACTGCTCTAAAGAATTAGCTTTTCTATAAAGAATAAGAAAAGAAACAAAGAATTTTTGACTTCAGTTGTTCTTCTCATGTTCTTTTCTGTCTTTATGCACACTCCATTATTTTCCCTATACCGTTTCCTTATCCCTGAAGCACAATCTTTTTCTTAACGTTTCTTACAGAACCAGCCTGCTGATGATACATTCTCCTAAGAAAGTCTTGCATCTCCTACATAATGAAAGGAAGTTCAGTAAACATAGAAAACTGCTTGAGTTTACTTTTTCCTGCCTGAACAGTTCGTGTAGTTTCAGATGAGATGTCTGATGTAGTTCACATCCCGAATCAGCTGTATATAAGGTCTCCCAACCTGCCACATTAGTCCCTTGGCTGTTTTCTCTCTCTCCGATTTGTCTAAGGAAGGTGAATAAAATAAGCATAGTGGAGGGTCTTCTCTCCCTCTTCTTTGGAATTCTCTGAGCTCCCGTTTCTGTTCATCAGTATCCATTATCAGTCTTGGAGTTTCCTGGTACTGTTACTTCAAATATTCCTTCTGTGTCTTCTTAGAGTTCAGTTCTATTTCCTGCCTCCTCCTCCTGTTGATTCTCAACTCTGGGATACTTGGTCCTCGTTCCATTCACCCTCCTAGCTTTTTCTCTCTCTGCATTTCAGGTCGGGATGTTTATATTGACCTATCCTCAAATTTGGTTCTATTTTTTATTTATTCATTTTTTAAATTTTCTGTGTTTGAGTGTTTTGCCTGAATATATGTAAGTGTATTCGTGTCATGCAGTAACCGTGGAGGACATGGGAGAAGAGGGCATTGAATTCCTTGGACCTGGAGTTGTTAGCTATCATATCGGTGCTGGGATTGGATCTGGGGTCTTCTGCAGGACGAGCCCATGCTCTTCACTGCTGAGTCATCTCTCCAGTCAAAGTTTATTGATTCTTAACTCAGCAGCATCATGTTCTCATTTCTGTTACGGTGGTTTTTATTTCTTTAAAATTCTTCCTTGGAGTTTTTTTTTTTTTACTTTTTCCTTTGACATTAATAGCATATTAATAATTATGATTAAAACTCCTTGGTTGATAATTTAATATCTGTATGACTTCTGTGTCTAGTTCAGATGCTTGCTTTGTCCCTTTCAGCTCATTGTTTTTTACCTTTTGGTAAGCCTCCTGTGTTTCTGTTGAAAGCCAGGTGTGCTGTATCACGTGACAGGATCTGCACTAATACGGCTTTAGTGTGAAGGCGATGATAATCTGACTCTGCTTTAGATTGTGCCAGGGTTTTCTGCATCTATAGATATAAGAAGCTTTGAATTCCTCCAGTAGGCTTGTTTGTTTTGTTTTTTTTGTTTTCTGATTTTATTTGGTGGGGCTGGAGAGATGGTTCAGTGGTTAAGGGCACTGGCTGCTCTGGCAGAGGACCTGGGTTTAGTTCCTAGCACTCACATGGCAGCTATTAACTCCAGTTCCAGGGGATATGATCCCCTCTTCTGCCTCTTCTGGCCTTCATGAGCATTACATGCATGTGGTATACTTACATTCAGGCAAACCACTCATGCACATAAAAAGTATTTAAAATTTGTTATGTAGTGAGTTCATACTTGTACTCTCATTTCTCTCTCTCACTCTCAATCTTTCTCTCTCTCTCATCTCTCTCTCTCTGTTGCAATCTCTCTTATCTCCCTCCCATCTCTATCAACTCCATCCATCCTCTGTCTGTAACAGTCCATTTTCCAGAGTCCTGACTTGGTTTTATTTGTGACCCATTTCCTTTAACCAGGTCCATCTGTGTGACTGTCGGATTGCAGGTGTCCACTGAAGCCTGGTGGGGTCGTCAGTGGCTGCACTGAAAGCACTGCTTCTCCCTCTCCCTGAGTCTATCAGCAGGAAATAGTTCAGGGGTGAGGTGTAGAACTCTCTGATCCCCTCCTCTTTCCATGCTTGTTTCTCAGTATCCCTTACCTAAGGGAAGCATTCACAGAGGTTTTCTTAAGTCTCTGTGTGCCCTGATCATTGTGGTTGGCTTATTGTGGTTTCATTTTTGTTTCTTTCGTAGATGAGGGAAGAAAACCATAGTCCTGTGTTATTTTCTTCCTAGAACAGGAATAAGTTTTTTAACATTTCCCTCTGAGAGAATCTTTCCCTTGGTTAAAGAGAAGGATCTGAGAGACTGAACAGAAGCTTTTCCCCTTCATTCCATGGCTCCGTGGGGGTCTTTGGAGATCCTCATCACTTGAAGGAAACCCCAGTGAAGAGGAGACTCCTTTGCCATTGCAGCCTCAGGAGTTTTCAACTTTTAGCAACTTGTCAAAGGTGCTGAATAGGCGAGTGCCCATCCATGTTTGACATCCAGCAACTGTTCTTTCAAATATGAGATCTTTTGACTTTGTATCTTCTTACATTTGAGTTAATGGTTTGACTGCTTATTAGGTCTCTAAGAACTATCTGATTTCCAATGTGTCTGATCTTCCTTTTTAAGAATGCAAGTGATGCTATCCAAGAACTTTATATGTCTAAGCTGAAACTGGAATTTCTCTCCTCAATTGAAAGAAAAGCTAAAGAGTTATTTTTTAAAGTGAAGTAAAAACAAAAAGAAATCAAAATCCTATTCTTGTGATGGAAGAGGTTTTCCTTTGTAATTACAATTATTTCACAGAAATTTTGAAAATAAATTAAGACAAACGAGATTCTTTTACTTTCCTTCAGAGGGGTGTGTGTGTGTGTGTGTGTGTGTGTGTGTGTGTGTGGTCATTTACTGAGAAGGAATAGTGTGGAAGGAGAAACAAGAGAGGACCTGGGCTGGCAAAGATGCTGAAGCCTGTGTGCAAACTTCTGTGCCAGGGATTTACTTCACATTTCTCGTGTGTTTAAGAAAGGTTTTGAGACTCTTGCTGGCTTGCACTGTCTTACTTGTGTTTATTCTTGCCTAACCCCTTGTTTTTACAGGTAGTGATTGCCTAGAAAATAATAAAAATATATTAGCTGCCTTATGGTCACAAAATCAAGTTAGAAAGCTGTTCTGGTCAGATGTAGAGGGCCAAAAAGCCAGTGTCCCTTGCACCTGGAGATAGAAAGGGCCTATACCAGGGCTGTGCACCAATGCCTGCTGGAGATCGTCTGGTCACATTCTCTCTCACAGTACTGTAGGGTTGGATTCTAGTACAGAATAACAGACAGATACCTTTGAAAAAATATAGCCGTTTACATTATTTAAGTAAAACCAGTTACTTATTATTTAATAGGATCAAGGCATAAAGGGAACTCCAAAACACCACATCAAGTGATAGCAGGTACCACAGTTAAGCTATGACAATTCAGGATAGCTGAAAGAAAAAATAGCATTTTCTTGTTGTAGTATAAGAGAGAAAGAGAGAGAGAGAGAGAGAGAGAGAGAGAGAGAGAGACTGAAAGAAATAAGAAAAATATTAGCATTATTATAAATTCTGTACTCTAATAGAGTGTTTGGTTTCAGGACAGATACCTGCAATGGTATACATTCATGTAACCAAATAAGTAGGAAGAAGGAGAAACAGGACACTTGAAGGACATATTCCACATTACCATCACAGCTGCCCAGCTATCTCAAATTATTAGCCATGGTTTAGTTAGCCCAAAATATTAAAATAGGGAGGAAGAAAGAATAATCTGTCAGTCTAATTTCAGAATATTCCAGAAATGTGGTGGGTTTCAAGTAACCTTGCTATTCTAATATAGGAGCAACATAGTTAATATTGAAACTATGCATTTTATCATCTAAGTAAATTATTAAACAATTTTATTTCACAGATTTTAATGAAAACAGTGCCAAGTGGTATTAATCAGCTGCTTTTCCTTAAGTAAAAATTAAGTGTTTATTTGAGATTATTTTTAAATATGACATAAGGTAATACAGTATGTTCATATTAATTAGTAAGCCCATTATCTGTAATCATGCAGGGAATGTAGATGATAAGCTCCATACATTGTGTAAAATGATATGAGCACAGGGACAGATGAGTTCTAGATATTTGCTTTGCTTAATTAAAAAAAAATTTCAAAGCTTTCATAAATGCCACAGTGACCTGCTAAATCCCTGACTCCACTCTCCTTAGGCTGGGGAAGGCCCTTTTATCTTTGGATGTGTCATAAAGAAATTTACCAAAATGAGAATTTTGCCCACTTACCAAGGTGTTCTGGGCAGAGAGACCAACATGTAGGAAGTGCAAAAGCACATCGCTTTGGGGGAAATGTAAGTGTTACTGGTGTACGGGGAGGACGTGGGCTTTGCGTTCACAGTGACATTCACAGAGATAGAAGAGTCTTATAAACGATAAAAGAATGTGCACTCCTATAAGACCAGACACTGAAGAGTGGAGCACATAAGACCACATCTACTCGTGCAAGTCTTATCCTTTTACCTCTATATTTAGATTTTAAGAGGATTAAGTAACTTAATTTTAAAACTCTCTAGATCTTAATCTTTTCTGCCACAAGCAACCTTCATCAATGTTTTATAATCTCATTCAATTAACTGAATCAAATGACTCACCTAGTTTTACCCAAAGGTCAAAGCAAAGTTAATTGAGACCTTGATATCAATATCACCCACCCCAAATTCCTTATATTCTGAAGACTTCAAGAAGTATTAAGTAGTACCGCAGCCTGTTTGCATGGTTTTTAAGTGGTAACTTGAAATATTTGTGAATGGTGGAAAAATAGTATTTATGATTCTATTTCTGTGAAAGGTTTAAAGACCTCTGAAAATTACGGTTTGGAGACTAATTTGGATTTTAGCTTTGGGCAATGGGTCTAAGAATTTACAGAATTAAATCAATAGATGCTGTGTTTCTTATCCTTTTCCATGTGGAAGACACTTCCGCTGGAAGTCCAGGAACCATGAGGCATGAAACATTCTGAATAGCTCACGTCAAATTCTGTAAAGGGCAATAGAGAGAAAGAGAAATGTCCGAGGGGGATGGGGACCTGCCTTCTGCCACCACCAGCCTCATTTGTTTTTTCATCCACCAGCAGATGATGGACAGCACATCAGACACACAATAATTTGTGTTTTTCAGCAAAAATAAATATTTTATGGATACAGTTATTTGATAACTTTAAAAAATTTTGCTAAATTTAAATGACTTTCAAAACAAAAATGAATTCAGAAATTATAATTTCATAGGGTTATATTTGAATATAAGTCCTCTGAAATATCAATATACTTAAAATAGTCAAGTAAGTATGATTAAATGGAGATACTTAAGACCTTAAGAATAATTAAATTTTATTATTAATAATTTTGAAATACTAAAACTTATTATTGAAACAGCCTTGTTTATAAATGTTTACTTTTTCTCCATTTAATTGCATCATAATATACATAGAATGAGTTTGATTAGCTATGTCCGAAATTTTCCTCTCTAAAAATTGGATTTTTAAGTTGTCAATAAATCAAATTATAAAGCTTATTAATGTGCTTCACTTGACTATATTTTATTCTTAATTTGCACTTTATTTTTTAAATTTTTGCCTATGTATATAGTCTCTGTGAATGATTATCCCTGCTTGGGTGGTGATATGCATTTGGAATACCTGTACCTGCACTTGAAAAGCTAAGATTAGATCTTCAGTTCTAGGGCTGTCTGGACTACACAGGATCTTGTGTTTATTTTCTGTTTGTTTTTTCTAGACTTGGTGACATACACCTTTAAATCTGACACTTAGAAGGCAGAGACTTTTGGTTAAGTTTGCTGTAGAGACAGGATGGTTGGGAACTGGAGCCCAGCCTCTTGCAAAAATTGTAAATGTCCAGGTATGGTGGTGCACACCTTTCATCCTAGCGATCAGGAGACAGACACAGGCAGAGACGGAGGCCAGTCTCCTCTACATAGAGAATTCCAAGCCATCAGAGACTATAAAGTGAGTCATATGTGTATATATATATATATATATATATATATATATATATACATATATATATACACACACACACACACATATATATGTATATATATATATATGGAGAGAGAGAGAGAGAGAGAGAGAGAGAGAGAGAGAGAGGTGTTTTTAGCTGTCTAACATGGATTCTGGAAAATGAACTCCAGTCCCCTGGAAGAGCAGCATGTGCTCTTAACTGCTGAGTCATCTCTCCAGCTCCTTAAAGAAGATTTTTAGAAACTGACAATTATTGAGTTATAGAAGACAGACAGAAATTTAACTCCTAAGAACATACATTGACAAATACACAGAGAATTAAAGCGCTTATGTTATGGTTTGAATATTAAATGTCTCCAACAGGTTTATGTGTTGAGTACATGGTACCCAGCTAGGGGCACTGCTTTGGAAGTTTCTGAGAACTTTAGGAAGCAGCAGCTTGCCTGAAGATTTAAATCACTGGGGTTATCCCTGAATGCTACTGTCTCTCTCTGCTTCCTTTCTCCCATGAGAAGATTCTCCTTTGCTCTATGTAGCTTCTCTTGATCTGTTAATCTGTCCAAACACATTAGGCCAAGAAATCATGAACTGAAGCTTCTAACACTACAAAACAAATAAATTCACCTTCCTTTAAAATGTTTCTGTCAAGTATTTGGTCAGAGTGATGAAAATCTAACAAATACAGTTTGGGATAAGTTAGGAAGATATGCTATATGCATTGTTAGAGAAGCAGGAGATGAAATGTGGTGGTTTGAAGAGCATTGTTCCCCATAGGCTCATATATTTCAACTCCTCATCTCCAGCTGATGGTGCTGTTTGGGAAGGTTTAGGAAATGCTGGAGGTAGTGGGTCACTGAAGGTGAGCTTTGAGTGTTCATTGCTTCACCTCACTTCCAGTTTATTCTCTCCTTTGGTGTTTGTGGTTGAAGATATAAGCTTTGGCTTCCTGCCCACACTGCCATGCCAGAATGCTGCCATTACTCTGTGCTATGATAGACTCATACCTCTGGAATCATAAGCCAAAAACAAGTTCTTTCTTCTGTAAGTTGCTTTTGGTTTGGTGTTTTATCACAGCAATAATAGTAATAAGAAGAACAATATTATTATTATTAATTATTACTACCAGGACTAAAGAGTTAAGAAGTTCTGTGGAAGAGCTTGGAATTTATCTTCTGGAGGAAACACTGTTGATGTAACAGCAAAGCAATGACAAAAAACAAGTTAGGTTCTATAAACATATATCTGTGTGGTCAGCAGAAAATTGCAGGCAGCCATACCATGTCTCACCTCACCTGTAGAACTGGGCCAGGTATTCTGTTAAATAAAAGAAAGAAAAAGGATCAGGTACTCCATATATATTTGAGCAATGTTTCCATTTTCTGCCTTTCCCTGTTGGATTTATTTTATTGTAGCTATATTAGAATACTGTGATGAAAATATATCATAGAAGCAAATTAAAGAGAAGAATTATTTATTTTGGATAATGATTTCAAAGGGCTCACTCGTGCTCCCTTAACTCCATGTGCTTGGGTAGAACATCACAATGGATGAATGGATGGAACATGTGACTGAATAGAGTGGTTCACTTCCTGGAAAACAGGAAGCAGCAAGAACAACCATCAGGATTGAGGAACCAGATGGCCCAAAGGATGTCTTCAAAGACCTACCTGCTGAAGTTATAGTCTCTCCACACCCCCTACACACAATTACTGCAACCAGCTGGGAATCACATGTTCAAAACCTAAATCTGTGGATGATATTTCATATACAAACCACAACAGTGTGCCCCTGAGAATGAAAGGCTCCTGACCATATCATCATGCAAAAGACTAGAGTTCCCATAGTTTTACAATTCCAGCATTATGCAGGAGTTTAAATTTAAAGTCTCCTCTAAGACCTTATGCAAATTCTTAGCTGTGAGACACAGTAAAAATGAAAGAACAATTTATATGCGTCTAACACAATGATACAAAAATAAATATTCTAGTTGGAAAAGGAGAGAAATACAGCAGTAAGAAGTAAGGATTGGATCAGAGCAAGACAGACCTCTATTGAGGCAAGCACTGAATGTTGTAGCCCCTGTCTGTCCAGTTCAGATGGTCTCTGGATGTGAGCCCCAGCAGCCCTTCTGTTGGCAGCTAGTAAGGCCTCTCTCTTGGGTTGACTCCACTTATTGACTGTCATTTTCCTTGGTAGACAGTCCACATTCATAACGTCTCTAACCTCATAGAGTCTGCACTTGAGCCTATGTTTCACCCTCAGTTTCATGTGCCATCCCTCATCCAATCCAACACTTTACCTACCTTCCCAGGCCTTACTTTGAGAGCTTGGTAAAAGTCCACTTGAGACTGGAACTCCGTCTACATATCTTAAAAAAGTGTTTGGTGACTGATGCCAAGACTGTTACTAGATGAGACAATAGCTAGCACCCATGGACCATGGCATTCGTTGACTCCTGAGTCGCTGAACTCAGGAATTACTCAGGTAACTCCTTAGTCTGCTCTGTGCAAGCAAGATGTACCAGGGCTTGATCTCTTTTCTCAAAGAAAAGTTGTTAAAATGAGCTTTTAAATTTATATCCTGGAACCTCTGATGAATGATTGGGTCAAGCCAATTATTGAGTTCCCCTCAAAGGATCTTTTCTGTTGTTCCAGTTCAGAGTAATTGGACTTTTTTCAATATCACAAATATCTATAATAGCCGACTCTTGCAGTCCACAACTTTTTACTTGCTTTTTTTCTGGCCATACTGCATGAAATCCTCTGCTATCTGTTTTTCTCCCCACTGTCTCAGACTTTCATTTGACATCTTAGTCATCAAAAAGCAGCCAGCCACAATCATACCACACTCTGAATGCTATGAAATGTTGAAATTTCCTTTACCATGTAATTAGTCTGTCACCTTAAGTTCAACTTCGCACAAACTTTGAGGACAAAGACAAATGTGGACAAACGTTTTGCCACAAGTATAACACAAATGACCTGTAGTTCAATTTCCAAAAGAGTCCTTATTCCCGTATGAAACTCATGATTGCAGTCTATACAACTAGTGTTTCCACTAGAATCATCGGTAAAGCTCTGCTCCTGGCATTATAGAGTTTCTCTAGTCCAGTTCACTTAACTCTCTCAATTTCTTCTCACAAATCAGTTCCAAAGACCACACACCTGGTTATTTGCTGTAATAGTCTCTTGTGCATGACTGTGTTGCAAAATTCCTAACAGAACTAAGTTAAAGGGAAGAACTATTTAATTAGAACCTTAGTTTGAGAGGGTTTGTCCGTGGTCACGGGTCCCCATGTGCTTTGACAGAACATCATAGCAACAAGAACACCTGGCTCAGTAAAGTTATTCATTTTGTGGCAGTTGGGAGCAGAGCAAAAACAAGACACCCTCAAGGATCAGCCTTAGTGACCTCTTCCTCCTGTTGATTCCTGCCTCCCAAATATTGTTTCCAGCTAGGGACCAAGTGACACAGGCTTATGACATGAGTCTCTGAGGGACATTTCATCTTCAAACCAAAGCAGCATGTCTGCTTTTACTTCTCAACTATCTGTAAAATTCTTGAACTGACAGACCTCACTAGAGTCAGTTGACCCACTCTTTTGGTCCCATGCTCTCTAAATATTTTGGAATTCCTCTCAGTTTTGTATATCAAAACTTCTGCTTAGATGAAAACACTAGAACACTCGTTTCCCGGGAAGGAACAAAATGTTAGTGTAAATTGTAGCAGGAGGTGGAAATGGTTGATGTCTGTCTGATAGAGCTTCTATATAAAGCCTTCCTTGTATGGTGCATCCCCAGCATGGTTTTGGCAGGATACTTCTCTGACCAGGCGTTGTTTAGGCTTCCATTATGTTGTCATTCTTCTGAAGCAACACTTCGATGTAGAGTCCTTGGCATCAGTTTTGTATAATTAGTATTGAAATCAAATCTTTATCCATTTTAAGATAAGAAGTGATGTTTGGATGTGCAAATTTAAAATTGTAATTATAGGTCAGGTTTGGGAATACAGAGATTTGGTAATCGCTTAAACATTCAAAATGATATCAGTCTCTACGTGACTTCATAATTATGAAGATTTTCAGATAGATAAAACTTGTATCTCAGTCTACGAATACCTTCAAAGTTTTTAAGTCACTGTACAGTTGTTTGTGGAGGTATAGATTTCAGAACCCCTCTCAGGTATCAAAAACTGTGGATGTTTTTTCCGTTCCTATGGAAAACAGTATGGAGTTTGCATGAAACCTACATTCACTCTCCCATAACCTTAGTTTCTAGATCATTTGAGTATTTGGTATACTATAATTGCTATATAAACAGTTTTCATACTGTATTTTCTGAAATTTCTGTTTTACCTCACATTGACCTCATCATTTGGGTTTTTTATGTTTCTTTCTTGAAGACCAAAGAGATGTTCCACTGCCTCCACAAAGGCTTCCCCTCTCCCACCTCCTTGCTTTTTTGATGATTACTGGGAGAAGAAAATAAATGTGAATTACAATTCTCCATCATAAGCCCTACAATTTCCATTTTACACTGTATGATCTGTAGCTGTGTTTATAACATATAAAATATATGCTGTACTGACAGCTTGAGCATAGGGTAAATATTTGATGTTTGTCCCACTAATAGTGTGATATAGGACAAGGAGTATAGTACAGTTGCCCTAAAACTGGGAGACAAACAGTAAGATTGGTACCTTGGTCCAACTCTTTTTGTCAACCTTATCACTATCAAAAAGTGACTTCAACCAACCTATGAATCAGAGTTTCAATCACCAGAATGAGACAGTGATAAGACTTATTGCATAGAATTGCTCTATAGCTTAACTGAGATAATGTTTACAAAAGTTATTATAGTTACCAGTACAACTTGATTGGTAGATATATTCAGCTTTCACTGGTCAGGATGTAACTAGAATTCTTCTCCTTTTGAAAAGTGTGCTGTGTTAGATACTTTTCTGTGGCTTTGATGAAACACTGTGACCAAGAGAACTTATAAAAGGAAAAGTTTATTTGAGCTTATGGTTCTAGAGGAATTAGAGTCTGTTATGGTGGGGAGGCTTGGTAGCAGGAGGTAGCCAGAGCAGTAACAGAAAGCAGAGGCTCAGGTCTTCATACAGGCACAGGAAGCAGAGAGTGACTGGAAATCCCACAAGGCTTAAGAACTCTCTAAACCCATCCCCAGTGACACGCCTCCTCCAGCATGACTACACCTTGTAAGACCTTCCAAAACAGCACCTCCAGCTAGAAACAAAATGTCTGAGTACTTGGGGCCTATGGGAGACATTCTCATTCAGACAACCAGATGTGTCGATCTCTATTATTTTATTTAGTGGTAAACTTTCAACCCAACCCATTATTATTTCATTATTAATATGAATGTAAATTTAACTATTTTAATCAAGTATTATTAGCAAATAACTACTTGAAAAGTCTAATTTTGTCTAGGAAATGAAATATTGATAGAAATGAAATACTGAAGAAAATTTTGTTATGTGTAAAACTTTTCCAAGTTATATCTAGCATTTTGATGGAGTGTGTGTGTGTGTGTGTGTGTGTGTATCCATAGATGCATGTGTAACTAGAGAACAGATGTGCATTTTCTCTAGGCTACTGAAATCTCATGGTTTTAAAGTTCAAGGTTAAATTTCTTATGCTCTTATGTTTTTGGCTTTGAACATTTTGATCCATTATTTAATATAGTTTAGTTCAGTTCACATAGGGTAATTTTATATCTAATTAACTCATTCATCTTTTCCCTGTTTTAAGTATTCAAAGGAAAATGTGGTTTGGAAAATGAATTTTTAAGACTCTTAGAACTGTTCTACAAGAATCCATGGTAGGACTGCTATTTCTAAGTTAGATTCTCATGTATAATTTAGAAGGTAGATATAAGGGAATTCTTTAAAAGGTTTGCATCTAGCAGACAGAATGTTACCTGATTCTTTCATATATAACATCACACAGGGAACATATTGCTCTCATGAATCTGGGAATAACTTCATTTCCTTATTTTTTTTTTGTTGTATGAAATTACAAAAAGAACATTAGTTGCCTTGTAAGTTGTTAGCTAATTTTTTTAATGATCAAGACAAGACAGGGAAGAGTTTTGTTTTTTTTTTCCCCTTATGGAGGACTGTCAATATACAGGGAATATTAGGGTCCAAGAAACTTCCAAATATAGGTGGGGTTATTCTTTGTATTTCCATGAAAATTAAGCTTAGTTGTTTAAATCCCATCATTAGAGATGGATGTGCTTATTTCTTGTCGTTAAGATGAGTTAATAGAGGAAAGTATATAGGCTGCATCTGGAGGAAGAGGTCCTAAATCCCAGGAAGAAATTCGAGGTAATTATCAGTGGTGGTATATCAGATAATACATTTTCATTACTAAATTAATTTTAGATAATTTTCTCGGAAGATTTTGTGAGTGATCTGGGAAATGAAAGTAATTCAGGGAAAAAGAAAGTCCCTAGCAGGAGAAAATAGTGAAGCCCATCATTTGGAAATATCACGTTTGATAAACCATCAATAAAAAAAGTTTATGTAGATAATGCAGCTCCACAATAGCTAGAAAGACTGACTGGCACAAAACACAGGCTAAAGTGGTGGGCATCACTCTCTCTTAGTCTTGTTTCCTCTCCTCACCTCTGTGATTTCCGTCTGATCAGCAGTACTGAAACTCATGTGCAGGAATGAGGGACCATGTTGAGGGGTGAGTACTAAAGATTAGCATAGTTTTAGTTTGAAGACATTGTATAAAATGTCTGCAAGGAAAGACTTTCTTCCACTAGAAGCTTAGAGAGGAAACCCAGGAGATAGACCAGCCTATGCTACATACTCGTTAAAGATATTTCATTGAGAAATGTCTGCAACAGACCCTCTGAAGTATAGCATAGCAAGGACCAAGACAAAATTGGTAGACTGAGAGGATGGAGGACTAGGGAAGAAAGCAGGAGGAATAATTAGAGTCAGCTGGGTAGAGAAATGCTTTATTTCATAATCTGTGATTTGAGTGATGACAGAGAATTAATAGGTAAAGTAAATTAATTTGCTAATAACAAATTCCTTGATCAGTGTTTAAGAGGCCATGATACAGAATTCATATTTATCTGGAAATTGCCAGATAAGCACTGATTTTTGGAATACCATATGATAAACAGTTAAATAGTAGGTACAGTGATTTTAGAGGTAAGCATTTTGTTTTAGTCATTCATTTCTTATGAGAATATGTTAATAGTCAGATTACAGTTATTAATAAAATGCACCAACTATGAATTAATCTCAAGGGAAACACCTAATTTATTTAATAATTTATCTAGTATAAATTGTAATATACTTCTGTTTTTTATACTCAGAAGAAAATTAGAGGGTAAAATTAATTCCAAAAAACATTGCGACGATTGTAGTGGAAATTCAGAGGAAAAAGACTAATTGATTTTTTTTTTTTCAGTGAGAGTAAGAAGGGGCCTCTTGACTGGGGTTAGCATATAGAAAAATGTCATTATACTAAAACAGAACTGTTTACACCTCTTTTGTGGTCAACAAGATTAATATAAGGATAGTAATCCTTGTCGGAAACAAATTAGTCACAGAGGGTAATGATATAAAAAAATGGTATGAGGGATATTTCCTATAGTGGTCTATTATGATGTGTGTACATTTAATGAATTCAAGAATCTGTTGGTAGGTTTTAGAATGTTAGAAGGAAAACACCACAAGCTATGTGAAGGATATTTTGTATGAAATTCGGTAAAGTTATTTTTATACAGTATGTAAAATTTTCTGGGCCTGGAGATATAGCTCAGTAACTAAGAACATTTACTGCTCTTGCACAGGACCTAAGTTCAGTTCCTAGCACCCACATCAGATGGCCTATAACCTTCTGTAATTCCTGCTTCAGGGAATACAACATGTTCTTTTGGAGACTTTGGGAACCTGCATTCACGTACACAGATACATATATACATACATACACACACACAAAATTAAAAAATAAAATATATTTTAAAAAAATCAATTCTTTTACTATTTAAGATAATGCTAGACCTGCACAGGCTTCTGGTCCTTCCCAGGACTTCTGCAAAATTTACTTTTCTCCTCTCCACAAAGCAGAAGACAAATTAAGCAACAGGAGAATTTACAGTTTGTGATTAGTATGCCAATGCTCTCCATTTGTGATAATTCTACATTCCCAAATCCTTCCTGACCCCACTAGTAAAAACAGTGTTTTTAATTGCTAAATTCCTTCACTAGTTGTCAGATTTCTTATGGCAATTATAATCTGTTTAATATACCACTTATATTGGGTTTTGTTTTTATTATTTAAAGTATGCACTAGATGATTATAACCTTTATAGCTGCTACGAAGTCTACAGCTCTGCTTGCATCACGGCATGTGTAGATAATGCTGTGTAGCGTAATAACATGACTGTGGATGTTTAGACCAGCATAAGGATCCTTGGTCTTCCCTTATGAAGAACTTAGTGAGTCCAGGTTGGTGTATGGGACTGAGGGAGCCATTGCTGAGGGTTATGTTCCAAAATCATACA
The DNA here is from genome assembly GCA_035773235.1 of Eospalax fontanierii. Taxonomy (NCBI): domain Eukaryota; kingdom Metazoa; phylum Chordata; class Mammalia; order Rodentia; family Spalacidae; genus Eospalax; species Eospalax fontanierii. The sequence goes on along the minus strand of CM069528.1, from coordinate 80,483,209 downwards.
GCCTGTCAGTATAAGAGAAGCTGCTATCCTTAGAAACTTATCCCAGAGTATTTCCTCGCTTCTTTTGAGTTAAAAATCCATTTGAGATCCGTGAGTAAGCTATCAAGTTCTGTGAGGGGGAAAAAGTGTTTTATCTGTACAAAATCCTCTTTACAACTTTAATAGGATCCCAGATACCTAATGGGTCAATTTAAGAAATTCCCCAGCCTGCGGGATTCTAAATGTGGAAACAATATTCCCATAATAACTAAGGGGAGGAAATAGAAGTACAATTCTTGACAGTATTTGTCAAACCAGTGAAATACCATGATCTGTGTGATGGAAACGCGAAGCCCTGCAAAGGTGAGAGCTGCTTTTACGCATCTACCACAGAGTTGAATGGCTCTCTTTAAAAGCTCTGTTCCCTGTGCCATGGGAGACGTCTCTGTGGTAAATAACCATTTGTTACATACAATGTTGAAATCATGAATTTAGCGAAAATGAAATGAGAATAAGATGTGAATTGGTGAGATGCAGACTTTCCCATGATCGTCTACTGTGACCCTAAATCCACATAGCCTGTTGCATTTGTGTCATAGCCATACCAGGCAATCCTCTGGGCCAGCGTCTGTAATTCCCACTTCTGTCATTTTCTTTCTTCTTAACTTACTATTTATTTTATGTGTTTCTGTGTGTGTGTGTGTGTGTGTGTATGAGTGTGTTGAATGTTCATGTGTATGTTAAATGTTCATGTATGTACAAAAGCACTTATTTAAATTGCACTGAGGATTCAAAGATTAAAAATTTGTTTTTACTTTGATTTCTTTTATTGGTTTGTATGTGCATATGTGTACCTATTTGTGTATGCATGTTATGTGCATTTGTATGTGTAATATATGTTCATGTGCATGTGGTGGCCAGAGGTCATTGTCAGATTTCACCTTTAATCACTTTTCACCTTAGTTTTTGACACAGGGTCTCCTACTGAATCTGGTGCTTGTTGATTGGTTGCAGTGGCTCTTTAGTCAGCCCCAGGAATCCCTATGTCTCTGCCTCCCTAGGACTGGGATTACAGCTGTGTGTTGCACCCATACCTGGGTCCTTTATGTAGGTGCTACTGCTTTGAATACAAGTCTTCATATAAGCATGGGAAACATTTTTCTGACTGAGCTATCCCTCATTGACCCTTTACTTTTAATTTCTTATTTAGAAGTATTTGCAGCTGAAGTGGCAAAATTAATTGTCTCTCATGTGACTTCAGGGAAACATGCATGTAAACTCACATGTGTGTGCATGCACACATATACATACCATTTGAGTGCAGAAAGAAATCTGTCAGCTCAAGCATTCATAGTAAAAATTTGGATTGCTTAAGTTTCAACTGTGTGACTCTAGATTTCATGCTAATTTGAGGTAGATTGGATAGTGAAGGAAAGACGGGTCAAAGATGATGAACTCCTAGGTTTGGAGTTGGGTAGATGACACACTATGACGTGGTTTTACTTATGAGTACTTACAGTAAGGGATCAATATATAAGATTCATCTTTCTGTGACCATTAAGATCAATGTGCCTTTTCCTTATGTGAGTTGAATTGGTAAACAGACAGTTGGGAAGGTAAGGCTAGAAGACCAAGAAGAGGTTGTCACTAGAGATGTGTATGTATTTCAGAGTTTTCAGTCATGTTGCTTATGGGCATGAGTGTCTGAGAGGACATTCAGGCAGTGACTTTCAGGCTGCAGAGAGGTCAGAAGCCTCATATCCAAAGCTCTCTATTGTTTATCAATATGAGCAGGTCTTATTTTGTTATTTAAATTCTTTAGAAGCTACTGTTCTCCTTAGCAGAATATATTTTTAAACATTGCATAAGGTGAAACTAAATTTCATTAAAACTAACCACCTTGGGGAGGTGGATATGGTTCTAAGAGAGTGCCGTGAGAGGTCATAGCAGTGCTGGCACTGTTCAGTGTCCTGACATGGTGGTGGATATATAGACCTATACATGTAATCAGTTATATGTAGAATCTGTTGTTACAAGAATAAAGAGTGTATGCAGACTCAAATGGTAGAAAGTTATGCTGATTAATCAAGAGTGCTTTAAAAGTTTAGCATGAGTACAAACTTATAAAAATGAAGGAATACTTTTAAAAGTAAAAATAAAGAAGTGAAGCGTTAACATCCTCTCATCCGAAAAAGAACAAAAGAAGAGATTCATAAACCTTGAAGTACTTAGAGTTGACCTTCCTAAAGAGAGAAGAAATCTGCTGAATAATCTTGAGGGAGAGTCATCACAACCTCAAGGAAATAAGAACTACTTGGTTTAGATTGCCATGAGCATATTAGGCAAAAAAATATTCAATGCTTAGCTTTCTTAATAGCTTGAGCTATTAAATCCTACAGGTTCAACTTTGTGGGTAAGACCCAGTGAAAAAGTAATTGAATTGGATTGTGGTGTAGTTAAAAACAGACTCCTGAATTATTTTCTCAGTAAATAGCTAAGATTATTTATTGAACTTTTTTTTAGCCATTTAATTTTTGCTTTTATGCCACTGATTTATCATATATCCATTTCTGTTTTATTGTAAGCTGGATAATGCTGATGAGCAGGCAGCCCAGATCAGAAGGGAACTTGATGGTCGGCTGCAGTTGGCAGAGAAGATGGCCAAGGTATGTTATTCACGCTGATATTCTGTGCTAAGTGTCTTTCTTCATTTGGATCTCTGTGAGCCAAAAATGTGTTTCACATGTGTAGACATACTCAACATGATTTATTTTTTCCTCCTCTACATTTATGCTTCTTAATCCCAAATAACATATCACAGATTTTCTAAATTGAACACCCTGTCTGTTTGAGGTTTCCATGATTAATATGTGAAATGTGTAAATTCAGTGATAACTTTTGTCATTTTTTAAAAGTAACACCCGAATTTCTCTAACTAATAGCTAGAGCAGAGAGATTTTTAATATTGCACCAAGAAAAATATAATCAGGGATAGAAATCTCATTGTGAAATCATAATAAATTCCAAATACCCAGCACACAACTTGGCAAATAATGGTGCCAACCAATATTTGATCTAGTGATTAAATGTCTGAAAAATATACTGTGAAATGTGTAAGACAGATAAAGTGTTTTCTATAATAATTTTAGTTGTTTTATTTGCATAATCACTGTGTTCTGTGTTTTCTGAGAACAGAACTACCTTTCAAACAAAAGCTATGAGTTTCTTTTTAATACTTGAGGCATTCGGAGAGATGGATCTTAATCATTAAACTATTCTTTGGTATGAATTGATGGATTAATTTACTTCAGTGAAATGAACATTTTAATCCTTCACAATAGAATTATAATTGTATTGCTGTGAATTGCTCAGTACATAAGACTTTTCTTCCTCTTCCTTCTGCTGAGCAAAAACTGGATAGTTGATAGTCTCTCTTTCTCCCTGCCTTCCTCCCCTCCTCTTCTCACCTGGCATGTATATAATCATGTACAAATAAATGCTCATTGCTCAGTGAGAATATGTATGTATACTCTGTGTGACTGCCTCCTAAGCCAAAGGAGCGAATCTCTCCAGCACTCAGGAAGATGTTTCACATACTGACTTTTAACAGTTAAATTTTGTGCTTCTGCCAATAAAATATATATTAATGAGTTTATTATATTTTCAGAATGTTAACACTGTGCTTATCTACATTTAATGCTGGAGAACAGATTGAGAAATTAGAGATAAAAAGAGAAAGAAAATGGAAATTGGGTAATAGGTTTAGGAGTTGGTTGTAAAAACCAAGGCAGATAGAGAGAAGAAGAATGTGCTGATGACTGATGTTGTAGGACACTACGAATGAGGGGCTGAAGAGTGACAGTTACACAGGGTGTGTGGTTGAATGGACATACCTCTCTCCTATCCTTTAGATAATTGGAGAGGTGCTAAATCCTTCTGAAAATTCCTGTGTGATATCCACAGGGTAGAAATCCAGCAATTTTGGACTGTTGCAAGCTTTAAAGATTAAATGGCTTTACTTAAAATATTTTCCTGCATTGAATCTGATTAGAAGGGTGCTTGCAATTCTTATAGACCTGAGGCTAAGGAAGAATACACACACATACACACACACAGAGAGAGAGAGAGAGAGAGAGAGAGAGAGAGAGAGAGAGAGAGAGAGAGACAGAGAGACACATAGAGAGGCAGACAACACTGGACAGGACCCTGAGCCTGTGCTCAGCATTTGTAGGTTCCTTCCTTGTGTCTAGATAGACCCAAGATTGCTACCCAGTCATAAATTGGACTTGTTTTTCCTGAGGCCTGGCTATACCTGCTTGTTTTCCAACACAGTTTGAATGATATTCTGGATGGTTAGAGACCAAAGGAACAATCTCAGCTGTGTTCTCAACTTCCCATCTGCAGAGAATGCATTTTAATAAGTCCTGGTCTTCAACAATGAGCCAGGCCTCTTTTTAGATGCCCCAGTTATCTCATCAAAAATGTGATTACCTGAGAAAAGTAGGGAGAAAGAAGTGAAGCAAATGGAATTGTAAGGTAAAATGCTTCAAAAATGAATATTCACTTTTAGTGAAAATATTGACATAGCATGCAGAGTAAGTTTAATTGCTCTCCACTTCAAATGCACCCTGTTGAAGCCGTTCACCCAGTACTTGAAAAGCTCTGACCTTGTTGCATTGTATTCCTTTCATAATCCTGTGAACCACAAGGGCAGATGATAGCATGGATTCTATAGACAAGGAAGTTGAAGCTTAGGAAGATTATACACTTCACTTAGATTACAGAGCTACCAGGTGACAGCCTTCAAGCTAGACCGTTACTCTTGCTTTCTCTGGAGTCTCATAAATGCACAACTGTGATTAATTTTCTAGATGGCAGTCAGGAAAGCACTTCATAAGACAGTACAAACAGTATTTAAACAACAACAACAAACAAAACACAGGGCAGAAATTTGTGTCTGTGGATAGGAATATTGACTATAGTATTAAACCCGGGGGCAACAAGGAGGAAGAATGCACAATGTTGAAAGGGCTAAAAAGTCCTGTGGCTAAACTCATGATGTCTACTTACTAGCTGTATAATAGTATGTAAATTATTTAAGATGTTTGATCTTCATGTTTCTTGAATTATATTTACTGAGCGTCTACTATTATAGACAAGCAATGTCTTAAGTGCTTGGAATATATCCAGACAAATAAAATTGCCTAAACTAAGACAAAAATATTCCTACCATGCCAACCAGAGCTTATGTTTTATTCCCGAGAGGCCCATGATAAGTGATAAGTATGCTGTGTTGGTAGATTATGAATATGATCATTGCTACATAGATAATTGACACAGTGGTCTTGGATGCTCAGGAAGAAGAGGATGAGTGATCAGAAATTTGAGGCAAATGGTCAGAGCAGACCTGTTCTTAGTAGTATTATCTCTCCAATCACTCAAGACAAAAAACTTGGAATCATGTTTGACCTCTTTCTTTTTCTTATACCTTATACAAAATTTATTGGGAAATTGTTTTACTTCAACTTTTTTTTAGACATGATCTCACTCTGAAGCCAGGGGTGACCTCAAGTAGCATTCCCTCTACCTCTTGAGTGCTGAGGTTATAGACGTGAACCATCATATTCTGCCTCCACTTTTGAAATATTTCCAGAATGTAACAGTTGTTGCTGGTCTTTCTCTTCTTCTTGGATCCATTCATCGTTTTCTGTCACCACAGTAACTGTTCTGTCGCTTTAGCTGCTTTCCCCCGTCCACATTCATTGCCCTGCTGACCTTACCTTCCACTGAGTTCTGACTCTTGCTCAGTTGGCTTCGGCTATCGTGGCTCTTGCTGTAAGGTCTTTGCCAGACTCTTCCCATCCTTACAGCAGCAGTCTTTAACTGACACTCACATGGTTTCTTCCCTGTTTTGGGTAGTTTCTCCAGAGAAACAGAACTAACAGGAAATCAGATAGATGGCCCAAAATAAACAATATTATCTTTCTTCCTATGTTTGTCTATATATTTATATGATGGGTTGGAATTTCAGTTAAGAGTTAGTGTTTGGCCTGTAGGAGAGAAATTCAGTCAGGGCTTCTGTATTGTAGTTTTGAAGCCCAATTACTGCTTCCCCAGGACAACTTAGCCTCTGCTGCTAAGGTCTTCAGCAGGGCAAATGAGTGTGAAGGATTTCTTAAAGGAGGATCACTGAATCTTCAGCTGCTACATGTTGCCAGTAGAAAGCTAGAGCAAGACAGAGTTTCTGAAATATTTCTAGGAATCTTGCCTCCTCCTATTCAAGAGTACATTTGAATTGCAAGGAGAGACACTATCAATATAGTAAGAATGACCAAATCTCTAATTTAAACATGGGGGTTGGGGTATCTGTGTGATGCTGTACAGGGGAGTAAGTTATACCTTCATTTATGGGAACAGTTTACAGGTAACAGCACTTCCCTGATTCCATTCTCAGTTAAAAGGTTATATTTAACATCTACATTAATCAGACATGCAATTGACCTATTTGTTTCCAAGAGACAACAAAAGCAGACTAAATAAAGTTGATGCCGTGCTTCCCATAGATGCCAAAGTTTCAAACAAAGGCTTGTGAGGATTTTTTCAGACAATAAATAAAATCCTAGTATAGTTAGTTTCCAGCCAACCTGAAAACAGCGATTAGTCCACTTTTGTAATGCCTGTCAGTTTCCTCTCTGACGGATGATAATGAAGTGCTTTTAGCCTTAGCTAAATATGAATGGGTGATTTTTTTTTTCATGTGCTAATGCTGATTTTCAAAAAACCACCCTTTGGAAACTTTAAAAGAAATTGATGCTTCTGAACTTTCAAATATGTCATATTTTCTTGTTTCTTTGTGATGACACAATTTTAAAAGGCAAAATTATAACTTCCATACAAATATAAAATGTGTCACAATGTTTTATTCAGTTCATTGTGAATGAGAAAACCATTTAAATATTAAAAACATTCCAAAGAGTATTTGAGAAACAAGGTGTTTGGGGGCATTTTTAAACTTTTGTAGATTAGTTATAATAATGTCTATATATGTAACAGTGGAAATTAAAAAAAAGGTCAGGAAATTGAGAGAAAGTAGGAGGAGCTGTGGGAGGCATTTGAGTAGAAATGATGTAAATAGAGTTCATTCTCAAAAAAATATGAAAAATTTATTTGCTTAAAGTAAATAATTTCTAACACAGACTTATACTTAAATAATCTTACCAAGAAATATCATTAGGCTATTTTATCTAGGAGACAAACATTAGTTATATCTTTTCCAGACAAAATTCTACAAGGTAACATATAATTTCTCTGATAGAACTTCTTATCCCTAATAAGTAGAAAGTGTAATTAAGTCCATGTCCTCTGTGGTTATGGGATGAACAATGCTCTTTGAACAAACCTGTCTCCATGTCTTTGCCTCATTTATGAGCTTCCCGTGATATTTATTAGAAAGTTTTAAAAGTTAGTACAAAACTGCATGACTGTTTTTATGGATTCTTTTGTATTTTATTATTTGTTATTTATATCCCAGGTCAACATTTTTGTTTTCAATGAAACCAAGAAATTCCCTTGCTGGATAGTCATATGTTTTTACTGAGGATGCACACTTGCAATTTGGGGAGGTGGCTTCCAGCTTAAGGATATTGGGAAAATTAATTATTAACGTAGAGATTCTCTATGAGATTATGCAATTTAATATTGTTTATAGGTAAATTCGTCCTAAGAGCGATACATTAAGGTTATCTTGGAAAAAAAGAAAACAAATAGGTAGCCTGGGAATCACAGGCAATTTCTGATGTGTAGATGTTCCTGCCCACACCATGGATGGATTGCTGCCAGTAACTCAGGGTGATGATGCAAGTGCTGGACAAATTCCAGTGCTGTTAAGGATGCAGGTATCACAGGTGAGGTTTCAAATGATTCCAAGGGAAACGACAGTGAAGGCTGTGATTTTCTATATCACTCAGCAATCATTTGGTAGATGACCACCCTAACCCTTCATCTCTAAGCTGTTTGTGTGTTGTAGGAGACAATACTTCCATTTTGTCTTAATGCTATCCCTTCTCCATTGAGTGAAAGAGCCAACTGTCAGGGAGGGAATATTTAAGAGGAAAAATATGTGGTCTCATTTGCTCTTCTGAGGAATATGAATTGACATAATCTTCTCTAAGGACAATTTAGAAATATCTAGTTATCAATATTGAGGATGCTGTTTTAAATGAGTGACGAAATGAAAACCTGATTGAAGACAGAAAAGGATTAGCTGTATTTCCTATTTCTTTTTCACTTTACAGATGGTCATAACTTGGCCCATGACTTCAAATTTAAATTTTTTCCAAATCTTTACTTTAAAGCTGGATTTTGGCCATAACAAATATTTGCATACTTGTGCAATGTAAGAATTACCTAATTCTAGAAAAATGTCCATGTTATTATTTAGTAATAAAGAGTTTTGTGTGAATGCTTATATACAAAGAGCATCCCAACAGTATACACTGTCGTAAGAATGATGTTGCTGAATGTTTTCTTGAAGACAAGCTACTCCAAGTTCTTCAAAGATGTTAATAGCTAATTAAGATTCGTCTATACACTAAAGCTTTTCACTGTACCTGCCTTCACTTATGCACATGTTATAAAACGTAATTAATGTGAAAGAAGATACACCACATTATTCATCACAATGACCCTCCATAAAATACATAAGAAACCTTCAGATACAGTCCGTTTTGACAAAGGTTGGGACTTTTAAAGCCCACCCACTGAAGTAAGAAGGATGTATTATATGGAAAGTGTTATCCTGTCACACAGAGGAGTCATCGCATCATGTAATCTTTCTTAATAAAACTGAAATAAGGCTGATGTACCATTCTTCTTTAAATTACTTTTAAGGAAAGAAGATTCCCCCAGTTTATCTCAAAGGAAATGGAAACCATGTACATAGAAGAGTTGCGGGCCTCTGTGAACTTGCTGATGGCCAATTTGGAGAGTCTTCCTGTTTCAAAGGGTGGTCCAGAATTCAAATTACAAAAATTAAAACGTTCACAGAATTCTGCATTTTTGGACCTTGGAGATGAGAATGAGATTCAGCTGTCAAAGTCCGATGTGGTGCTGTCGTTCACCTTAGAGGTAAGTGGCTTTATTTTCTCTGACTGCATATATGAGGCTGCATTATTATTTTACTGACATTTGTAGTAAGGTTTAAAATTTAAATCAGGGTAGTATGTTTTAAAAATGTTAAATTCTTCCTTATTTGCTGGACAAATAGATTCTACATGTAAATGGATACTAGTTGTGTTTTAAATGTAACATCAGTATTTGAATTAATGAAGTTTTGAGTCATGTTCTTGCCATCTGAACAAGTGTGTATGTGCGTTGATAAAGTAAGCATCCTGCACAGTTCGCTGGAAATGGAATTTAAGCATATATTGTCTTCTCTCTGATCTGGATATTCCTTTCTGGCTTTTGATTAACTTTGTTTTTAATCTCCTTCACTTGTGGGGACATTGTTCTACAACTGAATCAAATGGAAAGCTGGAACGTAGTATATTGGGTACTATAAATTATGAGAGGCAAAGAATTCTTTTCCAGGACTTCCATTTCATTATTGACACAGGAAAAATTACCCAGAACAGGAACAAATATCATAGATTTAGAACTGTGGTCTTCAAAGCCTCAGAGTTGTAACTCTTTTACACAAATTTTCTGGGAACCAAAGGCTCTGATGGTTAACTCTTCATTAATGTCTACCATGGGTGTGTGCTAATCTGCAGCAAAGTCTGATTTAGGCATGTGTCTATAGGTTTATATGCACTAACACCCATTCCCACAAACATCCTTGGAGTAAGACCTTGTGTAAAATAACATGATGATAAGATGGTATCACAGTAATGAAAAGGATCAGATCATCATTTTCTTTACACACTTGCTTTTTTTCTTCTTACAGTTTCTCTTCTCAGAGTAAGTGCTAGCAGTTTATAAAATATAAATCAATAAGCCTTCTAAAACTTGTGTGTGGGGTTCTAGAGACATTTGCACTTGTGTGCTCACCCCTATGGCTTTGTGTGGAGGCCAGGGACTGACAATAGGATGTCTTTGTAATTACTTCTCTATCTCACTTTTGAGACAGGGTCTCTCACTGAAAACCTGGAGTTCTCCATTTGTTCAAGCTGGCTGGCCAGTGATCCCCCAGGAACTGCCCATCTCCACATCCCCTAGTGCTAGGTTCGAGTTACAAGCATGTTGCTGCCACACTCATTTTTTACATTGGTGCTAGGAACCTGAACTCAAGTCTTTATGATTGTACAACAAGCACTTTACTTACTAAGCCATCTCCTTGGCACTTCTCTCAAAGCTTTTAATGTATGTAGCTCCTTCCTCTATTGTTATGTTTCTTTGCTCTGTTTTGGTTCCCAATACTGCTGCTTGTTTTTGCTGATTGACAGTGACAAGCATATCCCGCTTTAGACAGTAGATTTTAAATGCTCTTGCTTAGTTCGTGGCAGAAAAAAACAAAAATTCCTTTTGTTTGTTTCCTCCATCTAATGAACTTGGGGATAAAACTACTGCCTCTCAGTTTCTTACTTCTAGAATAATCATCTCTCTGGAAGTAAATGGATTAAACCTAATGTAACAGTAAAAATATTTCACTGTCTTCTAACTTGGTTCACCGAAGAGCTTTGTCAATGCCTCTGCTTCTTGTTTCTTCTCAGACTCTCCAGCCTCATAACATAAGCGTGTTTAGTTTGGGGCCGCAGAACATGTTGCACATTGAATTTTCTTATCATTTCTTGCCATTGATCATTGGTTGACTAAAATTTTAAGATTTTGTTCTTTCACCTGTGTCACTTATAATGTAACATTTTCTCACAGAACTTTTGCATTTAAATTGATGGGGAAAAAGCATAAAACAAATAATTTTAATAAGTATAAAATTACCATTATATAAGTATTCAGAAGTGAAAAACAATTCCGAATACTTTCTTTTTATTTTATCTTTTTCTTAATTCTTTGAATTATTTGAATCATATTCATTGTCCTGCTCCCAACTCTTCCAGTTCTACCTACCCTTCTCTACCCATCCAACTTTGTGACTTTTTAAAAATGAGCACAGCAAGTCCAATTTGTACTGCCCACACACTCTTGGGGGTAGGGCTACCCACTGGAGCATGGTTGACTGATCCTTGGTCACTGCCTTACAGAAAGCTGACTCTCCCTCTTTCAACAGCCATCAGTTACCAATAGCTCCTCAGCAGTTAGGGGAGATTCTTTATGCTCACACACACCCCCGGCTGGGAATTTTGTCTAGTTTGAGCTTGTACAGATATTTTGCATACTGTCATAACTTCTGTGAGCTCATATATGCAGCTGCTCTCTTGTGTTCAAAAAGGAGTTTCCTGTAGCCATCCACTGCCTCTTACAGTTTTTTCCACTCTGTCTTCCACAGTGACCCTGAGCCTTCAGTGGAGGGGGGATGTTAAAGATGTCCCATTTAGGGCTTAGCATTCCAGTTTCTTATTCCCTTCATTTTGGCCAGTTGTGGGCCTCTGTGGTAATTGCTACTGCAGAAAAGAAGCTTCTCTGATGAAGGTTGAAAGATGCAATAATCTATGATGTCATGATAAGTCATTGGCAATCAGTTACTGCTACAGCCATTCAGCAGAATAATAGTAGGAGATTCTCTCCTGCGCCCTAGGACGCATCCAGCACAGATTCTTGGCCTGAAACATGGTGCGGGGTATAGGTTTCATTTTGTGGGGCAGGCCTTAAATCTAACCAGAAAGTGTCTTGCTACTTCGATGGCATTTGTGCCACTCTTGTACCAGCGGGCCTGTCTTGCCAGGCTGATCATTATTGTAGCTCACTGGGTTTACAACTGAGGAAGACTGATGATTGCTTTTCTCCTTTGGTAGCCTGCATGACACCTTCCAGCACTGTAAGGGCTAGCCAGCAGGGATGAAGCTTCCTCGTCAGTACCAGCAGTATTCCTTCATGCTCTGTCACTCAAGTATGTGATATCTTCAGCAACAGGTCTTACTGTTAAGTTCTAGAGGGTAACCTAGAGCAATGGCAAGAGTCTGCAATGTTTGGGAGTCTTTGGGACTTTGTTTGATAACAACTCCAAAAGACGTAACCCATTGCTGGCACTGGGCTTTTTATTCATTAGCCTGTAGTGTCTAGTAGAGGCGTTGTCCTCCCATTATAGGGTAATACCTTTTAAGTTCTTTTTATATATGCTTATGTAAATATTTTAGAAAGATTCTACAATAGGTTTCTATTGGGCTTTTTCAAAATGTCTTTAGTGTTGGCTAACCCTCCTGTATCCCTTCCTCTACTCGGCCCTCCTGTTCCCTACCCCCATTTAACCCTCCATATTCCAGATTAACCACTGTCTTCTAGCTCTTCTCCCTTAAAGTCCCCCCTCCCATGTCTCTTTACTTGAGTTCTGACCTCTATGGCTGTTTCAGATGAAACACACTTATCTAAAGATTCAAAACTAACACACACAAATCCATTTTCTGGTTCTTGTGAATAAAGTAGCAGTGACCATGGATGAGCAGAAAACTCTGTAGTAGAATATGTAGATAGTCTTTTAAGTGAATGCCCAAGAGTATCATGTAATAGATCTATTTCTAGCTTTCTGAGGAACCTCTGTACTGATTTCCATATTGCTTGTACCAATCTGCAGACCCACCAGCCATGAATAAGTGTTCCCTTTTCCCCACATCCATGCCATCTGGAGAGTCCCTAATGGAAAGCAGACTCTCTTTTTTAGTTTAAAAGTCTTTAACAATTAGAAATAATTAACTTAGGAGGTTTTTCCCCCTTTCTAAAATCAAAAATTATGCTGGAGCAGTAATGTCTAAGTAACTCTAAGAATTGCTACTCTGTGCTTTACGGCCAATATGTTAAAGTAGGCTGTTAAGTTAGCAATATAATGTGCGAGAAGGAGACTTTAAGGCGAAACTTCCTTTTGTGTAGTCTGAGAAGCTTGCATATTCCTAAAATTATTTTGACAGCTTTAATACAATGCACTTGGTTGCTTAATACAAATCTGTTTTTAGTCCTCACAGTGGTTCATGTATGAGTTATGTGTCCAGCAACAAGATGCCATCATTTTAAGGGAGTACTGTGCATGATACCTGAGGGAATAGGTGGGTAATTTTCCCACTACAGACTGTAACACCAGCCAGGCCCATTAAGCCAGGCCAGGTCCTTGGATCCTGATTTCAACTATGAAAACTCTTAAAAACCAGCAGTGATTACAATGTAGGGCTCTCACATTTGGGTTTGGGGGCTTAGAACTGGTCCAGTGTGGAATGTGTTCCTCCCAAAAAGTTAATCTGGGTTCTAAGGAATAAAGTATAGATTTGAAAAATTTTGTTCAAATTGCACCTTCTCTTGAAATTGTGACCCATGCCTCTCTTCCCTCCTTGTACATGTTCTTTACCAAACTCCATTTTAAAAAATTCTTATTTTATGTGTATATTGCCTGCATCTGTGTAAGTGCAACCATATTGTGCAATGAGGGTGTCAGATCCTCTAGAACTGGAGTTATGGACAGTTGTTATCTGCCATGTGGGTGCTGGAAATCAAACCTGGATTCTCTACAAGAATAGACAGTGCTCTTAATTCCTGAACCATTTCTGCAGTCCCCAAGCTCCATTTTTGCCCAGCCTTACAGCACTTACAGCCCAGCCTGTAGTTCAGGGACCTATTATGTCTGTTATGATCTGACTTTCTGTACTAAAATGTAAGCTTCGGGAAAGTGTATTTTTTCTCCCCCTCTTTTCATTTATTGAGGTATGGAAAGCGCCCCACAGAGCCTAGCACACACATCATTCATTATATATTGATTGAATTAAGGATTTATGGTATCAAACCTGGTTAGTCATAAAGGAATACATTTGACTTTCTCTGCACTCACAAAGCCTTTAGAAAGTGTGATAAAGCAGAACAGGAGCTCACATGCAGAACAGTTAACTATGTAATGGTTTGTTAAAGTCAAGTGAAACAAGAAAAACAAGTTTACGAACTTAGGGCCTGTGTGCTGCTTGCAGAGTGGAATCCTGATGCTTAAATCTGGTTACATTTTCATATTGAGCATTTACATTAACACTAGGCTAGTAGATGCTGTGACCTCCTGTGGATCTGCTGCTATAGGCTAACCACCTGCCTACTCTCCAACCCTGTCCCCTTTCATCATAGGCCCAGCTTCCTTTTCTTGAAAAAAAGCTGAATGTCAAGTATCACCAGACCCTGGTGGCCAGTGTATTGCTCAGAAGCATGTCATCTAGTGCTACCCTTCCTTTTGCTTCTAGGACAGCTTTGTGCTATCATTGCATCAGCTACAGAGAGACTGAGAGAGATGATGCAGTGTAGATTGGTGTTATTTTCTTTAGTTTCATTATCAGATTTTGCTGGGAACTGGTTGAAATAGTTACTTGCAATTCAGCTAGCTGATGGTCTGTGGATTATTAGCTGTCTTTTTCAGTAACGACTGAAGCTGGTTTTGTCCCCCTCCTTGAAAATCAGACCTATACGTATTGTTTTATTTATATGTACAGATTAATCACAGATGTTACATGTTTTGAAAGTGGCAGTACTGCAAGATAAAACCGTCCTGGCTTGATGGGAATATTGTTTTGAAGATAATGCTGTTGCTGTTTGCTTAAGACGTACTGCTTATGGTCGCTTGTCATAGAGGCAACTGCACTATCAAACGATTTTTTTTCTTCTCTGCAGCACATTGACTACTGAATATAGAGTAGAAGCTGCAATGTGTTAATAATTTAAATATGAGCCAATGCTGTTAATATGCATAGATTTATCAATTATGATGCACATAGTAAAACATATGTAATAAATGATATATGTTATGTAACAATATTTGCATGTATTTATATATTCCATTTTATATAGTAAATAATATATCATGAAATTCAGTAATCATATTAAGTCATAGTACTTTTGATTAACAACCTTTTATACACAAAAAGTAGAGTTTGAAAAAGTGTTTCTAGATTGGGGAGACAGCTCCCACCCAATTCAATGTACTCTACTATATAGAGAGTGAGTAATTTATGTCCCCAAATGTCCTTCAGTGTGGGTTCCTCCCCTGGAGCCTGGTTAACCTACCAAGAGTCACATCCATATTCTTTGAGAATTTCATAAGTGTACATAATACATTTTGACCATATCCACCTTACTCCCCTCTTCCACCTCTTTCAAGATCTCCTTCCAAGTTCCCCTCCCAACTTCATGTCTCTTCCTTTTGGGGGGTGGGTTTGTTGTATGTATAGATACTAAGTCCAAAATTCGTGCCACTCACATGAACATGGATATGAAGTTATCCTCTGGAGCATGATCAGCCTACCAGGGGACACATTGTGAAGAAAACTGACTCTCCCTCTCCTAGAAGCCATCAATTGCCAGTAGCTCCTTATGAGTGCCTTTCCCATTCTTGCTGTTATTTCTGTGTATTATTGACCAGTATGAACTTTTCATACTGTTTTATTTTTAGATTGTCATAATGGAAGTGCAAGGTTTGAAGTCAGTGGCTCCCAATCGAATTGTCTACTGTACAATGGAGGTGGAAGGAGGAGAAAAACTGCAGACAGACCAGGCTGAAGCTTCGAGGCCACAGTAAGCTTGTTGAAAGATATATACAAAATTTAATCAAAAAATTGTTTTATTTTTCTATACAATTTTATGGAACTTCAATCTGAAAATGTCATTTGACCAGCTTTGTCTCAACTGTGTTGGAAACACTGTGTGCCTTTCTGGGTAAAGATGTAATTAACAAGTGGCAGAATACATGTGTGACACACACAGAAATCCACCATGCAGTGATGAAGCTGACCATTGCATAACAGAGGTTTCTAATTCAGGAAAAGATTGCATGAGTCTATTCCACATGTCATTTATCATTTGGGAGTCTCTGTGGATTGCTGAGGTTGTCATCCAGTAGTTTTCCCTTTCCCATGTGTGATTCTGTAGTTAGACAAATGTTTCAGACTCTAGGCTTGAGTTAAAGAAGCAGTTAGTTCACCTTACAGCAATTCAAAGTGATAAATTTGTTCCGTGCTGATTTTTAATGTTTCAAACTTCAAGAACAATTTCAATGATATTTGGAAGAAGTTCTTTACCTGATGTAAACTTGAGAAGCTTCTGTCTTTCTGCTTTGTTGTGGAGTCAGTGTGCATCCTGTTCCTTCTCTGCTGAGATTCTGGCTAGCACTGATTAGATACTGAAGGTGAAAATGAACAAGAAGCATGGCTTTGAAGCAAGCAGTCGGGCAGGATACAGAGGGTGAAGTGTTAAGAGATTTAACCAGAGCATTACGTTGCCTAGAAGCAGCAGTTGAACTCCTCACCCTGCCAAGCCTGCCTTGCCTAGCCTTTCATTCCTTGTGGGACTTCACTCTGTTCCCTTGTCCACTCTTGATCCTCAGCCCTGCTCTCCATGTCATCCTGAAAAGGCATCAGGAAACTCTGATAGTGTCCCTGGCATTTCCCTGTGCCTGCAGTCTTCCTTCTTTTCATGATGTAACTGAATATTTGGCATCAGGAATCTCAGACTTCAGTTTAAGAATTCACTTTCCTTTTGATGACCAAATCAGTAAGGAACAGATATTTTCTGTCTTGCCTTTTTAATTTTTGAACTGATATATCCTTACTCTGTTTTATTTTGTATTGTGTTTCTCCTTAAGAAAGGGTAAAAAAAATCATAATCTATTTATTCTTACATCTTAGTGTGTATTTACTAAGTATTTATTTGGATTTACTATGCATTTATGCAGAATTTCTTTGGATTTATTGAACTTTTTGTTGCTTGATTAAAGTAAATGTTTGAAGGTAATATAACCATATTAACAAGTTGTTCTATTTTCATTGCCATTAAGTTTATAATGTATCCTTATCTCAGAGAGAAACTTCACACTCTTGAGCTACCAACTTCCAGTCACTCTGGTTCTAAGCAACAGTTAATTTGCTTTCTGTCTATATAGAGTTTGCCTATTTTGGACATTTCATGTAAATATAATCATGTGGTTTTTTTTCAGGTTTCTTTCATAGACCATACTGTTAATAGCTTATAATAGATATCTGGATAATGTACTCTTAATTGTGTGTGTGTATTATATGTACATACCACACATACGTATACCTTGTCTATCAACTCATCTTTTTTGTAACCTATACCTGAATTGTTACAACTTCCATCTGTTAAGGAAATGCTATGAACATGAATGTACAAGTTTCTGTTCAAGTCTTCTTTTTTAAATATTAGGTTAAGTACTTGGCTGTAGGGTGACTGGGCATATTGCAGTTCTAAGCCTAGCCCTTTAAAGAATGAATGAGCTTCTAGACATGGTATCTGCATCACTTCTGCTCCTACCAGCAATGTGTAAGCATTTTAGTTTCTCTAGATTTTTATTTTTCAATTTGTATACATCTCTATGTGTTAACACTGTCCAAACAGGTGTGAAGTTGAATATCAGTTGTAACAGTAATTTGTATGATGACTAGTCATGTCAATACCTTTTTGTTTGCTTTATTAACCTTTGTTTATCTTTTCCAGAGAAATGTCTTTTAAGTCCTCAGTCCCTTTTTTATTTGAATTATTCTAACTGTATTAGTTGTGCAAATTAATAGATTTCTTTGTGAAACTTCATGCATATGTTCTGCTTTAACTGAATGTACCCTTTATTCTGTCTTCTCTTGTTTCTCCTTCCTCCCATTCCCAGTCCTCAAGCTTCATAGTGCATTTTCTGTTTTCTAGTTTCCATATATAAGATATGATGTTTGTCTCTCCGTGTCTGGATAATTTGCCTAACATCATAACGTCCGGTTCCATCAACTGAATCCATTTTCCTTTATAACCAAATAGCACTTCAGTGTATGTATGTGTGTCTAATCCAATAATATGTGTATTTGCCTTTGTCTCTTTTTAAAATTGATCTTTTTGTCTTGTAGGTGTCAAGTTTAAAAATCTTTACCATTTTGATTTTTCATTCTAATTTATTCTTTGGGAATTTCATAAAGGTATACAATGATTTATGAACATATCTATTCTCATTTCTTCCTCCAACTCCTCCCAGATCCCTTTAACATATCCTCTCCAAACTTCATGTTCTCTTCTTTATTTCTTTAATAACCCATTAAATCCAGTTAGTTTTTCCCATTTGTATATGGGTAGGTGACCATCCTCTAGAGCATGGAAAAACCTACCAGTTGCTACACCATCAAAGAAGAATGATTTTCCCCCTTCTGCAGCTGCCACTGGCAGTAGCTCCTCCCTCATCCATTCTGGAATTTTGGCTGTCTTGATCTTGTGCTGGTCTTGTGCAGGTAACCTCATCTGCTGCGAGTTTGTGAGTACAGTAGACATGTCGCCACCCATGGAATACCTCCCTATAAGTTATTGGTTAGGGGACCCCCTAGAAGCAGTCAAAATAGCACAAATTATTGTCATTGCTCTTAGTTATTCACTGTAACTACATTGTAAGACCCTGTTCCTAAGGACATTGTACACTTTACCTACAGGACATAAAGAAATCAATCTCAAACCAAGTAGATCAGTTTATCAAGTGCTTCAAAGATCTCTGGAAATCTCCCCAGCTAAAATTGTGATAGTGCAGTCAGCTTACAGACTATTGCCATGTAAGAATCAAGGAAAGTGGACAGTATCCATGTATTAAGATATTTAGACTGCCTTTACACACCCTCCCAGCTGAGCAACTCCAGCCTCTCCCCACCCTACATCATGTCCTATTCTTCTAGCAGGCATAGGCCTGCCCGGTCCTGTCCTCAGAACCACAGAGCCATTTTGAAATGATGGGAGTAAGCCTCACCAATAGAAAGAATGAAATGGAAAAGAGAATTTCAAGACTTGCTGATAAAGTTGAAGAATTGGAGCACTCAAGCAAAGACTATGAAAATTAAAAAAAAAAAGAAATGGAATGGATTCCTGGATTCCAGGAATGGAATATGTATGAAATGTAGGACACCTTGAAAAAAAAAAAACAAATTTATGCATCATAGGCATAGGGGAAGGAAAAGAATCTTAAGCTAATGGTATTGACTAGATCTTGAACCAGGTTGTAGAAGAAAGTTTCCCAAACTTAAGGAGATTCCTATACAAATGCAAAAAGCACATAGAACACCAAATCAACAGGACCAGAAAAGAAATTCCCCACAGCATATCATAGTTAAAAACCCTAAATATACAGCACAAAGAGAGAATGCTGAGACCTACAAAAGAAAAACCAGAAGTCACAAGAAGGAAGTTGCATCAGAATTATAGCTGACTTTTCAATATAAACTATGAAAGCCAGAAGAGCCTCGACCACAGTATTCCCAGTTCTAAATGACCATAGATGCCAATCTAGAATACTTTTTTTCAGCACAAATGTCTATTATAGTTGAAGGGGAAAGAAAAATCTTCCAGAATATGAATAGGCTGAAAGAGTTCATATCCAGAAAACAAGCCCTTCAGGGAATACGTGAATCATTACAAAGAGCTGAAGAAAAGACTCTACCTGAGAGCAACAGAAAGAAACTAACTGAAGGTATAACTGAGGAACAACAAAGTGAGACCAAAATGCAAACAGATTTTAAAATAACTGGAACCAATACACATCTTCAGTAATAACTTTGAATATCAAGGGACTGAACTCGCTAGTGAAAAAACACACAAACTAGTTGACTGAATTAAGAAACAAAATCCATCCTTTTGTAGTCTGCAAGAAATCCATCTGATCTTCAAGGACAGAATACTACCTTAAGGTGAAAGAATGGAAAGAAAATATTCCAAGCAAATGGCACTAACAATGAACAAGAGTTGTCATTCTAATATCTGACAAAATCAACTTCAAACCAAAACTAATCAGAAGAGATAAAAAGGGTCACTTCATTCTGATCAAAGGAACAATTAACCAGGAAGATAGTACAATCATGAATATATGTGCACCAAATTCTGGTGTATCCAACTTAATAAAAACAGTACTGCAGGACTTTAAGACACAGATTAATCCCATCTCACTGATAATAAGAGACTTCAGTACCCCTCTGACTCCATCGGACAGGTCAGCCAGACAGAGAATATAGAGAGAGATATCTGATTAAATAACACCGTACATCAAATGGATCTAACAGACATCTACTGAATATTACATCCAAGCACCAAGGAATACTCATTCTATTCAGCACCTCATGGAGCTTTCTCCAAAATCAACCATATACTGAGGCACAAAACCTCAACAAATGCAAAAAAATTGAAATATTTCCATGCATTCTATCATCCACAGTGCAATAAAACTTAAAAACAACACTGGAAGAAGCCCTAGTAACTTTACAAACTCTTGGAGACTAAACAACACACTACTGAATGATTGATGGGTCAAAGGAGAAACTGAAAAATAAAAGTATTCCTGGAAATAAACAAAAAGGACAATACAATCCAATAAAACCTCTAGGACATGTTTAAAGCAGTCCTAAGAGGGAAGTTTATAGCTCTGAGTTGCCTGCATTAAAAAAAATCAGAGACAGCACAAATAAAATGATTTAACATTGCAACTCAAGAATCATGAATGCCAACAACAAATGAAACCCAGAGCAGAAATTAATGAAATAGAAATGACGCAAACAGTACAAAGTATCAATGAATCCAAGAGCTGGCTCATTGAAAAGATAAACAAGATGACCCAGTTAACCAAAAGAAAGAGTAATTCCAAATCAACAGAATCAGAGATGAAACGGGAAACAACAAAACAGACAATAAAAAGATCCAGAACATTATAAGGGAATACCTTAAAGACCTATATGCTATTAAATTTGAAAACCTTAAAGAAATGGATCCATATCTTAAATCATGAGAATCACGAAAGCTAAACCAAGACAAGAGCAACAGCTTACATAGACTCATAACATGTAAGGAAATTGAAACAGTGATATAAAACCTCCCAACCCAAAAAAAGCTGAGGTCCATGGGATTCACAACAGAATTCACAACCAGACATTCAGAGAATATCTATATCCAATACTACTTAAATTATTCAAAAATATAGAAATAGAGGGAGAACTCTCAAATTCCTTCTATGAAGCCAGCATCATTCTAATACCAAAAACAGGTAAAGATATTAACAAAAGAGAAAACTATAGATCCATATCCTTAATGAACGTAGTTGTAAAAAATCTCAAGTAAATGCTTGCAAATCATGTATAGACATACATCAAAAAAGATCATTCACCATGATCAAGATGACTTTATTCCAGAGATGCAGGGATGGTTCAGTATGCATAACTCAATAAATGTCATAAAGTACATAAATGGACTCAAAGACAAAAATAACATGGTCATCTCAATAGATGCAGAACAGTCCTTAGATAAAATTCAACATACATTTATGTTAAAAGTCCTACCTCAACAAAATTAAGCTATATACAAAAACCCCACAGCCAGCATCATTCTAAATGGAGAAAACTGGAAGCATTCTCATTAAAATTAGGAAGCATACAAGGTTGTCCACTATCTACCCTTCTTTTTAATATAGTGCTTGAAACTCTTGCTAGAGCAATACGACAAGAGTAGGAAGTTTCAGGAGTCCACATTAGAAAATATGAAATCAGATTATCCCTTTTTGCGGATGACATTATATTATACCTAAGAAATGACAAAAAGTCCACCAGAAAAATCCTAGAAATGATTTAACACTTTCAGTAGAATGGCAGGTTACAAAATTAATCCACAAATATCAGTAGCCTTTCTCTATACCAATAACAAGCAATTGGAGTAAGCGTGCAGGGAACCCTTCCCTTTAACAATAGCCTCGAAATTAAAAAAAAAAAAACTGACCAAAGACATTAAAAATCTTTAGAATAAAATTTTTGGATCTTTAAAGAAAGTGATTGATGAGGACACCAGAAGATGGAAGGGCATTCCATGCTCATGGATTAGAAGAATTAATATTGTTAAAATAACCATTCTACCAAAAGCAATATATAGATTTGGTGCAATCCCAAGCAAAATCTCCATGACATTCTCTACAGCATTATAATAAACCACCGTAAAATTCATATGGAAGCACAAAAGACCTTGGGGAGGCAAAGCAAATCTGAGCACAGAGAGCAGTGCAGGGGGATGATTGCTATATCAGAATTTAAACTGTACTAGAGAGCTATACCCATAAAGCAGCATGGTATTGTCACAGACCCTTATCTTTCACCTTGCACAAAAGTCAGATCCAAATAGATCAAAGATCTCAATGTGAAATCTGAAATTTTGAAACTATTGGAATAAAATATTAACAATAACCTACAAGATATACATATAGGAAATGTTTTTCTAAATCAGACAACAGTTGCTCAGGAGTTAAGGTCAGTAATCAACATGTGGGACCTTATTAAACTAAAAATCTTCTGTACAGCAAAAGAACAAATAAATGAAAATGCCTAGAATGGTAGAAAATCTGCATCAGTGAATAATATCCATGTGGCTTTTACAAACTTTATTGTGTTAGTTATCCCTTCTCCAACGTCCTCTCTCCTAATCTCCCTTTCTCTCTCTGTTTAAATCTTACCTTGAAACTCTGTTCTCTTTTAATTTTCATCTTACATGATTTCTTTCCTTTATTTTAGGTTTACTTTGCTTTATTATTTATTTAGTATCTTAAGGTGGGAAATTTGAGTTTTGATTTACATTCGTCTTAATTTATCCAAATATAATTGTAGTTTTCTCTTTATGTACAATTTTGGCTGTATCTGGAAGTGTTTCTATAGTATAACTTCATTTTCATTTATCAAGTTGCCTTTGATCACCAAAATGTATTATGTATGTCGTAAATAAAGCCAATGTCAGAAGTTTCTTAGCTACAGGAAATAAATGCTCAAGGTTGCACCCTGTCATCCCAATGGCTGAGAAAATCAAGGTCTGGTCAATATACAAGCATTGGAAACACTAGGCACTACTTACATCCTTTGAGGTGTTCAGCTTCCCCAGGAGTTCTCATTACCCATTTTTTTTTCCTATAGAATCTTAATAGATTTCGTTGGATATAATACGCATACTGTAAAATGTACCACTTTTAAAGTTAAATGATAATTAGTGAAATTTTCAATTATACAACCTTCATGATGACTTGTTTTTAAAATATTTTTTTTATTCACTTTCTGGTAGTTTTATGTAATGTATATTGGTCATATTCACCTTCCATCTTCAAACCCCTCCCAGGGCCTCCTCCTTTCCGACTCATCCAAATTCGGGTTCTTTTTTTTAACCTATTGAGTCCAGTTTGCCCAAATACTCTTCGGTGTGGAACCTGTCCTGGAATGTGACTTATCAGGTCAAACCCTTAAAGAAAATTGACACATAGCTTGAAAAGATGTGCCATGCCCATTTTTGGTCCATTCCTGACCTCACCCACAGGTCCAGGAAATCACTCATGATGTGGAGTGTTGTAATTTTAGTTTTCCAGGACATTTCATAAGAATGGAATCATGATAAAAAATATTTAGTTTTTGTATCTGACTTTTATTTGCTTAGCATAGTTTCTATAAAATCTTGTATTGCACTTAAATATTTGATCAATGAAATGAACTGTATTGAACTGTCTTTTACTCAAACATTGATTTTATTTAAAAGTAATTTTTTTCTAAAAAAAAATTCTTAAGAGTATGTCTCATTAAGTATCTAAAATATTTATGGTATGCTCAAAAAGAGATTCTGATAAGGAGCACAATAGTAAATATTTTAATGAATTAAAATCTTTGTCAGAGAGAAAGTATTACAAGAAGGTACAAGTACTCTTTCAGATTAGTCTTTCAACAAGGAAACTGGACCAAAATATCCTTTCCAGCCTTCTATGAACACTGAATTAACTTTTAAAAGGAATTAAAATGTTTGAATTGATAACCTCCTTCCAGAGGCAGATAACTTCAAACACATATTGTCCAAGTGCTCACCAATTGCATCTCTCCACAGTGAGTTACCTTCATTCCAATTTCATCTAACACAACAGGGAAGAGATCTGCCTCCTCCTTCATCAACTAGAATTATGCCTCAGACACGTTTTCTAAATTGTATTGCTTCAACAGTTTGTGCTTTGTTGGAGATCAATTCATCCTTCTGTCTGAGGCTAATTAAAGTGCCTTATTTAGTCCATATTTCCAATAAACTTAATCAAGATTTCTATCCATTGCCTATTTCATTCCTGTAGTTCAGAATTCCTGGCAGCAATTAGGTAGAAATGGCATGTAAAATTGGTGTATAACTCAGAACATAGAACTTGGGATCTGATCACAATGCTGTTGACAGACAAATTTGATTAATAAAGAATAGTGGGGGTACCACTCTAATTTGGTAAAGTTTGCTTTTAATTTTAATGTTTTAATATGCAGAAGGGAATGGGGAGATACTTTTTTCAGTATATACAATAAACTCTTTTATTTAAAGATTTTTAAATCACTGCCTTATAGTCTTTCAGTGAGCCAAGGAAAGTTTTATTCCCTAGAAATGATGTATAAAAGTGTTCTTGATAAATGATTTTATAGCATTCCACCATTTTCAATCGCTTGTTCATCTGAGTTTTAACCTGTACCATTAATGATCCCACCTAAATGGAAATGGAAGAATGGTAAAAGGGAATAACAAACAGAGGACAGGAGATTTGTTATGGTTATGTAGTAGTCACAGATTTCCTGACATGTCTGAATCTTTAAGATCCATTGCCTTCAAATGGTGGCCCTCCTTTGAAAACTTACATACACTAAGGAGCTAATAATCCCCTAGGCAGGTTCCAGATTGATCTTGGTATTATGGAAATAAAGGCAAGGAAATTGTTTAAAAAAAAACAGATAGGGACGAACATATGGAATGAGATATAACCTTTTCACAAATCTTAAATGTACATTTTAGTACTACAGTAATATGACAGTGTACTGTTAATATGAATAATGAACTAAATATTGGTTGTATTCATTTGCTTAGAAAACCAAACAGCCAGAGAGATGGAGGTCATAATAATACCAGAAATCCTAGTATTAGGGAAATTGAGGCAAAGGATACCAATTTATCCTGGTTTAATACCAGCCTAGACTACATCTCAAGACCCTCAAAACCCAGTAAGCAAACAGTATACTTGTATCACACCCTCTGTCTTTTTTATTTTTTTGCACCACAGAGCAGTTGTATTAAATTACTGGGTCACTGCTCCTATCACACCAAAAGAAATAACCTTAAAAAACAAGAAGGGTCAAGAAAAATTGATGAGTCACATCACTAAAGAAATATTTTTCTGGACACCAGTACAGGCTGATGAGAACTGTAGACTTCAGTATATACTTCAAGTAACTTAAGATTTTAAACCAGAATTGTTATATCTGTGCAATAATCTTATTGTCAATGCAGTAAGGATATTACAGCTACAAATGTGAAGTTTCCCAAATGACACAAATACCAGAGAAAATATTTTAGAAAGATTCATTGTAAAGCACGTATAAACTAAAAGAAATTATGTTTCTTAAAATCATATTCATTTTCAGTTTAATTTATTAATGTCATAATTCATTAGTCAGCTATCTTTACAGATTACAGATAGAATATGCTAAAATTTTAAGTGACATATCCAAAAGTATGCTAATTTATAACAAATCAAGGGGGAAACACACAGACTGCGTACAGGTTTTGCGTCTTCTCATTTCCTAAAATCACAACAGATTGCTTCCTCTTTTTAAAATTGCTAGAAGTGACATTTTGACTGATGCTTGTGATGCAGAACAAAATGGAGCGTAAAGAGACAAGCATTGACCAAATGCAGAAATTAAATGCATTGAGAATTTGTTTATATTTTAAGGAAGCTAATCTGGGACCTTCATAATTGCAGACATATGAAGACTTAGGGATATTTAACATTCCTGTGGTGGATTTATAGCTGGAAGATAACTTTCTCTCACATACTTCTTTTATAGCAATCTCTTTTAATGATTACTGCTTCATTTGATTTATATAATTTGTTATTGACTCAATTAGTAAATTTGACAAGGTTTGAGTAGGACATAGGTTAGCAGTAATTGTCACGCACTGTCCTCTGAGATTAGGATTTTCCTTCATAATGCATTTCAATAGATACTATATCTTTGCTGGCTACCTTCAGGCAACTTAACATATGTGGTTATTAAAATTATCACACAAGGGTAACTTAGAACTCAACACTTTTTCTTTCTTTTTCCCTTTCCTTCCAGTCTACCAAGAATCTTGCAATGGGGAAAGGATACTGTAGTCTGGTCTTTTCTTTCTTTCAAGGTCTCATATATTCCAAGCTAGCCTCAAATTCACTATGTAGCCAAGGATGGCTTTGAACCTCTGATGCTTCTGCCTTTAGCTCCTGAGTGCTGGGTTTTCAGGTATGCATCATTGCATCCAGTTTGTGTGGTACTCGGGATTGAACCAAGAGAGTTGTGTGTGGTAGACAAGCCGTCTTACAGATTGAGCTGTGTCTCTATCCTCGTTCTTCTTCATTTGCCTGCCAAACTCAATCGACAGCATTTCATTAGGGTTTGAGTTGAAAGAGGCCTCTTTCATGGCAAATCTGTAATTTTTCTCTAGAGCAGTTCTTTAGAGAAGCTTCTCTCACCCCAGAGCCTGGGTCTTCTGCCATCATGCCGTCCCTCACAGAACAATGTAGTCCATGGATGCCCTTATTGCTCTCCCACTGAGCTACTGCTTTAATGATATAACCTATGTATTCACTGTATGTTTGATTTTCCGTTCTTAACAGATTGTCCAGATAAGTTGGATGCTCCTAGAAGACAAGGTCTATGTATTATACCCTTGGTTCTCCACTAGCACCAGCATTGTAATGGGGCTCATCAGGTGCTCAGAAATCTAATTAAAGTGCTTTATCTAGTACTTTATAAAAATATAGTTTCAGTTGGTTGCTCCTTTTTTCCTACTCATAGCTCCTATTTTTTCTAGAAATTCCATGGAAAACACATTCCAATTACGAGACTAGTTCTTTTTCGTGTATATGTTCAATTAAGGTAGGTTACATAATCACTTTTGGACACCTGCCATCCTTCCTCAGCCAGTGTTTTACAACTGAGATCTTTGGCCTCCTGAATAAACAAGACAGTTTCCCAAGAGATACTTTCCCAAGCATAAG
Source organism: Eospalax fontanierii (assembly GCA_035773235.1). Taxonomy (NCBI): domain Eukaryota; kingdom Metazoa; phylum Chordata; class Mammalia; order Rodentia; family Spalacidae; genus Eospalax; species Eospalax fontanierii. The sequence continues at coordinate 80,456,076 of CM069528.1, read as the reverse complement.
ACCAGTGTTAGAAGCACTGACACATGACTCCTCTAGCTCCATAGGTTCTTTTTTCCTAAACCTTTTGTGCCTAGGAAAGGCCTGATATATCTAAGGCCTCTTTCTGAACCTCCCTTTCATAATTGACTTTCTCTTGATTTCCGAAAGAAACATATACTTCTCAATTTCTTTTTGCCATTTTGTCTTTTCCCCAGAGTAGAAAACCCTTCAGGGCCACACTCAGATGGAGAATATTACTGTTGATTGTTAGAAAGTAATTTACTGGATTCAGGAAATCCTTTTGCAAATTAGATGTCTTCCACTTCTTTGCTTTCAACTGAGTTGATGGATTTATTCAAGTCTGTACCTACTAAATAATTGAAAATTTAGTTTTTGCCTATTAATCATTTTATGGTTTGGGGCCATTTAAGCAGAAAGAAAACAAATTGATGGACATTTCTATCTTAATACTCACATACACTCATTTTCTGAATGCTTACAACTGGAAACAAAAACCTTAATAAACATCCATGTGAACTCTGACTAATTCTAGAATTAAATACTACGTACCAGTGGACAGAACTAATTAGAAAATAAAGCACAAGGCATTCTGTTGAGATGTGTGTCTAATAAATGAACTTACCCTCTGGTGCTTATTTGAATCACTTAAGTACTGGTAATTCTAACAAAAAATAAAATTAGGAATTTCAGTCAACATTTTTGTTAGGGAAGATAATCATTTTCATATGTATAAATTTGATAAATGATCACCATAAAGTATGCTCATCTGTTAAGGTGTGTTATATTGTGATCAAATTCTAAGACTTTTGAAGAGAACTGAAACCAAAGTACAATTTCTAGGACAAAAGGAATGATATGTGTTTTCATTAATCATGATACAAGTCCATTATACAAGTGCCGCAGTGATACTGTTGTAAGATTTGTCATTGATTCTATTTACGAGGAACAACATGGTTTTATATTAAATGTCAGTGTTTGATATTGTGAAAATTATCCCTTTTGCAACTCACTAAATTTATGTTAAAAATTCTAAATATCTACCTATAAATGTATGAAAGAAGTATGTAGTTTTCCAGTTTTGAAGACTGCTTTTCTGAACTTGCTACATACCAGGGCTAGAACTCAGTCTTGAGATCAGCCGACTTCACTGTTACCATGCCTCACGTGGACACTGCTTGACCCATATAATTAGAACAGATGCCTTTACTGTCAGCTGCTGCTACTCTGCATCTAGATCACTGTCCTGCAAGTGGGAGAGATGCCTGAGGCATGGTAACAGATCTATTCTAGACCAGATCAATCCCCATCAGGCAGTGAAACACAGATCTTCTCTTAGTGGGGAGGTGGGAGAAGGGGGGGAATATATATGAGAATATGAATGAGTACATATGACTAGCAGGCAGATACCAGATGTAAGAATTTGCCCACATCCTCTGAAGGATCAATTAATGAAGAAAATGATGATTCAGTAGAAATCCATTATAAGAAATCCATATAGCATTTCATGATTTATTAAATAAGTTTTATTTTTAAAATGGCCAGAATCCTTCACTTTTTAATAATAGAAATATATAGAATAACAGTAAATAATCTTTTTAAATAATTTAGTGGGCATTGGTTGTTAGTAGTCAAAGTCAAGGTATGTTAGTAGTTGTGCACACGTAATCGTGATGACCTCAGTTTAGTTTTCTTCATCACCATCAATGCTGTTGCACATGTTCTCCAGAACTTGTTCATATTCTATTTGAACATTTTGAATCTTGTAAATAATATCTTTCAGTTGTCCCCATCCTTGTGTCCTTGTTCCTTGCCCTCCACTCTACCCCTTGCCTCTAGCAACCACTGTTGATACTTATTTCTTTGACTTTTTTAGTTTCCCATATACAGAAATGATATAGCAAGAGAATGGTTGAAGAATTAAAAATTCATGACTTTAAACCATTGTTTTCAGGGTTATGGTGATAGCTATTGATCAGGATAACATAGTTTTAAGCTGCATAATGAGACATAACTAAGTATAAATCCTAACATTGATACAGATTAGCTGTCATATCATAGCTAATTACTTGAACCTCTTTGAGTTCTGTTCTCACCAGTAAAATGGAGACATCAGGCCCGTTGGGTAGGATTGTTTTTAGGGTTAAGGTATTCAAATAGGAACGCTCATAAACACCCTTCTGCCTTTAACTCTCTAGATATACTTGTTTAGCCTTTGCTTAATGTGCTTACTTGTGTTTTTCTCTACTCATGCATTTATTTTTCTGTTCTCCTTAAACATTTTCTCCTGGCATTCTTTTTTTTTTTAAATCAAGTAATTTTTAGAAGGGGCCTAAGCTTAACGAAAGACTGAGTGCCCTTGATAATATCAAACAGCATTACTTTATGAAATCTAATGTGCTCTTGTCTCCTAAGTCCTACTTCAGAGTTTTGGCTTGGAAATCTATGTTGTCATATGATATTTATTCAATAAATACTTTTTTAAAGATTTGAGAGTTGGTTTCCATCAACTCGGGGTGGTTTTCATCATGAATAATGCCCCAGTGTCAGTTATGATGGGAAAACATTCTTTGGTTGTCATATATTCACTCCCAACACTGGTTTTGTTTCTCAGTTGATGTCATAGAAGATTTATATCTGCTCTGGTAAAACTCAGCTGTCAAAAGCTCTCTAGTACTCTGTGACAGAGTGCCCTGTTGTTTTGGCAGAAACCCTGCAGCCGTGTCTTCCATATTGGCATTGTGTTAATTCATTATGTGCAGGGCACTCAACTGTTATGCATTCTGAAGCTGTGGAACTCTCACTGGGGACATGGATCAACAGAAAAAAAGACTTATACAATACCAAATGCCGCTTCATGTTATTGGCATTCCTGTAAAAGACTTTGTAAACTATCTTAGACTCTTGCTAATCCTTTTTCTGTTTTTGTGATATGCCATCACCTGAGATAGGGGGACATATAAAAGGAAAGACTTTTTGAGCTCCTATTTGGAGGCTCAACATGCATGATGCTAGTCCAGGTGAGTCCCTCCCCATCACAGCATCATTTCATAGTGGATGGAGGGCAAGATTGTGAGGAAATCAGAAGAGTTCTAGGGAAGGACCAAGCTTGCTCATTTATAAGCCATTCGCTCAAGTTAACCAGCATCCTCTGAGAACTGTGTCATTCCCTGGCTTCTACACACTAACTGACCTAAACAATCTCACTAGGCCTCACCTCCCCAACACTTCCACACTGAGCATTATGTTTTCAGCACATTAACCCAGGATGTAACTGTGGAGGTACAAGCCACATTCCCACCATAGCTACCTCTTTGCAGGCTATCACTGGTGAATAGTGGATACAGAAGGTTGTTTAGGCTAATCACCATATTGAAAAGGCATTGATAAACTGGAAAGAAGGAGCCACAATCTACTCTTTATGCCTTCTTAGGGTCACAATGCTTCCTCTGACCTTCCTTCAGCCAAAATATCTCAGGTATCATTCCTCAGAAACTACTTTTTTGAGACAGAGTTTCGTATGAATTGCAGCCCATGAAGTAGGCTAGGCCAGTAAATGCCAGTGATCTGATATCTGTCCCCTGCACCCCCAGAGCTGGGGGCTCTAAGCATACATTAGCATTCCTTGATTTTAAGGACACAGGTCCTCATGCTTACAAAGCAAGAACTTTACCAAATGAGCCATTTCCCAAGCCCCAGAACACTCTCTTCTGTACTAGGATATTTTACAACTTAATACAATACCAACACACTTTGTATTTTAGTTTTTATATTTAGTGGCATATAGCTTTCTAGAAAGTTGGTCTTTTAATACCTTTATTATACATACTTATACAGTTAGGGAACTGTACAAAATTTTTATTACAGTTATAATGAAATAAAGATTGGGAGCATGAAGAAATTATTCAGCTCTTAACAGAGAATCTGAGTTTGGTTCCCAACCTATAACGATAGCACCAGAGGGATTCAACACCTCTAGCCTCTGTGGATACAAGCACTCACAAGTATCTAGTCCCACACATACACATAATGTGAAAGAAAAATGAATCTTTATAAGAAAAATTGACATTTTTGCATGTGAAGTTTGTTTTTACATATATACTGTATATCTATTATCTACATAGGTAGTTCACCTAGAAAATAATTGAACTTTATCTTCTTCTTCTCACTTTGATCATGATTATAAGCTGTGCATTATCTAATCACATGAAGAAACATTTAGCTCAAATCTCCTAAAAGACACTTGACTTACTAAAGTATTTCATTATTATATTCATGACAGTGATTTTCCTCTTCATATTTTAAAAGACTTGTTTCTAGGTCACTGAATAAGGTTAACAACACACTCATTTTTTTAAAGTTAATGCATTTAAATAATAACCATAACACTAACTCAGACTCAGAAAGACAAACTCCATGTTTTCACTCATAGCTAACTTTGAATTCTTAGATATACATATTTCTGTTTGAAAATTCAGAGTGTTCAAGAAACTAATAAATGGCCATGGATAGTGGGAGATCTTTCTGGGAGGAGGTAGAATGCAGTGATAGAAAAGGGGAAAAAAACTCTAGACAAGAAGGGATAAATGGGTTGGGAGATGGGAGGACAGAGCAGAGGAAGGAGTGTAGGGATGACTAAGTAACACTTTTAAAGGTTTAGAAAAAACCATATGGAAACCTACCACTTTAGAAGCACTAGCACTTTGGAAGCATCAAAAGAGATGAAAAAGTGTTATAACGGGGTGGGGAGCATTGTTCTTTCTATACATCATAGGCTAATGAAAAAAAAGTCTTCAGAGTTAGAAAAGGACTCCCTCTCCCGAAATGGTTGACCAGGAATCCCATAGATCCGCAAACAATACTGACTATTGCACCTGCTTTGGGTTACCCACCCAGACTTGATGGTAAGACCCTGTTTCTGATGATACTATATACATGAGCTGTTGAATAAATGAGAAATCAAGCTGGAGCTGATGTTAGACTCTCATTTCCACTGGATAGCGTTCATAGTGCTGGAAAGTAAAATAACCATCAATTTTATGCAGCTACAATAACAGCTGGCCTGGCAGAATATGCCAAACTATACAATAGTGGCACAGATATTATAGGAGTAGCCAAGTACTGTTTAATTGGATTTAAGAGCTGCTTCTTAGAATGGAGACCATATCTGACATTGATATCAGCATTAGAAACCTGAGGCTTGACAGGTCACAGGCCATAGGGAAGAACCTAATACTGGTTTTCTACTACATAGTTATCGTAATAGCCTGACTCTTAATGACGTATTGCTACAACCAAAGATTAATGCATCTCACAACTCTCACCAGAGATGTTTCCTTATGCAAAAGATGATGATTAATACACAAAAACAACACACAATTGTCCAGCATCCAGAACACGAGAGTCCTCAGAGTACTTATCCCTGAATAGAACACCTATATCAAACTTCTTCCTCCAAAACTCAGGGATCACTGCAGAAGAGGGGGTGGTAAGATTGCAAGAGCCAGAAGTATTTGATGACCACAAGGAAACAGTTTTTCAGACAGCTGGTTAGTTATTCATATGAATTCACAGCAATAGTGACAGCAAGCACAAGTACTATGCAAGCTCAGATAAGAAAACATATAGATGTTGAGAAGTAGGTAAGAAGCTCCAGTCTTATCTAAGGAAACTGACAACAGACGACTACTGGAATGGGCAGAGATAGTCTCTTTCAAGCTTGTGACTCTTGGTAGCTTAACCAGGCTCTAGTGAATGGACCCACATTAAAGGACATTTGGATACACAAATTAGACTCTACAGGCATATATATGTGTGTGTGTGTATATATATATACACACACACATATATATATCTTCACATACATATGCATATATAATAGAGTAATTGTATGAAAGTTGTAAAAATTCAATTAAAGAAAAATAACCATAGTCTGGTAAGCATCTCTGTCTAGAAAGAGTATTAAGATGCATCTTCTAAATAATTTTACTTTATTTGGCTGTATTTGTATGGTAAAATGCTCATAGAGTTTCCTTCTCTGGGAAATTCAAACCAAAAAGTACTATGTACAGGAACCGTGTTTCCTGGAATATATGACAGTATATTTATTAAGTTTTTGTTTGTTTTATGGAAACACTAAGTTTATATAAACTTTAGGTGATTGTTTTAGATCTCACACATCCTCCTGTCTGTGTTCTGGAAAATGCAAATTCCAAAAGCAAAGTTAAAGGGCATTATTTAACAATTTGAGAGGTCAAGCTTATTTTTCACTCATTTTGCTTTCAGAAAAAATCTTCATTGGCTGAAAACTGCTAGAGAAGCTGTAATAGCATTAAGAAATAAAATGAATAATTAGTCAATTCTCAGACAAGTATCACTTTTGTATTCCTGGCTCAGACTTCCTTGTTACATAAATTGCAAGATGGATTTGGTTGGCAAAGATTTGAAATCTTTTGGCTTATAAAATAGCAAAATTTTACCTGGAGCAAGTCTGTGAGAGTCTCACTGTGTTATTATGTTTAATTTTCCTCTTTTGCCATAATATAGCTTTACTGGCAGATGGCAACTTTTGGATTTTATTGAATTTGGCAAATTCCCATAACAATATTCAGTGTTTATAATATTTGCCTGTGAAGAAATCACAAATTTTCTATCATTCTACAAAAATGGCAGAGATGAAGTCTTTGACATTTTTCTTGCCTTTATGTCCAGTATTAATTAGTTTCAAATGAGATGTCTAGGAAAAGAAGATAAAATGATAATCTGTTCACTAGGAATATACTTTTAAGGTCATAAATGGTTAACCTGTTATTTACGCATTCAAAAAGTAGGTTCCGAAAGCACTGTGTTATTTGTAGCCATTTGTCAGCATAGCCATCAACATTGGAGGGTTCCTTCTGAGAACTCAAAGTGATTGTATCCAGTTGGGTAATGTTTTGAGTCACTAAATTCTCAGGTTCTTTCTGTGCAAAGACTGGATTGGGATAAAGCCCATTGAACCAGTTTCTGGACAGAGTCTAGTCAAATGTTCAGCAAGTGAGGACTCTGGCAAATAGGACCAAACAGGCATTCTATGGCTTCATTTGTCTTTGCTATTTATCTGAGTGCCTTGCTGTGCACATACACTACCAATCCTGAGACTGGAATTAATTCATAATCAGGTTTAGAGTCAGGGTCCTGATTTCTGCTGCTGCAAACTCATTAAAATTGCAGAAGCAACAGTATTTCTGTAAAGCCTGGAGAAGGTTTATGGACTTCATGTGATTAGTCACTTTTGTGATGAGACTTACTAACAGATGGACTTGTTTCTCTCATCATCAGACAGATTGGTGATTACATTAAAATTTCATCATCAGTGTTTTCTTAATCATATCTGTGGATATATCCTGGCTCTGTTGTTGTGGGTTTTTTTTCCAGAGAAGGTCCCCAACCTAGCCAGTGACCTTTGCTGTGTTCCAGCAGGTGGTGGGATCTTTAGAAAGAAAAAGCTTGTTTATATCAAGCTGGGCTTGGCTTTTTTGCTTCCACTCCATGGGACTATCTTTAGGTGCCCAGAGAGGCTCATTCTTTTGCTTGGATACTGGCTGTATTGTTTTGATTTGGTACTCTCCTCCACCCCCACCATCATGTATCGTCTGGTGACCCTAACAAAAAAAGTACCTGTATATTTTATAGGGATCTTTTCCTTTTTGCTGTTATTTTTTGTTTGATTGCTCATTTTTTATTCAAGACAGGATTTCCCTGAAGCCCAAGCTGGTATGGAACTTGCTTTGTGGACGATGCTGGCTTCACAGAGGTACACCTGCTTCTGCCTCCCTAGTCCTGGGATTAATGACATGTACCACCACATCTGGCATGTGCTCCTTTTCTTAAAGCCAATCTGAAGATGTACTAAACCTCATTGCATATCATATTCTTTTATGCTAATCCAACAGATAACAGTTTTATGTAAATTAAGATGTATTACAAAGAAGATAATCTCATCTAGGAATATATATCCATATGGCATAGATGCGCAAGAACTTCCCAGTAAAATATGATTTTACAGAGACAGATACAACTTGTTCTTTATTACTTTAATATGTAATTGTCCACTTTGAAAGAAATTTTAACAAAGAACTAAAACCCATGAAATAATACAAAGAAATAGCTTTGGGGACAGAAAGAAAGCTGTTACTGAAAGAAACTCTGCAATCCACAGAATTTATTTTTTATATATTCGGACTAATATTACAGACCATACCTTTCTTGCACCTGGTTAACTTCAGACTCTAAATTCACCACATTGGTACACTTAAAAAATATCTTTAAATAAGAGCCCTTTTTTATCATATGAGTATGTCATATTTCTACCTGTACAGGTGCCGTAGACAGAAAAGTGAGTGATTTTCATTACTTCCTCTTTTTAATCCCTAATCTGAAGCCTATTGATTCCATCTCATTACTGTCAAGCAAGTCTGTCTCTCATGCTGATCGTTGCCAGCTCATGGCTCTAGGTCTGTTTCATGAGCCTCTCTTTGCTCCCTGCTTCCATTCTTGTTTCCATGTCATTTCTGAGGCACAGACCTGCTTATTCCAGTCCTCTCACTGTGACTGATCTTTGCCTCCAGGATGAAGTCTTACTGAAATGTTCATCTCACCTGCCTTCTGCTTCGCACCAACCCTCTTGCCTTTTTACAGCATGGATTTTTTTTTTCTGATTAGTGATTTGAGAGTTTCATGCAATATATTTTGATCATATTCCTTCCTGCCCCCAGGTCCTCCCAGATTCATCCCCCACCTCGCACTGATTTCGAGTTCTTCCCTCTCCCAATTTAATTCGTGTTTCCCAAATACTTTTTTACAAATTTATTATTTTGTATTTTATGTGTATGAGCATTGTGCTTGCAGGCGTGTAGGTGTACCAGTGTTGTGCAGCGTGCATGGAGGGCAGAAGAGGATGTCCGATATCCTATATCTGTTGTTATAGATGGTTGTTAGCCACCAGGTGGGTACTGAGAACCAAACCCGGTTCCCTTGTAAGAGCAGCCAACAGACTCTTAACTGCTGAGCTGTGTCTCCAGTCCCCGCCCCCCAAATACTCTTTTGAGTATGAAGCAGCCTTGGAGTGTGGTCAGTCTAGCAGGGGCCACACTGTAAAAGAAAACTGACTCTCAAATCCACCAGCTATCAAGTGCTAATGGATCCTTCATTGTGCGTGTAACTTCATAGCCACTTCTGCCTCCCTCCTTGCTGGAATTTTGTCTGGGTTAAACTTAAGCAGGACGTATGCATACTGTCATAATTGCTGTGCCGCTGCCCTGATGTCTGGAAAACATTGTTATCTTATAGTCACATGCTACCCCTGGTTCTTACAATCTCTCTGCCCTCTCTTCTGCAAAGATCTCTGAACTTTGAGTGGAAACATGTGACATAGATATACCATTTAGGGATGAGCTCCATCCAGTCTCTTATTCTTTGCATATTGACCAGTAGGAGTCTCTGTAATAGACACCTTTTACTGCAAGAGGAAACTCTCTGACAGAGGTTGGTAGATGCACTAATCTATGGATGTAGCACTAAGTCATTATAATACTTCATCCATTTAGTAGAATATGAGAAGCAGGTTCTCTTCTAGGGCCCATGACCTATCTAGCCCTAGGTTCTTAGCCCCAATAATGGTGCCAGGTATAAGATCTGTCTCATGGAGCAGGCCTTAAATTCAGTCCAGGGTGTTTGGTTACCTACATTCATGCCATATTGCCATAGTGAACATATCCTGCCAGGTCAGTTGTTTTTGTAGCTTATAGGGTTCACATCTGGGTAAGATTAATGATTAATTTTATCTTAAAGCAGTGTGCATAGCACCTTTCAGCAGTACGAAAGCTTACTCTGGGTCAGTACCTGCTTTATTTCTCCATGTTTAATGACTCAAGTCTGTATTGCCTTCACCAACAGAGTCTTACCATCAAGTAGTGTAACCAGTAGCAGCGGTAATACTCTGTAATGTTGGGGATCAGTGGTATCCCACTGGCCAACTTAAATTCTTTTCCTGTGGCTTTTCAGTAAACGTGTAGTTGCATTTTTATGGGAATGATTCTTGCCATGTGGTAGTCTGTTGAAGCTTTCCTGAGCTCTCTTCTGCTCACACTTAAATGCCCACAGTGGGAGGAGGTGCCATTCCTGGAGCAAGCACCCTTTGTCCACACACATGGCCTGCCCTTCTTAATCCCCTCATTTCTGTAACACTGTATATTCTCAGTCCCTGGAAATCTCATTCTATATAATAGTTATCTCTCCATGTTGTTCCTAAAAGCCTAAGAGCTCTTTAAAGACATATACCAGATCTTCTCTAGTTTTATGCCTCATTATCTGGGTCATTGAGTAATCTCCTTTTGATGTATCATTTGACCCCCAGTAACTGACAGTAGTATTATCTTAACTCTATTAATGAAGTATCCAAGAGAGTAATTCATCTTTAGAGACAATACTGATTAATAAAAGTAGATATGCACATAAAACTGTAGCGGTATAATGACTACCCTCATTTATTCATGAGAAAGTTAAGCATGAGTAGTCTAAATGTACTTAATAATAGCCAGTAGCTAGTTGTCACCCTAATTTCTACCCACTGTATAATTAAACATAATCTGCTAAGTTACATTATACAAGTCACTTTCTATGGTCCAAATTTTCCTTTACAAATTCTAAATAGTAAAACATTATATTCTATCTTACACATGCAACAACAAAAGCAATATGAAACTCCTTTATAAACAACAGGAGTTTCTTGGGAAAAAAAAAGCAAAAACACTTGCTAAATGTAAGCTGGAATCCTAACATTCCAAAAGCTATTATAATACTGTAAATCAAAAAGAATAGGATATGTCTTCCAAACAGACATCTTTGTTGCATAGGTAGAACTTTTTATTTAACAAACTATACAATTATGTTTGTATGCACTTATAAATTCTCCACCCACATTGTTTACTTTTCATTTTCGTACACTTAGATAAGTGCTAACAAAATGATAGCTAAAAATATAGTCCTGTAGGTAATCTGAGAATGATAGTGAATTCCAAAATAAGCATCTAACCAGACTACTAAATATGATGTTTTGTAAACATACAATTTTTGTGCTCAAATAATACAGATGCAGTTCCATAAGGAAAATGTGTCATTTACATATTTTATCTTTTTCAAAAAAAGATATGCAGCCGGGCTTGGTGGTGCCTGCGTTTAACCTCAGCACTCAAGGAGGCAGAGTCAGGTAGATCTCTATGAGTTCAAGGCCAGCCTGGCCTACATAGTGAGTTCCAGGCCATCTGGAACTACAAGGGAGACCAGGTCTTAAAAAGGACCAAAAAAAAAAAAAAAAAAGCTAAAAAGATGCTGAATGTGCCAGACAGGTTTAGTTGTCAACATCTGGGTTGAGGGTGCTCCAATTGGGGAAATGCCAACATTGGATTGGCCTGTGGCCACGTCTGTGGGGTATTTTTTCAATCATTGAGTGATGTGGGAGGTGCTAGTGGTCAGTTCCACCACTAGGCAGGTGGTTCTGTATTACATAAGAAAGCAGGCTAAACATGCGCGGGGGAGCAAGCCAATAAGCAGGGTTCCTCTATGGCCTGTGCTTCAGCTCCTGTCCAGGTTCCTGCCCCAAGTTCCTGCCTTGGGCTCCCTCAGTGATGAACTGTGACCTGGGAGATGTAAGCAAAATGAAACCCTTCCTCCCCGAGCTGGCATTGGTTAGAGTGTTTTGTCACAGTAATTGAAGCCAGAGTAGAACACTGAGTCTAGCTTTGTCACCATTCCTATAAGCTTTCCCCTGAAAAATGTGCAAAAGATACTTATCCTGACTAAATTAAAGTACAATGCAGATTACTTTCTTTGATTCATCTAAAGTTATAAACCTGTCTGGGGGCTCAGTGGTTAAGTGCACTGGCTACTCTTGCAGAGAACCCAGGTTCCATTCCAAGCAACCACATGATGGCTAACAACCATTCATAACTCCAGTTGCAGGGGATCCAATGCTCTCTTCTGACCTCAATAGGCATTTCAGGACACAGATGCACTCGCATACATGCAAGCAACACACGGATACACATAAAAGTAATAAAATATACCAACATATTTGCTTCATAAATGTGTGTGAAATACTAAAAAGAAATGGGAAGGTAATCTGTTTTTTAACCTCTTAAGCAGCACTTCAATTGGAAGGGATGCTTTATGCCTATTATCATAGCACTTGTGAAGGTGAGACAGTAGGATCAAGAGTTCAGAGTCATCCTCAGCTACACAGTGGGTTAGATGCCAATGTGACCTACATAAGACCTTGTCTCATAAAACAAACATAAGTATCGTCATTTGGTTTTGTGTTATGTACTTATGAACTCTGCCTCAATTTGTAAGGGTTTTTCTTTTCAACTTCGGGTAAAAACATTTTAATAGATAAAATTAAACTAACAGAGATTCATCTCTAGAGAAAATTATGTGTACAGCTCAAGTGGACAAAGACTATTTAATTCTTAGGCTGTAGTCTATAATAATTTTCCAATGAAGCGGGGCATGAATACTATGATAGAACCTCTAAAAGTGCACCTGAAAAATTATGTGTCTGTTGGCCTGCCTGTAGTATTTGCACAACATGAATGCCCAGAGCCCAGAGAGTCCAGAAGAGGGTTTCCAACCTCGACCTGAGTTATAAATGGTTGTCAGCCACCAGATGGATTCACTTCGATAAATTTATAGGATATTATCCTTTCTGCTCCTGAAACTATTCAGTTTATAAGTCTGTGCCTGTCATGTGCATCATAACAGACAGGTGGTCCCAATTGTGTGTCCACCTAGGTGCATAGTCATCGTCCATTCTCAAAAGGGAGTCAAAAATTGCTTGTAATAAAGGAGTCCCTCTGAGCAAGGCACAGCCTGAAAACCACTGTTTTATATTACATGGAGTAATTTATGGCAGTGGCCAACCTGATCTTAGCAACTACACTTGGAAGAAAAAGTTACACATTATACATTCATTGTCATATAGAAAGAGTATGGACTTTGGACTGTAAAATAATTGAATAATTTGAATGCTCAAAACTAAAGCTCAGTCAATTTAGCTGTACTAGGGTAGCTTTGGGGGACATCTCTGTCCTTATCCTACAAGAGGAAACTAGAAAGCCCTTCTGCACATAATTACTCATGAAAACTAAATGAAATCTGAAAAAAATGCCCACACCCTTAACTAAAATCGCTTGACTTCCACTCTCCTAAGTGCAGCTGCTGTGACTATCTGGGTTCTCCTGATAGCACATGTTGAAATCTTAAGCCCCAAGCTTTGAGATGTGGTGTCTTTAGGAGTTGACAAGATTGTGAGACTTCTTGAATGGGATTCATGCTGTAATAAAAGAGGCTGCAGAGAGGCTCCTTCCTCAGCTGCCTCCCTCAGCATCTCAAACAGACTAAGACATCCCTATATCAACACACCAGAAGGAAGCCTAGAGCTACATTTAGCTATCTGCCTATTTGGGATTCAAATCCTTCCTGTTTTGTCTGATATACTCAGAGAATATGATTCCTTTTTTTTCCTTATTTACTCTTTTCTTGGGTTGAGCCACCACAGCATTAAAAAAAAGGCCTTATGTTAAAAAGATGGAGATCATGACAAAATCAAGATTGGGGCAACTAGCTTGAGCAGAGTTAAACAAAATGGTTAAGTCAAACAATTGAGATGTGGTGGGAAGCCCAGAACAGAAAACAGACTGCGGGAGACCAAAGAAAGACATCTAATGAAATGATGTCTCAGTAACAAACCAGGAAAGAGAAAGCACAGGTAACTGGAGCAGCAAGATTAGAAACAGCTGTGGTGTGCTTTACTTAGCTTTAAACTAGAGTATCCTGTCCCCAAACGATTTACTCCATCCTGCAATAAGGGGAGAAGAGGAGCTGCTGTCTCACTCCTGAATTGTCTTTATGAGTAGCTCTTTATCACCAAACTCCAGTAATACCCCCACCAACACACCACAGTTTACAGCTCTAAATCTAAGCAAGTGTGTGTCTGCCTGTAAATAAAAGCAAAATCTCTTCAGTGTAGCAAGGGTGGCTAATGTGGGGAAAGGTGAAATAGAAACAAGTATGAGGATGCAAATGTCCTCACCACGGCTCTCAAGCATTGATATACTTCTATTAGCATCTTCCTCTAACCACAAAGACTCATTCACAAGGCTCTGATCCCAGAGCATTCGCATCTGCATGTTCCGTTTACTGGTGATGCCCACTGAAATTATCCTGTCCCCTGCTGTCAGTGTCTGGTTAACTGCTGCTTGCCCTTCTGTTCAGAGCTCCAAGGTTATTTTCTCAGAGACTTTAAGCCTATCCACCTGCTCTGCTATGTGAGGTTCTGAATGTATCATTTTGTTATACATTTGCTTAGGGACATATTCTTTTTCTTCAAAGCAGTTTTCCATTGTTTAATCATATGTTCCTGGTATTTAGTTCTTAATGGCTGCCTTCTACTTTATATATGAAGTGCCATTTACCATAGCCAAATCTGACATTAGTATCATCTCAAACACAGAACCTGTAAAGTGTTTGACACAGAGTAAATCTCAATAATTTGTTGGATGAGCAAACAATGAATAATAACATATACCTTATTCTAATCTATTTTGAAAAAGTTTGAATCAATATTAAGAAAAATTGAACAGAATAAATTAGGCCCGGTACATTAGAAAACTTAGTGCACGCAAGTGCAAGCATCAGTAGTCAATGGCAATAAAAGTATTGTCTGACTATTAAAAACAAAACATAAAAGTGTTTATCATCACAGAGAAAAGAAGAGACCAGGAAGAGGGCTAGAACAGTTCGATGCCTTTTTTGACTGCAGAAGCGCAAGGGCATATTAAAATCATATCATTAAGAGGCCTTAGAACTTATCCAACATGGAAGATGGAGGAAATGGTTGGATTCCCTCACCTAGATTCCATGAAGAAATGGGCACCTAGCTCTGGAATGGTGATGATAGTCCTTACTGACCTGTCATCTGGCCCCCCTCTGTGTGAGTCAAAACCCATAGGGAGGGAACTCCCAGTTGTCTCTGCTGTTAACATAGCCTACTCAAGTTGTCATCTGTCTGTCTTCCTTTCTGCCCCTATAAACCTGTTGTCAACCCAGCCACTAGTTACTTTGTCTAGACCTGGTTCTATCCCTTTGCTTCTGCAACAAAGCAGCTTGACCTGCAGTAGCTGTAGCAAGAGCAGCAGCAGCAGCAGCAGCACCACCACAAGTAACAGTAGGAGCAGTAAGAGCAGCAACAGCAGCAAGCCTCTCCAGCTGATGTCCAGATGATTTATTGTCTCATCCAAGCAGACTTCTTTGCATTCCTGTCAGTTTTCTAGGTTTGACCTCGTAGACCTCTTAGATGTTCTTCGTTTTTCAACCACTTAGAGCTATTCTGTAACCCATATATGTATATCCATGGGCAGAGGGTATTTACTGTGTGATATGTAATGTGTGGTCTGAGAGTTAATATTAGTAATGAAGATCAGAGTAAAAGAACTTGTGTTTGTCTTGCCAGTGCTATCAGAGGAAGGACTGTCTGGCAAAGTGCTGCCAATGAAAGCACCATGCCTTGTGAATTTATTGCTGTTCAGTAAATTCTGACACTGTGGAAAGACACAAGCATGTTTGGTTATGTTCTGACATACTGCACTTACGGCAATAACTGTGGTAGTTTGTAGAGCAATGATTAGCAGGGAAAGGTGACATTGTAGACCTCTACCTTTGACAGGGGCCCTTGTGCAGGTTTGTTCGAGGCTGTACTCTTTGCTTACATTTCATGCTCCTCTTTCTGCCATGAGCCTCCATATTTGAGTAAAAGAATCTACTTTTCTTCTTTTTTAATATTTTATTTCTTATATTTATATTTATGTGTATGAGTTGTGCAGTGTCTACAGAGGTCAGAAGAGAGTGTTGGAGTTACAGGTGCTTGTTAGCTGCTATGTGAGTGCTGAGAATCGAGCCTGGGTCCTCTGCAAGAATAGCCAGGGCTCTTAACTGCTCCAGCCCTTCTTCCTTGTATTTTCATCGTCCTTAATCATCATAGGCACATAATATGTGCTTATTAAGGATCTTTACAGAATTTATACACATAAAAACAATAATTACACAGTCAGGTAGGTAAATGCTGGAGAAACAGATTGTAGCAATAATTTCCAACCCTGTAAAATCTTAAAAAGAGCTTCCAGTTGTGTTATACATATCACTTTCTTCAGAGGAAAAAGTCAGTTTATGTTCTTAAGTTTTAAGGGCATTTCTGTGTTGGATGCATGTTTCAAAGTGTCTCTGAATTTTAAGTGTTTCTGGCCATAAGAATCCACAGATGGGTCCTCTCTTTATTGAGTAACGGGCCAGAAAGCCTCAGAGAAGCCGGAAGCACAAACTGGTTCATCAATTCTTCTCAAGTGTACAGGTGTCATATCAGGGCCCCACTGGATACTATTGATTGGTTTCTTTTCTGTTGGGCACTCTGGGTTGAGTTCAGGCTCTGTTCACAGACTTTCTGTCTGCTTACCTCCACCCCATGCATGCGTTCTTTCTGAATGCTTTGGGCTCTTTTCTCAACTCTTTGAAAATAATGCCAGGTGATTTTACTCTTTCTGGCATCAAGGACACTTGTAGAATTCAGGAACCCTGACTGCTTTCTGTACAATTGGAAATTCTCTTTGTTTTAGTCAAAGAAAGGGTCATTTAGGAAGGAAAATTTTTGGAAAATTGTCTTATCTTCAGGGAGACCCTCAAGGGATTATCTGCAAGAAAAACATGATATATTTGTGTATGTGATTCAGCCAAGTGTTCCACCTTAGACCTTCCATGCTGCTGCACGAGAGGACCAGCCAGTTATTAATGGAGCAATAAGAACAGATGTGGGGTGTGTTTTCATTTGTAAGCCTTTGACAAGAGGATTTGACATTAAGTCCCTCAGGTTAAGGAAATACAAAGTAATACATTTTATACTCTCTGACACCTGACCCCAAATAATATTTTCTTTAAAAGATAATGGGTTAATTATTTAAAAAATTTTTTATTCTTTCAAATTTTCATGCAATGTACTTTGATTATATTAAATTCCTCCCCCTAATTTCTCCCAGGCCCATGCCTCCTTCCCTACCCACCCAACTTTGTGACCTCTTTTTTGTTAACTCATCAAGTCTTTGATGATTTGAATAAGAATTGTCATCCATAGACTCAAGAATTTTGACATTTAGTGTATGGTCTCCAGTTAGTGGTGCTGTTTGGCGAGGTCATGAAATCTTTAGGAAGTAGAGCCTTGCTGGAGGAAGTATGCTACGGATGTGGAGGGGGGCTTTGAGAGTTCATAGTCTCACCCTACTTTCTGTTTCTCTCTCTGCTTTCTGAGAAGGAGATAAACTTCATGCCTATCTCTTCTTCCCATGCTTGAATTTTGTCTGACTTGAGCTTCTGCCGTTGCAACTATTATGAATTCATTTGTGCCTTTTGTATCCACAAAACATGTTAGTCAAAATCATCCACCACCTCTGACTCTTAAATTTTTTCTACACCCTCTTCTTCAATGGTCCCTGAGCCTTTGGAGGAAAGTGTATGGTACACCAACTCATGGAAACTAAAGAACAATCTACTGAATGGAAACTTGGTCAAGGAAGAAATCAAGAAGGAAAATTTAAAAATCCTATAATTGAATGAAAAGGAAAGCACAACATGTCAAAATCTAGTGGGCACAATGAAGGTGGCCCTAACTGTGAAGTTTATGCTCTGAGTGCCTCCATTTAAAAATCGGAGAGATCTCAAATGAGTAACTTAATGATGTCCCTGGAGACCTTGGAAAAACAAGAATAAACAACATCCAAGAAAAGTAGATGGGAAGAGATAATCAAAATTAGGACTGAATTTAATGAAATAGAAACCAACCAAACAACACAAAGAATCAATGAAAGGAATATTTGGTTCTTCAAAAAGATGAAGAAGATTGACAAACCTTTAGCCAAAATAACCTATAATAGAGAGGATCCAAATTAACAAAATTAAAGGTGAAAACCGAGACATTACAGCAGACACTGATGAAATTTGGAGAATCATAAAGAAATACTTTAAAAATTTATATTCCTCCAAACTGGAAAGTATAAAAGAAATGATTAACTTTCTAGATATATATGGCCTAAGTTAAATCAAGATAAAATAATTTAAATAGGCCTACAACATCCAGTAAGATAGAAGCAGGATTTTTAAGTCTTCCAACTGAAAAAAAGCTGTGAGTCAGATGGATTTAGCACAGAATTCTACCAAATCTTCAACGAATTAGCAGTAGTACTCCTGAAATGATTCTGTTAAATAGAAAATTAATAACATTTCATAAATTTTTTATGAAGCTAGTATTACTCTCATATAAAAATCAAAGACTCAACAACAAAAAGAAATAAGAGGCAATATCTCTGATGAGCACATATGCAAAAATTCTCAATAAAATGCTTACAGATCAAACTTAAGAACACATCAAAAAGATTATCCACCCTGATCAAATTGGCTTTATCACGGGGATTTACAAATGTTCCAACATAATATGAATCCATAAATATAATCCACCACATCAGTAGACTCAAAGACAGAAATTACATGATTTTTTTCATTAGATACAGAAAAAGCCTTTGACAAATTCAACATTTCTTCATGATAAAAGTTCTTGAGAATCTAGGGATACAGGAAACATATCTCAGATATCATTATGGTAACATACAGGAAGCCCACAGCTAATATCATGCTAAGGAGAAAAACTCGAAGCATTTCCACTAAAATCAGGAACCAGACAAGGGTGCCTACTCTCTCCATTCCTGTCTAATGCCTTAGGTACAGCCATAATATATTAATTCTATTATATTTGAAGGAATTTTTGCCTCTATTGCACATTTTATTTAGGCAGCAAAAATTAGGAGTAACCAAGATGATATTCTCAGATAAACTTGCTAGTTGAAGTTGGGAACAGTATGAACTCACTGGTAAATTTCTGCAGGTATCTCACTCTTCGTATACATAGTGTTGTGTTCACATCTGAGCTACTACTACAGTTTATTGCATCAGCCTCATTCTGTAGACTTATGTGTATACAATCAGCTTTGTACTTTACATTTAACTTGATTTATATGTCAATTATTTAACATGTGTTCCTATAATATAAGTTCTTAAAAGTCTTTGTTTTCATCTTATAAAAAGTTATACTTTTTGGTATTGCCTTGACCAAGTAAAACTGTAATACAGAATGTGAAAAATTATCTCTTTAAAGTTAGATGCTTTAAGCTAATGCTTTTGAACTATCCTGCTATGAGGAAGAGAAAGGAAAATGCTTGTGAGAGATTATGTCTTCCGTCTTTTCTGAAACCTGACTTTATGCTAACATACTTGCTAGATTTTCTCAGGAGAAAATGATACAAGGATAATACAATTTCTCTGTGCTGGGTATTGAGGTTTAATGGCATGAATACTTCATAAGAGAAATACAGACATTAGAGAACAATTTTAGCCTATTATTCCTGAGCCTTTAGCAATCTTAAGAGCCACAGAATGGGAGCTATCTTTTTAAGGGGAGGGAAAATGCCTAAGAGACAGTAAGGGAGAGAATGAAGCTCATACAAGTTTTCTCTTATTTTGAAAGTTATCATTTCCCACTCCGACCCATCCCACTGTAGTTTTCTGCCTTTGAAGTATGAGATACTAGGCTTTCTCTTCTCTTCCTCCTCTTTGAAAAAGAAGTAAACTTCGTATTGTCTTTCCATCACATAAAAAGTTTAAATTGTTGTTTTTAAAAGATTTTCCAAAGCCTAGCATGATAAGTTTGTTGCTTAATATTTCAATACTTTTTAATACTTTATATATGTGTATTTTAATACTTCCGATAAAATCTTTGTCATGTCAGCACTTTATTTTTTAATTAACTAATTCATTTTTATTGAGTTTTATACTTTTCATACCACAGTTCTTAATCAAATTTAGGTTCCCCTCCCCCATCCACCGGACCTCATGTATTCTGACATACATGTTAAGTCCTATCCAGTCAAGCATTTGTGCCTGGATGTTCTTTAGAAAACAAATTCATCCATTGGAGTCTGATCAGGCCATCTAGAGATCATAAGTAAGGCATAATCTCCTTCTCTCCGCAGTAATCAGTCTCCATTAGTTTCTTAGTCTGTATCTGTCCTGCATCCAATGTCAGTTGCTCCACTCTGGGACCTTGTCTAATCCGAGTTGATGTGGGTCCTATGCTTAATGCCACCATTGTCAAAAGTTCACATGTGTAAGCTTCCAGTGGCCTGAAAGCAGTGAAGCTTCCTCAAACAACATGTCAGCACTTTATACCAAATTGTTTTAAAGGAATATTTCAAATTGTACACAGATTTGTCAAGAGTGAAGGTAATTTTCAGCTTATATTAGCTTTCTTAATTATCTCCTTTCTACTGTTCTTCTCTGAGTCCTTTCATTCCTCCTTATATTTTTTTCTCTGATTCTCACAGCCTCCTTCCCTCTGCACAGTTTGGCATGTTTTGATCTTACCTGATATCTCTCTCATTGTAGCATTTGATTTTTGTCTGAATTTTAACAACATTTTATGAAATCGATTTAAATTGTGATATTCTAAATTATACTCCTTTTTTAGTTGACATCATTTTGTTCAGGCAGTAGAGCTAAATAGTATCATCATGGATACTATAAGTATTAGTTTGTGTGTATTTTCTAAGTGGAAATTGCTGCGCCCTTACCTGTGTTAAAATGAGTTACTTTCATGAATGTCTCAATGGCATTATAAGAAAAAAAATTGTGAGTTGAGATAGAGTGTTTGACCATTTGCATGTTAGAATCATCATTGAGGCCCAGAATCTTTTTTTTTTTTAATTAGTCTAGGATACTAGCTCTGTTTTTTGTTTGTTTGTTTGTTTTGTTGTGCTTTTTTTTAAGTCAGTCTGGCTGGAACATGGTGGCCCACGCCATACTTGGAAGACAGATGCAGGTGAATTTTTGTGAGTTCAGCGTGGTCTACATTCTGAGTGAGTCCTAAGCCAACCATGGCTGGATAGTGATACTCTGTCTCAAGATAAATAATAAATAATAATAATAAATCTAACTTTTTTTCCACATAAATACTTGTGTGAAACCATTTAGAATATTGAGATGTTTGTGTCACTAATTTCACTGAGGTTGTTATTTTGAGGCATGGACATCTATAATATCTTTGATTTTATTGAAAAAAAAAGAGTAGTGTCTGCTTTGGTGACTCACCCAAATGTGAGTTGAGGATAAATGTCCTGTGGCTACAAAGTTGTACCATAATTTCACTCATTGCCAAAGGTATATTGCTTCATGTATTTATTCACCACTGTATTTTGAAATTTGAAATTTCACATATGTTTATAGTATGTTAAGTGATGACGAGTAAGGCAATTTTCACAAACATTGTTGATCACCACATGAGAATCTTTATCTCTGGAACAAAATGCCTGAGAAAACAATTTAAGGGAAGAGGACACTCTTCCTCATTTTCCAGCTCCTACAGTTTCTGCTCTTTTCAGTCATGTTCCCTGGTCCTTGGAGGGGTTGATATAGATGTCACATTCAGGCTGGCAATAGTCAATTATTCTCAGTGCTTTGATCAGTTGTGACCATGTTAACTATTTCCCACTGCATTTGCCTTACGTATTTGGAACACATTTTCTGAAGGATGACAGTTCAAAGTAAAATTAAAACAACAGAAGCACCAAAAAGTTTTTTTAAAAACCACATCAACAATACACAAAGTGGACCAAAATGGAAATTACTTGAAATCCCACCAAAGCATCTCTGGCCAAGGCTGAGAGCAGCACTAGTCTAAGACTGTGAACATAAATATCTGGAAGATGGTTTGAATGGTATCTAGCTTCTTAATCATGAACATATTATATGTTTGTGGCGTGTATTTGAATTAAAAGATTTGAATAATTTAGACAGAAATATTTTACTGTTTAGGACTTTGAGCATACTTCAAAACACAGATATTAGTAGTTTTCAGAAATCTTTTGGTTTCAGTTATAAATCTAGTTCTGTAGCTATTTGGAGACAGTGAAAGATAACCTGCTCTTAAGAATGAAAGGCAGGCATAGTGAGAAATAATCTGTTATAATGTGTAGTAATAGAACTACTTATTTGTAATCTACTCACATATAAATGCTAAGAATATAAGGGCTCTGGTTGTTGACAGTATATTTGCTATGAATAAGTACTCAATATTGTCTTTGTGAATTAAGGGTACACATTTACTTCTGTATCCTCTGTTATAAAAATTTCATACTATACATGGTTTTACAACACCTTCATAATCATCATGACTTGTCAGGAAATTATCCTATCATATACCAACAATTTACATAATCACTCTTCTAATAGTGGACATTCAGCTTTCTCAGATTTTTGCCATTGTACATGATGCTGTAGTAGATTCAATACTTAAATTATTTAGCTGGATAAATACCTGGAACTAGGCTTACAGGATGAAAAGACAAAAACTTGTATCTTGGCTCCTAATACAAATCCCAGTATACTCTATTTAATAGCCGATGCATAATTAATATTAGTTATTTCAGATGGTGAATGAACTATCCTGTGTTTTCTAAATCAGGAAGTCCTGCTGTCTTCATAAAGGTGCTTTGTAGATATTCCTCAAGATTAACATTGGAAGTCTGAATCCTCATAAATAATACATTCATACATGTAGAGAAAGGCAATGTATTTTCAGTCAAGCAAATTGAAAGCAAGGGTAATGTATTCTTTTATCACATAGTACTAGAAAGGTAGTGAGAAGATCATAACTTGTCTTAATGTTTAAACATACCAGTTAAGTAGGAAATAAGGAAATATATCTATGAATATTGAAAACAGACTTACTACCTCTTTCCTTCTTCCTCTGCCATTTTAAGGTAGATGTGGGACACTTAGAATTTTAATTCATTTATTATTGTAGAATTCATGAGTCTTTTGTAACTGTATATGATCATATTTCTTCATGGGAGAAATTATCAAAGTGATATCAGT
Organism: Eospalax fontanierii; assembly: GCA_035773235.1. Taxonomy (NCBI): domain Eukaryota; kingdom Metazoa; phylum Chordata; class Mammalia; order Rodentia; family Spalacidae; genus Eospalax; species Eospalax fontanierii. The sequence continues at coordinate 80,433,021 of CM069528.1, read as the reverse complement.
CTTTGCTTGTATCTTGAGATTTTAGAATTTATAAAAACAACAAAATTCTGCCAATTTCTATTTATACCCCTCTTAAACTTCACATTAAATTTTTTTCAATGTATATGTTTTAAAGTTTTTCTCTTATTTAGTGTAGGGGTGGTGCATACATGCCATGACACAGGTGTTCAAGTCAGAGAACAATTTTCAGGAGTTGTTGCTTTCCTTCCATTGTGGAGTAGTTTCTGGGGATCCAACTCAGTTACTCAGGCTTTCACATTCTGAGAAATCTCATTGGTATTTAAATTTGAACATTTTTGACTGGTATTAAAACTTTAGTCTAATCTGGGTATAGTGGTGTACACCTTTAATCTCAGCATCCAGGAGGCAGAGACAGGTAGATCTCTGTGAGTTCTGGCTACTGCATAGTGAGTTCCAGGCCAACCAACCAGGGCTATATTGTGAGACCCTGCCTGTCCCCTCCCCAGTCCTTTAGTCTTCTGGTAAGTTATCATTGTCACTACTGGTATTCTTTTTCTTCAGCTTCTCCTAAACTGAAAGAAGCTGACTGTTAGCATTTCCTGTCCTTGACTCAGAAGTCCTAATATAGATGTAGTCTTACAAATGACCTACAAGCGCCTTTAATATGTTTATTCATTGCCTAACAGCCCATACTTTAATGGGCATACTGTTTGGGATGCATCAGAGCAATGCCACATTATGGTGGTGCCTGAACAAGGACAGCCTGACCCCTAGACAGCCTGACCCCTTAGTATTGTTTAGAACCTGGAGTGAGCCCATCTGTCCTAAGAACCTGTTCCTTCAGATTTCTCTCAGAACTGTCCTTGTGAACAAAGGAATTATTTTGTCATTATTGATATAGTATGTCCAGCGTGACATGAGAGAGAAATGAAGACCCTTTCTTAACACAGTATTTTCCCCATTTTGACCTGTTGACCCAGAACAGCACACACAACTACAAACAGATGTTATCAGTCTAACCTCACCTGTCGTTTGTGACATAAACAGGGGATAATTTAATACTTCAAACAGATATTTGCTACTCTCAGTCCTTGATATTTTCACAACCCCCACCCACACACACACGTACACATAATTTAGCTTATAAGAGAAGCCTGAGAGTGAGTAAGATTGCTTATATTATAGACAAGCTGAGATACTATTAAATGATCTTAAAGCATAAGATTCACTTTGGTGAAGTAAATTTTGTTAAGTAAGTTCCCATTTGTCTAGGAAAGTCATTCCCATATTTAGGTATAGATATCTCAGAGTTGTTTCCGTGTTCGAGATTAGTAATTCCATTTTGCATATTATAATCCTTTGGTTTTTAATGAATCATTGTGCTGCAATGCATTGATTAGGTAACTTGTCGGTTTTCTTTAAGAGTCTCTCCCTTATCACCATTCTTAGCACAGTGGTATTTCTTCAGTTTTAATGTTTGAAAAGTAGCCATAATATTGAGATTATAAACTTAGCTCATATATGTCTATGTGTAGATATGTGTATGTATCCATGTGTCACTTAACATTGTGTATACATTTTGAAAAATCTAATGTTTAATATTTTTGTTGTGCAAACATTGTTCATTGACACTTAAGCTTAGATGGTCTCTGTGGTGCACATCTGGACTGTGACACCACCGTCATGTATGCAGTCCACTGTTAACCAAAACATTATTTGTATGTGTGCATACAGATTCATACAAACCCCTTTGTATATTTGATGTTATAGGATGCATTTATGATATATTGCATATATATCCTTCATGTATCATTGATGTGATATATCAGTGATATGTATTTGTTTTGTGTATTTATACCTACATTTATTATGATTTATTTATATGTATTTATCTAATAAAGAAGGAATTTTTTATACCTGTTAAAGATCATCTGCCAAAATGGTAGAGCCAATGATTAATGTAAGCTTGTGATTTTGGATACCTGAGAACGCAGGCATGGAGAGGAAAGGAAAACATGAGCAAGGTCATACCCAAAGGGCTCTCCTAATGATGTGGTGAATTCTCCATCACATGTTGATTTTGTTTTGTTGTTCATAATTGCATCTTATTTTATGGGTGACTAATACGATGTTATTCACAGTAAAATATATTTAATGAGTAAATGGGATATATGCTAATAGTAGATTATAGAATAATTTTTAAAGATGTTTGTCTGTGAAAGGTTAAAGGTAAAAAACAATTTTCTGGAAGTAAATGGGCTAATTAGTAAATGTCCATTTTCTTGTATGCATCGTTCTGTCTTATTCTGCTAGAAAAGGAAAATAAGGTACACGTTCCCCTTCATGTAGAATGGCAGGAAGACAAGGCTAAACAACACCCCTCACAGGGCTCAACCAATATTTATCTCTTTGAAAAATTATATTCTGGAGTATACCAGGAATTTCAAAAGAACCCAGAAAGCATGAGTCACCACTGTTCAGCAATCAGACGCTGCATGCGTCTTTGTTCACTGAAAAGGGAGGTTTCTCTGATCATGGCTGAGAGTAGCGTTTCTCTGTGGTTATTAACATAAATATTTAGGCTGCAGCTTGGTAGCTTGCCAATTTAACTAAATAGAGATCTTTAGTTCCTTTTAGGGCTTATGACCTTTCCAACAATGGTGTTTTGACCAGTGTTACAGTAGGAGTCATGTACTGTGTCCTGTAGAGACAGTCTGGAATCCAAGCTGAGAACACTTGGTTACCTCCATAACAGCCACGCCGCTGTTGACACTAGTGGGTACATTTTACTCGTCAAATTGGCAGAGTTCATGATTGGATAGCAGCATGGGTTCCTGATCCCTCAGCACCGCACCGTGCGTAGCACTTTCCAGCAAGTGGGCAGCTTCTAGGTCAGTTACAGCTTGGTTTCTCTATATCTTACAAATAAGGTTTGTGATGTCTTCAGCAATCACGTTTCATCATCAAGTTCTGGTGAGCAACTATGAGAGATAGCAGTAGATTGTAGTGTGTGGGAGCCTCTGAGTCCTCCCTGACCAATAATTTGTGTGGAGATAGCCCATACCTGTCACTAGGAGAAACGTTATCCAGCTATGCAGGATAGCTCTCTTCTAGCTCTGTTTTTAACATAGTTTTAATTGGCTTATGAAGTAATAGGTTTCCATATGTCTTTTTCACAGCTCCTTTATTTGGTTTAACCCTTTCTGTCCCTGCCCCATCTTCTCTGTCCCCTCACCTAGTCTCTGCTTGAATTTTCCCAACCCCAGTATTCCTCTTCCCTAGTTCTATGTTTCTGTGTCCTACCTTCCCCCTTTCTTAGGACATTGACCTCTAATGTTCCCTTGTTAGTTTCCTGGCTCTGATGGATATGCCAAGTTAAGCACATAAAACTAAAGAAGTTTTATGAAGAGAAACTTGTTTAGAAGGTCATTAAATTCTGTGGAAGAATGTTAAGTGCCTATAAGACTATTAGAAACTTTTTATTTCAGTTATAGGAAAATGTGCCCAGTGGTAATTTTGAAACTTTAGCTATCTGATAATTAATTAAAGAGGATATGTTTTCTAAACTTTCACCCACATTGCTCGGCCAAAGTCAAGACAGGTTTCTATTCTATACTGTACATTGAGGGTTTTTTTTTTTTTTGCTTGCTTATTTTGGCTTTAATTTTATTTTCATTCCTCTTTTGCCTCTCCTCTATCTACCACAGACCATGTCCAGGGAAATGGCATATACAATCTTGCTGTCCTTTTTCTGGAATTCTAATATAGAATTAATCTGCTTTACCATCCTAATTAAATCTCTTCCTTCTGACCTATGACTTTAGTCTCAGAAGAATAGCTTTCATACAGATGATTATTTCTTCATTCATGTTGGAATATTCTAAATGCTACAATAAAACACACAAAACAATTATTTATTCAGTTTTAACATGCTTATTTTTTAGATTTCACAAACTTTCTGAATAAAGTATGTAAAATTCTTGATAATTTTTTAAACTGTTCAAGAAAGCTGGCATTGTTTAGAGTTTTATCTTCAACCTGAATTTTGTTAAACTTCTTTTATCTCCTCTCTCTCTCTCTCTCTCTCTCTCTCTCTCTCTCTCTCCTGTCATTTTGTTCAATGATATTTTCTTCATGCTGTGCCGCCGAGTCTCTGAGCCTGTGATCTCTTGAGTTTCAAGAAATATTGATAAGATTTTTTAATAGGAGATGTGTGCCAGTTGAGTTTGTCAATAAGCTGGAATGAATTGGTGTGTGGTAAAGACAAGATGCTATTAATTAAAAGATAAGCCAAGAAAACATGTTATTTTGTTATGATGATTTGAAAAGCCAGATGTCGACAGACTTGCTCCATTCCTGAGAGAATGTACTGGGAAATTAACTGCAAATCACTCAAAATTTTATGATGCATATTTCATTCTTTCTGACAGGAGCTATAAAAAGTCATCGAAAGTAATAGACCTGAGATAATTGTTCTTTTAAAAATATAAAGATAAACAGTGTTCAGTAAAGACTTTCCAAAGGGAAGGATAATAATCTCTATTGCATGTAAGAATAGATTTTTGCAAGGCCATCTCTTACATTAAAAAGACCTTTAACAATTTTTCCATTCATAAAAGTGTTACCGTTTTTTTTAATTGATAAAATAATAGATTTCACTAGCTTTGTCTAATGCTTTAACTTAACCTAAATTACTACAGCATACTGTGTTTTATAGACCAGCAAACTAATTTTCTGAGCAGCTGAATAACTATTACAAGCTATAAAGCTTACTGTTATTTTCTTTCTTGATGGTGCCATCTGTCAGAAACGAAAGCAAAGATTAAAATCTCCCTGTGTCACAAAAGATTCTCCATTGTTTAATGTGCCTTTTATGGAGACAGGTCTATCCAGGGAAGAAATTAATGCTGCATGTTAAAGAAAATCTTCATTACTTCATTGCAGATGGGGAACCCAAGGAGATTTCAGTACTACCCACCCTCGGCCTGTGGTCAAAGTCAAGCTCTTCACAGAAAGCACAGGGGTCCTGGCCCTGGAAGACAAGGAACTTGGCAGGGTAAGTTGTGGTCAGCCCAGGATATCATCACATTAATGTGAGTCAGAGAATAGTGAACCAGTATTAATATCTTGGAAAATTTGTGTTCATAACGTATATAAAATCAGATTAGCAAAATGACTCTATAGGTAATGCTAATGACCTGAGTTCAATTCCTAAAATCCATATTGCATATGGTAGTCCTCTGACCTCCACGGGCATGTCATTGCATGCACAGACAAAACACACAGACACACACATACACACAATCAATGAGTGAATGGAAATAATATGTAAAATCACCTATTTACAATTTACCATAAGCCCACTTAATAGCTATTAACTACTTAGCATAACTCTATACATTACAAATTATTGTAATAGGCTTTAGACAGTTAAGAGGTGCACATGAGCTCAGAGTCCCCAGATATATCATGTTTCTCACCTGTGAACTGTGAGCGTCTCTGATCACTGACTGTCATTTGCAACAGCCAACTTGTCTATTCTGGTAAAGGGTTGTTTTCATTAACCATGTTTTTGCTTAAGGATTAGAAGGACCACCTTTATCCAGGAGGCCACCTGCTGTTTATACTTGTTCCACTTAGCTGATTTAGAGTACCTCTAAAAGGACATTTATCTTTCTTAATGCTTCTATTTTCTAACATGAAATGATCCTCTTCACATGCCTTTCTAATACTCCATTGTTATGTTTTCCTTCATTCATTGCCTTATACCTAGAATATATTTATATGATCCCTATGCATTCCCACATGGCAGTAAAGTTGAAACAGATTAGTGATCGACATGCCTCAGTGTGGAAGGTAATCTGCTGTATTACTTAGGAAGTAGAAGAGCTCTTAGGAGTGTGTGAAGCGATCTTCTGTGACTTGAGTGGATCTTCCTAAGAATAAACCTTTAGAACTTTTACTAGAAAGTTTTTGGTCATTATGGATAGCTTTTGTAACTATAGATGTGGAAGAATGCTAGCAGTGTTCTATATTTTGGATACTTTCTCAGAGTCAGGCTTGGATTTGTTTTAGTTCCTTTACTACCTCTCTCACACTACTAAAAGTTTTGTATTTCTGTAGATTCCGTAAATCTGCACTCAAGTTCCAGATTTGTTCTTTCACTGTGGTACATGTTTTAGATAGTGAAGCTGCACTGTTCATTCACTCGTATGATCATATATATCCATACATTTATTCATTCAGTAAAGGTGCCTAGGGCATAATCCAACAGAAAATCCTCAGAGATTGTGTCTGATCCCCAAGGATTTATGAATTAGACTTAAACTGTTGTTATATGAATTTAACCCTTACTGTAACCATTTTTTTTAGCTTTTCAGAGCAGCTATTTTGTAAATCTAAGTTATAAGTAATTTTGAGGATATTTTTTAATTGTTTCCAAACTGATCAAACAATTTTTAGATTAGATAAGTAAGAATATATATTCTATATCATTGTTTTTCTGAAACAGCTTGCATTCCCTTCAAAATTAGATAACTTTTCAATCTATATCAGTTTCCCAGTCATAGTATAATTAGTATTTTGAACAAAATATTTATTGTTGGGTGCTGTTGTTTATTTATATTTACAGTCATCTCTGTCCTCTAATCAGTAAGCCACTTTAATCAAAACTGTCCAAGGACATTGGCCGAGGACCCCTAGAGGCCTATATAAAATCATCCCTGCTGGAGTACCAGTAGTCTATACCAATGAACTTAGTAAGTTTGAAAATTGTATGCATATATGTACATGTATAGATGTACGTAACTATATATACACACTTAAGTTTTGATGAATTCCAAACTTATTTTCCTTCCTTAAAACTTTAGATTTGTATGCCTAGCTGTATACTTCAAATGTCAAATTAAATATTTCAAAAACAGAACTTAGGATTCATGCCATCGTCAAGAAGTATTCTTTATAGATGGTTGTCAGTCAATGACCTAGAATTCCCTCTTATGTATCCTTCTCTCCTGTATCTCCACTAGCCTAATTCAGGATGTCATCATTTCTCATACATATTGCTGTAAGAATCTGCTTCTACTTTTCCATGTACCACCTTGGTGATTTGGGCACACACCAATTTGAAGAAGCCAGGCTCTAAGTGAGAGGACCTCTACTTCCAATTCACCTTCATACATAGTAGCCTCCATGCTAACTGTCCCTGTTCCTTGAAACCTGGCTTTTTTTCTGCTCCTCAAACATCTGTAACTTTACATACTTCACACATACTACAATATAGAAAAACTGACAATAACACATTCTGGTAATGATCCAGAACAGAAACTTATGTATTGCTGGAGGAAATGCAAAAATGCAAAAAAAATTCCAGAGAATTCATCAGTCTCTTATATATTAAATGCATACTGTTTATTATATATGTGCTATGTACAGCACACCTAGGTATTTGTCTAATGGCTTTTGAGTTTTATGTTCACACAAAACCTGTGTAAATGTTTATAAAACCGTACTTACAATAGTCTCAAACTGGAAGCAACCAAAAGGTTTCTATGTAGGTGGGTAGATAAACTATAATAGATCCACTCAGTTGAATGCTGTTCTATGCTAGAATAAAACAAGCAACTGATTCATTTAAACATGTAGATAAAGGTTAAATCCAAAAGAAATCAGACCCAAAGATGACATATCATATAATTCCACACATCCTAGAAAAAGCAAAGCTGCAAGAATTGAAAACCTGAGTGTTTGCTAGAGATTAACTAACTGGGAAGTGACTGGATATAAATACATACTTAGGACACTTTTTAAATGTTGGACCTATTCACAGAGGATAAATATTTATATAGATTAAGAATGTTTGTTTATGCACACAGACTAGTCCTTTATGCACACACAAATCAATCTGAGTTATCAAATAGAACCTCGTGTGGAATGGAAACCATAGAAAATAAAATTAATTGTATTGAAAAAACATATCTTCAGTAAAAGGGTGATGAGAGAAGATCCAGACCCAAGTCACTGAGGACAGAAAAGTAACCATCTAACAGCATTCGCACCTGGAGAAAGCTGAGTATTGGTAAGATCAGTGTGTCTCTTCCATCCCTTTTATGAGAAGGCCATGCTGAATATCCTTATCACTCTTTCCTCAAACCCCAGCAAAACTGTAATCTGCACATGAGAAAGTTATCCAATGAAGATGTGCTGGGGACAATGTACAGAAACTGGTCAGGATGCTTCATGACTTTCAAGGTTATAAAAAACAAGACTGATGAAATAGATCGGAGAGAAGACTAAAAAGGCATGAACACTAAATGCAGTGAGGTATATTGAATCAACTCTTGGAACAGAAACAGGATCTTGATAGAGAAGCAGCCAAAATACAAATAGCATCTCTAGTTTAGTCCTAGAAATATACTAATGTAAACTTCCTGCTTTTAACAAATGTGCCATGGTAATATATGCTATTCAGTTTTGAAAGCAACTTTTGTATTATTATTAAATTATTCTACGAAGGAGGCTTACATATGAAAAAATTTATGATGAAAAGGTTTGAAATATTTGTTGGTTTGTGGTCCTAATGTTATTTATGAACTTATTTTGTATTTATCGTAGGAGACAAACTGAGAAACTGTATGAATATTATTTTATGGATCATGATATAAGACAGTTTAAAATCTCATGATTTAAGAACAGGAGCCAATATTACTTAAGCTAAGATCATTTATATATGATACATATTTTAGACTATTTGTGTCACTTAATACAATGATTTTGTGATTCTAAACACATTAGATTCCCTCTGGCTATTTATTTGTGAATGAATTCTATTCTTGAATGACTGTGTAACTTATTGAAAGACATTCTTGTATACAAATATATTTTGGAAGTTCTGCAGTAAATTTTTAGTTTTAGAAATATCCCCATAAAAAAGTTTATTTAAAATAACAAAATCTCTTTGGAAAATTTTGAATGGATATAAGTTCAGGGCTTTTATTGATCTGGGGTAAGCCCAGGGAAAAAACTATTTAAAGCACTTCCCAGGCCATGCTGATGTGTAGTGTTAAAAAGCACATGCAAACAGCAACAGCTCTGAGGTTGAGTACAGCCTGGATTGAGACCTGTTGACTAAGAGGAACAAGTAGGAAATCTCTCATTGCATACAGAGTAATGAAACGATGGCTCACACCGAAGGAGACAGCGGGCAGTGGAAGGCCCCTCGTCTGGCACGGCCCCAGCATGCGGCCTCTGATTGTAGATGGCAGATGCAAATACCCGTTATGGAAATGGAAGTGGCATATGGACATTTTTCATCTGAATTGATGGCCAACTCTTTACCAGGTGTGAAAGGAATACCTGGAGGCATAACCAGGATTTTTCTAAGGAAACAATTTGAGTAGGTCCCAGAAGGCAAATAGCCAGGCAGATACCCAAGAGAACATACCTCATCACAATTGACTTTATCCTGATTTTTTTGAAAAGCAAGGCTTACCTTACATCAATGTATAAAAATCTGAATAATAGTCCCTTCTATTTCTGGGCAGTGTAGTTTCCCTTGAATCTTGCAAATAGATTACTATATATTTTATCATATTAATATGTTGTATAATTATTAAGTGCAACTAGTTTGCCAAGGGCTTTTCTTTAATACACAGTAAGTTTTTGAAAGTAACAATTTTTAGCTTTAGAAGTATTTTCATAAAGATCTTTTGGGAGACAATGTTTCACTCCATAGCTACGTATCTCAGGCTGTCCTTGAACTTGTGATCCTATTGTTCCAGCCTCCCAAGGGCTAGGATTGTCAACTTGAGCTACCACAAGCTGTTAGAGAAAGAATCTGTTCCTACTGTTCATTCATAGTCTCTGCATTCATGACTTTGAGTCAGTTGTCTGCTATATACAGAAAAATGCTGTGTCCCTCTTTCATGAAGATGGGGAAGCATTCATATCAGAGTCTATTTTCATTTTTAGTTCAAGAGGGTCATAACTTCTTTTTAAAAGTCATTTTCACAATAACAAAAAGGCTAAATGTGTATGTATCTCTTAGTTACATGTTTAAAGATATTCTTGAAATTAAGACTTTATTTTATATGTATGTGATATATATATTCATTTGTACTTGTCAGCAACATTTCTTAAAATGGAGATGTTTATACCTGATATGTCAAAATGATACTTATTATACTTGTTTTATCAATGTAAATACTGTGTAGAAACAGTAGGTGGTAGTTAAGTTCAAATATGTTTTAAATGTTAGGATAAATTACCTTGCAGAACTAATTATTCCATTGAAATAAACTATTGTCTTTCAAAGACCATGTAATATCTTAATGTCAGCAAGTGACTGTTAACTCCTACATTAGATTTGTTTTTCATCAACTGGTTTCTTTTGTTCCCTTTATTGAGCAACAAAGGAGACTTCTCTGGGGAGGCTGCATGAGTTTTGTTTCTGAGATTTGATAGAGAGAAACCATTTTATGGCCTAGCCAGGCAGCTGACTACTGAGGAGAATAACATTGTCTTGAAACTCTAATTTTCTGGTCAGTCTACTTTTTTCTTCCCTTCCCTCTTCTCTGAACATATTATTTGTATTTTTATCCTTTACATATTTCTGATATAGTTAGTTTCTCTTTAGATTCCTCATTTATATTAAACCCGTGCATGAACTTTATTAATTCTTCAATTCGAAGGTAGCAAAAATTGGCTGAAAATCTCATATGACTAGAGACATAGATTTCAATACCCCTCCAATTGCCTAGATTATACTTAGTCACTATGAAACTTCTGCTTTCAGTCCATAGTTAGGAATAGATTTTTTAATGTCCTGTTGCATAATTAAATGTTTTAAATAAATAATCACACAATGACATTGATAAAAATCACCTGGGTTTTTCCTTAACTCAAACAGAAAAAAATTATATTTGGGGATTTAAAAGAAAGACCAGCACTGATAGCTGCTGATGAATTCAGAAGGCAGCAGAGAAGCTGGTAGTGAAATCATATCATAGTGTTTTCTTCAAATTGAAAGCAAAGTTTAATATCCAATTTTACTGAAATGGCCAGCACTAGACTACTGCTGGTTTAGTTACTGAATTTATATCATTTGCTACAAATGAAATGTAAATTTTGTTACATTTCATCTGTCTAACTCAACTCACCATACATAGGGAATCTTTTTATTTTCTGTTGGTTTTGGATGTGCTGCAGCTTTCCTGAAACTAAAAAAATCACAAAAAAAATTCTCTTACCCTTCAGTCATTTTTATATTTTTACATTTTTACATAGATATTCCTCAGAAATTCAAGGTAACTCTCAGTAATCATGCCAGCGACAAGAAGCAGATAGGCAGATGTACGACCAGAGAAAATCCACCCGCGGGTTCATGTCCTTTCTAAATATTTTTCTGGCATGGTTAATTATGTCTGGTTTGTAAAACACATGCTTCCAAGTGTGACAGGAAGAAAGAGAGATGACTTGATAACCTGCAGCAGTTAGTGGTTCCTTGGTGAGTTCACCTATCCCACTCTGGGGAGTTGATCAGGAGCTTCACTAAGGAGAAAATGTGCCTTAACTTCTCACTGCTGACTGGAGCTAAACAAGCTCTAAACAGGCCCTCCATGATGGCTACTTGTAGCTCATTATAGCCATAGACGTTTGCATTTCTCTACTTTTGCAGAATAATAGAGGCCCTCCTTTCCCTGGGTAGAGCAAGTGTTCCACTGAAACACTGTACCAGCCCTTTACTTCTCATATGTGTATTCTGTTCTTGCACTGTGGATGTACTTTGCACTTTCCTAACACACCAATGATTGTGAGCATCTTTGCCTGTGATTACCTGACGTCAGAACCTCTTTGATAGAGACTTCGTTCAGACATTTTCCCTGTATCTTTTTATTAGTGTATATAAATTATATAAAATATTGAGTTTCATTTTCATACATGCATCAAGTGTATTTTGATTGTATTTGCCTCCTCCCTATCACTCATACTGTCCCCTGCCCCAGTAGCCTTTCCTCTTTGCTCTCCTATCTTTTTATCTTTTTAAAAATGGCTTCTTTGACAGTTTCATATATGTGTATAATGCATTTTAGTTCTTCTTGCCCGCATTATCCTGTCACATCTTCCTCCTTCTCCCACTGAAGCCTTTCTTCTTCCCAACAGGTCTCTCTCCCCCTGTGGGTTCGTGTGTGTGTGTGTGTGTGTGTGTGTGTGTGTGTGTGTGTCTATCCCATTGAGTTTGAATGGAGTAGCCTATATGAGCATGGGTGAGAGATTATCAGTATAGGCAATTTATCAGTGACTGTACCATTGAAAAAAGTGACCCCCCTCTCCCAGCCACCATTAACAACCAATAGTCCCTCAAGGAGGAGGGGCGGGCCACCCCCTTCAAAGATGAAATGTTGATGAGCCCATTCTTATGCAGGTAACCACAGCTATAGTGAGTGTGGGAGTGCTTCATCCAGGTAATGTCCAGAAGACACTGTTTCATAGTTCTCTTCCCTATTCTCTGGCATTTACATAATTTTCTGCCTCCCTTCCACAAGAGCTTCCCTATGGACCAGTTGATACAGGTGTCCTGTTTAGGGCAGAGCTCTCCAGTCTCTTACTCTCTGTACTTTGAACAGTTGTGCATCTGGTTATTAACTGCCATCCACTGTGAAAAGAAGCTTCTTTGGCAAAGGCTGAGTGAGAGCTGTGCCAATCTATGCTTATAAAGATAAGTATTTAGAAGGCACTTTGATATTGTGGTCCATTTATCAAAACAATAGCGATAAGTTTCCTCCTAAGGCCTGTGACCTACTCAGTCATGGGCTCTTGGCCAGGGTTATGGCACCAAGCATGAGTTCTTCTTGTGAAGGAGGCCTTAGTCCAATCAGAACGAAGCTGGTTAAGCTCATAGCATTCATGCCACTGTCGCACCAGTGAGCACATCTCGCCAGGTAGGTCCTTATTGTACCTCACAGAATTCACAGCTGTGTAAGACTGGTGTTGTCTTTCCTCCCGCAGCAACTTGTGTAAAATCTTCCAGTTCTGTGAACACTAGCCTGCAGGTGGGGTGTTCCACGTGAGTTCCAGCTTTATTTCTCCAGGTGTGTGGTATCATCAACAACAGTGTCTTACTATCAAGTTCTGGTGGGTAACCGAGAGCAATGGCAATAGCCAGTAACTGGGGTTTTCGGGGTGGAGGCAGGGAGTGCACTGGGGTCTCCCTGATCAACAGCTTATAAGAGGTATTCTAAATCTTATACTGGGATTTTTGTTTCTGCAAGAAGCATTTTGCTTGCTTTTCTCCCTCCCTACCCACTGTATAAGATACTTCTGTTCAAATACATTTTTTTACAATATTTATTTATTTCCATTTTATGTGTCATGAGCATATTGCCTGCAAGTCTATAAGTTGCATCTGTGTCATGCAGTGTCCACAGGGGTCAGAAAAGAGCATAGGGTTCCTCTGGAACTGGAGTTGTGAATGTAGAACATGGAGTAGCTACCATGTGGGTGCTGGGAATCAAACCCAGGTCTTCTGCAAGAGTAGTCAGTACGCTTAACTGCTTAACTGCTGAGCATTACTCCATCCCTCAAATACCTTTTTAATCATATTTTAGTAAGCTTGTAAAACAGGGCTCCATATAGTTTTTCATACCTCCTTTGTGTTCTCATCCTAACGAGCACCCCTTCCTCCTCCCGGCCTTCCCATCTCTCTCCCCAGTTCACCTTTCGCTCCCCATTATTCCCTCCTACCATCATTCCACCCTAATCCTAATCTTCCCCACAAACACCCACTAGTCCCTTTATGGCTTCCTGGACTTTACCAGTACTCCAAGTTTAAGCCGCTTGCTGAGTTTCAAACTTATACAATTATAACATATTATTTACATTTGCAGTATTACACTGTGATATAAATAATTTTCTTCCTGTCTTGGTTTCTCTTTCATTCTCATTAGTGTGTTGGAAAGAACAGAAATTTTTGCTTTGCTGAAGTTCAGGATATAATTGTTTTTTTTTACTTTGATGCCTCATGTTTTTAATGCTGTGACTAAGAAATCTTTGCCAGACTCAGAGTCAGAATTCATTGATTTCTTCTAAAAGTTTTACTGTTTTCAGTTTTAACTTTTAGGGTTTTGTTACATTTGTAATTGATTTTTTAATCAAGAGCTATGTATAGACTAAAGAACATATTTCTCATGTATGAATCACCAGCTTTCTAGCATAAATGTGGAAAAGGCTTTTTGCATTGAATATGCTTAATGCCCATGTTGAAAAATCAATCATCTCATTTCTGCGTGGATATTTCTGTACTCCCTGTCCTGTTTCACGGATCTATTTCCCTGCATTGATTGATGCCAATATTCTGCTGTCATGATTACATTACTTTGTGATTAATATGGAAATAGTTAGAAAGCATCTTCCAATCTTGATGTTCTCTCTCTCTCTCTCTCTCTCATGTTTTTGTGTTTATTTCAGATCATTTTTTCTGCATTATGAATTTTAAATAACAAAATCGTGGTTCCTGATGTGGACACAGTATGTTCTTCCATTCATTTGGGTTTTATATAATTTTATAGCAGTATTGTGTATAGTTTTTAGGGTGTACAATTTTATCGTCTTTGTTTTAGTTGTTGTTTTTCAGACAAGGGTTTCTCTAGCCCCAGCTGGCCAGTAATTCACTATGTGGACCAGACTGGCCTGGATCTCACAGAGATCTCCCTGCCCCTGCCTCCTGAGTGCTAGAATTAAAGGCATGTGCCACCATGCTAAGCCCTAATTCAATTCATTTTAGTATCAGTAAGTGTAAGATAGCCTTAGGATATTTTGTTTGTTACATTGTTACCATAAACAAAACGGGGGACAGTTTTTAGGAAGGAAACTGATACTGATACTAAGTAACTAGACAGGAACATCTTGTATATATGGATAAGACAAAAGTCAATGTTTTTGTATCCCATAGTACCACATGCAAAAAAACAAAGCACCCTAATGTAAGTAACCAATAGCTTTTGTCATAGCCTTAACAACCAGAGATGCAGATGAGATAGCAGATAAATGGGGTTATTTATTTCTTAAGATTTGAGTGGGATTGAGTTAGTTGGGAAATGTACCTCCCAAGTGAAATTCAAAGTTTATGTTCAACTTCATGTCTAGGAAAATCTGTGACTACTCAGTTTTTTATTTTTATATAATTAATGTGATAATGAATCTGTAACCAATTAAGAAATAAGACCCATTTTATATCATATCATTTCTATTCGTGAGTAGAATTTGAAGTTTAAAAGGATGATGTAGGTCATTTATTTAAATCTAATTTTCCAGATAAATTCTGGCACAGAGAGACCAAATAAATCCTTTAAATTCATAATGGCATCCAGCATATTGACATTCATCTGAGGATAAGGCCCAGGTCATATTACCGATTTTTGCAGCTGTGTCTTTCTAGCAGTTTCTGACTCAAAATACATATCCAATGAGTGTGTGAACAAATGAACACATCTTCAGAAGTTTGTCTAATTCAGTCTCCTTTTCCTATACAAAGTTAGAGCAGAAAGCAAATGAGACACTTTTGCTTGAATGCCTGAAATCTCTAAGGAAAACACTAGAACATCTACTGTAGAACAATCTGTGATTTGAATCCAGCAGCGAGGTTGTTGTATGTTTGGTCTCTATTCCATCTAATCAACAAAAGCAGGTTGAAACATCCTCAGACCTATAATTAATCCTCTCTTCAGCTGCTGCACTAGTGAAAAAGGAATCCAGAGCCACAATAAGACTTTCTTTTTCCTTTTGTCTATTCATCCATCCATCGACACTAGTGGGTTTCATGTCTTGGCTACTAGGAGTACTGCAGTGGACATGGGAAGACAGATCTCTTCAGCAAACTAATCTCATTTTCTTTGCATATGTACACAGAAGTGGGTTTGCTGAATCATATGCCATTTCCTGCTTCGATTTTTAATGAACTTCTATATTGCCCTACAGCTCAGGGTAAGAACTAGTTTCTCAGCAGTAGAGTCCTAGGACACAGCTGGGTGGTATCTTAAGTATCTTTAATATTAACATCACGTTATAGGTACACACCAATCAACTAGTCTCTTATGGTGTTTAATAACTACAGGGTGAGAACAAAGCTAAACATATCCATATAATGTTTGTGAAATAATTAAAAGGATAATGTGCTAGATTGAGGAGGAGATGTGACGCATTATTGTCTTGAATACTCTTCCTTATCTATTCATTTAACTTCAGTGTCATGTTATTTACATAACAAGACAATGTCTACCTTTTAAGGGTGATAGGAAAATTAATTTAAATTTCACAAAGCACTCTGGGACACTCGGTTAAAAGAGCCTCTATAAATGGCAGGCATTATTATAACCAGTGGTAAAAAGCAGCATAATAAAGCTGCTCATGAGGTGTCCGAAATAGAGACTGTGTAGGTAAGAGACTGCAAAGGTCAAGGCCATTCATAATTTATGGCTGAGGGGAATAGATCAAGAATAATCAGGATGCTTTCCCTTCTGGATAGGTGTTAAAGCGCAGATGTCACCATGATGGGATGTATTGTTCTTTTCAAGGACAAGTATGAAATCGATACTTTTCAAGCAATAAAAATGATGCATGAAAATAAAAAAGGCCAGTGTTCTTAATTGAGCCACCAAACCCGTAGTAACTAAAAAGTTTGAATATGTATTTCAGAATCTTTAAGAAAAGGTTTTGAATAGAAGAAATAATTTTTGGTCATTTGGGGGTATAGAACTTGAAATTTGTTAAAAATATATGTGAGATGGTCCTCATTCTTTTCAGCCTTTTGTTTTTTTTTTTTAATTTACTTATAAGAAATGTTTTACTTTAATTGCGCTTATGAATACAAGTGAGAGAAAACTTTAAAATATTCACGACAAGCACAATCCTGTATGACTGTGACAGTAATAAACACAACCAAATAGATAAAGCCAATTATAGAGATCAGCAAGATGTCTTTGAATCCTCTTAGAAGTTTAAAAGGTAAATTGAAAAGTTTGTCTAATCAAATCTCAGCTTTCATTGTCCTTTCCTTAGTTTCCTGTTTTGCGATAACAAACTCAGAATATAATAGCCTGAAACAGTGTATCTTCTTTACTTTGTAAGTTTGAAGGTCAGAAGTACAAGGTGTCTCTCTGTGGGCTAGAATCGGGGTGTCAGTAAGTTTGTGTCCCTTTCATAGGAAACGCCTCCCTCCCCTTCTCCAGCTTCTGGGAGCTGTCTATGCCTTGTGTTCATGGCCTCCTTCCATTTCCAAAGCAGGCAATGGCTTGCCAAGCCTTTACCATGTTCCATAACTCTTTTGCCTTTCAGTTCTAAAACCCTTTGTAAGGGGCGGAAGAGGTGACTGAGTAATCACATGCCATACAAGCATGAGTACCTCCATTTGTATCCCCAGTAGCCTTATAAAAAGCTGGTTGGAGCAATATAGCTAGAATCCACCATCTAGACAAATTAGGAAGCTCCAGGTTCAAGGAGAGGCCCTGTCTCAAATAAATAAATATAGAAATAGATGATAGATAGATAGATAGATAGATAGATAGATAGATGATAGATAAAATAAATACAGTAGAGAGCAGTTGAGAAAAAGGCACTTCTTGTCAAGCCCTGAACTCCACACATTTACACACACACACACAGAAATCTTCTTTGTGAAATCATTGGCCCAACCTATATAAAATAGATAGGACAATCTCCTTACTAGCAACCTTAATTCTTCTGTATCTTATAATTAACTCCCTTACATGTTATATGGTAGCACAGTTTGGAGGATAGGACATAGTTATATTAGGGAAGCTATCACCTTCCAGAAATAGAAAGATGAGAGTGCTCTAAAATTCCAGAAGCTGACTAATAAATGATGTATAAATTCTGGAACTTACTATGATCATTTTCTGTTATCAAATTTTCACAACACCTTGCTTGTTAAGCCTTTTGCTTTATGTGCTTTAGTGAAGCATTCCTTTTAGTTAATTTACTTACTTTTATTTGTATGCGTGTTTTATCTGCATGTATGTAAGTGCACCTGTGCACTCAATGCCCTTGCATTCAGAAGAGAGCATCAGATGCCATAGAACTGGAGTTATTAACAGTTGTTAGCTTTTGTGGGTACTAGGGACCAAACACAAGTCCTATACAAGAGCACCCAGTGCTCTTAGCCACTGAGCCATCTCTCTGGCCCTTGATGTATTCCATCTAAATTTGTATTTTCTTTATGATTTTCCTAAATATCCATCTTTTCAGCCAACCTGATAAAAACAAGAAACAAAACATTCACTTGCAGAAGGTTACAACAGGACATGAAGACGACCATGGTTAAAAATGACTTTTAGATTTTAAAAAATAGTCTACGTTAAATATTGTATGTTTTGAGTGACATCCTCCCTTTTGTACAGTATCCCTTCGTCTTTCTTCTTCTTTTCTATCCTTTAGTGACCCCCTATGAGCCACGAAGTGGACTTAAATCCACATACAAGTGAAATCACTTGATTTTGGCTTTTCTCTGCCTAGTTTATTTCATTTAAATGCAGTGTTTCTGTCCCCACCCACATTGTTCCAAATGACAGCACTTCTTTCCCTTTAATGCTATGTGGTATTCCATTAGGTATCAGCTTCATATTCCACTAGGTTCACAAATATGCACATTTCTTATTTATCAATTTTAATTTTTGAATAGAAATTAAAATGTGAAGAGATAACTAATTAGCCTCACTGTGGTGAGCAGTTTCTTCACATAGCAAAGCATCTCATTGCATTCCTTACATAAATATAATTAAAATTAAAATTTGAGAAGGACTGAAAGACTGTGGCTTGGTCACCCTGTGCTATAGATCGGTTACTCTGTCTCCCACACAGTAGCTCTTATGCTGCCCACTGTCTGTTTGCCAAATGCCTCTTCCTACAGCACTCCATTAATAAATGCAGGTGTCAGGGAAAAGTAGGGAGCAGTTTCTCACACCTTATTTTTTTCTATTCTTTCCCAGTCCTACATAACCTCCTGTAGAATCACAGAGCTCTTCTTTCTATCATTTGACAAGTGAATGGAGAGAAAGGGTACATCATTCAGACAATACTCTTTTTGGGGGGGAGGAGGGGACTGGAGGGTTTCAGTGCCAGGCATTAAACCATAGACTTGTGCGTGCTGCTGCCTGCATGCTCTGCCATTGAACTATGCCTCCAGTTTCCACTCTCCTTTTTAAAAATTTCTTTTATTATTTCCAAAACAGGATTTTCTTGTGGAAAAATAATAAATGAACTATGTAATAGAAAGGAAGTATGTGATTTCCTGTTAGGCCAAGTACACATTTGGTAAGGGGTTGAGTTTGATCAGTTCCATATTGTAACTTCTAGGATTATTTCCAGCCATGAAAATAAAGGGAACTGGATTAAGGCCACGGACAGTAAGGTTGACAAAGACTTCACGATAATCTTTCAGTATACAAAAGAGCATTGTGTTAGCCAGAGTGAGCAGGTGTTCTTTGTTTCAACTAAGTAGAACAGGAAGCAGTGATATTAAATCAAAGAAAATTAATTTATACTAAGCAACTTCTAGTGCATTAAAAAACTGGAAAATGTTACTGGGGAAGGATTCTGATTTCCTTCAGAAAAAAACACCCAGTTCATCTTTTCCACCCACTGTAGGGGCTTTGATATTGGAGAAAAATATATGGTAAGTAATTAATATCTGCTAAATGAACATTTATGACCTGAAGGAAATTCAGGTACCTTTCTATAGTAGACACTCTCTCCAGGCCCTTAACTCACAGCAAGGTACATGAAAGCTTAACAAGCAGTAGTCTCTATGAATCTTTACTAGACTATGAAATGCTCTTTGAATTCAAAAGTTAGAGAAATGGTGCTAGAGAGATGGTTACATGTTTTAAGAGCACTGGCTTCTCTTGCAGAGTACCCAGGTTCACTTCCCAGCACCCACATGACAGTTAGCAACTGTCCATAACTCCAGTTCCAGGGACTCTGATGCCCTCTTCTGGCCTCTTTGGACATTGCATTCATGGGTGCATTACATGCAGTAAAACAGTCATAAACCATAATTTTTTTTTAAGATAGAGAAATATTAAATGAACTCATAAAGTCAAGGTTTCTCACAGATATATTCCTAACTTCTCTGGAGAGAGTCCATCAGACATTTACTCTGATAGTCTTTGTTTCAAAGATATCTGTCAGAAAATATTTTTTTAAGCAAATTCTAGATGTGAGGAGTTCTGCCAATGGCAGTTTGGGTCCTTTCTGAATCTGCTTCAGAGATGTATTTTTAAGACTAGTTCATCTTGTGGTTGGATATGAGAGCACTTGACTCCACATTCAGTCACATGGATCCTCTCCAGAGCACATACAGCTAGATATGGGGCATTATGCTTAACTCAAGAATGTGAGAATTTGCTTTTGCCAGTCCCTTGCTTATAAACATCTATTGCCTGCATCTCACCTGTAGGATACAGATAGATCAGATTCCTTAGCAAAACACTCATTTTCCCTCAGGGCCTATCCGTAGATATCAGCTCTGCTTGTCAACCTACTTAGCCAGTCATGTCTTCACACTCAGCCTTTGTGCATGGCGTCTTCAGACTCACATAATCTTGCCCGATCTTGTTCACTTAAGACTTGACTGAAGTCTTCTTCCATTCCTCAAAGAAAATCTGTACCAAGAGCTGTTGCTGTCTGACCTTGTCTAATCTTTCTCAGACTGAACTCTCCAGTGCTTCTCTCACATCTAGGAAGCTGCTTCTTGGGCCCTACCTTGCTTGGCCTCTTGATGATCATTTGTCCCTGATGGCCAGTTATTACTGGAAATATTCTCCTCTAAATGTGATACATCATTGCACATTGAACTGGAACAGCATGGTATTGGCACTTTTATCTTGAGGGTAATCAGCAGCAATCTAATTGGACTTAAATGTCTCCCTTTCAGTGGGAGGCGACTCATAGGTGGCATTGTAAACACAGTCAAATACACATGGCGAGCATGGTCATAGATCCTAGAGAAAACTCTATCTCTATCATGTCTCTAGACAAATGAAATTTCTGACTGTATATCCTTATATTTACAGAAGTATACCATACACCGCTAATCAAAGAAGCTCTTTTTGAAACAATTGGAGGGTATTTACAGAGTTCCAAACTGGTAACACACAGAGACTATGTGTCTGAGAGATGACCATCCCTAAGTTCCACATCTAGAGTGGAACCTCCATACATAAAGCTCAAGGAACATAGCAAAACAGGGAGTAGAAAGAATAGTAATGCATTCCTCAAATCTCACAGGCAAAGCTTCCTCATGCAACAGAGTGTGATGCACACAGAAGGCCACAACTGGCCAAGGGTTAGAGAATAAAAGGCTTCAGAGTGCCTTTCCCTGGATGGGAGTTCTATATTAAACTTCCCTCACCCATGGCTCAGGGACTACTGCAGAAGAAGGAGTGGAAAGTTTGTAAGAGCCAGGGTTGGTGCATGAACATAAGGAAACAGAAGCTTTCAGGCCACTGGTTGGAACTTGTTCACATGAACTTGCAGCAGGGGTGAAAGCATGCACAATACTCAAGCTGACTCAGACAAAAACCCAGTGTAGAATTGGAGGAAATGGGTAGCAGACCCCAGCCTTAGCAAAGGAACTATTGGCACCTGATTACTGTTGGGTGAGGGAGAGTTGATCTTTAAGGGAATGACTCTAGATAGGCTGACTAGACTCCAGTGGATGAACTTGTACCAAGGGACATCTGGGTATAAAACTTGAATGGGTAGGCCTTAACATATAATACAAAAGGCATGATATCCTGTGAGAGAAATGAGGGGGTACGGATGGGGAGATAGTCTAAATATGATTAAAATTTGTTGCATGAAATGCACAAAAACTCAATAAAAATTATTCATTAAAAAAAAACAGTGTGGGACTGGAGATGTGACTCAGCAGTTAAGATCACTGACTGTTCTTGCAGAAGACTGGGGTTTGACTCCAAGCACCTACATGGTGGCTAACAACCACCCGTAACTCTAGTTCCAGGAGATCCTTCATCCTCTTTTGTCCTCCATAAACACTGAACAACATGGGTGCACTTATACACATGTAGGCATAACAATCACACACATAAAATAAAAATAAACATTTTTTTAAAATATACTCTAGGTTTTCATTTTTCTTTTTCTTTTTACTTTTGGTATATGAGTGATTGCCTGTGTGTATGTGTGTGTACCACATGCATTTTTTGGTGTCCACAGAGGCCAGAAGAGGACATCAGATACCCTGATTATAGTCAGTTCCGAGCTACCATGTAGGTGCTGGAAACCAAAACTCAAGTCCACTGCAAGAGTAGGAGGTGCTCTTAACCACTGAGCCTTCCTTCCGGCACCAACTCTTGACTTTTTTTCCTAACTTCTTGGCCTCTGGCCCTAATTATAAAGTCCTAGTTTTCCTAATTTGTAAATATTGGTGGGTCTTTGATATAGCTCAGTTGGTGGAGTACTTGTCTGACATGCACAAGGTGTTCCAGCATGGCATAGATTGGGCATGGTTGCATATGCTTATAAGCCCAGCACTGGGGAGATGAAAACAGGAAGATAAGACATTCAGTGTTAGGCCTGGAGAAATGGCACAGCTGTTAAGAGCACTGTCCCCTTTGCAGAGGACCATGGTTCTGTTCCCAGAACTCACATGGCAGCTTTCAACTATCAGTAATTCCAGTTCCAGGATGCCATGTCCTCTTCTGGATTCCATGGCCATTGCATGCATGGGTGCACAAACATACAGGGAAAGCACTCATACACATAAAGGTAATTTTTTTACCAATAAAAATAAGGGATTTCAGTATCATAATGACTTTGAGGCCAGTTTAGGACACAGGAAAACCTATCTGAAAAAGTAATGGCATAACATGGGGTTTTCTCCTTGGCTTTTGAGGACATAAAGTGAATTGGTATGGCAGAGAGTCTAATCATTATTTTTACACTGATTGAAATTCTCTAAATGGCAAACCTTAGAAGCTGAAGTTAGGTCCAGGCAAGGGAAGAGCTGAGCAACCAGTTTAGGAAGGGCCTCGACCCTGGGATCTTAGGAAGAATGTCAACATCAGAATCATGAGCCTTTTCTCAAGCCCACT
The DNA here is from genome assembly GCA_035773235.1 of Eospalax fontanierii. Classification (NCBI taxonomy): domain Eukaryota; kingdom Metazoa; phylum Chordata; class Mammalia; order Rodentia; family Spalacidae; genus Eospalax; species Eospalax fontanierii. The sequence continues at coordinate 80,409,934 of CM069528.1, read as the reverse complement.
GTTAAAAGTGTTCAGTTCCAAGTTCAGACCCTTCCTGTGTCTACCTCGCAAATATTATGTTCTTTCAGACTCACAAATGAATACATTTATCTATGAAGAAATTTGAGTTAATGATCTCACCCCTCAGCTCTCTAGCTTTTTTTCATTCCATGTTTTTATTCTTTTTGGTTTTTATTCTTCCAGTTTTTTTTTAAAGTAAAGAAATCTATAATTTTGAATTCATCAGTCACAACACTAGATATGCACACAAATGTACATAATTGGTTTTAAAACTTTAAAAGTAATCGTGTGTTCTCAGTCACAATTTAGCAAAATCACAGGCTATGTTGCCATTTTATTATGAAGAAGATACATTGACTTTAAGATAAGAAATCATCACATTTTGTGTCATGCTAAGTGACAAGACATTTAAAATGCTAGTCACAAAAATAACTTAGAAGCAGTTATGTATAAAGAAAGGTCAAAAGAAATAAATAGCAAAAGACTAAATAGTTTGTAAATGAAGTTAACTGTTTTGTACAGAACTATAAGTATGTACCTAGGATAAAGAAGGATGTAAAGTTTTATATCTGTTAAATTCTTTAGTTATTCTGATCAGTAACATAAGTCATACCTCCCTGTACTTGAACTAAATGCTATTGGTCTTGAGCTACTTATTATTAAAACATTCATTAAGCCCCTGTTTACAGTGAAAGATTCATGAAGCTAAGGCACTACTCAACGCTGTAGCAAGGAAGTGAAACATTTCAGTAGTTCAAGCCAATGTTGTCTGTGTGAGTTTGCTCTGGATGGTCCACACAGGAGCGTAACTTGCTCCCACGTGGTCATTTGGGGCTCCCATGTCTCCCATCTTCTTCTCTTTCAATTCCTGTGGACATCCATGTTTCTCTGCATTTACTGAGGAAAGAAGGATGCAGAAAGTATCTCTCTATCTTAATCATCTTGCCCCAAAGGGACTTATCTCACTTTATCACACACCATTATCTAGAACTTTCTCATGTCCCTACTCACCTGCAAGAGAGGGGAACAACCCTAACCCTTAGCTGCTTCCCTGCTGTAGTTCTGTGCTAAGGAAAGCATGGATCCCGATGGAGTTACAGGATCAGCTACAGCTGTCTCCAGCTCGATATTATTGTTACCCTTCCTCCTCTATCAGAAGCATTTACTTCCACTCAGAGGAAACAGCCCAGAGTCCCATCTCTTCATTACATCTAGTCCAACATCTGCATCAGATGTAGTTATAGTTCTTGGCAGTTTGATAGCCTGTGTTCATGGTGCTGGTGAAATCCTCTCTTCCCACTCTGCCGTAGCACAAATCTAATCTACCATAGTAGAACAGAAAAAGGAGAGCTAAAGTTTCCTCTTTGAATAATGGGAAAATAAGAAGTACTTGTCTATTAACAGTATTGGAATCCAGCCAGGCAGACACTGTGAAGACGCCTAGCCCTGGAAGTGTTCAATACCTCTTGATGAGACCTGGGCTGTGAATCTGAAAATACCTCTGTCCCATATTCCTCATGGCTCTTTGAGCTCTGTACCTTGAGAGTGTCTTCCTTGTTGCCATTTGTGACCAAGTTCTACAAAGAAGTGTAAACCCTTTCAATTGAGAATCTGAAGACCATTTTACAGTCCATTTTAAAGACTGAGTTTGGGGCAAGTTTGGCAGGGTAGTTCTCTTAGAAACATAGATTTCCTGTCCTCAGGCTTCCATTTTTCACACATTCCAGTGATGATACCTTTACCAGTCCATTTGTCCAGAAAAGAAGAAACTACACCCAGGCTTTTAAATCTAAAGAGCAGACCCCATACAGACGTATGTGTAGAATGACAGATCAGGATTGGCAGTCCACAAATAAGCCTTTTTCTTTATGGCAAATTTAAGGAAATTATTTACCTCCCCTTCTGTTTTCTAGTACTGTTTTTTTTTTCATTCAGTGTTTTTCTTTTTTTTTTTTTTGGTTTTGATTTTTTCTAGTTTTTTTAAAAAGTAAAGAAATTTATAGTTTTGATTTCCTCAGTGAGAAACTTGTGGATGATCCTCCTGTCTCTGCCTCTCAAGTACTGGGATTATAGGCGTTGACTATCATGTCCATCCATCTGTATTTATTTTTATTATCATTGCTTTCTCTGGTGCTTGGAATGGATCCTTTGTACATGCCTGACAAGTACTATATTGATGAGCTAGACACCCAACCCTATGACTAGCTTGTTTATGCATAGGTGCTGAGGCAATTCAATAAGGAAAAGATAGTCTTGTCCACAGATACTGGAGGTCACTTAACATGGGGAATTAGTTATATTTATAATGGAACAAAGAAGCCATACTGATAGTGACAAGTAAACTATGGGGTTAACAGAGTCAGGAAATGACTGAGTAAGCTAGGGCCACAACCACAGGGAAAAGTGACATTTAGAAAACTGATGACCTGATGATGAAAGACTTTGAGCTCTTTGATGGAGCTGAACCATGCAGATTCTTCCATACCTCCATGTCCTACAAATAGAACAAAAACTTGTCATTGAAGATTGCTGAACAGTAAATCTTCTTGTTGACTTCCGTCAGAAATACGTGTCAGAAAAAATGGAATGTGGCAGAGGTATTTAATTTTGGATGGTTCTTAATTTGTGGGTTAGATGTAACTAGTTGTGTTGAGGCCTCATTTTCTCAATGATAGAGCATTTAGAGAATAAGACCATAAGATTCTTATTCTCTTCTAAGCAAGATGTTTTCAAAATTAGGAATTTTGAACTAGAAAAAAATTTATATGAATAGAGAAGAAGGAATTTTAAAAAAAAAAGTTGCATTGGTGATTTATATCAAAATAATGTGGGTTTTATGAAATTTTTATTGAATTTTTTTGTATTTCATCTTAATCATTTTTATATCCCCTTTCCAATCACATCTTCCAATAGAGCTTCTCCCAGTGGAATTCATACATTCTGTCATTTATGATGTCAAGTTACTGTCTCCAGATGTTTCTCAGTGCAAATTCATCCATTTGGGTCTAGTCAGCCTGTCTAAAGCCCTTTCCTTTAAGAAGATCAGTGCTTCCTCATCCAGCAGTAATCAGCTGCCAATAATTCTTTGACTAAAATTTGGGCTTGTTGCCCTTTTCCACAGTTCTGTGCTAGAGTTTTGTCTGCTTGAGTTTGCATAGGTCCTGTGCATGCTGACACCATTGCTGTAGATTCATAAGCAAGGTCCCAGGAACCTATAGGACTCTGTTTCCATATGCTCATGCACCTCCTCCCTGGCTCTTACAATCTTTCCACCCCTTCTTCTGAAATGGCCCCTGAGCCCGGGGTGGGTAGAGTGTAATACAGGAGTCCTGTTCAAGGGGGCAGCCAGGCATGGTGGTGCATGCCTTAATCCCAACATTGCAGAGGCAGAGGCAGAGGGATCTCTGTGAGGTGAAGGCGAATGTGGTCTACATAATGAGTTCTAGACAAGCTAAAGTTACAGGGAAACCCTGTCTTGAAAAAAGAAATAGGGAGGGGGGAGAGACGGATAGAGAGAAAATAAAAGAAGTAAAGGGTTGGAAGATAGGAAGAGTTTGCCAGACTTACCTGGATTATTTCGGCTATGGGAAGATAGGAAGAGTTTACCAGACTTACCTGGAATATTTCAGCTATGCTTTGCCTTGGTCTTTTATTTTTTCATTTTCCTTATGAGTTGTTAATCATATTTCTTTGTCTACTGATTTGAGCCAAAAGCTACTCTTTTTTTAAACATCAATACCATTTAAGAAAGAAAATGTTCACTATCTCATTGGATAGTTTGCAGTCAAAATGAATGAATTCTAGAGTGTGATTATAATTTTGAAAACATCTCGAATGCCATTTAGCTCCTTCTTGGATGTCCTTTATGTGCTAGAGCCCACAGATGTTCTGGACTTAGTAAGGCAGTGGCTTTTAGGATAGCCTTGAAGAAGGACTCAAAATAGTAGGTAAACTAGCAACTTGTAAGTGGAGAAGAGTTTGCGAAATTTTAGGATTGTGTTTTCTTTCCTAGAGAAAAAGAGAACCTGGCCTGCAGATTTACTGAACACATCTATTTTACATGGAAACGAAACTTTGTTCTTGCTTTGAAAGGCATCTTCTCAAAGAGCACATGTTTACAGTTCCCCCATTCATGCTAATCTTCAGATTCATAGATTTTTTCTTATGCTTTAAGCTAAGCATGACTTTTAGGTCATGTTGTGCTGTACTTTGCTTTGTCTTTCAGGCTGTAGTGCTTCCATTTTAACATACCTCCCAGAGCTTGCATATGGACTGTTTAAAATATGTCAAGATTGCATAAGGGGGAAATTGATTATTTTATTGATATGGCATGTTTTATTAGAGAACTGTTCTCTTTTCTGGTCTGGCCTTATTAAAGTAATATGTTACAAAATAATCATTTTGTAACCTGGCAGTTTTGTTAAGATAATTACTTTGTTTTGGTTACAATGCCATTTTGATAATTCTGTAAATCTGCAGTCAGTAATTCTATATTTCTTTAGTATTTTTATAGAGCAAAAAAGGTGCTATTCTGCCTATAATTGAGTTGATTTCCTTTAATATTAGTTTACAATGATAATATTAAAATACAAGGCATATTTGAACAGTTTCAATAATTGGTTTTGCTTTTTGAGTTGTTTGTTATCTACTTTCAAGGAATATTTTCTTTCTGAACTTCTATTGCCCTGAGGAACTTGAGTAATATTGAGTAGTGTTGAAATTGTAGGTGTCCATTAAGCATTTTTCAACTGTCAACTCGGCTGTCAGGTTGTGCTATCAATTCATTATGAAGTGACACAGGAAGAAAACTCATTATGTGATAATATGAAAACACATACTTGTCAAAACCAAATAAATCTGTATGGAAAATCCATCTACCATGGTGGAGGCAGTCCAATCGTTCATCAGATAGATTTAAGCCTTGACACCTTCTTTTCAAATAGGAAAAAATATATAAAAGAGTTTAGTTCCAATGCATAGGTGCTCAAAGGTTTTCTATTTTGTTCCTTACAGGTGATATTATATCCAACTTCTAATAGCTCTAAGTCAGCTGAATTACACCGAATGATAGTCCCTAAAAATAGTCAAGACTCCGACTTAAAGATCAAATTGGCAGTTCGAATGGATAAACCACCACATATGAAGCATAGTGGGTAAGTGTGTTGAAAATGAGTTTCCCATAAGTCATTGGATTTCATTCCAGTTTATCACTTTTGTTGATTTAGTGGCAAAGCCACTATATCAGGCTTTCATGCGTTTTCTCAAGAAACTGACACCTCAAGTACAGTGTTTATTTTATAGATCCATAAACATTTCTAAAGATAAATACACAAGTATTCAGTTGACAGACTTCTCTTATTACTGAAACTTGTTGGTACCTGACTATATTTGTGTCACACATCAGTGATGCAGATATGTAGAGAAAACCTTTAAAAATTATTCCTCACATCCAGATACAAAGACAGTGGAAACAAGCCTGTGATTCAGGTCCCTAGAAATAGTTAAACTTTCATAGCATATATAACTAACTAAAGGGCGGTTCTCATATCACCCCGAAGGAAATGAGTATTTATCCACTATGTGATGGGAAACCAAATCAGTACTGGATAAGACTGTTACTACTGGCAAAGGAAGAAGTAAAGAGCCTCATTCCTGGGATTTCCATGTCCAACAGACACAACCTTAATGTTAATGTTCTGTTATTCTTTTAACTAATGAGGAAACAGGTTCAGCATTGAGATGCTGCTCATCATCAAAGAGTGTCACCATTTTTCTTACTGTGCAAAGAAAGCACTGTTAAAGTGATTAACCTGTTCAATAGCAACCTTAGCAGTCTAAAACGTATATGACAATAAAGGGAATTACTGGCCTCTAGACCAAATATCCATTGGAAGGCATAGCTAACTGATGTTTCCAGAAATAAAGAGGATTCATTAGATAACCATTAGAAAAACAAAGTTGGATTTGGGGCAAGGAACATGGATATTTGGGAAAATGCCTTCTACTATAAACTCTTAGAAAGGGAAATGGAATTCTGATAGCCCTCAGTGTGGTATATATAGTGTGCTAATGTAAAGGGAAGCTGTGACACATCTTGTCATGCTGATGCAGATCTGGGAATTTGCTGCATAGAATACTTTAATTTGTCTAGCTGCCTGTTTCCCATAAGTTTGTGAAGCAGACCTGCAATGCATTGGGCACTCCTCTTCCACTCTGGAGATACCATCCCAAATCTATAGGAAAAGCAAGTAAGGGACTTTGGCAGCATACGAATAATTATAGTAGCAAGTGGTAAATGTCATAAGGTAGGAATGAAAGCATGTTGGAAATAGTAACCAATTTTAGGGTGAAATTTGGGTTGTTCAGTTAAAGTCACACACAACTGACATTTGAAGAATAAAAAGGGTAAACTTGGCCGGCATAGAGTGGGGGAAAAGGACATTTCTGTCATAATGAGAAGCATTTACTAAAGGTAGGAAATCTGAGAGGGCTGTTAGTTAATGATGACAAGTTCAGCGCAGTTGGCCTGTAGAGCTTTGAGACTGGAGACCACTAGTTATCTATAGTGCTTAGAAACTAGCAGTTTCAAGTTAGCCATAAAAGAATACAGTGTGTTCCAGGAACTGCAGTTATTTTTCTACTGCTTTTTACTCACTGTCTTTTTCTTTTTATGAATGTGACAATAAGAAACAATGGTGTACCAAAATGCCCAGATGGTTCTTAATCTACTATAGCCAGAAGCATGGTGAAGAATTCTGGAGCCTCCAGATTCTGCCAGGAACAAAGATTGGACATGCAGTGAGGTACAGAGCAAATTCTACAGCCCTTCACGCATATGAGAAGAAATCCCTGCTCTGATCTAGCAGTTTCTGCGATAGAAAGAGTCAGAGGGTATGGGTCAATCTACTGCTTTACAAGGAAACAGAGTGAGGAGTGGATCCAGAGTGTCATTCCTTTGCAGCAAATGGAACACTTCTCAGTTTATCTCATAAAGGCCAGGAACTTACCAAAGGAACTGGAAGTGTTCCCTATCTAATCACCGCCTCCTGTGATGATGAGGTACCAGCAGTTGTTTCCGGACACCGAGATAGCTCTAGTGTTTAGCATGCAAAACTGTAGAATTCTAGAAATGAAAAGACTCATGGTGCTGTGTGCCAAGTTAAAGAACTATGCAGCTAAAGTAAGTTAAGAATTTCATATTCCATAATAACTGTTCAGTCAAACATTTTAATATTCATATTTGAACTAATGATTTAGCAGCATTAAAAGTTTTCAGCACTGTTGTAAGAGCAGTTGATCCCTGTGAGCAGGGACAGTTGGAAGGTTTTTACTAGGGCATTTGTTCTGGTAAAGCTGTAAGCATGCTTTATGTAGCTGTGTATGTGAAAACCTGCTTTCATCCACAGCGTCACTATATTCACCTTCTGAGTTCCTTCATAAATGAATTTTACAGCACTAAATTACATTTGAGAAAGAGACTGAGAATCTAACCTTCAGTTTTCTATCATACACCAAAGTAGCAGCACGGTCAGATTCGAGGATCCATATCGCTTGTTTGTAGGCTGGATTCTGTTCTGTCAATAATGTATCTTGCAATAAATAATTAACAGGTGAATAATCAATAATTCAAAAAAGATAAACCAACTTTAAAAGGAAGCTAATTCATCTTCAAAATAGGAGACACATAAGTACAGTTATTAAGTGAATCAAACAATAAGTTGAAGAGTGAGATTTTTGCCTTCAGAACTCATCAGATTTTGAAACTGATTCTTTGGGATGTTATCATTAATCCTATTCTCTTTCCCCCAAATTCCGGAAACAAATATTCTTTTCTAGTAGGGATTCTTTCAGTATGTAACCTCATTTTATTTATGACTTTTATGCAGCCCTAATTGGGGAGGTGTACGTGTGAATGAAGAAGCATGCACCTGCACATGGGTCAAGTTTCTCTGTATCTTATTTTCTAAGACAGGGTGGCTCACTGGACCTGGAGCTCTCCATTTCAGATAGACCAGCTGGTCAGTGGGCTCTGAGGATCCACCTGTCTCCTCCCTCCCCCATCACCATCGTCTACATGGAGGCTGGGGATTTGAACTTAGTTCCTTATGCTTGTGCAACAAGCAGTTTGCCCAATAAACCATCTCCCAAGCCCCTAACTAGATATTTTAACAGTGTCATCTATATTTTATGTGTTCCCAACACGGTAAATTTCTTAGACTGTTTGAATCTCCAATTATTCCATATAGTGTACAGTCAAGGGTAGATGTTAATATGAATACTAGTAATGAAAATTATTTTTGTGTACCCCTTAGAGTTTTAAGGAAAAGGTTATAAATATGAAAGTGAGCTATATTCATAAGCTGAAACTAAAAAGTGAAAGGTTTCAGGGAATATAGGATAATTTGAATGTATAAAATGCCATAAATAAATTAAATGGTGTCAGATTTTCAAGTATTGCATTTTAAAATTATGTGCTTTTTAGACAGAAAATAAAACATATCTGACCTAAAGCTCCTGCTTCTGGTAATTAATCCCTCTGTAACTATATTTTATTGTGTTTTTAAAGCTGGAATAACTGCATGAAATGAAAATAGATATTTAATTTAGAGAAAATAAACCTAATTATGACAGCATCCTTTTAAAACCAAATTGGACATCAGCAAAAGACTTATTAGAAATATACCGTATTCATTTGTTCATTTGGACTATTTCGTTGAAATTCATTCTAGAAACTAACGTTAAGATAAACAGTTAAATGAATTATCCGTTAGATTTTCAGTGATTAAAACATTAAACATTCACACTTGCCTTTTCCCTTTTGCACATAGCCGGAACTGCGAAGTGTTCCTGAACAAATGGGTGATACTTTAGCATAGCCTAGTGGCTAAGAAGTAGTATTAACTTAAAACTCAGAAATATCCTCCCTGCTTTTATAGGTTGTTTTCCTAGTGCAGGGGTTATTTTCTCAGCAACAAGAAAGGTGAAATAAAATGGGACTAATGGAAGCTGTAAACAAAAAGGAGAAGAAGAAAACTAAATTGCCTGTCAGATTTGAGGACGCATTATAACTGAAGTCTATCAGAAGGCTGCATAAAACTGGTCACTTCTACAATAAAATGACTAAAGTCTCTTGATTATGTAACTGTAGAAGGACTTTTCCCCAGCTGCACAACAGAGTAAAATCTGTATGCTACAGACATGTTTCTCTTTACATATAGTCACACTTGATTTTTTTACACATTTGTTGAGTGTATAGATGATTTGAAATATTTTGTAATGGTTACAGATAAAATTCTCCAGTTTAATTTACATGATAATTCTGTATAAGGCACTGCGCCCATTTCTAGCCATGAGAGGCAATGGCTCAGCTTCCAAAAGGGAGACCAGGATAAGCAACAAAGTTAGCTGCTCTTGTCTCATGCTTGTCATGACTCCCAACCTGCCTGTGACTCCACATTTGCCCAGAGAAAGAAGCAGCTAGGTACTCAGGCCAGGACATCACAGCATGGAAGCTTCACGTAACTAACCTGCAAACATCACATTTGCTCATAAACTGAAGTGATTGAACTCTAATGAAGTTGCATTATCTTGCTTCTGACTCAAGATTTATGATCTCCAACTAGTTCAGGGGACAGTCTGACCAAGTGAGCAGAATCTTAATATCCAGGTTGTGTTTACTTGGCCAGTCCAGACCCTACAGAAAGCATTAGTCTACTTTTTGTCCTCTGCCAGAGGAAATGGAGTCATTGTAAACTTACCTCGTAGAGTGATTTTCTATAAACCCCTTTATAAAATAGCCATATCTGCCTTCTTCCCTTCATCTAATTGAGTGTGTGTGTGTGTGTGTGTGTATGTGTGTATGTGTGTGTGTATGTGTCTTCTCAGATCAAATGCCTTAGTCTAGATTATCCCAATATTATACATTGCTAAATGTTTCCTAGGTTTTAAGGAAAATATTGATTTCTTTTTCCATATATAGTTGTAGAAGAGAAGTTTGTAGTCTTCCATAAACAGCAGAGCCATCCCATTTAGAATGATAAAAGAAGATAAGTCAGAAAACAGTTTCTTTTTCCAAATACAGTACTATTCACAACATTTTTGTATAAAGAACTTTTTCATTTTTTAGCAATTAGCAACAAATTATGCAATAACAGTAGAAACATTTGAGATGTAGCTTTAATAGCCACTAAGCCAAGCATCAAACCATATATTTCAAGATGTTATACTATCCGGATATATCTTGTAACAAATTTTTACTTTTAACTTAAGCGCAAATTTTGTCTTTTCATTGAGCTCCTTAAAGAATCTTTTTCACAGGAAGAGCATCTTGACATAAATTATCTTCTATTTTTCATGCACCAAATAATTACTTTTTTCAGCTATTACTTTTTGTAGATACCTGATCATCATAACTGCCTTTGAGGAAAGATAATTAAAGTTATTATATGATCTCATCTTTTGTGCCTTGATTTTCTTTTTAAAAATAAGTTGTATATATGCACAGGTCATCTTAATTAACTTGGAAAACTTTTAAAGTTCATTTATTTAGCAAAACCATATATTAAAATTTTATAAACAGCTAATGAAAAGAATGTTGAAATTGTTTTCATTTTCTAAATTGAAACCTTACTATAAGAGTTTGTGGTGCACATTGACATGCTAGTACATATCTGGACATTTGGAAGTATTCAAATTGAGCTAATAAATGATAACTCTTAGATGTGTTTATAACCCAAAGCATTGTGGAAGATGTGGAAAAAACATTGGAATTCATTTTCATGTTTGTATTTTGTTAAACATTTTGTGCAAGAGGTTGAAAGGTGACCAGACAGAGGGTAGCTTGTATAGTCCATAGATCAGACTTCAAGACACTTGTCGTTTGGATCTCAGTTTTGTCGCTAACTTGGACAAACTAGTGCATCTTTTTTGGCTTAGTTTCGTTGTGCCTTAATGGTGCATTGGAAATGGTGAAAGACTCCTTATGTACCAGAAATTTCTGACTCAATAAATCTTTTCTTTGCCCCTTACAAGCACACGTCCCACTCATTGGATGCCCATGTGGTATTTACAGTTGATATACATGATCTGTCTGGAGAAAAGGAAAAAAAAGCAAGGTATCCTGAAGGCACAGGAGTGATTTAGGAATTTGCTTGAGTCTGCTAAAGGCAAGGAAAGGAAGCATGAAGACTGACTTCCATAGCTATGGAAGGATTTTATAATGAAAGATTAACTTGAAAAATATATACTATATAGTTGTACATACTCTGAAACAAGGAATTAAAAACAAATGCTGTTCTAGTTCACTTACTATTGCTCAGACAATGAACAAGACCAACTTTAGGATGAAAGGGCTTATTTCAGCTTAAAAATTATGGTCCATCATCAAGGGAAGCCAAGGCAGAAGCTCAAGGCAGGAGCTAGAAGCAGAAACATGAAGGAACATTCCTTGCTGGTTTGTGTTCAGGTTGATATTCAGCCTCCATTCTTATATAGCCCAGACTCACATGCCTAAGGATGGTATCACTCACAGTTGGCTGGACTTTCCTACATCAGTTAGTAACCACAAAAATGCTCCACAGACATTGCTACAACACATTCTGACAGAGAACATTCCTCACCTGAGGCTCCCTCGTCCCTGGTGAGTGAAGTTGGCAACCAAAATTAGCCATCATAGATGACCGTGAATTTTAGAAAGTGTGCTAAACATAATAGAATAATCAAAACTATGAATGAAGTTTTCTCTCTTTTGTAGATTTCTGTGATATGGTCATACTATTTATAGTGAAAGAATATAACTGTTAAACTAAAAAAATAGATTTGCTTTTAACTAAAATTCATTAAAATCATTTTATTAAAAGTCACATGATTAAATCTACTTGAACATATTCCTTAGTGTAATCTGAAATATTCTGGATATTTACTGTTTAGAGAGGCATTCAGGTCCAGAAACATGAACTTTGCCAATAGCCTGGGTGCAAATTCTGTCTCTAGAACGTACTAAGGGATTTTTAGAAAGACATGAAGCCTCACCTTGCTTCAGTTTTCTCAAATGCAAAATGGAAATGTTAGCAGAGCAGACCACATTGAATTGTTTGGAGGAGCAGTAACTTCCATAGGCAATAGGCACATTAATAATCAGAATGTTACAGCTATTGGTAAAGCCCTAAGAAAAGGTATCTTGAGTTGAGATACTAAGTGTTGAAATTCATAGTATGAAAGAGAACAAACTTTCCTGACTCTAACCCAACTCCCCTTGCTTCCTTATAAGAATTCACTGAAGCTGTAGCCTGGGATTCTAGGTTCTGCCAGTTCCAGGATCTTCAGTCATAGTTCTTCTTCATGTTTTTTTCATTTTTTAAGTGACATCTTATGCTCAGGAATTCATCTTTAGGTTCCTTCCAACTATAAAGTCTTTTTCTTTATTTCCTAATTCTTCCTTCATTCATTTAGTCATTAATTTAAAGTACATTGATATACTTTAAATTATATATACATTGTATGATGACTGGTTAAGGTAATTCACATAGGCATTAGTTCACATGTCTTTTTATGATAAAAAAAAAAACTAGAAGTCATGGCCATTTTCACAAATGCAGCACATCGTCATTAAACACTGTGCTTTACACTAAATTTATCTAATTCTTTATTTTAAACCTAAAATTATATGTATAAATACATATATACACACACATACATTTTAAGGCAACTGAGATGGAATGTTAGTATTCTTGGACAATATGGAATTAATCAAATGATTTTCAAGTCAAAATATTCTTCCAGACTATTTCCATAAGCAGGAAGCAAGTTCAAAGTTAGATTAAAATCCAAGCTTTCAAATTAGACAGACTTTAGTGCAAATTCTGACATACATTGTCCTTTACTAATAAACATCAAGTTATTTAGCTTCTCACAACCTTTTTTGTCTTTTATGGACTTTTTGTGATTTTCATATAATATGATTTGATGGTATTTAGATCTCCTCCCCAAATGCATCTACTCTTATTGCCCTATACTATTTAATGTACTCTTTCATATATATATAAATATATACATATATAAATGTAAGAGTACAGGCTGTGTTTTATATATAAAAGTAAGAGCTGTATTTTTATATGTATTTGTTTATATATTTATATATATTTATGCATTCACACATTTTATACATAATACATTATATATATTTATACATTTATATATACATATATATATATATATATATATAATACAGCCTTAGAGTATAATTTATGTCCCCACATCCTTCAGTGTGGATCCATCCACTGGAGTGGTTAACCGAACACAAGTTTCATTCTTGTGAGGGATAAACATCTCTCTCTCTGAGCAACCTTCAGTTGCCAGAATTTCCTTAGGTTAGGTTGGAATTTCTTGCTCCCTTCCCTATGTCTATGCTGTGATTTTTGGCTGGTTTGAGCTTGCATGGGACTTGTGCATACTGTCACCATTTTCACCCATGATATTTTATTGTCCTGAGCATGAAATGAATGATAAGCATAAAGCACTTCAAAGAATAGTAAGGTTAGGTTAGTGACTTACCATTATTATAAAGCTGGTCATTTGCTGTGTGTGTGTGTGTGTGTATATGTGTGTGTATGTGCATGTACGTGTGTACACTGTTACTTGTTGTTATTTGAGGTGGGGGTCTCCTTGTAACTGCAACTGGTCTGTAACTTGCTAAGTAGACCAGACTAACCTTCATCTTAGAGAGATTTGCTTACCTCTGCCTCCTGTGTGCTGGGATTAAGGACATGAGTCATCAGGCCTGGCAAGTATTTTTTAATTTAAATTTATTTTTCACAGACATTTAAACTATCAAAATTATACATATTAATGAGGCATCATGTGGTATTTGAATGCATGTGTATGTTAGGTAGCATTTAAAACAGGTAACCATTTCTTTATGGTAAAACATTCAACAATTATATTTTTCTAGTTTTAACACATCATTTTTACTTTACTTTAAAGATAGATAAGGAAATAGGAATGTCTAAATCATCAGTCATTCCTTGAGACTTTAAAAGTTATGTTCCCTAAGAAACCATTTCTTAATTACTGTAGTTTATTTACAGTTTTATTTGACAACTATTATAGTCATAGATGGGTTTTTTCTGTGTGTTTATTTTTTTGCTAATTTGATTTTGGCTCCTTTCTGTGTGCAAGGGAGAAAACTGAGCATTCCACATGCAAACTTTGAACTGTGTGAGCAACTGACTTACCCCCAAATAAGCTCATTCTTATTTTTTTGACTTTTTCATTTTATTTTGAAGAGAATTTTTGTGACTCTCATATACCATATTTTGATCATATTCAGACATTTTCCCCATCTTCAGTCCTCTTATGCCTCTCTTTGCTGGATATCATGTATATTAAGGCCTACTGAGTCAAATTTGTATCCCCAAATGTCCTTCTGGGTGGGTCCATCCACTGGAATTCAGTTAACCTATCTAGCATCACACACTTAAAGAAAGTTGACCATCCCTCACCCAGCAGTTATCAGTTGCCAGTAGTCCAGTTGCTCAAGCTCGGGCTTCTTACTCATGTCCCCGTTTCTATGCTAGGATTTTATCTGGCTTGAGCTTTCCTGGGTCTTGTGCATGTTGTTATCGTTGCTATGAGTTCATATGAGTAACTTCCCAGCTGTCGGGAAAACTTGGACTCTGGTTCTTTCAATCTTTCTGCCACCTCTTTCTCATTGGTCCCTGGGCCTTGGGTGGCAGAGGTTTGATATAGGTGTCCTATTCAGGGTTAAGCACGCTACAGTTCTTATTCTCTGAGTTTTTGCCAGTTGTGGATTTCTGAGTTAATCACCATCCATTACATAGATGTGAGAGCTTCACTGGTAAAAGCAGAGAGATGAATTAATATTCTTTGTTACCTGAGACTTACATGTAGAGTTTGCATTTTAGATGTGTTAACCGGGGCTGGGCATCTTAGAGACTGTTATTCTCTGCATTTAACTAACTATGGACCTTTGTAATAGTTTCCATCTGTAGCAAAAGAAACTTCTTTGATGAGTGGTTAGAAGTACACTTGCCAGACTAGCCAAGAACTCTCTTGCAACTCAAACCAGCCTAGACCCAGAGCAGGAATATGGAGACTGAGTAGGCCAAAGCTCAGGTTCTAAGAAGAATCATCTAAAGAGCATTTCCTGGCATGTAAGAACCTTGCTTCTTATTTCTTTCATAAGCATCCTGATTTATTTAACCGCAGTTATTTTCAGTGCATATTTTAAATAACAACCAGTGCTTTTGTGTGTTTTTCTGTAGTTATTAGTTTAACTTCTTTTTGTTTTCCTTTTTTTTTTTTTAATCCTTAAGTAACTGAGATTTAATCCATGTAGTTTCAGGCAGTCTATAGATCTTGAGAGCCATGTTATTAAAGTGATTCCAGTTGTGGGCTTTCAAGATGGCACCTGAAGCCTAACCTGTTGAGCCGAGTTCAATTCCTGGAGCCCACATGGTGAAAGGAGGAAACTGACTCCCACAGGTGTCCTTTGATCCCCACATGTACACTGTGGCATGTGCCTTCCCCCTTCCCCCCGCAAACAAATGCAATGTTATTTCAAACTTTTGAAATTTGTGTAGTATATGGTACGCTATTGGCCTTCCCCAGGTTTTCATGCCAAGTGTGTTTACTTTCACTTCATCTCTAGTGTTTTTCAGTATTTCATCTTGTAGTTTTATATGCTCTTCATTTAAGGAGGCATCCATAAGCCTCAATAGCTTACTCAATACTTAATATCTAAGCAACTTTATTTGGTAGTTACGATAGCACCCAAAACATTCATGTTATTGAATATTCTAATTTTATATGTAAATATTCTATTAAAATAATCTGTGAGAGAGATTAGTGCTGTTGCGATCAGAGTTTCAAAGCCCTTTACCATTATGAACTGCTGCAGAGTGTTCTGACCATTGTGCACTCTCTCCTCTTGGATCTCTATCAGAAGTCATCTGTACAGTGTCCCATGCCAGCCCATCCCACTAAAACCTGCCCTTTTCTCCAAGCTACCAACTCATTCTGCTTTGAGCTGGCTTTGTTATTTTTAAAGATCATTGCTTGCTGTTAAAGACTTTGTCTCTTATTTATTTGTAAGGATGTGTCTTCTCTGGCATAATTTGCTGTGTTTAAATATAACTCTGTGTGTGTGTGTGTGTGTGTGTGTGTGTGTGTGTGTCTAGTAGTTGATAGGAAGTAAACATATTTGTGGAGTATATTGTTATGGCTTAATTTTGGAATGTCACCCAAAGGCTCATGTAATAGAGAGTCAGTGCCCAGTAGAACAATATTCAGAAGTAGGCTTTGGAGGAATATTTGGATCATGAGGGCTGTATTTTCATCAGTATAGCTTCTCAGCTTTTATTGAACACTGATTAGATGATTCATAATTAAAGGAATTAATGGTGGAAACAGTAGGAGATGGAGCCCACTTGGGGAAAGTGGGTCATTGAGGATCTGCCCCCAGAAGGGTCTCTCTTATCCTCAGCCCCTCCTGGCTCTCTCTGTCTTCACTTCTTGGCTTCCAGGAGGTGATCTGGTTTGCTCCATTGTGATGTTCTGCCTTACCACATGACCAAAAACAATGGAGTCAAGTGACCATGGACTGAAACCATGAGCTACAATATATCTTTATTCCTTTAATTTGGTCATCTTGGGTAATTTGTCAGAAGAGAGGAAGACAGGCTGTTTTCTTTGCTAATGAAAGAAAAAAATACAGAAATTATGTTCATAATTTTTTATAATCAAAGTAAAGTACTGGATTGATTGTCCAGATATAAATTTCAAATTATAGTAATATCTATCCTTTTTACTGCTATAGTTTAATTTATTTTACAATTTGAAGATAATTTTACCACAGAAAAATGATAGGGTCCATAAATTAGTCTTTACATTTTACATGGCTATAAATTTAAAGGATGTGTTGTAGAATTGCATATTATTTTCCAAACTTTAAGTAAGTCATTTTTCTCTATAACAAGGCTTGTTAGGTATTTTCAAAGTCTTGCTGTCAATCTCTGATGGAAAAACTACATTTCTAATGCCTGTCACAATTTACGTTCTTCACTGAATTCATTAGTCATGTTGTATTTCAGATTTTCTGTCAATTTTATTTTATGACATTTAAATAAATTCAAAAATACTTTATGAAAATAATTTCCCCAAAATGGACAAAAAATGAGAATAAATAGCAAATAAAGCAGCAGTGTAATCATCAGCCAGAGACAAAGAGATCCTGACCTCCTGGGAGAGGATGAATGGAGGAAAGGAGCAAATGAGTGGGGTGTCTCCCACCAGATGTGCAGTTTAGAAATCTGGGCATGGCAGTGGTACATCAGTAAGAAATTTAGGAGCCTGGACATCACATAAACTGGATGGCTGAAAAAGCATAGCAATAGCCACAGACAAGAGGAGCAAAGGAATTTAATCTTCTACCTGGCCTCACTTCTGCAAAGGAAAGATTAAGTAGTTTAAGAGGAATGTGTCTTTTTTCATATTTAAAGGCAGTTTAAGAACGGTCTCTTCAGCCGAACAGTGGTAGTAGATTTCCCCCTAGGGCCTGTGCTCTCCCCAGCCACAGGCTCTGGACCAGCTTTACTGTACCAGGTATGAATTCCCTTCTGTGGAGTAGCTCTCAAATCCAGTCTGAAAGCAGTTGTTTACCCATATAAGAGTAGTGCCACTATTGCACCAAAAAAACTGGGAAAGAGGAGGAGGACTTCTTGGGCTGAAGCAACATTTTACAGAAGTCAGAGGGTAGATGAGGGAGGATAATGAAGGTGAAAACAAGTCAATCTCAATATATAAATATGGTGAAACTACCAAAGAATTTTTTTAAAGACAAAAAAGTGGGTGGCTCATAAAGAATGATGTATGAAGCTGACCTCTATCTTCGATGCTTATATACACATGAGCACCCACATGAACAAACACACAAATAATATAATATAATATGGTAAAATAAAATAAAATAAAACTGTATATTTGGCACATAACCAACCAAAGAAAGTCATATGCCCAAGTCATATAACAGCATAAATAATATGACATACCAATACAATATGTCCCCATTAAGCCCACTAGTCCTGTACAAATGTTCTCTAATGATAACTACGAGAGGAACCCTAGGACACAAAACTTAAAGGAACAATCATAAACATGGTCAGAGAATTCAAGGAGTTTAAAGAAAACACAAGCAAACAACTCAGTGAATTCAGAGAGGATGGGAATATATTCCTGAGTGAAGCTCAAGAAAATATAAATATATTGCCGAATGCAATGGCAAAGATAGTTCAGGATTTCAAAAGTGAATTCAGGAAAGTGATAGAAATATTGAAGAGAATTCAAGTTGAAATGAAGATGGAATTGAAAAATTCAATACCCCAATTAGAAAATTAAGGGGAAAGTTCTACCAGCAAAATGAATTAGGTAGAATAATTAATATCAGGATTTAAGGGTTTTGTTCCTTTCTCACAACCACCAAGATGTCTAGTAATAGAGCCCAGTACCAACTGAGGCAGATCAGATGCTGACTAGTGAGGGCTAGCCACTGGAAAACAAGAAAACATTCTGCTGTTGAGTATAAGAAAAACATCAGAGTCTCTACTCAAAAGCATGGCTATTGATGTTAAAAGAATTCAGAAGATGCTCACAGAAATGACCCTTGATCCTTCTATGAATTGCAGCAGTAACTAAAGGGTAAATGCAGATTGACTGCACTTGGTTCCCCAGATTCTAGGTAAGAAGGTGGTGATCTTTTCCTGGATATCACATTTTCATCATATTATCTATGTAAGCCACCAAAGGTTACCTTCAAAACTGGAATTTAGCACTGCACCATCAATAGCCAGAGGTCATCTTCTTGAATATTCTTTAAGACAATTGGATGTTTGCTTTGACTATTTGATGGTTTTGATGTCTATTCTCTTTTGACAGGCTGCCTACATGACAAGCTTCTGGTTGGAAGCATAGCCACTCAGTATTTGACTAACAGAGAACATGATAGCTAGAGGGTAGACCAAGAGAAAATGCAGCTTAACTCACATGATTTTTATGCACTCTGAAGGAGCAGAAGGCCTCTTCTCACTGTGCTGCAAATCCTTATAGTGGGAGGGACTTTTATATATTCTACCCTCTACTTTTGTCCTTTAGAGAATGAAACATTCTACCAAAAAGGCAAATGATACCAACAGGGAGCTTTGTAGCTCTAGATTAGTTGTGTTTAAAACTAATCTAACTTGCCTACTTAAAATCCTGCTTCTTTGGGATATCAAAGGGTGTTTTATGATGCACTAAGACTTGAAGTCTACCAAATACTCTAAAGCCTTTTGGCTTAATTCACTATCCACATGAAGTTACAAAAGTAGGAGTAGATACTAGAGATTATGTCATTTGTATTACTGTCATTCTACTTCTACTTATGTGGGTCATGCAGTCATGAAAATAAAGTGTTCTACCATTTAACTTTGCCCATTTATAATGACTTACTTTTAACCAAAACTGTTAAACCAGCCTAAATGAAGAGTTTGTATATCCTAAGAGAGCTTTTTAATAATTCAACTGTGTTACCTTCACTCTTACTTACCCTGAACCTAATCTGATACCAGGTTACCTATTTTTCTCATTAGCACAGACTTGCCAAGGAAGACAGTTTGTTTTATGTCCACTTAATCCAGTCTTCCTCCTGTGAAGACTGTCAGCTAACTGGAATGCATTTCATGCCCACTTCCCTGATTTTGAGGTCACTTCTGGGACCATTTTACATGCTAACAGTCTAAGGTTCTACCATTCTGTCTCCTCAAGACCACTCACTGTTTACTATAAATAGTACAGCCTATAAGATAGAGCTTAAATTGAGGACAGAAGCCCTATGCCTTGGATACTGCCCTGGTCTCCCACAGGCCGCCTTGTCTGCCTCATCACTACAATTGTCACATGCCCTACAAGCACCAGAAGAATGGGCTGCTTTATAAAGTTGTTCCTGTTCAAGTGGTCAGTCAATAGCATAAGTGAGCCCCATAAGTGGGCTCTCTAGATGTGTGCCTTCTGCTTTATCTGAGTTGTTCTCTCTAACTTTGGCCTCACTGGGTGACATAAGCATGGGCTTGGGAACTCACTTTTTCATTCCACTTTCTCTCTTTTCACTTCCTTCTCTGTGAGGGCACACATGGGGTGCACAGCAGAAAGCAAGGCAGAATCAGCCCAGTTGTCCTGGCTGAGATCTCAAACATATGGTTGCGCCCAGGCCAGATAAACAGAGCCAACAAGGCAAGCTGGAGCTGACCATAGTCCTGTTAACTGGGTGATGCCAAGCCCAGATCAGGAGAACCACTCAGCAAATACAGGCATGTAAGAAAGGGTAAATGATTTGTTTTTAAGTCACCAAAGTTTTAGGGTAGCTTCAACAGCAAAATCTGCTGTAAATGCACGCACTTGTGTACCTGTAGAAGTCTCAGTTTCCCTTTCTTTTATCAGTTGCTCAGAGTTTGATTAATCATAGTCTTTGACACATATAGTATGCACTATAATTCATTCCATTTCATCAAAAATGACATTTGAGTTATTTTCAGAATTTATCTGTTTCAGACAACTCTAGGAACACTATGTTTCCAGATATATCTGTGAATAGCTTCCCTTATGTATGTACTTAGGAGGAAAGTTTCTAAATCCAGAGATAATGTAAATACTTGTCATGACCACTATGCATTTCCTCTACTATCCTTCTTTAGTCTTTCTCTCGTTGGGTTTTTGCTATATAGTCTATTTTCCTATGTTGGTTTCTCAGATCTATAGGAGAAATTTCTTTTTTTCCCTATGGCTAGGTATACCTGTTACTTTTTGTTGAAGTGGGAGGGGGCACACGTCATGGCAGACATGTGGCCATGAAAGGAAAACTTTGTTGAGTAGGTTCTCTCCTTCTACCCTTACATGGGTTCTGGGAATCAATTGCAGATTGCCAGGTATACAAAGCAGGCATTTTATCCACTAAATCATCTAGCTGGCCCCATGGTTTAACTTTATATTATTTATATGTATTCCATGTAACTGTGAGATGTTTTCTTGTCTCAGTAGTAATACATGTATTCCTTATTTACAAAATTAGAATTATCAAATACAATAAAAGTCACATTATGATAGCACTTCATAAATACGCTTAGGTATAGAAGAGTTAAGAATACTTCTCATTTTCCTCTGTCAGTGTATTTCTCTTTATATTTTTGTTTTTCTAAGAACATCTGTTACATTAGCATATTTTCTTTATAGTAGACTGCATTTCTAGCACCGATATTTCTTCCAGCATTAAGCACTCTTTATGTATTTATTACTGTGACCATTAAAGTCATATGAATAAATGGGTTAAAAATTATTTCCTAATTAAAATCATCCTTGCACTTTGCATTTTCTACTAAATCAATTGGTTATAATAAATCATATAATGTGAAAAGTTGAACTTTGTGATACACAGCACAAATTTCATTGATTGATAGGTAATATAAATCAAATGAAAAATTATTAGGCAAGAAGGAGAAAGTGTTTATCTTGTAACCAAATATTCAGTGAATGGATTATTGCTATGATCTTGCCTTTAATGTTTCCCGTGGTAATTGTCAGGAAGAGGTATGAAGAATCGAGGGACCTTAATAATATGCCTTGCCATTTTAATTGCTGAGAGAAGCAAGAGGATCTTAATTGCCAGGAGATGCATTACTAATTAAAGTGTCATTCTACATTCAAGATGAAATAATTAGTTTGCATATTTGTAGGAGCTGAGATATAAATTTAGTTCCAAATTCAGGAGCATACCCATAACAGAATTTGTTTAAATGATTTATGGTTAAGAAAGGTTAACAATCATGAAATTTTAAATGTTTCTTTAATTTGGTACAATTTAAATTTTATTGGATTATTAAACTTGAAAGAATGGAGTTCACAGTATTTGAAAACCTTATGTTTTTATTCACTTGCTATCACACTAAGTTGAATTCCTAAGTTACTTTAAGATTACAGGGATATGTTTTTTTTTCATTCCTTTCAGCATGTATTACAATTCGGAAAATAAGCTTCTTTTATAAATAAGGACATCAATATGCTTATAGTGTAATATATGGATTGTAAACTGTGTAACTAATACATAGAAGATTTTGTAAATGTAATCACTATTCAGTGGATTTTTTTTTTAATTCTAGATTAAATTTCTGATGTTCCATGAAGCTAATCAAAATGTCATACGTTTCAAAGGATTTTAACAGTAAACTTGGGAAAAAAAATAAAGAAATCAGATGTCAAGTGTGACGTAACTACTACATTTGAGTATGTGGCTACCTAAGACCATCAACTCAAGTTTCATGAAGTCCAAGCATGTGCTAGGAAAAGTGAAAAACTGAAAAAGGAAAAAATACCTTTCTCCATCACAAGGTTATATGAAACTATAGTCATACCTCATATATAAGATTAACATTTAAAAGCTTACAGCCTAGTCTACATAGTATGTTGCAGGCCAGCTGGGACTACAGGGAGACCCCGTCTCAAAAAATTAATTATAGTAATAATAATAATAACAACAACAGTAGAAGTAATGGCGGCAGCAGCAGTAGTGCTAATAGCAAGGAAAAGGGGAACAGAAGACTGACTGTTCATAGCCCTCATTTTATAGCACAGCATTCTCCTCCCTTCATTTACATGTAAGCATTTCCATCATTCATTTAGGATTGTGCTCCTGATCATGCATCTGTGTACTTTGTATTGAAGAGTATATCTTTGAATGTCAAATGTCTCTGCAAAATAAGTAGTGTTTTGGGTGCCACAGTGTATATTTTAGATTCTGGTAAATTATGCTATAGATATTCACGTTCTTGTTTTTTGATTAATCACTAAGTATTTGAAAGCTGTGCTGATTATTTCATGTATCTGTGCATATACATATGTAACTTGCTATCTCATGCCTGCAAGTGTGACAGGGAAAATGAAAGTTAAACTTGTGGTAGAATTTTTATAAACATTCTACAACGTCTGGAAAAGCTGAGTTCCTTTCACTAGAATGAGACTCACCAGCCTGAAACAGCTTTAAAATCGCGATCTTTAAGTTGACATGAAACCTTTGCAAAGTTTTGCTTGAATATGTTTTCCTCCATGATCCTATAATATTTTTTCACATAAAAGGAATTCATGTAGATATCAACAGAATAGCTGGGACAATTTTGCCTTTTTATATAAAAGTCATGTGGACACATTGGAAAGCTTCTTTGATAAATATTAAAAAGAAAGAAAACATGTGACTATTACCTGGTAGACAATTACATTTTAGAGTAATCCTATGTTATACTACTTACTAGCAAATATACAGTACACAACTTTTTTATCTGTGACATCAAAACAAAGCAACACAATTATCTAAATATATTGAAGTACCCAGAACTTTCTATCACTTAGACTAGACAACTCTATATGATAGGCACTATGATGTCAACTTACAGGTGAGATTCGTGAAGCAGAAAGAGATTAACCCATAGAGCTAGTAAGTGATTGTGAGTTGAACTGAAGCTTTTCTGCTTCCATAGTTTATTGTCTGAACCACCAGGCTTCACTGCCTAATACCACACAGAACTTTTCCCCTCAGGTGATTTGATCATGAGTTCACAGTATTCTCATGCCACCAGAGGCCAGGGTAGCCAAATACACACATGAAGTTACTAGGTAAAATTCATGAGAAATGGGATAGTGAGAATCATGGGAATCAAGTGAATATGCCCTACACAGTGGATTCCATATCTGTTTTCTAAGTGGTCTGCTCTCAAAGCACATGTGTGGCTAAATATGGCCACATCAGTCTGCAGCTTTTAGTTTACAGAAATAATCCCTCCCCATTACCTTGGAATCGTTTTGAGGCCCCACGGGTTGCCACACACTGGTGAACAGCATTTATTATTAATAAATAAGGGGTCTTAGACAGTCACATATTTTAAAATTGATTTCAGTGAATTAACAGAACAAGAGGAATTAAAAAGTACTGTGCCTTTGAAAAATCCTTCTTTATTAAAATAATGAAGTCCCCCATTGATGTTCACTGCCATTACTCTGCCAGATAATCAGATGATCTTTCTGTCATCAATTTTGTGGTCATCTGACTTTGAGGTTTCTGAGACATGACCTTATTAAATATTCAATAACTGATGTGCAAACTCTAAATATTAGTGTCTTGATTTAGGACACAGTAATTTTACATGATCTCAACATTTACTCTTTATCTCAGAATTGTATCAGTTTTTACATGCTGAATATCTTAAATCATAACTACATCTTAAGCTTGTGACTTAGTGTTTAGTGTATAAAAAGAAATTGGCACAGTGTCTTTTAGGCAATGAATATGCTTGATCTCCTTGGTGTAGTTACTTTATCAGACTATCAGCTGGACAGTGTGTCAAGAGCCATTGTTTAATTGAGTTTGGATGCAACCAGTTTGAGGAAATGGTTTTGATTGTTTAAATGTAAGATTAGGAAACAAAATCCTCTCTGTTATGTGCTCTAGAGTTTAGATAAAAATCATCCTTTAAAAAGAATTCAGGGACAATAAATAAAATTTAGATCAGCAAATGTTCAAACTCCTAAATCAGTAGCAAATTAGGTAACACCCAGGACTGGAGATGTGAATGTTACATAATGAGGATAATAAGGGAGTTGAATGTGGTGTGTGTAGTTAATTCCGGTAGGAATGCTTTGCAGCCGGGTGTAGGCTGAGATGCATGTGTTCAGCTAAATGGAAATCTTGGACGTTCTCTCATACACCCCATTATTTGTAATTGAACACCTGATTTCTATCATGCAACAAATTAACATCTGCACTGGATCTGTCTTTTATGCATATGGATACACTGATTAGAATTTTGCAGATAGGCAGATACTTGAAAACAAAAAGACAACATTGTGAAACACTTCCAGCCATAATTTTTGATTACATATTGAGAATCGTTTAATTATCATACTCCATTTAATTAGCCCTTCTACTTAGGTCAATTGCTTTTTTTATTAACATGACATGTTAGCAATTTGTTAATTGCCATAAAATAACATGAGACTTTCTCTGGTGCCACATAGGAGAAGTACATGTGCATAAGCAAGGTGAGGAAATCACAGGAAGGTGATGTGATCCCTCTGGAAGATATGTTTCTCCTTTTGAAATTCTGTCCGTGCATTATCCACAAGGAGTTTATTGGTATGAGTGATTACAGAAATTTCAGATTGTAATTACACATTTAAAATAGAAAGGCTTTTCTCAACAGTAGAGCAGGGTAAAAAGAGAAGAAATAGACATGTCAATGCAAGATAAAAGGAGACAGACACAAGACTACAAATATGCAGGCCAGAAAATTATTATTCATAAAAAGGCTTAGTGTCAAGCCCTTAAGCTCCAGGTACCTTTTGCTGCCGTTGAGATGCCTTTATAATTTAGGCTGTTTGGTTTTGAGGCATTTTTTTTTGTGGGGGGGCGGGGTCCTTAAGACAGGATCTTGGTATATAGCTCATGTTGTTCTCAAACACTCACTATGTAGTTCAGGTTGGCCTCTAACTCACGATTGTCCCTTCCTCTACCTCCAGAGAGCTGGGATTACAAGCATGCATCACCACATACAGCTCAGAGCCACTTTATCAGTGTTTTCTGTTAAAAAATATTGTACATATTGATAAAATATTACTGATTATATGTAGAAAATTTTGTTGTTTTCCAAAGAATTTTTCTAGGATCTGGCACAAATAGATAACTGTTAGTAGCCTACATTGCAGAGTTGGTGCTTAGCCACAACTGATTAAACCACCATGCATTCTATCCAATTATTTAATCAAGAATCATTTTCTTTTGGAACCCTAATGACATGCTACAATAGCAGCATAATTTTATGGGCTATTTAGGGGCTAAAACAGGAGAGTACAGACTAGAATTGGTTTCCCTGGCATTTATTTCCTCATATTCTACTTCATTTTACATAGTAATGATTTCTAGTAACTTCATACGAGTTTAAAATGTAAAAACTAAGTCATATTTGGGGATGGTTGACTTCATGTTTTAGAAATGAAATACTGAGTGTAAGAATGGTGAGACATGTAAAAATATTTGTGTAGGAGAAAAAGACATTTAATTATTTAACTTGTACTGCGTATATCCTGGACAGAGTCTGGTGTCGACCATCGTGGTACATACAAGGTATGTAATTTACAATTTACCTAAGTCTGAAAGTGACTGTTTTCCTTTCTTGTTAGTAGTGTTTCTATCCACTTGGGGGCACTGTGATCAAATTTAAGAAGAGAAAAGGAAAACTTGATTTCAGTTAGAAAAATTATCAGTTGTTCTGTCTGTATATATAATTATGTACTTTTGGATAATAATGCATTTTAAATATAACAAAATAGCCATGTTTTAAGTTTCAGCTGAGGTATAAATCAAAACCATGCTTCTCACAGTGTACTCTCCAGACCAGCAGCACCAGCAGCACCTGACATTAGATATGCAGATTCTCAGGCTTGTCTGAGCCAGAGACCCTTGGAGTGGCATCTAGCAGTCTGTATCTCCACAAGCTGTCCTTGAAAGAATCAGTTACCTGCCAACATTTGGTAGCCAATAAGTGAGAATATTTATCTTATTTTGTTTTTAGCTTTTAGCTTATAAAATAGACTTGAAATACTGTGGAAATTGGTTTTGTCGGGAAAGGACCTCTATTGATATTAATAGAGTCTGAAGGCAAGCTAATTTCTCAGTTCGTGACTGTACAGATGGATCCATATGAACTGGAACCGTTACTGGTAGTCACTGTAACCCCTAATTCCTCTCCATAACATTGTCAAAATTTGAGACAGATCATTGTTTTTATGTCATATGATAAACCAGCCAGTTATTCCTAAAATTTAACTCTGTGACAAAAAAGCCAGAGACATGACCTAGGTTTCCAGATAGTGGTGCTAACAGTATTTCCTACCATCTCTGATCTGTCTGTATATTTTTAAAAAGGGCTTTTATGTATATTGGTAATTTGATCCTTTAGCTAATCATTCAAGCCATCAGGAAACCAATCAGAATCTCTATTTGCCATTTAAAAGCAGATACTCAGCTAAACAGACATTGAAGTTTCTTGTCTTGAACAGCCATGTTATCCACACAGCTATTGCACTCTGTTTAATTAGTAGCTAACTTTGTCAGTCTGTTCATGAGGGTTAAACTATCAGAAGAGAATGCTACTACCATTGAAGAAGAACCTGAGGCCTCTTGTTTTAGGCGGCGGGAGAATCAACTACAAGCCTAGAGGGTTAGACTCTGAGGTTGTAACTAGCATTCTGAGCTCTCTGTGCCCATTTTCTCTCACATTCTACTTCACACTCCGTGGGCTGTCAGGTGAGCCTTGACTCCTCTTGTCTTCTTTCTCCTCCATTTTGAACTCTGTGTGGAGGAGTTAAAGTAGTCCAGAACTTCTGTAAAGTCTTTAAGGCAAGGAAAACAAGTAAGAAATTGACCACAGATAATGTAAGAGACTACCAAGTGTCATGTGATGTTCTAAGCTCCACTAAAGACAGCTCAACCATAGGAAGGCACCTCTCGAGACCTCCTTGCTTCTGGTCTGCTTTGTCCAGATGCACTCCTCTCTCTTAACAAACCCATTGCCTGAGAAAGACCTTCTGCGTATGTGAGCACTATTTCACCTAGAACCGATTCATCTAGCACAGGGCACCTTACCTAGTGTGCAATGGGGTTGATCCCGTTCTGAGATCAAAACCAGTTTCTTCACATAAAAGATATAAAAAGGCTTGCATGAAGATAAATGCTAATTTGTGTCCAGTACCTAGAGGCTATGCCTTCACATTTAACTATGATGCTAAAGTGAATCTTAAAGTCAGAGTGTCAGTATTCAATGCTAATTAATACTTAAAGGTAGTCCTCAGTATAGAGTCCCTAATATCAAAAGTATCAAAAGTTGACTCTAAAATGTATATCTACTATCTAAAGGAAAAATTTTATGTATATTATGAAATTGTAGTGGTGCCTAAAATAATGAAGTACAGAGCACAGTGCTGGATGCTTAGTAAATTCATTGTCTACAAAGCTCTTATAAGGAAACCAGTGCTGAAATGTAGGGAGGATAGTCATTTTAGCAGTATCAGGACAGTATGCCTGCCATGGCAGAGTGCATTTTACTATACTGTACTATACTAATACTATACTATACTGCAAAATACATTATACTATACTAAACAACACACTACCTGCACAACACTGCACTATACAACATTATACTACATTAAACTAAACTACAAAACTATACTACACTATACTATACACACACACATACACACAAACACACACACCACATACAATATACAGTGGTCTGGAATTTTATTCACCTTTTAAAAATTAAAGTCACTCATTTGAATAAACTCAAAAATAAAAACATCACATAGTCACATTAAGAAAACCAGTCAAACACTCCGCAATCCCCAAATCTTTAAACCTTAATGAACTTCTATAGCTAGAATGGCCTTTCTGAAGAAGCTCTTTCTGCCTAGGGAGACCCCGAGAGGATAATCTTAGGTGAAGAGGAAGGACGAAGCACAGGCTAGAGGCTAGAAACTATAAACTATCAATTATATTTTTTGTCATTAATTTTTTTCTCTCGGCTAGTTAAGTTGAATACTAATGAGATAAAGTTAACAAGTGTAAGTGGAAATTTTTTTTCAGTCTTAACCTTCTTGGTGAAATTTTCCTTTGGTGTTCTACAGTTCCTTCTTGCTTTTCAAAATACTGTTCATGTATATTTTTTATTTGATTTAGTTCTTAAGCCTCATAATCAAGATCTATCCAGAAATCTCTCCCTCAGAGGAAATTCCATGCTAATTTATCCTTACTTTTCATGGTATCTCCTACTTTATGTTGATATTAATGGTTATCGTACCTTCTGTTCCAATCCAGTACAAATAATAAATGGATTAATTATCACTAAAAACAATAACTCCAAGATATGTCTTACCATGTCTGTGGTAAGTTTGTTTTCTGGCCTATTTTCCTTCGGTTATAGAGCAAAGGAAGAAAATAAAAGGAGAGAAGCTTTCAATGAATTGAAAATTCCTTGGTTTCTAGTCAATTTCAGTTACAATGTAAATTTTGTTAACTCACTAATAATTCCTGCATCCCACTAAAAGCAAAGTATACCAACAACTGAGACACCCACTACTACCCCAGGGTACAATTTTTACAATGGATCTTCTAGAAAGAGTGACTTTCTGTTTTCTTGGAAAAAATACAGTACGTTCTTAAACTAAAGATCTTAGGTTCTTCTGTTTAAGTTGTAGCTCCATAAAGTGACTGAGGGAAGAGACATTTGGAAGTCACTGTCTACCAAAGACTTTATCCAAAGACTTTATCCCCACTCTATTTTATTGTTATTAGTTATTAAAAATTATCTGTAGTTACCACCAGATTGACTTTAGTTCTTTTCTCTTTGATAATCTTGGTCTTCCCCAAATTCATGTGTTAAAATTTAAATCTTTATCCCTAGCTTTCTATGTAAAAGGAAAGGAATTTCTCCTCATGTTTAATTTTAAAATTGGGACTAGGATACTTTTTTAACAAACAGTGAAATAAGTACTTTTTTTTCCCCATGTTTGTTGTTTCTGCTCCTGTTGTTTGGTGTTGAGTATTGAGATAAGAACCTCATAAAATCCAAGTATGTGCTCTCTCAGGGAGCCACACCTCCCAATCCCTTCTGGAAGCAGTGGTCTAACTCATTTAGCCACAGTAGTGAGATTATGCCCAGGAGGTGGCGCAAGCATTCCCCCAAAGAAAAACTATTGAACAGAGGCTTGGTGAAAAGAGGCACTATTTAAGGAGACTAAAGTCTTTATCGAGACATTTTCTTTTAAAAACTGTAAGAAGAAAAGGTTCGAAGAAGGTGAAGTGGCAGTTCATTTTGGACATACCAAGCTTGTCAAGACACTTCATTGTATTAATACAGAATAACTTTAATATGTGATGGTGTCTGGATAATCACAGCTGTCACACGGTCACATTTAGCCAAAAATATCTGAGACATGAAATTCTGATATGTTGGATAAATGTCAAGGGTTGTTTTTCTTTTTCTCTATTGAATATCAGTATTTCATTTTCCATTTTATACTGTATTAATGGATAGAAGTACTGTGAATATAAATTTATAGACATATAAATTTTAAAATGAGATTTTGGGGCTTTAAAGAAGAAAAGCATTATATAAGCTTAGTGCATTGAATTCTAACCTTACTGTACATAGACTTCCTGTTACCATTGGTTTTGTTATTCATTCTCCTCCACATAAATAAATACAAGTGAAGGAAAAGTTGAGCCTCAAAGAAGAATTTCTTTCATTGGTTAATAAATAGAATGTAAGACATTTAGTGGCTTGGAAACACAGTACTAGTGTTCTGTAGAAATTGTATTTTTAGAGCTGGGTAACACATATCCAGTACTTGGAGGGCTGAAGCAGAAGGATCAAGAGTTCAAAGTAAACCTGGGATATTTGAGTTCCAGACCAGCCTATGATGCATGATGATACGCCATCTAAGAAAGAGAAAGAGAAAGAGAAAAAAAGAAGAAAGAAAGAAAGAAAGAAAGAAAGAAAGAAAGAAAGAAAGAAAGGAAGGAAGGAAGGAAGGAAGGAAGGAAGGAAGGAAGGAAGGAAGGAAGAAGAAGAAAGAAAGAAAGGAAGGAAGGAAGGAAGGAAGGAAGGAAGGAAGGAAGGAAGGAAGGAAGGAAGAGAGAGACAAAAGATGAATACTACTTTTTGTTGTACTTTGTGTACCATCACATCTTAGAAATAGATATATCACAAGTTTATTTCCTCCCTTGCTATTTCAAAGAATCCCTCCCACCCCAGTTGGGCCAGAAAAGGATGAACCAGTTCTCCTAACTTGCCCTCTGACCTCCACGTGTGTAATGGGACATAGAGACATACATTGCACACACAGAATAAATAAGTAAATACCGATGAATTTTTTTTCCAAATAAAGGACAAAGTTGAAAAAGTCACTGTTTGGAGACCCTAGTTTATTGAATCCTTCATAAAGTTAGGCTAAATATTTGTGTTCTACTGTTATTATACCAACACCTATAACACCCCCTTGGTTAATATTGTACTTTGTAGTTTGAAAGGCCCTTTACAAGCAGCATTCCATTGTTACTGTCTATTATAGTCATAGCAAATAATGCTGTTTATGTTCCAGAGATGACAAAAGTAAAATTCATGTTTGTTGTTTAACAGTTTAAAAGGATATGAGGCCTAAGAAAGTAATTCTTTCTCTTTCTGTGTTTTTCTATTTAGCTCTTTCCTTCCCTTTCTAGTCTCCCATGATATTTTCATACTTTCCTCTCTATTTTGCAGGAAAACACACAAAAGCAAAACAACGGCAGCAAAACCATTCTATTTTTTTTACATTTCATATAATAATAACAATGAATTTCTTAAAGAAACCCATTTCTTACTGAATGAATAAGCCACATTTTCAAGTATTATTTTATCAGTGTTAAAGATTATGTTTTGTCATATATCTGGCAACTGGCTTAGGTTGGTTTGTTCAGGACTTCTACAAAGAAGCCCTTCATTGCTGGTTCTTTTTAATAATTCTACCAATATGTCCAAAAGATGTGTGTGTGTATGTGTGTGTGTGTGTGTGTGTGTGTGTGTGTGTGTGTGTGTGTGTGTTTAAAGCAAACTAGTGGGGGTTAGAATTCTAACATCATTTTGAGGTTTTTAGGCATTGATTATATCCTGTTCTGTTCTTGTGGAAGGACTCTGTGATACTGTGAATTGGGGCTGTTTTCAGCAGGGGTTCAGAAGCCTTAGGGAGTTTTTTTTCATACAGGCATGTGGAGCTTGCTGAGTCCCGGATGCTCTCTGTGCCTGTGTGCGCAACACCTCTTCCAGACTTCCATTTTGCTTTGATCTTCTGTGTTAATATAGATTTAGGATAACTTTCTGCTGCTAAAGTTATGATTACTCTTGATCCAAATAGATATCAATTTAATGAAAAATGCAAAGGCTCTGAGACTTTTTATTGTATTTTAATATATGTCCGAATACCCATGCCCAGAGTTCACTTCTGACAATATTTTTCAAATTTTTGCTGGTGACCAAACTAGGAGTTGCCATTTAGTGACTCCATGCATACTTATGGAGCACCTACCATATAAAGCCTGACTTTGGGAGATGAGGATAGTGATGGGGCAGAGTGGACGCAATCCTTGTCCTCACATATTTTGTAGTATTATGCTGATAATGGGACAGTAGGTAGAGAACAATCCAGCCATGGCTATGGAGAAATGCCCACATGTCCCTAACAGAGGAAATAAAGGAGTGTGATTTTATTAGGCATATTAGAGAAGGCTGCACTCCAAAAATGATACTTGGGACAAGAGGATGAAAACAAGTAGGCAATGTGAAACTCGAAAGTGTAACTCTACTTAAATAAGTATTGGAAATAGATGAAACTCTCAGAAGTGACAGACCAACAGGACAGGACAGACAACATGCAAACAATTTGAGGAGCAGCAGGAACTCAGAGTATTTGTACAAAGGAGTGCTCAGTGTGGAAGTAAGTGATGGAAAGCATCCAAGGATCCAAGCACACTATTTGTAAATGGGAGCAATGTCTCTGTCTAGAATGCATGAGCAGAGCTCTGAAGAAAGATTAGCATGAATAGAAGCAAAGTTGAGGGGCTGTGCGCAGCTTATCAAAACAACTTAAGCACTAGGAACCAGGACAAAGATTGGCACACCGAAGGCAAGGTATAATGTCAGGGCTGGAATAACAGCCAGGGCATCTTGCTGCTCAGTTCCCCGAGCCTTGAACCAGAACTTCACAGCCCTTAGCTGCAGATAAGATTGGCCACAAAGCACAAAACTAAGGTTCAAGGGACCTAGTTTAGGTGGAGCAAACATGATGGGAAGGAAATCTGGAAAACAAGCTGCGAGTCAGGATGCATTCAGAGAAATTGCTTTGTAAATAAGTCATATGAAAATATGAATTGACAGACACAGCTTAGGAAAATTGCAGCGCTCTCAAAACATGTCCTTGTTAACTAAAACTGGAGTGCAACATTAAACGACAAGATAATTTTCAAGAATCATACTTATATGTAGAGTTTATGATCCAAATTTCAAAGAGAAATTTCTTGTCAGATATAAATCTTTACAGAGTCTTAGCCAAATTACAAGTGAAAAAGAATTTACATCTGACTAGGGTTATTAGTTATTTCTAAACAGAATGTAAGAACTCAGTATATGTATCATATGTATGTATAATTATTATATTTGTATAATTTTATTGCTTAAAATTCATCAGTGATTATCTGGCCTGACTAATTTCCCCCAAAAATATGTTAGCATAGCACATTCTGCAAAAAAAGGATACTGAGACACTACGCACGCTATTCTCCGTATCTCATTGAGAATGCCTATCTGGTATTTAGTGGTCTCACATGCAGAACCTGTTTGGTTTCATATAACTCAGTAGCCCTCACATTTGTGTACCCACCAAACCCATTCTGTTCCTTCATAATGCCTCCCGGAACACATTAAATCCCAACTTGTCTTCTCATTGGTTTTATTGTTAGAGTATAATCTTGAAAGTGGAAATTTCATTCATATAGTTTGCTTGAAATTGACTTGATACCTCCATTTATAGAAAAGGAAACAATGGTCACATAAAAGGTTTGACTATCTGTATTGTGAAAAATGTTTAACCATGTTTGATCACTTTGCTTTAGGGGAGAATGTTGTGCTTACAGAGAAGTTATTTTCAGTCGTTGATAGTAAGTCATTCTCTTTGATCAGGTGTCTGGGAGCCTTTTTGTGAAGTGGAACAGAATGCCTTCTTTTGGAAGGTGTCATGCTGGGCCCCCAGGAGTATTCAGATTTCTCTTCACAGACCCATTCCTCATCCTTGAGATGGGGACATTTTGTCTGACTTAGATGGGGAAGGTTACTAGGCATACTCATCACATTTTTCCACTTTTACCTATTTCTGAGACATTTTTTAATCAGCTTGCAGATTCCAGTAACTTTTTGCAAACATTTACTAAAGCATGAAGCTTCTGAAAATGAAGGGGGAAAAAAAGAGCCTTGAAATTAAAGAAAAACAAGAAATTATGATTTTTTGTGAACTATTCAGTGGTAAATGTGATGAGACAATACAATATGAATCAACTTCATTTAAACATTCTCTAGTACATATATATATATATATATATATATCTCAAAACATGTTTTCTATCACACATACAATTTTGCCAATTAAAAATAAATATTAAGAAAATATCTATGTAATTTTGGAAAATATTCACATGAGAAAGGTCACGAATCATTAAACACATCTTAGGAAATTTCTGCTAGTTAAGTTCTAAGAGAATGTCAACAACCAATTAGCAAAAGTGAATATTAGCAAATCATCTTTTAAAAAGTTCTTTTCTGAGAAGTAGTATATAGCCCAGACCGATCAGGACATCCCACGCAGAGCAAGCATGCCTCAAACTCCCAATTTTCCTTCCTCAGCCTCATGCGTTTTGGCGTCACAAGTCTGAGCTACCATATCAGCTAAAAAATTGGTTTCCTAGTCACTTTGACTTAGTTGGGCTGTATGCCTTGTGTAGATATTTTAAAGTACTTGCGTTTTTCTTTTTTCTGCTACTTCTTTAATTTTTCTTTTTTCTTTTTTTCTTTTTTTTTAAACAGGTCAGCCACTCTTTTGAAATCTCCCCTGTAAGAATGACCAACTACCCTTCTTGACCAGTTACTGTCTCTGAGGGTGGAATGGGGATTTTGGTCTTCTTACCTTTGCACATTTTCTATATTCACTTTTAGACTGTCTTCGGCAATCAATACTATAGTTTTATACCTTCAACTGTTGTCTGAAAATGCTGATGACCACATGGTATTTAACCCAGACTTAGAGGAAGGTAAACAGCTTAGAAAAAAAGAAGAGCAACAGTTTTTGTACCTCAGATTGTCCACAAAGTGATACCTAAAATAAGTGAGGAACTCTCCATCACTCACATCTGCTATTAGACTCCTGTTTATATATCATGGAAATTTAACCTTTTGCTCCACATTAGAGGTTTTTGGTTTTCCACTGTACTAACTTCTTTCCAACTGTCAGACTATGTAGTTTGGTAAAAATCCTTTCCTCTATACTCTTTCCCATAAGAATTCAGTAAATATAAAAAACCACTGGAAAGTATTTACTTTGAGGTTTCCTAGTGCCCAGGTAGCAATGTTGTCTTGATTTCCTTTCTTTTTTCACCCTTAGTTGAAAACAAAACCAAAAAAAGAAAAAGAAAAAGAGAAAAGGCTTAATCTTGTGGAGTTAAATAAAAGCAAGAATGCAGTAAAAGGAAGATTCTCTTTATGCACGCAGCAGAGAATGTGGTGCAGGATGACTGAAAGTGCCTGAGGGCATTTGGTCCCTATTGGTTTTCACATCAAATGCAATGGTGCCCACAGATAGCCTGTATTGTTGTCAGTTAAATGGGATCATGAGTGTCTGAAAGGTGTTTGAGAATGAACCGAAAATCATTTTCACAAGTGGATGATTACTTCTGCCACATGTTAACCGAACTCTATCAGAATGGCCTAGCTTTTTGAGCCTGCATTAATTGCTCTTTCAACCTTGACTGAGGTTTCTCTTTTAAGAAAGCCCTTTCCAGGACTAAACTACTCTATATATTGATTTTTTTCTTTCTGTATTTTTCCTTGAAAAATGAAGCCTTGTAGAAGAAAAGGCTTTATTATTCAACATGCAGATTGATTGTTCTATTTCTTTGAATGGAAAGCTAGACTCATAAGTGATCCGCCCAAAGCAATAGTCCTTTTTTTCAAGCACTGAATACTTGCCATCTTCTGTATACAATTATGTTTTTCAAATATTCATTAGTGATGATTTTTCATCACAAAGTAAAACCATGAACTCTCACAGCATGGACTCCATGCAAATAAATTGTCATATTCTCCTTTCTATTAGAACTGTATGCCACCACTCTAATTGAAACTAAACTACAATATTTAGTAATATGTTTGGAGAATTTTGTGTTGAAAGTATTCTTTGAACAGTCTTCAAGTTAGAAAGATTTTATAAAGTGTACAAAGTATTTGGTTAAATGAGTTCTTTATTTCTTGTCACCATTTTCTATTTCAGACTTGGCAGAGAGAACATTAGCTATGTCCTTACCATTCCTAGGAAAATACAGAGTAGAGTGCAAGCATATTGTGTTATGAAAATGAGTCAGATCTCAGTTTTTAAGTCTAATCAGAAAATGAGTGCTTAAAATGTCATTGACTTTCATGATTATATGTATGTTAGCACAGAAATATTATATTTACGGAAAATGCTTCACTTCTCATTAAAACTCATTTCTAAGTGCATTGTTTTAAAGAAAGATAAATCACAGAATATTGCTTTTTCCCCTTTTTCTTTTTTTTCTTTGTTTTAAGATTGAGTCTCTCTGTAGCTCCAGCTGGCCTAGAACTTGCTATGTAGAACAGGCTAGCTTTCATCTCACAAACATCCACCTGCTTCTGACTCCTGAGTACTGAGATTAAAGGGGTGAACCACCATGCCCAGAATATATTGCATTTGAATTTATCATTTTAAGTATACATTCAAAGTGATATTCCACCAAAACAGCATTGAAAATAGTTTAATAAAGTTGGCAGTCTTGACAGAAAAAGAAAACCTAGTAGCTATGCCACTTTTTGTCTTGCTTAAATTTTATTTTCATCAACCATCATGTTATTACTTAATATGTAGTTGAAAGTCATTTTATTGGTACTAAAATAAATACTGTCAATGATTAGCATATGTCTAAAGGTTTTTTGCCCTGCTACCCTAGAACATTCTGAGGGATTTTGACTATCATGATTCACAAATGGAAACTTTGAGGAGTAACCATAGTATATCTTTCATCTGGTTTATTAACAAATGACTTTCAAAAGCCATATAGATTCCAAAGCAGTTGTGCAGTTTTAATTTTTATTTTCTCATGTATGTGTGTGTGTTGGTTTTTGTGAGTATGTACCACATGTGTGCCGGAATCTGCAGACCCTAGAAGAGGGAAGTTAAATCCTCTAGGCCTGGAGATAAAGTGGCTGTGAGTGGCCTGTGAGTGCTGGGAACTGAATTCAGTCCTCTGGAAGAGTAGTATACACTCTTAACTGTTTTATTATCTTCCCTGCCCCAAGGTTGTATAGTTTGTAATGAGATAACTCTTCTGACCATATGTAACTATTGATTTTTCAAAAGCTAAAGACATACTATTTACCTTATTGGTAGACTCTATTATATCTTGATTTTCAAAAAAGGGAAAAATAAGGTAGGGGGAGGGAGAATCAAGTGGGCAAACACCCATGATTCTTTCTTTTTATCTCTTAAATTTTCTTCCAGCAGCATATTTTAAATAAACAATAAAAAATCTTAGAGTCTTACTTTCTATGTCTCTGATACTTAAAGATACAAATATAGCCTCTTAGGATGTTCTCTTTAACTGAATATGCCAAAGTAAATGTCAAAGACAAAGAAAACACTGGGATTCATTTGGCTGGGTCTTGCCTGCCTTCCTGTCAATGATTCATGTTTCTTTGGAACAAATCATACTTTCCATTAGAAATCCCCCTAGTTGAGGCAGTGAGACATTAAGCGCATTGCTGTTTTTAGAACAACTTATGAAACCAAATGCTCCAAAGCTTTATGCTCATGTGTTAAATCCTAGCATTGTGTCGGTGCTGCTAATTTCTTTGTTACCTAATCCTATGTAAGAGGAGATTTTAAAGTTAAGCAGGTAGTTTTTCATTCACAGGGAGCAACTTCTTAATTCGTAAGTTGGGTATATCGATGAAAGCAAACACTTAAATAGTATTTGAGCAGTAAGTTTTAAATAATTCAGAATTCTCCAGTTACATGAGCACTGTGATGCACCAGAAATATTTCAGTCGAAAAAGTAGCATATTTAGTGTTAACTAACATGACAAATGTGTGCTTTTAGAGATGTGCCATAGAATATCTGCTTTAAAACCTCTTGCTAATTCTCAGATCAAATATAACTTCAGTTAGGGAACTTTTTTCCTAAAGACATATTCTTAGGGTAGAGCATGGAGCATAACCATGAAAATTGCTTTTATTTGAGTTGTTTTACCTACATTCCTGACTAACCTGGAAGAATTTTTTTTTAATATCTTAACATTTAAACACTTAACGTTTAACATTTAGAAAGTGTTTAAAGCCAAATTCCATAGGTCTTGAAAATGAATAATAGTGAAAAAGACAAAAAAAAATTCAATGGCTAAATCCACCTTCCTATTTAAAATAAAGAGAATATATATATATATATATATATATATATATTTCTTATTAGAGAATGTTTCTCTTATGCTGTGACACTTGTTTTATTGAGTAGGATTATAATTTGCCTCAAAGTAAAATAAAACTGTGTGTTCTGATTTTGACAGATATTTGGAATATCTGTTTGCTTATTTAAAAAAAAAAACACTTTCTATTTGAGTTGATCATGCAGTCAAGAGGAAACTAGCAATGACTCTGTAAAATTACAAAATGTTCAGGAGGAATACAGATGCAAAACAAACCCAGCAGCAGATTCTTAGAACTCTAGCTAAGATGCTGGATGCTGGCCCTCCACAATGAGGAACATTTCTTGAATGATAGTCTAAATATATATATATATATATATATATATATATATATATATATATTCTCTCTTCCCCACTGACAACCTCCCATAGCCCCAAACACCCATCTGGAATTCAGGCATTCTGTCATTTGTATTAAGTCAAGTCTATTGAGTCAAGTTAGTGTCTCCAGACATACCTCAGTGTAAGTTCATCTACTGAGGTCTAGTCAGCCTATCTAGAGTCCCTCCCTTAAAGAAGATCAACTCTTCCCCACCCATCAGTAATCAATTGCCTATAGTTCTTTGGCTGACATTGGGGCCTGCTGCCCATTTCCACCGTTCTATGCTGGGTTTTGGTCTGCTTGAGTTTGCATGGGTCGTGTGCATGCTGATACTATTGCTATAGGTTCATATGAGCAAAGTCCTGGGAGACTATAGGACTATTTCCATATGGTAATGCACCTCCTCCCTGGCCCTTACAGTGTTTTCAACCTCTTCCTGAATAATCCCTGGTGGGTGAAGTTTATCATAGGAGTCCTGACCAAGGACCCACACTGTAGATTTATTCTTTATGCTTTGGCCATTTGTGTTCTTTTGTGGTCTTGGTCCTCTGTTGCATGACGGATCCTCATTAATGAGAGCTGAGAGATGCATTAGTGTTCTCTCTACCCTTCTGGTTCCACTGTGTTCTATGAACCTTAGGTGTTGCAGTTGCATTGTAGATGTATCACTTTGACTTGGGCAGTTCACAGACAATTTATGTGTATGACCATTTGTGGAACTCTGTAATAATCTCTGTCTATTGCAAAAGAAGCTTCTTTGATTGGTGGTTACTGGGATACTTTTCTGTAACTATAAGGATCCATATTTTACACATAGTAAGAAATTATATTTGTATAGGGATATGGCATCTTTGGGGTACACAATAAGAAACAGGTCAGACAGGACAAACCTCCCTTTGAGTTTTTTGGTCAGGATAGATCCTATAGTGATCACAGGACATTCTTTGAATAAAGAATTTGGAGCAATGTAACTAGCATTTACCTGGAAGCCTCCTCCGCTGAAGGCTAGCTCTAATAATTTTGGAGAGCACTATGTAAGCTACTGTGGGAGAACAT
Source organism: Eospalax fontanierii (assembly GCA_035773235.1). Lineage (NCBI taxonomy): Eukaryota > Metazoa > Chordata > Mammalia > Rodentia > Spalacidae > Eospalax > Eospalax fontanierii. The sequence goes on along the minus strand of CM069528.1, from coordinate 80,370,121 downwards.
CAGTCAATGGTGTAATCCCAGCTTTAAGGCCTGCCTAATAACCACAATAATGACTGGCAGAGCAAACTATATTGGGACGGTGATGATACTTTTATTTTGGGAGTATTCAACAACTGCCTAATTGGACTTAAAACCCACACAAAGAAGGAAACTTAGGTGTGGTATTGTAAACATAGCCAAATACATATAGCTGGAGAGGCTAGAGGTCTTAAGGAACTAGATTTTTTTAAGACTACTATTGTTATGAAACAAATAAATGACAAGTAAATAACTCTCAAGGATCTGTCTAATTACTGCTCTGTCCCTTGTATTTCAAATAGACAGTCCTATCAGCCAAACCTTTCTTAACAGCATTATGCATTTATAATTGATGCTTATAATAATGGCTCCAATGTACCATCAGACCCTTTGTAAATCATTAAAGATTGTCTTTCATAACTATTTGAAGTTATCAATTAATTGTATACAAATTCTCTAAATATTAGTATAGATATAGTGCTGTCTCTCTAAAGACATTTTTCAGTAAATTAAAGAGTTAGTCAAACATTTATATATATATATATATATATATACATATATATATATACATAGTACAAATCTAAGGGATAACATGTGTTGTCTATTAAAACATAATTTCAGAGTGAATGTAAATTTTGTATATTTTCCAAAACTTGAAATATTTTTGAGATAGATACTATTCACTTACCACTTATCATTAAACATTTTTTAAAATGAATAAATAGCAGGATGGTGATTCAGTAACCACACTAGGTATTTAGATTGGCTGAAAGAGAATATATTTTTATTTTTGCAAGATGTTTTCTAATAAAGGGATTGTCTAGTGTTTACCAAATATTCAGTAATAGATACTAATAATTTGGACTCCATTTCCTTCACTCCTCAATACTCCAACCCTCCCAAATGATCAGAATACCCATCTACAATGACTTTAGACTCCTGAGTTTTAAAACATGACTGGGACCTTTGGAAAAACTGAAGAACCCATTTAACCAGGAAAGATTTAGAGTTCTCCACAGTACTCAAGATAAGGAGGCAAAGACTCTTGTCTTTGTTCTTTAAGTATTCAATTTAATTATATGAGAAATATTGATGGAGTCAGAATGACCACATACCCCAAATATTTCACAATTGTAATTTCTGTGATTATTCTTAAAAGAAAAATGTACTCTCATACATGGCTAGTGGTGAGGCAGAGTATCATAGACACTTCGGAAAACAGTTTGCCAACTGTGTCTACATGCATGTCAACACGACTCAGCAATCTAGCTTCTGGACACTGGCTCAGGAGAAATGAAAACATGCCAGCAGAAAGACTTTCACACAAATGTTCATAGTTTCTTGGTTTTCTCTCCAACTCCATGTATTGCTAATTTTTAAATCCTTATGAAAAGAATCTATTTTTATACCAGTGAAAAGAAAGCTAGAAGTAATAGTTGGGAGTCAGTCACAGATTTCATCCTTAATACTGGAAGCAGCTCACATTTGATTCGATAAACTTATGGTATTCTTTATGTTCAGCATGGTTATCTTTTCTGATGCATTCATGTTAGAATTTTATTTGGCTAACATGATTACTTTACAAGGACAAAATATTGTGTGTTGTCTCCATAGCATTTATGATATTTTCTTGTCAGTAATCTTTTGCAGAATGTTACTTCATTCTTCTTATGTGTAGAGCTGATAAAATTCTCATGACCAGTTCATCTCTGGATGTGTTTGACAAACTGTCGCTTTTTGTATGTTCAACTGAATTCTTTCTCCTAGTTCAGGAGCTCCAAATACTTCAAGGCCTGACATTCAAATATCTTGGATCCAGTACCCAATTCTGTTTCGTTCTCCTTCTTAGAACATCTTCCCGTAGTCCCCAAATGCTATCTGTATGTATCTACTCAATCCTCTGCTTTCTGTCTTCAAAGAAACCAGTCATTTTCATTCCAAATTCAGTGACCCATGATGTTCAGCTGGCTAGTACTCCTCACAGAGGATCTACACTGTCAGAACACTCATACTAATTTGCATGTGGTAATGATGGTTTGTATGTCACTATTCACTTTCACTTACATTTGACCTATCTGCCCAGCACTCTGCAAAGTGAGGCACTTTAAGAGAGAGCTGAGAAGCAGGTTGTGGTCATGAGCAGAGGTTATTCCCAGTGTCCTCTGTGGCTCCTGAGTAGCTATTAAGTACACATTCTGCCTGTGCCCTTTTATAGAGGGCATCCATCATGTCCACAGTAGCTAGTTCCTGAGGTCACTATTGTTAACCCTGTAATAAGAACTTGGATGTGCTCATTTAGGAGAGAGAAATAATATAGGATAGACAGAAAGAGAGCAGCTGAACACCCATCACTAGAACCACAAAAGAGAAATTAGAGGCTAAAGCAAAGGCCTTTAAGGAGACCTTGGGAAGCACCAGTGAACAGGTGAGAACAAGAATAGTCCACATTTCTGCTAGTCTAAATGAATCTACATTGCATCCACAAGCACAGACAATGGTCATAGGGGCATCATTATTGTCAGATAGAAACTCGCCACACTTCGTTAGCTGATGTGTTTGAAAGTAGATATATAATTGATTTGGGCCATTTGAGAGATGCGCCAGCGCAAGAACCCAGGTGTTGTTAACTTAAAAAGCTCCTCGGTTCTTTATCCAGAATCTGGTAATTTGGAAGACATAGCAATAGAGGGAACTTAAATCTGGCATGATTTCTTTCCTTAGACATGTAATTACTAATATTTTACAATACTTACTTTTTTCTTATAAATTCCAAATCATTAAGTATGAGTGTAGAATTGAATCAGGCCCTTTGCATATAGCATTATATTATGAATTTTTTCTGAATTCTTTGAATTCTATCAAAGTCATAATTTCAGTGACAGCACATCATTTATTTCTATAAATATGCCATTCCAACAGTTAGTAAATAATTTCCTCACCCTTGAGCCTAGGCATACAGATATCTGTGTCTCTAATTACGACCTGAGTAATTCCAAAAGGAGAAATTAGGAGTTTCCACATCTTGTTATGCTACCCTGCAGGAAGGCGGTCTCCCTCTGGCAACAAAGAACAGTACCCATCCATCCCACCACACCTCCACCATCACCTTATATTAGTAGTCATTAAGTAAAAGGTATGTTAGTTCTGTTTTATAAAAGAATTATTTAATAAGGCAGAAGCTGAGAATTCAATCTAAATTTTCAACTATGAGAAAAATAAGAGGTCAGCCCTTTGCTTACAACTACACATAGACTGAGTTAGTTGAATAACCTTTCCACTGGCAAGCCTCTGCTTTAGAAATTGGAATTCTGACAAGGTATTGAAAAAAAATTCTTTAATTTTAAAATAAAATCTACATTACCACTGTATTATAAGGTATGTTGCATGACATATTGTCAAAATAACAGCACAGTGAGCTTACTTGACTATTTTTTTAAATTATTTTTCACTCTGAATGTTTCACATATCCTTCATATATTCATTAAGAACAGAAGACCTATTCTTGGGGCTGGAGAGATAACTCAGTAAAGTCTCCAGAACCCACATATAGAAGCCAAGCATGGTTTCATATCCTTGGAATCCCTGGAGCTCTCTGATCAGCTAGGCTAGTCTACTCAGCAAGCTCCAGGCCAGTGAGAGAACACACAAGGGGAGGTGCATGCCTTTAATCTCAGTACTTGGAAAGCAGAGGTAGGTGGATTTCTGAGAGTTTAAGACTAGCCAACATAGCACATTCCAGATCTACCATAGCTACATAGTGAAAGTGTCTCAAAAAAAGAGCTGGGGGGCAGAAGGATAGCCCCTGAGAAACAACAAGTGAAAGTGACCTTTGGCCTCCACATACATCCATGCGCATACATCCACGTGTACCTACACATTCACATCCACACCCATATGAATACATAGATACACACATACGCACGCGTGCACACACGCACAAGTTTTATTCACAAGTGAATGATCAGACCAGGTTAACTGTTTCAGTTCAGACCACAAATTTGATGAAAAGATAAAAATCATAGCTGGAATAATAAACTAAATGATAATGCCTTCATTATTAGCTGAATTTCACAATGAAAAAAAAAAAAGGTCTTTCGAGAGCTTCCATAAAACACATAAATCCCAAAATGACAGAGATGGCAGGCCACTTGGAGATCAGCACATCCAGGACTGTCATCGACAGAGACTGGTGTAGGCACATTGCAGGGGCACCCAGCTAGACGGTGACCTTTCACCCTGGGCTCTTGGCTCTGTAGCCGTCCCTGTCTCTTACCACAGTCCTCAGCTCCAGTCATTTGAGCACTGAAGAATTCAGTGCCATCTCCTCACCTTTGTAACTTCAACGAAATGTGTGTGAAAATAAAATTCCAACTGGTTCTTTGATTATCCTTTCTAACTCCTACTTCGTTCAATTTATAGTAAGAACTGACAAATTGTAAGCCACATAAATCAATTCCCTTTCAGGAATCAAGAATCAGCACAGTCATCTTGTAACACAGAAGCTGCATGTTGTCTCGGAGTCCAAATAAACTGAACTTTGCCTTTAGCAGGCTGGTTTCATAAATACCTATGGAAGAAATATGACTGCACAGAACTACTCCATTATTTATGTATTATTTTGCTTATTTTTCTTACCAGATATCTGTATGCTCTTGGACAGAAGGTTTGGAAAAGATGGAAAAAGCGATACTTTGTTCTTGTTCAGGTCAGTCCCTTTTTTTTCCCCCCCCTGTTATTTAATCACTGTCTGGCAGTGATTCTCAAAGGATTATTTGTTTGGATTATATCTGTTTCCAATGTTTCCTTTACTAGAAGTTAAAACTGAGAAAAATTTTAATCATTCATTTAAAAATAAAGTAGCAAATCCATTATATACAATCACAAATAACATTTTCATGTTAAAAGTATGAAGCAAGCAATTTAGTAGAATGAGTAACACTCTTCTGTGATTTGGTATACCTCTTTGTTGTCTGGTGTAATATGTAATAGAATGAAGCTGTTTTCTTTTATCAGCTTCTGTGCTCAACTAGTTGCATCAAATTCAGCAGTCACTGGAAAGTGCCACTGTACACTCAGTGTGAAAAAAGCATAAAACTCTTAATGCTGTTGAAAAATTGCATTGACGATCAAGACTCCCTAAATGGAGCTTTGGGGTTCTAAGACCATCCCTTGAAAAAACCTGTGTTATCTGGATAGTGTGTAAAAATACTGCAATCCATTCACTCGCTAACTTTATATGAATATATTTTATATATACAATATAGTCACAGAAATATGCTTATATTTATTGGTGATTGGATTCAGAATATAAATGATTGGAATATGTGGTCGGCTGACTTTTTTTTAAATTATGAGTAACATTTATTTATAGAATATAATCATTAACTTAAATTTGCATTAAAGCATGACTTTCAAAAACAGTCCTTTCATTCCATGATAAATTCAAGCTGTTTCAGTCTCAGTGGAGATATATGAAAAGAGAATCACTCTGAATTCTTAACACAGAACAGCCTGTGAAATCTCATTGATTCCTACCACACATTAAGCAAGCTTAACTGGGCTAGATCAGAATGACATGGGGAAATGCCAACAGAGGAAAATTATCATTTGCTGTCTTCCAGAGATACAGCCATCCATCAATTTCTGGGTAAAATTAGTTTATTGATGTCCCATGGTAGCATGGTATCTTCATGAAAAGTGTAAAAATTCAGTCAAAAGTAGTTTTCTCTATATGGCAGAGAGCCAATCTGCTTTACTCTTGGCTAAAATAAAACATTTATTTGTGTGACTTAGAGTAATCATAAAAGATACATGTACATACATGTGTACAGTACACACACAGAAAGACAGAGGCAGAGAGACAGACAGACAGAGAACAGTCAGACTTTTTATATGGAGTTCATACACTTGCTTTCCATAAGGGTCTTCTGCTCAAACATCAGTGATCTGTCAGACCACACACCTTCTTCAGTTTTCAACTGTACCTTTACATTGGCATAAACATTTAAATACATTTACAAAGAAATCGAATATAAATCCTTCTTGGCATTTTAATTTTTTCCTATCAAAGATGTCTCACCTGTATCTAATTTGACAGTTATGTCAATCTTGATTTTCTTTGCCAAGTCTTTCTAAAGCATTCAACTGACTTTCTGACTTTTTCAGTTATTCATGAAAATTTATATGAAATCTCATTTAATTCCATAATTTTGTGCATGATACTGGGATGAACAACTTTTGAAACAAACTAAGCTGAATTTTAGAGTTTAACTGGTGGGAATTATGTGTGAGAGAATGTTAAACTATAACCAGGCAACCACTGTGCTTAACAGGTCACTTGCATCAGTCACTGTGCTTAAAGGATGAACAGAAGGCATTTGTTAGTTTAGAAACCTGGTAAATGACAATGGTCTAAAAGAGTTTCCAGTGCCCTGATTGTTTCAGTATGAAAAATCAGTTCCTGTAGACTGGATTTGAGATGTTAAATGCTAATCCTATGCTTTGTACCAGATAAGGCTTAATAAGGTCATCCTTTGCTTCCTATCTTAATTTCTAACAAATGGTCACAAGAATCAAATTTTTAACACAAACATGTATACTTTGATTATCATTTATTAGAGAGTTTATGAATCAAATAAGGAGCTAGAATATATCAAATTCATAAAAGTGGTATATATTTGAGGGAGATTAAATGTGGATCTAAGTTTTCCACATAACTAAAACATATCTTTTTGCATTTTAAAAGGTAAAATTCAATTTAAATCAAAGTGGTTGTCAAACCCATATTTAACTGAACTTTAAGAAAATTTCTACCAAAGCTTAATGAATTTGGATGCATTCTACCTGTGATATATCCTATATGTATAGATGCAAGCATACATACATAGAATCCCATGCCTAAATGTATTCAGATATATATGCCAATACTCTGGCAACTTTTTGAAGTTTCAGTCACAATTGAATCTTCCTTTCAATTCCAAATGTAATGGGAAGACAAATTGAATGCACTCACTTCAAAATCAAGAGGGATATGTATGGAGATTCAATGAGAATGACCCATTGGGAGGAACCGGTAGTTTTTATTAGTATTTTTAAAGACATCTCCCATTCTGTCTGCACACAGCTTGTAGGTCCATACCTGCAGGCTGCATTATTGAAAGGTGAAGGAGTCATTTTTCGTAGGGAGGACAGTATACCCTGCTGTGTCTGCTGCTGCCATCGGCAGAATGGTGCTCTGGTGATAATGTGAATCTCATCACCACGTGTGAGTGTGGATTATGTGAGTGATATAGCTGGAGACCCAGCCATCAGCCCAAGAATTTGTACTCATAAAAATTGATTGAGAGTCAGGTTTGGCCAGCTGCAAAGTCATTGTTCAAAGTGAACACTCGAGGAGCCACTGAGGTGAAAAGACTTTTCAAAGACTCTCATATAAACATGAAAATCAGAGACAAAAATGTCGATTTAAATTAGAGTAAAAAAAAATCAGCAAGTGAATTAACTCTTAATATTGAGTATTTGTTTTGCTTCCTAGTAAGGCTGCATTCCCAGTTAGATTCTGATTCCAGTATATTCATGGTAATAAATGAAGTTTAATATGGTCTAAGAGACTGCATTTTAATATGAAGGTAGATTTTGGTTCAAGCTAAATTAAGAGAGCAATAATTTTGAAAAAATATCATTGAAATCTTGCCAAAACCTTTCTTAGTCCTTTTCTGGTACTTGCCCAATGTTTTAGATTTAGGAAGGCATGTAAAGTACTTCTGATTTTATATTTTAGTTCATAGTACGGTAAGACCATTCTATAGCTTTAAGACTTTTTATTTAACTAATTGGAATTATTTTTCTAACACCTATTCAAATAGCAGGTATGGAATAGTCTATGATAATTCTGAAAGTTCCTGAGGTACTTAAATATTAATATATCATTGCTGTCTTTAACATGTTATCTATTAAATGATTATTTTGTGGCATTTGCTTAAGCCCTTTTAATTCATGAGCATAAGCCTGTAAGTGTAGATGTTATTACTACCTCCAGTGCACAGAGAAGTAGCATACAAAGAGTTTACATCATGTTCTTGGAATTAGCTAAATATGAGGTAGAATCAAGCAAATTCAGTTCTGTTAGAGAGTAGAAGCAAAGCTCATGTTTCCTGCTCATATGGGCATTATTAAATTAATGCACACAATCAACGGTTCATCTAAGACAAACACACATGTGAAAGATCATTGTGCATCATTAGTGCCATAAGGCACAAAATAGTGCCACCACATTGAAGAAATGGCCAGGGAGGGATGGCATGAAGAGCCTGGGTTCAGGAAGGTGACTAACTGTGACATCCATGGAAACTGAGGAGCTGCATCTATGTTGTGCTGGCCCTGTATCAAGGGTTCGCTGTTTGTTGTCGATGTGTCAGAATCATGACTTGAGGTTGCTGCAAACAACAGCAGACTATCAAGACGTCATGTTAATTACCTATTAGCTGAGTTGGCATAGGATGTAAGCAGGCAGTACCCCAGTGAGTGGTCTGGACATGCTGCAGACACATGAGAAGCCCTGTCTCTCAGAAAACGCCATCAGTCTTCTCTTCAAACATGTACGAGTGACTGCTCATAGCTCTTGATTTCCAAAGGACTCAGCACACAAGGGAACCTACTGCAGCAGACTCCTTACACACGTTTGAGATGATACTAGTACATACAGAACTTGAAGTTAGTTACATTGTGTGGATTTGGTCCAAGATATCAGTTGTTTGCTTGTGTAACAAGAAGATTTGAGGTAAGTGAAGGCATAGCTGTCACATCAAGAAAAATCATAAGCTGGTGGTTGTGTAGTGGAGACTTTTAAATGGTCCTACTTAGTTTAAGATGAAACTAACTCTTACAGTTTTGTCGTAGAAAGGGAAGGACAGCCACCAATATCCCTTGCAAAGTCTACTCCATTGTACTCAGGAATAACAGATAGGGTGGCCTAAACTCACATCGACACACACGTATTCATCCCTAATGGAATCTTGCCACATACTTTCTTTTTGAGGGTTACTTTGCTCTTTAAAAACAGAAAAATTACCTTATCAACAGATAAAAATCAGCTCTATTATTTTGTAATTAGAGCTGTAATATAATCATTATTCATGCATTAAATTGCCTTGTTTAGGCATTTATTTTTAACAACAAAAATGTGAAAATAAAAATATGTATAATTCTCATAATTTTTGTATGTATAGGCATCATGTAAAAATGGAATTTCTGATTCAAAGGGCCCAAATACTTCTATTGTTAAATAAAACTATAACTTTTTAGATAATTCATGGATTTTTAAATATTCTCCCAAACAGCTGGCTTTTTTTTTTTGCATTTGTCATTTCTTCTAAAAGTTCATCATTTTGTGAAATTGCCCTTATTTTATCATATGTTTCAAAATACACTTCTTAAATAAGAAAAAAAATGAAAAATTCCTTTGTTGTGGAGTTTATGTGGAGCAAAGTGTTGGAAGAAAATAGTATTTTGTTTTAGGCTTTATGATTACATAACTTCCACTGTGTAATAACCAGGGCTTTTCACAGCAAATTTATTAAAGACAGTGACAATGGCCATAAGCATTTGTGTGATTTGCATTCAGGTGCCAACAGTGCATTTAATCCTTAAAATTACTCTAAAATATCCTAAAATGAGTATTTACTCATTTAAAAAGCTAAAATTTTCAAAGAAGACAGACAGGAGATTTGAGAGAGGACTGATCTAATAAGGTTAGTCTTACATGGATGAGGTACTAATCCCAACATGAAAACTCTTCTCTTTTATATATGCTCTGTCTTTAGAAAACAAAAGGTGTTTTCTTATTTTCATATTCAGATTCCAGAGCAACGTCTGATTTTTCTTGTTTGTACATTTCTAAGTCAAACAAAAGAGGACTTTTGTATTAGAAATATCCTTTGTTGAACAATCTTCATTGCATTTTTTATTGCATTTTTGTGAATCTCATACTTCTTGACTCCCTCCACTCTATTCACTCTCCCATAGACTCCCACCCATAGTATTTCATGCACTGTAATATATGGCACACCCTATTAAGCCAAGCTTGTGTCCCCAAATGTCCCCTGGAATGAGTCCATTCACTAGAGCCTCTTCAGCCTATCTAGTGTTGATCCAAGAAGACCAGCTCTCCTTTTCCCAGTGGTCATCGGTTGCCACTAGTTTCTCAGTTCAGGTTGGAGCTTCTCACGCCTTCCCCCACTTCTTTTCTGACTTTTATCTGATTTGAGCATTCATGGGTCTTATTTATGGCTGTCACCATTGGTGGAGTTCCATATGAACAACTTCCCAACCACTCGGAAAACTCTGTTTCCTTGTGGTCTTCCAGCACCCTGACTCTTACAGTCTTTCTGCCCCATTTTCCATAATGGTCCTTGAGCCATGGGTGGCAGAGGTGTGGTGATATAGTTGTCCTACCCAGGGACAAGTCAGGGACAAGCATTATGCATCCCTTGTTCTCTGCACTGTGGCTTTCTGAGTTAATCACCATCTGGTGCATGAGGAGACTTCATTGATAATAGTTGATAGATGCATTAATATTCTCTTTACCCCCTGTTCTTCTGCTCCCTGAGTCTTAGGTGTAGAAGTTGTGTTGTAGATGTGTCGCTTAGGCTTGGACATCTCATGGATACATAATCTCTGCATTTGAGCAGTTGTGGAGCTCTGTAATGGTCTCCATCTGTTGCATAAAAAAGCTTTTTTGATGAGTGGTGAGGGGTAAATACAAAGACATATGTTTTTGTATACAGTAAGCAATTACATTGGTCTGAGGATGTGACAAAAGTAAGTTTTGGTCTAAAACCTATGACCACTCCAGCTGTATATATTTGCCTATAGTTTACAGCACCACATGAGTTTCCTGCCATTGAGCAGATCTTATGTCCAGTTAGACAGTACAGCTTTTGATTACTCCCAAAATACCAATAGGGACAGTTTGCCAGGCCAGGCATTGTTGTGTTTATTAGGTTTTAGAACTGGATAGGATCATTGGTTTTCTCCCTTGGCAGTATGCACAGGGAGATACTAAGAGAGCTGGTTTCAAGGAGGAAGTTTCCAGGTCAGTTCGAGCTCAGTTGCCCCAACAAGTCCTCGTACAAAGTACATCCTGGTATGGAGGCATTATTGCCTGTGTTATTAAGGGCATCTCTTGGATGACCTGACCAACAAACTTGAAGGGAAGTTTCTCCTGCCTCGTACTATGTTAGATTTTTTTTTTTCAGCTACACACATGCACTATGTATATTTGTGTGTGTGTGTGTGTGTGTGTGTGTGTGTGTGTGTGTTTGGGTAGGCTTTTGAATTAATACACTTCCCTCTGGTTTTTCCTACACCTATGTCTTATAGGGTGTGGCATACGTTTTCTTCTAACAGTTTCAGGGTTTCAAGTTTCAAATTGAGGTCTTGATTCCATTTGGAGTTTATTTTGTGGAGTGATAGCTGTGCAAGTCTAATTTTATTCTTCCACTTTGTCAAATATCAGGTGGCTGAAATTGGGTGCACTCATGTTTGGGTCTTCTGTTTTGTTTCTTGATCTACATATCTAATTTTGTACCAGTACCAGACTGGTTTTATTACTATTCCTTTGTAATATAGTTTGAGATCTGATATGGTAATGCCCCCAGCATTTCTGTTTATGCTCAGGATTGCTTTGGCTTTCTGAGGTCTTTTGTAGTTCCATAAGAATTTTAGGGCTTTTTTTTTCAGTTCTGTGAAGAATATCATGAGGGTTTTAATTGATATTACACTGAATCTATAAAATACTTTTGGTAGGATGGTCATTTTCACAGTATTAATTCTAACAATCCGTAAGCATGGGAAATTTTCCCATCTCCTTGTGTCTTCCTCAGTCTCTTTCTTTAAATATTTAAATCTTCATTATAGAGGTTTTTAATATCTTTAATGAGGTTTGTCACTTTTTTTTCCATGAACTTGTTTTGTTCTGATTGCTTGTTATTTGTACATAGGAAGGCTACTGATGTTTTGTAAACTGATTTTGTGTCCTGCCTTTCTTCAAAAAGTGTTGATCATTTCTAGAAGTGTTCTGATGGAATTTGGGGTCTTATATATAATATCATATCATCTGTAAACAGGGATCATTTGACCTCCTGTTTTCCAATTAGGACCACTTTGATTTCTTTCTCTTGTCTTATTGCTCTACTTAGAGTTTCAAGCACAATATTGAAGAGGAGGGGGTATAGTAAACAGCCTTGTCTGGTTTCTGTTTTTAATGAGAATGTTGTAAGTTTTTCTCCAATTAGAATTATGTTGGCTGTGATTTTATTGTATGTAGCCTTAATTATGTTGAGGTATGCTCCAACCAGTCCAGTTTCCTGTAGGACCTTTATCATGAATTCATGTTGGATTTTGCCAAAAACTTTTTCTGTGTATATTGAGATGATCATGTGATTTTTAAGTCTATATGATTTATTACATTTATTGGCTTAGGTATATTGAAGTATCATGGCATCTCTGGAATAAAGCCTATTTAATCATGGTGGATGATCTTTTTGATATATGTCTGTTTATAATTTGCAAGTATTTCCTTGAGATTTTTTTGTATATTTTCATTTTTGATATGGGCATATAGTTTTCTTTTTGGGTATCTTTGGTTGCAGTATTAGAGTAATGTTGGCCCTATAGAAGGAACTTGTGAGTTCTCCCTGTGTTTATATCTTTTTGAATAATTTAAGTAGTATTGGTTGTAGGTCTTCTTTGAGGATCTGGTAAAATTCTGCTGTGAATCATTTGGGCTTGGGCTTTTATTATAGTTGGGAGGGTGGGTATTACTGTTTTGATTTCTTTATTTGTTGTGGGTCTTTTTAAATTGTTAATCTATTCTTGATTTAACTTTAGTGGTTCCATTGAACTTAGAAATATACCTACTTATTTTATATTTTCCAATTTAATAAAGTATAGGTTTTTAAAGTATTCACATATAATATTCTTGTTCCTTTCTATAGATTTTTTGATATATCCCCTTTTGTCTCTGATTTTGTTGATTTGGATTTGCTCTTTCTTTTGGTTAGGTGGGATAAAGGTCTATCTTGTTTATCTTTTAAACATGTTCATGTAATTACTAGAATTTCTTTCAGTGTTTATTTTAAGCTTTATTGGGTTGTGGTCTAATAGAATGTATGAAATTATTTCAACTTTTTTATGTACTTGTGAGGTTTGTTTTGTACCCCCACATGTGATCTGTTTTAGAGAAACTTCCATGAACTGCTGGGTAGAATTTGTATTCTTTGGTGCATGTGTGGAATATTCTGTATATGTCTTATTAGGTCCATTTGATGTATAATTTTATTTAATTCAGATGTTTCTCTGTTTGTTCTTTGTCTCATTGACCTGTCTATTGTAGAGAGTGGGGTATTGAAGTCACCTACTATTACTGAGTTGGGCTTAATCTATAGCTTGAAGTCCAGTAATCTGTTTTGTGAAATTAGGTACTCCAGAGTTTGGTGCATATGTTTATGATTGTAATGTGTTCTTGATGGATTTTTCCCTTGATCAAAATGATGTGATCTTCTTTATCTCTTCTGATTAACTTAGCTTGAAGTTTATTTTGTCCAGTATTAGAATCACAATGCCTGCTTGTTTTTTAGTGTGATTTGCTTCAAGTAGTTTTTTTCCATCCATTCACCCTAAGGTGATCCCTGTCCTTGAAGGTAAGATAAGTTTCTTGTAGACATCAAAAAGATGATTTTTGTTTCTTAATCCATTCAACTAGTCTGTATGCTTTTACTGGGTAGTTGAAGCCATTGATATTTAAAATTATTATTGAAAGATGTGTATTGGTTACTGTCATTTTATTCTCTGTGTTCTTAGCCATATTTTGTGTTTCTGTAATGATTTTTGTTGCTTTTTTCTGTTGCCTCTTGGGTATGGTCATTCCTTTCTTCAGTCTTCTCTATTGCTTCAAGTATTCTCTCTACGGCTGGTTTTGTAGACATGAATTCTTTCAACCTATTTGTATTGTGGAATATTTTTCTTCTTTGACTATGGTAGACAGTTTCACTGGATAAATTGTTGCAATCTTAACTAAGTTTTTATAGACAATATTTTTGAGAACCATTTACAAAGCTCTACTTTGAAATACTCCTTATGTCATAATAATATTCAGATACTTATATGTCCTTATACTGTCATCAACATAATAATGTGCCTAATTCATAGTAGAAACTCAAAAAAATACTTAAGTAAATAAATATCTCCCCTATTTTGAGTTCCTTCTCAAACATTTATATGGAACATATAAATTACTTAGTGAATACATAAAGCAAAACCTAGTCACTATTTTTAATCTTCTCTTTTTCTTACCTCCATATCAATCATAAAATATTATTTGTGTTCCATTTACATAATTTTTCTCCATCTGTTCTGCTACCATCATCTTCACAGTATGCTCACTGTTACCTGCCTCTGCTTCCACCCTTGTCCTTGAAGCCTATTCATCATAAAAACAGAATTATATGGTTGGAGAATAACACATTAAATGACAAACTAAATCCTTCCAGTGACTTCCCATTGTACTTAGAATAACAAGTAGCTGTTGCCTAGAGGAGATCCTATATATGCCAGCCATAAACTTCCATATCCTGAGTAACATCTTCCATTCTAAATTTCTACCTCTAGATTAATTGCAGAGCCAAAAGAGGAGCTTAACATCTCCAAATTGCCACCCTCCCTCTCTAATAGTACTGCAGTGGTGACTTCACTGTGGTTTCTGTGCCTATGCAGCTTTGGAGAAAGACCCCTGATTTCTGCCCAGGTTGCTGGAATATTACACAATCTCTGTAGAGGAGTACGTACTTCTTTCTTTCCCCTGGAGCTTCCTCATTCCTTCAAACCCATTTAGTTCTAAGTTCAAGTGTTGCCTATTCAGATGCCTCTCTTCCACTCCTTCGAGTTAAAATCCTTTCCAACTCCCTGTCATAATACTTTTAAAAAATTTTCAAAACACTTATTTCCAATTAAAATATTTGTTTTTATATATTTAATTTTTATCTCTTCACCCTTTCCACAGAATCTACTTAGTACCACGTCAAATTGACTAAATGTTTATTGATTAAATTAACATATGCAGATCCCCCTAAGCATTGTTATACAAGACTCCCCTTCCTTTCTTTATTTTGTATAATGATTATTAGATCTTTTCTATGCCATTTGTCCAAGATAGCAAATCATAAATATAAATTCCCCTCAAATCTGTCAGTATCTTGAAGATATTTTCATTTTCCTTGATTAAATTAAGCTCTTGGTTTTTTTTTTTTTAAATAACTCTAGCAGTACCTTTGCCCTCTGCCACAAGCATTTCCAGCTAAGGATTTTTAAAGTCTTAATCTTTACTGAAATTAGATGGTGGCGGTTGCTAAGCTGCCAGCTGTTAACATGATCCCTATAGTAGTGATACAACATGTAAACCTGAATACTGTGGCCTCTCAAATCTCATAGTTAGCACTTACATGTATACACATGGGCAGGTGACAAACAGGTTGACAATTAAGAAGAAAATGGGAGATTTCCTATCCCTCATATGCATACCATGTAGGACCACAGCAGCATAAATTCAAATGCCCCGTTGAAAGTAGTGATGTAGAAGCCAGACTTTAATGTCACCCTTAGATTAAAGTCTGTCTATAACATCTGATTCCCAGCAAATCTGTCCTGTTTGGAGTTATTAGGGTGGGCTATGTTAAGAATATTGAATGTTGGTGATTGTTTCACTTCTCTTGAAGGGATTTTTCAATTTCAGTATAGTAAATTATATAAGCTTTTCATAGTAATACACAAAGAAGCTTATGAGTATAAAGTAAATCATTGGTCAGAATAGGTCAGACCTCCTGTTTCCGTGTAATTCCCTGGCACATGGCTGTGGTGCAGAGTAAGTGGAGGCTGCAGGGAGTGGGGCAAGCTTGGTTCCTGTACCTCCCTTCAGCAGCATGTTTTGCCTATGTTCACAAATACAGTTCTTTCAGTGAAGACCTTCCTTAGCTGGCACTTGGTCTGGATTCTGGTTAGCAGATAGTAGCTGTAAGATGTCACCACCTAAATTTGCATTGTAGATCCTTATAGAATTGGCCTTGGGAATGTACTATAGCATAACCTTGCAAAAGGAATGGGTAAAATAACAGTTCTTGGGCATCCAGAGCAATCAAACGAATCATGAAATATGCATCATGTTATGGAAATCAAATCAAGAACTGGTAAATCAAAAGGCTGGTATTATTAGTAAGTTACTCCTAGAGCCAGTGTTTTACAAAATCCAAAGTGCAGACCTTCTGGTTTTTTTTGTGGATCAGATTTCCTCACTCAGTGACAGCCCTGCTCACCTTTGGTGTTTTGTTACTCTCCCATCTGTACTTTTTGTTAACTTCCAAGACCAGTTACTTAGGGCAGATTCTGGATCTGTTGGACCATTTTGAGAGATTAAGGTAAACTATGAAAAGAAGTACACGCTGAAATAAAGCAAACATTTTAACATTTCTTCATCATTAAAATGGCCGTGCCTCTAGAGGTAGGATCATTCCTCTGGCTGGCACTTTGGAATTTTCTTCTTAGTTCCTCTAAAGACTCTTTAGTTGGTATTTCAGACTTTGTATATTCAACAAATTAAAGAAGTAATTTATTATTTGAAGCTAGTCAGATGTACAATGCTTAACATAAAGTATTAAACAAGACCTACTCATGTACTTCAAATTATATACAGAAAAAACAACATTAAGTATTTTTCACAAGATCCTTTCTGGTAACTTGTTTCAAGCGCTCATTCTTAAATAACATATGAATCTTTCACATTTTGGATGGGTTACACATATCAAATATGGATTCATTCATGAGTAACAACATGAATATATAAATTTTGTAAAAAGCTAGAGAGCCAGCTTCCTGGTCACAAGACAATGATTCTTTTAAAATTTATATTCTAATTTTCCCAAGATGGTATATAGTATGGACATAGTATTTTCAAATACATGTAGATGCATGGCCACTTTTTCCTGTCTCCCTCAGTTTCTGATTCATTTGCATAAACATTCAGCTAACATCTCGTTCTAGTTTGCTTCTCCATTGGTTATTCATTTCTCTCTGCAGTTCCTTTTCTTTTTCTCATTCTGGTCAATACTGTTACCTCAAAGTCTAGAGAAGTTGACTGTCAGTATGTAATAAATACTTGTTGAATAGATAAATGCATGGATGATTGAATGAATGAGATAAGGGGGCAATCTGCATTTAGGTTCATAGATGAAGTAGGAAAGTTGTGAATATACAGGTTAACCGAGCCAATAATTCATTCTGACTAGAAGCAAGTAATGCAGATTCCAAGATATCTCAGAGGTAACACAAAAGGGTTAAATATGTCCTTGTAAAAGACCAAGAAATGAACACTAGCTTCATTTTATTTCTAGTAGGTCTCTTAAAGTAGTATTATACAACTGCATATATCATGAATACTTCACTTTAAGTAACCAGTGGATGCAATTTCAAAATAAAACCATGAAGTCATGCACTTGCTTAATGGAATCCAAATACTCTTTTGGTTTTTATAGCTACATATAATCAATGAAATTTTACATTATTAGCTATTTCTCCTTAAATTTTTCTATTTCTTTGCCCTTCCATAACAGAATTTTATTTTTATATTCCAAAATATTCTTGGTTACTCTGTCATACTTCTCTATAAGGAAATCTGTAAAATTGTAATTTTTAGAAAGTCCTCTAACCAAAGGTTTTTAAGGATTAAAAATGCTGTAGAATGAAGTATAATTGCAATTACAAATAGCATTCAACAGACTGTAACACAGCTAAGTGACAAATGTTGAAAATTACGTAGTAAACTAAGTTTTTAATTAATTAATTTTTGAGACAGAATCTCCTGTAGTATAGGCTGTCCTCAGACTCAATACATAACTTAGCCTGTCCCTGAATTCCTAATTCTCTTGCTTCCCTCTCCCAGGTGATTAAACTCAGTTTTAAACTTGAGTTTTATTGGAAAATCTTTTTTTAATAAATTGGGTATGGTCCCCGTTCCCAGTTTGTCTTTGAATAAATATTATGAATGAGAAGGATTTTCATATTCATTACCTTTTATTTCTATCATTTTAAAGGGATACATGAAACATGGCACTTTAGTGTTGTAACTCTTTCTGAATTGTTTCTTTATAAACTGAGTTGAATACCCCAAACACACAGTTGTATATAATAAATCTTAGTTTAATATTTTATTGGTTTATAATTAAGTTACATCTGTGTATATTTCTGCTGGAAACAAAAAAATAAGCTGAAAACCAATTGACTTTAAAAATAAAGTATCATTTTCCTCAGAATGCAGAGAACCGGTGAGTGGTTTAAATGTGAATGTCTCTCCTACATTCCTGTATTTGAACACTTCATCCCCAGTTGGTGGTGCAGTCTGTGGAGGTTATGGAACCTTTAGGAGGTGCAGCCTTGGGGAAAATACATCACTCAGGAAGGGTTTGAGGGCTTCCTATTCGTTTACATTCATTGATTCTCTCTCCATTTCCCTCCCTCCCTTCCTCTATCCCTCTTCCATGTGTGTCTATGTGTATGTGTGTGTGTGTGTGTGTGTGTGAGAGAGAGAGAGAGAGAGAGAGAGAGAGAGAGAGAGAGAGAGAGAGAGAAAATATAACCAGCACATCTCCTCCGCTGTTTTAGACTCTGTCCTTCTAGAACCATAATCCAAAATAAATTATTTCTGCCTTAGATTATTTTGGGTCATAATATTTTATCACAGCAACAGAAAAGTAATTGATATAGAACCATACCTGTACTACAAGAAGGGACCCCCATCCTAACCTCACTGTGTAATGTCAGTACTAAAGACTCCATCTTGACTCACACACCAGCTTGAGACTGGAGAAAATTCTTCACAGCACTCCCTTAGGACACAGTGGAAACCAGTAGGATTTGCTATCATTTGGCAAATGTCAGACCCCTGAAGATCACCATGTGACCTAAGAAAAATAAAAGTGAATGGAGGGAACAAATATCAATACTTATTAAATTTGGTCAAATGTTGATAGGTATTAGATATGTTGTTCTGATATTTTAAATAATTTAAATAAATTATAGGCTGTAATGAAATAAAAATTTCCACTTAGGTTTATTTAATAAAACAAAACAAAACACCTGCCAGAAATTAAATGACAAAACTGAAAACCAACAGACAAGTAAAAGACCATGACTTTAAGTCAACACTGTAGAAGACAGTATGGATGGGCTATGAAATGAAAACTCCACTCATAGACAAGTATTAACAGAAGAAGTTAACTATGAATAAGTCTGGAAGAAGAAAAACAGATACATCAAGGAAATAATACAAGATAGGAAAAGAATAATATTTTGGTATTTAAGGAAAATCATCTTCCAACAGCAGATTTCCTACATTTCAAAAACTTTAAGTGAGAAAAAATCCACATGAAAATATTTCTCCAATATTTTTCAATAAAATATGTGCACATATCCATCCAGAGAGATGGCTCAGTAGTTAATAGCAGTGGCTGCTCCTGCAGAAGAATAGGTTCAGTTCTCACCACCCACATAGTATCTGGCAATCATCCTTAACTCCAGTTCCAGGGGATCTGATGCCTGCTTCTGACTTCCATAGACATTGCATGCATATGATGCACTTACATGCAGGCAAAGCAATCATACTCATAAAATAATACATAAAATATTTTTTAAAAATTACAGTATTAGAAAAATTCTTCTCTTTTGTGAGTACTGGATGGAGCTTGCATGGAGGTCAGAGGACAACCTGCAAGAGCTTGCTCTCTCCTTCCAAAATACAGGTCTGGAAATCAAACTCAGATCATCAGACTTGGCAGTATGCACTCCCATGGAAAACTTTTAAAGAAACTATTAGAGGATAAAAGTAGTACACCAGAGTTACATGTATGAAACCATAGTGCTTATGGCAGTATGCACAACACCTGTGCAAGCCAAAGCCAGACAAAAACCCAGTATGGATTGGGGAGGTGAGGAAGAATCCCCAGGCCCAGCTGAGGATATATTGGCAACTGATGGGTACTAGGAGGAGAGTCAGTGTCCCTTAGTGGTGTGCACCTGATGGGTTGCTCAGGACCTAGGGACTGAATTCATACCCAGAGCATTTGGGGAACACCAACTAGACTTGATAGACCCTTTAAGAAAAGAAAAACAATAATAGAGGGTAAGAACCTACAGGGAAGAGGTAGGAAGGTTGTGTTGGAGATGGAGAGAGTGTCTAAATATGATCACAATGCATTGTATGGAATTCACAGATAATCAATACAATGCTTTATTTTTTTAATATTTTACTGATTATTTTTATTTTATGTGTACAAGTGTGTTTTCTGCACCCATGAAAGTGCACCTGTGTTGTGCAGCGCCCAGGAAGGTTAGAAGAAGGTGATGGATCCCCTGAAATTGGAGTTACAGATAGTTATTAGCTGCCATGTGGGTGCCAGATACCAAACCCAAGTCCTCTACAAGAGCATCCAGTGCTCTTTACCGCTGAGCCATCTCTCTAGCCCCAATAAAAGTATCTTAAAAGAAATTAAAATATATAACTTGAAATATTTATTGCTCTTAAATGTTCATTAGAATTAATGCAAAAAATAAGATGCTAAAACTTTACTGGCCATATAACCTTGTATGAGTTAAACTGACTTGTTTTAGTCCTAGAAACAAATAAATAGCAAAGACAAAACCAACCCAAAATAAAGCAGGAAGGAAGGCAGTATTAATTTTAGACCTGGTAAAGTTAAAATGAAAAAATATTAAACACACCCAAGGATTATAACTTCATGTTAATTAAGGGCAAACCAGCAATTACTATAAGAAAAATTATGATCATTTATCCCATAAATACCTGCTAAGAAATAAATAATAAGTGGGTAACAGCTTGAGTTATTTATTAGTTAATTCACTTTTCAATATTCTTTAGTAGATTTTGATAGTAATTCAGTACTGTCTTAAAAAATGACCTTGCCAAAAATTTGGAGAATATTGACTTGTAATTAGAGAATACAGTTGCTTTACGTTTCAGAATGAAAATTATAAAATATTGTGAGGTAATGGAAGGGATGCCAATCTGGAGTGAGAGACACAACACAGCCATCTGAATGGCCTTGGAAAGGCCTCCTGGTTCCTCTCCTCTCTCTAACCCCTCCTCCTCTCCCCCTCCATCTTTGTCTCTCCCTTCCCCGTTCCCTGAACATAGAGTTGCAGTCATCATCTCAAAGTCTCAAGGGCTGAAGCATCTGACTCCTCAGCACTAGTGTGTTGCACAAGATGCTTGATTTGTTTTGGTTTTCTTGTTGTATTACAGTCCCGAAAACACTTATCCTTTTCTGACCAGTTTACACTGCTCTCTAATATTTTAGCCTTACTTTTTTTTCTACATAGTAAAATTTACAGAAAGCTTTCACTTCTTACATGATTCAGGTATTTCTGAGAAATTAAAATTATCTTTGTCATGTGAGTAATCACTTCTTAACTAGTTGTTTCCCATATTCAAGTTTGATTCTTTCTCTAAAATGTTTTTTTGTTGAATTTCAGTGGTGTTTTAACTACAGTTTAGAACAATGGCAACATTGTAGCTATCCTTGTATCCTAAAAAACTAAAACCTCCTTCTTCCATGGCTCAAGATTTGCTGCTTGGATGAGAGAATGAATTTCACTTCTTTTAATTTTTCGTAAACATTTTAAATGGAGTGTTTTGGCATTGAAAATCTACTATCCAACATGAGAAAGAAAAGAGAATGCATTAAGAGTACATGTTATTTGGTCTGGGGATCTATTTGTCATGCTCTTTTAACAAGATAAGTATGTGGGTTATGTTCTCATAAATATTACTCACTTTAAGATATGATAGAAGATATTCTTGAATTAAATCAAATAAATTCCATATACACATAGACAGAGATTGCATGTCACAAACTTCAGAAATTAGGTTTATGCAGTTTATGGAGAAGTTGAATTATAAACAAGGAAACAAGAAAAACAGGTTTATACAGTTAAAACATAATGAAAACAAATTGTATCTTGGAAGAAAAAAAGAGGTTCAGATTGAGGAATAGAAAGGGATTTTAAAGATGAATGCAGTGTTCCTCTATGTGGAGTATAGGTGACAAAACAGGTTAAAGTGGACAAGTAGAAAGGTCTGTTTATCCTCCTTGGCTTGGTGGAGGCTGTACATTGTGCTTACAAGCTAGTGGAGATGTTTGCAGGCTGTATAAGGAAAGTAAACCCTTCCAAGCTCTTCATCTCTCTCCCATCAGGCTCCAGATTATTCAGACAGTGATGTGCCAGGAACTGTTGTTAGACTGATTTTAACAGTCTCCTCAATAAGAGATGGAAATGTGAGATATATTAACCATTTTGTTCAAATTTTGTTAATAATTTATGGCTAAAGAATTATTTTGAGGAGCTCCCCTAATGTCTAGTCATTATAATCTATTCATTCCTAAAACAACATTGACATAATGTGCTTTACTTTATTTGCTAATCACATCATTCTAGTTGCTAGATATTTTTTGTCTTGGAATGTTATGAAAATGGCATAGAATCTTTCTCAGATGCTTGTCTCCCACACAAAAATTAGATCTCTTATTACAAAGTCCACAAACAAAATTAAATTGACTGAGATACTTAAGTTGGTAGTGTGGACTGATTGTAAGGTAATTCTAACAGTTCCTCTTTGAGATGGCCATGGTGGCACATTCCTGTAATTCAAACACTGGGGAGACTGAGGCAGGAAGTCTTTAAGTTCACTGCCAATCTTGGTTACACAAGGAGGTCTTTCCTCAAATAGAAAGAACATACTAAGGTGCAGATGGCATCGCCCAGTAGTAAAGTGCTTTTCTAGTATGCTCAAAACCTTAAAAAAATTGGTTTTGGTCCAATACCTAGAGATGTTGGATCAGTTATACTAAACATCTTTTAGATGGAAAGTTAAACTTCAAGAAAAAGGATGATACCGAGGACCAAAACCAGTCAGAATGATTAAGCTTATGTGTGAGTTTGTCACTGTGGCTGCAGTGGCAGATGCATATGGGATTGGGTGATGTGCTTTGGATTCATTGTCTAGTCAGAGAATAAACACACTTGAGTTATACCTAAAGAGGAAGTTTAAATTAGAAATCCCAAAGAAATTAGAAACAGACTCGAATGAAATGATAGACTAAGAAAAGAAATCTGCCTTCAAGATAGTAAACCTGATTTTTTTCTTAAGATCTAAATATGTAGAAAAATTAGCCTTCAAAGTTCCTATTAACTTGTCCAAATTTATAGTCCAAATTTATTTTATAAAATATAAGGTAAATGTCAGAGTTAATAAATTTAGGATGTAGAGAAATGGTTCAAAGGTTGAATGCACATAATACTCTTGCAGGGAGCCCAAGTTCGGTTCCCAGCACACAAATCAGGCAACACCCAATTACCTATAATTCCAGCTTCAAGGACTCTTAAGCCTTCTTCTGGACTCCTTGGGCACCTGCACTGGATGTGCACCATTTCCACCTACAGACCTATAACTAAAAATAAAATAAATGAAGAGAAATAGAAAAATAAGTTTACGTAACAAGTACTTCTGAACCGGTGATAGCTCTAGGGCACCTGAAATTTTTTTAAAAATTGAGATTTAAGCTGTTTACCTAGGCTTCAAAGAATATCACAGATCAAGCTATTCTGAATATTAGCTTTCAATCTAAAGTTATAAAGCCAAACTGATTCTGTTCACCCATAAGGACTTTGATTATATAGCTATTATGTATATAAATTATATAATACTTATATTTAAGAGTGTTTTATTTCTAAATAGGTTCAGAAATATAATAAAAGAACCAACAATGTAAGGACAGAGCATTGTGCTATGAAAAACCGAACGAGCAGACTTGAAAAGGGCATCTTCCAAAAGTGAGATTTAGACATCTAAAAAACATAGACTCTGAAACAAGAGCCTTACTGAAAGGTTAAACAGTTGATTTGAAAAATCTGAAGGCAATAGTCATGCAACTGCTTACAGAATGTTAGTTATAATATAAAGAAATCATCTGCAATGGAGGTTAGACAGGTGGAGAAAAATAAAATATAAAAAAAGGTTAAAGATAAACAAGAAGGTTCCAGGATAATTTTTAGAGAAAATTTAAAGGAAGAGAAAGCAAATGTGGGACAAAAGCAATGTTTGAATTGGTAACGATGGACAAGATTCTAAAAGAGATGTCAAGAATTATCCAATAGAAGATATACAGCATGCTACGTAGGATGAACATATCACCCCTAGAAATTTTACGATGAAAATACAATAAATAAAGACGAAGAGAACCTTTTCTACGTTTACTTACTCATTTATTGGTGCGTGGGTGTGTATATGTGGGTGTGGCTGTTTGTATGATTGGGTGCACATGTGCCATTACCCATATATGGACATGAGAAAGCAAACTGAAAGTCATTCTTTTCTTTTACCATGTGGGTCCTAGGAATTGAACTCAGAGCACATCAAGCATGGTAGCAAGTAACTTTACCTGTTGAGTCATCTCACTGGTGCCCAAGATGAAAATAATTTCTTAGAATAACCATAGAAAATGAGGAAAGTTGACTATAAGAAAAGCACAATTGAACTTTTGTCAGACTTTTCAACATGAACACATAACCCTTTAACAATGGAATAACCACTTCAAAATGCTGCTAGAATTTCCAGAGTACTTATTAAATATGAAAGCAGCCAGACTGACACTCATGAGTGTAAATAAAGACATTTCCATACAAAAAGAAAAATTGTCTCAGAAACTCTACTAAAGGAAAAAACTAAATTCAAAATGAGAGGTATGACTCAAGAAGCAGAAAGTATCAAGAAAAAGAATAAAACAAAAATATGTATATCTATATTGAATAGATAAGATTATATATTGTCATGGCGATTAATTCCTATTACTAAATGCCAATGTGCTAATAACACCAAAGATATAGAGGAACTAAAAGATGAGGATAACTCCTAGGATGGGTGTAGATGAGGGGAGCAAAGTGGTTTATTGTATTCAAGACTAGCTTAAATCAAAGCAAAAACAAATAAAATAGAGACATTGCTGCCTGATTATGGGAAACTGGGGATGTTTTTAGTGTTTAATTCAGGACCGAAAAGAAAATGATGTGAATGTACAAACAGATGACTATCAAACAGGAAGTGGTGCTTGCTTGGTTGGTTTTCATTTGCTACATAAATATAAATGGCAGAGAGCCAGTGACTGGGTAGATCATGAGCAAATGGAAGGTCTAACTACCAGCTGGCCAATGGAAGACACTTCCATTTCCAAACTTGGTTTTGAGAAATGCTAACATAGAATAATTTATATGTAAATTGTATGTTTTTGTTTGGGAACAAGTCCTTTGATAAGGAAAAATTCAGAAGTTAAAAATTTGATTAACTTTATCTGACTATGCACTACTTTTTTTTTTTCTTTGAGCAGGTTAGCCAGTACACTTTTGCTATGTGCAGTTATAGAGAAAAAAAGTCTGAACCACAAGAATTAATGCAACTTGAAGGATACACTGTGGATTACACAGACCCTCATCCAGGTAATTCTAAGTGAACCACTCTCCTAGTCTTGAGTGGATGCCTTTAACTCCTTAAGCATCTGTGTCTGTTCTCCATTCAAAACTTCTCTTAATGATTAAGTGGCTTCTTTCAAATTCACTTAACTTTGAGATTAGGTCTTTTGGGGGGATCCTGCTTTTAACAATAATCTACTTCTCTTTTATTTTAATACAGTGATGAAATATTTAAATTTTACTGATAGAAAAATTATATGAGAAATAATGTAGAAACTTTATTGGGAAGCAAAATTACAACAGACCTAGGTAATAGAACTTCAAATAAATGATATACTCTAATTTCCTTCTATCCTTCTGTTTATATTAAATAGTGTGAATATCACATAATGAAAAATCTGAGATCCAAGATCTAAAACTATTTTTAGTGCTCACACGATGCTACAGCTGGAAATTCTACATCTGATCTTATTTGGCAGGTTGTAGTCAAAGTCCGGGAAGCTAAAAACATATAAAATTACCTTCCAATTATAAGTATAAGGTGCAAATGAAGTTTAAATGAAATTGATGTTAAGACTCGGGTCTCATCTATAAGATAACTCCTTGTTTGCAAATGTTCCCAAGTCTAAAATTCAAACACTCTCCTATCAAGCATTTCAAGTGAGGTCCTGAAGCTCTAATGGCCACAGTACTGTTTACTCTTTAACAGTAGTGAATGAATAAATGGCCATATGAAGGTACTGACATTAATGTAGAAATAGTAAGAAATACAGATAGTAAAATGACAGAGAATTAAAATTATCAGGCATGGTGTCCCATGCCTTTAATCCCAGCACTCACTAGTCAGAGGAAGGCAGATCTCTGTGAATTCAAGGCCAGCCTGGTCTACATGGTGAGTCCTAGGTCAGCCAGGCTACTTAGTGAGACCCTGTCTCAAAAAACAATACCAAATAGAACAACAAAAAATTAAGTACAATTTAATGTACCGAGATGAAGTAGAGATCAGTGGCCATGTTCACTAATTGTTCGCTTACCAGGACAAAATACCATCTGTCCAAAA
This sequence comes from Eospalax fontanierii, assembly GCA_035773235.1. Lineage (NCBI taxonomy): Eukaryota > Metazoa > Chordata > Mammalia > Rodentia > Spalacidae > Eospalax > Eospalax fontanierii. The sequence goes on along the minus strand of CM069528.1, from coordinate 80,343,462 downwards.
GCTAAAATGTGATAAAAAATGAGATGCAGCTTTTCTTTCTCCTGAACTTATCCTCTATTTCTGCCACGTGTAGAATAGTTAAATATGCCAACACAAAGAACTTCCTTCTCTGGCATACGATAACAGTTGATCACACCATGCATTCCTATGGGGTGAATTTACTATCAAGCAGAATGCTATCATGTCCAGGACTTGTTGTTTTCCTGAGGGATATGTGGAATCTTCTTTTTTGCTGTGTCCCTTCAAATCATGGATTGGGGTTGTGGCCTCAACTAAAAACATCTCAAGTACTGAGCTGCCAATATCAAAGCTACTCAAATCCACAAAGCTAGAGGATAACTAATACTAAAACCTGCCAATTATATCAATGTTAATGGTGTCTTTCTCCTGTCACAGGTCTTCAGGGTGGTCAGATGTTTTTTAATGCTGTTAAAGAAGGAGATACCGTAATATTTGCCAGTGATGATGAACAGGACAGAACATTATGGGTTCAAGCCATGTACAGGGCCACTGGTCAGTCTTACAAACCAGTTCCTGCAGTACAGAGCCAGAAGCTGAACCCTAAAGGAGGAGCACTCCATGCAGATGCTCAGCTCTGTAAGTTTTGTTAAAATTAATTTATCAATAAATAACCTTAATAACGTATAACACTGAGGTGAATTTATTCAGCATTATAGCTTACATCATTAATTGACTAATTAAATAAAGGAGTTCTTATTAGTCATAGAATCAGTTATCTAATTTTTCATGTAAATATAGAGTGAATGAGACCTGTGTTGTTACTCATGTTTGCTAACCATGGGATATATGACATGAGCATATGACAAACATATAAAACATTCAGCTCGACTTCTCAAAAGAAATATCATTTTGTTTTTATCATCTTAACTTGACTTTCTTATTTTAAAAAGGAGAGAGTATTGCAAAAACCAAATTGTGTGGTCGGGTTCCAGCACTCCAAATGAAGAAGTATACTTTGTATGTGTGTTCTTGGTACTCTGCATAGATAATAAGGTTGTTTCCTTACCTATGGTAGAATCATATGAGGAATGTATCAGAAAAACCAACTCTTCCCTACATGCCTTGATATCCTGTTATTTTCTATGTGTTATTAAGACCTATATCTTCCATTTTAATTCACCATTGATTAATTGTAAGTTGTATAATAGTGTTAGGAATAGTTTCAAACATAGCTTCAATAATCACTAAATAAAATGCTCTGTCTTTTTACACTTCTTTACAAAACTTCTCTGGTTTCTAGATGCATCAATTTCTCTTTATCTTTGAGCTCAAGTTGTGACTTTCTATTGTCAAGATTCTCCTTCAGGGTAGTTACATCTTGACATGCAGTATTTTCTTCTTTTCCTTTTTACACATGAAATAATTACTCTCTTCTTTTTAGACATCCTTAATATGTCACATCTGAGCATCTTTGAAGGCTCTTTAGGCCAAATTATTAAAGAAGGAATATGAGTTCTTTTTCTTTATTTTTTTTTTAGAAACCACAGACTGTATTCATAGGTTAAATTAACTTAAGGCATTTTAAAAATTATGTATTACTTGAAATATTAAATTTTAACTGAATTGAGCTTTTCTTACTCATTCTTACTTTAAAATTAGTAACACAGTAATTCAGAGCACGGATTGCTTTTCCAGAGGACTGGAGTTCGATTCCCAGCACCGACATAGCACCTAATAACTGTCCCTAACTCCAGTTTCAAGGGATCCAATGCCCACTTTTCCTGACCTCTGCAGGCACAGCACACATGGATGTATTTTCATGTATGTAAAATATTCATACACATAAAATTAAGTAAATAAAAATAACAGCATAGTATAATCTTCAAAAATAAAAATAGCACATTACAATGTATAGTTTTCACTTCTGGTTTCTCTCCCTACTCCCTGCGCCTGTACAGAAAATACGGAACAGTGGATGAGAATGTGACCTGATTTCTCTAGAAATGAATGTCATGAATTTCTATTTATGTGGCCCAAACATTTAAGCTCCTCTCTTTTGGTTGTAAATTCAGTCATTGCTGTCCTCCTCCTTTTAAGAACTATTTTATTTGTTACTTTTTAATTTATGTGTATGAGTGTATTGCTTGCTTATGTGTAAGTGCACCCATGTTATGCAATGCCTGTCAACGTCAGAAGAGGGTGTCAGATCTCCTGGAACGGTACTTACAGACAGTTGTTAGTTGCCATGTTGGTGCTGGGAATTGAACCTAGGTCCTCTGAAAGAGAAGGCAGAGCTCTTAACAGCTGAGCCATCTCTCCAGCCCCTCTTCTGTACTTTTTAAAAAACTGAACAAATTAAATCTAGGGGGAGTAAATTAAATTTTGATAGCACTGAATATCACCTTTAGCTTGATTGTTTTCTAACCATGATGGCAGGACAGAAAGTTCTTTCAGCTCACAGAGTAGACCTGCTCTGACATCTAATAATGAGGCCCACATAGTTTGTATTCTTCTCTCAACTCCTTGGACACCTTCAAATCCCCTACTTCATAGTTAGCAGGCTTTTTCAGAGTAGTGCTTAGTGAACTCAAGAAGGCTCACTGGGGCATTTCTGTCTCAGCCAGGCCCCATCGTCTCTTCTCTGCTACTGAAAATGCCAGGTTATATATGTTGCTCTGGCAGGGTACAAGGCACCATCAACACTCCCCCAAACCATTTTCCTCCCTTTGGATTTCAGTTGTTCTGATCAAAGCTCATTATTGAATTATTTAGCTCTCTATGAATGATTTGTACTGTTTTCCCTCATGAATTTGATTCTTGGTAGGAAAAACTGAATATTTGGAACTTGGTGTCTTATTATATGCATTGACTCAACTATGTCCCTTACACCGTGAGATACAATTCCATATTGTTTAATGTGGACTTCCTTTGTTTTCTTGCGAATACATGTTTTATATGTGGACAGTTGGTGCTTCATAAGTAATGTTGAAATATTTGTCCTACTCTGAATGTTTCTATTCAACCATGTGTGTGAAATTTTCATTCATACTTTTCCATGTGTGTGTAATCTCCTTCCTCATTTTCCAGTTGGTGAGTGTTCTGATAATGGAGTGTACCTGCGTCTTTTCACCTGTTATGTTTATCTTATTTTCACCTGTTATTTCCCACATAAAAAGAGACCTAGAAAGCATCCAAATTCTTACCCAAGTAACACTGAATTATTTCAACTATGAGTATGAAATATATATTCACTTATTTAAAACTTCTAAGCCTATTTTTATTATTCTCTTCTCTATAAACCTCTTTTATTCTTACCAAAACTAATTCATAAAAATATATTTATATTGCTGTTTTCTCTCATTTCTCCTGTTTTTTTTTAATTAGCGATTTCTCATATACCAAATTGCTATTTTTTCTACTTTTAAGCTTCCATGACATTTTTCCTTTTAATTAGCATATGTTAATCATACATAATGAATTTCATTAGAACACTTTCACATATACGTTTGCATTTTTATCATATTTTCCCCTCATTGCCTTATCCTGCTCTTCTCCCTCTCCTGCTGATCCCTTTATTTTCCAGCTAGTACCCTTTTGCTTTTAAACTTTTGTATTTTTATATCTTCTTATTTATTTGTATATGTGATACTTTGTGTTTTATTAGGAGTTCTTTCAGGATCCTGGGTAAAGCATTATTTACAAGAACATGGATTCCTGAAGAAAATGTCCCTCCCTCCTCCAGTGAATATTCACTGCTTTTAAATACTCTAGGAAGGTTGAGGCCATGTGTGCCTCCAAGGAAACACCACCCTGCACTCCTCTCCTTCCTCTTCCTCTCTTCCACTGTAGATTCGTTCCACTCCATCTTCCATAATCTCTGAGCATAGGAGGGGATAAAATAGTTATCTCATTTATGGCTGTACATTCAACAATCCGTTAAGCTCAGCACTCTGACCACTTATGAATCTCTGCATTTACTGCTGCTCTCTGTGTAAAAGCTGATGGTAACAGTCATCTATGGGCATAAACAAAATTCTTTAGAAACATATCATGTCCATTTAGCAAAAAACAGCAGCAGCTTCTCCGCTGTGTCATAAAGCTTTTCAAGCCACAGGTTTTTGGCCAGGCTTTTATAGTACCAGAAGCGTGTTTCCTTCTTTTGAATGGGCCTCAGATCCAATCAGAAAGCAATTGGTAATCCCTATTACTAACTTGCAGCTATTTCAGCAATGGACATTTCTTTCCTGGCCATTCAATATTATAACACACAGTCTCCAGAACTCCGTAACACAATTAATGATGATTCTCCTCCAGGCAGCCTTCATAGTAGCTTCAGGCATTATGAGACCTAACCAGCCAGGAGGAAGTTTCTATCTTGGTTCCAGCTAGATTTCTCTAGGCCCCTCAATGTATGGTGTCTTCAGCAATAGAGTCTTACCATCTAGTTCTTGTGGGCAATCAACAGACATAGCAAATTCCTATATTGTTAGGGGGCCTGAAAGGCCTGTCTAGCCAACAATTCTTTAGAAATATATCATGACCATTTAGCCACTCCAGGCATTAAGACTTTCATTTAATAACCTGTGGCTTTGGGAATTCTATTCTTAGGTGGTAATTTGTTATTCATTCATCTTCTTTGATAGTTGTCTTTTCAAATATTTGTTACTAGCTTATTATTGTTAAATTTTGAAAGATCTTTATATATTTTGAATGAAGGATAGTTAACAGATATGTTAATTGGCAAATATTTTCCCATCTGTATCTTGCTTTATTATATATCTTAATATTGCCTTTCAAGAGAAAAAAAAATTAATTTTCATGAAGTCCATTTTCTTAGTAGTTGTTGGTTAGAATTTGTTTTTATCTTTAAGACCATGTATCATGAAGGAACTGTGAATTAATGGGGCTTTATATTTTGGCTGCTAGAATCAAAGTAGTATTCCAAAAGCACTGTGAGGTTTAGGCACCATCTCTTGTTCTCCTGTAGAGTGATCCCCCCTCAGTAGTTTCCACACCTGCATGAGCAGACTAGCATGCAGCTAAGTATTCATGGAAGACCTTTGGAGTTTTGCCTTCTTGCATGCCTCTTCTCTCCAGTAATTGTCCCTGCCAATTCCAACTACCATGGTCTTCCTGCAGGGTCAGCTGCTTCCCAGCCTTTCCAAGAATGGAGTTTCTGTGTACACTTGTTCCTGACCCACAGGTTGGGCAGTTTCTCATGGCAGTAACCTGTGTTGATTGTAAAACTCATCTCGTTCATATCCCATCTTTCAGAAATCACTCTTCTTTGTTACCCATGATACAACATTCTGAGAATGTTTATAATGTGTATTTTCCTCAAAATATATAATTGCTTCAAGTGGGAGACTAAATCTTTTTATAATCATGACACCTAGGTCAGAAGGTATATATTTGTGTTTTTCTAAGTTAAAGCAAGTCTTCTCTGAGTCAACTTTATTGGCAATTTGGGCTAGAGAATTGTTTGAGAGCAGGGGTAACAAAAGTGGCCATTATGCAAATTATAAGATGTGTAGCAATTTTGACAGTCTCTCCCCACTCGATCAGAGGTCAACAGCGTAAACTGTCTCTAGACCTATTGCCATGTATTCCAGGTAGCAGCGTTAATGTTGGGAACACTCTCTCCTTCTTGGGAACCACTGAGTTACAGTGACTTGGCAACATTTTGTGCAAATGTCATTCTCACTAACTTTAATTCTGGTAATTTTTTTCACAAAGCTCTGAATATAGAAAATATGCTGAGCTCGTGGATGGAGTCCACCTTACATTGCATATGGTGACATAGAAAATGTTTCGGAACCACTGTCCTGGAAAAGTAAAACCATGATTAGCTGATGCAGATTCAGTGATTAAAAGACCTAGTAAGGGACTGGTGAGATGGCTCAGCATTTAAAAGCACTGTCTGCTCTTGCAGGGGACCTGTGTTTGGTTCCCAGAACCCACATGACGGCTAACAGCCATCAGAAACTCCAGTTCCAGGAGATCTGACAGCCTTTTCTATACTCCAGGAGCATTGCATGACACGAGTGCACTTAAATACATGCAGACAACACATTCATACACATAAAATAAAAATAAGAAATAAGAAATAAAATTTAAAAATGATTCTTTCTCTCTCTTCCTGATCATCTCTTTGACCAACTTTTACAGTCATCAGTAGAAATTAAGAAAATAGCAAAGTTGAAGTGACAAGTTATTATAATTACATGTGATCTATTCTCTTATTTCTTTTCTCCTTTCTTTGCTGACATATAGCTGGTAAAGGTAAGTTCCTTTAATTTCATTCTTTCTTTTCTTTCTCTCTGCTTAAATGTGTTACAGCTTTTGTATTGATAAGAATCAATAAGATTATCACCATCTTGTTTACATAATCATTCTCCAACTTTCTGGCCAAATCCAAAATATATAGATTAGATGTAACATTTAATTTCATAAGTCTGTTTACTACATCAGGAGAGTAGAAACAATCTAATGTATATCATTCATGCAGGCATAAAGATAATGGTTATAGGGATGTTGTAATAATATGTTAAAATAGCCAAAATATATTAAATTAAAATGTTAGATTTTAATATGTGTTATTGTTTCCATTGTTGTAAAAAATGTATAAAATGAAAGAGTGGGTATATTCCTATTTGATGAGTTGAATGAGGGACGAGTTGTTTTCCTTCTCGTATGCCCTCAATTTTATTTAAACAGTGAACCTGATGACTTTAAAAAGAATGTTTTTAGAACTAAGGATAGGGGCTAGAGAAATGGCTCAGCAGTTAAGAGCACTGACTGTTCTTATAGAGGACCGAGGTGTGGTTCCCAGCACCCACATGACCTCTAACAACTGTCCTTAACTTCAGTTCCAGGGGATCCAGTGCTCTCTCCTTGCCTCCACAAGCACTATGAGTGCACTTAAATACATGTAAGCAAGCACATGCACATAAAATAAAAACATGTTTCCAATTAATCAAAAAAAATAATCTAGGCATAATGAATGTTTGAGGATAGTCAAAATAATAGGCTTATCAAACACAACTTTATGGGGCTGTTATGACTGCTCTTGCAGAGGACCTGAGTTCAATTCCCAGCACCTACATGGCAGATATCAACCATCTGTAACTCCAGTTCCAAGGGATCCAGCACCCTCTTCTGACCTCTGCAGGCACTGTATGACATGAGTGCACTTACCTACACGCAGGCAATACACTCCTAAAAATAAAATAAAAATAATGGAATATGTTTTATTAAAACCGCAACTTATTAGACTATCTTATCTTTATTGCATATAAATAATAACATATTTCTAGATTTCTTGAATAGATAAATCTATTTTTCTTCCCTTTTTCCTTGGGTCTGAGGATGTGTAAAACTTCTTAGAAAATACAGTTATCATAATGGATGGGTATTCCTAAAATTTTTTTCCCATTTCAAATACAGTAACATAGATGGATCTCTGTGAATTCAAGGCCAGCCTGGTCTCCATAGGGAGTTCCAGACAAGCCAGTGCTACATTGTGAGACCCTATCTCAAAATAAAAAACAGAAACAGGAAAAAGAAAAAAAATGGATATATGCAGAAACAAATGTAGTGACCTCCTTTGCCAGACCAACAGGTTTTTTAAAACTATGCTTTGCCATCTTCATCCAAAAGCACCTTGCCTTTTATTTTTTCTTATACATGTAACATCATACATTTTTTATCTTAGTGCTATATAACAAAGTAGTTAACTTCCAATGACAAATTAATATTGAAAGTGAACCAAGGAGACAGAACAGTGGCTAAATTGTTAATAGCATACATTGTTCTTACAGAAGACCTAAGTTTGGTTCTAGATACCAAGATACAGTAGCTCACAACCACCTGTAACTCCGGCTCCAGAGGATTTGTGTTCTCTTCTGGATTCTCTGGGCACCTGAACTCCCACATGCACAAACCCATATTAAAGATAATATCATACATATAATCAAAGATAAATCTTCAAAAAAATTAACCATAAAAGCTGCCATCTATTTTTGGCTAAATATTTTTAAATCGTTAAATAGGAGTATAAACTTACATTTAATTTTTTGAACTTACTTTCTTCGTTACTAACATGTTGCTATATTAACACCCTACTTTCCTTGTTAATGTTAAATTTCACACTTCATATAGATAACATTAGTTTTATTTTACATTGAGCACACTGTTTCTGCAAAATGTACAGTACTGGTTTACTTTGATTATCTGTAATTATTAATTTCTATGTGTTGATTAAAGCTTTCAGTATGTGAAAATATTTCTTTTGACATTTACTATAAAATGCAAAATATATAAATCTATGTCAATTTTAACTTATTTAACAAAAAGTAGATAATATAAGTCAACAACTGAGATATGAGTTAAGTCCTAAATAATGTATGTATTAATTATACTCTTTGGTCTTTAGCAGAAACTTGCATGTATAAAATAAGAACATACTAACCAGACTGATCAACATAGAAATTTAAAACTTTAAACTCTTCCTAGCACTGTAGAGGCAGAGGGAGGTGAATCTCTGTGAGTTCAAGGACAACCTGGTTTGCATAGAAAGTTCCAGACCAGCTGGGGCTATAGGGAGACCCTGTCTCAAAAAGATCAAGAAAAAAAAAAAACTAGAAAAAAAAAGACATTAATTGAAGGTAATCTAATACAAACCAGTTTCAAAGTGCAGGATTTGGATACCCTACTTGACTAGAAGCATATTCTCCATTTAATTTAGATGTTGCTGCTATTTTTTTAAGAGTTAAGTATAGATATTCTGTACCATGGGAAAACTTTATGAAAATATGTTCTTATAAAAATAAGAAAGTAGGTAATATTATAGATTATTTCCCATTTTGGTTTATGAAATAACTTCACAGTGAAAAATAAAGATTAAGAAATATAGAGATATAGTCAAATGGTACCAAGGAACAGATGTGTGAGATGTCCTGTACCTGAGAAGTATAGTTAGGATTCCATTTTATTAGCTGGTTCTGTAAAATAAGAAGATTTTAGCTGTTCTTATCACAAACATGAGGTGTGCTGGGTAGCATGTTAATCTGCTTCATTTTACTGACTGTTTCACTCTCGTTATATGCCCCATGACTTTATATTGTAACCCTCAAATACAGAAAATAAATTTTATTTTACAAAGAACAAACATTCAACAGCACACATCTATATCCTCACTTTCATACTAATGCTAATCATTTGACTTTGCAGCATGTTATAAACCCTCATATACATTGCTATGCTTTGTCTGAAAGAAAAGCCAGCAAATTATCCAACTTTGTTTTTAAGAACTAAAGTTTTACTGGAAAGGAGCTAAAATTAAAAAGATTTGTCACATGGGTAGATCAAAATAGTTATCTTTGGGGTTTCTTTTTAATTCTTCTTAAATTCATTGAAACCAGTGTTGAACTGCTTCTTCATTTATAAATGTTTTGATTTATGCTTCTCTGACATAGTTGTGTAGAGTCTTTGCAACGTGCTTTTCATAAAACTGAATACCTGGAGGGATTGCAGTTGTTATGTGTTTGGGTTTTTATTTTTTATTACTTTTATTATCTGTGGCAGAGGGTGTGTATCATAGCACTCATGTGACAATGAGATGACAACTTGTGGGAGCCCATTCTCTCCTTCCACCATTTGAGTCCTGGGTATGGAATTCAGGTCATCAGGCACATTTGCCTACTGAGCCATCTCACAGCCCTTGTTTTCTTTTGACAAAAATTTTAGTGGATTTGTTCACTTATGTTTTCCAAGTCAAAGTGGGATGTACATTGATGTCTTTAATTGCTATTTGTGAATATAATACTATCACTAATCTGATTATTGAAAAAAATAATTTCTCCATTCATATGTCTATTCACATCAGTAAAAAATTTAGAGTTTTATTCCATGAAAAAAAATTTTACCAGCACAAAAAATTAAATATATAAAATGAACTACAGACTCATTTTCAGAAACTTGTATATTTTAAGACTATTTGTCTGTTGTTAAAATGATTCTATAAACCTTTATCATAAATAAGAGTTATAAGGTTTCTTCTTTAAAATTTATTACATATCTGGTTCTCCTCAGATAAGTCATTAATGGTCGTTATTTTTAACTGCTTCTTATGACCTTCTCTGCTGAAAGAAATAATGAATAAATTTCGGCAGTTATTTTATAAAAATAATGATTTTATAAAGGTGACATTAAAAGAATTTTTTTACATAGCGAAATGAAGATGTTAAACAAGATGAATTCCTTCAAGTATAAAATAATCATGCTCTCTCATAACATGATGAAGATTCTAAGATATATTCTTTCTATAAAATGATCTTGGAGATTCATTGTATAGTGAAGATTCATTCGAATGTAAAATAACCTTGGAATCTCATAATGTGCTTGCCTTGCTTTCTTAATATTCTGCCTCCTCATTTGATTCTATTTCATAGTATTATACATTTAACTTTTAAACACTCTCAGATGAAATGTAAGAGAATTTGAACTGTCTTATTTTTCAGTTCAAAAACCTTTTAATAGTACTTATCACATGATCTATTTCATCATTCAGGTAAACAATTATTAAATGTAAAGAGCACAGATAGTGCTTTGTCGTAGGATTGCAATCCTAGACCTTTCCTCATGAATGTGTTGTCCTTCATCACTTTATTGCTGCCTTCAGTTTTTTTATATGTGTCATTGATGTAAGATATACATTAGTTTTGTGTCACTTTTAATGTGATTCTCAAGGCCCTTCAGCTTGAATTATGTAGTTCTTCCATCCACAAATATGGCTGAAAGTTGAACTTGACATGGATCAATATGATCTGGGCTAAATATCTAAATGTGACTGATTATGTTAGCATCATGTCCACAGATCAATATTGAGTTTTATTATGAGCCTGACTCTATAATTGGGTTTAATCAATAAACTTTTGTCTCTTTTCCTTTACAGTTTTAGGATTGTACTGCATAGGTTTTAGAAACTACACTTAGCTTACATTTAGGTTGCTTCTTTTCTTGTGATGACCAGAAAAGAGATCTACATATGAATTTTAAGGAACAATGAAGCATCATGTTTACCATTGTGGACAAGTCCAGTTCTATCTTGGTAACTGACTGCTTCTATCAGAACTAATGTAGTAACACCCCAGCACTTCTTTTGCAAAGTGTGGGGCTTTTTCTGTCTATATTTAGTCAATCACATTGAAGACTTTCACAAAACATACCATTAATGAAAGCAATCATAAAAGCTTGCCTTTTGATAAACCCGGAGGGTCCACAGGCATTGAAAGATGCAATCTGTAAAGAACAATAAATTTGAACCTTTGATTGAAGTGCCATTTGGGACATTGTGCTTTGTCTGCATATTTGCACAGACATGATGCTCCCTTTTTCATGTCTCTTAAACTTGAAGCTTGAGAGCGTTCGTTGCCATTTCTGCATTAATGTTGATCCCACTAAAAGCTCCACACACAAAGCAGACTGGAAGTGATCCAGCTGAAGCTGGTGTGCCATTTGGAAGCAGACTTTTGGCCATCCTTTCTGGTTTTCTCTATGAATAGACCTGAGTTCTTTGCCAGTCGCTTCCTTAGTAATTATATACTTAAAATACATCAACCTTTTTTCAAAATTAGTAAGATTATTCTTCCAATAAATATTAGAAACAACTTTGAATAAAAATTGGATTTTGGGCCAACAAGATGGTTCAGAGAATAAAGGCAATTGGAGCCAGGCCTGACAACCTAAGTTCTACCTCCAGAACCTACCTAGTACAAGAAGAGAACTGAATTCTGCAAGCCATGTTCTAACCTTCACATGCATAGTGTGGTACACACACACACACACACACACACACATGCACGCACTCACACACACTACATATACATTCACTCACACATGCCAAAAATGTGATTAAAAGGTTTTAATTGAATTTATTCATTCTAAGGGTTTTGTGGACTGTTTTCTACTGTTATTTTTAGGCTTTAAACTTTGCTTTGCTAGATTCTTTGTATCATATCCAACCTAATAATGGGTGGATTTCTATTACCTGAGGTCCAAGTTCAATGTTCTTCATAAACTATATTGTTTGTTATTAAATCAGAAAGATTAATGTGTTGCGCATGCTCTTCTGGATTCCCAGATGCAGAACGTTTTCAGAAGCATGGTATGGATGAGTTTATCTCTGCTAGTCCTTGCAAGCTTGACCATGCCTTCCTCTTCAGAATTCTCCAGAGAAAGACTCTGGATCACAGACTGAATGATTCCTATTCTTGTTTGGTAAGTACAAATCTGTCTGCCTGGTCACCTACAGGTTAGAAGAAAAGATTTTAGAAAGTGAGAAATACTCATTGTAAAGCATCATTTTATTCCTGACTCATTTAATAACTGTAGTTGGGAATGCAGGATAAAGAATTCCAATCGATTGCTTCCCAATTTGAAAATTATACACTTGAAGGCCACTGCTGAGCCACTCAATAGACAGAAGAATAGACTCAAATAGATGCTGAACTGCTTTATCAGACCCTCCCGAGAAAACTGAGTGAAACAGAATGCTTTAAGTAAAGATATAAAAACCTCTGCCATAGGATTTATTAATGCCCGTGCAGATATTTTAAGTTTTGTATTCTACTCACCAGATGTTACAATTTTACACCTGTCTCTCTGATTCCTAGAAGGGCAACATAAATGACAGTGGGAAAAAACAGAGAGATGAACAATATGATGGGGTATACAAAACAGGGCAGCTGTATTTCCTATAGCCCTTTAAAAATCATTTGAATTGTGAGAAAGGCAGAAGTGTAGAGGGGTCGGGGGTAGAGAGGCAGAAGGGCAGAGAAAGAGAGGGAATTTAAGTAGCTAACTTCTGTCCAGTATGTGTTGAAAGTATAGCCAAATATTGATGTTATGATTTATATTCTGCTTGACACGACAGATCCTGGAGATTAATGTTATAGCCTAAGAATCATACGTGTCCCTCCATTATTGGAAATGGCAATTCTGTTTACAGTAAAGTTTCAGATACATGTTCCCACGTCTTTGGAGATATTCAGTAGAGAAGAAGAAATGAATTAACTGCCATGCTTGCACTGATGGGTCATTGATTCATTTAGGAGTCTGAGGAGAAAGCCACCAAGTGTCTTGTGGACACTGAGTGGGTAGTGCAATGTGATTAGAAATAGCATTTGGAAGCAGGAGGCCCCTGATACTCACAAGACTCACCAACTGATTTCCTCTGAGATGTTGGACAGTTTACTTCACATTTCTCAAGTTTAGCTTCTCTCTTACAAGAAGTCATGATAAGTAGCGTGCATAAGGTTTTAATTGTTAGAGATCCAATGTCTGTACTATGCCTGGCACTGAGTGACTTCCCCACCTCCACAGTAGCCCTGAGTGACTCCCCTCCCCTTCCTTTGCTAATGCTTCCTTCTTCTGCCTGTCTCACTCCTCCTTCTTTCATAGTTATCCTATTTCCTTTTAAAAACTCTCCTTTCCTTCTCTATTATTTTGACTAATCCATGTAATTTAATCTGTCAGAATATTTTACAAAGCAAGTCTACCTAGTCCAGTCCTCCAACGTTAGCCAGGCAGTCTGCAAGCTTCTTGTCAATATGTTCCCTCACGGCCCAGCATCTCACTTTCTAGGGATGAGAAACCACTGCTGGAAAATACTAACCCTGTTATATGGCCATAGAAAGACAAAATGAGAAAAAAATCCCAGATATTTAAGCACTCATTTTACATGTGTACCATTGGTAGACTTACTGAAATTTTCCTTTAGTTTGTTTTATAAAATGCTTTTAGTAAATGGGTAATTTCACTGCTAGAGCCTGCTTTTCTGTCCTCTTTTTTGGCTGACATGCATTAAATAATCAGAATTTTGGGTGTATCACTCTGTGATGTAAATAATACACTCTGACAAATGTAAATAAATCTTGTGAATAAATTTGACTAGCTTTGAATGGCAGTGGAGAGGAGCAAATTGTGTATTGGCACAGTGATATTAGGTTGCTGATACCTCAGATCAGTTACAAAACTGATGCCATTCCATCTGAAAATGGAATAAAAACATCACTAATAAGATAAATGCTGAGAGACACCCCGATGCAGCTTCTTAGAATGTGTAAGCGTGCCTACAAAACAGTCAATCTTAGGATAGAAAATGTGTGTGTTTTTTTCTTTTCTCTTGCAGGGTTGGTTTAGCCCTGGCCAAGTCTTTGTGTTAGATGAGTACTGTGCCCGTTACGGTGTGAGAGGCTGCCATAGGCATCTCTGCTACCTTACAGAACTGATGGAACATTCAGAAAACGGTGCTGTCATTGACCCCACCCTGCTCCATTACAGCTTTGCATTCTGTGCCTCTCATGTGCACGGCAACAGGTATTTTGACTTGCAAATACGTAGTAAAATGTATTGGGTTGTCTGGAAGACAGAGAAAATGTGCTTTACCATTATCCCCTAGTAGCGGATTGTAAATAACAGGTACTTCTTATAAGACAAAAACACATACACACAAAAGAAAAATGTACAGCAACATGCTGTTGGTTTAGGTGAGCTGCACTTTATCCTTCTTTTTACTGGTAAAAACCACTTCAAAGAGAGAAAGACAGAGAAAATATCCAGGAGTACAAGTTGCCTTTTCATTCCTCTTACTGGGTTCTGCACAGTTTAAGTGTACAGATGATCCTTATTGTAATGCATATGTGTGCCTGGGAAGGATTTGCTGAGAGCCAATGCAGAGCTGGGTATAGAACTAAGAATCCTGGCTCCTCGTGTTGGCTGTAAAGATGATAAGATGCAGGACCTATGCTATGATTCCTCCCAGCCCTTCCCTAACTTACACTTCTCCAACAAGTATCCAGCTTTAGAATTCTGAGCCACTGAACTCACCTGCTGTTTTTCTGGGACACACACACACACACACACACACACACACTCATAAGATGTCCTCTGATAACTCTGTAACTTCATTTAAAAGTCTGTCCACATCACTCTTTCCCCCTAATATTGTCTGCAAATTACCTCTGCCTAAAAAGGAGATTCCATGCACCCGGTCCCCTTTAACTTTCTTTTAATCATTTCTCCATCCCTGTTTCTGTAATTTCTTTCCTTTCTTCTCACAAACCTAAGTTTAGGTAGCCTCACAGCATGAGATTCAGTGAAGAGATTCAGAATTGAGATCGTCTTTGTTCAAATGAACACTCATTAACTAACATGGGTAGAATTTCATCATCTCTTTGTTTCTCAGAGTACCCATCTGTGAGAAGAGCATAACAACAGAATCATAAGATTGTCGTAAACTGTATTTGAGATTAAGTGTAGTACATATATAACACTTAAATATATAACACTTAAAAACTATGCCTGCCATATACATGTTCAAAAACATATAAGCTCCTGTTGAAATATTGTTCTCTTTTCCATTAGGTCCACTATTGCTCGCTTCCCAGCCAAACCTCTCTCACCGTTTTCTTGTTCGGTTGCCTTTTCTCTAACTTCACTTTCCTTTGTTCTCCATTCATTCATGCTTCCAGGCATTCGCTTACGCACTCATTCATTCATGCATTCGTGTATTTATTTCAGTCATCCCTCTGCTAGTTTCTCGATCCTCCAGACTCCACAGCGCCGTTCGTACCTCAGTTCTCAAACCTGGTCTCTTCTTTGGGATGATTTTTCTGTGTCCCCATTTTACCCCCTTCTGCAACGTCTACCATGACCTCTCCATGTGTGGAAGACTCCCACCCAGTTAGTCTCCAGAGCCACAGATCTATACTGATAATTGGAATCTGCAGTGTTCTGCTGATACCTTCAACCTTCCATACATAAAATTAAATCTAGCATTTTATCGTACCAGCTTTCTATACACTCTTACATCTCCTTTCAATCACTGTTAACTCTCCAGACACAAAATGAATGTGTAGTAACTAGCAGATGAATAAATGAATGACTTCATTGCTTGTATTAGGACCATTCCCGTTAATGACTTGTTGGTTTCTAACTTAGCTTTTAAAATTTTCTCTCTTAGACCCAATTGGTTGGCAGTATCAATATTAACTCCATAGTACCCTCAAATTTCTGTATTTTTAATTTCCAGCTATCTGCCATAATTATGGCCTTTTTTCTTCTTGGCTCTGTATTTTTCCTATCTCTGCTGTTTTTCTCCCAATAGTGATCCACCATCACCTTCAAAATTTAAATTGCCTTTTCAAAGCTTCATCAATTCTGAGCCCTGCCAGTGGTAGTTCCCCATCATTGTCCCATTCTTGTAAATAAGTTTTACTTATGGATAGTCTTATCCCTTATAATCTGTTTATCTCCAAGGAATGCCTCTCTTTTTCCTGGTCTTTCACTGTCAACTATTTCAAACCTCTTGTAGCTCATTCAGACACTAAAAGTCTTCAATCTGTAGCTGTCTTATGTCATTTCTCATGTGTATATCTGTGGTAAACACAAAGATATGCCTCTGTACTACTAGATCATATTTTGAAATTAAAAATTAGTTATCATGGAGCTGGAGAGATGGCTCAGTAGTGAAGAGCACTGGATGCTCTTTCAGAGGACCCAGGTTCCATTCTTGCACCAACATGATGGCTAACAATCATCTATAACTGCAGTTCCAGGTGATCCAACACCCTCTTCTGACCTCTGTGGACATTGCACAACACATGCGCTTACACACATGCAGGCAATATACACATACACATAAAGTAAGAAAATATTTTTAAATTAGCTATCATTTACCTGTTATCCCCATTTAGTAAAACAGTGTTTGTATATTATGGGTATAATGAAGATTTGCTGAAATCCCTACTGCTGCCATTCTTCAGGCCACAATAAGACAGTCTTGGAATCTCTTCATGCTTTCTCTTTTTTATGAATCCCATCCTTGCTTGGATAATAAGAAAATGTTACCAATTGTAGCTTTTTCCATTTCCCCAAATTAAACCCTCTGTTGAGCGTATGTGAGGTGTCACCTCCAGTTCAGATTGCCCAGATGAGATGAGCTCTTTTGCTAAAGCCATCTCTTAATTCATGGCATAGATTGAGGAACATTCTAGTGTTGGGCAGAACCCATACCTGAAAGGGTAGCAGGGACTGCTGCATTGAAACAAACCCCAAGACTATTGTATAATCAGATTACTTCAGTTATTGACACAAAAAGGTAGAATTAAATTGCATAGACTAAATGAGAAATTCAACTAATGAACACCCAAAATTTATGTGTTTGAGACACATTTTAATGTAAAGTTCATGAAGCACCTAGAAGCTGCTGTCTCTGCCTGATTTGAATCTGAGGTTGCTATAGTTACCTTTATTCTGCAAAATCTGTTGTTTTCTTCATAATGATAATGTAATTTATGCAGAAAAGTTGGAGTTTATTAAGTAAAGGTTTTATTCTAGATTTAAACAATGGTATTAGGAAGGGAGACATGTAAGAGGGAACAGTACATGCCTAGAGAGGGTGTGAGCCTCTCAAGATACAGCCACATGACGTAATTGAAATTATGTTTATATGTTGCCAAATATTTTATCTGTAATAGTCACATTAAATATACTTTATCAAAAGCTAAAATACACACATCGAGTGAGTCTCTGATTCAACAGTATATGGAGAAAGTAGAGTTTGAAGGGAGTTCAAACCTCAGCTTAGAGTAGATGTTACCAAAAATAAGCTGAGAGTTGTGGCATTTCCTATGAGATTTGCAGTGCTCCATCCAGAAATATGTTCCCCTGATGAATGAATTAAAAGGGATGAAAGTTGTCTACTAGAATTTTGGGTTAGGAGGTTTCAGACTGACCCAGGTTGGGAATATTACCTAACTTTGCCAAAATTCGAAGTTCTTGGATATGAACAGCAGGGGGAACAGAAGTGTGAATGTGTTGTGTTGCTATTAGGACTCTCAGTATGAATCGCTATTGTTCTAATGTACTTTCCTTGGCCATGCAGCCTAGCAGATGTAAGTTGTGAAGAGAGGAAAAATGTGAAAAGTGCACAATAGAGTAGGACTGCTTCATGCGAAGTAGAAGTTTTGTCATGTGTATGTAATTATAGCCCTGATTTTTTTGCTAGCAGTGGAACATTCCAGCCTTAACAACTTCCCCTTTTGAGACATGCTTTATTGCTGCATGCCTGCCACACCTGATGTTTCTCTGTATAAACTTTTGTTACCAACTCTGCCAATGTCAAGTCCGGCCTTTCTGTAGTATCTGCCATCATCCTGCTTCGTGATCATTTTTACATCTGTCAAGACACTCAAAGAATTGTCTGGCTCGTTACCTGAACACTACCTCTGTTAAAAATTCAAAAGGAAGAAGGCTTGCCTTTTGTTATTACGGAAGTGAAGGACAGCTGTCTGGATGGAGACTTTTCAGGAAGCACATTCTACCACCCAGTGCTGAGCTTGCTGGGTGTGTGATTTCTATACGCTGCATCTTCTATGAATAGCTCTCTGAATGTTTCAGAAATAAAAGAATAGACTTAAACAGAACAGACCTGGTGATACCAAGACTGAGGAAGACAGAACAAATGAAGAAAGAAAAAGTGAGTCAAGGACAGAAGCAGACCCACTCCTGCAGGATGATAGCCATACACACACACACACACACACACACACACACACACGAATAACACAGCCTCTCACAGCAACGGAGCCACTAAGGACTGACAGGAAAGAGAAAAGAGACACCAGAGACAATGCATTATAGGGCAAAGTTCGAGGCTGATATGTGTGTTTATACGTCTTGATTTTGTAAGTCAAGCTGAGGAGGAGAAACGAAAGCAGCAACATAAAATGTCTTTTATCCTGGTTTAATATAAGATCTGCAATACATCCACCCCTTCTTCTTCCTTAGTAGGGTCACTGAGAAACAGCTACATGCCCGACACAGGTCAGCTCCTCCGGTATGCTGGCTTCCAAGTAGTGTACCACATGGCTAGAGTATGTAAAAACTATCCCATTTTCCTTGTAGTATCATCCATCAAATCATCGTGTTATAGTCCTTCCAGATTCATAGACACTGACATTTCCCCATGACTGGTACTTTAGAGGTCATGCCTCAATTTCTTTCCTCTGCTTTTAGAGATATGGATGCATTTTTTTGTAAAATCATAGATAATGTGTTTAATAAGATTATGAAAATTTCACTACTACATCTTAATTCTAGGATAAATTACTGAAGGAAATGCTGTACAAACCCGGCATAGTGGTGTATGCTTGTAATGTCAGCAGGTCGAATGAAGAGAGGGGAAGATCTGGGATTCAAGATGATCCTAGGTTACATGACACCCTATCTCAAAAGAAAAAGGGGGTTGAATAGTTGGCTCAGTTAAGAGTACTGGCTGCTCTTGCAGCAGCCCTGGATTTGGTTCCCAGCACCCACATGATGGCTAGCAACTATCCATAACTCCAGTTCTAGGGAATCTGACATCCTTTCTGACTTCCACAGCTGTTGCACAACACACAGGTGCACTTACTTACATACATGTAGGCAATTCACTAATTCACATAAAATAGAAATAATTTTTAATGGAGAAGAAATTGATATAAACACCACCAAAATTTTAAGTCTAGAGGCTCACTTCCCAGAAGGTAGGAAGCCAGAAAGGTGCCAACAGGCTTGCCTATGAAATGTGGCTGATGTGACAGATTTCAACTTGTGGTCAATGCACAAAGCAGAAAGATGATGTCAATGAATGCCTTTTAAATATGTTTCAAGTAATGTTTTTAAGATTTATTTTGAGATAACATAGAACCCTAAATCTGCTTTGATCATTTTTTTCTCTACATTATTATGTGTACCTGCCAAAGCTTACATTCAGTATAATTCAGGATAAATATGCATTCTAATAACAGCAAAGAAAGAAAGTGGGAGGAGGGGCAACACTTTGTATGCCCTAAGCAGCACTGGAATAGGAATCAAAACATCTGTGTTCTTGTCCTAACTCTTCTATTTACAAGCTATTTGACTTTGAACAACTGTTCTAACCTCTGAGTCTCACCTCTTATCTGTTCATTTTGAGTAAGAACCTGCTTTGGTTCCTAAAGAGATCCTAAAAATGATGTAAATACTTTGTTTAAAATCAAGTACTGCTGAAGTATCTGATCATAATGTTTTATATATGTTATATTAAGTTAAGCTAGCCCTTGTCAGAAATGATTGAAAAAAGAAGTTTTCCAAGATTGGGGGTGTTTTGAATTGTGAACTGTTGTATAAATTTTACTGAATGAGCCACCCTAACTGTGGTGGTATATGACATTCAGAAAGTTTTAGATTTCAAAGTTTTAAATTTTAGATTTCTTCATTAGGGATACATGAGGTTTGGGAGGTCATTTTTATAAAAGGGCTGAAAAATGCTCAGGCCAATTTGGATGTTATTAATAGAGTAGTTGAATTTCAAGCAGTAGCTACTTTCTGGAAACTCTCTACTCCATGTTTCTTTGAAACTTGTAGGCCTAATAGAAGAGTGACAAAAACACATTTTAAAGTTAGAGGGGGAAAAAAAACATCATCCAAGTTAAGTACCAAGACAGGCTGCATCTGAGGGAACAATTACCAAGCATGATCAGTCTCCTCTGTTTTCTATTCATGTGAAGCAACTTCCAGATTTTTGGGAGGAATTGGATAAAAGAACTTGTTGGAGCTCAATCAAAAGGAGAGAAGCAGGGACTGTTTTGGTGTTCATTAGATATATCAGATAAACCATGAACAGAAACAAGGTCTGCATTGCTCACCAGGACCACAGTCTTCATCTTAGTTTTTCCTTGTGTGTAGCTTCTCTTTTCAACAGTGAAACATCTGACTACGCACATCCACTGCCCTTTTACTTAGGAGTCTACCCCCAGCCTAGGTAGAAACTAGCTCCTCACAATTTTCCTGCTAGAGTCCAGTACGGTGTAACCTTCTTTAGTCCATTAACCCTCTCACTCTAGCTCTCCAATGCTCAATTTGGTAACAACAGCAATGTATCTCCCTGTCCTCCATGGTGAGGTGACATCCTACATTTGCAATAGTATACATCCCATCCTCAAATCCCAAAGCTTCCTTGTTAAGTCTGGTAGTTTGTCTTTTTCAAGTTTGTATAAAATAAAATTCAATCTCTGTGGTCGATAGTCATTACGGTTGTGTTGGTTTTGACAAACAGAGCCATCTTTCTACCACCCTAAAAATTCCCTTCCATGCCCCTTTTATAGTCCATGTCATGAATTTTTTTCCTTCTTAATTTCTCTTTTTGGTGTCTTGAGGTTTTCTTCCTATCATATTAGTTTATCACTGATCATATATATTTTAAATAAAATCATTAAGACTATTTGCCCCTTCTGTATACTGCTTTTACTACATATCATACATTATTTGTGGGAATTATCAAGATTCCAAGAAATCTTAATCTTACATTATGGTTTTTCTTCTTGAGAGTTGATTTCAAACCACACTTCATTATGTGATCTGTGTGATACTAGTTCTTTGTAAATTCTGTAGATTTGCTTTGTGTCCACAGACATGTCAAATATCATAATCTTAAGATTGTTTCAAATGCTGTCAATGTTTCTTGATGCTTTTTTGCCTTGGTATCATTACTGCAAGCAGAACTTATGTGGTTCATGTCTTCTAACCCTTATTAATTATTTTGTCTGTTTGATCTGAGGGGTTGTGACCGTGATGAGTGGAGACCTGCCATCACTACTGTGATTTCTGCTATTTCTGTCTGGTTTGTTTTCCATATTTTGAGGCTTTTTTATTAGATACATTCAAACTGGAAATTGTTCAGTGTTCCTGTGAACATTAGTTGTTACTTAGCGACCTTTGTCATAACTAGTGATTTTTTTTTTCTGCCTTAATGTTATTTAGACTGTCACTGTCTTTGGAATTTGATCTTTCTTCATACTGATGATATTTCTGTATTCTTGAATTTCAGTGTTATATAAAAGCAAAATTTAGTGTAATTTCTTTCATATTTTCTAAACTTAAACATGTATATTTATTATTTCTTTAATATTTTATACTCAATACTTATATATTTAGAAACATTTTCTATGTCCTAAAGTATATTCTTTGAAATTTCTTCTAAGAGAGTTTCTATAGTAAGATTTTTAGCTGAAATTATTTCTTATTTCATCCTCCACTGTTAAAGGAAGTTTTGCTAAGTATACAGTTCTATAATGGTGATTATTTTCTCTCAGAACTGTTAAAATATTGCAGAATTTTTTCCAGCCTCCTTTATTGGAATCTAATTGCCATATTTTTCTCTGTGCCTCCTTTTAAGAGTGTGTGTATGTGATTTATAACTTCTTTATAACATATCTATGTGTAGATGTCTTTCCAGTCATTCTGAATGGGTTATGTGTGGATTTCTGATCCATCTGTCCTGATTTGGGGTAACTGAGCATTTTTTTCTGTGCATCCTAACTAACATAAATATTCATGTTTGTCTAGTTCTGGGTACTGTTATATATTTAAGTATTTTTGTCTTCTCCAGTCTATTCTCTGAAATTCTAGCTTACCCATAAAGTAAGCATCTTATCTTCTACTAATATACCTCTTATGTCATGGACATCGTGATGCTTAGTCTTGATTGGCAACTTTGAGAAATTTAGAAGCATCATGGAAACAAATCTCTGGAAATTTCTGTGTGTAATTATCTCAGGTTAGCTGCGGTGAGAAGACCTATGCCAAATGTGATTGGTTATCATTTTGTGGGCTGAGGCCCTGGACTAAATGAAAAAGAGAAAGTGTGCTGAGCACCAGCATTCATTGCTCTGGCTGTAGTTGCAGCACAACTAACCACCTCTGCTTCTGCTGCCTTACGGTCCCTGCTCTGATGGGCTGCATCCCTGGAACTGCAGACCAAAATAGCACTTCTCTATGTTTTTTTTTTTGTTAGGCATTTTTATTCAGCCACAGACAGGTAACTAATACAACATACATCTGCTACCCCCCCCCCATGTGGTCTATGTAATATTTTCAGTATGCTGTTTCATTCATGAGTTGACAATCTTGGACAAAGGAAGAAAAGGGAGAGAGAGAGAGAGAGAGAAGAGACAGAGAGAAATTATATGCTGCTTTGTGAGTCAGCTCTCTGACACTGTTGTACAGAAGCGCACACAGACAATTTATAAACGAATGAATATGATGTCACAAACATTTTTATCTGTGAAACCTCTTGCTAGAGTTTATAGTTAAATGTTTCTAATGGATCAAATATAAATTTATGGCCCATGAAGATGGGCCGACCTTCAAAGCAAGATGGTATTTCTTTTATCATTGTAGTCCTAAATATGTTATAAAGGAGCCTTGTATTTATAAAATTTAAAATGATTATAGCCACCTTTGACGCTACGAGGAAATTGATGATATCAAATGCTACAGGCCAGAATGTAAAGAAAGTACTTTCTTTAAAAGAGCAACTTTACAATATATATTAAATACCCAAATATCTTACACTGAGCATAGCATTATACTCTGGAAACTTTTCCTAAAGCAAAGATAGGCATGAGTTGAAAATATAGAACACAAGACTGGTTGTTAACATGCTATTTATATTAGAAAAATTAAAGGAAAAATATCTAAAGGAGAATTATGTAGATGTGTTATCTAATAAAATAGTCTTCTATTAGAAAACATTAGAATCTGTAAATGTGTGAAAATGTCTATAGCTCATTAAAACAATAAAATTGAATGAGAATATGTGTCTATAGATTTATAGGAAGACAACTAGAATATTTGCAAAGTGATATTACCAGTTATTTCTAGTTGGCATTTCATAGGAAACTTCTTCTTTGTTATATTTTCTGAGTTCCTCATCTTAACTTTAGTTCTGTATGAAGTCCTTCATTTTAACACTTTTTTTGAAAAATAAAATATTAAATATGAAACAATCAATAATAAATATGTCAATATATGCACAATAATACATATATCTCTATGTACCAATCTTAATTTTATTTTTATTTTAAATTTCTCTCAGCATTTTCTCTTGACTTCTAGAGTTGTTTATAGCAGTGATCTTAGTTTGAATTAACCTGTGAAAGTTTAATTATTTCTTTGTGTGTTCCAAGAGAGGCTAGCTATCAAGCATCTTTCTGTCTTTGGCACAACCCAGATCCTATAGCATCATCGAGCCCTGAATCTTCATGAAGGGAAGTTTCTGCTTTTACTGTCAATGTGTCTACTTCTCTTTACAATCTCCAAAGAAATTAATACGTGCCAGAAAATGCTAAGAAAGGATTGTGAGAGGTATATTCTTAAAAGGACAGAGATGATATTTCAAAATTGTATCTTCTCTGTTTTTTTCATAGAAATTCTCTTTCTTCCATCTCAGTGAATAGATAGAATTAATGGATGGAATTAATTTCACCTGGATATTTACAACCTCAGAAGTACCAGGATCGTGCTTGTATACACACTCATCCAAATGATAGATGATTCTGACTGAAACACTGAGGTGTTACAGGTTAGGAAACAGAAAAGAAGGGATTATTGTTTTCTCCTCATCTCCCGCCATTTCTTATTCTCGTGCTGTGACTTCCTCCTTTCCATTCTGTTCACAAATGGATATTGGTGGGAAATACACGAAGTGCAAAGTGACTTTACCTGCTGTGCTGCAGGCAGAATTGACAATTCAGAAATGCCACCCTCTAGGTGTCTCTCCCCTTCTCACTCTCTCTAGAGGAAGCTAAGATGTCATACATTCCTCAGAGGAAAGGGCAGGTGACAAGAAGCCTGTAAGAAACTCAAAGAACCCTGAACTTTGGCCTTTGCCTTCTCATTGCTTGCAAATAAGCTTTTCACCCAACAACCAGGACAAACAGGCTTACCTGATGAGTAGGGGGCTCGGAAAGAAATCTGTGTTGTCAATAAAGCCAATCTGTTCTGCACAATGTCACTGTTGATGAATTCATTCAACCCACAGCCTTCTAGAGCACTCTGTCCCAGGCAGTATGCACAAGCTTAGAGATTTGGGGCACACTTATCCCTCAAGTATTTAGAATCGGTCCAGCTGATAAAAATAAGAAATTCACCATGGAAGATATTGTATTCAATAAGTAATCAAACAAAGGCTCAACAGTTCTGGGTGGTGATTTTTAAGTAGAAATTTGGAGCAATTCATGGCTAAGTAATTTTCCGAAGTTCTGCTTAAACGAAATTCAATAGATATTGTTCGTAGTAGACTTCTCAGATTCCTTAATATGCCTTAGTTTTACTGTGAACTTCCTACAGAACATGATTATTTGTGTAGTTCAGCAGATACTTGAGCTGTTCATTCTGTAGACCTAGGACATCTTAAGGATCTTTGTCCCTTACGGTGTGTTTTGGAAAATGTGGACATCACATCATCTGTACTTTTATGCAACAATGGGTCTTAATCTTGCTAAAATTATTTTTATTTGTGTTATAGCCCCCTAGGATTTTTTAGTGTATATATATATATACGTATATATATATACACTAAATATATATATATGAATGTTTCATAACAATATATATGATTGTTATGAAAAGAACAATATATATATATATATATACATATATATGATTGTTATGAAAAGAACTATGGATGTGTGAACTGCCAACTATTAAAGCCCAGGAGTAAAACTACCCCTCCAGCCCACATCTGAATATTTAAACAAACTCCCTTGTAATATGTTCTCTTCTGCTCAGCCCAATGCTGAGTCTAATGCTACAAACTGCTTTTGTTCCATTTTTTTTCCTTAGTTCTTTCTCAAACTACAAAATAATTATCCTTTTTCTTTGTCTAATTTCTTACCTGTTCTAGAAGCAATTAGATTACAGGAAATGGGTTACTATTATTTACCCCTCTCTTTTCAGAGTTATCTCTATAAAATCAACTTTTTTATCTTTATACTTCACTTGATACTGGAAAAATTGGTAATCAAGACAAGATGTCCATTTTATATGAAGAATTTCTTTTCATTTTCAATTCCTTAATCTGCCAAGTTGACACATAGCAGAAATTTAAAATACTGTAGTCTATAGGATTATAAAAAATAATGCAAAACCTCATGAATTAATTGTAATAAATCTTCCTTTCAAAATATGTTATTGTATGCATGCATGAGTACAGATGTGTGAGCATGTATGTGTGTGTGCAAGGAGATGTGTGTGAATACTGGTGTATATATGCATGCACATATATACATTCTCTGAAAACAGAACACGACTCATAGGAACATGGGACATCAGACTGTTAAACATTAGTGGCAGAATGCTCTATTGTATGAGTTCTATCCTTTAATAATTTTTGGTATATAATGAATGTAGATACAACTATTACTGTTTGGTTGCTGATACAAGAAGGAACTCCTTTTCATAACTTGTTTGACCTCATCTGTAATTAAAGTAAATATTTTCCATTTTTAATCCCTGTTTTATAAATTGCTCATGTCTCAAATTTCTTTCATGGAGCATTCCATCTTTATTGAAATCTTATAACTTTAGTTACTACAAGCCCCAAGGGGAAAATGAGAATAGTAAATCTAGATCCATGAGAATACCCTTTATTCTCAGTAGAACCACTTTAATACTTACCAGCCACAGAATTAAAACCCAAGTCAACATTTAAGTTATAAAAGAGGTCATTTATGTTAGAATTTTAAATAGCCACATTTTATCATAGTCTTTTTATCAATGTCAAAGAGTCATCATAATTTTTCCTTTTCTATCTTAGGAGAAAAATTCTATTCTGATAGAATACTAGTTAATACTAACTAAAAGGCAACTTAACACCAAAGATTTTCTGCTTGGTCTTAAGTACATACCATGTAGACACTTGAACCAAGAAGAACTGTGCTAAGTCACATGCTTGAAGACATTCACAGTAACACATTGCCAGTACTTGACTAAATGGGGGCTTGAGGGGCAAGATCGAGAGAGCTGCAACTAGGTCTCAAGGGAAGCCAGTCATGGCTAGGCCGGCAGGAGCAGTAGAGAAATATCAAGAGATAGTTTATAACAAATCTATAATTTTAAACTCGCTACTACTCTAAGCCTATTAAAACTCATTCACAAACTACGATGAATTTAAGATTCCCTCAGGAATTCTGTGAATACATTACTTATACTATATAAAGAAGCAAGGTTTTAGGATTTCTGTTTTTAATATCTTCTCCAGCTGAGTGCCTGAGTGTATAAAGGGCATTGTGTTTTAAATTTACTGTTTTTAAAATATTTTTAAATTTTTTAAGTCTTATTTTTATTTATATACATTATTTCTTTGTATGAGTGTCTTGCCTGCATGTATGTAAGTGTACCATGTGTCTGCAATGCCCATGGAGGTCAGAAGAGAGAATCAGGCTCCCTAAACTTGAGTTGCCAAGCTTTGAGATTCACTATGTGGGTACTGGGAACTAAACCCAGGTTCTCTGTCAAAGCAGTCAGTGCCCTTAACCACTGAGCCATCTCTTCAGAAATTTACTGGTTTTTAATCTTTCTGCCTTACATAAGAAACGTAAGAAATATCTGGTATAAATAAGAATGTTTAATGCCAGGCGTGGTGGCGCACACCTTTAGACCCAGCACTCAGGAGGCAGAGACTGGTGGATCTCAGTGAGAAGGAGGTCAGCTTGATCTACATAGTGAGTTCTAGGCTGTGGTGGCTTGAATGAGAATGACCCCCATAGCTCTAAATTTTTGGACATTTTGTCCCCAGTTGGGGACACTGTTTTGGGAGGTTGTAGAAGGTGTGGCCATGCTGGAGGGCGGAAGGAAGGGAAGAAGAAAAGACAGAAGGGAAGAATGGAGGAAGAAGGAAAAAACAAAGTCAGGCCGATTTTTTGGAATCATTGCCAATGCTTACTAACAGACTAGTCTGGTTTTTGTGTTAACATTTTTCTCAGTGGGAGTTGATTTTGAAACAAAATGTGAAAATTCATTTATTAATGGAAAATAGAAGCATTAACGTGTAGTTTACTGCTGGATAACTTACCCAGTGTATTTTTTCTTCCTCCTAAAAGTATTTGCAAGACCCGTACTTCACCAATTGGTTTTTCCACAGTTAATGTTCAAAGTGCACTCTCATACAATAATATAATTGATGTGTCATTCTAAATATAAAATCAAATAGAAATTAATTATAATTGTAGGAAATGTTTTCAGAGAACATTTCCCAACAGCATGGAAGTTTCTGAAATCACAGATTATTTACTGTATATCAGGAAAAAAAATACATCAAGTGATGCTTAGATCTGAATAGAGAGTCATTATGTCAGTAGGGTTCAGGTATAACTTTAAAATTAATTGCTTTCATCCGAATTGACTAGTTAATAAGCATGAAATATATATTCATGAATACACATACACATGGATATATACAAAAATGGGAAACATCAAATTAAAACCTTGTTTGCAAAGTAATTGTAACCATTTTATTTGCATTTGATAATCCTGTTTCTACCTATATTATATACAAGCAACATTAATATTAGTACTTTGGAGTGACAAATGCATGTTTGGGGGAGCTAAAATATAATCATTAAAAAATAAGCTAACAGAGAATGTGCCTGTTGTCAATTATCAAATGCAAAGATTTATTTGGTTATTAAAGTATCTGGTGGCTTAAAATGAAGATAAAATTAATGTGTTTCTTCCTCTGTATTAACATAGAGAGTTTAAATTTATATACTGAAAAATTTTCATGCCTGCTAAGTAACCAGAGACTTAAGTTAATACAAACTAAATTCTAAGTACTGTGTATTAGATATATCATACCTAGTAGTCATATGCCCATGTTCTTATCCAAAATTTGTTTCTTAAAAAAAATAAAATTAAATGTCTCCAGCACTGTGTTTTGTTGATTTTCACTTGGAAGAGAATCAGTAAAGATATTTCAGCTATCATTCAGTATATTTTTGTAGTAGTTCCATTCAGTTGCTATTCATTCAATTGGCCAAATGTTTAATTCCACTAGAGAACATTTTCACTGCCACTTTCAAGGACTAGTTATTGTTTTCTGTACATCTGGTAAATATTTATTTTCAGCCTTTACCTTGAAAGCTGTCTAAAACAAAAAAAATCCATTCCATTCATTCTAGGTCAAAATATGAAGCAAATGGATGCAGGTACTTTCATTAAATTTCCAATGTGAAAACAACTAAGGCTAATCTGCCTTTTCCTTAGTTATGTAAATAATTTAGGGATACATTTGCATATATAAAATATTTCATGTAAATAGTCTATTAATACAAATTGCTGACTATGATTTTTCCTCCTAGGCCTGATGGAATTGGAACTGTTTCAATGGAAGAAAAAGAGAGATTTGAGGAGATAAAAGAGAGGCTTTCTTCCCTGTTGGAAAATCAGATAAGCCATTTCAGGTGTATATTCTATTCAATCCAAGTATCTGTTTTCCTTGTCATATTCAACCCTCTATTCTCTATACATGTTTTGTTGTATCTTCTTGCTTGCCACCACTCAGGAATGGCTAGTCATCACCACTACCCCCAACTTGCAACGCATGATCCAGGCTTTGTTCTGTCCTGGGCTTCCCAGCTAGTCATTCATCCCCACCATTCTTGCACCCTCGCCATCCCTGCTGCAGTATCCATCCCACTGTAACTGGCGCTTGCCTTTGCATTTCTCATCCTTGCATTGTAATTCCATCCTAGCTCTGGTATCTATTCCTTTCTCTAATCCACGTGGCATGGAGACTGCCCTCCCCCAATGTCATTCCAAACTATGCTCAAGTCTTTTAGCAATTGTTCTCTGTGCCCTTCCCGTGTCCCTATATAGTGTAGCTAATAAATGTATTGTGAAGTCATTAGTTCACTTTTTTTCACATGAGCTACAGTACCTAGTGCTCCAAGAAAAATTAGTCATCAATATTAAAAAACATAAACATAAATGGTCAACGTCTTAATTCTGTTGTTGCCCTGATTTTCGTTTCAAAGAACATGAATATATATACTGGCAAATATTCTTTTACTACCATTGTAACATCAATTAATTTTGTCTTATAGAATGTTTACTATACTGTTCTTACTCTATGATTTAGAGTAATTCCGTGTGAATTTATCAATAAAATATATGAGTATTCATTCCCCTAATTATTTACCTATTTGAGCATAGTTTCTCTAAATTTCCTGTGCTTAACTGTGATATGAAGAGCTTAGAGTGTATAGTTTTCCAAAATAGCTGAAGGATAAAATTCTCAAATGTAAGGGGATGTATATGTATGTGTGTGTGACATCTATTTTTCTATACTAGAGATTTTCAGCTGGAAGTGAATAAACAAGGGAAGAATTTTTACTGTAGAATAATCAGTGGTAGAGGGGTAGAAATGCTGGACAGACAATGAGAATTATTCTGTCCAAAAGATAGACTCACAGGAGGGAACACTGTCCTAAAAGCACAACTGAATTGAACTTACAAACAAGATTTGATTCATTACAAAATGTATTCAAAAAGAAGTTTTGTATTGGCAAAGATCTGCTTCTGCATTTGCTGCTCTTCAGAGTTTTGCCCCTTGGGTTGTATAGAGTCCTTTAAATCTTTAATGTAGGCTATGAAAATCAGTGTAATTTTCATGTATGTGCCATTGTCAGGACAGTGCTCTTTCAGTTGAATAAATACATGTATCAGTTACTGTCTGTACCACTATGTCTTTTATACAAGTGATTTCAGTTATAAATAACCAAAGTCCTGCTCGAAATGACTTAAATAATTAATGAATAGGTTTACATGCTTATATGTTTGTAGGTTTGGAGTAGGACAAGCTTTGATTTTTGCCTCTTCATGGCATAGCTTCATCCTCTAGGGAGAAGGCCAAGAGCCAGGATTTCTTGGCCTCACATCTATACATGCCAAGGTTCAAAGGAAGTTGGAAAAGGTGTCTCTTTCTGTGGTTCTCATTAGATCATGAAAACCTTCTTTAGATATCCCAGCAATCTCCCTCACATTTCACTTGTCGTACTTAGTTCACACCCTAGGTTCTAAACCAGAGCCTGTAGCCAGAGGCTACCTATGTGCTGGATGTCTCAGTCCTTGGTACTCAGGTGGGATGGCATGGTAGTGCCAGGCCAGGCAAAGCCAGGGTTCAGTGCCTGTCCACATCATGTATTATGTTTGTCTCCCTCTTTCTCTTGCATGTCAAGCCTCTAGATAATTTCTCTAAAGATAAAAACACTACAATGACTTGTTTGTTTGGTTACAGAGGACAACAAATTTAAATTAAATGACTTAGATTTGGAATGCCACATAATAATTCTGTTTGGATGTTTGTAGTATTGGTGCAAATATTGTAAGAGTTATTTTTTCTTATTCTGTTGAAGACTAGACATGATGAAGAGGTGGAGACATTAAATAGAAGAAATAAGTGAGTATGTGAACCAAGTTAAAACAATAATTTTTAGAGAGAAAATA
The DNA here is from genome assembly GCA_035773235.1 of Eospalax fontanierii. Classification (NCBI taxonomy): domain Eukaryota; kingdom Metazoa; phylum Chordata; class Mammalia; order Rodentia; family Spalacidae; genus Eospalax; species Eospalax fontanierii. The sequence goes on along the minus strand of CM069528.1, from coordinate 80,312,130 downwards.
TCATTTAGGACCATTATAATAATTCTTCCAAGTTATCTTCCTTAGCTTCTTGTGTTAAAATAAAAACTGGCATATGAACAGCCTGAGGAACTAAAAGTAGTCTCCTGAGGCATAGTGGTACAATCTTGTAATCCCAGATACCTTAGAGAATAAGAGAAACGACTCCAAGTGTGAGGCACATCTGGGCTACATAGTGAGCTCAAGGTTAGCCTGTGCAACTTAGCAAGATCCTGTCTCAAAAATAAGGAGGAGGAGTTGGCAAGATGGCTCAACACTTAAAAGTATTTGTTGTTCTTCCAGAAGACAGTTCAATACCCACATCAGCAGCTCACAACCGCCTATAACTCCAGCTCCAGAAGATCCAACACCCTCTTCTGGCCTCTGCAGGTACTGCACACATGTGCATACACATATATAGGTATACACACATATATATAAATTTTAATCTTAAAAACAAAACCAAAAGCACTGTGGATGTAACTTAATGACTGACACTTGCATAGTATCTACAAGGCACTGAGTTTAATCCTCAGTACTGAAAAACAGAAGTAAATTTGATATAATGAATAACACATATAAAACTTGAAGCCCAGTGCTGTTCTAGAAATAGATTTCATAGTAAGACAAACCTAAATGATGAATTTCTCATTAAAGATGGCAGATTGAAAAGAAAGATGACGCCTTGGATACATGACTCAGTGCCCTGATAGAACCTAACAGCAGAAGGACTATTTCTGAAGAAGTCATCAATCCCAAAAGACAGTGTGATAACAGAAAATATGACAAAGAAAGAAACTGAAAAATACTGTGGAAGTCAGGTGGATGAATAATGTCTAATGCAGCTATTCCAAGAAAAGGAATCATAGATTGGTAGTGTGAAATCAGAGAAGCATCTTGGCTTACATACATAGCCACCAACATATGTAGAGATTGACAGTGTCGATCCCTTCCAGACAGTCAGGGTGAATACTGGTTTGTAAACCTGCTCAATAAGGCCTTAGAGCTCCAGATCTCTTTTCTAGTCCAGCCCTCCTACACTAACCTCAGTCTACCTGTTTATTCCCTGGAGAAGGTGACTGCAGCTGGATTGAGGTGGAAGGAGAAGAAAATACCAGTCATGGTTGAAGGTAAAGATGGGGATATTAAATAAACCTTTATTCTGATTCACAGAGAACATGACTCTTCCAAGGCATGTACTCGATGATTCCCCACAGCTAAGAGTCAGGCTTCTACCTTCCAAGACTGTCTTCTCCTGAGAATCTCACTAGTACAGAAGAAAAGACTTAAAATGCAGCTAGCAAAGAAGGTACCTGGGAGACTGTCGTCCTTAAGCACTGCCTGTGTACACACAGCTTCCTGTTCACTTTCAGTAGTCATCGTACTCTTAGATCATCAGATATTTGAGAATCACATATGTGGAGGACAAAGCCCAGTCAGAGTAGAAAGCAAAGGACAGAGAGGTAGTTTACAAAAACGGAGGATAAGAAGGGAAGGAAATCAGGGGCTCTCTATTACTGAACTCCTTAAAGAAGTTTGTGGATCAAAACAAGATTGAAAAGTGTTTAAAAAAACAAACCCTGCAGAGAAGAAAAAAAGAGCTCTAGAGAGTATAAGAAAATGCCAAACATACAACATAAAAACGTTATTGAGAGATCAAGGTAGTGAAAATGTCCAGGAGGCCCAGCAGGAGTCCAAAATAGGTAAACTGAGGCAAAAGGAGACGAGACTGAGTTTCTGCTTTGGCAAGTTATCAGCAGCATTTTTCAAAACATTTCCAACACCAAAAGATAAGTGTTGTGACTGAAAGAGTTTCCTGAGTACCCACTAAGCTCTATTAAATACTCAGAGTATATTTTCATGAATTTTTAGAAATTAGATATATTTTAATCCACAACTTCTCATAAAATAAAGATGGGTTCCATACCATACAAAGAAAGAATCAAGAATCAGAATGATTTCCAACACTGACTTGTTCTGTTAATACTCACTGCCTGCTTTCTGTGTCAGGCACTGAGCAAATTTAGACACATGTTTACAGCTTCGTTTTGATATTCAGAGCAATACTAATCTTCAGAAAGCAGTACCTCAGTGACTTTGAAATTCTTAAGAAATATTTTCAACATGGAAATCTGGTCCAGTGAAAGATTCCATGGTAGAATATTTTCACATATGCCAAAGTATGTTTCCTACATTTTCTTTAGTAAATTTTAGATTTCATCAAAACAAAGAAAAAGATATGATTCATGAAACAAGGTGAATCTGAGAAGGGAAGCGTAGAACTGAGGACCCATCTTCATCCACAGCAGATCTCTGTCTAGAAAGTCACCACTTCTGACTGGAGAAAGTCAGAAAGTATCTCAGGCTGATTAGATTAATGGAGCATAGTACACTAAGACTAGATCTACATATCTGGGAGAGTCTGGAATTGTATTAATTACATTGTGTCAGTTGTACTGAGCTTTATTTTGTTGTTGTTTGGGTTTTTGTTGCTATGCTATGATTTATGGGGAGGTTGTTTTTCTTTTCCTGAGACAAGATCTCTGTGTAGCCCCAACTGGCCTGTAACTTGCTATGTTGACCAGGCTTCTCTCAATCTCATAGAGATCCACTTGCCTCTGCCTCCCTAATGCTGAGGTTAAAGGCATGTGTTACCACACCCAGCTTGTATTGAGTTTGAAATCCATTTGTGCTGGATTAAGTATATAAAAAATTCAAATTTCAAAACAAATTTGAGTATTACATACAACATACTGATTGGGGCATAGAAAGTAATCATAGTAAATACTGTATCTCAGTTGTCTAGGCCATGTGCATACTTAATGCCAGCTGCTGTGGTGCAGCGGGAGGCAGCTCAGAAATGCCTCCAGCCACTTAGAGTTCTTTTGACCTTTTAGGGACCTTCACTCGGGTAAAGCCAGATCCTTGACTTCACTGCAGAAAAAAATTTGAGGATGAACCAGTATGAAGCAAGTTGGCATTTATCAAGAGTAAATTTAAGAACATTTACGTAAAGAAATAAGGCACATACAGGAGCGTGGTGTGTGGGCTTCTCAGAGGAGATCCCTCCAGCGTCTTAGCAGGGGCCATGTAGGCCCTTTCGGTATCTCTCAAGTTATGTCTCAAAAGGTTGCCAAGAAAGAAAGTTCTTCGCTTCCCCCCCCCACTTTTTTTTTCAATAAATGAGATTATAGTGTGACTCTAAAGATGTTATGGATGGCATTTCAATCTAATAAGGTGAAACCATACCAACAGGATTCCACAGGAGGGTTAAGACATGCCTTTTATTATAAATGAAGTTCCTGGTAAGATTCTTAGAAAACTGTAAGTTTACAGCTTGGGAAAGGAAAAAAAAATCATCTGTAGTAAAGCTTTAACTGTGATATATTTCTATTTTAACATTTAAAAATGTTTATTTATTCATTTATTTTTATGTATATAAGCATTTTGTGTGCATGTAAATTCACACATATGTGCAATGCCAGTCAAGGCCAGAAGAGGATATCAAATCCCCTGGAACTAGACTAAATGGATAAGTATTTTTAGTTACCAAATAGGTGCTGGGAACCAAACCTGGGTCCTCTGCAAGAGCAGCCAGTGCTCTTAACCACTAAGCCATCTCTCCGGTGCCCCTCTTTCAACATTCTTATTTTAAAATATCTCTATAGGAAGAAATACTATCTCTGTGTCAGCAACCTTCACAGCTTAGTAACTGTTGGAATTCTTGATTCTCAGCTGGCCTGGAGAGATGCTTCAAACCAGATTCTGGAGTGAGGGGCAACTTTCCCTTCCCATATCCCCATAATTTTCCATTTTCTATGCTGCCTCAATGAATATGATGTTGAATTCTAAATAATACTTTCACATGGTAAATTATATTATATTGAGAGGATTAGAATTATTGTTATAATAGGGGAAATGATCAGAACAAAATAATCTCCCGAACATCCAAGATAAAGAAATGCAGTTACTCTCTCATGAAAGGAAACAAAACTAAAAATGTGGGAAAATGTCTTCAGTGCATTATACATAAAACAGTGAATAACCATAATTCCTGACAGATAGGACACTAATGAAGCCAGCCCATTTTACCACTGTCGAAGTGATCCCAGGCCGTGGTCTACAGGAAGAACTCAGATCAAGGATATGCCACTTCCTAACCTGAGGAAAAGGCAGAGCTGGGAGTCCAGAGGAGGCCAAGATGGCCACAGATTTTAGATCAGAGTTCTAAAGACTGAAAGAGAGCAATCCACTGGCATATGGGAGCAACTGACCAAAATCTGGCAAAGACCTATATGAGAAGATTATGAGAAATACCCAGGGCCAGGGTCAGTTTCTTTTTGTGACCCCGAGTAGAGAGCTCTGTTAATTCACCAGCATCAGACTGAAAACTGAAGAGTTTTGCCCAAGCAGTGTCGGGGTGGGAGGGGAGTATCTCTAAAATAAAGATGGCCCTGTTCTTTTTTAATTGGGCTAAAACCAAGAGCTAGACCAATCGAACTATTTCAGGTAATTATGTTATGCTCTTGAAAATAAATTGCATATTGAGAGGGACACAGGTATATCTAGCCATCAATAGAATAGAATTCATTAGCCTCCAATAAAAATATTCAAGCATATTTTGTTAAATTAAGCAAAATATGATGAGGGGAAAGTGTTTAAAAAGCTAGCTAGCCTTAACTGAGAAATAATGCAAGATGAGCATGTTAGGAAGGTTAGTAATTATTACTGAGTATCATGTTTATAAAGCAAGTGGGTGAAAATACGTTTATCAAATGTATGAGTGAAAGGCTGTCCAAAACTTGTACATCTGCAAAGTATGAAATAGGACATCGTAAATGGAGAAATGTCTTGTATTTATGATTCATAAGAGCCTGTGCTCTGAAGATATCAGTTCTGAAACTGAATTACAGAGTCAGTCTTATTGCAATCAAAATCCTAGTCAGTTTTTGCAAAAATTAACCTGATTCTAAAATGTACTTGTAAAATATGGAAGTTGTTTGAAATAGCTTTTTGTAATGACAATATTGGAATGCTGATATCACCTAATTTCAAGATGCATGAATCACTAATTGTTAATACTGCATTACTCAGAATCAAGAAAAAGTAGACGGGAGAGATGGCTTAGCCACTAAAGGCTCAGACTCAACAACCAAAAAGTAGTCTCACAGACATATGTGATCTGCTCACATTCAGTGAACATTCAAAAACAACTTGAATAGAATACTTTGTCTTTTCTTTTTTATATACATATTATTTTTAATTGTATGTGTATGAATATGTATGAATGTATAAATGCACCTGTGTTATGCAGTGCCCGCAGAGGTCATAAGAGGGCATCAGATTCCCTGTAGTTATGGGCAATTGCTAGCCACCATGTGGGTGCTAGGAATCAAACCCAGATCCTCTGCAAGAGCAGCCACTGCTTTTAAGCATGGAGTCATGTCTCCAGCCCTGGAATACTTTGTCTTTTCAACAAATGATTCTAGTGTGTTGCTTATTCAGGCGCATGCAGTTCACCTCAATTAATATTCACACCTCATACAAAAGTGAACTGAAAATGTTAGACAGAGAAAACCTTTACATTCTTGAGTTAAGAAAAGATACTTTACACCAAATATGTGATTTACCAGTATAAAAATTGTTATCATGAACTCCATTAAACTTAAGATCATTTGATTTTCCAAATACACTAAGTGAATAAAAAGTCACAAAATAGGAAGAAATATTTATAAAATGTATCCCATGAAGGACGTTTATTCAGAATATATAAAATGCTTAAAACTTAATTATAAGAAGTGAAACAATTCAATTAAAAGTTGTTTTAACAGCTACTCCAAGATGTTTGAGAACAGAAAGACAAGTGAAACATCATTGCTTAAAAGGAAAATGCAGCTTAAAACTACAGTTGAGGCCAGCATGGTAGCTGAAGCAAGACAACTGTAAACTCTAATCTGGCCTGGGCTGCATAGTGAGATCTTGTCTCAAAAACAAACAAAACCCCTATAAACCTGTTAATATACCTGAAATTCAAAACAACAACAGAAATACAACATGAAACAACAGGAGCTTTCAGATGCTCTCTGTTAAGAATGTCACAATGCAGCTCAATTTAGAAACTAGCTTAGCAGGTTCTTAAAATTCTAAACACAGTGTTATAGCTAGGACATGATTCATACCTGGGATATTACCCAAGAGAAATTAAAGCCTATATCAACTAAAGACTTTTATATGAATATCTATACCAGCACTGTTAATAGTAAAATGAAAATAAACCAAATGACTACTGACAGGGAATAAACACTGTGGTTCATATAGTGGTGTAATGCCCAGCAATGAAGAGGGACGAACTGTTGAAACATAAAACCTAAAATCAGAAACCCTACACCAAGTGAGCACCCAGACTCAAAAAAGTGCATACTAACCGTGCCCTTTTAAGTAAAACTCTAGATCTGCAATCCATTTTAAAAGATAAAAAAACAATCACTGGTTGCCTATGGTAGGAAGAAATACTGTGTCATAAGGTTGCTGGTAGTGATGGTTTCACAAAAGGTTACATGTATCAAAACTTACATTTTATAATTTAAATATGTGAAATTCATTATAGTCACACCTCGAAACAAAGCTGAGGCCTGGGGGTGTAGCTCAGCCAGAGAGCACTTACCTATCATGGGCAAGGCCCTGGGGTTCAATCCCAGTTTCCTCAAAAAAAACATAAAGAATTCTGTTTCACAGTTTGAAGTTGGTAACATATCTAAAACTGAAATAAAATAAAATAAAATAAAATAAAATGAAGAAGTAAAAACACAAGCTCACAGTTTAGGGATATAAAGTCCAAATGCCAAAAGAATCAGCTAAAAGTTGACCTTATAAATTTTTCCCCCTAATAAGCAGAAATTACTTAGGGTAAGGTAAAACAAACATCAAGGACTTAATTTCTCTGTTTTAAAAAGCTTAGAGGAAGTATGTATTATACATTTAATTTTGATGAAAATACTATTTAAATAAGAAAAAAGGGGCTTAATCATAGGTCAAGTCTATGAAGGCTTGTTTATCTGTGTGATTCGTTTACCAAAGTGGGATTGGCTTCAGTTTATTCAGATTAGGTATTAAATGTGGTTGAATTTTATTTGATAATTGAATGTTTTCCACTTTGCTGTGCTGGTACAGAGCTGCCTAGAGTGGTAAAAACCCCAAATATTTATCCTGAAAGGCAGAACAAAATGATTCTCCTTTTTTAAAACTTGTATTGTAAAGATTAATTAAGCTTCTGTGTAGTTATTTTCTGTAGGTTATTGATTCAGGATTACTTGTACTCTAAATGTGCTGAATTATTTACACATTCTGTGCAGCCAATGCTAATTCAGAACATACCCAGTGGGACCTCAGAGCCCTGAAATGCTAAATGTAATCTGGGGATCAGTAACATTCCATTCATAAAATGTGTCACCCGCAGGTTAATGGAAATAAACAATAGGAAAGACAATGGATGGATTATGCAAATACACTGAAAAGATTAAGCAGGGGGAGGGAACTACAAGAACCCAATTTGTGTTTTATTTAAATGTGGATTAAGCTTTAAAGTATACAAAATGATTAAAGCTACTTTGCTAATTTGCTAATGCCTAACAAACTCCACTGCGCAGAGAAAACTATTAAAATAAATTGGTTTGGGCTTTTCTGGAGGGCAGGGAGAACCGGAGACAGAGAGACAAGATTCAGCTAGAACATGTTTTAACAGTAAACAAAATGGTAAGTATTCTGAAGAAAAACGTGAGTGAGGAATTTAGAAAGTATCACTTTTATTTTTCTCTATCAACATTTAAGATACTAACACCTCAAAATAAATTCAACTACTTTTTCTTAAAAGGAAAAGATAAGTCAATCTTTTGTTCTTTCCTTTAAAATTTAGTTTCATAAAGCATATGTGCTTTTTACCAAAAGCTGTTCAAATTACAGTGTGAAAAATACATACATAAGTCTATGACCACTGGATGATTGAAAAGGATGTGAAGATGAGTAAACTTCCCAAGTCAGCTTGGAAGCTGAGTCAGAGTGAGATGGCAGCGGAAGGGCAGCCAGTTACCTGCAGTCTTGATCCCCAGAGGGAGCTGAGGCCTCAGAGGGGGTTCTTGTTGAATGTGGTTCAACAAAACCAGCAGCTCCAGTGGGTTGTACCATCTCTGATGCTCAAGTAGAGAGTGACAGGAAGCAAAAATACACCTGTTATCCCCCTGTGGCCACTAACTTTAGAGGGACCCACTCCCCTGCCCCCAACCTATGCTTTTGGCCTGAATATCTGTCTCTGTCACTTGTCTTCCATGTGATGCTCTACACTTAGAACTCAGTAGACTAGAAACACGTAAGACAGATGACTTCTGAGGAAGATGTGTAGAGGGTTTACATGCATCACAGGAAATGGAAAAATAAAACACCATGGTAGCCAGGCATGTGTCCCTAAAGGGGGAGGCTGGAGCTCTCTCATCTTAGAAGTTAGGTGTGCAGTGGGTGTCTCCACATTCTCCCACACATGAATATGGGGGAGGGGGAGGGAGGGGGAGAGAGAGAAGTCATTTCATTTTCCCCTAGAACTTGAATATCAAACCTTAAACAAGAAGTCTTGTTATTGTGTGTTACTTTTCTGCCTACAAATGACCCTTGAGTTTCTGTTTTATCCCTAAAAGTTCATGTATTGCTAAAACTTGAGCTCTTTTTCATCACAGTTGACACCTTTCTACTTCAAGCCTTTGAAATTACAGAGTAGGTAAAATTTAACATTGAAATCTTCCAAGGTGATTTGATGCCATTTTAACTTCTTTTCAAGTCTCTCCATGAATACTGGGTAAAAGAAGCTACCATCATCTGGCTCTTGGGTTAATATTAGATATTTGATGATTTTGTTTCTTCTTTTGTTTTTAAAGATACTGTTTTCCCTTTGGACGACCTGAAGGTGCTCTAAAAGCTACACTTTCGTTACTTGAAAGGGTATGTATGAGCCTTCGTTTAGAAATGCTATTTGTGTTTTCAAGGCTTTTGTATTTCAGCTGGTGAACTAAGCATCCCTCATAAGTCTGAACTCTGATACCTGAATATCTCACCTTTTCTCACTTCCTTCTCATTTCGTCTTCTTCCTACCAGAAGCCTTTTTACCACCCTCCTATCCTAATCTTGTGATACCATTTTCCTTTGATAGTATATCCCTTTCCATCTTTTTTCTCCCACTTGTCATCTCATGAAAGTTTTTCTTCTTCTTTTTCTTTCTTTCATTATTATTTTTTTATCATTATTATTTTATTATTTTAGTTGTTTCTGCTTGTTGGGCTGCTTCACATCTTCTCTTAACCCTCTCAAATGTGGTTGCTTTTCCACCAGTTGTGGGCCATATACATGACACAGTTTACCATTTAAAATGAAAATGCATTTTAAAAGGCCAGTGCCCATTTCAGTTTCTCTATTTGGTATGTTGCCATAATGGAATTCACAAGTTATAAAAATACCTTTTCTTTTTAAAAATAAAAAGTAAGATTTTCAAATCCATGCTAAAAACAATTTTTATGGCCTAGAGAGATGGCATAGCAGTTAAAAGCACTGACTACTCTTTCAGAGGATCTAGGTTCAATTCCCAGCACCTACATGGTGGCTAACAGCCATCTATAACTCCAGTTCAAGGGGTTCACAAACCTTCTTCTGGCCTCTATGAGCATTACACACATAGATATACTTAAATGCAGGCAAAAACTCAAATCATAAAAATACCACCACCACCCCCAAAATGTTTTAAACAATTTTTAAATGAGATTTTATTCTTGCTTTGTAACAGTTGAAATTTTAAAAGGAAGTATCTTTTTACTCTGTTGATAAATCCATCCATATCCTATTTAAATATTAACAGCTAAATAATATGGTCTTAGCTCCTCTTCAATATCAGAATTATAAATAATTTTAGTTATTCTATATAGCTCATGATTTCAATATTCTGGTCCTGATTATTGCCTTTATCTTCTCCATTTTTCTGCCAAATTAACTTTGGGAATTGTGTTATTTCTTGGCATCTCTATTACAAACAGAAAGAGGAAACGTTGTTCCAAGATTGAAAGATAAAGGCTAGTCCTGATGATTAAAATGAAATTTTCATATTATAGGTTGACTTCACACATACCATATCCTTATTCCTACTTTGTGTGCATTCAGTAATAGAAATATTATTAGAAAAAGATGTGGTTCACTGGACTCTTCACGTTATTAAAGGTTCCATGTAGCCTAGACTTTTCCGAGCATTCTTTGCATCCTATTCCTTAACACACTGTAAAAAAAAAGTTCCTTCAAGATTGCTTAACTTTTTGAAATTACATACCATCCTGGGTACCTCACACAGCCTCTCTGTGTCCTGTTTCCATGGCAGAGCCTTGCTCCTCCTCCCAGCAGGGATGAGATAGTAATAGCAGAGTTTCCCTGCGTCCTGCATTGATAGGTGGCGGGTGACAGTGACCCTGTTCTAGCTACCATCACTAATCACACCTCTTCCTGAATGGAAAGAGAAATGCTAAGGGTCATTTCTTCATTTATTTTTGTCTCTTTACTTACTGACAACTTAGAAAAACAAAATAAAATTTATATGTGAATTCTTAATACCGTGGATGCTTTGGAAAAATGCAAGAGAGAACAGGAAATACTTTGACAAGACTCAGGATTCAGATCATCTGTCCAAATTAAGTGTTAGGGCTCTTAGTATGAAACATTTCCTAATTTAAAGCCTGTATTGAACTCTGTTGCAAACACATGCATTCTAATTTCCAGTTACTGTGTCCATTGTTTAAAGTTTGTCAACATGGGAAGCCTTATAGTAAGGTTCATAATTCTGTATATGGAACAATATTCTCTTAATGGTAAATTTTGGTAAAGATTTCATTAAATCTAATAATATACATTCAATGCCTATTCATATTTTACTATGTACAGAAGGTTTTTTTTTCTGGCAACAAAGTATCTAATAACGTGGTTCTGAAGTGCCAAATATATGTTGGAATAATATGAAGAATTATTGGATTTGTGAAAGTTTTTTTTTTCTAGAAAGAAATCTTGTCTAAATAAATGTTAAAATGCTGTCAAGGGTTACTGATGCTTAGTGATGAGGCTGCAGCAGAGAATGAATTATAAAGAATTGATGGATGAATGTTTCTTTTTCTTGATAAAACACTAGGAGAATACGTAGCACACTTACAGATCATCATTGGAATATAAATAATATATTATAAATATAAATAAATATAAATATATAAATATATATATATAATTATATTTGCTCCCTACCGATAATAAAACATTTTGTGGGAGAAAAAATTCAGGAATACCTATTAGGTACCAAACAAAGAATAATCAGTGTCTATTTTTTTTTTCCAAAACACAGGAAGTTTACTCATTTTTTAGCATCTGATATTCCATAAGCATTCATTTCACCAAGGCAGAAAAAGTTTCCTCTGCAGAGCTTAGCACAGTGTGTTCAACACATCACAATTATTAAAGTTTAATTAGTGATTTTTACAGAGCTCAAAAATTGTGCCCATTTAAAATGAAATTTTTCGTATTATTTTCAAATGCATTCAAAAGTCCTAGGGCTTTTAAATTAAGACTGTACAAGACAAACTTTGTTTTATCACTTGTCCCAAGAACTGTAATCCTGATCTGAAACAGCTGCTCTGATGGTGTCGTGGTCCCTGGAGAAAAAGTGACAGTCATACTGAATGGTGACCTGGCCTATGGGAGGTTTTGATGTGCACAAATGAGGCTTAGGCGGGAGGAACCAAGACTGGAGGATTAGGTCCCAGTTGTGAAGTACCACCTCATTACTTCCCACAAGTTACCTCCCCCTTCCTAGGAACACTCAGGTCCGGGACAATCTGTGTAATTTGCTGTTAGTGTGTATTTTATGCATCATCTCTCCTCTCTTCCTCCCTGTCTTACCTCGCCTCTCTCTCCTCCCGGTAGGTTTTAATGAAAGATATTGCCACTCCCATACCCGCAGAAGAGGTGAAGAAAGTGGTCAGAAAATGTCTGGAGAAAGCTGCCTTGATCAATTACACTAGGCTCACAGAATATGCCAAAATAGAAGGTCAGTGCCGTGAGCAATTGCCGAAGTGGCCATGAGAGCCAACAATGCCTATTAACTGAATTTTCTATGAGAAGTCCTTTCCTTCCCTGAACAATCCTGCGCTGTGGCAAAGGGAAATGTCTCATTAAAATCTCAGCTGGCGAACTGAAGAGCTTTTTCCTATTCATTGCTTTAATATGCCTCCTGGGACTCTGCCTGAATGGAAGACCCGGGATCCGTGCTTAAGGTGTCCTTTGTTCTTATTTTGAGTTTTCAAGAAACCAAAAGGTGTTTTCATGGGTTGTATTTTTTGACATTACTGTAAGTATGTCTAACATTTAAACTGTGGGCTGCAGATTCTGTCCTGATTGGTGTCAGTGAAGAATTAAGTAATTTTATTTTCCGTTCTGCACTATCACTCAGAGGAGGAAGAAACTTGTTGATGATTGTGAAGGCTGAAATAAACTGATAGCGCTTCCTGCAGCGTTTAATTGCTTGTGGTATATTGATGCATTTGAAAGATTAGATCTCTCGAGAGGACTGTGCACTTTTTTTTTCTTTCTTCCACTTTTATTCATTAAGGACACTGATATTTTCAGTGTTTAGAGGTATGGTACATAGATGGGAAGTTGTGGCAGAGTCACAAAATCAGCTTTTATTTGTCACTCTTTTGACTGATTGATTTTAAAGTACGGGAAAGTCTTCACGTCCTCAAATCACCACAAACTGACTCCATTAGCACAGTGAAGGGGAAAGTTTGCAGTTTGTTAAATACTTATATCTGAACGTAAGAAGAAAGTTAATAGCCAAAGGTTATCACTTTTCAATATTTTAAAATTGTATTTAATGAATGAAAAATTTATGAACTAATTGTTATTAGAATAATTTTATCAAGATTCATCCCATAAGAAAGACTGTAATAGTTTTTGCTATCAATTCTTTTTTATTTTCCTCTCAAAATCTGGTCAAGCCCGCTAACAAGCATGCGATAACCAACCTCCTGAGTGATTAACAAAAAAGCCATCTCATCACCATAGCAACCAATATTATATCACGAGAATAACAACATGAAACCTGCTTAGTTACCAGTTTAACATCATTAATTATGATATCATGTTGTGTTAAAGCAGAAGCAATGAACATTAGATCACTGGAGGGAAGTGAAGAGAAACACTTTGGTCTTTGGTTGTGAATACTCATTCAAATAATTTTCACGTTCAGGAGAATTGAGTGTTCCGAACACAAATTGAAATAACTGACAATAAAAAATAGACATTAAAATCTTTCAAATATGTCAGAGGAATAGTTTGTGGGGAGCTTCAACCAGCACAGTATTATTTTGTACAAATACTGTTCCCTATTCACAAACACTGAATGAACAACCCGTTCCTTCTGAGCTGTTCTAGCCCATGTTTATAACCGTTCTACAGGTATACTGAGAGATAGATAGCAGATTTCTCTGTGTATCTCTTGTGGTCAGGGTCCATTTTTAAGTGCATAGAATATCTTTTTTTTATTTGTACATAGAAAAGTGTGTCTGTGGTAGGATAATTCTATCCTGGGACCAAATGGAGAGGAAGCAGGAACCTCTCCCACTTTCCTTTCCTGAAGTCATTCTTTTATCTCCAATCTCCTGTGACAGTGTTCTAGAAAATGGATCCCGACTCTCCACTCCCAAACAATGTCATTTCAAAGAGGCAAGATATTTACTGGCTCCCTGAGAAGCTTACATGCCTTTTCATTTCTTCCACCCTTTTTATGTTTTGTTTTCATTTTTGAAAAAGTGATTTAATTTTATGTGCAGGCCAGACCAAGAACAAAGAAAATGAGTTAGAAAAGGAAGATGGGCTACTTCTCTTTCCTTGATTGGCCTTCAGTTGATATGAGCAGTGTCAGCCTTTGCCTTTCTCTTAAATTTTCTTTTCTTATGTTTTAGGCCCAGCAGAAAAGGAAACAGGTAATTGATGCTTCTGCATGTGCGTGCCATTATTTCTAATGTGGTGTTAGGACTCATTGAGATACTCCAGGCATACACTGTTTTTATCTAAGCTCCTCCATACTGTTTTCCACAGTGCCGGAACCAGTTTCCATTGTTCCTCATAGTATACAGGCTGGTTTCCTCACATTGTTACCCACCACTTATTATATTGGGGCGGGGGGGGGTATTAATGGCCATTTTAACGATATGAAGTGATAGTTTGTTATACCTTTATTTACATTCCCTTGAAGATTTGTGGTACTGAACATTTTTCATATAAGCAAGAGACCTATTGGCCTTTTGTAGGTCCTCCTTTGAGGACTTGTTAATTCTTCTCATTTTCCATTTAAATTGGATTATTTGGGTTTTTTGTATTGATAGTTTGAATTCATTATGTATTTCAGATATTAGTTCTCTCTGAGATGTATAATTTACAAGTGTTTTCTTCCATTCTTTAGGCTGCCTCTGTGTGTTTCCTTTGCTATTGACTATATGATGTTTTGATATTGATGAGAAGCTCTCTCCTTTTCAAATCACCATTAAATCATTCTGATTATTACCCTGAAAATCCTTGGACTTTTTCAGAACTAAAGCTTTGTAGGGAAAATACGTGCCATTTTTTTCTCTGAAAGTTCAGTAGTATTGTTATATGAATTCAAAGCAAGAAACCTGAGGCCCTATTAATGTTATACATTATGTCTTAAGCATGGACACTAATCTTATTTGGAAGTGGTTACCAATACTTGGAGAGCTCTCACAACCAGAAGAGAGCACCATCTTCCTTTATCACTCTTGAAAGCTCGCACGAGAGTAAAAAACATAAATGCTGTTAAGTAAAAGTAAGCTTTTCTTAACTCTGAACACTGTTAATCATCAGAAAGAGCAGAGGTTATGAAATCCTTTTTTTCAGGAAATTGCTAGGAAATCATTTTGTTATGTTTTTTCTGAGTCTCTGAAAATATAAAGTTCTGTTGTCTATATTCCTTATCACATCATTAATTTAGCTGCGTGCCATTTTCTCTTCATCTGTCTACTCCCTCTACAACCCCCTGCAGGCAGAACCCTCACTGCCGGGTGTCCCTGTGCTGCTGCATCCAGAAACAATTGGGACACTAGACCAGGGGTGAAGCTTT
The DNA here is from genome assembly GCA_035773235.1 of Eospalax fontanierii. Taxonomy (NCBI): domain Eukaryota; kingdom Metazoa; phylum Chordata; class Mammalia; order Rodentia; family Spalacidae; genus Eospalax; species Eospalax fontanierii. The sequence goes on along the minus strand of CM069528.1, from coordinate 80,296,934 downwards.
TTCATCCTGGTTTCCTCTATTCAGTCATATTCACTTGAAGTGTCATAGACAAATTCCCCTGGATTGTTTTTAACTGAAAATTTCTACTAAGGGCTGGCTCTCTTTCTTGGTTGGGGTGGGGCTCTATTATTTTCTAATATATGAGTCCAGAAAAATGAAAGGTACAAAAAAACTGAGATGCAAAAGGAGGTAGAATGACACCTTCTAATGGTTACTTATTGCACTTGAAAACAATTAAATAATTAGAAAAAAATTAGATTTTTATCATCTTCACACACAGCCCCATAGCATCAGCATCAGCCCCGTGTTCTTCAACAAACTCTTTCAAAATACATTGTGAGGCTGGCCAGATGGCACAGAAGTTAAAGGTAATTTCTGCCAAGTCTGATGACCTGAGTTAAATATCTGGGACCCATATGATTGAAGGAGAGAACCAACTCCCATAGGGTGTCTTCTGACCCCCCAAATGTACCATGCATACACACACAAAATACTTGAATAAATGTTTTTAAAAGAACATATTTAAAACACATACCCCATGACATTGTTGTTATAAAAACAATCTTCATTCTAACTTCAAAGCAAGAAGTCCAGAAGTACCTGTAGTTTTAGCACTTCCATAGTGTAAGTCAGTCGGATCCTTAACCCTTGGGCTCAGCTCCTTCTTTGAAATCAGAAGAGATCACAGTGCGCCCGAAGGATACATGGGCAGAGGCTCCTGTACCAAGGCCCCATTCTGGTAGAGGAGAGAGGAGAGGACTCTTCCCACATACCTTGTGCCCACTAGAGTTCTTCCCTGAGCTCCTGTTTACCATCTCTTCCACCACTGGCACACCTGTGCAAGTTCACAACTTTAAGAAAAATACTGTTGTGAAAATTAAACACTTAAATCGAAAAGAGAAAACTCAGCATAATCTCTGAAAGAAAAACTGAAGAATATCTTAAATCAATGAGAGGTTTTAAGAACTGTATATTTCTTTAGTTGCGTTTAGTAGTGGGCCAATCTATCATGATTCCTTAATAAATGGAAGAGGGTGCTTTTAAAGGCAAAGAAAAATAAAAATATTGATTGTGTCTCTACTAGTGAATCTTTCAAATAATAATCTCTTGAGCAGAAGAAAATTCTGCCCAAGATTTCTTGTAATTTCTTATCTATCAACTACATTCATGTCCCAGACTTTTTTTAAGTATTTTATAAAGGTAACTGACACTTCAGGAAAAAAACAGTCATTTGCACAAAGCTGTACCACCATTATTAAAATTCAGCATACATGGAACCCCACCATGTTTCTGAGACCTAGGAACCTGTTAGTTCTCATCACTGACTACTAGACCTGCAAGACAGACTCAGAGTGATGATGTTTTAGGCCATGTCACAACAGCTAAGAGTTAATATTTTTAGGGCTACTTTTTCCAAAAATAAAGTTATTTAATGAAAACAGAAAACATTGCCATGATAGGTACTATTTAAGCAGTTTATATACATCATTTCATTTCCTCATTGCAATGAATCTGTAATGTATATTATTATTTCAGAAAATTGAATGAGTGGTTGTACAAACTCGTCTGTATAAATATACCTAGGAAGTGGGCCATTACAGCTCACTGTCTGTTGATCTATGTGCTTTCCTGTCCCCATCTTTCTCCAGCTTGAAAAGCTTATATCATTACATTTGCACTTAAATTGTTTTATTTTTCCCCATATATCTCAGATGTCAAAATGACTAATATTTGTGAGTCTCTTCCTAATCCAAAAGGCACATTACAGCTCCTTCATCCTACTAACCATCCTGGTGCTCGTGCCATGAGGGGAGGGGTTTGTATTTTAATAACTACTTCATCCACAGTGCTGAGTAAAGTGCCTGGCACATGCACAATACCCAGTAAATATTTATTGAATAAACAAATGAGTTTATGTCACAGACAGTTATCGGGCTACTTACAACAGAAAGAACATCCGTAAACTGGCAAGCTGCCTTGTAAAAGGTCATTCAAACCAATCACTGAATAATTAAAATATAGGGCAAAAACTAGTCACTTATAAATAACAAGGTTGAAAAAATAAACCTGAGCGCCATGGCTTTCTTATAGGAGGGAGAAGTGCTGGGTCAGAGAAAGCAGAGGTCCAGAGACAGCTGCACTTACTTGCTGAGCAGTCCACCCAGTTTCTGTTGTTTCATGAGCCAGCATGCTGCTTTGAATCATGGTTTTCTTCCATCCTTTGGGATTCTTCCCTCTCCATTGGCAGCACAAATCTGAAGATTACAGAGATTTTCAGGGAACTGGAGAGATGGCCCAGTAGTTAAGAGCACTGACTGCAATTGCAGGAGACATGGGTTCAGGTTCCAGCCCCACAGAGCAGCTAACAACCACCTGTAACTCTAGTTAGTTCTAGAGGATCTGACACCCTCTTCTGACCTCCGTGGGCATTGCATGACATGGGTGCACTTATATACATGCAGGCAATATACTCATGAACATAAAGTAATAATAAATTTTTAAAATAAAATAATTAAAAGAGATTTTAAAATCTGGTGATAGATTAATGAAGACAAATGACCTCACTGAATGTCTTTCCTTCTTGGGAATTATTTGCATGTTTCAAGAGAACTGATAGTTCATTTTGAGAATTCGAAATTTTGAGAAAGCAATTCTTATTCAATTTACGGCTCAAAAAATACTAGATGTGTGAAATGACATTTATTAGTACTACATTAAAAATTTTGATTTACATTGCATCAAAACCAAATGTTTTCAGATTTGTTTAATTTTATCACTAGTTTCATAGTAGTAAGATTCTTTTTATTATCTAGGATTTAAGATGAAAATGAAAGCTTATTTGCCAAATTGTATATAGTTTTTTTTTAATTGAGTCCCTTGCTAATATAAATTAGATGTCATTGTAAAAGAAAGTACATTTCTGTTTTAGTTCAAATAATTTTTTACATAAAACAATAGCAATAATGCATATGCCATCAATCCCTGTTTCTCCCTGGAAACTAGGTATCATACCATGACTTGAAATATGGGCATGCTCCTTACAGCTGACCTTGCCATGAGATATTTTTTATAGACTGAGTAAACAGTTCCTATTAATCTAGAAGTACGAAGGTACCTAGAAGGGAAGACAGCATGGATGGAGCAGGGGAGGTCTTTGTGCTGTGAGGATGGTTTCAGCCCTCTGGTTGCCAGGCTCCTAGTTCTAAGCCCTAGTGTGCTCATTTTCAGAGTCTCAGTTGAATGGCACAGAAGCACTTCCCCAGGGAACACTGTGCTTACTCTCTTTGAGAAAAGAAGTTCCACTGTGGCAGTCCTTACGTCATTAGGATGTGTGCGCCATCTGGGTGGCATTTTAATTTAGCACTACATTGTCAAATGATAGCAATGAATAATAAATAGAATCTCTTCTGCTTAAGAACTTGTGTGCCTGGTAGCTGAGTACATATACAAAAGAACGCATTGAGGACAGTATCTTGTTAGTAATGAACAAGTTCTTACTAATATTTCTAAGATCACAATAATTTTTTTTTCTCATAAACATGTGCTGGCTTCTAAATTTAAGATTTTTTAAAATATTAAGTAGAAGACATCATGAGGGAATTAGGAAGATGGCTCAGTGGGTAAAGCACTTGGAATCTCCAGAGCTCATATAAAGTTATAATGTAGTATTGTGTGTCCATAATCCAACACTCCAACAACTAGATGCGAGGCAGAGTCAGGAGAATTTTTGGAAGCTCACAGGCTAGCCAGCCTGGCATACGCTGCAGAATAAAACAAGAGACACTGTCTCAAACAAGGTCGGAACCACCACCAAGGTTATCCTCTGACATCCACAAAGGTACTGTGAAATGCACTCATGACACACCATACATACAGACATACATATGCACACACACATATACACAAGATAAACTAAGTAAAAGTATAAAGACAGATGACATCATGAACTAAGGTTTCTGAAATCTAAATCCTAGACTCAAAATGCATTCTCCAAAGCATGATACTTAATAGAAAATAATTTCTAAATTGATGGATATTTAATCTTCACCCAGTAGAAATCAACATGTAATTGAAACATTCCCATCTAGCTTTGTAGATAGTGTGCTGTAGACAATGAGAACTTAGAAACAGTAAAATTTCTGTTTCTAAATTATCTAGTAATTAGGAGCACAGCAATAGATAACAATCTCTGACTCTAGAACAGTGGGAATGATTACTGTCTTCTTCTTTAGCATAAGTCAGAAAATCATTCAAGTCTGTTTATGTGTTTTGGAAAGATTTTAGGAAAGGCAATGCACATACATATAGTAAAAACTCACTGTGGCAGGCCTGCTGATGTGTCTGTGATCATCTGGATGTAGGCTCTAACCATAGTTAACTTTTGCAGTATATAAAAAAGCTCTGGCTATTTTTCACATGGTAATGATATATTTACATTTCCTAAGAAGTTAAGTTTCTTCCTAGTAAGCTATAAATTGATTCCATCATACAATAAACAGAAATGTTTATTTTCAACTACTTTATCAATAGGCTTTCATCCTTTTATTGAACTGGGCTTCTTTAACACTGCTTTCTGGCCACAAGATTGCTCATTTTCTATTAAATATGTGTTCAATAACATATCAAGAATTCATCCCCTTTTAAGTTCTTTAGAAATATTACTAATTCACTTTGGCTTCTTCATCCTCTGGTTTGGAAGGCACAAGGACTCCTGTGTTTATTGGACTCAGTTTTTTTCCTCGTACTCACTAACTACAAAAGAAAATATCCCATGCTATGTAATTGTGTCCTCACTAACTAATTGCCTCATCACAGTGTACATAGACTAAGTCCTATGGATCAAAGCTCTTTGGGGATATAATAAGCAGGGGCTGAAGGGATTATTAACCAGAGGAGCAAATTAAGACGTTACTTGCTGATGTCTGGTAAGGCTTTAGTCTCTGCTTTAGCTTCAGTTTTTCTATGCAGTGGAATGTCTGCTCTGCATTTGCTTATTGCATGTTCAGGTCAACTATGTGAAATGTCATATGAGGGCATGAGGTGCTCACTTATCCACTGCAACAACAGAAGAGCAGTGCTGGCAATGCTCTCAGCACCTCTGCACTGTATGCCCACAGCTTCAGGGACCAAAAGGAAATGAGAGCTCTCTCAACCTCAGACAGCCTATGGGTACGCTTGAGGATGCTTATATCTCTGTGCTCTGAAACTAGCTATTCAAAAGTGAGTATAATACCTCAAGATTCTAAAAAACATACTAGCAATTTGATACAGAAAAAATGGATTTGTGACAGTCTTGGGTATGAAAATAATGATTATAAGAAAGATAAGGTATAGGATGAAGATAGCTGAAAATTTCTTTGGGGAATCAGAATGAGGGGAGCACTAAATGAGACTTCAGGAGACACTGTAAAAGGAAAGGTGAGTACAGACTAGACATAGGTCAAACACACTTGCAAAAGACCAAGAGGAAACAGGTACAAGTGAATGTAGTGAGAAAGGGGAAACAGCTAGTGACTAGAGACGTGGAAAATAATGAAGTATTCTGAGCGAATATAACACCCAAAAGTGTGGTTTAAACAGATAGTTCTTTAAAATCACATTTTGGTTAAACCAGAACAAGAAACAAAACTCAAATAGTCCAATAAGCTTTAGAGAAATTGAAAGAGTTGTCAAAGACTTTCCCCTCCCAGAAGTTGTAAGGTACCTTTCAGAGATGAATTCTACCAAAACTTTGGAAACAAATTCTATTCAAAATAAGTTCCATAAAACAGGAAATGAATGAAATCTACACAATTCATTTCAGAAAGCAAAGATTATTTGATTCCCAACCCTTTCATAGACAGTAGACCAAAAGGGTTACCCAGGGCCTATTCTGTTATGAGCACATGTGCACAGTTCCTAGGTAGGACGATAGCGTTGGAAAGATAATACATAAAACCAAAGGTATTTATCTCAGTAATTTAAAATTGGTTTAAAACCAGAAAAAGTAACCGACTCAGAGGAAACTCATATGAGCTCAATAGATGTACACAAGATATTTGAAAGAGTTCAGCACTTGTGTGCAATTAAAAATTCTACTTCACAACTGAGACAGTACGTTTTAACTTTGCAAAACCTATAGATTATAAGTTAAATATGAATTTTAATGGTGCTAAGAATCAAAACCAAGGCCTTGCCCATGGTAGTACGGCACACTTCCACTGAGCCACATTCCCAGCCCTGAATCTTTTACTTGATGGAGAACGTTTAGAAGCATTCTCTCTAGAATAAGGAACAAACACCTCTACTACCTTAATTCTCAGAATCTTTGACAACATGAAAGGAGTAAAGTGATTCAAATGACTGGAAAGAAGGAGGAAACTGTGAATCTTAGCAAATAAATATCTTCCTAAAGCATTCAAGGGAATTTAAATAGACTTATCATAACTGATATGGGTTCTGCAAATTCTCCACATGGCAAGTCAACTTGTTAGAACTAACAGTCTTTCTCTGAACTATTGGTTCTCGAACTTTTTAGGCTCAGAACTCTGCACACAACTTATACAAATCTCAAAGTGTTTTTATCTGTGTGGATTATATCAGTCAATATTTACTATACTAGAAATAAATCAGATAAGTAGAAATCTTTAGTACTATTTAAAATTCAGAATAGGACTGATTAAGATGACACAGTGGGTGAACTTGCTTGCTGCCAAACCTGATGACCTGAATTCAGTCTCTAGGACCCCCATGCTAGAAGTAGAGAATTGAGTCCCACAAGTTGTCCTCTGACCGCCACATGCATGCCATGGCACACAATAAATGAATGAATGAATGAATGAATAAAAAATAAATGTAAAAATCATAATAAACTTTTTCTGACAACACAAGTAATTTATGCAAAACAGTTTTCCAACACAAAATAATTATACACTCAGAAGCCTGACATTGTTTTTACCTGTTGGCTATCTTAATAGAAGACATGTGTGTTCTCATAGTTGCCTCTGTATTCAGTCTACTGCAATATGCTATTTATGGGTATATTAAAAATATATCCATCTGGCTATGGTGGTATACACCTGTTAACCTAGACACTTGGGAGATGCAGGCAAAAAGATCATGAGTTCAAGGCAGCGTAGACGAATTAGCAAAACCCTCCCACAAAATAAAAGGTTTTAAAAGAGCTGAAAGAGCATCTCATTGATATAGTATCTAGATCATATGGTCATAGCTGCAGAAAGAAAAAAAGAAAAGAAAAATCTGGCCTAATATTGATAGGAGGCTAGAAAAGGAGGACTCTCTTCATACACGTTTTAGAAAATTGTGGATTTTTTTTCTACAGTTTACCATAACTCAACAAATGCTAGTTTCTCAGCGGTTAATTGCAATCAGTCTAAAAGCATTTATCAATGAACTTTTTATACTATATTAAATTTCTTTGATGAAACATGAACACTGATATGTCTTTCACACTGTACAATTTTGTTTCACTTTATACCTTGATCATTGAGAATAGCTGGTTCACTGAAATATCTTCCTAATATTGGCAAATGCTATGTCATACTTTTTTTTAAACCACTGACATCACTTCTGCCTCATCAGAGAAGTCTTAAACTATTTGGAGGCCTTTGAGCTCATGTTACCAGTTTCCTTAGATTCTGGTTCTTCCTAAAGGCTCTCCTAATATCAGCAACAAATACCATCTCGTATTTTCCTTTAAATCATGTATTTATATTATTCATTTCCCTGAAAACATCTGCCAAATATCCAAGTTTAGATGTCCATATTCTGTATGTCTGTGTTTTCAGCTTAAACTAGTTCTGTGGGGGGAAAATTCAGTTCTGTCATGACTCAGCGACAGGCTTTTCCTTGAAACAATCATATTTCAGTATATAGAAATAAATATGTAAACTTTATTTTGTCCGCATATAACATTTCAAAATGCATTCTCAAGGACAAGACTTTAATGAAAGAGCAATATTTATCTCTTCATTAAATACAATCTAAAGTTAACTTTTTTTTTCACTGGAGTACATAGTGATAAAGAATACAATCACAATTAAATTTAGCATCACAGACTTGATTCACACTAAAGCAACAGCAGCTTTTTCCACCATCACTTTTGCACCATTAGTGTAAATACCAACAGAGTTTCAAAGGGAAAAGGGGTATTTATGAAAGTAGTATTGATCTTTCACCTCTGAAAGGTGTTAGGACTTCCATGGGTCAGTGAGCCACACTCCAAGGATTGTTCTTCGCCATCAATTGACTAGGGAGAAAATAAATCAACAAAAATTTAACTTTCTCAGTTATAACTAGGAGGTACTTTTGTCAAGCATGCAAACCAAAATTTCATAGACTTCTAAGAATTTAAATTCAAAGGACTGGATTTAGATTAGGAAACAATACAATATAGATACGTAAAGAGAATCCATTACTTAGGAAGGCGACTTCAGAAGGTAAAATCAAACTGGGCATTGTGACACATGCCTTTAACCCCAGCACTTGGGAAGCAGAGGCAGGCCTATCGGTGTGAGAGGGAGGCCAGCCTGGTCTACATAAGAAGTTCCAGACCAGCTGAGGCTACAGGGAGACCTTGTCTCAAAAACAACAAAACAAAACTAAAAGGTAAAATCAATCATCCTCACAAGTAAATTTTTTTTTGTCCGTCAACATTGTAATATTTTTATGAACTCTAAATCTCCCTTAAAATTTAAATATAGGAAGAATGGGTGCAAAATAACTAATTCTGCCTTCAAAAAATACTTTGGTGATTTGTCTTACCAAATACTAAGACAAGCAACAAAGCCATCATGAAAGCCGGGATCAGATAGAACATAAATGTCAGTCAGACCCCTGTCTGCGATGAGAGCCTGGTGTGCTGCATTTAAAATAAAGAATGGAACTCACAGCAGTGGGGGAAAGGGTGAAGTGGTTAGGGTGTCATGACTGAGGAATGTGGGTTCCTGAATGAAACCTTGGCCTCTAGAGAGATTAGGATCTCAGTGTAATGAAGGAAATACCCCACCTCTACAAATGTAGCATCCTCCTTTAAAGTATCCCTGGCTTCTTGCTTTTTAGGCAGTTCTCTCACTTAGTTTCCTATCTAAGCTTAAAGCACAATTATTTTAACCTTCTTATAAAATACAGGATGTTGCACTTTAGCGCCTTCATTTTTGACACAGAAATGAATGCAACCCCTAGAAAATATATCAGGAATGCTTAATAGAATAAACAGAGTCCTCAGAACTGGGAGAATTATATTCTAAAAACCTCCCTTTGGTATAGCTGCCCTCTATAAATATTCTGAATGTGAACATGAGCACAGCAAACATTCCTGAGGGGTCCTTTGGGTGTGCTCCTCAGCAGGAATGATCCCTCAGCTGCCATCCATGACACTCTGAAAGCTCTTGCTAGAGTCTTTCCTCATTCCTCTGAAGATGCATGAAAATCTCATTACAAATGTTCAACACCTGCTTCCTAAAAGGTCTCAAAAAGATGTCAGTTTGCTCAGCTCACTTGACAGTGTCTCATGTATTTCTTGCTGGTTCTTTTTTTTTTTTTTTTTAACTTCCATATGGAATGTGATTCACAGGTAAATGCAGTCTTGAAATAACAAATTTCTTTACTTTCACACGCAATTCTGTAGACTGTCATTCTCCAAAGTCAGAGCTTAAAAGAACCTGACTGGTGACCTCTTGTTTATTTACTAACATGTGTCAACAGGTAAACCAAGTGACATATAGCAGTGTGGCTCCTGGGGCACCTTGTTAATCCAAGCAGCTTAGATGTATTAAGAAGCCTTTTCCAAATCAGAGTAATGCAAACTGACAGGTTTCTACCTCTTTCTCAACAGTTTGTAAGTGCTGAAAGCCTGCACAGATAACATAGTTTGGGAAACTAGGAAAGGTCCCTTATTCATAGAGCATAGTTAAGTGGCCAGAAAGCCTCAAAGACTAAATTAAAAGGTCCAATTAATGCTCTGTATCTGTGTGTGTGTGAAATTTCAGAGGGAACTGCTAATATATAGGGTATCCATGTATGTATTTGCTTACAATGGCTGGCTGACACAGAACATAGAAGCTGTGGAAATACTCCAGCTGACACAAAGCACCCTTACTCTCTACTCCTGCTCTTTATATTTACCCTGTTTGGAGAATTTCTTCCAATCATAGCAGCAAATATATTATCACTACTAGGTGCATGGCTTAGAAGACCTCTCCACACGCTTACCATCCATCATACTTGGGCCTGCACTCACACACACAAACACAGGATGCATAAGCACATGCACATACACACACACTTTTTTTATAGATGTAACAATTTTAATCAAAATAGGAAATAAACTTTATATAGGTCACCTTTATGTTTAACTTTTTTCTTAAGCACTGATAGTTTTGAAAATGAGTTCCTGAGACCAGCATCAACAATTATCATCTGGCAGCTGTTTCAAAATGCAGATTGAGTCTCTCCAATGACACCTGACTCAGAAACTCTGGAGGTGATGCCAAGCAGTTTGTGTTTCAGAAAAGACCCCCTGGTGGTTCTGATACATGCCGGGAGCTGAGCAGAGCAACTAGACCAAGGATGCTCTGTGTGCGGTGAAAGTGGTATAGGTTCCAGCACTTCTGGAACCACACTGTCATTTAGATCGCAGAGCAAAGGTCAGGAACACTTCACTTTCTTTCACTAGTTGTCATGGCCCAGTCTTGGATATACCACCACTATTAGAGGAAGAATATGCTAGATTGAGTTTTAGGAACTGCTTCTCCCCCATAGTTATGAGGCAGTCTTCACAGCAAGTTATTTTCTATGCCCTCTAGAGCACCAATTTCAGAGGCTACCCCAGAGTCATCCAGCCTCATCTAAAGTTCTAAACCCCAGAGTTATCCAACCAAGTTCTAAAGAAGTGGCAGACAAGTGGGGGAGGGGAGATTTTGATTAATGGGGACAAAGATATCTAATTTCCTGCCTCCCTTCCCTCTTGGGATCAAAAGGCCCATGAGTATTGGCATGGATTAAGATTCCCTGGAGCCTGACTGCCTTAGGTTCTGGCAGCAGGCCACTTACCACAGGTTGGGATGTCTAGAGGAGCTGACAGAAAACCAATAGAAGTTTAGACTCTCCAATTGTGCCTTTGCTCTGGGTCATGCAAAGAAGAAAGGCAGGGACATCAAACAAGAGTTGAGATTCAAATTAGGACAGCCTGGAGAGCCAGGAGATATCTCCTGAGCCAGCAAATGAGGTCTAAAGAGTTTATGTTATATGAACGAACAGAAGGCCTCTCACAAAGGCACTAGCTAAAATGAAGTCTTTTTCTTTCTAGTTGGAACTAATGGCACATTGTGTGTGTGTGTGTGTGTGTGTGTGTGTGTGTGTGTGTAGCTGTCTTACATTTCCATGAATAAAAGTAGGGGCAGCAATTAGTATCCACTTTAATGGGGTAAAGAGGAATATGAAGGAATCTTCCACCATTTCTTCAGCTTGTCAACAAGCATTTCATAGAGAAGCAGCTGACAGTCCCTGTCTCTGGTTGCCCAGGGGTTCCTGGTAGAAGAAATAAAAACCCATATCCTTGACCAACCTCCTCTCTCAAGGAGCATCCTCACTGCTCGGGGCTCCGCACTGCAGGGTGAATCCTGCCCTATAGCAGCACCTACTCCTTTCAAAGCAAAGCCCCACCTTTAGCTCATCACTAAAGCATGATCATTTTCCTACTCTTTCTCTACTTTAACTCCACATCCCTGGCTTTATCCCTCATTAGATCCATAATAAAGCTTTCATATCTCTCACCTTAGCTATCTGCTATATGCCAGGGCTTTCTTCTCATCCACCTGATTCTTTTGGGAAGGAGAAGCAATAGAGAGGATGAGCTTTTCTGTGCATGGAGAGTGGAAAATGTTAAAGACTAATTAGTTGGACTAATTATTTGACCAATGATAGTTTTCTGACCTCTTGCTCGCTCTTGCTCTCTCACATACACACACACTAAAATTTTATGCTGAAGAACTTGATAGACTGAGCAAGAACAAATTAAAACTTTCCTATTGCCACATCTTTCATCCTGTTTCTTGCAACCTCTTTTTTTCCTGATGAGTGTGTTTAACTGACCTTCTGTTCAGACTTTATCACAGAATTTCCTCATATTGCTCCCAAATGAGTGACACGTTGCTATACTCTTTTTATAGTTTGATTAAGGAGAGATCCAAAAATATTTCGAGGTCAAAAACAATACAGTGCCTCTGTTTTGTTCACAAAAGTCCCTCTGTTTCTGGTACACACTATCTTATATACAATAAATATTTGATTTTTAAAAACATTTTTAATATTTTATTATTTTTATGTTTATGCGTGTATTGCCTGTATGTATGAAAGTGTACCTGTGTCATTCAGTGCCTGCAGAGGCCTGAAGGGGGCATCAGATCATCTACAGCTGGAATTATAGACAATTATTAGCTACCATGTGGGTGCTGGGAACCAAACCTGGGTTCTCTGCAAGAATAGCCAGTACTCTTAACCACTGAGCTCTGTCTCCAGCCCCTAAAATAAATATTTGTTGATCAAATTCAGACTCAAAAGATCTGAGGAATTGAGAAACCAAACAAGAAATCTGGATGCATATGAAGACTTTTTTTTTTATATTCCCTAACAGGTCATTATTACCTAAATGCACAGAAAAGAAAATAAGGCCATGTTGGGATGGACTTGTTGTCATAAGCCTTTTCTCAAATGCTTTTTGCTTAGCTACAAGAACAAACACAATCAGTCCATGAAAAGTTAAGTTCATTTTGTGAATGGCTATATGTGTCTGTGCGTGCATGTGTGTGTGTTCAGAACACTTAAAATCCTATCCAGTTATATAAGCATTAAGTCATAATTTTCACTTTGAATATTTATAGTATTGACAAATATTTTTAAATAAAATTAAGGTCAAAACATCACAAATTTCTTCATATCAAATATGGAGAAAAAAGAACTGATATTAATGGTATTTTTCCCAGTTCCCCTTGCCACCTTCAACATGATCATCATTTCTCATCTCCTAGGGACCATGACAAAAAATACCAGCAAAGAACACAACCAAAGAGCACATCCTATAGCAAAACAGTGGTCTGTCTGCTTACTGCATCCCATCTTCCTACCTTTTCCCCAGTGAGCTCTTTACTAAAATATGCAGAGGAATACTTTCTAAAAAGTGTTTTAGGAAGCCAAGGAGTATTATCATAGAAAATGATAAGAGTTCAGAATGAAGAGGGATCATAGCCAAGAGCAGTACATTGAAATTCATCAAGGAATCTCACTGTTTGGGGCATATTTGTTTTAAATGTCACTATTTGAAATGTATTACAACAACTGACAACTTAGAGTAAAGCTTGAAGAATATACAGAACATCTGTAATGCAGGTGAAACGTTACAAAGAATGAAAGAAAACATCTTGAGGAAGGATTCTCAAATATTCAGTGTAGATTTTTTAATGGAACTGCTGATGACCTTTTTATCTAACAGAGCTCCAACTGTGGAGTACATTAAATTTCTTGACTGTAGTCAAAATGGGTGAAAACCAAGGGTGGCATAGGTATTGTGCTTGATAAAAATGCTATTTATTAAAAGTATTAAGAGTGGCCATTATGTTCAAGGACAAAGTTTCCTTCCTCTCAGCAAACTTTATCTAGGAAGAATAAAATGTTTAGACTGTTTTTAAGTTTCACTTAGGACATAGGATACTCTCAAAGTTTTTGTTTACATAATAACAAATACAAAAGCTGGTTTTAACGCATTCACACATAAAGAAAAATAAATTGCCTCTGATTTTTTCCCCCAGCATACATAGCTAAGGCTGCTTGTATGTATGTGTTCTTATGTATGTGTGTGATTCCTATTCAGAGAGGTTATAATGAAAAATAAGCCATAAATTTTTATTTTGTTGTTGTTTGTTTTTTGTTTATTGATTTTGTTTTTGTTGTTGATTTTTTGTCTTGTTTTGAAACAATATCTCACTGTATAAACCAGACTGGCTTCAAACTCATGGCGATGCTACCTTCTTTTTCCTGAGTGCTGGAATTAAAGGCATGCACCCCCACTCTCTGCCGAATAAGATTTGAATCTCAGCCAGGAGCTTCAGGATCCCTGAAACTGAAAAGGGGAATCATGATTTCCCAGATTTCAGGCTGGTTGTGGGGATTTAGGAAATGTTATACTAAAATATATTGGAAAAATTAATTCTTAGTTGTGACTGAATTTTATATTTTAAATCCTTTTAAAAACTGCTTTATATGGATATATGTAGATACACATTAAAATGATACAATTTAAAACATAAAACCCAAAAATTGTAGTCAACATAGATTCTGTATGTCATAAAGAAACTTGAAGACTATCAGGTTGAGTGATCTTAGCATCAGGACTTTGATTGTTCCTTGAAAGTATCTCTTCTGTCTTCCCCTTCTTTATTGTTCCATTGCCATCTTCCCATAGTTCGCCATTCCACCAGACGGTCTCCTCAGGGTCTGTGTTACACAGCTTGTTGCACACAACCGTCAAATACATTTTCCTAACGTTCAGTCTTACTTAAAACCTACCATGGTAACATATCATTCTTCAGCATTCTTGCTCTAGCCAGGTAAGAGTAGGGTGAGACATAAGTATTAAGAGTCCACATGATATCCAAGTATCCCTTCTTTTTTAAATTATTTTTTATTGAATCTTTGTGTGGCAGAGATATTCATACAAAATATCTCAATCAATTTTAATCATCTTTATACCTCCTTTCCCCTTGACACTCAATCGTAGCCCCCAACTGGAATCCGTATAATCTGTCATCTGTGTTAAGGTCTATTGTGTGAAGTTAGTGTCCTCAGATGCTCCTCAGTGCAAGTTCATCCACGGAGGTCTAGTCAGCCTATTCAGAGTTCCTCACTTTAAGAGATTAGCTCTTCCTCACCCAACAGTAATCAGCTGCCAATATTTCTTCAGCAAAGATTGGGGTCTGCTGCCCATCTCCCCAGTTCCATGCTTGGTTTTGTCTGCTTGAGTTTGCATAAGTCTTGAACATGCTGACACCATTGCTGTAGGTTCATAAGAGTAAGGTGCCAGGAGCTTGTGTGATTCTACTTTCTTATGGTTATGCCCTCCTCACTGGTCTTACAATCTTTCCAGCCCCTCTTCTGCAATGGTCCCTGAGCCCTGGGTGATGAAACTTAATATATGAATCCTGTCCAGGGACTCATGCTCTACAGACTCTTAATCTCCATGTTTTGGCCATTTTATGATCTTTTGTATTCCTGTCCCTCTGTTGCATGAGGAAGCTTCATGAATACTGCACTTCACTTCTCTAAGCCATTATCCTTACCTATAAGTAAGTTATACAGATTAAACCACACACAATTTAAAGGTGCTAGGGAGATTGGTGTGATAATATATGAGAAGTTCTTGGTGGTCCCTGACACAAAATGGCACCAAAGGATCCTTCCCATCATCATTTACAGTCATCATCCCATCCGCTGAAATGAGCCTCATCTGTCATCTGTCATGCTGTTATCTTCTCTGGAACCCGGACTTGTTCTTATGCAGGTCACTTGCATTCCTTTCTGATCATGCTTTTCCTAAACCCCTCTGATTTCAAAAGTGTATCTCCAATCCCCACCCTACCCCCATCTCCTATAACACAACTGTGTTCGTTTCATTGTTTCCAAAGTTTTTGAAGGATTGTTCCCATAGATGGGAGTCTCACTATGTAATCCAGACTGACCTGGAGCTCTCTATGTATACTAGACTGGCCATGAATTCACAGAGATCCACCTGTCTCAGCCTCCCCAATGCTGAGATTAAAGGCATATGTCACCATACCCAGCTTCAATAGTGAAGGATTTTGCTTTCCTAATTAGAGATACCCGCCAAACAAATAGGCTTCTATATTCAGTCACGAGCTTCCTTGAATTCCTTGAATTTATCTTTGTTGAAGAATGTTGGAATGATCCAGAAACAGATGAAGTTGATAGTTGGGTATCCGCATATCCTTTCTGTAGTGATTTTTGGAGTCTGAAGTGTTTAAGATTAGGAACCTGTTATATGCTGCTCTTATCTTTTAAAAAGAGAGGAAGAAGAGGGAAAAGACCTGAAAGTCAAAGAAAATAACAGCTGTTTGGAAAACAAAGCATAATGGCACATGTGTGCAATCCCAGCACATGGGAGACTGAAGCAAGAAGATTGAGTTTGAAGCCATTCTGGGCTATGCAGGTATCCCCGGCCATTCTAGGCTATTTACCAAGAGCCTATCTCAAAACCAAACAAAAACACATGGGCGTTCTCAACTGCCATTCTGATAGTCTCACTTCATTTCATCTACTTCCCACATCTGAGAACAACTGTTTGGTGCCTAGCTGATTTTCCTAAAGAATATACTCTTTGTTCCCTCTCTGAGACAAGCAGTACCTCGCCATGTTGAAAGGGAACTTAGTGGGGTATGAACCTTGCATGCACCATGCTACATGTAACTTACACATAAAATATTCAGTGAGCAAGCGCCAATCGTAGTAGTATTGTACTGCATCACTGTGTGCCCTTTGAGAACAAAAAAATGACAAAATATTAATGAGAGAATTTTGTTGAGAGGAAAGATCTGTAGTAGGAGAACATAATGGCACCTCTAGTGGGAAGAAAGGAGGGGAGGGGAAGAAAAGAAGGAAGGAAGGAGATTCTCCTGAAAACCCGATTTCCCTTCCTTACAACTTCTCTAGTGGGATAGAGAGAGTTCTGACTATGAGACAGAGTTGCTGTGATTTGGTTTAGATTTAGTTTGAGCATGCCCCATGGGCTCATGGTCTCCGGTGTAGTGGTAGAACTTCAAAGGTAACATTGACAAGACAGAAATAATAAGTGCCATCTCTCAGAGGAAATTGATGCTGACCTCTCACAGCTGATTTTTGGAGGTAGTTCTTGAAAGAGTAGGTTGTTATCCAAGTAGATGATCTCACATACTTGGTAAGATCATTTCTTTTGAATTCTCCATCATTTTGTATTGCACTCAGAGACCAAACAGGTAGAACCACTGAAATTTGGACTTCGGCTTCCAAAGTTGAACAAGATAAACCTCTTTTCTTGTATAAAGTACCAAGTATCAAGTATTCTGGTATAGCAACATAAAATGGACTGAGGCACATTCGTCTTGAATAATTATGCTGAAAACTGTTCTTTGCCTCTCATAGGGCATATCTAATTTATGCCAGTTTGTTGCATTTTTTGAAATCAACTATTTTGCCTTCTCCTTTACTGAATTTCAGGTAGCTGGACTTCACCTTATTGTGTTCTGTCCTTTTTACGCCAATTTGGCTTAGTGCTGAAGGAACCTTCAACTTCAAAGAACGCTTCTGCCCGTCTGGAACAGTCCACCCCCACAGCTGGAAGGGGGCTGAAACTGAGGCAGCAATGCAGGGGAGGAAATCAGTTAATTGCAGGCTGTCAGAGTTGTTGTAGGTGACTTTGTACTTCTTGAATTTAAGATCAACAGGAACTATAAACCATCAGGCTGAGAATTTAAATAGCAACAAAAAAGCCTAGGGTTTGCTAATGCTGAGTGGCTCATCTGGTGAGAATGGTATTGTGCTGATAATACAATGCAGAGAGAAGGAAAAGACTGTGGTATCTGCTTGCTTTTGTGTTTCTGACCTTGAGGAAAATTATAAATTGTTTGTTGCAGAAGTTGAGCATCTAATGTGCTGTTGCACCTGTTAGTTCTTGTATACTAAATGGCAAAGCACTTGCAGATCCCTGTGATTGCTTTGTGGGTGAAACAGTTTCTGCAATCTGGTGAACCAGCTTTTTAAAAAACAATGTATTCAATTGTATTCCTTGCACCCCTTATCTCAAAATGATGCTTTCTTATGCTGTATCAATACTCTGATCTCATCATTACATCTTAGGATAGGTTTGGCTTTATATTTTCAAACTAACACTGGGCTTTTTTATATATATATAGAAACCATGAACCAGGCAACTCCTGCCAAGAAGCTAGAAGAGGTCCTCCATCTTGCAGAACTCTGTATAGAAGTCCTACAGCAGAACGAGGAGCATCATGCAGAGGTGATGACTTGTCTTAGCCACAGCAAAAAGTTCTCCCAAAGGCCTTGCCATAGGGAGAAGCACAGAAAAGGTGGCCTGACTAGTGTCAGTACACATCTACGCAAACATATGCACATCCTGAAAATGTAACCTCTGTATTTTAAAGCAACCAGAGGGTGTGTGTGTGTGTGTGTGTGTGTGTGTGTGTGTGTGTGTGTGTCTGTTTTCATATCTGTTTTGACAATAGTCAGATGGTAGAGGAAGCTTATGCGATCTGTCCCCAGGACACATAAACAGTAGTGAGCAGAGATGGGGCGATACCAATCTTGTGCTGCCAAATCAATTGTTTTGTCCCTATGATGAGATCATTTTTGTTTGAAAATGTTAAGTTAATGGACATTAAAAAAATTTTGATAAGCTTTACAGTTGCAAGTATTCTTAAGTGTATAACTGCAGATTTTAATCTTCCCTCTTAAATCAAACTTTTCTTTTTTCTTTGTTTTCACTCAACCTTTGGTTTCTTGGCCGTGATGGTATAGAACCCAGGCCACTGAACCTGTTACCCAGGACTTTACTTCTGAGCCACATTTCCAAACAAATGGTTTTTAAGGTCTAGCCACATATTAATACTACCCACCAACCTGGAGTGGCCTCTCACCACCCTGCTCATTATGAGACTTAAAATTCTCCTTTTGGCAGTTGTGAGTCTATTTACGAAAGCAATTTCCTGGTTTTGAGCTGAAAGGAGGAAATATGTAGAATAAAATAAATATAATAAACTTTAGTGTACTAACCGTGTTCTTATTCTTAAGGAAGCACATTAAATGAACAAGAAAGAAAAAGACCAGATACATACAAATTATAGAATATTTGTGTTTAATGAAATGTAGCTTTCAAATATATAAGAAACTACAGGATCTGTATTTTAAGCAAATTATTGGAAAGGGGTATTCATGAAGCCTTGCTATAGGTAACTAAGATTTATTATAGCTGGTTATAAATATGATCATTCAAAACATCTGCTTTTAGCTCACACTGTGGAATCTAGTTTTTAGCTTGCATCTGTCATGTGTGAACTTGTTATGGATATTTTATTTTAAACTGAAGAAACAGCTGCTTCAATAATTTGAAATGAATTCCCAGGAGAATATTTTTCTGGGCTAGCATCATCGCCATGCTACAGTGAAATGATCATACTGTAAAATGTAGGTATGTTTTGTCTTTGTCTTGTTCTATAAGGGAGTAGCATCAGAAAATTATACCTTCTAAATTTTTAAAAAATCAGAATAAATATCCAATTGTAGTAAGTATTTCAGCTACAGAGGTACATCTAATTATCCAATACATCCTATAGAAATGAAAATTTACTGTTTTTAAAATAGTCAAAGCAGTCACTAAAAAATGCTTGCTAAAATCTAATGGATCAAACACAATGAAAATATAGATATTATTTGTTTTTGAATCTACAACATATCTTTGACTTTCTTGAAAGACTCATAGCACAGAAATATCACCCTGCTCTCAGCTGAAATGAAATAGAGAACTGTTCTGGTGGCTTCTTTATGAAATTCTGTGTAATACAGTGGCATTTTTCTGTTCCACTTATGCTCCAAATTCTTGGAATCCCTCAGGGAAGAGAGGTGAGTAAAACTGTTTCCTCTGTTTTTTTAGCATACAACAACTCTTTTATATGAATATAAAATGGAACTCACTCTGATTGCTGTCATTTTAAAGTCAACTTAGGCCTTTCCTTGGAAGTATACTTTTTCTTTTAGCCTTTGTTATCCTATGTAGGTGACTATCCTTTCTTAATAATTGCATACATAATTAATATTGACAGTCCAAAAAAAAAAAACCACAACTGAAGTAATTTGAGTACTTTATCTGTTTTTGTCTTTGACTTTTTATTTTTTTATCATTTTTCTTCTTTACATCATATCCTTTTCTCTGAGTAGTACTAGAGAGAGAATTGGTGTGACTCCAGATATCCAGGGTGCATTGGTGGTCTGCACTCTACACTGAAATTTATTTTGCTGGATGTTCAAACAGGTTTCTTTACTTCATAGAACTGCACCTAGCTCAGCTCCCTGGGGGAGGTTAATGTATCTGCCGCAAAGCAACCGTCTGGTGTCTCAGGTTCCCGCTCCTTCTCTTTTCATTCCGCCTCCCTCTGCAGTGGCCGTTTACAGGGCTAAGAGCTTGTTTCTGACCTTCCACGATTTCTCAGTTAAGCTGATGCCCTACCTTTCAGATCCTTGACAGGAACTTGCTTGTAAGGCCATTCCACCTCCTCCCTGAAGGTTTCTTGACCTCTCTTCTCTGGCTTTTCATCAAATTCTTGTGTTTTCTTCCTAGAAAAATGATTTTAGTTTTTTTCCAGAAAAATTTTAATGCTTTCTGCACATTTCAGAGAGAGGACCATATGAGATCCGAGATTCCAGGCAAAATGATCCAACAACTCTTCATCCAAAAGCCATTCACTTTGACAGCACTTAGAAGTGCAGTGCCTACTAGGAAAGTCAATAGCTCCAACAAGCTACCCTGTGATAGAAATAAGGAGTATTCTAGAAAGGTAGAGCTACTTGGGAGGCGTACATAACCAGTGACTTGATAGGAACTCAGGCCAGACCACAGGCCTGGCGTGTTGTAGTAAAACCATATTTGTTATTTTCTTTATTAAGTGGTAGTCATGTCCTGCTTCTGCTGGTGAATTTGACCCGCAGGATCACAGTGTGTCACTGTATGGGAATCACCATGCATGCCCAGAGCGTCCTCTTCCATTATTCTCTCCCTTTGCTTATGCTGGGCATATTCCAGGACTTAGAATGCTGAAAGCATCAGTAGAATGACTAATGGAGGGAATGTGATCAATAGCATTGCACAAATCATTACTTTGTTGCTTATTATTACAGCAAAGGCTTAAGTCTCCAAAAGATCATGATTATCTCTGCTGGCAAGATGGTTCAGTGGGTAAGGGCTCTTACTGTCAAGGCTGAGCACCTGAGTTTGATCCCTGCAACCTGTATGGTTTAAGGAGAGAACCTCTTCCTGCAAATTGTCCATACATACGGCATGCAGGCAAACAATAAATAAACATAAGACCATTTAAATTCAAATGCTGTGAGTATAATGTCACCCACCACGCTGGTGACAGTATTGACAAGAAAGTTATTTTGTAGTAATTTGGTGTTGGTGCTGTAGACAGCTCTCAGCTCACTGCAGGGCAGTGATGCAGCCTGGATAGATGGCTCTGTACTAGGCTGCTCCAACCCCAGAGCCCAGACACAGTGGGGAATTAACACAGATACATGCGTGCATGCATGAGTACCTACTCCTGTGAGCATTAGTATTTGAAACAAATTTAGCTTCTGAATGAGTCTGAGCATAAAAAGAAGGGTATTCAGTTTTCCTCATTTAGTTTCACTTGTGTATTCTCTGCTTATGTGTTTGCCTAAAGAATAACTTACAATCTGGTCACCCCAGAGAGTGGACTGTGAATGAAATCTAATTATTATCTACTAATGATATTGCAGTAAGTTTATAATTTTTAATTTATTGTATATTATTAATGTCTGAAGTAAACCAATTTTTGTTTTAGAAGGGATTTAAACTTAATTTTAACAGATTATATTAATGTTTGGGCCAATCCCCTCATTTAGGGAGATAATCAATCAGCAAGTGGTTTTCACTTGACTAGGCTATGCATTCCATTTACAAGAGTTTCTCTCCAAAGGAATTGCATGAACACAAATGTCCTACCAAAAATGTTTGTTAATAATTTAGTAATTGTTAATTTGTATAAATAGGACTTATACATAAGTTCTGATAAATAAAAAAATTTATACATATTTTTGGGAAAACCATTCTATGTTTGATCCCTATAAATATTGTATAATGTTGAAGCAGAGCAAATATCTCTCCTCAAACATTTACCATCTCTTTATGGTGAAAACATTCAAAAATCCTTCCTTCCACCTTCCTTGAAAAATACTTGTGCATTTTCATTATCTGTCGTCACCCTGTAGCACCCCACACTCTCTCCTGACTGTGGCTTAATGCCCGCTGATGCCTGGCCCTTGGCTATGCTTCTCTCCCCTGCTCTGTGCTGCCTCTAGTAACTATCATTCTGCTCAGCTGTGGTGAAAAGAACTGCTTTAGACTGCACGTGTGAGTGAGGTCAAACATCACTTACCACTCTGTGCTTGGCGTATTTCACTTACTATAATGACCTCCAGCTCAGTCTATGGTGCCACAAATGACAGGATTCCATGCTTTTTTTAGCTGCTTAGTATTCTGTGTAGCATGCATACCACATGTCTGCAGCTTTTCGTCAGTTCATGGACTCTTAGGTACTGATTCCATCTTCTTTGATGCGCCAGTAGTGGGAATGCTAGAACCTATGGCGGGTTTTATTTTTGAACTTTTTATGGAGGTTTCCTACTGTTTCTCATAATGGCTGTGCTAATTTACATCTTCACCATTCTTTCCACGTACTATGCAGCTTCTATCTGTTTTTCTATGAGGGCTACTCTACCTGGAGTCAGATGATAATTGTATTTGTGCTCATTATTCTATTCTGAGAGTCTGTCACTGAGCCATTCTATTCTAGAGGACTTTTGCAGCTGTTGTTATGTTTGTGTCTTTGTGTGTGTGCATCTGTCTGTATGTACGTATATTTCTGTTCTCTGTGTTTCTGTGTGTCTATGTTTGCACATCACATGTGTATCTACGAGTGTTTAGAGATAAGAGGTTGA
Source organism: Eospalax fontanierii (assembly GCA_035773235.1). NCBI lineage: Eukaryota > Metazoa > Chordata > Mammalia > Rodentia > Spalacidae > Eospalax > Eospalax fontanierii. Next base: position 80,274,140 of record CM069528.1, on the reverse strand, counting down.
CATCAAATATCTCCCTCAGTCATGCTCTACCTTATTTTTTGAGACATGGTCTCTCATTGAAGGTGGAGTTTACATATCCAGGTTAGACTAGCAGGCCAGCAAGCTCTGTAATCCACTGTCTCTGCTTCCTCGGGCTTTACAGGCATAGTACACACCACTGCACCAGGCATTTTGCATGCATGCTAGGGATCCAAGCTTAGGTCTTCATGCATGTGCAGTAAGCACTTTATAAATGAGGCAGCATCCGAGTCTTTGTTGTTGCTTTCCTTTTTGTTGTTTTGCTTCTGTTATTGTCTTTGTTCTTCAGAGACAGGGTCTTATTATAGAGCCTAGGCTGTCCTCCAACCCATAATCATTTTACCCAGTTTCCAGACTACAGGCATATGCTACTATGTCGGCACAAAAAGTTTAGGCCAGTCTGGTTTCTACTCATAATCCTCCTGCTTCATTATCTTCAGTTTGTTGATTGCTGGTGTGAGCCACCATAACTGGTACCATAATGTGTGTGTGTGTGTGTGTGTGTGTGTGTGTGTGTGTGTGTGTGTGTGTGTGTTTGAGATAAGGTCTGATGTAACCCAGGCTGGCCTCCACATGGCTATATAGCTAAAGATGATACTGAACGTCTGGTCCTCCTACCTCCACCTCCGTGGTGATGGGAATAGGTCGTCTGGAGAGCAGCATGCACCAACATGTTACTGGAATTGAACCAAGGACCTTAAGAATGCTAGATTAAAAACTCTACCAACTACCAATTATTGTTTTAATTACTATAGCTTTTAAAGTATAGTTTTCAGGTAGCTAATGCTTTGTGTTCAGGGGTGGGGGGCGTAGTCAATATTGCTTTGTTTTGTTTACTGTTTGTTTAGTTTTGGTTTGGGGGTTTATATACTTAGGGTTTTTATGTAGTTTTATATGAATTTTGGGATTTATTTTTCTTGTATGTTCTGGTTATTAATTAACCCCTTTGCAGCTATATAGCATGTAAATATTTTATTTCCTCATAGTCTGTGGGTTATCTCTTTACTCTGTTAATTATTACTTTTGTTGCACAGATTTTCATTTAATTTAATCCCTTTTGCCTATTTTTGCTTCTTGCATTTTTAAGTCTCATCAGAAAACCCCTGCCTGCTCTGGCATCCTGCTCTGTTTCCCTTGTTTTCTTCTACTAGTTTCTTCGTTTCTTCCAATAACTTCACACTCAGGCTTTACACTTGTGTCTTTCATTCATCTTGAGTTTATTTTTATAGCTGATGAGAAATAGGGTTGTAGTTTCATTTTTTAGCATGGGGCTCTGAAATTTATCAGCGTATTCACTATAAAAAAGGCCTTTTTCCAGTGTATGTTTTTAGCACCTTTGTCAAAGATAAAAATAAGACAGTTGGTAATTGACCTTAGTTTTCTTTAGGTTCTCCGTTCTATTCTATTAGTCTCTCTGTCTCTCTTTCTCTGTCATACTTCTCCCTTCTCCTTTCTCCTCTCACTTGCTTTTAAAATTTTATTTTATTTTTATTTCTGTGTGTGTGTGTGTCTGTGTCTGTCTGTGTGTGTGTGTGTGTGTGTGTGTGTGTGTGTGTGTGTGTGTTTGTCAGTCAGTGTGTAGGTACGTATAGAAACCAAAAGAGGGTGTCACATCCCCTGGGCTGAAGTTACAAATGGTTCTGTGAGCCTCCTGATGTGGGAATTCAATTCCTCTGGAGAGCAGCAAGCACTCTTGACCACTGAGCCATCGCTCTAATCTCTTTATTACTTTATTATTGTGTATGTGTGTGTGCATGTGTGACATCGCACACACCATGACAGGAGAGTGCAGGTCAGAGGACAGCATTCCACCATATTGATTCCAGGATTAAATTCAGGTGGTGGGACCTGTCAGCAGGTCCCACTTAGCCAGCTCACCAGCTCCTGTGTCTCTTTTTCAGGATAGTGATATGCTGTTTTAATTCTTCTAGCTTAGAATATTTTGAATTCAGGTAGTATAGTATCTCATGCTTTGTTCTTTTCATTTACAGTTGTTTTAGCTGCTTGGAGTTTTTGTGATTCCATATAAATTTTAGAATTTTTTTTTACATAGTTTGATGAAAGTCATAGGTATATTGAGAGTGATTGCACTGAATTTGTAGATAACTTTGGGAAATATGGGTATTTTAATATTGTTTCTTCCAATGCAGAATATAGAATATCTTTCCAAATATGTCCTCTTCTGTTTCTGTTGTCAGTGTTTTAGTTTTTATTATAGAGATCTTTTACTTCTTTGGTTAAATTTATTCTTCGATATTTTATTTTTAAACGTGTAAGAGTAAAAACAACATTTTACACTAACATATATCTGAAGTATCTTCACTTTATCACTTCTTTTGGTTATTTCAATATTTATTTCTGTATGTGAAAATAATGAATTAAAAGAATTGTAAAGAGCTCGTGAGTGATTTGACAGTAGTTCAGATGGCACCTTGAATACTGTAGTCCATTCTCTTGGCCCCCTCTCTAATATTCCTAGAATATGACCATCCCTATTATGCTGTATTTATTTGTGTATCTAGCAGAACCACAGAATATTAGATAATGAATTGTCTCCTGGGCTTTTACAGTCACACACCAATTATAACCTTCAACCTGAACTCTGGGAGAAGAAAAGAAGCATTCTAAAGCCAAGTTTTCTGTTTTTATTCAATATATGACCGTTTTCCAATTTTGTTTTAAGTTATATTATAAATTCTAAGGTAAAATCAATTTTAAAAAACTTAGACTAACATCTACTAAATTATAAAATATATTTTTAAATTATTCTGTAATAAAACCTTATGGCAAAAAGTCAAGGAACAATAGTTCTGATATGCAAAATGGATGGATGAATGGATTGGTAGATGGTAAGAGACAGTAACATTGTTCTGATATGCAAAACCGATAATAGAGGGACATGTGGATGGACCTTGTATAGTTACTTAAGAAAGCCTATATGTTTAGGAGTTTGATCACTGTACTCTAGCTAATGTGGATTCAAATCATTGCTCTCTTACTAAACAGCTCACCCTAACAAATATGAATAATTATACCTTATAACTGAAAGGGCAATTTGGGAGATTAAGTAATATAATATTTATGAGACTTTAAGAACAGTACTTGGCAAACAAAATCTTTTGAATTCATATTGAAAGTTTTTGTTTTGACCTTGTTTATTTTTGAGGCAGGATCTCTCTTTGTAGTCCAGGCTAGCCTTACATTCATGATCCTACTGATTTGTCCTTGACAGTGCTGGGATTACAGGTATCCACCACCTTGCAGAGCTTGGACATTATTTTTTTAAAGAACATTACCTGACATTATAAAATCTGTGTGTAAATTTCAGTTCATTTTTGTAATCACTGATAACAGTATTCACTTACATTTGTACAACAAAAGATTTCCATACTGATTTATTTTCAGAACAATCCAGAGTTTAGGGAAGGTATTGTTATTGTCAGTGTGAAGATGAGTAGATAGAAACCTGGGCCGAGAGCCCACTTGCTTCTGATGACTCGTCTCTAAGTTCAGAAGCTCGGTGCTTTGCTCCTAGGTTCAGGGTTCATGCTGACCTGCCACCATTTTCAACCATTTTGATAAAACAAACCAGGCTTGCAAACTATTAACACCCTGTCACATATATTTTTGTTAGTCAAAACTTATATTTTGTGTATAATCATTGCCTATCATTAAGTCTATCAATCATTGCCTTCTGTCTCTGTCATCTCATTCACAATAACACCTGCCTTAGTATTAGAACAAGATAGATTTAGTATTAATATCATGATTTTCCATGGATGCCCTACCAGCAGATGCTTTTCTGACAGGGGTCTGCTCCTCTGTCATAGAGACCCTGATGCTAGTGAGGCTCTGCCACCTCATGAAGTAGTACCCCAAGGTGGAAACAGTAGAGCTCTTCTTCTTGCTACTAATCCAGGATAGAATAGCTAGCTGTCTCCAGTGGGATGTCAAGAGAGAAGGGACTGGTGGTGGGATTGAGCTTGTGTTCTAAGGTAACTCTACCTCTTGCTTTGATCTTCAAAAACCCTAGTTGAGGAACTGGAGAGATGGCTCATAGGTTGAAAGTGCTTCCTGCTCTTCCAGTGGACCTGAGTTCAGTGGACCCAGGTTAGGTGGCTCACAGTTGTCTGTAACACCAGTTTCAGGAGATCAGACTCCATCTTCTGGCCTCACAGGCATTTCACTCACCTGGCATATATTCATACAGACACATAAATTATAATACATAAATAAATAAAAATTTAAAGACAGTAATTGATGCTTTCTCCAGTTATTAGGGCAGGCATTCACCACAAAATGACATTCATTCATGAGACTAACCTTATACATACTACAGTTTGAGACATAAATATATACTTCTTTAAAGCATGATGAGTTTTAGAGTTGGTAACAAAATTGTAACGCTGTTTTTATTTTTAAGTTATATTCCATTATTTTTCATTTCCATCGTGGCTCTGTCCTCCAAGTTAACTTTAAAATGAGCTTTAGGAATTTTTTTGACAGTCGTGAAACAGTCCTGACCTAACATGACTGTTATGTACTTAATTTTAACCTTCTAAAAAGGTATTGGCTGTGAACAGGAAGTGAGATTTTTCAAAGTCCCTCTTCGCAGCACTGAATCCTGACTAGGGTTTCTCCCCTGCTTTGCTCAGTGCGGAGTCTGAGATTCGACTTTTCTTCGTTACCACTACAGCTTCAAGGGCAAGAACAAGGGTTATATAATGAAATAATGCATTCTTTTCTATTATTATTAGATTGTCATACACCTGTTCTAACACGTGTTTCATCAATAAGTTTCTGAGATAAACATTGTATGTGACAGTATGCTCAGTTTATATAGATTATAGCATTCCTGAACAAGTTTTTCCTTTGAATATGTATCATAGCATTGAAGAAGACATTAAAATGTCTGTAACTCTTAAATGTATTGCTTATTCTTCATTTTCTTGCCTAAGTCAGGTTTTGTTTCTACTTACCATATGCTATCTGGTTATGTAATCAACTCTTACTAACATTATTTTTATAAGATCTATTATTTTAAAGCCATACACACTATTAAAAACTTTAAGAAAGAAGATGAAAAGATGCTTCAGCCCCTAGGAGCACTTACTGCTCTTCCAGAGGACCCGAGTTCAGTTCCCAGCACTCACATGACAGTTAACACCTACCCTTAACTACAGCTCCAGGTGACCTGATGGCCTCCTCTGATCTCCATGGGCACCAAGCATACATGTGGTACATTTACATATATTCACGCAAAACACTCATTCACATAAAATAAAAATGAATAAGATGTTTTTAAAGATTTTAAAGAAAATTTTGTTTAAGTCCTTCATAATTCACTTTAGTCTTGTGCTTTATATCTTCCTGTTAAAATAGAATATATAGTTAAATAAAAGAAGTCAAGTAAACGAGTACATCTCAGGCTGAAGTTTTAAAAATCATTTTTAATGGTTTTAATTGGAATAATGAGAATATCTGTCACAGAAATTTTCATGTTCTGTATTGGTTAAAAGATTATAATAGTGGGCTGAGAGAAGACTCAGTGAGTAAAGTGCTTCCTGCACAAGCATGAGGACCAGAGTTCAGATCCCCAGAAACTATATAAATATTGAGCAGTTGTGGTAGTATGTTTATAATAGTAGTGCTAGCAAAGCAAAGCTGAGGATCCCTGGGAGCGTGCTGGCTAGTTAGATTAGCCATATAGGTGAGCACTGGGGTCAAGTGAGAGACCCTGCTTCAGTATATAATACGGAGATTGATCAAGGCAGATACCTGATGTCAGCCTCTGATCTCAGCATGTGTATACACAGAGAGAGAGAGAGAGAGAGAGAGAGAGAGAGAGAGAGAGAGAGAGAGAGACAGGCAGACAGACAGAGACAGAGAGATTTTGAGACTACCTAACATTCTATAGAAAAATAAGAAAAAAGATCTAAAAGCAACTCCCCAAATTGATTTTAAAATAGTCCTTAAGTATGTGAAAAATTGATTAAGCTTATTTATAATTGCAGAAACTGAAACCAGAGAAGACCTTATTATTTTCAATACTGTCTAAAAACTAAGTAATTTTTTCTTCTCCTCAAAGCAGTATACATTTTAAATTATTATTTTCAATACCAATTGCACAATAAAGTCCTTACTCTAGTAAAAAGTGAAATAGAGCAAATATGTAATGACATATGCAATACTGTTATGCATAAATTAATAACAACAGATATCTAGGGGAGCTTTAGGGGGCTGAAAATACACTAGAAGTCCTCCCTAGGAGAGTGAGGTTTAGTCCTAGGACATGGAGGTCACAGGGCTTTTTAAGATAGGTAAGTGTCATAGTTACTTTTTGTTGCTGTGATAAAACACCATGACCAAGGCAACTTACAGAAGTAGAGTTTATTAGGCTTATAGTTTCAGAGGACTAAGAATCCATTATGGCACGCTAGCATGGTGGCAGAGGCAGCAAGAACAGAAAGATGAGTACTCACACTGAAAGCACAAGCAGGAAGCAGTGCAAGGACAAACTGGAAGTGGGGCAAGGCCAAGAACTCTCAAAGCCTTCATTAGTAATGTGCTTCCTCCAAAGGCCACGCCTATAAATGTCCCATGACCCTTCCCAAACAGTGCCATTGAATGACCAAGTGTTCAAGTACTTGCAGCTTGTGGGGTTACTTTGTCTTTCAAAGTAATCACAGTAAGGCTTTTGGATTTTTTCCATAGGTGTATTGGGAAAATGAAAGGGGCCTTAAGCTGGGACAGAATGTAATTCTGTTTATGTTTTTAAGCAGTTCCTAAAATGACAACTGGTTGCTGTTTGGTGAGTGGACAATAATAAAGACTTTACTTGAGATCAGTGTGCAGTATGTACAGGCTCTGAAACACCCTTTTATCCACTAATTTTTAGAAGTACAACCTAAGAAAATTATAATAGTCATTTTTCATCACTGTGACCTAACAGAAAGGACTAAAGAAAAAAAGGATTTGTTTGAGTTCTTGGTTTTAGTTGGTTCACTCTGTCATGGTGGGCAGAGCAGTTCAAATCACTGTGAATAAGAAGGAGAGAGAGAAAGAGAGAGAGAGAGAGAGAGAGAAAGAGAGAGAGAGAGAGAGAGAATGAGAATGAGACAGGACAAGGAACAAGATACTCTGCTAGAGAGCTACTTTCTCCAGCTAGGGTCCACCTCCTGAAATTTCTAGATCCTCCCAAACTATCAGCACCAGCATGGGCCCAAATTCCCAACAGATTAACCTGTTGGACAGACACTTCCTCTCCAAACCACCATGAAATTAGCACTTACTATATTCAAAGATTGACTTGTGAAGATCTTATCAGAAATGATTTCAAAGAGCAGTGTATCCTTATAGTGGAATATGATGCCATCATTACAAAATAAAACCAGAGGAAATCATTATACAGTACAGTGTCGAAGGCGTTAATATCTATCCACCAAAAAGGAAATGCTGAAAACATTCACAAAAATGCTTAATTTTTGATATACAAGAAATTTTTCTTTCTTTTGATTTTGAATTTGTATCTTCCAAATGTTGTAAATTAAACATATGGTTCTTTTATAAAACAATAAATGTCTATTTTAGATTTTACATTTCATTCACCAATGACATTTGTTTATGCATAAATGATATTTATAAAACTTCTCATTTGTAAAGATTACATGTTATTTATCATACTTGTTTATGAAACTAGGGCATACTATACTTATTTTCATAGGATGCAGTATTTGTGAATGTTTCTAACAGGTCATCAATCCCTCCTTCTTTCTCTGTCCTCTTGCAGGCCTTTGCCTGGTGGCCAGACTTGTTGGCTGAGCATGCCGAGAAGTTTTGGGCTTTATTCACAGTAGATATGGACACAGCGCTGGAGGCTCAACCACAAGACTCCTGGGATAGCTTTCCTCTTTTCCAGCTGCTTAATAATTTCCTCAGAAATGACAGTGAGCACTTGCATTTTCCTTCATATGTGAAATGGGGGGGGGGGTGGAATCATCTATGAGTGTATGTTTACAGAGCCCAAACTCAGCCCCAACAAGAGGCCCTGTGGGTAGCATAAGCACTTATTGAGCCTCCCTGAGGATGCTGGGGTCTGGGAGCGACAACATCCCACGTGGTTTCACTGAACTCCAAGACATCTGGTATTCCTTCTCTCCAGCCTATGTTGAGAACTCATACAACAGACAACTTTCCCATTGTATCTTGTGGATCAGGAAAAAATATCTATGAAGGCAGGCTCTGCTAGAATACTCAAGAATGTTTCTGTTCTGTAATGGACACCTTGGAAATTTGTTCACATTCTTGATATCATTCTATGTCAAGGCTCCTTTTTAATAAATGTTATGATAGAGCTGTTATTGTGAGAGTGAATATATCTCCTCAGATAATGGTAAAATATTGATATGTGAGTGACTTGTTCTTTAGATATCAAAGAAGTAATGGTTCTCTATTGAAACTGTTTCCCCATGTAGTAACGTCTTTCATACTTTTCTGGTAGATAGTCTAGCAGCCACAGCAAACCTGATTCTTATGAAAATACTAGCATACCAATTCCGGAGCCTTTCTTGTGGTAGGTGTTTTCATTTTCCCTAGACTCAATTTGATTACCAGTGGCTGTGGTTGTTTCAGTGCTGTGATTATGAGGTCACTAATTCTCCACTCAGTAAAATTCTTCCCATTGTACACCAAGTTGAGCTCTACCTACTAGTGTCTGGTTCTAGCTTGTTTTCCTTGATCATGCAGCAGACTTCTCCTATACTGGATTTTCTATCGTTCCAGTTCATTTAAATTTTCCTCACATAATAAGCCATTCAGGTCTACTGCCATTCCCATATCACCTCTTTGAACAGTTCTCATTCCCTTTCTCACTGTAGCTTTGAAGTATGACTTCAGAACACTGGTCAGCATGTCACCAGAACCACCCAGGCCCCAGAATGGCTATCATCATTCTGTTCATATTGTCCATAGGGTTAGAATATTCTGTACATTAAAACTCCAAATTATTTTTACTGCTGTCTTCCTAAAAATCTATTACTATACTTAGTTTTAAAATTAAGCCTGTGTTTTTACAGGTTGCATTTTATTACTGTTTGGTTTTGATTATCACTTTAGCTTGATATTTGGTCTCTGTTCTAAATAGGAGAGAAATTCATACAGATATGAAAGTATATGCCCCATGACATCCCAGATTTCAAACATTAGCCTGAACAAGAACCTCCATTTTAGTAATAAAGGTGCCATGTTATAGTCCTTAACAACATGGTTGAGGTTCCAAATAGAGCCACATCTCTGTCACTGACCTTTGACGGTAATTTAACCTCTCTTGACTGTAAGGTCTTAATTTACAAAGAAGAATAATTACACTGACAGGGTCATTGGTGGTGAGGACAAATAAAATGGTGACTCACACGTAAAAGATACTAAATAAATGGCACAGATACTGTATTCTTTCTGTCTAGTTTCAGCCCTGAGTCTTTCAGTCATCTTATTTATTATATGTAATTTCATTTAATTTCTGAAAGGTATTTATAATGAAGCCAGAGAACTGAAGGACAATTCATACTTGAGATTCAGCCACAGTGCCTGCTCTCAGAAGAGGCTAACTGTCCACATTCTGCCTATTGACCTCAGCCAATTCGGAAGGTTGTTTGTTCCTTCCTACCAGAAAGAAGAATTTGAATAATCTTATTTTCTTAGTTGCCTGTCATCATTCCTGTTCTGCTAACAAAATGAAGGACTGTTTTTAAATTTTATCTTAAGATGTATAGTAATAAATACATATATTATGCATTAAGATGCAAAATAAGGATAAATAAACATTGAAATTTTTCTATTGAATGCATAAGAATCATCAGGTGCTGGGAAAATATTTTAGTCAGTTAAGTGCAAGCATAAGGAACTAAGTTCAGTCCCCCAGCACTAACATAAAAAGTTGGACATGATGAGCCCTTGTAATCCTAGTGAGGAAGAGGTAGAAACAGGTGGATCCCTGGTGCTTGATGGCCAGCCAGCTTGTCCTAATTTGAAAACCCTAGGCCAACAAGAGACCGTGTCTCAAAATACAAGATGTGGGAGGGAGGCTGGAGAGATGACTCTGAGATTCAAAGCACTGGCTACCGTTGCAGAGGACCCTGTTCAGTTCCCACCACGCACATGACAGCTAACAATCATCTGTAGCTCCGGCTACACTTACAATCATCTGTAACTCCTGCTACACCCTCTTTGGACTTCTGCAAACATTGCATGACATGGGTGAACTTACACACATAAAGACAACACACTCACATAAAATAAAAATAATAAATAAAAATGGCAAGAAGGACAGTTCCTGAGAAATGACACCAGAGGTTGACATCTGGCCTCTATGCATATATGCATATGCACAGACATGTGCACACACAGAAAGAACTAACCACATTTATGATCTCTGTTGGAAACTACTTAAAAAGAGTAGTTTATTAATGTTCACATTCCAACAACAAAGATGATAAATCATTTAAGATAAACAAAATGTGATATTTTTTATATAGGAAATAAAATATTTATAGATTTCTTAGAATTTTTCTTGACTTTTCACTAGAATACCAATGTATTTACATTATTTTATGTTAACTTTTGGAAAATATTCTTGTGTTAAAGTATAAATTTTTGTATGATAGACTGAAAACCACAAAGTTTTAATTTTTAGGTAGATATGTAAATACTTAGTTGACAAGAGTTCTATATTTCTCTCCTATCTTGACACATTTCCTTAACAATGAATGCCACTTAGTACATATGGCACAACTTTGTGCTGTTGAGTTGGAAAACCCTCAATCAGAATGAAGAAGCACTTACTACAGACCTGTTTGGGGGCCTGTCAAAATTGAGGGTGCCTATATCCTGGCTTTGCTTTCACAGTGATTAACAGAGTTTAGAAAACATCAATTATCTCTGAGAAAAACAGCTCCTACATGTAGCGAGGCAAATAGAAAAGTTCCCTAGTGCCGTAATTTCTTTTGGTACTGGGAGATTAGTGTGACCTGGGGAGTTGAAACAGAATGAGTAACCTTCACCCCAAACTCACAAGTTCTGCTTCTAGACCAAGGCCATTAAGTAATATCTGAGTAGCTGATAAAACATACTATTTTCCTAGCTCTTACCCATGATGATAATGAAGACTATTACAAATAATTATGTGTTTGTTTTATTACATTTCTTAGATACAGATTTTTTGAATTCCAGTTAAATATTTAGTGTCAACTTAAACTGCCCTCAAATTGTCCTTTTTGAAATATATGGGAAAACATTGTCTTTTCTTTTAGTCCTCCTTGAAAGAGAGAGTTACAGTATGGACATGCTATTGCAGTTTTTGCCATATTGACCCAATTAGAGTTATTGTCCAAATCCCAATTAATTACAACAAACTAGCTAAGAATACTCAGAAAAGAGAGTTCTGGATGTTCAGTCTTGAGAAAGGAAATAATTTGCTGCATAGCCGTGCTTAGTATATAGATGGTAGCATATTAGAGAATGGGAGGGGCATTACAGAGTGTGTGCTGCTAATTATTGGGGATTGTAAGTGATTCAAATGATTGTAGTGCATTACTGATAAGCAGTTAGCAACTCATACTATGAAAGCATTACTGAAATTACTAATTATTACTGATAAACAATCGATCTTATATTTGCTTTTCCAAATTTTGAAAGCACTAAGACCATTCAAAATGGAGATGTTGATCATTGCTTATACTTTATTTGTGGCTTGAAAGCTTTATAGCTGAGGTGGTTTTATTGCATAGTTTAGATGTTCCCATGAGTTATTTTTTCTACTTATGCTTTCATATTTAAAATGAACTGTTTATCTTTTGACTTATGGAGGGGATCCTAAGAAAAGCCCCTTGATTTTACAGTTAGGAAACTGAGGTCCACGGAGGCAGTGAACCTGGGCAGGGGCTCACCCGTAGGGAACTAGGAATGGAGGAAGGGTGGAGCAACATCACTGTCTCCAGCCTGGTTCCAGTCCCTAATTACAAAGCAGGTTCTGGGGACGTTTTTACAGTAATATGATATTATTAAGGAATATAAGAGATTCTGTGAGCTTTTGTTTTAAAATCAGAAATGTTTTTAGGGAACTGAGTCAAAGGGATAGAAAGAGAGAACTGGTTATGGAATACAGAAAGGGTTACATAAAGGAAGAGATTACCTTAGCATATATGTCAGGCAGCATCTCTGACAAGATTTCCAGAGACTGAACTAATTAGTGCAGAAATGAACCAAAGACCTCAAATTCAGTTTCTGTTTTAAGGAGGAAAAAGCACATTGTGTCTGAGGTGTGTCTTCCAATGCATCAATGAATAGAGCAAGTCAGAGCTCTGCGAACACTCGGAGATGAAATGTGGCTTTCCTCAAGGGAAGTGTACAGCTGCATCCTGCTTTTAGCAACTGTCCCCAACCTCCCACCCTCACAGTCTCACCCACTGATTCCCAGAGCAAGGCTGGTGAGGTAAACAAACTCAGGCTCCATTCCTGGCCAAAAAAGACTGAGCTCTTCCCTGCCTTCTCTGCTGCCTCTGGGCACCGCAAGTGCTCCCCCCACCACTACAGACATAATTAGATGCACAGTTACTTTAAATGGTTTCTAAGGAAGCGATTTCGAAAGAGAGAGATATTAAAAGTTGAGGGAATAATAAATGTTTCCATAACGAAGCAATTAACATGATAGTTAAATGATGCTAAATGACTACAAAGCTACTACAAATAAATTCTACCATGCATACTATTTTCCGCAATTGTCCCATGGAGAATAGATACAGCCAGTGACCACTCCTGGCAAATGAAAGCCATCTGCAAATGGCACCGATCATTTCTTTCAGCACTCCTGAAAGGCAGGCCCTTGCAGCTAGTCACCTTTTAATCTGTGGATATGCTAGCAAGTGGCAAATGACCATTCTATTGGGAATTGATTCCCAAGTGAAAAATACCACGGTGCTTCTTCTTTAATTAACAGCCTTTTCACATTGCTAGCACATTAAAGCCATCCCGAAGAACACCCGCGCTTATGCAATCAATGTCACAGCGCTTCTGCCTAAACGAATAATAAATGTTCGGGCTCTAGCTAAGTGAAAACCTGTTCTCCAAGACTTTCACCTCCATAAAGATGGGCTCATAAAAATCGAAAAAGGGAAAAATTGGAATGTGGTCTCATGAGGATAAAAAGGCTAGTGTTAATAATTAACAAGGAGAGTGAAGAGGAGTCAAATTAGCCATAATAGAGCCCAGAGTGACTGGCAAAGTCACCTCTCATTATCAAAAAACTCATTAAGAAATGAAGAGGTGGAAATCCCGCTGGGTTATTCTCACACTTAGGTTGGATCAGAGATTATTTTTCAGATTTCTTTCAAATGAAGAACGGTTAGGTCACCATATTGTATATTAGGTTAATCTCCAAGCTTTGAGATATGAAGGGCTGACACGTGCGTGTTATTCCACCCCTAGTGCTTAAACGAGCTGTGCAATGGAAATTCATGAAGTGGTGTTTATAGAGGTAGCTGTATATACATACACAGGGAAGAGTTCAGAAAGTGTATAAATTCCGCATACGCCAAGGCTGTGTGCCAGCACTGTTAAGACAGCTACTCTACAAATGATGGAATGACCACCCAAATATAAAAAGTGTATTTAACTCTAATCCCCAGAGTTGACTGAATTCAAAATTATATATCAGAACTTGTTTTCCTAAACAGAATAATGAGAGAAACATAAAAGCAGGAGACAGTGCCCTTTTTCCCTCAACGGAATCCCACAGTACAGCTTGAGTTTCTTTGCTACAATGTAGATTTAAAAGAAAAACGCTTGCATTTTCTGTTTTACTGGCTTAAAGATAACAGCCTACCCTAAAATGTGCCTGTGTCCTTCACAGCAGATCTACAAAAACATCTGTGATTTCTGAAGCTGCAAGCATCAAGCATCAAACTCCCAGGCTAGCCTGTGGTTAGTCAGTTACGACTACACTCGCTTGTCCCATTTGTCCCATTAGTAAGATAGAGGGGCTCTTTTTTTTTTTTTTTTTTTTTTTTTGCTTTTGGCTTTAATCTTGGAAAGACAGCTGAAAACTACTGAATGGTGGGACCTCATCATCCTGAGCCTTGGTTAAAACTTATGTTGATTTTTACCTGAATTAAGCCCATAAGAATTGAAGACATGAGGATGAATAACTAGTGGTTCCTGTCCTCAGGAAGCATGAAATCTAATGAAAGATAGGGACATTTCTGTGCTGCTAATTGTAATGTGCTAGATGGTGATTAGTGATGCACAGGTCAGTTCTCTGTGCTCACCTCTGAAATCTGTCGTTATAGTTTTAAACTTAGAATTCTTATATCTGCGTTTCTTTTAACACCTGAGCTGTCTCCTTGTCATTTCTCTGGAGGCACATTTATGTTGTATCTGTCTCATTACTTATATCTGTTTCTATACTTCTAGCAAGTGCCCTTGGAGGGAAAGGGTGAATAGGTCATGGTTTTAGGAAATTACTTTCATAGTGAAGATACAAAAAAGGTAACTAAACAATATATAATTACTTTTAAATTTTTTAATTGATGGGGACTTGTGAGATGGCTCAGAGGGTAAGGGTACTTGCCACCAAGCCTGACAACCTGAGTTCAGTCCTGAGGACACACGGTAGAAAAAGAAACTGACTCCCACAAGCTTTCCTCTGACCTACACACACACACACAAATAAATATATATATATATATATATATATATATATATATATATAAATACAATCATTAATTATAAAGATTAAAGAAATTCAATGTTTCCTACTTATATTTAGTGGGATGCTATCATTCCTCCCATTAGGAAGTAGATTGCTGTTGATATATATGCAGCAAATAGACAATTATTGAGTGTGCATTTAATATGCCAGGCTCTTGGCTGGGTGCTTTTGCAAGAAGATGTCAAGGGGCTTTGTTTGGTTTTGTGTTTTAGTTTTTCATGATGCTGCTGTAAACTATAATTCTCCTGGCTTTTCTCACATTTCCTATGATGCTTTGTCTTCACTCTTCAATGTGAGATAACCTATTAATTCTAAATATTAGTCCACTGGACTTGCTCAGGGTTGATAGATTTTGTATTCCCTTGAATAATTGGTGTCTCGTACCAAAGTCTGTTGGTTTCTGTTGTGATTGGTGGTATTTGTTTTGTTTTGCTGGTCATGAATTACTCATTTACTTATAAAATACCTAATTAGAATTTTAGGGAGGAAAATCATCCTTGCTAGCAATCCACTAATATGACTTAATTGGAAGGCAAGACAGTAACATATAACTAGATTATATAGTTCAAGAGAGATCAAGGTATGTTTACCCTGAAAATAATGCATGAATTCCTTCATCTGCTTATCCGTTTTACTCACTTACTGTTGTCTCAATAATTTTTATTAATTGGATCATAGTTTAAATTGGTTGTTGAAATCTTACTATTTAAATCCTATATCAAGTAGTTTCTATTTATTAATTATTGGGGATGTTCAAAATAGTTGGTCCCCTCTGCTTCCTAAGTTTCACTTTTATTTCAAAATTTGCTTCCTGTCATTTCTACTTGTTCCTTTGAGCTTCCTATCATCATTGAGTTTTTCAAGCAAAGTGATATTTGGGAATATGAAGTCTTTGTAGAGAAATGGTTATTTTCATCAGGAAATTAGGTGCTAGACCTCAATTTACATTGTTATAGTCATTTTCTAAGATTCCAGAGAAGTCCATTTTATTCCAGTACCTGAAGTACAGTGTCAGAAATGTTCTTGACAGTTGGGAGAAGGGCTGACACAGGAGGATTGCCATGAGTTTATGGCCAGCTTGGTCAACATAGCAACAGAGTACCAGGCCAGTCAGCCAGAGCTACACAGGAAGGGAGGGAGACAGGGAGGGAGGAAAGAAGGGTGGGAGCCAGGGAGCCAGGGAGCCAGGGAGGGAGAGAGGGAGGGGAAGAAACTCTAAAGGAAACTCTTGGATGAAGCCACAGTGAAAACTTGCCCCTTCCAATGAATTGTTGCAGTGATGTCTCATAAGCCTTGGTTTATACAGGTGACAGCACCAAATCATGATCACAGGGAGAAGACAGAGCACCCTGATGTCTCAGGCTACCCCTAAGAGGGGCTTCTGGTCTGACAGGACTGAGGTGAAAGCTGGCATAGGGCAAGCAGGAGAAAGAGTGCAGGTGTTGACAGAGAGGTGTGAGTTTCCGCAGCCTTACCTCGCACTACCGCTTTTCCTCTTTCTCCTCTGCCTCCCCTTCTGTCTCCCTCCCATGCTGCATCCTTTCCCTTTCTTTCTGCTCTGCCTGTCTTTTACCTCCCTTTGTGGTCTCAGTCTGTCTCTGTCTCTGTCTCTCTCTCTCTCTCTTTCTCTGTCTTCTTTTCTCTCTCTAATTATGAAACAAATAAGGTTGTTGTTGTTTTTTTTTTCTTTATTTCAACTGTGAAATGCTTTAGTTAAAGAAAGGAGGGCTAGATTTGTATCACATTGGTAAAACAAGTCTAGTATGCACAAGACTCTGGATTCAGTTCCTAATAATGAATAAAAAATTAGAAGGAAGTCTCAGCTGAAATATGAAGATGCCTCTAGGCAGAATTTATGATTTTTATAAAGGTTCATAAGAAGTATAGGTAATCTCCATTTTCTCCAAATTATATATGAAATTATCACATTACTAATAGTAATAACTGACTAGAAAACATTCCTGTTTGTTCTATATTCATTAAAAATAGGAGACCAATATAATCAGAAATTATAGCAGTCAGATCCTAGATATATGGATCAGTAATAGAATTTCTCATGACAGTACTGTTTAATACCATATATTTTATATAAAATATAAGGTGATATGCAAATCTCAGAAGTTTTTATAGCTGCCACCAGATACAACCTTCTGAGTGATGGCGTAGTAACGTTAGCCCTGTGTCTGAGTATTCATTCCCCCTGAAAGTACTCAAGTAGGCAAAGAGATAATAACTCTGGTCAGCACCTCAGAACCGGAGTCCTCAAAGGGTGTAGGTAAGGGAAGAATCAGAGAAGAAACAGACAAACTGTACAGGATAGTGGGAAGCCAGGGAAGCCAGTAACTGGACAAGGGAGAGAGGGCAGGATGAACTTTAGTTTTATACTCTGGCAAACTCCTCTGCTTGGCATTTTGAGAAGGTGAGCTGGCCAAGGAAAAAGTGGGAGTCCTGCAGCCAGGGAAGAGAAGACTTCATGAGTCCAGACAGAAAAGACGAGAGGAAGCAATAACCATGGTAGAGGCAGAGGAGGGAACATAGTGGAAAGACATGAGGCCTGGAAGATGCACGTGCCTTGATCACTGCTTGGATACAGGGCGTAGAGGAAAGGTTTGTGATATTCACCCCTGTGATGCTTGTGTAGGGAATCCCCACTTTTCCTCCCAGCATAGGATCCAGAGGTTAGTTTTTAAAGTTAAGACAATGAATCCAGTGCTTTCCAAACATTTAAAAAAGAAAGCACTTGCTAGAAGTACCCTTGACTCAACTATTACTTAATCTTAGTAACATAAAATAACAACATTGGATGGAAGTATTTTAGACTTTCTCTTTTTCATATACTGTGACCTCACTGCCAACAACCTAATCTCTCCATGTACAGTAGCTTTTGACTTAAAGATTTACAGTCTCATTTACAGTGGTAATGATTTGTTACATGAATTGTGTCTTGGTGTAGTAAAAGGCATAATGGTTATCACTGTCATTATTTTACTATGCCAAGACCCCAACAAATGTTTATGTAACAACACTTAGTTATACAGTCTTACTTTATGATAGTATAAAACTTTCTGACCTTCATTAAAGATAGTCAACCATTTACAGTTTTTCTTCTTATCTAAAACAGTTTGCTATATTTCCTGGTCTGAAAAGATATATAAAATATATGATGTACTGATATTAGATTGATAAATGAATGACTAGATAGACAAATGGACAAGCAATGTTTTGGTATCATAAATAGAGGAATGATGATGTTCATCATGGAGATTAAAATGGGGCTTTGGTGTCAAATCCTGGTTCCAGTGCCTATTGACTAAACAGACTGAGGCAAGTTTCCTAATCTCTCTGAACTTTAGCTTACTTCTTGATAACTTAAAAAAAAAAGTCTTTCTACTTTTATAGATTTTTTTTGTGATGATTAAATGACAAAATATATGATCCATTTTAGCCCAGTACTTGGTACTCCAAAACTGCTGAGAAAAAGGAGGGGGGAAGAGGAGGGAAGAAGAGGAAAAAGATAAAGGAGAGGAAGGAGGAAGAGGGAAAGAAGTAGGAGAGAGAGAAGAAAGCAAAAAGGAGGAAGATGACGAAGAGGAGCAGGAGGAAGAGAAGAAGGAGGAAGAGGATCTGGAAAAAGAAAAGGAAATGGAGAGAATTTATGTAAAGATATAATAAATCAGACTTTTTTGTAGACCATCACAATGATTTAGGTGTTTCAAGTGAGAATGCATTATTCTTAGAGCCTACCATCCTAATTTAGATGACATTTGATAAGTAACCAAATTACATGCCATACAATACATTCTTGCTCTATAATTTAATCTCTAGGAATAATAAATAAAGCTACTTTCAGTGCATTAATAAGAAAATAAGATAACAATCTTCTAAAGAAGGCATCATTAGCTATGATTATTCCCACTCTAATAGGTAATCTTTTGCCTATAGATAAGCAAGAAGAGAATTTGTTAGGGTATGTTCATGCCTGTGCAGAGACCAGAAGTCAAAGGAAAATATCTTTCTCTATCCCTCTTCATCTTAGTTTTTAGAGACAGTGTCTTTTACTGAGCCTGGAGCTGATACATTCAGCTAAACTAACTGGCCAGACAAGTCCCCAGATTCCTCTTTACTCTGCCTCCTAGCACTGGGTTTGCAGGCACATTCATGCCCGTGTTTTACCCAGCTTCTTACATGCATGCTGGGAATATTCAAACTCCGGTCCTCATGCTTATGTAGCAAGCATTGTACTTAAGTAAAGTTTTTAGCTACAAAAAGAGATAAAATCCTATCAGAGCTAGAACAAAATCATCGTTGCATATCTTGGATACAGCATAACTTTCTATACCTCTTTCCCATGTCCATGTTTCTCTGTCCTCTTCATATAAAAGCATTATATAAATACACTGAGGGAATTTCCATATACATGTCATGAGAGTGAATTCATATACACTGTCAAAATTTTAAAATCCTAGACTTTTGCTCACTTCCACATGAAAGAGATCACATGGGAAGTTGGCATGGCTGAGCAGACGACAGCACTGTTGGAGTTGTTAGTGATTCGGTTTGCTGGGTGCCAGCCTGTGCAGATGTTCAGATTCACTGAGGTGCATAAAGTTGTTGAGAGATGTTTTTCTCCGCTTGTACCACTGCTACCCTAGTCAGAGCTGCCATCACCCCTTACTCAGAACTTGTCATTCATCTCCTCCACTCTGCTCTCAGTTTCCTCTGTTTTCCATACAGCGGCCAGAAAGAGCAATCCAGGCCACTCTTCTACTGACCAGCCTTCCTAAGTCCTGCCGTTGCACCCAGCAAACCCACACAGTATGTCACAAGACCGAGACACCTCTGAGAAATACCTTTGCCATTCCTTGCTGCACTGCTCAGCTTCCTACCAGGACACCAGCTTGCTCCTCTCCAGAACCTTTAAGCTGGCTGTTTCCTCTACCTAGCATTTCTCCCTAGAGAATTCCCATGGAAAACTCTAGAATCATATTTAGATACAATTTAAATACCATCTCATGTTGTCAGAGATGCCTTACCTGACCATAAAGTACATCTTTTAAATGAGCATATTTTCACTTTGAAAACATAAAACAGTCATGACATGTTTAGAAGGTGTTTATTTGATTGCTCCTCTGAACTTACAACAATCGTGGCAGCATGCGCAGGACCCGTACTGACTCACTCAGACAAAAACCTAGCATAGAACTGGGGAAATGGGCAACAGGCCCCACCCTAGCTGAAGAACTATTGGCAACTGGTTACTGTACGGTAGGGGAGAACTTGATCTTCTTTAAGGGAGTGACTCTAGATAGGCTGGAGAGACTCCAGTGGATGAACTTACATCAAGAGACATCTGGGTACAAATGCTTGACCAGATAGAACCTAACATATATGACAGAATACGTGAAATTCTGTAGTAGGGAGGAGCTAAGGAGGGGTGTGGATGGGGGGTGTGGGGGGGTGTGAAGGAGGGATGGGTGGGGGGTTGGTGTGGAGGGATGGGTGGGGGGGGTGTGAAGGAGGGATGGGTGGGGGGGTGTGAAGGAGGGATGGGTGGGGGAAGGGTGGGTGTGGGGGAGGGGATCTAAATTTGACTAAGATCTATTACATGACACGTACAAAAACTCAATAAAAATGTAAAAAAAGAATATGTTCATTTGAGAAATATTTATATCATATAGTAACAGTACTCAAAGAATCAATTCTTCAGCACTGGTTAGTTGCTTAGTATTTCCTTATAGATCCTCTGTTCTTTCTAAGTGCTTTTAGGCTCATACTGACCTGTGATGTAATGAAATTGTGTCTTGTACATGAGAAACATCTGTCTCTAAAAAGTGTTGGGTGTACCCTTATCCAACAGTTTTTCCCAGTAGAAAAAATTCTAATACTTCAGTTTCTCTCAATAAGTGTCCCAAACCTCAGGGGTTCAAAGACTAATGGAAAACTGAAAAAGAAAGATGAATGTGATGTGCTGTTTTTAAATCCAGAAGTACTAGTAAGTGTAGCTCAGTAGAAAAGCATTTGCCTAGCATGCTGGAAGCCCTGACCTCATTCCCCAGCATCACCAAAAACACAAGAAGAAATGTGAAAAATGGAATGCCTCAAACCAAATCTGCAAATACATGAAAAAGTCATGAATCTAAATAGACATTCCCAGGGCCACAGCCACCCTCCGAAGTGAATTAAATAAGTGGAGCTCTTAGCTATGAGCTGTGACCGAGCTTACTTACCTCTAACAACTGAACAAGGTTGTCACTTTTGTGAGGCTAGCAAGGGGATTCTATCTCAACTTAATTACTGCATTTACATGTTGTTAGAATCTTGGGATAGAGGGGAGGCAGCACCTCCTTTGAATTTTCAGTAAGGGGTCACACTGTTGTGTGTCAAACCTCCTAGAAAGGTACCAACATACCATCTGCCAGGAATATTTTATAGAGATATAATCTACTTTTGTTTTAACAGGCATATATAGAAGGACAATTATACTTTGGGGTAATTTCCATAATATGATATTCCATATAGAGAGCAAAATTCGTTATTATCTGTATTCTATGTTAAACTCTTTTAGAAAAAGTTTTGTTATTTTTTTCCCCATTCTTCCTCCCAACTGACTGTTATCCCTCTGAAAAACACTGTTTCTGCTTGGCTATTTCAGTACTTTTGTGTAATGGAAAGTTTCACAAACATTTGCAAGAGATCTTTGTGCCCTTGGTTGTCCGCTACGTCGACCTCATGGAGTCCTCCATCGCCCAGTCAATTCACAGAGGTTTTGAGCAGGAGACATGGCAGCCTGTCAAGTAGGTATCCTGGTGTCCACAGACCATCTGTCTCTCAGTCCTGACCTTATGACTTTACCCACGGCCATCTGTGGTTATTGCTTATGGTGGTCCCTTTCCACGTTGTTTGTTTCTTTACAGGAATATCGCCAACAGTCTTCCCAATGTAGCTCTTCCAAAAGTTCCAAGTCTGCCTCTTAATCTTCCACAGATTCCTAACTTTTCTACTCCTTCGTGGATGGCTTCTTTATATGAGTCCACGTGTGTATCCCTCACTTATTTCCTGGTGGTGTGTTAGCTAGTGCATGGCCTGGGCTGTGTTCTGTGCAGATGTGTTTAGATTGCATGGCATTTCTCATCGTTGGTTGAGGAATTCTGTTTTTGGCTTTATTTGTTTGAGTTTTTTTAAAACTATTAAGCTGAGCTTAGCATATTGATGATAAATGGTGTAGATTGAAAAGGAAAAAAAATCATGCTAGCTTGATATGACTCGTGTATTCTGTGTGGCAGATATCTTTTTCTTAAACTCATGTTGCAGAATCTATCATAAGTCACTCAGCCGGAGTTCCCCATATCATGACAGTTGTGGTAAATACATTTGAGAGTTATGAGAGTTACTTAGTTTCAGCTCTTTTACTGACCACATAATTTTACATTGTTTATGGAGAAAGTGTTATGAGAAGATTTCAAAAATATTAACTGGTATTATTTTTATCTTAGATTGAACATTAAAGAAACAGAGCTATACCTTTCAGGGAAGCAGTTGTTCCTTATTTCCCAATACTAGGAAGTTCTTTTGTTCCTTTCCTGTATTAGTTGATACACCTTGCTATTTTAAGATCACTTTGATACCCTTAAAAATCCATATTTATTAACTCCACATTGTGGGGAACCTACTGTAAATTCAGGAACTTGGATCCCTTAGGGAAAAGGCTCTAAAATAAGTTTGACCTTAGACTGTAGCTTATGAAGCACAAATCTTAGCCTCACTTTCCTCAACTCTAAAATGATTGTGATACCTAATTTAAAAGATAGTACTGTCGGGAATTTTAAAAATTGTATTTAAAAACCATATAAAAGTACCTGGCACATCCTAAGCTTTCTCAAATAATTATTACCATTGGCACACTCTTAGTGTCCAGTAAGTGGTCATTAATACTTCTCTATATTATCATTATTATAACTGGCAGTTATCATCATTATCTATAGTTGTATTCCTTCCAAAACTCTGAGCCTCATAGTAGTGTAATAAATGAGTTACACACCTAGTTTACAAATTTACCTTAAAATACACACTAAAGGGGGCTGCTGGAAAGATGGCTCAGTGCTTAAGAGCACTGGCTGCTCTTGCAGAAGACCCAAGTTTGGGTCTGAGCACCCACACAGAAGCTAACAACTGTCCATAACTCTAGTTCCAGGGGCTCTGACGCCCTCTTCTGACCTCTGTAGGCACTGCATGACATGGGTACGCTCATGTACAATACATTCACACATAAAATTAAAAAAAAAAAAACACTGAAAATCCTTTGCTCAAGATCTCACAAGAATTAAATTAGAAGGAATAAATATTAGAAGAAAAATATGGAAAATTAGAAGAAAAGAATCCGTGGGCTCAGCATGTGCTGTGTTCTAGGTACAGTGCCAGTTTCTTGATCTCATTTTATCCTTGTAACAGCTCTGTAAGGTAAGTACCATTGTCTCCACCTTACAGTTAAAGGAACATCATTTACAAGGAAATTAAGAAACAAAATGTGCCAAGTGTCTCATTTCAGTAAGTGACAGGCAAAATTTGAACCCAGACTCAATGGACCTCAAAGCCCTTCATACTCTTCTCTTGATTTGACTTCCAGAAAACAGATGACTCAAAAACTCAGGTAGCTTTCTGTTTGCTCACAACCAGCTAACAAATCTGTTCTCAGTCTTGTATGCAAACAGTCAAGGAAACAAACAGAAAAAGACCAGGAAAGACACTAAACTTGTAAGACAGTTTTTGGCAACATTTTTCCAAATTAAATATCATTACTGAACTGGTAATAATTCCTAGGATATAGCATTACATGTCAATCTTTTCCTTACAGACAGAGTATTGTGCTATTATAATATGTAGAGTGGATTTTATATGTGCTCATAAATGATCTACCTATAATGTACAAGGAGCCTTTCTAAATTTATGAATTTCTAAATTATATACCAATTATGAATTTCTATATTTAGTTATATATACCAATATATAGCTCCCTTTCTTCCTTCTTTCTCCATCTGTTTAAAACCTTTTATTTCAAACTGGGATATGCTGTGGACATTATCCTATAAAATTAATTTCTTGTTGTTGCTGTTCTCTTGGCTTTGAGATTTATGGGAAACCTAAATGCTTCACTGTTAGGACCCTCTTTATAAAATGATGTAAATCTCAAGACAGAAATCATGGAAGTTTTCTAAATAAAGCGATGGTGCTGCCAACATCCTACTAGGCAAATAAAAATGTGTTTCAAAAGGTGACCATCCTGATCCTTAACAAGATTATCAACATTAGACTCATTCCTGTCATAGTGACCATAATTATTTAGAATGTTATGATGTTATATAATTTCCTTTTTTATTCATGTATATTTATTATACAGAATTATGGGATTCATTATTACATTCTCATACATGTAATCATGTTCTTTGACCTTATCTTTCTTCTACTGTCTCCTGTCCCCTACTCTCTCAGTGCTGTCCTTCCTGTTTTTAAATAGTCTCCTGCTTCTGCTTTCAATTTGTATTAAGTCTAAGTCTAGCATATAAGAAAAAAACATGTGATATTTATCCTTCTTGGCCTGGCTTATTTAGCATAATGATCACTATTTCTAACCATTTTCCTATTGTAATTCACTTTTGAATGTTTCATGATAAAACACTAAATAACAAGAAAGATTTCCATTTCAGATATAAATTAAAATCATGACCAATGACAAAGTGAAAAAGTTCATG
The DNA here is from genome assembly GCA_035773235.1 of Eospalax fontanierii. Taxonomy (NCBI): domain Eukaryota; kingdom Metazoa; phylum Chordata; class Mammalia; order Rodentia; family Spalacidae; genus Eospalax; species Eospalax fontanierii. The sequence goes on along the minus strand of CM069528.1, from coordinate 80,249,615 downwards.
AAAGCAACCAGATTGGGGCATAGTAATTAAACAAAGCTATTATGCAAGGTCCTAGAGTCACTCCAACAATACTACAAAGTAAATAACAAATAAATGCATACTAAGTACCATATACAACTGTGGGTTTGAAAATCTGTCCCTGCCTACAAACATGAGGTGTATGTTGAGGTGTTTCTAAAATTTTTTGAAAAAGAAAAAGCTAGCTAGTCCCTCCACATCTCTCTCTGAATATAGAATCATTATTTGGGGAAGGAAAGATGGTTAGGTCTGTCTGGAAATGAAAGCCATTAAGAAGAATTTCCTATTGATTTGTTATATCAGTCCATTATTCACATTTGAATTTTTTAATCTGTAAATGATACCTTTAGTAATAAGTCACTGATTAGAAATAATTTTAAATGAAAAGTCTCAGAGAAAATTACAGGTTATCGGTACCAACTCCAAAGAAAACCTATTTTTATTTTTCTACAGCTATTTAATTATAATAAATGCTTGTTATACTAATTATACTCCCAATTAAATACGTTTATTGTCTATAATCTTAGCATAGTTTCAAGCAGAAGAAAAATGTATCCATCTCTCTATAAAAATTAATTGTTTCACATTTTGTGTAAGAACAAATTTAATAGGATTTTTGTCTCGACTATTTGAGATTTCTGTTTTGATGATCTTTTTATTGTCATTGTATTGTTAAAAATGTACATTTAAAAATTTACATTTCACCAAAAATTGTATGGATTAGATTTGCTTACATCCAATTAAATCATAGAGGTCTTCTAACTGTGACCAGTGGATATGTTGGGGAGGGTGAGTTGCCTGGTCGTTTTTTTCTCATACTTTACTTGTACATGTGGCCAAAGGAGATGTAAAAAGAATGTTTTCTTAAACATTTTTCACAATAGTGTCAGTAGAGCCTTGCTGCATTCGTCACATATTAGGGTGAAGAAACAATCAGTAGTAAAATTTTATAAGTACTATTGAATTCTGTTGTGATTGGTCTCTTGAGAACTTAACTCTGAGAAAAACTTGTCCAGACCAAACGATAATATGGAATTTCTGACAGAATGGATGGGGGATAATGACTTAAATTGGAGATGGAGCTGAGAAACTGAGGCCAGGAGAGAGGGCAGAGACCAAGCTTTTAATTAGCCAGAGCAAGGGGTGATTCTTCTAAAGCTAGCTAATTAAGATATATTTAGCTAAACAGTGCAGTTATTTAAAATAATTTGTTTTAAAGTTTGCCACTGTGCCCTTACAATATATGAGTTTGTTTTATTTATTTCATTTTGTTTTGCAAAATAAGAATACAAATTTTATCTAATATTTGTGGAGCAATTGTTAGAACACTGAGGAGAGATAAATCAAACATTGCTTTTGTTTCTTTTGCTTTTTTCTGCTTTGTTCTGGGTCTGCAATCAAGTCTCAATGTGTTCTAATACAGAAATATTTTACTTTCAAGCCTCTGTTGCCCTATTAGCCAAATTTTTGGATCATGGAAACTAGTAGTATTATCCTTTGCCCAAATAATATATGAATTCTTCTACAGATTACCTGACTCATACATGATACAAAAATAGAATTCCCTGGAGTGGTTTTTATTACAGTAGTGAATGTATAACACACTCTGGTTCCACTGTTAAGTGTAAAGACTCGAAGTGTATGATGGCTCCAATTTCAGAGCACATTGTGTATCATTTCTTTGCTATGCCATATCTGTAGTGCTGGATTTTAATTTTGAGCTAGAGAAGGTACAAAGCATTGGAGATAAAGATTAGCCCATTATTTCCAGTAACTGTCTCTCCTCCTCTGTAATTGACGAATGTAAAGAGCCTGAATACTATAATGCTATAGATAGAAGCCTTAATGAAGACAGAAGTATATTTGCATGAATAGCAGAGTTAGGCTGCTAGGTATGGGAATATGAATTTTCTTGCATGAAACACATTTTTTAAACTTCTACAATGAATAGTTTTATGTATTTATCATCTTATAAATTGGTAAAGAGCATCTAAAATGATGGTTCTTATATATACAACTTGGTTTCTTTTCTTCAGTGTCCATTCCCGTCTTACTCCTGTTCATGGAAGTTTCCTGCCATGTGTATTTCTTTTATGTTCTTTCTGCCTTTCCTTATGAAGAAGGTGACAGGCAGAATTAAAAGCCAGACATCTAAAACACTGAATCATGAGAGATTGTATATGATATATTTTTCACTGATGGCAATAAGTACAGAAAGGAAAACTGAGTGTATTGATGGCCCACATAGTCAACAGTAGAAGTTTATGATCTTTGTTTTCCTCTTTCTTCTAGCAATGGCTCAGCAACCTCCGAAGATCTTTTTTGGAAACTTGATGCACTGCAAATGTTTGTCTTTGACCTACATTGGCCAGAACAAGAATTTGCCCACCACTTAGAGCAAAGACTTAAACTAATGGCCAGTGATATGATAGAGGCCTGTGTCAAAAGGTAGACATGTATTTCAAGTTGCTGCTTAATATGCCAGCACCCAGAATCCCACCTTTCACCAAGTATCTGTCAGTTACATAGTAATCACTGAAGAGAATTCAGTGTGTACCAATGTACTAGACAGTTTGTTATATGACCTGAATTTGGGAGCCCAAGTAATTATTAAACTGATCTGGTGATACTTTTTTTTTAATTACTCAAGCCTCCTACCCATAGTAGTAATCAGTAGCACCCATACAGTATTAATCATATCTCGTGTGGGAATATTGTGTTTTATATTCCAAAAGTGACGTCCCCTGAGACATATAGGAATGATCTATGGAGTTCTTCATGCATTATATATGATATCTGTGTGCAGTGAAGTGGGATGACACAGTCAAAATACAAACATTCACTGCTTTCTGGAATTCTCAAGCCGTATCGGATGAGTTCCAGGTAACAAGCTGCAGTCCTTAAGCACTTAAGCAGAAATAAATTACAAGGTTTTGGATTCTTGCAAATATACTCTCATTTTTTAATGACTTACAAAAAAATCAGCATTGTATCCTAATTAGTGAAGCAAGTATTTTCCATTGCCTTTGCTTCCGATCTGTTTATATATTTATGATATGTGGGGCAGTGCATTGGAATAACAAACACTAGTCGGAGCAACTAAATACTCTTAAATTCTTTAAACCAAAAAAAGCCCTAAGCCATGATATATCATTCTAATGCCCTCCTAAGGCAGGACTGTGAATTAGATTACTTAAGTTTTAAAAAGTCATCTGTGATTCTGTCTCAGTCCTTGATCAGGGGACTTTAACAAAGGCAATTCTAGATTACCTATTTGCAGTGTCTTTCAACCACTTACCTCCAACTTCAAGGGCTTAACAGACAATTTAAATGACATAGATGAATTGTAGTTCTCTGTATTGCCATTTTTGCAGTTTTTCAGACTTGTGCTTTTTTTCAATAACATAGATGGTTTGTTCTTCTTGAATGCGAAAAAAAGCATGCAGTTTTTCTACTTGGAAATTAACTTAGGCAATAAGTAAAACTATGGTGGTTTTCTATTAAATATGATGCATTAGACATAACACAAAGCTTCATTTTGGCTGTATTGTCTTGAGTGACTACACTCAGTATACCACCTGGTAAAGGTTTAAACTGTATTCTATAAAATACCACAGTCCAACCTTCATCTGAGATAACTGAAAAGAACATCCTAGCGGGCCCCACCCCCAGCTCTCCAGCATTTCCATGCTGCTCACTCTGTATTTGCATGTTTTGTGTTAGCATCTTATAGTGTTGATTTCACTCTTACAAGTGGGCGGGATGTACATCAGAATTTCTTACTCTGAACTCATGTTTTAATGACCAGAACAAGAGCTGCATTTGAACTCAAGCTGCAAAAGGCAAACAAAACAACTGACTTGCGCATCCCGGCTTCCGTGTGTACAATGTTTAATGTCCTAGTTGATGCTAAAAAGCAAAGCACCAAGCTCTGTGCCCTGGATGGAGGACAGGAGGTAAGTCCCAGGGAGCTGCAGTTCAGGAAGTCTTGGCTAGGAGGAGGATCCTGCACTCAGGCAGCTTCTCTTCTATATAAATGCTGCCTAAAGCTTTCCAAGTGGCCTTTGAATTTAACACATACCATTTAGGTGTTGTCTTATTTACATAAACCTTGCTTTTACAAGCAAATGAGAAAAGCTAAAAATCTGCCTACTTTGTTTACACAAATTTAGAACACCCAGACTTTGCATCCATAAAAGCAAGTCACAAAAATATAGCAGATGAAAAGCTTTATATACACAAACATTTCCATTTTTTAAAAATCTAGTACGTATAGACTTTAAAACTAATTCTTATTGGGCCCAGTGAGATAGGTCAGTGGTGCTTTCCACACAACCTGATAACCTGAATTCAATCCCTAGGACCCACATGGTCAAAGAAGAGAATGAAACTTCCTTTGACTTCTACTCAGCACCATGGTGCTCTCCCTCCACCTCCCTCCACATAAACCCTTCTCACATATGCACATAAATAAATAAAATGTAATTGAAAATTAACTAAAACTAATTATTTTACTTCCAGTTTTTTGTTTTAAATTCAAAATTGCAACATCGTATTCCTCATGATTTATTTTTGCTCAGAGTAGTAACCAGGTAAAAGTCGGTCTGAAGTTTGAGATTGTGTGTTGACATTGACATTTTGTGCCTTTTCCATTGTCTTTACTTTTTTCATCATTTCTTTGTTCTCTTGTGTTCTTTTTCATCATTTTATTTTCCTCCATCACATGATCCAGTTTGGGAGTCAGTGGGTAAGTCGCTTATTTTGTTATTTTAGTTTTGGTTTTGGTAAGGGGGTGGTGGTTGTCTGCTTTGTGTTGTTGTGTTTTTGGAGAAGCACATTTTCATTTTAAAGTTGTATACTTTTTATTTTCATCTTTTCAAATTAAAATATTCTCTCTTCAAGCTTTCTTGGTGTCTGTATCTATAAAGTTAACATCATGTGAATACCTACATGTTAAAGAGGGCAAAGAAGATCCCCCCTACCAGGATGCAGAATCTACAAACTACCCTTATGTTTTTAAAAGATAAAATTATTTAAATCCAAATGAATTCACTATCCTTTAAATGAAAAATCTAAATAAATTTATAAGTAAAGTGACTCTTCATATTTTCAAGCATGTGTCTGTAGTATATAGTCTTGATAGCAAAAGAGCTTACAGTGGAGCTTTACATGGCATATACTATATGCACAGATATCCCTTAAATATTTACATCAGCAGCCATTCCATACCCAAGGCTACTTCATACAGATGAACCCCATGTAGATTTCAGTGAAGAACAGTTCCACAGTAACCTGGGATATAAGTGCATCAGAGATGGGGAAGAGGCAGCCTGCATAATGAAATCCCCACCCTTACTCATAAAAGGAAAACCCAACTGTAGCTAAGGAACTGTTAGTAACCAATAGCTCTGGGAAAGGAAGAATCAGTTTTCTTCAAGGGTATGACAGTAGATAGGTTAACCAGGCCCCAGTGGATGGATGCAGTCAAAGGATGTGTATAGACAGACAGACAGACAGATGATAGATAGATAGATAGGTAGATAGATAGATAGATAGATGATAGATAGATAGATGTATATGTGTGTGTGTGTGTATATATATATATATATACATATATATATATTATATGTGAGAAAGAGAATACATGAAATTAGGTGGGGAATTAAGGGGAGCTACAGAAAGGGGAAAGGTCTAAATATGATCAAAAAGGTTGTCCTGAAGTACCACCCCCGATCTCTGAGGTGTAGGGTCTCAAAACCTTATGTGTACATGATCAACCAGGTTGCACTCTGTTGCTGTTGTCAGTATTTTTGTCCTCTATAAACAGATTAATTCTTGTAAGTCATTTTACTGAAACCTAAGTGTCAAATAGCTGGGCCACCCTTACTTAGGTAACAGTCTTCATCCAATCACAAAGGTTTAGCTAACTATACAGGCAGATAGGAAAGCCTATGATTTGTGAGTTGCATTCTTATTTAATTCAAATATAGAGTTAGCTATTATTTGGCCTTAATTTATATTTGTATATATACAAATTATGTAATTTATTTAGCCTCAGTTTGTATATGTATATATACTCGTATTTTACTCTTTGTGCAATTTAGGGAGAAAAATGTATTTCTAGTAGCATGGCATACAGATTTACAAATATATACATTAAATAAATGACGTGTCAGTGTTGTAGAATGTTCAGTAATTATTACTGTCTGATCGCATACAACATGATTTATTTTCTCTAATCATCTGAATGAATAGGCAGTTAACTTGGATGCCGGTGGCCCCAAATCACTTCTTCATGCTTTTCAATGCCCAAGTGTAAACCTTTGACTATGTGTCTGAGAATATTATCTTAAGTGTCTTCATAAGCCCACTCTTTTCTCTAGATTATAGAATCATCTTCCCACAAACATTAGGGGTACCTATTAGTCTGTATTTTAACATGTATCTGTACTTGACACATAATAGGCACTTGGTAAATATGTGTTAAATAAATGAGGAGGCCGATTTGTTGCCACTGTTTTAACAATTCTCCCCTCTAAGAAACAATTCAGCCCACTAATTCTAGTATTTAAAAAGAAAAACAGCCACTGCACTCACAAATGACCAGCACTGTGGCATGGTCAGATGACTCTTTACATTAATAGGTGAGTGGTTTTGAAGAGTAATCTGCTACTGTTCATTATGTCTGCATCTGTACCTTCTCACCAGAGACAATTAGTTCCCTACAACTTTCACACAATTAATATAGTTCAAAATGTGCAGGTGTAAAACCCATTAGCAACCCTGAAAAGTGGTAAACAAGAATTTCAGTGTAAGAAGAAAAGGATTATATATGTTGCTTTTTCTCTCCAGTAAATGCACTCACATAATTGCATATATTCTCTCTCTCTCTCTCTCTCTCTCTCTGTCTGTTTTGAAATTGTAAAAAATTAGTACACATATTGTATAGACAGGTAAACAAGTACACATCATGTTCCAGGAAGCAACAAAATTGTCAAAAACATATTATTGGACAATTCAGAACTGTGTAAAACATATACCACATAGTTAAACCTCGAAGAAATTATTTTTAAATTAGAAATTACCTTGCTTAATGCTATAGTAATGTGTTACTAATATAGTGTCATTGTTGAAATTACAAACTTTCCATTCTTGACCACTCTGCAGCCCCATCTATGTTCCCAAATTGCAATTCTTTTTTTTTTTTTACATGCCACATGATGATACGAAGGTGCTCTCCAAGGCCCAGAATAGGGTTTAATGGAGTGATTAATGAGTGAATGATCTGCTCATATGACAGCTGTGTATAATGAGTCTGCAGTCTCAGGCCAGTCCCTCAGGACAAATGTCATAAAACAACAGCAGTGTTTAGAATCCTTGTTATCCACTGTTACAGAAAGCAGGTGACTACCTTCACTGTAGGCAGTCATCTGCCCTCACAGCCATTTCATCTTATGGTCCCATTAGTTGAGAATGAATGAATGTGAACACATTAATGGCGTAACTCAGGGGAGGAAAGGGGCCCTACTTCTGCAGGATTATTTCTCAATTAATGTGGAGTGTTTCCATTCCCAGAACGAGCAAACCAATCCTGCTAAAATGCATCCCAAGAGAAGGACTGAAGTCTAGGTTACAATGGCATTGGTTAGTGTTATTTGCATATGAACAGCTCAGTGAAATGATGATATTCACCTGAGTATAGTGAGGCCAGGATTTTAGATCTGCCTGGACTCTGAAACAAGGATACCTAAGTGGTTATGAGGTATAAATTCAGTCATTTTCAGAAGCAAGATATAATCAGTGTGCTCTTGAGGAAAGAATTAGCTTAAGACTGAGCTGTGCTCTATCAACCCTGTGGTACTTAGGACTGACAATCCAACTTGAAATATTCTAATAAGAATCAATTTTTAAGTTACTAAATAAATTTAAATTTTTATACATGTCTTAGAAGTGGGGAGAGGGGCTTAATCAATAAAGTATTTATTGTTCAAGCATGAGGGCATGAGTTTAATCCCCATCAGTCACGTGGAAAAAAAAAACTGTTGTAATAGTGCAGGTTTATAATCCCAGTGCTGGGGAAATGGAAACAGAGCCTTGCTGGCCTGCCAATCTAGCCAAATTGGCAAGCCCCAAGCCAATGAGAGACCCTGTCTCACAACTCAGGGTGGACGGCCGCTAAGGAAAGGCACCCAAGGTTGCTCTTTAGCCTACACATGCATACACACACACACACACACACACACACACACACACACACCTGTACTCGCATGTGCACACACACGGACACACACACACCAATTTATAGTTTTTTCTTGTTGGGGATAAAGATTTCTAGACTCATACTTGGTTTGCCCCTAATAATTATAGTAATACATTGAATATATATACTTCTTAATTCATTTCTTCCAATTTAATTACATTTATTCTTTTTTAAATGAAGCTTAAGTTTTAATGTCATCTTTTTAAATATTAAATTTAAAAATATATTTTTTAAATACTTTTAACAAAATCCTGGTATTTTATTTATTTCCTTCTAACATTCATAAAGCAATTATAAACACTGAGTCTTGTGCTTGTTGTCAGTTAGTGTTGCTTGAATTATTACCTGAGTAAGGCTGAGGTTCAACATAAGCCAAGGAAAAAGTGTCCCTTTACATGAAGTCTTATTTGTCTCCTTATATCTCTCCTCTTTCTTTATCTCTCCCTTTCTATGTCTACATCATTATATCAAAAAACAGCCTGATGATGTTTTTTGTTGGAATTACTTGACTCCATTGGTCCATTGGCTTCCCTGCATTTAAATAGAATGAGTCTTTAGTGGTTCACCACTAATTTTAAGAACTTCCAGAATTAATCCAATGCAAAAGTTTAACATGTAGGGCTCTGTTGTTTTAGATGTGATAGTATCCCAGGGATTGGCATGTTGCTCTGTCATACAGTGCCTAGGGAAGCTGGAAGAGAGCATTGAATTCTCTGGAACTGGAGTAACAGACAGTTGTGGTTGTTAGCTGTCATGTGGGTGCTGGATATTGAACCTGGGTATTCTGCAAAAGTAAAACATGCTCTTAATTGCCAAGTCCTCTCCTCAGGCCTGTCCAAAGGTGTTCTTAAACATGTCAGTGCTTACTTAGCTCCATTTGCCCTGGTATGAGTGCACTTAAAATACATGCAACCATAATACTCATACACACAAAATAAAACTAAATAAATCCAAGAACATTGTTTCAAAGAACACCATTGGAGGTCTGGGTACCTCAATAACCCCTCTCTGTTTTGGAGTATGTCCCATTTTGGGGACATAACTTTGCCCATCTCCTGTATCTTTTCCAGTTCAACCCCACAGAAGGGCCAGGACTGCTGTTTCATTTCTTTGTGCTGCACAGATGCAGTCTGGAGCAGGGGACATGAAAGGGGAGAGACAGAACTCATTTGCATAACCTCCTTCACCAGCCAGTCAGCTGAGCAGCTTTCAGCGGGAGCTGGGCAACCCTGTTGTGAGGATGTCTATTGGCCGCTCACCCTACAAATCACTCAAAGTGTCGGAATTGTCCCATTGACCCCAAAGCATGCTCATAGCCCAATTATTGATAACTTAGACTGGATCCAGACCTTGACTACCTACTAGTCAGTTGTTTTACTTAACTTTGCTCTTTTGCTTCAAATTTGTTTTTCTTATTTTCTCATTTCCTTATTTTAAGGTATTCCAACAGCAAAAGTTCCAACTCTACTGCAATAGAAATTTATCCAGTGTATCCATTTCATTTTTTTCTCTGGGGAGCACAAATTTGGAAGTCAGTGAGTCTTTAAGTAAGACAGATAATCTTCACTGAGTGTACTATGTACCTGGAAAACTCAGTGGCTGTGTATATGTGATTGATTTGAGGCCAGTGTCATTATGCATACACCGACAAAGAAATAATTTGAAAGCTACAAGATTATACTTTTTTATTATTTACACAAGTAGATGATGACCACTTATAACTATTTAGAGCCCTTGAGAGAGCAAGGATCCTTCCTGAGGAGTCCAAAGCAGGCCTAAGTTGATGTTTTGTTCTGTGTGGAAACTTTGAGACATGTTTTCAGAAGAAAGAAAAAAATCGCTTTCAAAAACTTACATCTTAGGAGACCATTCAGCCAGCAGCTGCGAAGTTGGCCTAATGTTTATCCTGACCTGAGTACTTTTACTCTGTGCATTATGTTAGCTGTTCCAAGAAGCCTTGAATCATCAGGATAGGGTTAGTAGTCTTTACAAGTCACATTTTCTGTGAAGTGGCCATTGGGGACAATCTGCTGTCAGATAAATGCTTCTAAAGAAAGAATTACTGTTTAAATAGATGTGACTTCATATGCCATGGAAGCCCAAACTCCTGCTAATTTAATAATGGGAACCTTCTAATATTCTCTATAAAGAAAGAAAAAAGGAGCCTTTCAGATTTATTTTAAATACATCTTTTTAAAATTTACTTAAAGGCATCTGGTTCATGAGGAAGCAGAGGTAAGAATATGGGGACTGAGTGTCGTTTTATTATGCCTTTTATGGCCTATTAATTTGTTACCATCTAGTCCTCTTTGTTGATGAAATTTTAATTTTGCCCTTGCTTGAGCATATTGTAAGAATTGTATACACTGCTGCTCCCTGGGCTGACAAAAAAGGTCCTTTTAGATGGAACAAATGAGAGCTCATTTTATTTCTAGAGTACATTTAAAATAACTTACGAATGAGAGTTGTCAGACATGAAATGCTGTATTAATTAAATCTTTTTTGAGTCTTTTTTCGTCTCTGGCTATACCAACCCTTTAGAAAAATACAGGGCCACCTTCATTACAGAGGAGAAAACAAAAAGTATCCTTCACATTCCTCCGCCTGAATAAGGATAAGAACTCAATTCATCTCAGCAATAACCCCATTAGCTGCTTAACTCAAGGGTGCACATGGGAAAATTTTCCAACCACAATGTAAAAAGTGTTGATTGCGTGGATCGTTGTCACAGCTTTGTTCTTTTTATGTTCAAAATGATTATTTTAAGTAACTCTGATATGTCATAACTAGTAGGTCTAGAGCAATTGTGACTTAAAAGATTTGTGTCTGTATCCACTAATGCATTTCTATCTTTTAAAACCTAGCAACAGTACCATTCAAAAATAGATGATTTGATTGACACCACTGTGAAAGAAATCATTTCACTGCTAGTTTCAAAGGTAATGTATCACTTCTTCACCTTTTTAAAATAGAATTAAGAAATAATCTTCAACTGAGAATTTTTAGAAATATCTTATGTTTCCAAGTATCTATATGAAAAATAATAGTTTAAAAATAAATGCAGGTTAGTGGCAGAGTACTTGACATGCACAAGGCCCAGGATTTGATCCTCTGCAATACAAAGTAGATAAATACATGCATGCATCTATATATACATACACACAGCAAAAAAATTTAACTTTAAAGACCTGTGAACAAGAAAAAGCTCTCAATACTGTGTCAACATTGGGACCTCATTCATTTATAAAGAATTTTGTCTTTTCTTGTAAATGTCCTTTGAAAATTTAATCTTCCTTTTAGGAACACCTTATTATTTTCAATCATTTAATCTTTCTTTTAGGAACACCTTATTATTTGACATTCATAACTCTGTTTTAATTCCAGAGCAGATCTGAGCATCCTCAGTCTTAGGACTTAGCTTGTTTGTTGCAGTGATATTTCTTGTCTAATCTCAAAGACAGACAAATTTCCTGTTTGATAATGTGTGCAGTAGCTTTGGTAAATGTTACGAGTTTTCATTGTATAGATGTACATGAAGAATAAATGGTTCTGCCATTTAGCAATTAGATGATTTAGAATCCCGTAAGGCAAAACAGATTGTCATGGGTGGCATTTGACAATATTGGGTGCTTTCTGGGTGTTATGGTCATAGATATGGATGGCATTTGAAATCAAGGACTGACTAGGAAAGGAACAGAGATTCTGAGAGCACCAGCTTAAAGAGAAGAAATCACTGGTTAATGGACACAAGATGCCAGCCAGAACTGAGGAGTAAAGTAGGTTACATAGAAGTAACAAAATACGTAGAAGGTTTTAGTGTTATCATGAAGATGAGATAATGGGAAAACTAAGCATCCTGCCTTAAGCAACACACATTGTATAAATGTACCAAAGCATTATGCTGTACCCCATCAAGATGTACTTTCATGGAATATTTTTCTATTGAATTGTTCTTTCAGATCCTACAATTTCCTTAATTCATTAGGCAGATTCTGTATATTTTCTGAGTTCATTTATTATTTTTTAATATTTTTTATGTTATGTATATGAGTATATCGTCTGCATGTATGTAAGTTCACCCATGTCATTCAGTGCCCACGGAGGTCAGAAGAGGGTGTTTGATTCCCCTGGAACTGGAGTTATAGATAGTTGTTAGCCACTATGTGGGTGCTGAGAATTGAAACCAGGTCCTCTGCAAGAGCAGCCAGTGGTCCTAACCACTGAGCCATCGCTCCGTCCCCCTCATTTATCATTTTAAAATCAGCTTTTAGTTCTTCACCCAGCATTTAATTGACTTCAGTGTCCATGGATTTAGTTACTGAAGTGTTGTTAGGAGTAGGGCAATGAGGCGCTCAGCAGGTCTCAGGCACATTATCTCCAAGTTTGATGACCTGAGTTTGATGCCCAGAACCTCTTGGTAGAAAATAGGACTGATTCCTGTAGAAGTAATGCTACCTTGTTTTATACTTCCTGTGCTTGAGATTTGCATGTCTATCTGAAGTTATAGGCAGCCTTCTCTTAAAACCTGCTTCCCTGTACTTTTCAGAGAGGAGAAAACAAACTGTAGCAACAACAGATAAACAAGCCAGATATAAAAATAGGGTATAAACCACTTAAAACAGCTACACCACCATAGGAAAGGGCAAGAATTATGTTGAGTAAACAAAAGCATTAAAAATAAATATGGACCTGAAGAGAAGAGTCAGTAGTTAAGAATACATACTGCTCTCCAGTACCCATGTCAGACAGCTCACAACCACCTGTAGTGCCAGCTCTAGGGGGATCCAGTGCCTCTGCCACCTGCACTTGTACACACACACACACATACACATGTATATAATTGAAAATAAGGGGGCTGAAGAGATGGCTCAGCAATAAAGAGCACAGGCTGCTCTTTCAGAGGACCCAGCTTTGCTTTCCAGCACCCACATGCTAACAAGTTCTGTAACTCTAGTTCCAGGGGATCTGATGCCCTCTTTAAACCTCCATGGGCATTGCACAACATGAGTGCATTTACATACATACAGGCAACGTGTTCATACACATAAAATAATATTAAATATTTCTTAAATTAAAAAATTTAAATTAGCACATATAAAACTAAGAAGATAATTTTAAAAGTTGTCAGGAAAGGAAAAGATGAATAGAAGATACTTTTTTAAAAAAAGAAAAAAGTAAAAAATGGAAAAAGCTGAGAAAGAAGAATGCTATGCTGAAAAAAATCCAGCTTAATAAACACATTAACACAAGGGTTGGAGAGAAGGCTCAGCAGTTAGGAACACTGGCTGCTTTTGCAGAGGACCCAAGTTCGATTCCCAGTACTGGCAGCTAACAATCACCTGTCACTCCAGTTCCAGGGGACCCAGTAGCCTCTTCTGATCCCCACAAGCATTGCAGGACATGGGTGCACTGACACACATACAGGCGATATACTCATACACATAAGATAAAAATGATAAAATATTTTTAAACACACACACAGACACACAATAATAGTAAAAAGTAAAAGCAAAATTAGTAAAACAAAAAGTTCCTCCTATCTTGGATAAGAGCACATTCTTTACAGTTAAGGGTCTCAGCTGAGGTTTTTTAATTCCTCTTAGCTCCTATCAAACAGGTGAGTGTAGTAATGCATGTGTGCTGAGCCCTGTCCTGTGCTTCCTGTAGTATGGGAATGTTCTAAGGATATGTTCTCTGCAGCAGGGCTCTATTCATTACTTTTGGATATACCAAGATCCTCTACACAACCATTTATTCCCTCCAGGGGCCTTAGTTTAAGAAGTCAGGGTTGTAACAAATGTCTAAGCTATGGCATATGCCTCTGAGATTGTGGCCGAACTGAGTTCTGAGTTGCTCAGTGGACTGGGGTGAATGGCAACCAGGTAACCCAGTGGCCACTGGCTCAGCGATGTCAGACTAGGCCCCATGATAAAGTACATGCCACATGAGACTAGTCTTGCCCTTTGCCTCAGAGTGTGGAGCAGCACCACTCTGCTCTCCAAGGCCTATACTCATTGCTTCTTAGGCTTCCCAGTACACTTATAACAGATCCTCCCCACTCTCCTGGACTGTCTCTCATGGGTATCTCCCTCCCAGACACCATGGCAGGGTATCCTAGGCCCCTTAAATTTTTACTGTTCTATGGTTTGTAATGCCCAGAGTGTTCTGGCCCCTAGCAGTAGGTCTTTCTTAGACGGCATCTGAATAAAGAACTCTAGAGTGATAAGTAGTACCCTGAGTCTCTGCTCTAAAGCTACTCTGCACTACAGGAGACCCTGCACTGCACTGCAAATCTCTATGCTGGCTTTAAAACTTGTATAAACTATGAGGTTTTCCCTATGCTAGGACCATCGATCTGTTGCTATTATTAGGGCTTCCTGCCCTCTCTGGACTAACCCTGTGCTTGCAGCATGGTTTTCTTCCATTCCTAGGGAGCACCAGGTTGGAGTTACAACTGCTTTCTACTTTTCTCCAATTCCCTCTTTGCTTCTCCCTGCTCTTGGTATTCTCATTACCTCCTTCGATTCCATGTGCACCCTCTCTCTTTCCTCAGAATGTAGTATCTCTTTTGTTTCTCTGACTCTCCTCACTCACAGAATCATGTGAAGAATCTTTCTATTTTACCACCTGACCTCAGAGCTCTCCTCCAATATTTTTACAGTCCTCTGTGTATTGATAGATGCAGTTGATACATTTGGTTAAATAGGAAAACACAAATCCTTTTGACTTCCTCTCTTCAGTTCCACCTCTGTATCCTCTTCTTATCTAACATCTTCACAAATCACATAGCCCTCATCAGTATGTGTCTTTAGGAAAGATCCTGGTCTTTAATTCTGTGTACTTCTCTCTTCCTGGTAGCCAATGCTGATCATTCTTGGGATTTCCTCATGAATGTTCTTTTGAACTCATTTAGGAATTTCTGACTTTCATGCTGGTGTTCCAGCCACACACATGTGTGAGGGACAGTGTGGAATTGTGGCCAACAGCCAACCTCAGACCTTCGTTTAAATTCTCACTCTCCTCCTAGTGCTCTCACATGGAGCAAGTTACGTAGCAGATTCTGGGGCCTCTTTTCTTTGCCTGTAAAGTAGAATTTATTAATATAACAGTAGTATCATTTACCAGTACCAACATTATTTATTAACAAGAACAGTGTAATATTAGTTAATGCAGATAATCTGAGCACAGTAGCCCATGCACTTTAAGTATACTTTAAGCATTAATTGAAGTTGTTATTGTTGTTCTTGATTTTACCTAAAAGCCCATATTTCCCATGGCCTCTAGTTTACCTCCATAAACTCCATTTCTGTGAGAACACCCACATCATCTTCAACCTAAATGCTTCTTGTCTGCATGTGCCGTCTCCAGTGGTATTAATGATCACTCCAATGTAAAAACATCTTCATCGTAGGATGCTTGTCTTCCTAGAGCCCTCTTGAGCTCCTCAAATAAGAGGACACCAGGGCCTATTGAGTCAGTCTCCTGAACGGTCTGTGCTCTGCCCCATTCTGTTCTCACCGCTGCCCTCTTTTCAACCCTCACTTGAATCCGTGCCTCCCAGAACTGCTCCATGTTTCCCTCCCTTCATCAGGTGTCCACCCTGCAGCTAGAGTGCTTTTCAGAACACAAAGTAGGTTATGCCTTCCAGTGCATCACAGCTTCTAACTGCTCCCTGTTGCTTTTGCCATCATTCCTGTTTCCAATCACTTGTCCTCTATTTCTTTTGCCACACTTTCCTAAACTGTACCTTGCACTTTTGTTACTGTGCCATGAGAAGCAGTTATTTGTACATTTGGTAATAACGCTAGGTTCTGTAAGATTCATGATGATAGTAGTGTTTGAGAATACAGTTCTACTTTAACTTGCCCCAGATTCTTTACCACAGAATTCCTAATAATTCTGAGTAATATCTTACAGAAGAGTTAACAGTCCTTAAAATAGAGTTTGGGAACGTTATATACAGACACAAACACACATACACACAAACACACACAGCCTCACCTCCAAACCTCTCCAATCTGCTCACTCTTATACCCTACACACTAGTGTTTTCAGAATCTAGGCGTTTGTTACTCATTTTACCTGTGTGCCCTTCTACAATCCAGCTCCTATTGGAGAGCTGGTTCTTCCTTCCCTCTTCTAATTCAACTGGAATAGTCTTCTGTGCTTTTTTCCTGGAAGCCGTCTCATCTTCCTATGCATATTTAGCATTTTCTCTGTCACTGGACATGTGTTCACATGTAAGTCTTCCTATTTCTGTAAAGCAAGAACCTCATTCTTTTTCTCCACTATACACTTTGCTTCTCATACAACAGTGAGTGTTTGCTGAGTGAGAAGCATTAAAAGACGATGGAACATCTGGAAAATATTAAACATTCTTTGGTGTCAGTGCTTTGGATTTGTTCTAGCTATAACCCAAATCACTGAATAAATCATTTATTATTTTTGAAGATTTTAATAAAAAGGGGTCAGAAAAAAATAGTTGAAGTTCGTGACCTTGAGGCATCACAGAATTGTAGGATACAGCATTGTGCCAGGCAGTGTGCTCAATGCCAGGGATACACTGCTAGCAAAACAGTCAAAGTCTTGGTCCTTGGGGAGTTTTCTGACCTCTTGGGAGAAACAGCTAACAAAAATAAAGTTACAACCAGACAAATGTGCACCACAAGTCATCCGATACAATGACTCATGTAGTTGGAGGGCAGCACAAGTTTTCTCAAGCTGAAGCTTAAGCCAGATTCTAAAGGATGAAAGAATCAACCAGAAAAAGAGGGAGATACACACAGCAGTGAGGTAGGAGGCATTGCAGGCACAGGGCCTAATGTAAAATGAAGATGCAGCAGTGAGAAGAATTTTATAGGATGCGCTACAGAGCTTAAGCCCTGATCCCAAAAGCAGCAAGAAGTCACTGAAAGATGGGAGAGGTGCAGAGTAGGGTAAAGAATTAACTAGCTTTGCATTGGAAGATTCATCTGTTGGCCCATAGGAAGCAGATCTGTCAGAGAACCGTAGCTTGGTCTCTACTAAATTAATGCTAACTAGGCATTTAACATGTAGCATGGGAGAGGCTGGAGAGATGTTTCAGCAGTTAAGAGCACTAACTATTCTTGCAAAGGACCCAGGCTCGAATCCCAACACCCACATAGCAGCTAACATCCGTCTGTAACTCCAGTTCCAGGAGAATCTGACTCGCTCTTCTGACCTCTGCAGGCATTGTATGACATGGGTGCACTTACTTACATACATGCAGACACTACACTTCTGACCTCTTCAGGCATTGTATGACATGGGTGCACTTACTTACATACATGCAGACACTACACTCATACCCATGAAATAAAAATAATCAGTAAATAAACATTTTTAAGTTGTAGCACGGGCAGGGTTCAGTGAGGTTCAGAGGGAGCAAACGTTCAGGATCGCCCTTAAGTCTGCGACATGAGTCGTGGAAAGGATGTAAGTGGAATTCCTTGATTTGGATGCTGTACAAAGAGAAACATATGTGGAAGGAAAGATTATGATGACATTAATGGACACAGCCTGGCAGCACTACCTTTGAGGCATCCAAGGGAGATATCATTGTAGATGTCTGGGTATGAAAAGTCAGAGGAAGGATGTGTACTCAGAGCATCAGTGTGACTATAGCTATTCCCAAACCTGAAGTGCTGTCGCTGGAGCCCATACAGGAGGAGAGTGGAAAGCAGGATTCATAGGGAAGATCCAGAGGTAACCCCAGCCACAACGGAAGTAGAAACATTCTTTCCAACAGAACAAAATCGTGGGAGGGATGCTAAAATTTGAACCTAATACTGAATGTCATATGTATTAGCACCTTCTGTTAAAAACGAATTACATTGGCCAAAGTGAGGGATAGAAAGAAAAGCAAAATTTAACAGTAACCGAAGTTAAGTGGTTCAATGAAGGAAGGAGGTCTGAAGCCCTACCTGTAACGCAGACCTGACCCCCACAGTCCAGTTCTGTCATTCACAGACGAGAAGGTAGAAGTGGGAAGTCACAAAGAACAGAGAAGTTCCCCGATAATTCCCAAGCCTGTAACCTTTCTGCAGCACCATGGGGAACTCACAGAGCGAAAGGTGACAATTTTGCTCTCCAGTCCTATCCTCCTTACATCTAGGTTGTACCAGTTAGCCTGAGGGGACACTCATTTGATGTTTATTGCACACGGACATGCACCCCAGGAGACTGACTTGAGCAGGCAGATGTTGTGGTAGAGAAGCCAATTCAAAGTCATGGAGATGAAGATGGAATTCATTGTGGAAACTAAGAAGGTTACTGAAACATTAGAGAGCTGAGAGTAAGAATCGGTCTGGAAAAACAGGAAAGGCAAGAATAAGAAAATAATTAACTCTTAGAATGCATTTCTGTAGCAGAGACCCTGTCAATCATCAGAATGAATTAAAAGAACATCACAATAACACTCCACTTTGAAGATGAAAAAAGGAGAATGGAGGAGGTATTGGAATAAAAGCACTTTCTCACTGACCATATAGATACAGATGTATAGGCTCATAGAGAAATACATACATACATATGTTCTTTCTGAGAACTTAGAATACTTTATCCTGAATTTTTCTCAAGAAAAAGATGGCCAGAAAATTAATTTGGCAAAACTACTTTGATGATATAATGAAAATATCTCGCCAACTCAGCCTGGTAAAATCACCTTGATTAAACTGATTTCTTTGGATCAAGGCCATATATTCAGAAGGTACTTGTTCAAATCCAAGTATGTACTTAAAAGGAATGAGAAACACTGTTAAGAGCTATTAACAGAGCGGGAAGAGAGCTTAAGATAGGTCACTGCATTTGAGAGAATAAAGAAACAAGGAACAATGAGAAAGGAAGTGTGAAGACTTAGCAGACATCTGAGCTAGATGCACTATTTTGGAAACTGTCTTAGAGAACTTTGAAGAACAAGGTATTTTACAAATAAACACATGCTGCCAAGCACTATCCATCCTTCATAGAGATGTCCATGATCTAGAAAGAGCTTTTGGAGTCAGTCAAAACAAAGCTTCAAAGAAGTGGATTCACAGTTGGAGAAAGAGAAAGAAAATGAAACATGTGCACCACATAAATAACATTTGGTTTAGGGAAAGAAATCTGTTTTCTTCTATACTATGATACTCTGGTTGTATGTGGAATTTTAATAACATTAGTTAGTCCTGATCTTACCAACAGAAAACATCTGCTAATAGACAGCTCAGGTTTCTCCCCCACTATAACAATTTTTGTTCATCAGTCTTACTATGAATGGCTATTTTTTCTGTGGAAGATTTTAAACCTTGCCATGTAAATGATGCAACCACTCCTTCTTTATTTCATAGCTGAAAAGGTAGTAACTGAATATGGAACACAGGAGTCTGCAGTAGACTCTTCAGCATCACTTCTCAGGATTTATAGTTCTTAATGTCCTGCCATGAATATATGAATCTTATATTCTGCTGATATGATTTTTATATCCCTTTAAAATTCAGCAGGATCATTAAGTCATCATGCCTTTTGGCACTCCTCATGTTTCTTTTTACCAGTCATTTCAGACTGCTTGCAAATCTTTAATTTCCTTAAGAGTATGTATTGTGAAATAAAGACAGTAATTACCCAGATAGACTCTAAGTGCTAAATGTTACTCAAACAAACCCCATACATGACATGCACAATAAAAAAACAGAGACAAAGAAATTGCAGTGTTTCATTCCAACCCAACACCCTCAGGAGAGCAGAGAGCATAAGGTAAACCCATAAGTATTTATATGCTCCCACAGCACTATGGAGAAAGTTCATGGGAAATAAAGATGCAGCAAGGAAACACAGCATTGAACTGGATTTCTTCAGAGTCTTGCTCTTCTGTGCAGTTAAAAGTCAAATGTTTTTCTTACTGTTCTTCATGTCAGTAGATTTTGGTGTGGGAGATAGCTTTTCTACCACGTGAGTCTCAACAACAGTTCTACAAAGAAAACCTTCTTGTAGGAACTGTACAGCTCATCAGGTTGATCCCATGGGTGCAATCTCTCTAAGCCCTTAGTCACTCCTGTGTGGTGTCTCCCTGGGACTGTTTGGAACAGAGAGGAACCCAAACAGAGGCTTCCTGCTATTGTTGAATGAGAGGCAACGAAAACTACAGGTGCTGTGGCTGTGGCAGACCATAGACCACACATAGGACTTATCCAAACATAGCCCAGTGATGCTGTGAACTCTAGAGAAGACGAGACAGTCAGGCTACCAAGTACCTCAGTGGAAAACCTCTGCCCTAATTTCCTCTCCACAGGGTTTCCTAAGTGTGACTTCATCAGCTCCATTTCTTTTGTCTTGAAGTCCAGCCTCTGTTCTATGAGTAAACAAAATTTACTGCAAATCCCTTTGGTCAAAGTCATTCCTCCAGTCTATGTGTACTGTGTGCCCAACTACATTGGCCCATAGCAACATCTGTCTTTGTGTCATGCAGAGTTTGGGGTTCATGCCTATTTTTGTATTTTCCTAAGATGAGAATCCTAAATGCTTACATTTTTGTCTTTCCTGTCTTAGGTGTTCAATTATAATCATAACAAAATGACATTTATTGAATTCTTCTAGACGCTGGGCACATTTCATACTGGATTGTCTCAATCCCTGTAATTCTGTAGCATGATGGTAAAAAAAAAATGTCTGGAATATGCCACCTCTGTTCAAAGCCTTTCTCCCAAGCCATTAAAACAGGCAAGATTCTAAATGGTCTGAGAGCCTCAATTCCATTCATTCCTCTTTCCTAGACACTTCTGTAGATTACCTTGACTCAGATACATTTCACCATGAGTCAAACATCATTATTCCGTGTCACTAAAGAGTTCTAGTTAACTTGTGACTCAGCATATTTATTCAGACAAAAAATGATTATGATTTAACTAATCATACCAGCCATATTAATTCTTCATATTTTTAAAAATATTTTTCAAATTTCAATCTTTTCCCCAAAGTTACCTCCACAGATTTTGGTGCCATCCTGGTAACGTGAGAGGGTGGCTTCATTTTCTCCACTTTACAATAAAGCAAAATGACTCGATAGTATCTTAAAGCAGACAGTAGCAGAGCTACAATTTGACCTCTGATCTTCTACATCCATCCTCAGGATTCTTGTCTCTAACTTGCCCTTTAGGTTAAGGTTCAGACTGGCTAAATGTACCAAGGACCAAGGACCAGATGCTCTGCTAGAGCCTTGATGCCTCAGGTTGTCTGGTACCCATAGTAATTGTCGCTGTCCTCATAGCAAATGAGATCATCTAGCATACACTTGCTCTCAAGATTTGAACTACAAGAGGTGCAGCATTTTCCACAGAGGGCCATTAAGTTTGGAATTCCCTTCCCCTGGTCTGACAGAGCCCTGGAGTATTGGTCTTCTGGGTCTCTTGGCAAACCACATCAAGTTGAGCTAGGCTGTCGTGTTTGGTAAGAAATCCTAATAGGCAGGAAGAAAGTCCTAAGCCGACTTTGAGCCCTTGAGCAGTTTCTAATTTTGTGGTTTTTGCTGTTTAGATCCCTTAGGATGGTTTGCCAATTGAATGCAATTCTTCTTGAAAATAAAACTTTAGTCAGCACTTTGCATGATTTTGTTTCTGTGTTCTTACATCATATCACAAATGATGTGGCAAAGAAACCTTTAGGGAAGTTTTTGTTTCTTTTGCATAAACTATTTTGTGGTAATTGATCAGCCATAGAGAAAAGATTATCTCCGCTGCATCTGCAGTGAGGTCTGTGGTCACCAGAGACTAATAAGCCAGGTCCCTGGAACTATTATCACTTTGTTGAAGAAGCTGCTATGTGAACAAAAACCAGCCTTCGTTAATTTCCCTTTTCGTATTTAAAAAACCTTGTCAGTGTTTTCCCTTTGGGAATGAGTAATTTGTCAATAGCACATATTATTTTAGCTACACAGGAAGAAGCAGGGCGATATGTCCTTTCTAGTTTCTTTAAATTCAGTCATCTTTATGCCAGATATATATATGTTCCCATGCAATAAAATTAATTTTACGATATTATATTGCTGGATATGCTTAATTTTATAGAAATATAAAATTGGCCAGTGTGATGGTTCAGCAGGTAAGGGATCTGGCAGCCTTGCCTGATGACCTGAGTTCAATCCCCAGGAACCACATGGTAGAAGGAGAGAACCAATTCCCACAAGTTGTCCTCTGACCTCTACAAATATACTATGATATGCATACACACACTGTAAATAAATACAAGTAATTATACATACATGTATATATATACATATATATATATATATATATATATATATATATATATATATGATTTTAGGATCAGGCATAGTGGTGAAAGACTTTAATCCCAACACTTAGGAGGCAGAGACAGGTGGTTTGCTTTGAGTTCAAGGCTAGCTAAGGATACATGGTGAAAATGGGTCCTCAAAAACATTTTTTAGGTGGAGGCTGTAGCTCAAATTGTTAGAAAGCTTGCTTATGTAGCATGCAGGAAGCCTGGGGTTTGGTCCCCAGCACTGAGTAAAGTGGGCATGGTGGCCATGTCTGTAATCCCAGGACTCAAAAGGCAAAAGCAGGAGGACCAAGAGTTCAAAGTCATCCTCAACTACAAAGGGAACAAGGCCAGCATGGGATAGTTAAGACCCCGCTCAGAAGAGAGAAAGACATTTTAAAATGTAAAACATAGGGATGGACATGGTGGGACATGCCTTTAATCCCAGCACTCAGGAAGCAGAGGCAGGTGGATCTCTGTGCGTTGAAGACCAGCCTGATCTATATAGTGAGTTCTAGGCTAGCTGGGGCTACATGGAGACCCTGTCTCAAAAAGACCAAAAATAAACAAAATAAAAATAAATAAAATGTGAAACATTTCTGGCGATTTGAATTCCATTCCTTCCCTCTCACAATACACATTCAACTAATGGAACAAGGGGTGTCTGAGGTGCGCTTATATTTTGAAAAAAAGAATGATTCTTAATGTCCCACTTAGAACTGCTTGGAAAAGAATGTCAGGTTTGGTTTTTTGTTTTTTTTTTATTGAAGTGGGGGTGCTGTTTGGTCTTTTGGAGAGCGACAGCTGACCTGTAACTCACTGTGTAGACCAAGCTGGCCTAGATCTCAAAGAAATCCACCTACCTTAGTCTCCTCAGTGCTAAGATTAAAGGCAAGTGCCACCACCCCAGGCTAAGTATGTCAGATTTTGTTCCATTGCTATAAAAACCCTTAATGTTATGCCTCCCTTCCATGTTCTGGTCTTTATTATCTAACCTCCTATATAGGTGTAGAAAAAGTTGAACTATGGTCAAGTATTTGATTAAGTTTAATCATTACTGTTTATCAGTATCTGTACTAAAACTGAAAAATATTTCCTGGAATAAATTCATGAACCTGAAATTACTTAATGATTTAAAGCAGGGGTGTCCAGCCTTTTGACTTCCCTTGTTGGGTAAAGAATGTTCTTGAGCCACACATAGGGATGTCCAACTCACAGTCCATGGGTTGCAAGAGCATATATACATATGTATTTATTTTGTGTGACATTGTGACTCAATGCTGTCATTCGCAGAATTCACAGTTGACAGTGACTCAATGCAAACAATAATCTCCATGTTTTAAGTAAGCTTATAATTTTGTGTTGGACTGCATTCATAGCTGTCTTGGGTTATCCGTATAAGTTGTGTATCTTTTCCACCAGTGGATATAAGCCTGGAGTTCATGTTCAAAGGGAAAGAACAAGCAATACAAGTTCCCCTGACTTCAGCGGTTAGTTCACTCATTGTGGACTTTTGTGTCTTAGGGGAAGTTGGTTTAGGAATTGTCTGCCCTGCTCTTACAGTGTGTGCTCAAAAGCATTCCCGTCACTCACCATGTCTCCATAACAGTTTGTTTCAGTGTTGGAAGGGGTGTTGTCGAAGCTGTCAAGGTATGATGAAGGCACGTTCTTTTCATCCATTCTGTCATTCACTGTAAGTATTTCAGCCAGTTCTCTTGTGTTGTCTTTTGACTATTATCCTAATACTTACATATCAGTTAAGGATGTAATTCTCATAATTACATCTTTTTTTTTTCTATTTAAGGTGAAAGCAGCTGCAAAATATGTTGATGTCCCTGTAAGTATCTTTAATCTGTTTTCTTTCTCTTCCTCTCTCCATCCTTCTTCCTTCCCTTCTCTCCCCTCACACTTCATAATTATTGGTTTATTTCAAATCTGTAAACCAGTACCTTTGCCATAGGAGTAGTTTCTTTTCCTTAAGCAAGACCTAAACTTCATTGCAAGGCTTGACAAAGTCATTTCAGCATATTTGACTGCATCTTCTGTAACTTGGGAGCTGAAGAAAGGCTAGTTTATCATGCAAAAATGTCATTGGGGTTACAGCAGGAAGTATAACCCTTTAGCATGGCAAAGACAGAGCCTCATACTATATAAAACAGTACCTGGTTTCCCTTCTCTTTATGAAAGCTTTTACGGGTTCTAATAAGAATTAAAATAACTGGTAAAAATAAACCAGCTAAATCAATTAACTCATTTCCTAAATACAAAAATGACAAATTAATAGCCACTTATTTAAAGGTTTGGTTTTTCATCGATTTCTTCAGAAATAATTCATGACCAATAAGTTTGATAAAAATTAAATACCAGGAGTGGAAGTCGTAGAGTAAGATAAACTTATATGGTAAATATAACTAACAATTTAGTACAACATTTTTAAGCTGTACTAAATCAATTTTGACTTTATATTATTATTATACAACTATATGATTTATATATGATCAAAGCCTAACATGCTTTATTTAATTATATGTTTGAGTATATGTTATCAATTTCCAAAAATTTAGAGCGCAGTGAACATCCTTAAACTTTGCAAATTCTGGAATACAATTCATCTCCTCCTGCATGAGGAATATCCTTCTTTTGGATCATGAGTGTGAATTTTAGCAGCGTGACTGCTAGGAATTTTTGAATGGCAGTTTCAGGTGCCTCTTACTTTTGGAATGCATACCTACATTTTGTCCCTAGCATTACTGATGCTGTGGTCATACATGGACATTCTAAATGAAAAGACCTTGGGTGTTCCTGCTTTCCGTGGAGTTTCTTCAGAGCTGAACTTCTTCTTTTAAAAATGACTTACAAGAAGTCTCGGCATACTCTCTGTCCTGTACTTAGAATCAGGATCAATTCGGAGAAATGGACACATGTAATCACAGGAATAGGGTCGTGCTTTGTAGCACAAAAGAGAGAAAGGGAGACTTAAGGGGAGGGTTTTATACTGTATGCCTCCAGAAAGAGACAAGTCATCACATACATACTTGAACTTTGTGGATGTCTTATCATATATCTAAGAACGTTATGCCTAATTGCTTGGGTCTATGGCGTTTTTGAAGGCCTCAATTTGACAAAGAACTAGATCCATTATACTCCATAAATTTTAGAGTTGAGAGAGGCAGAAAGTGCTGCATTCACTCTCCTCAGTGCAGAAAGGTCCTCCTCTGATATTCTTCACAAAGATTCCTTTGAGCTATTTAGTTTTTCCAGTGCTTGCAAACTCCATTAGTCAACCGACTCTTAAGCATAATGAACTGAACTACTGTATCTCAAGGAGTTCTACCTGTTAATCCTACTTCTAATCCTTCAGCAGGATAGTGCTTCAAATATATGATGACGCTTATCATGCCTTCTCTCCCCCTGAGAACTGTGGTGGCTATTCAAACACATGTATTATCTGAGCAACTCCAGTGTTTTAGAGTAAACATCTTCCATTTCTTCACTGAACCCACTGGCTAAATTTTGTTGCATGTTCACTGAGTTCAGGACTCTGGGCATACTTAGTGAAACTGTGCATTCCATGCCTCCAGCTTCTCAGAGTGAGAGATAACACAGTAGCCATACCAACTATGTTACCATTCCCAGGCTCTTCATCCTACCTTCCCATGTCTTTAGATGAATTGTAGGTGCCATGAGCACTAATCAAGTTACCCTCTGGAACAGGAACTGTCTATCCCGGTAGAAGTGTCCTGGCCATGGCAGGTTACCAGTGAGTTTTTCCCTTAGATCTGAACCTTACAATTCTAGAACAGATGCCTAAAATTAAACAATGTTAATTTTAAAGCTATGTAGTCCTGTTGGCAGTTATTCTTGTTTATATTCAGGCTCCAGCAAGTATATCCATCTGAAGCAGTCTCTTGAGAATTCCATGCTAAAATGGGAGGAGGACTGTTTCTGCTTTCATAAAATTTAAGACATGATAGACCCACATATAAAATGTAAAACTAAACATCCTCTAAAAGAAAATATAAAGAAAGTGAATATGGCCTTGGATTTGATGATGTGCATTTAGATCAAATACCAAAGGAGTTGATGAGTTGAACTTAAAAAATTGTTAGGTGAGTCTAGAACAATGGGTCAGTGGGTAAATGTACTTACAGCTGAGCCTGACAACCTGAGTTCAATCCCTAGAACCCACATTGAAGAAGGAGAAAACTGACTCACGCAAGTTGTCCTCTAACCTCCACACATGCACCATGGCACATGCACATACATACTTCACACAATAAATAAATAAATATGTAATAAAAAATTAAAACACAGAGGTTCAGTGGCCTAGGACTTAATAATGGCTGAGCTTTCCTTCACTTTATGTGATCTTCGGGCATTGGATTAACTCTATGACCTTGGACCTCACTTAAGTGACCTCACTTGAGTCTTCATCAAAATGACTGAACTAATTATATAAACCATGTTAGTCCTATGACAATCATATACTCTTTGAACTCTGACTATTTGTTTGGTACATCCAAAAGAAAACAGATACCAAAATGTGCCCAAGGAGATGGTGAAAAGATAAATGATAGAACAATATTACGAATGGGCCAGTACCTTCTTGTAATACTTGAAAATACTAAAAATTGTTTTAAGTGCAAATAAATAAGTAAAAAACATTGATTCACTCTTAAATAAAGAATATCTATGAGATTAAATGTTTGTATTCTTAAAAAGGAAAGAATTCATGCTCCCAAAGCCTACTTACTAGGAATTACCACACAATTAAAAATGGGTAGTTAATAAGAGAAATTGCCCCAATCACAAAATTTAAATATATCATGTTATGAACACAGTTTTAGTATCTGCAGGCAAATATATTCCTCAACAGTATTTCAGGTTTCTTGGTAACAAGAGCTGGTAGAGGCTTGCACGGAAATTTTCTGTGACCGTTAGGGTCATTTAATACAGATTTCTATTCCTTAAAGTTGTGTTTCCTGGAGATTTCTGTTAGAGTGATTGAAGCTCATGGCCCCATCATAGTGCTCTGGAAGTGTTTGTGTTCATGTAGGTAAAGACCTCAGACATAGCTTCAAATTTGGAGTAGGGAGGCTGTTAGATCTCATGTATCCCAGGCTCATCTTGAACTCACTGTACAGTTGAGGATGTCCTTGAACTCTTGATCCTTTTTCCTTCACCTTCTAAATTCTACGATTACAGCATACACTACCATATCCAGGTTGCTTAAATTTTTTTAAAGCAAGACCTGAATTAGGCAAATCTATCAAAACAATAATTTATGAAAAGGAAACCCGACCCCAGAGTGAGAGCTAGTATGTTGAATACAGAGCAAGAGGAGAATGTTCACATTGGCCTTATAAACAGGTACAACAGGCCAAAACCAAGAAGAATTTGGAAACATAGAAGTACAACCCATACTAGAATGAACAGTAATGAAAAATTGCCCAAACTGCCCATCTATGACATAGGTAAGATATAGCTGGAAGCAGTATCTGTTTTTTTAAAAAGGGGGAGGGCAGCAAGGTGGTTCAGAGGATAAAGGCACCTGCCCCCAAGCCTGATGACCTGAGTCCAGAACTTAGGATCCACATAGTAGAAGAGAATCAAAGTCCTAAAAGTTGCCCTCCACATGTACACAGTGTCATACACATGCCCACATACAAACTCACACACACAAAATAAATGAATTTAAATGTAATAAAAATTAAAAGGGACTAGAGCTTAGAAGATGGCTCAGTATGTAAAGTATTTGCCAAGCAAGAGTGAAGGCTTGAGTTCAGATCCCCAGAACCCACATAAAGCTAGATACGGATAGTTCATGTTTGTAATCCCAGCACTCCTACAGTGAGATGGGAGGCAGAGACCATAGAGTCCCCAGAAGATTGTGAGCCAGCCGTCCTGGAAAAAGTAGCAGTATACACCAAAAGAGAGACCCCGCCTCAAATAAGGTGAGGACCAGCTCCCAAGGTTTTTCTCTGACCAACACACACACACATACACACACCCCACAGTGAGCACATATCTGCATTCATGGGAACATGTGCACACATATATAAACAAAAAGGTAAAATACATGAAATGTATGGTGAAAATCATTTCAGTCAATAATGTGGTATATTTGCTTCTAAAAAATCAAGTAGTATGGTTCTGTAGAGGCCAATGATCCAGACTGCCTGATCTTGAATTCTCCCTCCATCACTTTGCTTAATATAGTATGACCTTGGTTTCTTTATCTATTAAATGAAGACATAATTATACCTCTTACAGGCTTATTGTGAATAAGCAGTTTTCAGGCTTCCTAGAGTACAGTTACTGCTCAGTAATTGTTAGTTATTATCATATATTATTGTTGATTATAAAATAAAATGTAGTGACTACATTCTAAAAAGTAAATATTCATTGATCGTATGTATCGGTACTGTTGTGGAGAAAGCACATAGAATCTTTTAAGAACAATACATCCTTTTTATTTCCTCCTGTAGAAAGCTGTCAGAGTAGTTAAAAGTCCCATTCTAGAAACATCTGAATAGCAGCTTGTGTGAAACAACATAAGGAACTCTGATGTTTACTCTGGAAGGAAACAAATGTGAGACGAGCTAACCAAGTTTAGGATCAGTAATTCCTTGGTAGTAATCCTTTTAAATATTCTCTCTACTGCTAAAAGTTTCTAATCTTTAATCTCCCCCAAGTTTACCTTGAACCTACCTATGCACCCTACAAACAGCATAAAGGCAAAAAATCCAAGTTCAGGTCTCTCCTTTGTAGTCAGCTCCCTGACCTGTGGGTTTGCATTTTCCCTCCTTTGCATTAAGGATACTTATATCATTTCTGTGCCATCTCTTTCACTGGGTAATTATGAAGATTCAAGTAATATGTTAGCATGCTTTGGAAATGTAAGACGTATTTGAAAATATCTGAGATCAGGGACTGGGGAGATAGTTCACTCAGCAAATTGTGTGACACATGAATATGAGAACCTGAGTTTGATTCCCCAAAACCCACATAAAGGGGCTGGAGAGAAGGCTCAGTGACTGAGAGCGCTGGCTGCTCTTTCAGAGGACCTGGATTCAGTTCCCAGCCCCCAATGGTGGCTAACAACTGTCTGTAACACCATTTTCAGGAGATCTACCACCCTCTTCTGACCTCATGATATGGGCATACTTATATACATGCAGGTAAAACTCTCATACACATAAAATAATTTTAAAAATCATGTTAAAAAGCTGGGCACAGTGGCAGTGACAGATCCTGTCTCAAAAGAAAAAAAAAAAAAGGCAAAGTGGATAGTGTAGTGCATAGTGCTTGGGGAACAGTACCAGAGGTTATCATCTGGTCCCCTCATGTATGGACACATATATAAACACACACAAGAAATATCTGGGCCCCCTGTTGCTTCTGTTTGGAATGAGGCCTCTCAGAACATTATCCACTTTGGAAAGAAAAAGCAGGTGCCTTTGACAGAGTGAAAATAGATTTCTTTCCATATTTTTGCCTTTAATTTTAGAATAATAAGCACTTTGGCAGGTCAGGAATGATGACTTGAGGTATAATAGCACCTCAGTGGAACTGGCATGCTTGCTTCTTATTCCTTCTCATGCTTCTGATTACATCCATTAGTTAGATAGAGTCAACTGAGCATGTCAGAGGGAAAGCCAAACAGGACTGGGGGAACTGAGCTACTGCCCCTTGGGACATACTCACCTGAGAACATCTGTGTATTTAGCAGGGCCAGGTTCGGTCTACTGGTACATGGGCAAGTCTGAGAGCTGTGTGACAACTGAACTGCTTTCATCTCAATTACCTTGTTTGGTTTTGTTTCATTTTTCCCCATTTCGCTCTTCCTTCTCATCTAAGGTCACTCAGCGGCCACTACCTGACCAGTAGCTTTCTAGCACTCACAGGCCACATTTAATAAAAAATATAAAAAGTTCCAACTAGGCTAAATAAATCAGTCTCAATCCATCCTAACCTTAAAAAGTAAATATGAAATGCACACATTTCCAGTTTCACTTCTTCAGCTCCTCATGTGATATTTATAACACCTGCACACAGAGGAGGAAAAGTTCATAGACAGTATTATAAACAGAGATTCTTAATACCTTTCATCATTTTAATTAAGAATGAATGGAACAGTATGAAGCTGATGTCTGAAGTATACCTTCCTTGCTAGAGGCTACTGAATCAACAACTAGTCAAATGAGATGGGAATGATTCTTATTACAGACCAGAAAAAGCAAGAAAGAGTTTATATGCTTAGTCTCAAATGGAAAAGGTATAGTGGGTCCATAAATCTCAGGTGAAAATCATTCCATCACCTTTCCTTGAGTACTTCAAGCTAACATCTGAAACTACTATTCAGTATTCATTCTAATATTTAAAGTAGCCTTGTCTTTGGAAGAATTTTTTCCAGTAATACAACAAAAATGTTTGAATATGCAAGTGCTTATATCAGCTGCTTCAAGATAGGTCTATGTGTGTCACTCCTTAGAAGAAATAATATAGAGCTTTTATCTGCAGGAAAGCAATGACTACTTCAGTTATAGGAGCATTAGTTATAGCGGACTCTGATATCTGATATTCTCCTAACACCGTGGGAGGATTCTAACTCTTGCTGAATGCTCAAGGATCACACAAAAGACCCTTATCCAGAGTAATAACTCTGCAGTAATATGCTCCCCTTCAGAAATCAGGACTGACTGAAATGTGCATACTTAAAATATACATGTTATATGCTTCAAGCCAGGAAGGTATTTTTAAAGGATGTGTCATCTTTAATTCAGTATTTTCTGTTCTATTGTATTTGTGTGCACATGCATACAGGAATGCACTTACCTAAGCAAACATGTATAGAAGCCAGAGGTTGACATCCATATGTATTCCTCAATCACTTATCCACCTTTTTCTCTGAAACAGACTCTCACCAAATCTCGCCATTTTAGCTAGACTAGCTGGAGAGTAAGCCACTGGGATCCACCTGTTTCCGTACCCCAGTGCTAGGATTACAGGCATGTATGCCCTGTAATTTTTTTATGTTAAGGCTTGGGATCTGAATTCAGGTCTTCATGCCTGCACAATAAACATTTTACCCATTGAGCTATCTCCAGCCCTACTTCTCAATCTGGGTCAAAAAAAATGTATAATAATGTTAACAGAGAGAGAGAGTGTGTGTGTGTGTGTGTGTGTGTTTGCTGGGGTCCTAACTCAGGGTCTCACATATGGATAATTAATAAAGTTTTTCTCACTATTTAAAAACAGTATAAAATCTATTTTTAAACACTTGGAAAAAAATACACCCTTGTAATTTTCATTATTTAGATTTCTTCCCTTTGCCCTTTTCTTGTGAACTAATTTGTCTTTCCAGCACATATATATATATATATATATACACATATATATATATATTTAAGTTGGCATCAATCTAGTTTGAGGATATATATATATGTATATATATGAATATATGAATATATATTACATATATATTTAAGTTGGCATCACTCTAGTTTGAGGATTTCAACTCTATTTCCTTTTGTCTTTCTGTATAGGTACAATATAATTAGGCTACAAGTAGAAAAGTATTTTTTTTACATTATCATCATCATGGGAATGCTTAATAGCTATTTATGTTTTTGAGAATGGGCATTTAAAATGAAAGGCACTTGAAAATTTTACATATTTTTATTGAACTATGGAAACAGAAATTGATGTGCAAATGAGAATGTAATATATATATGTATATATATGTATATACATATATATATATATATATTAAACAATGGAAGGAATGTTGCTTTTAAACAATCCCTAAGAGAGTTTGTATGTTTCCTGATGAGCAATTTTAAATTACTACTGAGCCTTACATGCCAGGGCTGGGCTAGAAAATGTTCGTCGCGTGCTTTCAGTGGTAACATGCAACCATGCAAGCAAATGCAGATGTTTCCCTTATAAACCATACAGATCATCTAAAGTTGAATATATCACAATTTTGTACAATTCTTTCTTCAACACAATTTTTTAGGTTATAAGCAGCACACTTTTAAATTAAATCAATTCCACTGTAGCTTCTAGTTAATCTTCAAGGCAGGAATGAATGGTGTATTTAAAAACTTGTCTCCTTGTTAAACAGATACTATGACGATGTTTGTGTAGCATATTGTTAACCTCCAGTACAAGGTTAGGCAGCTTCTTCTGTATCTGAATCTGTTGCTGTGAAAAATGACTGCAGTGTGGTATCCACCTACCCGTGAATGGGGAAGCTAAGACTCACACCTGTGGGATTAGGTGGAGCAACAGGAAGCAGGAGCATTTGCAGCATGTAATTAGCATGGAATTTTTCTCTCTTTTAAAGCAGTATGTTCACCTTGCAAGGTTAACTAGTAATTAATGCTTGAAAAAATAAGATGGGGCCTGCACCCTTGCTTAAACTCATTCATTCACTGATGCATTCAATTATTTGTGTAGCCAGTGTCAGAAGAACTCACCTAAAAATACTTCATTCCCTTCCATAGTTACTAATTTCTTTATGATTATGAGAGAATGCTTAGATCTTCATGTCCCTTTACTATAACTTTGTTGACAAATATCTGTCCTTTTCTGAGTCAGGAGAGTAAAAGTAATTTAGGAATTCTAGCTATTTGTTTGTTTGTTTGCTTGCTTGCTTTTAGTGTACGAGTGTATTGCATACATGTGTGTAAGTGCATGCACCCATGTTGTGCAATGCCTGTTGAAATCAGAAGAAGGTGCTGAATTCCCCTGGAACTGGAGTTATGAAAGGTTGTCAGCCACCACGTGGGTGCTGAGAATCGAACCTGGTCCTCTGCAAGAGCAACCAGTACTCTTGACCGCTGAGCCATCTCTCCAGCCCAGTCTAGGAACTCTTTAGGTTTAATGAACACAACCCCTGTAACCAAGGTGAAGTTTATGTAATGAACTCATGGTTTCCATGGTTTAAATGGGAATATGAGAAAATCATTTTCTTTCCCTAAATGGTATTTAATACATAGAGTGCTTGCCATGTGGTTTTTAATTGTTATTTTCTAATATTAATTAAGAAAGTTATAATTTAATTATCAGTGCAGAAAAGATTTCTAAACACAGCTCTCTAGGAGACTATTCTTGATTTAAAAGAAAAGTCATCCAAAGCCATCATTGTTGAAGTTTAATGGGACACTCCTCTGATAAAGTTGAAAGGCACAACCGCTTGGACCAGAAATCTGTACCTGTCTGTGTCTCCATAATGCAATTTCAAGTATTCTTTTCATTTACACACCCAAAAGTATACAAAAAAAATGTAGCATCAGTGTGCTTAGCTTGCAGGCTTTCTAAAACTACATTTCATTTCTAAGAAGATAACATGTAATACTAGAATTAGATACAGTAACTTTCAAATGTGTTAATTTCACTGACACATAGCGTGAGTCTTAACACAAAGGAGCACTGAGCCAGTGATAATGTCTTCTATCCAAACACATTTGTACTGTAGGTAGAAACTGTTTAAAAGGAAAATTACATCTTTTTCAGCAATTTATCAGAGATAATTACCCTTCATACACCAAATGAAGTATAAAGTGTTTTAAAGAACTATAATTCTAATTGGAACATGTCACCAGGTGTTGCAGTTACACTTACTTGTGTATATTCTTTTAATGATTAGAGTCTCATGCCACAGGCTGCATGAAAATATATTCACTAGGTGTGAAATTCCCATATGTCACAGTTTCAAGAATAGATAAACAGCTTCAAGATAAAGCCAGCAGAAATAATGCTAATGAGGAATGTTAAGAATTCTAGGTTTTATTTTCCAAGCAAGTGCATCTTAATTGCCAAAAGGGAAGAGAATGTGACTTAAAAATGAAAACGTTTCAATGAGCTTTATCTCACATACTGAACCAGAGCTTTTTATTCCTTTAGAAAGTTATGGCACTTTCTCAACTTGCAGATGTGGGTATCAGATCCCTAGAGTCTGCCAATAGTAAACAGAATTTAGTGTAATTTTAGTGTAGAATTTTAGGTGGACACTGAAGAATATTTGTTGGGTTTAGATGGTGGAAAACTCTCCCCAGACAATGTTTCGTGAAGTCGGGAAGTAGCCGTGGCATATGTATAAAACCACTGCTCTTCCCTCGTCCGGGCTGGAACTTCCTTTCTCCTGAGACTCTTGGTGAAGTGATTGACTGAAATGAACTTCTAAACATACTTTTCTTCCAAAAGGTGGAAATAAAAATGGGATTGTGTAGGAAGAAATGTTGGGATGGAAGCCTCTCTTCCAGCTCTCAGTGCAGCTGGGCAGGACCCAGTGCTTGCTATTATGGGATCATAGCTTCTTGTTCCAGGTACCAGAAACTCCGAAACTAAGCTACCTCAGTAGCAAGTATAGAAAATTATCCCCATGTCATTTTCATTCCAGGGCAGAGTGCTTTCTGAGTGTTCTCATTTTCAGTGCTTTGACAAAGTTTGAGAGGCACAGAGAGCAATGCATACCATATGGGTTAGTTGCTGTCTACAATCAGTAGTACAAATGATCCCTCCTCTTCATTTGAAAAACTGATAGGAAAACCCCACTTCCCCAAATAGAAACAATTCAGGTTTTCATTCATTATCCTGCATCATTTAGTCCTTCAAACACTGGCTATGAGCATAACACAGAAGCATAAGAAATGAATTTGTTCAGTTTACCTCCACTAAGTTGGCAGTATGTATGGCCCACTTTGCATACAGACACTCTTAAAGGAAATGCAAGTTAGAATAGTTATTTTAGATTTTAAACTAATTTAGTTACATCAAGGGTGTATTGTAAAAAATGTAAGAGCAATAAGAAATTATGGTTCAGTTGGTCTCAGGCTTGCCTAGCTTGAAGGAAACCCTGAGTTCTGTTGCCATAACCTCATAAATCTGCAGAGTGGTACACACTGATGATAATCCTAGCATTTGGGAGATAGAGACAGAAGGATCAGAAGTTCAAGGTCATCCTCAACTACATAACAAGTTCAAGGCTAGCCTGGGCTTTGAAAAAAATCAGTTATCCTTTATTAATAGAAAAAAATAAATTTCTAACAAAAAATCTTGTGTACATAAATGAAACAAAATAACTTAATACATATCCACAGTTAAGAAGCTGGTATTTTTATTATGGTGTATAAAATATTAATCTACTCTCTGGAAAAACGTGACAAAGACTTTCCATCCTTCCCTTATGAAAAAGAGACTGTATTGTTCTGCCATATTAATCAGAAGTACAACCTGAGTAATTTTTTTAGATATAGCAAAAGTTAAAAGCCCTGTGTCCTCATTGACCTGATTTTTCTTTCAGTATTCACTTTTGCAAATGAACCTGTTAGTAAACACTGTAAGTATGCTCTATGGCCATGAGATGATGTAAGCTTAACTGTCTTACCTCACCATCAGTTCTACTATTTTGTTCCTACTGATGTTATACACTAATCAAATAATTCAGTACAAGTTATAAGTCAGCTCCAGATGAAAATGATGCAAAGGAATTTTCCCATTAGCTAGCCTAGCGATACAAAGCTCAAGGAAGAGCTACTGATAAGTTGACTGGCATCCATGCAGACCTCTAACCCTGGGACTGAGTTTGTTGTCTGTAGCAAGGAGGGGTAGTGCTTGCTACGCTCCTTCTTCCAACAGGAGAAAATTCCAAATGTTAAGATAATTGACAAGGTGACTAGTTTGCCTCTTTGACCCCACATAAGAGACTAGTTTAATGAAATTCTCACTGCATTTCTAAGATAGAACAACTGTGTAACATTGTATTGATTGATGCCTGATGAGGAGAAGCAATAGACATCCATGTAAGTTTTGTTTCACTTCATAATATATTAAATGTTTTCCCAACCTTTCTAATATTTTACAAGCTTAACAGGATTAACAGGAATATTGGGTTTGTATTCCTTGAACACTCACAGTTGTCAAAAGTAGAAAATCAAGGACAACTAATAGTGTTCATATTATTGATGAACCACTGATAGGGATGAAAAGTAAGTTGTTTAATATGTAAAATTCGGAAATATTATTTGCATTTGGACATTTCTGAAAAAAAAAACCTTCATATTTATTTCTTGGCACCTTGACCTTCAGATATTTCCTTTTTAAAAAAAGATATGTATAGGTTAGGGGCTGGAGTGATGGCTCAGTGGTTAAGTGCACTGGCTGCTCCTCCATAGGACCCAGGTTGGGTTTCCAGCACCCACATAGTGGCTAACTGTTCATAACTCCAGTTCCAAGGACCCAATGCCCTCTTCTGGTCTCTATAGGCACTGTACAATGTGGGTGGACTTAGATACATGTAGACAAAATGCTCATACACATAGGATAAAAAAAATTTTAATTATTTTAAATATGCATAGACTTACAGCCATGTTTTCTCCATCCTCTTAATGATAATTAATGTGACCTCAAGTAGTAAATATGAATAATATACCTGCATATTTAATCATGGAATTTATTAAAGGTGCTTGTTTTTGATTTGGTCTGAACATATTTCCACAAGGATAAACAATTTCAACAATTTAAACATTGTTCTTCAGGATTTTTTATTAAAAGTTTTAGAACTGATACCTGACAGATTTTTTATTCCTCATGCTTTTCCCTCACAACAGAAACCAGGAATGGATCTGGCAGACACCTACATTATGTTTGTTCGGCAAAACCAGGATATTCTTCGAGAAAAGGTCAATGAAGAAATGTACATAGAAAGGTTGTTTGATGTAAGTAGGTATCCTTACATGATATGCTGTTGTTAATGATTCACTGTAAAGAGCAAAGTTACCTTTCAGTGGCTCCTTTGCAAAGCCAACTTTCCATTTTGGGTTCTTTTTGTCTGTTCAGTGAATGCACTTGGTAATTTTTGTAGTTCCTCAGGGAACTGCTCAGGGCAACCATAATTAGTTCCTATTGTACATGGAAGTTGTGGCCTTTAGAATGGGACTCTCAAAATTCTTCTGAGGTTTTAACAAGACCAGTGATGAGTGGTTCGCCATCATGTGTGTCTTCATTTCCCTTGCCTTTGGATCATTCTGTACTTGGAATCATGTAGTACTGACTTCAGCCCCTCTGATAAACTAACTGTAAGCCTAAGTATTCTTGAGTTCAACAAGGAAATAGCTGCAATGGGACAATTTTAAATATTTTATCTTGATTTAAAATATTGATGTACACTATAAAATATACAATTTTTTATCAGTACAGTCTTCCTTTAGGCATGACAGCTAACCACAGGGTTGTGGTTTTAGATACATGATCAAGCTTCTTATATTGAATTATCTATAAAGGTAACCAAGAAAGCAGTCCATCTAGGTAACAGCCTGTCATTCACATGTGACTCTTAACTCTGGGAAGCAAGTGGTGCTGTGCCCATGGCGACATTATCGTAGACTAGCCCCAATGCTGATTCTGAAAGGCGGAATTTTGCTTTGAATTTTATTTATTTACATGCATCTTCCCTGCATTTTAGAAATGCTTTTCTGGCAGTTTCTTTTAATTATGCAAGTTACTGCAAATGTTTTCATAACAGCAATTCACGGGCTCCATGGTGACACTTCAGCTGTGGCAGTTACAGAAGGTCCCACTACGTCATCATCTCCACCATGATCTGTTGTGTCAGTGTGTGCTGCTCATGAGACTGGGCGGTCAAAGTAAACCTCATCTTTCTGACTTATGTTTCCAGCCTCTACCCAGGCCATTTTACAATAAAAGTATCATCTGTTTTAATAAGCTACGTGTTAATATGTGTGAAAAGAATTATTTCCTAAAAGCTTTGATGCCCTGCAGGGGTAGAAAAATTATCATCCATCCAGCTGGCGCGTTTACAAAATACAGAAACCATATTAGCAACTCCTGCTTCCATTTGGAATTGCTCTGAATTCACAAGCCTGTGCTTCACTTCCAAGGGCTCTTTTACTTCTTTGCTTATATGGTAAGGTATAACAAACCTATCCAGAAAATAGTCCATTCTGGATAGGTTTGTTATGGAAAAGAAAGGAGGGTATTTTCTGAAGGATTTCAGTGTTTTTGTGTGGGTGGCCATTTGTTGCAAAGCTTAACCATTGTTATGGCAGTTAATAAACAAAGATAGAATTAATTTTTTTTTTGTTATTTTGTTTTGTCTTGTTTTGAGACAAGGTCTCCCTGGAGCCCCACCTGGTCTGGAACTCTCTCTGTAGACAAGCCTGGCCTCCAAGTCAGAGATGTGCTTGCCCCAGTGCAGGCACTGAATGCATGTACCACTAGCCCCCAGCTAAAGGTAGAAATTTTTTCACCTCAAACATTCCCCACTCTAACTCCCTCCTCATTCCTGAACTTCCCTAGAAGGTTATGCTATAGCAATAACCCTCAGAGCTAACAAAAGTGAATCCATCAAGACCAGTATTCAAATAATGCCCTCAATTAATGTCCTCATGTAATTTTTTTTCCTTCCAATTCTTAAGCCTATGATTTGGCTGGGGTTTGTTTCCCAAAGCATCCTGTTTTAGTTATGAAGTTTTGTTATTGTTGCTTTCTTTTTCATTTTTGCACATCCCCAATAGAGCATTGGACTTACTATTTGTAAAAATAATTGAAATGTCCTCAAACATTCTAATATTTTTAAGTTGCATATATTTATTACTTTAATTGAAAATGAAAATAGAACCCACTTCTAGTGGTATGTCATCAAGAATAACATGTACGAGAGTGTACTAAGAGCTCCTAATTAGCCAGACTGAATTTGCCTCAATTATAGTTAGCAAATGAGAGGTTATCAAGTATGTGTTGAAAGGTAAAGTAGAATGTGTATCTTAAGGAACAGATCATTACTGAGAGACATTATATAATTATTGGAAATCTCCTTGGCTTGAGCTTAAGATAATGCCATTTGGTGTCAGGAAACAGTTGAAAATAATGACCCTAAATATACTGTTAGCAACCTTAGCCTATTACTGATAAAAGATTGAAGAGAACAATTGTGCTCAAGCATCATGACAAAGTTTTGATATTCTAATTAGAGTATTTCCTATGTAAGTAAGTAAATGGATCCTCCTAAGTTCAAGTGCAAATGGAACACACACACACACACACACAATTTATGATATATTAACTTGGAATGGACTTAGGCAACTTGGTAAAGTGCCAGGGGCTCCATTTATGGGCATATAATATAGGGGCTTAACTCTTTAAAAATAATATACCTTTTATCCAGATTTTTGGAAATACACTAGTCAACACTGAGTTACATTAAAAAAATCAGTCTATAAGACACATACCCATCCTGACCTCAACACTTAAAAAAATAATGACTCATGTGTTACAGAAAATAACCTTCTTTCTGGAAGAATCCCTAACCATGGGAAGGGTTATTGAAATATCTGTGGGACTTTGTATAAGTACTTAGGGTTTCCTTGGCCTCTAAGAGTTTTGATCAGTTAAACATCTTATTTATCCATGATTTTTGTGGTGAAATGCCCAAGAACTTAATTTAAATAATGGTGTAACTAATGCCAAAAACTTGTAGATTTGAAACTCCTACAGTGAGAGCAACAGCATCCTTGCCTCCCCACATGGCTGTATCATGAAACATGCATGCAGTCCACACTGCTGTGCTCGTTCCATCCTCCACAGAGAAATCCTTTTGTTTCCTAACCTCAATATATGTAAAGTAAAAATGGTTTGAGTAGCTATTATATCTAAAGTTGTTTTATCAATTTAAATGTTGATATCAGATTTTGAAATATTAAAATTCAAAGTCCCTTCTAAAGGTCAAAAAGTTAGTATTAGTTCAAATATATTATTGTTTTTCATCCTGCGTTTAAAGTTATGAATCACTTTCTTCTTAGAACAAAATACCTTCTATCAAGTGTAAATAAATAGGAAGTCAATGCTGCTATCAAGGAAAACTGAATGTAAGATGCATCCCTCTTCTGGGGCTAGGAGATGGTAAAGTGCTCACCATGCAAGCATGTGTACCTGAGTTTGAATATCCAGTACAATGGTGAGCACCTTTGATCCCGGTGCTGGAGAATCTTTAGGGCTTGCTGGCCAACCAGTATAACCAAATCAGTGAACTCCAGGCTTAGTGAAAGATACTGCCTGGGAAACAAAAGTGGAGAGCTGGCAAGATAGCTCTGGGGAGGTAAAGACAATTGACCCCAGGCATGATAAACTGAGTTCAGTCTCTGGTACCCACGTATGAAAAGACAGTACTGACTCAAGCACAGGGACGGAAGAAAGAAAGGGAGGGCGGGAGGGAACAATTCTTAATTCTTTCCTGTTAACCAGGTGAAAGCAAAGTGTCCCAACCAAGAAGCAATAGCAAGTTTAGTAGATGAGTAGAAGATAAAGTCTATATAAAAGAATAGCTGTGGGGCAGCAAATGGTTCAGCAAATCAAGGCCCCTGCCTCCAAGTCTGATGGCCTGAGTGCAATCCCCAGAACTCACACAGTGGATGGAGGGAACTGACTCCCACAAGTTGTGCTCTAGCTGATGCTTTGGTGCACATACACAGTAAATAAATAAATGTAACTTTAAAATTCATTTAGACAGAATAGTGACACCAAATGCCACTTCCTGTGCCTACCAGTATGGTCTTGAAACTCAAATCTAAAGCAGTAGTCAAGGGAGAGCTGGACAGATGGCTCAGTAGTTACGAACACTGGCTGCACTTGCAGAAAACCAGGGTTCCATTCCCAGCATTCACATGGTGGCTAACATGGTGGGGTCCTTGACTCCAGTTCCAGGGAATTCAACTCACTCCTCTGACCCTGTATAGTCAGATGCAGTTACACTCATGCAGGCAAAACACTCATACATATTAAATAAATAATTTTTAAAGCAGTAGTTGGAACTCAAATCTTATGTATTCATGCCAAATTTTTTTATCCATGTAGCCAAGATATTTTAGATAGAAGTTATCTCTGCCTCTCAAGAAGTCATTGAAAGCATGCTGAGATTAAAATCTGCACATTGCATTCATTTTTAAATTATTAATAGTGTCTTATCTAGATAAAATAAATGTAAAGGAAGATCACAAATTTGTAAAAATGCAAAAGTGGAGGAAGCATTTCTTTTACCCCAGTGTCCTTTTTCTTTTTTAATATATTATTATTTATATTTTATATGTATGAGTGTTTTGCCTGCATATATGTAAATGTAACACTTGTGCAGTGTCCACAGAGACTAGAAGAGGTTATCAGGTCCCCTGGAACTGGAGTTACAGGTAATTGTCAGCTGCCATGGCGGTGCTGGGAATCAAACCCAGGTCCTCTGAAGAGCAGCCAGTGTTCTTAACTGCTGAGTTATCTCTCCAGCCCACAGTGTCCATTTTCTAACATAAGACATCATTGCCATCAGTCTTTAAAAGTTCTGTCAAATCAAATCATCTTCATTCTGTCTAATCTTAGGATAAACATATACCAAAGATTAGCTAACCCAGCAATTCTTTATTTTTAAAATTTTATCACAGTTTTATTTACCTATTGTGTGTATGCATTTATGTTTATGAGTCCATGTGGTGGTCAGAGGACACTTTGTAGGAGTTTCTCCTTCCACCTTTAGGATCCCAGGTGCAGATTTAAGTTGGCAGGCTTGGCGGTAAGCACCTTACCCGCTGAGTCATCCCTAGGTACTGCAATTCCATTTTTAATGCTGCCCGTGATTCTTCCCAGGCAGAGTCTGCTCACTGTCCTAGGCTTTGGGGTATTAGAGCATAAGCCACAGGTGTCCCTGTGTCAGGAAAGAGCCTGGACGCATTCTTGGAGTGTTGGTTCTCTGGGCCGAAAACGGATGAGTCAGATGTCAAAATTGAAATCAACCATAAAAGCCACCAGGGTACCCTGTGCAGTCATTTCCTAAGATCTAAGAACATTACAAAGTTGAGACTGAAGGCTCACTAAAGCACATCTTATTTCCCACGACACCAATGCTACACATCTGTCTAAGCCTTTGTACATTATGGGGCATGCCCATCTTGAGCCCCTTTAAAACAATCTCATGTTGCTAAAGACACACCAGGGTGCAGTATCTAATTGGCAAATCATGCAGCTTAAGCATTCTCTTGTGTTATAAACTGATTAAATATTTAATTGTTGAGGAGTTTCATCTCAATGAAATTTTTTTAAATATTGTAGTGATGTCTTATAAAATTAAATGTAATTCTTTAAATGATAGTTAATCAATTATATTCATCCAAATAGTGTTTTCTAAAGGCTTCATATCTGAAGATTTTGCATGAAAAGAATTCTTATCACCTAGGTTAAAAAAAAGAAAATTTTACATTTAGGCTAAACTAGCCTATACTATATAGATAGGTTCAGTAGCTTATTTATGCTACAATACAAAGAAAAACATGAAAGTACTACAAGTGAATATGATTCTCAATTAAAATCAATTTTGTACTCAAAGTCTCTTTTCTCTGGATTTCTAAATAAGAAAAAAGAGAAGTGCTCAGATTTTTTGTAACCCTTTCACACTGTTGCCCAAACTTTTTGGCTCAAGATTTTATTTACAGTAGGTAATACCAACTGTTCATACTTACTTAAAGATTAAGTTTATTACTATGTTAATTTCCCAAGAAGAGTGGAAATCAACATATCATAGGTAAGAGTGACTTCTAAACTGGATGTGATGGTACACACCTGTAGTCCCAGTGCTCACAAGGCTTAAGCAGGAGAATCTAGAGTTCAAGGCTAGACTAGACTATATGGAAAGAGCCTCTCTCAAAGAGAAAAAAAAATACTACTTGATAAAGCTTTCTTTCCATGATACCTTTGGTCAAATGTATTTAATCAGTGGTATACTCTTTAAATCATAATCTTTAGGTGAGATATTTCCTCCTTGTAATTGGCCTTTTGTAAAAAACATAAAATGAGACTCATTATAGTGCCCTCTCGTATTCTATCCTGTTATTGTTTCTCTTATGTGTGAATGTCAGTTTCGAAATATACATTTCCTCTTTCAATGATTTTTTTCTAAATCATTATTCATGTTTTTTTGAATTTTTAAGAATTTCATATGATATATTGATCATATTTAAACACCCTCCCCTAAGTGCACCTGTCTTATAGCCTCCCTTACTGGGTTTCATCTTCCTCTGTCATATACATTAAGGTCTATCAAGTCAAGGATTTTTTTAAATCAATAAACTTTTAAAAATAAAAGTATCTTTAATTAGCAACATTGATATATTTTAGAACTACAAAATACATAAAAAAGCAAAATTTTCAGTGTGTTCAAAGGATTTTCATTTGTTATATAGACTAAATTGGCACAGACTTCCATTGATAGAGATTTTCTTTGGGGTTTTGTTTCTATGTAAAAAATACATAAATGTAAAGCATTATTTTTCCATCCATCATGCCCAACCATGTTTTGTTTTTTTTCTATCATCTCTCAAAATTAGCCACTAACATGAGACCTGTGCTGTAATCATTATCTTTTCCCATCAGTAGGAAGGGATGGCTCATGCACATTCAGTGGTGTATTTAAGGATTTCTGATGACATTTATTTCTATTATTATTCTGTGCACCCTGTTCTGCTTCATTGTGTACTAAAGGTAGATGAAAAAGTTTGAGTGATTTGCTGGTTATGTCTTCTAGGAGTAGTATCACATCTCACATATTTCAGTGCACTTGTTAGTTAAACACTTCGTTCTCCAGCTGTTGCATTGTTTTTAATCGCATGCACTTCTGCATCATTTTACCTGCCATATTTGAACCTCTCACTGAAGCTGTTCAGCCTCTTTTCAGGCACTCACAATCAAACCTTTTCTGCATTCTCACCCTTCCTGCACAGATGCCATGCAGAGTTTGCCCTCAAACTGGGTTTCACTTTAAAAACCGCTCTCAGAATTACAGCTGTCTTGTTCACTTGAGTTAGTAATCCTCATTTTAATGTTATTATTTGTAAGTGTAAGAATTTATAGAAAGGATCTACTTTTGATGTACGATGTATGCCAAAATAGCTTCAGCAAGTCTGGGCGCGGTTCTGAGAGGCCAAAGGCCCTCATTTGGATCTAAGCTGCAGCTGAATTGAAACCCAAGAAACTTGAGATAAGCATAGCTAATTGCTTAAAGAAACTCAACAAGGAAAAAAAATGTAGCTTGTTGATCTTATTTCTTTGATAATTCAAAAGAATCTTCAAGAAATACATGGACTTCTTAAACTTCAATTCTTGAAATGTGATCGTGGTCCACAATTGTCACTTGGCACATACCCAGAAACACACATCTTTGCATGAGGCACCTGGACATATGTGGCAGGTCTGGTAGAATCAGCTAATTAACAACACAGGCTTAAACAGGCACCTCATCTGGCAGTGCAGTTAGTTGCCTGATGGCGCTCAGCAGGATTTGGTAGTGCTTTTTATTTTTCTATCCTAATGGTCTGCTGCCCACCTAATTTTGCCTTATTGTCAGTCCCTACTTACCGCAGCTTGGGGCCCTC
The DNA here is from genome assembly GCA_035773235.1 of Eospalax fontanierii. NCBI lineage: Eukaryota > Metazoa > Chordata > Mammalia > Rodentia > Spalacidae > Eospalax > Eospalax fontanierii. The sequence continues at coordinate 80,204,633 of CM069528.1, read as the reverse complement.
CCAGGAGGCTAAATTATTATCAAAGGATTAGGGAGATGTAGCCTTGCAGCTCTGACATTTCTGATTACTTGTCTATGCCAGAACACTAATTAGCTGTGACTAATTAAGAAAAATGTCCCTGCCATAGAAAACCATTTAAAAGAACTGAGAAGTAGAAAAGCAATTCAAAAGCTGAGCAGTGCTCAGATTTGCTGATGCTCTTTAGATTTCCACCAGAGCCTTAACTCACCTTTAATTGTACTCAGAATTAAGAAGGGAGGGGACCGGAATCCCACATGCAAACTGATGGGAGATTTTTTGCTTGAATAAGAAACAAAGAAAGACATGTTGCTGATATCCTGAACTCTCTTAGAAATGGTAAAATTGTCTTGGATAAACGGAAGGTGGCAAGATTTTCATGTTGGAGAAATGTTTCTAAACACCAATTGCAGAATCCTGTATTTGCATCACACACTGAAGCCGGTAACAAAGCCTTGATACGCTGTCACTGAAGAAATTAGAATGCAGGGTTGAATTTATGAACAAGCGATAGGTGGTTGATACGCGGCACATGAAAGTTTACCAAAGTTAGTGTTGGTTTCCTGTCTCCTTTGCCTTTAATCTGTCTGGAGAGTCTGGCTTGATCTATGCCTACTTTCACTGTGTGGACCTGACATGCCTGCACTGCATCTGGCCTCAGGTGGCTTGTTACTGAAAATGCCCAGGCTTCCCCTGAGACCAGCATCTCTACCAATTGACCAATGCGGTGTTTTCACAGAACTGCTGCTTTCCTTCCGTCCTAACTTCATGAGCAAATAACATGGCTTCAAGGCCAATTCCTGTAGTAGCTTTTTGGATTCCCCCGTCTGTGAGTTAACCTCCCTTACACTCTTGCCCGCAGCCCCCTCTGCAGGGTTGGCACCATTCATTCGTGGGCACAGTAGTGGCAGTCAGGTTGCCAATATTGACTGAATCCAAATTTGAAAAAAAAAACTGTGTAGAAAAGTAATCTTTTTGGCAAAATCCTCATCCAGTGTGTTTATTTAATACATTGACAGGAAGCTAAATTAAAAAATAATTTCTAAAGATGCTTATAAAGACCTAAAGTAACAAGAGCCTCTATTTCTTGATATCAGCCCACCCCTAGAAAAGGGAAAATTTTGAATTTTGTTATCTGTTTTGCTTTGGGTTTTTTCTTTGAGACAGGGTCTCCCTCTAACCCCAGCTTGCCTGGAACTCACTGTGTAGATCAGGCTGGCCTCCATTACAGAGATCCTCCTGCCTCTGCCTCTGCCTCTGCCTCTGCCCCTGCCTCCCAAGCGTTGGGATTAAAGGTGTGTGCCACCATGCCCAGCCCCGAATTTTGATATTTTAATGTAGACAAAATATTTAGTTCGTAAAAGGGAAAGTTCTAATACCTACCTAACCTAAATTTTTCATGCTGCATCTGAAACACATTTCCCCTTTTCCTCTCACTGGAGAACAAAAAGAAGGTAGCCAGAATCCTGTAGGGAATAACCCTTTCTGTGCATGAAGACTGTTATTAAGGTGCCTGTCATACTTGTCAACTCCCAGATAAATAATCCTTATTTGTTTAACTTCTCCACATAGGCCCCTGTCTTAGCCCTTTAATCACTGTCATGGCTATGCTTTGAAATTTCTCAAAGTATTCTCTGTTATGCTTAAGGTTTAGAGCAGGGATAGGATGCAATGTCTGAATGTGACTGAACAAGATTCTTTCAAGCCTTGTTCCTATGTGTGCATTCTGAGACTTAACTCCATCCGTGAGCTCTACTGAGCTCCATGAACTTCCTTCTACCTATTCTATTTCTTTCTGTTGAGTTTTCTCTTACTTTCTCCTCTCTGTATGCTTCTTGGTAAAGAATACTCTTTCAGCTGATAAAGTGCAGGTAAACTGTAGAAAACAAATCGATTTCACATTGAACTGCCAGGGGTAAAGGAGGGTGGCAAACATTAGGATTCAAACATTTTGAATTAGTTTTGTCACACATACTTGGAACACTAATTAGATGTTCCAACCCCTAATATTGCTCTTTTTTTATATAAATCTAACCTGTATTCATTGAATGTTTCTAAAAATCACACTGTGCTGTCAGCTGGAATCGTGATACTAAACAAGTACCTGTTTAAGGGAACTAGCATTCTGATGAACACACAGACCTTTTGAGAAATAGTTAATTTCCACACTACAGAGTAGATATCCACAGCTATATTTTCAAACATAAACACAGTGGAGTAAAATTCAACACCTTTTCAAAATAGGTAATAGTGATTAGCAGTGTTATTTCTTTATTTCTCTGTTTCATGGGATGAATAGAAAATTCCCAGAAATTTAGTGCCAACACAGTTTATACTCAATTCTAGACTTCCCCCACTAAGACTGCAAGACAACACCACTGCCTCCTTTCTCCATCCTCCCTGGATTTTTGCTTAAATGCCAGGATAACTCTCATACTTCCTCAAACAGAAGTCCACAGTTGCATAGCAATAATCCTTTTTGCCTTTATTTAGGAACAGCTCACCAAGTCAACATGTAGAGAAATTACTCAGGTTGTATGACACAGTGGTAGAAATACCCACACCACAGCCTCAGACAACCCCAGGAACAGGTGTCAGCATACCTGGACACATGCTAGAGAAGCAGCTCACTGCTTGAGTGACAGCCTAGGCCAGTCCAGAGATGAACCCAGCTGACCTTATAGGGCCAGCATATCTTTGTGAGTGTGTGTACATATGTGGGCACTCACCCATTTGCTTAAACGTTGAGATTTAGTAATTTACAACCCTCCCTTCTTCCGTGCCATTCGTCACCTAACGTGAGATAAGACTGTCACACTTTAAGGTCCACTTTAGTTCTGTGTTAAATTTCTTTAGATAAATGCAGTTGTTTCCTTGATAATTTCTACAATTTTAATATCTGTTAAATTATTCTACAGTGCTTAGATCAAACCCAGGGCCTCACTGTGCGAGACAACCACTCTATTAACTGAGCTGTGTCCCCAACTCCATGTTCAGTTATTTTTCTATTAGGGAAGTATGTTATTCAAGCCAAAATGAATCTGGCTCTGATACAGTGCTTTCTTCTTCCTATAGAAAAACCCTAGTACTCTTTTGTATATACAAATAACATTTTACATTTCTAAATAATTATAAAAATTCAGTCCGTCAGCCAAGTTGTAATGCATACTATGCAAACAATCTGCCAGGGACTGGAGATAGCAATCAAAATAAGATTCGGTGAATACTTTGTGGCTAATCACAACTTATGGTAGACATCACATGATATCACTATAAACACATGGACAGACTATGAGGACCAGAAAATATAAATGTACCTAATTCTTCCTGGTAGAAATAGTTTGGGTTTTGTAGCAGATAATGAATATACTAAGTCTTCAAGACTTATATGAATATGGCCAAGGACATGAAGTTGGTGATAAAAGTCCAGACCAATGGTGCTGGCAAGCTGAGAGACCAAAGGCACAGAAAAGCCCAACATGGGACAGGGCCATAGGTCCTTTTGTCTGCTACATGCTCATATGGGAGTGTACCAAGATTCAAAGACATGAAGACACAGTCCCTGTGATGCTCTCAAAACATAATTTTGGAACATTCCCTGTTTTTTTTTTTGTGAGGAAATTCAAGTAGAAAGACCTGCTAACAGCAATTCTCAAGCCTAGGTCTTATCTTGAAATTAAATTGTACAATTTGGTAGCAGTTCCTGGAGTTTACTTTATCTTTCTTTAGATTGTATGTTATTGATTTAAAATGTAATATTGACAGAATTTTATATAGTATTCAAATTGTTATTCAGCCAGAAAAAAAAATGGTCATATGAAAAATGCCCAATGAAATCCAATGAATCCCAGAATGATATGGATATCATTGTGCCTAGATAGACTGTGGATTTCTGCCAAATCATTGTTTTAACCATTTTTTTGGAAAAGATTCACCAAACCAGATGCATCCCATCCTATATCCCTAAGCAGAAAAAAGAATAACTAATTTTTACTTTATAATCAGTAGTCTTATAACATCAGAATAACTACAAAATAAGCTTACAGAGGCAGCTGCTGACTTGATGATGGTAAGAAATATAAAACAGTATTGATTTCATTACCCTGTGTGTAGGGTAGAGAAAGACTTTTAGGACCTATTGAAATGAACGAGATTTGGGATTAATTAGAGAGCAGTGAACTGAACAGAGCCCTTGCCTCCCAGTGTATAGAACTAGTCTTGTTATGTAACTCACTTTGTGAGTAAAGAGGATCTAATCTTAAACTATTTCAGTTAGGATAATTGTGGATATGTAAAAAGAGAAAACTTAGAACTCCAAAAATAAAGTTGTTTTCACCATACAGTCAGCACTTATTGGGAACCTACTACATGCCAACACTCCCATATTTGCAGTGTTTTCTCATCCTTAAATGATGTGACCCTGGCACTCCGGAGAAGAGAGCAAGAAGAGCAGGAGTTCAAGGTCACCCTTATCTGCCTAGGGAGTTCGAGGCCATCTTGGGCTACATGAGAACGTGTCTTTAAATAGATAAGTTTTTTAAAAGATATCATAAACTTTGTAATTTTCAAAATGTTCTGTTGTAATTAGAATTTTTTAAATCACCTGATTAACTTTAAAAAACATAAAAAAGAGTAGCATGAATGAGTGTTTCTTCCGTGTTTAAGAAGAAAACAGAACCTGAAAAAAGCCACCTGTGAGGAGAGGTTCATCCTATGCATGAACCAAGGATCTATTTTTTTTTCTACATTTCAATGTTTTGTTACAGTGAAGAAAATATGTTTGAGTGTTTTTAGGTAGGAAGAAGGTAGTACAGCATAGAGACAAGCCTTAACTGAGGAGAGATTACGTAAGAGATGCAAAACATCATAGCATTTGATTATCCTAGCAGGGCATGTGGTTCTTCAGAGATTCACCTTATGTTGCAAATTTACAAACATGTGTGACTTTGGAAGTATGGATTCTTCATCTTGAAACGATTCAGAGGTACCTCTTCTGTTTGTATACAACTCTGTCATGATTATTGTCAGTAGTCACCAGGAATGGAAAGGGGTTATTTTTTCTTTTCTGCTAGAAGCTTCAAATTGCTCTTAAGAATCATACATTTTGCCGACAAAACAGAAATCCAGACTGTTTTCAGTAGGGAAATACAATAACATAATTGTAAGCATAGATTTCAGAGCCTAGAATTAGAATAAAAATCTTATCCCTGTCACTTATAAATGATTTGTAGATCTGACTGAATAAATGATTGAATTTAATCCCAGTTTTCTACTTAAGAAAAATGCAGCTATGTCAAAAATGTGAATAACATCCACTCCATCAAGGTTATTAGTTGGTTTTAGTTAATGTCACTTGAACTTTCTATGAAAATAGTACCAGATGCGTTTATAATCAGAACTATAATACTAATAAGGCTGGACATGTAGCTCAGTTGGTAAAGTGCTTGGTTAGTATGTACGACTCCAGAACTGTAGAAACTGGACAGAGAGGAACCCCAGCAATCTTTGCATTAAGGAGGTGAAGGCAGGAGGCTCAGTTCAAGGTCATCCTTGGCTACACAGCAAACTCCAGGCCACTCTGGCATACAGGAGACCTTGTCTCAAAATAATAGTAGTAACAGTATAAAATACAGCAATCAAAGAGTTCTATAACTCTCATTCAATCCTGACTATGCTTCACTAGGTTTCATAATGTCTGTCTTTCATTAAGAGGCCAAAATGAATTGAATGAAAAACAAAATAATGAAAATACAAAGTTCTAGAACTCAAGACTTTTGTGTTTATTCTGAAATAATAAAGTTATATTCGAGTAGCATATCAAAATCAAAAGTTAACATTTCCTTTCAGTTCATTTTTATAAGGATTAGGAATTCATTGTGCCTTATCTTTTAAGTCAAATCTGATTGCACAGCATTTTTCTTTCAATGCTAGAAATAGAAACCAGGGTTTTACACATGCTAAGCATGTGTTCTACCTTAAACTGTTTCCATAGCCTCCAAATGCTAGTGTTTCTACAGAGCTCAAGAATGTTATTATGTTGAAAGTAGTTTATATATCCTGCACCTCCTCTTACATGTAGGAAAATCGAGACATGGATAAGTCATTTAACCTGTTCACTTAAGCAAATAGTAGGTTAAGTGGTTTGTACTAACCACCCTCTCAGGATCTACAATCATGCTCTGCTCAGATATATGGAAGGCAGCCCTCAGCCACCATGGTATATCCAGGAGCTCACCTGTACCCCACCTCTATGAACATCTCAGGTGCCAGCTCAGAATGATAACATGTATCAGTTGGGTTGAACACATCCTCTGTTTTAGCTGTATTAGGTTGATTTCCATTTTTCCTTACATATAGCCCTTCGTCCCCTTCCAAGCCAACAAAACTTGTACTTGAAACTTTCAGACTTGTGCTTTGCTGTGTGTTCTATGAATCCAGGTATAATAGTTTCGGTGGGACACCTTGATTGGGGTGTGTGTGGTGGTGTTGTATCAAATTTCCAATAATATAAAATTTACATTTACATATTTAGAAATGGGGAGAAAACAGAGCCACAAATTTATTTATTAAGTAAATGCATTGCTGGCAGAAGAAGCCATGGACACAGAATGTAGCAAGCGTGTTTCAGTGTGGTGTTGTACAGCACTAGTCCTTGTCAATTTTTGTTTCTCTCTGAAGATCCTAGAGGATGGTTCCTATTTCTCAGTCATACCAAAACTTTTAGCCTTTTAAGAATACTGTATGTGCTTTAATTCAGTTGAGCTGGAGGCTTTGAAAGTATGTTTCCTATGGTGAGATTTTCTAGGTAATATCCTATTTCAATCCAGTGATTCTACCCTAAAACAATTTCTCTGAACAAATGAAGGAATATGTACATACAGTGGAAATTTAGCCATTCCACATGTTAGTGCACTGAAAAGTGTTCTTTTTCCTTTTTTTCCCCCTCCTTCCCTCCCTCCTTCCTTCCTTCCACTTTTCACCAATTGGAATGAGCATAGCTGGAGAGGAATGAAAATACATGTACTAGTTGTGCCAAATCATAATCAATAAAAACCTAAACACTTAAGCAGAAAACACATCACAGATTTGTGCTGTCGCAAAGCAGCTATTTTTCCCTCACCATCATCATCAGAAGCCGCATTCTGCCAGAAATCATTTGCTTGAAGCCTCGATGTATAAACCCTATGGGGTCTTGTGATTCAGATTTAGGAATATCAGCCACAGAGGGTCTAAAGGCATTGTGCATTAGTATGTATTGAGACCTCGTTCCAGGTGGTAAGCAGCTGGACTTTTGAAAAATAAAACTTCCAAAATAAATGTGAAGTGCTTGTTCCCAAGCGATAAGTGTTATACTTAATGGAGTCATCCTCCAAATGTTATAAATGCGGCCCAAAAAAAAGGGGGAGTTGTGCATATTTAATATATTTGTTTTGTCTCTCCGCTAGTCAACAGAATAATGAAATTCCTTAACTACTTCTCTTTAACTTGCATGAAGAAAGCACGGTATGTTGCTAAATCTCTTTTCACCAGCTCTGCGGAGAAACAACTTTAATCCTTGTTAGAAAATTGCCGAGTCTGGGACTGACAAAGAGCTCATGCCTGTTCTATTGTTAGTGCTCCGGGGCCCCAAGAGCAGAGCCCTTTACAGCTGCGTGGATCCCGCCTGGCTCAGCTGCACTATTTAGGAGAGGAGGTTTGTCAATTTCTATTGACAATGGAGAGAGTTTTTCAGGGCCTGTAGCAGTGCTGACACAGTTGGGGATCAATGCCAGCCATTCAGACTGCACCCTCTTTCATTGCTTTGGTTTGTTAATTCAAGACTAAAGGTCCACGGAGGGGGTTCAGGGTGTTTAAGAAAGCTGATGAACTGTTTAAGAAAGCTGATGAACTGCGAGCATTTATGGCCCTGGTGTGGCAATTTCCATAGTCAGTGGCAACTCCTGGCACTGAGGGAGCTGTGTCCTTGTTGACCCTCTTGTTATTAAAAATGCACAAGTGCTGCGCTTCTCAATATTTCAACAGTCTTTCATTGTCAATACCACCTTCTGAGCCCTTCAGCTTGTTGCTTGCTCTAAAGATCTTCTTAGATTGGGTTTGAAAACTTCACCTTAAACACTAGATTAGACTGATGTTCTGTTTTCCGTGCTCCTGTTGATTTGTTGAACCTTCCCAGGGCTGGAAAGCAAGTAGCAGCTTGATGGGAAGACGGGCTGCTAATATGATTTACCAGTCTACAGTCATGCACAATAAGTGTGAATAAATACAAGGGTCTCACAGAGTCAACCCTAGCCTTTCCTTTTCTTTTATTTTTGCTTTAAAAGAGATATCTCAAGAAAATGAAGTGAGTGATGCATGCCCTTACAGGAGTTGAATGAACCACAAAAAGAAAAAAAAAAAAAAGCTTTTTGTTTTGTTGTTGTTGTTGTTAAAATGGTAGGCTGCTATCAGGGACTGATGGAGAAGGAAAAATGTAAAATATACAGTTACCGCTTTATTCCTGTGTAGACCAAAGCAAAGAAAACATGATAGCTTTTCCCTTAGCTTCCTTGTCAGCCCCTGAAGGGAGAAGCAGATGGCCACATAAGTTACTTATAAAATTAACTTTTCTAAAATGAAAAAGACATTTCCTAACGTCCTGACTTCTCGGCATGCACGTCCTTTTCAGGTTTTTTTCTTTGTTTCATATGAAGGCTTTGGTTTAACCTGGTGGGAAGAATGAAGCTAGCAATTTTTACTCTTCTCAAGATAAAAAAAAAAAAAAAAAAAAAAAAAAAAAAAGAACCTACTGTAGTTTCACCCCTTAAAAGAAGGGCATATTCACTCCAGCACCAAAAGTGTTAGCCAGCTAGAGGTTTCTGTTTGGTGGCATGAGAGTGAGGGGACAGTACTTCCCGTTTCATCATGGGCAGGAAAGCAGCAGTGTATTAGGGTGGTATTATCGTCAGTCTTCCTAGTGGCTGTACCCAGGGCTCAGTCACTGCATTCCCTAATTATTTTCTCAGTTTAGCCACAATCCTTCTTCAAACTGCTTTAACCTAAACCAAAAACATACATTCTGAACTGACAAGATAATATTTCTTAGAGACTTTTCCTTGAACAAGTTTGTTTGCCTTTAAAGTAAGGTGATGAAAACGTAACTTAAACATTTTATTTACCTGTCATTCTGTTCTTCATTTTTGTAGTTAGGTTTAGATTATTTTATCCCCAAATTCATTTTCTCTTCATTTGCAATTTGGGTATTATGTTAAAGATGTGCGATTAATAATAATTTCTGTGTTACATTAAATGTCCCTTCCATTATCTCATAATTCTAAGCATTACTTATATGCAATGGGAAACTAAGCTAATTTTAAATTATATGGGGATTTTTAAAGAACTAAATGTATGTATTGAGTATTTTTAATAAAGGATTTTATTTCTCTTAAAGTTATACAATTCTTCATGGATATAGTAACTTTATAGTCTAACAAATTAACTGCTGCATTGTAAGCCTTTATACAATGTATCATATTTTCTGTGCTCCATCAGAAAGGAGAAATTTACCATCCCATTCAAAGAAGCTAGAAGTTTTAAAAGTCTTATCCATTTTGATAACATTTTAGCTTTCAAATTATCTGAACAGTATGGTCTAAGGATAAGAGCCTTAATTCAGTATGTGAGTACTCAGCTGCATTAAAATAGAAGCGGCTGAGGCTAAATAATTAAAGTGAGTCTAAAACAAATGTCAGAAATGAAAGTTAGTATATATCTGTAAAAGTTTTGAGAGTATACAGGTCAGTTGAAGTATGGAGTTCACTAGTAATTTATTTTTTGGAATTTATAAGTCTAAGTATCTCATTTTATAAGACTTTTATAGTTTGACATGTAATGGACAGTAACAATGTACTCATTAGGAAGAAACAATGACTATCTAAATTTCAGTTTATTCTGGAATTTAAAACTTGATGTTTTCAGGAATCTGTTTGGTCATATTTAGTAAATCAATTCATTTTAATTTGTTCATCACATTTTTACATCCATGCTTAATAGAGTAGCAAATAATAGAAATGACTGAAGTATGAAACCAACTTTTTTTTTTACTTGTACTTAAAGTGCCATTTCTTGTTATACTAAATTGTATTGCAAAGTCAGGACATCCAAGGCTGGGTGAATTTTAGACTTGTATCACTTAAGATTTCTTTGAAGTTAAATTTTACTGTTTTATTATATGGAGAAAAAATATTTAAGATTTTTAAAATCTGTGTTTGAATACTTAAAACACATACATGGCCTGTCACTTTATATATACAATCAGGGCACACAATTCCTTCTCTTTCAAAATACTTCTGTGATTTTGCAAGTACAAAATGAATGTGGATATTTTTCTGTTATCTCAATGAGTAACAGCTTTGTTACCACCCAATCAAGACCTGACTCTGCCATATGATCACCTAATGTCTTCAAATGTCATAATTAATGCCAGGAGCCTTTTTTTGGAAAAGGAACCAAAAATTCTTTTTTATTTTTTTCTTCTCATATATATATATATAATATTACACAAGAGCAGGAAATTGCCTCAGAAGAATTTCTTTTTTTACCTCAATAGAGTAGTAATAAAGAGAAAAATTATGAAGCCTCCAAAACCACTTGCAAAGTGAAATAGGTCTTTTCCTTTTATAATCTGGGTAATTGACATTATTTTGTGATTCTTAATAGAAACAAGAATTCCATCTTCATCTTCATACAGCTCCTTCCTGTGATCTCAATAAATCTTGATTGTCAGTAGTTTTTAAACATCTTGGCAATTACTTAATATCTGATGTAGACAAAAGCATGGTCAAGGATTGCTGTTCAGTAAACCATGGATATTGTTTGCCATCCTTCAAAATGTTATTTTTGGTCATTGACAACATGGTTTATGTTCTAACATATCTACTGGTTGATTTTTTACATAATATGAAAACTAATGGGAAATTTCCCTTTGAAAATAATTTACCTGTTTTCCCCCTGCTGCGTGGCCATCCATTCAGTCCCATAATATGTATTTAGTACCCATTGTTACTTACAAATTACAAAGCAGGCCACTAGGCTGCAAAGTGCAAAAACACTGTTTCCCATGAATATGTTACAGCTAAAGACTATAATGCTAATTCATGTAAAGAACAGCCTGGGTCAACTTAGCAGATTTGCTAGCAAAACATACAATTCTGTTACCAGGAAATTACAGCATTATTGACTTCAAGTGCTGATCTGTGGTCATTTCAGAGTGTTTCATTACCCTCTCATTACTGAATCTGTTAAATGAATACTGCAGAGGTTGTTTTCTTTTTGTTCTCCTCCCCTCTGCCCCCATCCTTCTTTCCAGCAATGGTACAGCAATTCCATGAAAGTCATTTGTGTGTGGTTGGCAGATAGACTAGACCTGCAGCTTCATATTTACCAACTGAAGACGCTCATCAAGATTGTGAAGGTAAACGAAATGTGTTTAAATGTGAATTGCCCAGCAAGCTATAAAGAATATTGGTAAGATTAAAAAAAAAAAAAAGGTTGCTGTTAACTGAGTGGTGGATGTAAATACTTACAATGTAAAGATGATGTACATAAGTCCCACTGCACATTGACCTGAATGTGGCAGGTCCACAATTATACATTCATTTTCTTAAAACTCAAGTGCATGTTCATAATGTATTACTTCATATTTATCGGGATCATATGGCAGTCATGAAGGTTTTTGAACTGCCTTTGCCAAAAGAATGAGGATAATCGGATATCGTACTCTATTCTGGTAGAAAAATTACACATTGTCACTGCCTGGATTCTTTTGGAAATATGCATTTTCTTATATGTCACTCCAGCTGGAGTGTCAGAGACCATCTAAAACTATTAACACAGATACCATGTACATTTAACAGGACATTTTAACTTTTTGCTCTTCAAGAGAAAAGGTTGTAGCCTATATATTGTCTTTAATGAATAGAGACCTTCAACTATCAGTTGAACATCATTTTTCATTTTGTAAATTTTAGTGAAAACACAAATTTACCTCAAGTTTAGCTTTTCTTAAAATTGTGACAAAATTTTGTTATTATGGTTGAAAATAAACTCTCTTGAGAATCAACTGTTTTAAATAGAAGACCTTTACTTCTGTTTTGGTGCTATTTATTAGTGATGCCTATGTACATGTACACATGTTTATGATATATATGCATTAAGTCATACATATGTGTAATCAGATAGAGGTTCTCAATGTGTCATTCTAACCTAGCACTATCAGCATTACCTAGGGGTTTTTCAGAATTGCGCATTATTGAGTAACAGCCCAGACCTGTAGAATTAGGAACTAATGGTAAGATCCAGCAATCTATAGAATAACAAACCTCCAGAGGATTCTGCTTTCTGAATTTTGTGAAGAATTGCCATGTTGCATCATTTTTAAAAATGTCTAGGGGCTGGAGAGATAACTCAGTGGTTAAGAGCACTGGCTGCTCTTGCAGAGGACTCAGGTTCAATTCTCATCACCTGAATGGCAGCTAACAACCATCCTTAACTCCAGTTCCAGAGGAATCTGATCCCTCTTCTGGCTTCCAAAGGCATTGCACAACACAGACGCACTTACTCATACACATATAAATAGTAAATAGAATATTAAAAAAGAAATTCCTATTCACATTAAAATATTTCCATTATTCTCTTGGTTTATACAGTTTAATTCAAATACAAATGATTTTGTGTTATGGACACACAGGTTACCACATGTTAGAGCCACAAACTGAATGCTGTTCCAAAGTCAGAAATGGGCAGTTCTGTTGGAATATAGAAACAGAGCTGCATCATAATAATAGTAAATAATTATAAGTAACTAATAACAAGTACAATTATTACCACCTATGACATTTTGATGCTCTAGCTATACATTATATTTCATAAACAAAATATCTTTAATCCAAAATATTCTTAGCAAATATTATTTGCTTTTCAAAGAAGCTGAATGCCCACCATGATGCATTCAAATCTGGCTCTCTTCTCCATTGCTTCTTCCTTGTTTCTGTCAGTGTAACTTTGACAGCTTTCAAGTGAAGTTTCTTTGACTTAAAAGACAGTGAGGAAACTGTGTTTACCTTCTGTACACTTGGATCTGTTAAGGTTTCAGTCTGCACTGTTACTCACATAGGATCAGCTGCCTACCTTCACCAGCAGTGAAATTTTGAAGCTCACAGTCTACCTTGTTCAGGATGTCAGAAGTTGTATATTCAGCCAACAACTGGTGGATAGATGACTGAACTTTGTTTTTCAAATTAAAATGCTCAATGTTTTACTTGCCCATCATGTTTCTTCAAAATTACTCCTGTTCTTACCTTCATCCATCTTTACAGTTAATGACCATGCACCATGTTTCGATTTTATTGAGATATAATTAACAAAATTCTATATAATTCAGGTGTACAATAGAATTATAGCTAATAACATAGACATAAAATATGCTGAGAGAAATACCTTGTGTTCTCATCAGTGAATTTTTTTTTGTTTGGACTTGGTTTTTTGGTTGGTTTTTGTTGTGGCCGTTGTTTTGTGGGGTTTTTTTTGTGTGTGACTTTTTGTTTGTTTTTTGAAACCTGGAACTCACTGTATAGAGCAGGTTAGCCTCAGTCTCTCAGAGATTCATTTGCTTCTGCCTCCTGAGTACTGGGATTAAAGGCTTGGGCCACCATACCTGGCTACCAGTGAATATGTAAACATAAAAGAGCAATTAATACATTATACTGTGGCATTTTCACTGCACTCAAAGCCGATGAATATTATCTCATTTAAAGATCTCCAATTTGACTGACAAAAATCAAGTCTGATAAATATGAAATTAGGTTTCATAAATGTGTGACTTTATATGGATAGCATTTTAGAGAATGTTTCTATAGCTATACTGAGATTGAATCAAAGACCTCCTGTTAGTATGCAAACACTCTAGCACTCAGGTAAATTGCCAGTTCCTCTTTTGTAGTTTTTATTTTGAGACAGTGTCTTGCCAAGCTGCCCAGGGTAACCTTGGACTCACTCTTCTCACCTGGGCAGGTCTTGAACTTGTGATCATCCTACCTTAGCCAGGCCCAGGTACCAGAGATGACAAGCCTATGCCTTCATGGTTACCTTTCTACAAGCTTGTCCACAATGCTTTCTTGGCTTATACATTTACTCAAGTCATAAGTCTCCATCTAATAATTAAAATTATTATCTCCACAATGAAGATTAGGGTGAGTTAATAATTTAATGTTCTAATTGTTTTCCCCTACTTGTATGTATAAATAAGCCTGAACCACTTTCATATATAGATCCATCACTTCTTTAGAATCCATATGATTTGTTCATATGATGATTTCCCAATGATTTTGTAAGAAGGTATTAAACCACATGTAAGCAGAATTGAAAAGGCCAGTAAGTGGACTTTCCTTCTCTCCAGATCACTTGGATTTGGCCTGCATGTTACAAGGGATACCTGAATTCTGTCCCAGAGCTGAACCACTCATTCCGATCGTTCTTATTCTTACTGCTCATAGGCATTGTCAGTTTTCTAGGCCCAGAGACATCTGAAAATGGTGTGTGAAAGTCAACTTTGTCCACGAAAAGCTCACAGTAATTCATTCATTTTTTGAAAAAATTAAATTCAGTAATCCTGGAGTAAGAAATTGAGATCTATGATTATTTTTGAAAGTTTGACATCAGAATAATGTATTTGATAAGGGAGAAAGTGGAATTCTTCAATCATCAAATGACTATTGAATTTGTGTTCTCCCTGGTGGCCATTAGGCATCTTAAAGCAGTTAGCATAATTCAGCTGCTGCTTCTTGCCAGGAGCACAGAATGTAAATGAGCAGCAGGCTGTGGCAGGTGCTTGTCTTAAAGAAGAGTCAGTCAAGCCATTGTGGCAGCCTGAAATGTCCACATGTTGGTAATAGTTCAATACTTTATGAATTAGAGAGAGATTGCAAGGATGTCGTAACCCTACTCACCTCACTATTGATTAATTGCTAATAGAATAAGGAAGTAGTTTTAATTGTATATAAATTAGAAAGCTGTTGGGACTGCAAATCCATGATTTAAGTCTGTCATGGCTAACATTGATAATTACACTAAGTCTAAAGAAAGTCATTCTAATAAAACCAGAAGGACAAATTTATAAACTTGGTAAATAATTGTCCATGGTACAATACTATATAGCAGATATGTCATACATAGGTGAATATATTGCGTGCTTAATATAATTTTAATTTAACTAAAAAGGCAATAATTGGCTTTAATACAAATGCTCATAGTAATAATGTCATATATATTAGCACATTTTCTTTATTTAGTTTTATGTCTATGTGTGTGCGTGTGTGTGCTTTCATAAGTTTGTGTGCACCAAAAATGTGTGTAGAGACCAGAAGAGGGCATCAGATCCCCTGGAATTGGAGTTATAAATGGTTGTGACCTGCCATGTGTATACTGAGGACCAAACCAGGACCCTTTACAAAAGCAGTACGCCCTCTTAGCACTGAAGCACCTCTCCAGCCCCTGGTTACCGCATTTTCTAGACAAAACTTACCTTTCAAGGTTGCTTCTCTGGTTCTAATATGAATTATGAATTTTGGTACCACAAAGCCTTAGTCATAATAACATGAACCAGAATAAACTCTGATCACATCTTAATGCATGTATTCAACTCAGAGAACATGAGGGTGTTAGATTATATGTGCCTTAAAATAAGCTATTAAAATTTAAGTGAAAATACATTTGATCATCTAAGACAAAATGCCCTCAGAATCCAAATCATACTTGCATGGAGACACTGACCCCTGATACTATACAGCATTACTCAGAGCTCAGCTTATTTTAGACATTGGTGGACTCTTTAAATATGATTTTTATTTAATATCAAGTCACAAATGGAAAAACATTACATTCTCCTCTCCATCCTCACCATTTGTATAATGCTTCTGAAACTTGGAATGATATGATTGGTGCAAGTCAGGTGAAAAAGGACAGGAAGGTAAACTGAGACAACCCCAATCCTCCCACCGCTTTGTAATGGTTCTGGTTTTCCTTAGAAAGCTTTCAGTAGTAGAGACCAGGTATGTTGAGTGATGGGATTAAAATTCACTTCCTGACTTATGTGATAAGTGTCTTTAGTTCAAATGTTTGAATGTTCTGATATTTTCTGAATATTCTGATAGAAGCTTTGATTTTAAACATATCTGCTATATTCAACAAAATTAAACTTCTAATTTCCAGCTACTGGGGTTATGATATTAAGCAATGAGATTGAATCCCCTCCATTTGTCTTTTTTTTAACGTACTAAGTATAAAAATAACTAGCTACCTGAAATCACTTAGAACAATGACACATTGGCATCACCTAACACTATAAAGTCCATTGAAGTCTTTCAGCTTCATAATCTAAATCTAACAAGGAGCAGAATTGTGAAAAATGCTTATCACTAAAGTGCCCTATAAATAGCCTCCTTCCACAGAGTGGGGTATCTTCATAACTTCTTTGTTTCTCCATCTAAACAATTGAGATTTTTTTCCAGCTTTCAAAATCGATATTATTACTACTACTACAGTCATTCTTGTTTAGTCACAGAAAATATGTGAAAAATCACACTTTAAGTAAATATAAGTGAGGCTCTATAATTATACACTCTAAATCCTACAGAAAATTTTTGTTAGCTTTTGTTTTAAGAATTGCCATAGATTGGCCAATGATACAGCTCAGTAGGTAAAAGCATTTGCCACCAAGCCTGACAGCCTAAGTTCAATCCCCAAGTCCCAGAAGGTGGAAAAAGAGAACTGACTCCAGCAAACTGTCCTGCTACCTCCACACTGTTGCATTTATCTGCCCTCTGCCCAAAGCACGTAAATAAATAAATATAATTTAATTTTTTTAAAGTAGCACTACAATAAAAACATGAAATTCTATTTTATATGTGATGTATAAATTGTAACTACAAAGTATAGATTACGGTTTATCAAAAATTGTAAATGTTTGTTTTATGGTCCTAACTGTGGAAACTTTTGCCAGAATTTGGCACTTTCCATTTTAAAGGAATTTCAAAGAAAAATGATAAAATACTTATAGATGTTTAGATGTATATAATTTTTCCCAATAACACAAGTAAATATATTTTATAATTCACAAATGCATAAAATGTCAACATCTTTTACTGATAATAGGATTAATCCTTTCCTCCAAACTTGCTCCCCCAAACTAATATATATTGTAAAATTAAGTTTATTTTTCAGTATTAAAGGAAATTTCCCCTATTGAAAAACTAAGAATTCCTTCTTATAAAAAAATGTATATAAGTACATATCATGTTACCTTTGTTACAGCTTATTCAGTAATAAATTCTGTGAAGTCAGTAATGTTTTAGAAAGGGAAATTAATTTTTTATCTGGTAGTCATAGCATTTTAATCTATTCATAGGGATTGTAGTTTGAGTAGCACTGTCCAAAGTCATTCTATTTTCTCCCCAGAAATACACTAACATGATGATTGACATAGGCCGCCACAGTTGGAATCCATTAATGGATTTTTTCCCAGATGATTTCTGAAATGCCAATTGAGTACATATACATATATCTGTACATATGACATATATGTGCATGCACACAATCTAGTTTATCAAAACAAAGTCTTTCTTCTTCTCCCAGAAAACCTATAGGGATTTCCGGTTACAGGGAGTGTTGGAAGGAACACTGAACAGTAAGACATATGATACGCTGCACAGAAGGTTAACTGTAGAGGAAGCCACAGCCTCTGTTTCAGAAGGAGGAGGACTTCAGGGCATCACCATGAAAGACAGTGATGAAGAAGAGGAGGTCTGATGACACAGCTCCAGGAAAGGAAGAAGGACCTTGATATTGCTCTGTGTACCTTGTCATTGTAACTATGCTTATTGTCTCGACCAAATAAAATGCTCATATTTCCTTAGAAAGTGAACTTGGAGATAAAGGGGGGAAATACCAAGTATTTTTTGAAAGAAACTCATCATTTCCTCATTTATATAGCTTGACCTAAAACTGCCTCTGCTTATGATTAGAACATGAACTCCTCTCTCTTTTTGTTGTCTTTTTAATTTTTTGTGGGTTTTTGTTGTTGTTGTTGTTGTTTAGCAGATTTGATGGGTTTTTTTTTTCTGTAGTTATATCAAAATAATGTCCTGTGTGGGTCAAATGAGATATGTTTCCCCTAATTCAACATTGTGAAAAGAAGCCATTCCTGTTTACTATTAACTCTTTTGTTCCTCTGTCAAAATGGTGTGTGCTTCTCTGTTTATAATTATATACAAAGTTTATTTTCTGTGGTTAATTTGCCAGTGTTGTGATACGTATAAAATTTTAGCTTTGTTTTTCATTACTCTGAATTAGTTTGCCTATGTAATCCTGGGATTAAAGAAATAACATACCCAAATATAGACTAGCTTCTCTACAGGCTTATGTTCTGTTACATTCTGAATATTTTTTTCCATGTGTACGAACTCCCCAGGTGTGCTTCCATCTCCATACCATATTCTCCTACTTCTAAATGTAACAGCTTGCAGGCAATAAAAATCCATTTGGCCATAACAACTTCTGTGTTCATTAAACTTGTATAGATTAAATGCAGTAAAAGATATCCCCCATATTTCAAACATCCCAACTCTGGCTCTGTGTTTTGGGGGAGTTTTGGGGGGAGTTGGGTTTTTTGTTGTTGTTGTTGTTGTTTTCAATCAAATAAGCAAACTTATGAACATTGTGTGTTATACCTAGTAGGCCCACAGATTTTCTGAAAGAGTTATTGTGATGGCATATATTCATAGCAAATGAAATATTAACTACCAACTCACTTAAATCCTGCATATTATTAGCTAATAGCAATACAAATTACTAGTACTGTTAGCAAGGATACTAATGCTAACTAGCAACTGACACAGCAGGTGGTAATTCCCCTCATTGTTTTCTTTTTCCCTCAATATTTTATGATAAGCTTTTGAAAGATAATAGTGTTATGCTTTATAGTTTCTCTAAATTTCTTTCCAAAAATATACTGGTATATGCTACTGCACTCATTCATAAATATACTTTTGCTGAGTTTCCCAGGCTTGTCTGGAACTCTAGGAAAGGATCTTCCTTTCCTTAGCTTGGTGAGTAGCTGGAACTATAGTTCTATACCAACTGCACCTTTCTGTATTGATTAGTGATTCTTAAATGAAATGAATCAATGCCAAAAGAATAAAAGTACCCACAAGTGTACAAACAGTTATGTGCTTAAACTCCAGAAATGCCTTGAGCCTCCGGATTTGTTCTCCTGTGATACATAAACGTGGATTAGTAAACTCAAACTTTTTCACAAAACTCTGTTTTACCCACAGTTATTACACTTACAAAGCAACATCTGGGCCCAACTTTGAAGTGCTAAAGGTAAGATGACGAGACAAAAGGAGGCAGCTTGCACTGCAATGGGCTTCTTCTCTTCTTTATCTTCACATTCAGTCCCCTTGGATTTAAGAACTAAAGTGCCCAGTCTTGCAACTCTAACTCCTCAATGGCACCCTCTCTCCAGCACAAATTGCTCTACACTTGGAAATCTGTGTGTGCACACTCACGCGCATGCACTTGTGTACATGGAATAAAACCAGGGCCTAATGTGTTCTAAGAACACATTCTTCTAATGATATACTCCAGAATGTCCCCCCACCCTTTCTTCCTTTCCAGTAAATGTCTTTTTTCATAGGTTTCATGTCAGTGTGCTTGACTCATAGATGCCCTAACTGATGACCCCTGCTCTCTTGACCCTGTTGGAACTCTTTAAAACAATAACTGTTTACTCAGAAAAAAAGGGGCTAGCTGACAGGACTCCGAAGCAAAGGGCAGAGCAAGAGGTGCAGGGCTGGCAGAGGAGCAGAAGTCTGTGCAGGTCCTGTCTCTGTCACCTGTTTATGGCACCCGATCTGCTCAGCCTCCGGATTTCTGAGGATGGTGATGCTTTTCTGCCCCTTTTCAAAGCCTTGGGATTTCGAAGTGCTCCGTTTCCTCCCACCCACCCCATGTACCCAAAGCTAGGACAATGGCCAAACAAAGGGAGCGGTGGGCCCGCTCATATTTTCACAGGGTCCATCTGCACTGACTTTTGAACCACAAAAAGCGCATGCTGCATATTTAAAGTAACTCCGGAAAAAGAAAAGTGGTTTCGGGGCTTTGGCCCAGAAATTCCCTTCAACCTAACAGTGTTTGTTCATGATAATTACAACGAAGATCTAAGCGTCTACTAAAGTAAGCCAAGTTTTAGATAATGTTTTTCTTTAAAATGTACTTTGAGGGGGATGGAATTTAATTGGAAAACCTAACAAGTCCTGCAGAATTTTTGAAGTGGAACACTTTTAACTCAGAAGAAATATCTCTACCCTCCTGACGGCTCCTAGGAAAGGGCAGAATAGTGTTTTGTGCTGGTAGTTGGACGAGTACTGAGAGTAACCAACCAGAGCGGGTTTACTATTCCATCCCAAAGAACGTTCCTCCAGACACTTGTTGAAGAAAAATAACAATGCCTCCGCTCCAAGAAAAAGCGAAACGCCGCCTGGTGTAAAACCTCTCTGCACCAGCTATAGGTCGTGTCTGTATTCACGTATTTTTCCACTTGAATTCCCTTTAGTCGGTGCTCATTGTCCTTGACTCGGGGGAAGAGATTTCCTGCCAGTTTTCTAATAAACGCCTACGCAAAAGGGTCTTGGGGCTCCCGCCCCGCCCCTCCAAAATCCCGGCCAGGCCTGGGGGCGCCCGGCTTAGCCCGCGATGACCCTGGGTGACAGGGTGTACCGCTTCTTCCAAGTGCGCTGGGATGCCAAACAGTGGCCAGGACAACTTTTCCCACTGCTTGTTGCCTCTCCAGGGGTGCGTGAGGCAAACCTCTGCCAGGGACCCCTCTGCAACAGTAGCCGCGGACTTGCTGGAAGGTTGCTGCACCTGGCGTCAGGAGCGCCGCCCGCGCCTTAGGAACCATGCACCCCGATTCAGGGGTGTGAGAGGAAGAGCTTAGTCACGTTTATTTCTTATTCCCATCCCAGAAAATGGAAATTTGCTGATCTGGGTTCCTGACAGGAGGTGACAGATCTCGGACCCTGGGAGTGCGGAGCTCCCAACCTTGGTACCCGTGACCTCCCGCCCACCCTACACCCTGGTTCTGGGTAGGATCTGAAGCCCTGAAAGGGGACAAGATACACTGGACCTCCTTTCCCCTTTTAGTGCTGTCTTCATGAACCTTGGGGAAGGCTTCCTCCGTTTGGTTGGCCTGGACACTTTGTACAAATGGAGTGGAGCCCACAGGACTAGGCAGCCAAGCAGTGACAAAGAGGACCTAGCAGCTGAGACACCCAGGAGCTTTAAACGGCAGGAGTAGGCAGGTTCCCGCCCCAGCTCAGGATGAGGCTACCCCACTGTCCATGGAAGATTTGGTTTAGAGCTGCTACAGCTGCTGACGCTCCTGAGATATACTTAAGATATTTAAGGGATCAGGGGCAGTACAGGCTGAGTGCAGAACTCTGCGCCTGAAGTCCACAAGTCACAAAAATGAATTTAACTCACGTACAATATTTAGAGGTTTTCAGGGAGTTGTGCGCAGGCACACCGAGAGTAAAGCGTGCCTGTGGACCCCATTACTCAGGAAGTTGATGCAGAGGGATTGGGAGTTGAAAGCCAGCATGTGGTGTGTAGCAAAACACAGGTTCAAACTAGAACCGTGAAATGGCGGGGCTGGAATATAGCTCTGTGACTGAGGAAGAGGAAGGTTCCTTCTCTTCCCAAGTTAAAGGACTACCCAGAAGAGTACACCTGACAGCAACTTAGTCCCCTGCAAAGAGCCAAGCTTTAGAGTCAGAAAAAGGAGTGTGGGTTTGAACACTGATGAGCCACACACCTTTTCCACATTAATTGAGTACTGTGGCCTTGAAAGAGTTTGGGATCACTTAATAAGGTTGTTTTAAAGATTAGAGCCGTTTTTAGAAAGTTCTGTTAACTGTTTCTTAGCAGCGTGGTGAATTTCAAGAAAAGGCTTCAAGGGAAGCCTGCCTGATCCAACAAACATCACCAGTCTTACAGGTCATTCTTCCTGAGGCTGGCACAGGTTCTTTCTGATTCACACTCAGCCTCCTCAGTCTTCAGCCCCATGACAGGATGTCTGTGAGTTGGCTAGGATTGTCCAGGTCGAGCAGAAACTAGTGGGAAGAGAGGAAGTGATACTGTGGGGAAAGGGGGTTCTGGTCTCTTGAAAGGACCTGACATTGCCATAGAAGCCCATGACACTGGCGCTGAGGATGGGTAGGGAGGCAGCTGGAGGTATATATGATTCTACATGGAAAAAGGAGAAAACGGCCAGAATTAGTGGCAGAACACAAGCTGGGAATCCTGTAGTGGAGGCCTGTAGTCACTGTAGTCAGTGTGGTTAAGTTACAGGGAGTGTCAGGGGCCAATAGTTTGCATGAACCTTTTTTCTAGGTATGAGCAGATGTCTTGAGTCCTAGAGCAGGAGTGCAATACAAGCAACCACTTGTAAACTGATAAGCAGCAGGAGAGAGTGAGAGAGAGAGAGAGACTGAAGTTCCCAGAGAGAGAGAGACTGAAGTTCCCACCCACAACATACACACTATGATCCTAGGGATAGCAAGGAAGGACCATAGGTCATTGTTAGGATGAGCCAGAATCTAACCCTATCCAAGTTACTGAACAGGAAGCATTCATAGAATGCCAGGCCCAGCATGGGGCAGAGGGCATGTCCCAGATTCTGCATCAGTGTTCTGGTTCTGGGGGTCCTTTGCACTGGCAAGGCTGGGACACAGATTTGCTGTAAGAAACTGCACAGTCGCTGAAGAGGAAAGCAGAACGGCATTACTAGGCTGGGACTGGAGCTGTTTAACATGACGACTGTTCCTCATCCTCTTCATTCTTTTTAAGCCAGTTTGTGACTTCTGGATCCCAGATGTGAGAACTGAATACCATGATCTTTTCAGTCTCCCCATACTTTATGATGCAGGGGTTTGTGTTTGGTGTTTACTTGCAAGTGACAGATGGAAAAAACTCAACAATAAACCTTCTAGTCTTGTCTCCAATTTCCATCTACACAGTGTGCCCCTAGATCAGTGATTCACGCTTCCAAGAGGAAGCAGAGAGTTATTTCAAGTGAAAAGTTCATTTCAAAAAACCCTCAGATACACAGTTACTCTTCCCACGGCCTGGTGTAGGTTTACTTATAGAGCCCTTACACATAGATGCTATCAATGTCTTCTGTGTAAAGAAAAAAGCAGTGCACCAAATTATTTTATTATCCACTCAAATGATCCTAGCAGGACTTCTCTCCCTTCCTTGGCTCTGCAAGGAACATCTCTCTTGAATGAGATTGAAAGAAAAAACATTGTTTAAATTTCAGTTTATTTTTTATGACATTTCCTTAGCATGCCATTAAACAATACTAGCTGTATTTTTAATTTTTTTTATTTCTACATGTATGAGTGTATTGTCTGAATGTGTGTAAGTGCACTTGTGTCATGCAATGCCCACAGAGATCAGAAGAGGGCATTGGATTCCCCTGGAACTGGAGTTACAATGATTGTTAGCTATCTTGTGTGCTGGGAACTGAACCCAGGTCTTCTGCAAAAGTAGCCAGTGCTCTTAACCACTGAGTCATCTCTCCATCCTCCACTAACTACATCTTTGAAAGAAGAGTGTAGAGTGTCACACAGCAAAAGGTCAAAACCTAGCAAGACTGGATCTCAAAAAGTAGGAAACAAAACAGGGAAAAGCCAGATGAGAGTGAGTTGAGAGAGGACAAATCCCTTGTTAGGTACTGGCTGGATATTACCCTGGTGATTATTTTTCGAGACACTTCAAAGTTCCTGTATGGAAGATCTAGCTCATTGTCATTCATTCAAACACTACTGGTTTTTGTTACATCCTGTGATTGCTAGGTACGTTTTTTTCATAAAGGAGAATAGTCTGTGGAAAGTTGATTAATTTTAGAAATGCATAACTGCTTAAGATGTGAAATGTGCTGTAATCAAAAATGGCATTTTTTTTTAAAAAAAGGCTTTTGTGAAGGTTAATTCCTGAGTCTACAGAAAAGTGTTCCCTGAGGAATACAGTGCTGAATGGGGAGGAGGAGCTCCCACCCACCCACCCACCCAAGGACAAGGAAAGTCCTTGAGACTGTGAAAAAAATTAAATATAAATGTGATTCCTGTGTCTATTTTTTAACTCTTCCATATATCTGACCCAAAAGCTATCATTGAGCAGAGAGGTTGTTTTTAAATTTGTCTGAAATTTTTAGAAAAGTTCCTAACTTTCTAACAGAGGTAATATCTTTCCATATTTTATTTTAAAATCTCTTTTCAATTTCACTGTTCCCCAAGACTGAAGAGGGCTTTTGATTGGGCCTCATTTTACAGAAAAAAATCAAAGCAAAGAGGAACCCCCAAATATCCATTCCTGAACTGTATGGCCTGCTTCAAACTGGGGGACTTGGGTAGGACGTCCAAGAGGACATTGTTTTTCTAGTGCCCTCTAAGGTTCAGGACAAACTGGTGTGTGGATATTTATGAAGAAGATTCTCAAAAAGAAGGAAATCTTGTTCTTTACCTCAATGGATAATAAAAGAATCAAGAGTTAAAAGTCATAAAGGGGAAAAGGCTACATTTTACTGGTTAGAATGCTTATGATTGAAAATTTGGGATTTTCTCAAGTAAATTTTATATAACCTATCATTTTAATCAAAACTTCTAGAAATTAAAATAACCGAAAGTCATGTATGAATTGGACTGAAGGTTAGAGAATGCTGGCAATTTTTCTCCTGGATCTTCCAGAGACAAGCGTAACAGTAAAATACAGGAGATGGAAATCGAGAAGAAAACCTTTCCCATTTCCAGTTTCCAAGGAGCAGGATTCCCACATCTAAAACATAGAGAGGAGGACTCAGTAGGGAACCCAAGGCTGTGCCCCTGTGCCTTTCAGGTGACAATGAACCCTAGACTTACTTGAAAGGCATAGGGCGGGACCCTACTGGGTAAAATACAAGGGTACCCTATCCTGCCCACCAGCTCCACTGTATTCCACAGGAATCATTAAGAAGTACTGAAGTAGGGCTCTGGAGTGTAAGTTACCAGCAAAATCTAAGTCAAATGCAGAAGAGAAAAAGGAGGAGGAGGAGGTTTAGGAGGAGGAAGAGGAAGAGGAAGAGGAAGAGGAGGAGGAGGAGGAGGAGGAGGAGGAGGAGGAGGAGGAGGAGGAGGAGGAGGAGGAGGAGGAGGAGAAGGATAAGAGGAGGAGGAGGAGAGGAAAGGAAACAAGCAGGCATTACACAGTCCTTCTGTAGCAGACAGGTGTATTCTGTACCTGCCCAGTTCACTGGTTCATGTTTTCATCCTCTATATGATTTACATGGAGCCCTGTTGACTCTCTTAGTAGCAGTCTTCACTTACTTAGAGAAATTTTTTTTAATGGAATTTTGTGTCCACATTAAAAGCTAAGTACTTTTCTTAAAACATCAACCAAATAAAATGACACTTGGGTCCTTTGGAAAGGGAAGGATCCCAGTCATTACTGGGCTTGCTGCCTGTTATACACTACATATGCTCTTAAGGAAAAAAAAAAATCATTTGCAGTTACTCAGCTCTAAATCAACGCCAGTAAAACCAGCCCCGGTTTCCCTTCCCCTCTCTCTTCTCCTCTCCTTACAGCTGTGGGTGTGAAAGTTCAGATGTTCTATGTCGTGCAAAGAGCTCTGGGAAGCAGCTAATGTGCCAACACTGGGAACATATCCAGGTCCACGGTGCGAAAATGGAATATGTGTTGTTGAATTATTATTTTTGTCCTTTAGGTTTACGTCTCCGCCCTTGTATTATGTAAATTTCCGAGAAGCTGTGAATCACAGGGTTAGGTAGAAGAGACTCTCTTCCACACACACACACTTGCCTCCTTCACCAGCAACAGGAGCCGACCCCATTCAATCTCTGAATGATTCACACAGCCTTGCTCGGTTCTTCTTCCCGCTTCTTCACTCTAGGCGCTCTTCCCTTCCCACTCTCCACCCAGCCAGCCTTCCGGAGCAAGAGGCATCGACCTGGACCTAGGGCGCCAGCACCTGCAGTCGTGACGTCAGTCTGTCAACCCTCAGAGGTCACCGCAGGCCGCGGGATGCTGTTCCCGTGTTTCTAGCGCCAACAACCAGGCGCTTGTACTTCGCAGTTTCCAGTACCCTGGTCTTTTGTAAGACTAGTGAACAGAATGAACAGAACTTGAATAAAGGAGGAGATGAAGAGAAGAGAAAGTAAAAATAAGTTCCAAATCAATTCAAACTAAGAGGTCAATTTTGTTTGTTTTGAATTTTTGAAACAAGATTTCTGTAGCCTAGGCTAACCTCAACTTGCGGCAATTTTCTTGCTTAAGCCTCCCTAGTGTTGGGGTTAAAAAGCAACATGTCTGGGAAGACAGCAATAACTTAATATTTGAAATGTTAGTAAGATCCCGTAATGACAAGGCAAGCTTTGAATGTTAAACTCGTGTAACACACACACACACACACACACACACACCCCGGGATGTGTCTGAGAGAGGTCTACAGGGGGAATCAAAGCGCCTCCATTGCTCTGCAGTGAAGGGTGCTGCGGGTGGGCTGATCGCTTTCTGTCCCTGGCAACTATGGAAGTCAGTTGGACGAGGTGGAGGGATGTTGTCTGGTGGCCAGGTCATCTATATAGGAAGAGACCTGGGGTTTGGCCAAGGAGATTCGGGAATTGGGAATAGGCCGGACAAATTGAAGTGTGTAGCCCAGAGAGTAAGGTACAAGAGGAATGTCCCGTTAGGAATTTGTTGGGGAATTAGGAAATGTAGCTACGAAAACGTTTTCCTTTCTCTGGGAGCAAGGTCAGGACAGTCTAAACACTGACCAAATGGATTCAAAGAAAGGATACCCTCGGAACAGAGACAGACATGAGCGGGGAGAACACACACACACACACACACACACACACACACACACTACTGGACAACAGGAGGGGGGCAGGGGAGATTCCTGTACGATACAGTGAGAAGTGCTACAGGTACCTTAAAATTGGTTTAAGAATATAACCGGCAAAACTAAGGTTTAAAATGATGCTTTCGTTCCTTCTGAGGCTTGCCCTACATCCAGGTCTGCTCCTTTTCACCTGACATCTAAATTAAATGACCTTTCACTTACACCCTGAGTCGTCAAAGCGAGGCAATTTGTGAATGTTCTTTTCAAAAACTTTTCAAACGACAGCTCCTTGCCATCTGTTTCTTGGTCTCTCAAACAGGATCCGGCGCCCCCTCCTGAAACTTTGGAGTTTCCGAATCTCTTCCAGCCCTGAGGGAAGGAGCCGCCCCAGTACCCGTGGCCCTGCAGTAGGGGAAGAAAGGAGCACGCCTGGAGGGGAGCTCAGGGCTAGTGACCGCGCGCAGGCCAGGCCAGAGGTTCGCAACTGAATCCGCAGCAGCCCCGGCTGGCCGACCTGGGGGCTATGCCCCAGAGATGCGCTGCGGGGGTGCAGTACGGGGCAGAGCCTGACACCCCCCGTGCAGCGGGCCTGGACTGGTTTCGTTGCCTGCAGCCACCGCAAACGCGCCCTAGCTCTCCACTCCCAGCCTACCCTCTCCGGCTACTGTCCTCAGCTTCTCCAAGGCAGCGGCACCAGCTTGGTGTCCCTCGGCGGTGGAAACGTCGTTTTAACTGGGATTTGTAAGCAAGAACCAAGAAGTGAGAACCGGACCGGGAGGGTTCTCAGCTATTCTATTTCACTTCAGGCTCCAATCAACCTCTGCTCTGGCAACTGAATCCAGACTGAGGCGGGACGCCTCTGCTTCTCCGCCGGCAGCCCGGAGGCGGGTCGTCTGCGCTTGCAGGACTGGGGGCGCCCAGGCCCTGCAGTGATGGAGACTGAGGCTGCCACCAGCTACTGTCCGCGCCGGGCGCTCCGGGGCGGGGGCCACTGCCTACAGGAATCCAGGAGGTAATTGACTTCATAAATGGTTCCTTCCTAGAGATTTCTGGCTCACGGATGTTGATTTACCTCTATTGCTATAATCTTATTCTTTACTCTGTCATTTCAGTTTCTATTATGGACTTTCATTCCGTGAGATCACTTAAGAAAGTTTGAAAATACCACCGAAACTTCTTTAAATACCCTTGGCAGTATCAAGGAAAGAGTCACACTCTGTGTTGAATATGGTTTTTATTGCACCACAGAATGACTTTTTAAAAATGGTCTAGTAACTGCTGCAAAACGCTTACCAGCCAATTTGCCCTAACCAGATTTTTCTATCATCGTAGACAAAGTCAGTGTGGAAGAAAACAGGACGTTTGGAATGTCCTCCTGAGTGCTCACTTCTCAACTTTTAACAACACCGGTGCAAATAACAAGCAGAATTGTACTGGTTTTAAGAAGTCTGATGAAAAGATTGGGAAAATTGAGTTCCTTGTTTACAAACTTTTTCCCACCAAGTCCAGGCCTGCGTCGAAGCCTAGCAGTCCGTCGGGACACGCCTCACAGGCCTATGGAAAAGGAGGAGAGAAATCCCAGAATTAGTCTAGGAGCAGACACCAACCAGCCCACTGACGGCAGTACTGGCCGCCTCCTTGAAAGCCTGCCTTAAATCTCTTCACTTTCTTTTACAAACTGATTTAATATGCAAATACTGTCTTAAGAGGAATAACTTCATTGAGTTTAAATGAAATCCGGATAGAAAAGAAATAGTAATTACAAAGGCAACAACAGACTACCTTTCACTTCTCCCCTCAGGAGGGGGCTCCTGAGTTCTCATATTTCTAATCTGTGACACTGTCCTTCACAGGCTATAGAAAATTAACAAGAATTGTTTAATATAATTTTTATTAATTCTTTGAATATTAGAATTATTTTGACCAAATTCACCACCTCACACTTTCCCCTAACTCCTACCAGATCCACCCCCAACTCCTCAACAGGAATTCATCATTTGCTATCAAATCAACTAAAAGCATACTTGCAGCCTTAAATGTGAACCTGTTGGTCATAGGCTTGTTATTATGTTGGAAACTTAGTCCCACTGTGTATTCATTAACTCTTTGGAGTATTCAAATGGGCTGTTTCTTTGTACCATTACAGACTTTGACTATTTGTTTCCCATCCCATCACCCTGTCTTCATCACACACCAGAACAAAAGACCAGCCAGAGAGAAAGGCTGTAGAGGAATTTAGAAACATCTTTCCTCTTCTAGAAGAAAAATATGCTTTGCTGCTGTTTATTAGTCAGAAAGTAGTGTAAGAGCACCAGACTTTTGGGGGCATCATCCTCATCATCATGCCTTCTTTTTAGCTCAGAAGGAAAAGAAAGCCGATTATTGTTTGGGGTGCAGGGATGGGAGACAGGGATGTTTGACAGCCCTGAAAACCCTAAAAATAGGGTAACAAATCAACGCACTTGCTTCCTTATTCTTTTTTAATTTAAAAATAACTAAATGGTGTTTTGTGACTTACTAAGTTAGTCAAAGATTACAGAATTTTGGTGATATCTGCCTCTCCTATAACCTTTTAATTTCAGATTGCAGTAATGCTTATGACAGGGACTACGTGAAAAGCCTGGGAAATTATACCTAGTTCTGGGTTTTGTTTTGTTTTTGAGAATTATGAAGAACTGGAATAAAGTTAGATTCTACAGAAAAAGATGCATTTTAACCACTTTGTAGTTGGGCTTTTTTTCTTGTGTTTACAGAAGGTCTTGGTCCAACTTTGATATCTGGCCTCTTTATATTGGGACTGTTCTGATTCTTGGGGTATCTCATTCAGGCCAAACCAAACACTTAAATTCAGCTTGCACTAGAATTTAAGGTGGATATGTAGGTCAAGTAAAAACTGTCTTTCCAAAGTTGGGAAGGGGAGGGACACTTAATTATCAGCTCTAAACAAGAAAGGGCTGGGGTGGGAGGGATAGAATTTTCAAAGGACCTATAATAAAGTTTCTATTTTTCTGTTAACAAAACAAACAAGGCTCCTTATGTTCTCTTTAGTAAAGTAAACAATTTTAAGTGTTGAAACTTTTTAGAAGCCTCTAAATTTGCAAAATTTATCTATCACTTTTTCTCTTATTTCAAATATTTGGAAATAAAGTACTAATAGATATGACAAAAAGAAATTGCTCCTAAATACATTTTGTATTTTAAGGTAATCTTTATCCTACAGATAGACTGGTTGTATTGACTGGAAAAATATTAGCAAATACTGGTATATCAAGATTTGGATTTATAAAACATATCTTCACTCTTTAGAATCATTAGCAGGACCAGGTCTATCTCAAAAGAAAGGCATAATTGATGCCTTGCTATATTTGAGTTACCCAAATGACACTTTTAAACACTTGCCCCCCAAAAGCAACTCCCCAAAAGACCGTTGAAAAGCAAACTATTTAAATGTTAACTACATGAAACATATAGAGCCTTTAGTTAGCATTTTTCCTTTTTAAATTTAGTGTCCACGGAAAAGAAAATTGTCCACTGAGGTCAAGTGAAGCTTTTTTTTTTTTACTTTTCTTTTCTTTTTGCCGTTAAGGAAAGGGGAGGAGGAGGAGGGGAAGAAGAGAAGAGGGAGGGACACGCGACCAACGTAAAACAAACTGGTGGCATTCAGTCAAGGAGGCTGGTAACGCTCCAGAGCCGGTGAGTTGTACAAGTCAGCCGGGCGCTCCAAAGCTCTCAGAATTCAAGAGGTTCCTTGCTTCTTTGCTTTTTTTCTTAAAACCTGGCCCTCTGCGGGATCAGAGCAGCTGGGGAGTGGGGGGAAAGGCAGGTAGGAAAGGGAACCTGATCTGCCCCCCAAAGGCAGCAATTAAAGTCTTAACCTCGACCCATCTGTCGTGGGACAGGGACACCCTCCCTCAGTCCCCGCCTTTCCTTTAGCAAACCCGGTCCCCGTCCTTTGTCTGAGCAGGGTAAAGAATGGCCCCAAGAGCAAATCCAGGGAACACTGCCAGTTTAGGGAAAACCATGTCAAAAGGGCTCTGAAAGCCTCCCGAGTCCCTGTTGCCTTCTTCTCCCCTGTCTCCTGGTGCTCCTTTGAGCCTTGGTGCCTGCCCTCGACTCCTGGCCTTCTCCGTTGCACCGGTCTTTCCATCCAGAAGCCACGCAGCGACTTGAAAGGAGCCATTCCCAGGCCTAACCGCCAAGGCCGCCCGCAACTTCAAATAAGACTTCTGCTGGCCCCCATTTTCCAGCAAGTATGTCCCACCACCCAATTTGCTGTCCTGCTTCGCTGACAGGTCTCAACAACCGGATTCCCAGTCCAAGCTCTCTGTTTCCTCCCCCCTAGTCTGTTGGGGCAGGGGTTGAACTGGCTTTCTTAAAGTCATTGAGAGGCGGAGAAGCCTAGGCGGTTGTACTGGCGTGGCCTGGAAATGGTACGAACGGGGGAAGCCGACTTCCTCCACTTGAGGCCCAACTTCGCATCTTTGGGTAGAATTAGTCATCAGCTCAACAATTAGTCCAGGGTACCATTTTATCCACCTCCTACTGCTGACCCTTTCCAGGGCTCTCACGACAGGATAACACACCACACTCTAGGCCAGTTACCTGGCAGCTGTTCCACGCTTACCGGAGTTCACTCACCAGGCGGATGAAGTCCAGAAGCTTACCGCAGCCTCCTGGCCTGACCACCCTGAACTCTCGACTTTGCGCTCGCCCTCAGCCTCTGGGCTTCAGAGCCCGGAGGTTTGCGAACTACCTGCAGCCCCTCGAGTCAGCCCCAGAGTTCTGCTGCTCGCGACCACAGGCTAAGCCGGGAGAGAGAGGTGCGCGCTACTGCTCGTCGCGCGCTCCCACCGGAGCCGCGGGAACCCGCGCAGTCGGAGCCTCAGTCTCCGACTTTTTCTCAGAAGCCTCCTAACATTCCCCTTGGCTCAGCCGCAGGAGTTTGGGCCCTGGCGCCACACTAGGGGGGCGTCGGGCTGGGGAGGGGCGTTGCCAGGGCACGGTCTCCAAGCGCTCTTTGGGGGACACCAGTGTAGCTGAGGCCACCTCTATTCCTGGGAGGGCATTTGGCTTAGCTCGCCGGCGCACCTCCACACTGACACCCGGCTGTAGGTAGCTTGCACTGCTCCTGGGAGGCAAGGGGACGCTGGCGGCAGGTGTGGACAATCCGCGAGTTCTGTTTTCCATCTCCACATTTAAGATGCTCTGCTCAGAAAGAGCTCTGAGCGAAAGTTCTCTAAAGAAATGGGTTTTCGGTTTGTTTGCTTTTGCTTTTGCTTTTGTGTTTCGGGTTTTCAAGGAAGCGCATGCTAACATGTGTTTCTGTGCGAGTTCTAGCCGAGTCAAGGTTTCTTGTGTTGTGACACCCGCTTATTCCTTGCAGCTCCTCAACTTTGCGGATGGGAGTGCATCTTTCCCAGGGCTATGGCCCTGGGCATCGCTTTTTCAAAACCACAAACACATAACAAGCTTCCCACGGCCTTTAATTCTCAGGGGTGTTGTGGGAGGCCAGTTACCTGTTGGTGTCTTCCAAATGGTCCAGACGCGGTTCGGGTGGAGACTCGGGAACGCAGAGAATGTGCAGCTCCCTACCCTGGAGACAGAACGAGGGCTGCATAGAAGGCAAAGAGGCCAGATTTGGGCTCAACAAAACCAAGCAAGCAAACCTCGGATTTTGCAGTCAGAGGCTTCCTGGTCAAGGCTTTCTGGAGCCTGACGTTTGATAAATATAGCCTGGCATTTGGCCCTGAATTAGACTCTGTTTCCTTATTTAGCCCTCGCACAATGATTTTAGATGATGTCACTTAGAGCTAACGGAGAAAATTGATCTCAGATTTGCTTAGCCTCTAAAGCCTGGTTAAACAGATTGAGAATTAAAAAGACAGAGGAAATAAGGGGGAGGGGTGGCTGAAGGGAAGAGAAGTATGTGCCGGTGAGTGTGTTCCTAGGGAGGAGGGCGCGCCGCGGAGAGCGCCCCCGCCTCTTCTGGGCGGGGGAACCCAGTTCACCAATGAAAAGTAGTCACTGACTGCAGAGGAAAAAAAAAAGTTTTCCTGTTGACTGTTGGAAGCGAATTGAGCAATTATCTAGTTTACCTTCTCCTCTTGGAAGTTAACGATTGGCGAGATCTTGGCTGCGTTATTGACACAACACTTTCTATTGATAGAAATAAGTAGTGATTGTCCCCGAGTCATTGGTGCGCCAAGAACTCTGCGATGGGCTGGCAGGAGTCCATTGGGCTGGGCAGGCAGGTTCGGCTGGTGATGCTGGGGAGGAGGAGGAGGAGGCTGCTGGTGGTGATGGTGCCTGTCCTCTCCGCAGGTCTGTGACGAGATAGGGACACGGCAGCGACCGCGCAGCCCAGCTCCGGCGGACGGAGGCTGGCGACTCAGACATGGACAGTAGCTGCCACAACGGGACCACCAAAATGCTAGCGACTGCTCCAGCCCGGGGCACCGTGATGAGCACATCCAAACCCTTGGCTTTCTCCATCGAACGAATCATGGCGCGCACCCCAGAACCCAAGGCCCTGCCAGTCCCCCACTTCCTGCAGGGAGCCATGCCTAAAGGGGACCCCAAGCACTCTCTGCATCTCAACTCGTCGATCCCCTGCATGATCCCTTTCGTTCCTGTGGCTTATGACACAAGTTCCAAAGCTGGAGTGACCGGCTCCGAGCCTCGGAAGGCGAGTCTGGAGGCCCCGGCGACTCCCGCAGTGGGGCCCTCAGCACCCGCGTTCAGCTGCAGCGACCTGCTCAACTGTGCGCTGAGTCTCAAGGGCGACCTGGCCCGCGACGCGCTGCCTCTGCAGCAGTACAAGCTGGTAAGGCCGCGTGTGGTCAACCACTCTTCGTTCCACGCCATGGGAGCCTTGTGCTACCTGAACCGAGGTGACGGCCCGTGCCACCCCGCTGCCGGCGTGAACATCCATCCGGTGGCATCGTACTTTCTCAGTTCCCCTTTGCATCCGCAGCCCAAAACATATTTAGCAGAAAGGAATAAACTAGTGGTCCCGACGGTGGAGAAATACCCTTCGGGAGTGGCTTTCAAAGACCTGTCGCAGGCTCAGCTACAGCATTACATGAAAGAAAGCGCCCAGCTATTGTCAGAAAAAATCGCGTTCAAAACGTCCGACTTCAGCCGCGGCTCTCCTAATGCCAAACCCAAAGTTTTCACTTGCGAAGTCTGTGGAAAGGCAAGTATTATGCAAAAAGAACATCTTCCTTCCTTTTTATTTTTTTAGCCTATCGGTCTTCCTTTCTTCCTGTCTTTCTCCTTTCCTTCTTTATTCATAGTTGGGAGCTAATTGTACAGACTTGTAATGCTTCCCTCCCTCTGTCCACTTTGATTTCAAAATCGCTTGTTCAACTAACCTGTTCTACTGTGTGTTTAATTTTAAGGTCTTTAACGCGCACTATAACTTAACCCGTCACATGCCGGTGCACACAGGAGCCAGACCCTTCGTTTGCAAAGTGTGTGGGAAAGGTTTCCGGCAAGCCAGCACCCTTTGCAGGCACAAGATTATTCACACGCAGGTGTGTTCATCTTCATAGTTTTACCCGGTAGACCTCCGAACTGTTTGTGAAAAACTGGTCGATAGAACCTTGCTTTTCAGCATAAGGAAAAAAAAAATCTGGATAGACTTAGGCAGGTGCTTTCTATTGTTTGCCTTTGTTCGGTTTAAAATCGTGTTACAGTGTTTTGTACAGGATTCCACATCATAAAAACAAATTATCATAAAAACAAATTCTTATTTTTCTCCCTCTCTCTGCTGCTTAGGAAAAACCTCACAAATGCAACCAGTGTGGCAAGGCATTTAATAGAAGTTCCACCTTAAACACACATACCCGAATACACGCGGGCTACAAACCTTTCGTTTGTGAATTCTGTGGCAAAGGATTTCATCAGAAAGGTATTGACCCAGGAGCTGT
Organism: Eospalax fontanierii; assembly: GCA_035773235.1. NCBI lineage: Eukaryota > Metazoa > Chordata > Mammalia > Rodentia > Spalacidae > Eospalax > Eospalax fontanierii. Next base: position 80,169,695 of record CM069528.1, on the reverse strand, counting down.
CTTCTCTCATGGTGGTCTCAGGAAAGCAGTACCGAATCTTCTCGAAATATTTTAGAAAACGATTTAAAAGGTGCCACTACTTAACTGTGTCGTGGGTTGGAATTCTAACTACTTATCCTCAAGTCTCTCTAGTGTTAGAGAAAGACACGGTTGATAAAGCAAATACTTCTTTGTAATCTTTGTTTCCGTTTTGTATAATTGGATTAATGAGTGGGTATTAAGATGGCGAGGAAAAAACCCCTCAGTTAGTGTTTAAAAATAAATTAGGGGGAAACAGTGCCCTGCATCCTAGGCGGGAACTATGGTGGCTGCTCAGCCTGCCTCCCTACTTTACAGCATCCTCTCTTTCCTTTTCCAGCTCTTCTTAGAACGTTATCTCAGCCGTTTTTCTGTTTCAGGGAATTACAAAAACCACAAGTTGACCCACAGCGGAGAGAAGCAGTTCAAGTGCAATATCTGCAACAAGGCTTTCCACCAGGTTTACAACCTCACCTTCCACATGCACACCCACAACGATAAGAAGCCTTTCACCTGCCCCACGTGTGGCAAGGGCTTCTGTAGGAACTTTGACCTCAAGAAACACGTCCGCAAACTGCACGACAGCAGCCTGGGGCTAAACCGCACGTCCGCTGGGGAGCCCAGCAGCGACCCGCCGCCCCCGATACATCAGCCGCCGCCGCCTGCAACTCTGCCGCCTCTGCCGCCAACGTTGCCGCCTCCCGGGTCTCTGCAGCCTGGGCTCCACCAAGGCCACCAGTGATGGAGGCCAAAGTTCCTTCCAATCCCAGCCGGGAGCCCCCCACTACCGAGGCAGGCAGACAGGAGCTGGACCCCTGGTCCAAGCTTCATCCACAAGACGCAGGGCACGTTGGGGCCCCATACTTTAAGGCGGACCAGAAGCCTCCGCATTCCTTGGCCTTTCGCCTCTTGCATGCACCTGCTAAATGGTTTTGTGTATTATATTCTATATAAGCACTAACAATGAGAAATTTGGAGGGGCTTATTTCATTCTTTTTAAGTTGAAAAAAACTGTTAATCTCGGGTGGAGAGATGGTGTTTGTTTTGTTTCTTAAACCAATTTCTGCTGTATTTATTGAGATCTGTATTATTCTACCCGGGAATGCTGCATCATTTTAATTTTATTATTGTATATATTTCCATTGTGTCGATTCTACTGTCTCAAATTGCCTGCTGATTGTTTATAATTTTATCCTCCCCTGAAGCAACGAAACACTGTGTGTATGTTATATATACACACAGCGAAGCGTGCGTGCCCCAGAACGCACGTTCTACACTTGTGGGCACAAACATGCACATACACACACATACACATTAAGTAAGGGTGGTTCATTATGGACGAATTTGAATTTTGGTTTTAATTCTTGCACGTGGAAGTTGATTCATTGACTGTTGGAAATAAATTCTTGGAACATGCTTATTTAATCAACAAAGTTTAGGCTCCGTCTGTATTTTTCAGCTAAAGATCCTGGTTATGACCTCCTCACTCATCCTTGCTCTTTTAAAAAATTTCAACTTTAGATTAACGGTGCCTAATGATTTGATCCAAATATTTATCAAATGCAAATAGCTTTGGGCAAGATCATAACATTTGGTGAAGCCCAGAGACAGAAGGGGCGCGCGCGCACGTGTGTGTGTGTGTGTGTGTGTGTGTGTGTGTGTGTTTGTGTTATCCATGATTCCTCCTTGCCTGGAAGCATATTCGTCTATAAACATGCATACACGTATAAAAACATGGAGGCCTTCGGCCAGCTGCCTGTGTGCCTAACAGAAACATGACTTTGGCATGGATCTTCTAATAGATTCACGGTTCACAACATGAAATATCTGTCTAGGAGCTGAGTTATAACCATTTTCAACAAAGTTTTACAGTAATATCACAAAGGAAATATCTATTGTTTACCTCCCGAAGACACATACTGACTTGTACACAGCTGGCAGAGAGCCTCCGTGTTTTTGTATGTGTATACATGTTTACAGACGAATATACTTCCATTCAAGGAGGAAACATGGATGAAAACCAAGCTGTGGCGGGTGCCAGGTCCTTGAAACGCTTCAAGTGTTAATCAGCAGCTCCGCTGTGAGCTTGGGCTCTGGTGTTTTCTAACTGCAAGTCTCTCCTGTTTTCTTGCCAAAACAGTGAAACAACTGCTAAAGACTTTAATTAAGAGGGGTAATTAGTTCAGATTTATCAAAGCCGGGTTGTTATACTATTAGCTGCTCAGTAGAAGCTGCCAGACAAACTCACAGCCCAGCACAGTAGTCCCACTGCAGTGGGCCACATCCTGGTTGTGAGAATGTTGGGGTGGGGAGCAGGCCGCAGGGGTCCCTCCTGGCGGCCACAGTCGCTTTTGGGCCTGAGTCACCGCTGCCAGTTCGGTGGGTGGGTCTGGGTCTTTCCGTAGACCCTGTCTGGCCTGTGTGCCCCAGCATCCACCGCGGATCCACACCACGCGCGCAGGCTCCAGATAGCCCAAGTACTTTCCGGTGCAGAACTGCCTTGGCAGTCTAGAATCACCCGTCGTCCTCAGTCGCTGCGGAGTAGTCAGTACCTCACTTTCGTGGGTCTTGCCTCACTCAAGGAAAGCTGGCAGAGTGAGGCGATAGGCCTGAGGTAGGCAGGAGATGAACTGGAGGCAGCAACTCTCCAGGCAACAGGGATTCCCACTTCAAGGCCAAGAAGGACGGACCTTCTGGGAGCCAACAGTGAGCTGGGAGTCAAGAAAGTGAGAAAGGTGCCCACTAGGAGATTGCGGAGGAGGGAGTGTTGGGAGTTCCACTGGGACCCCACCCCCAACAGTGCCTGGTTTGGAAGAGCCTCTGGAGAGAGACCGAGTATTAGAGAGAGCTGAGCCCTCAGGTCTCAAGGGCTGGTGTACTTTTCTTGGGCTCGCCCCAGCGGCATGTCCAGCCCAGGGTGCGGATGGACTAGTCAAGCTCATAGGAACAAACGCGACGTTTACTTTGTTCCTATCTTTTCTCACCCCTACGTTGTTCTTTTTGAAACACACAATCCGTGTTAAACCTGACCGGAAAGAAGCAGAGCTTGGGAACACCACAGTGAGGTTCTGAATTTGTGTGGCCCACAAATAGCCCTGGTGTCTCTCTGAATAAGGTATCTGGACTTGATCTTGTTCCAGGCGCTGACCACATTCCCTTATAACTGCCAGAGCAGCAGAGGGAGTATTGAGAAATGTCTCCTAGATGACAGGCAACTGCCTTTTCAAAGTGGCTTCGTTGGATGTTGAAAGCTTGTTTTCTTTGAGGATGAAGAATAAGATCAAGGGTCATTATAACTTGCAATGTGTATATCTAAGTTCAAGGGCAGAATATGGCCTTTGCTTCTTGAACTTACTGTCAATTAGTATTAGAACTTATTCTCAATTTTCAGAGTGTAATATCCTCTAGACATCCAAGGTGACTCCATTGTATTTGTGGAAAACAAAATGAACATTGTTAAGGAGAACTACTAAGCTATAGAATACTTCCAGTTAGGATATATGACATTTCCATCTCCCAGCCCATGCCAATGTGCTTCAATATTACGAAGACATTTTTTCATAGAAGAAATGAATTGATGTGTGGTGTTGTAGAAAGAAGAAAGGGTGAGAGAGATAGAGGTAGAGACACTCACAGAGATAGATAGATTTCTAGGTTATTAGAGAAATAGAGGCTCTTTTAGATAGGAGGACCTGCCATTGTAGCCCAGAATGACAGTGTAAGGTCAGATTCAGATGCTGCTGTAGTTAGAATGAAGATTCCTGGGAGGAAATGGCTGTCTGTCAGCTAACAGTTTTGAGCAGCCCGGAGTGGTGGTGATTACACAGAGGCGTCCAAAAGGAAATTCTTTAAAACTAAACACTCAAGAGAACCACTTGTCAGGAGATCAATGGACTTTGATTTATGACAAAGCTCTCAGAGCTTGCTATAATCAAGAAGTATCCCCTTAGAGACAGTATGAGCTCAGGGATTAAGTTTATGGGGGGCAAAATTGGTAAAGTGGGACACTTAACTGATAGTCAGTGGAAGACCTCACAATTCATCCTCCTCTGGCAAGTATTGAAAGGTGATGATTTTTCTCTTTGAATATCTAACCTCTGTGTGTGCTGACATAGATTTTTAATGCTTGCTCACAAAACACACAGTATAACATGTACAGCAAAATTGGATTCTGCTGAAATGAATCTTCATTTGGCTAAAATAGCCAGCAAATCCTTTCATGTTTATTGAGGGCCTGAGACCAGTGTCTAGATTATGTTCTAGGGAATGACTTACCTTCAACTATTTGGTTCAGAACAAGATGGCTCTTGGGGCTCTTGGAATTGTTTTAGAATGTCATGACCTAATGGGAACAGATGTTTTAGTTCAGTATTTGGAAATCAAAATATTATAAAACAGAATTAACAATGAGAAGAATTAACTCCTACATATTTAGCACAGAACCCAAATTCAGATTTCTAGCAACCTCTTCTTAAATGTAATAATTTGTTCAAGTTTCCGGAACCTTAGTTTAAGGACAAATTATTCTGCAAAACTAGGAGTAAGTTGTCACATTTTGATAGAAAATAAAGCTATTGCCCAAAAGCCTCCCAAAGCAGTTGCTTTTTAGTTGAGGTTTGAAGCCTATTTTCTTGTTGAGGTATATTTCTTTCTACATGTAAAAAAAAAAAAAAAAAAAAAAACCAAAATACTTATGTACAAAATTCAATGGAGCTTTAATTCCCAGAATCTTTGCATCCTGTTTAATAGATTCCCCCTTACATTAGTAGCAGTTATTAATGTCTCCTTAATTTAGCTAGAACTGGTAACAACTTAAAATACCTTGTAGGGAAGTAGCCTAATGCACCAGATAGTGATTAGCACAGAAACCCACAACTGCCCAACATTGAGAGAAAAAGAGGCTGCAGAGCACTTATCCCTGAATAGGACACCTACATCAAACTTCTCTCCCATAAGTTCAGGGATCATTGTGGAAGAGGGCCAGGGGAGATTTTAAGAGCTAGAGATGGTGGATGACCACAAGGAAGCAGAGTTTCCCGGACAGCTGGTCAGTTACTATATGAACTCACACTAATGGTGACAGCATGCACAAGTCCCATGCAAGGGCAAATCAGAACAATCCCAGTATAGATGTGAGGAATTTGATAAAAAACTCCAACTTCACCTACGGAAACTCTGTCAACAGATGGCTGCTAGGATGTCTCTGAAACTCTCTTTCAAGCATGGGACTCTTGACAGGTTGACCAGATTCCAGTGAATAGTGAATAGACCCATACCGAAGGACATTTGGGGACAAAAATTAGGAGATATATATATATATATATATATATATATATATATATATATATAATTGAATTGGGCTTGGGCAAGGGGGCAATAGGGGAGGTAGAGATAGGAGAGGAAATCTAAATACCATCAAGTTATACTGTATGAATATCACAAAACTCAATAAAAATGAAAAGAAAACAACAACAACAACAGCAAAAAACCTGAAACCACAGACACACACAAAAGGTGTATGAATAAATTTTTGGCATAATAATGGCAAATAAGAGTAAGGCCTTATTTTTGCCAACACATGCTGTAGGCTACAGAAATGTAGTGTCATGGTTTAGATATTTAAGGTGTATGTACAACAGGAATATACAGTATATGTAATATGTTTATATATGTATAAGTGTGTAAGTATATAAAAATAATGAATATAGGTTCATTTTAAATTATTAACAATTTTTGAATATACGTGATAGATATATGAGTATTTTCTACTTTATTTTTTGTATATAGAAATTCTATAATAACATTTAAAAGCAAATGAAAACTGGCCAGGATATAACCATCATGGATATGTTCTATCTGTGTCAAAATATCACGAAACATGCCATTATAAGCAATAAATGATCTCAAATTTCAAAATTTTGTCACAAAAAAGTTTTTCTTCATCACTTTATAATCTCTTGAACTGGGTAAGTCTTTGTTATTCATGAATTTGACTCAAAGGATTGGCAACTTGTTCTATTACCAGAGTACATTGTAAAGAGCATGAAAAGGAAAACAGAAACCCTAATGGATAAGAATAGGAAGTTGTTAACTCTCAAGAAGAGAAGCAGGGACTGGAGAAAAGGCTCAGAGGTTAATTGTACTGACTGCTCTTGCAGAGGACCCAGATTTGATTCCCAGCCCCCACATGGCACCTAACAACCATCTGTAACTCCAGTTCCAGGGAATCTGGCGCCCTCTTTTGACTTCCTTGGTAATTGCACGACACAGATGCACTTATACATGCAGGTAACACACATAAAATAAAAATAACTTTAAAATATTTTAAAAGAAGAGGAGAAGCAATTCTGAACACAAAACAATGACATCTTTTTTTGCTATGTTTTTCTAAAATGAGACTGCTTTCACACAAAAGTCGTATGGATTTACTAGTATAATTAAAAACTGAAAAGTAAAGTCTTTATAGGTAAATATTTTGTTATAAATTTTACTGCTTCACGGGATTAATGCATATGTCCATTTCACCTTCAAAGCAAAGCAAAAATAAGTAGCAATATGCTAACCAAGACACTTGTCAGATGTAGACTGGTGGTGCTTCCATGACTGACAGTGTAAACCTGGGTAGGCTAACTCACTCCATATAATAGGGAAGAAGAAGTCTGGTGTGTATGTGACATTACTGGTAAAAATATCTCTCTGTTGTTTTATTTTTTCTGCATGTATTGTGACATGTCTCCCATAACAGAGTTTGAGGAAAAGTCAAAATTTACCTCACCCCAGCACAGAGACAAAGTTATTGCAAATAACCATGTATAATTTGTGTTCAAGACTGAGGTAGCATTGGTGTCAAATGAAATCACGTTGCTATTAGTCTTAGGGAGATTAAATTACTAAGTAAAGATGGAGTAAAATTGTGCCAATACAAGTCTCCTGGGTTAATACTTTGCTGTCAAACAAACAAATGTTGTTCATGGGCACAAAGGGTGGGGATAAGGAGAGAGAATATCAAATATTCTAATTGCAGCTACAAATCTATCACAAAGCAAAGAAGGGAGAATATTCCAAATTTCTTTTAACTCTCTTTCTGACAGGAATAATGAACCTTTTTCCCCTACAGAGATTGAAAGTCCAGACGAATGTATCACCTTTTACATTAGGTGTACATAATAAGGTGATGGCTTTGATGGCTCAAAACAGAACTGTAATTATCAATTCAATGTGAACCAAAACAAGAGTTGTGCTGGATAGCTTTAGTGTCAACTTGACACACCTGGGTTGAGGGAGCCTCAATTGGGGAATTGCCTCCATTGGACTGGCCTGTGGGGTATTTTCTTGATTGTTGAGTGATGTGGGAGGGCCCAGCCTACTGTGGGTGGTGCCATCCCTAGGCAGGTTGTTGTCACTTGTATAAGAAAGCAGGTTGAGCATGGGCCAGTGGAGGAAGCCAGTAAGCAGTGTTCTTCCATGACTTGTGCACCAGCTCTTGCCTCCAGATTTCTGCCCTGAGTTTCTTCCTTGGATTCCCTGATGAACTATGATCCAGGAGATGTAAGTCAAACAAGCCCTTTTCTCCCCAAGCTGGTATTGGTTAAAGTATTTGTCACAGCAATGGAGAAGCAAACTAAGACAAGAGTGTATGTATTAATCAGCTTGAGTTTGCATAACACACACACACACACACACACACACACACAGACACTACAAACTAGGCATTTAAACATTTGTAAAGTGCTGGAGTGATGGCTCAGCAGTTAAGAGGACTGGCTGCTATTGCAGAGGAACTGGGTTTGGTTCCCAGCACTCACATGGTGGCTAACAATCACCCACAACTCCAGTTCCAAAGGATCTGCTGTCTCTTTTGGCCTCCGTGGACATTTCCTGCAGGAATATATGTAGGAATAACACTTAAACATATAAAATAAAATTACATTTAAAAATAAAATAAATATTCATAGACTTTTAAAAGTTAAAGCAAAAGAATTGATCTAAAGGATTTGAAATGGGAAGGGCAATGGGCTTTAAAAGATATCTTTTATTTAATCTTTGACAATTGCATACCCACATATAATGCATCTTGATTACATTCACCTGCAAATCTTCCCTCCAACTAGTGTTCTGACTATAGTTAAAAACCTCTCACCATAGTCCTTTACCACCTTCAGGTTCTCTCCTTATGTCTTTATTTTGTAACCTACTGAATCCAGTTAGTGCTGCCTGCTAGAATGTTGACTGATCTTCTGGGCTCATCTTGTGCAGATAAGCATAACTGCGGTTAGATCATGAGTGCAACAATCACATCATGCCCCAAAAGACAGCATTTAACAGTCCTCCTCTCTGTGCTATGACTCTTACATTCTTTTACCCCTCTTCAATAACGCCCCCTGAGCCTTGAGGAAGCTCATGTAGATGCTGTATTTAAAGTTGAGCACTCGGCAGTCACTTATCTCAGTGTCTTGACCAGTTATCAGTCTCTGCATTAACTGCTTCTCAGCCCAAGGATGAGAGCAGCATTAATCTATGGTCGTAACCATAAATATATACACTGCAGTTTGATAACATGTCCATTTAGCAAAGCAACAGTAGTAGGTTTCCTCCTAGTGACTATAACTTCTGTAACCATAGGCGTTTGACCAGGTTTATAATACCAGACATGAATTCCCTCCTGTGGAGTAGTCCTCAAATCCAATCAGAAAGCAGTTGGTTACTTTCATATCCTTTATGTCATGATGATACCAGTGGGCACATGTTGCTTGGAAGGTCATGGTATTATTCAGTGTTCACTGCTGGGTAAACCTTGATGACTTTTCTCTCTGAGTGCCTATGTAACACCTTCCAGCACCTTTCCATGAAAGCTAGGGAAAGTTTTCAGGTCACTTCCAGCTTGATTTCTCTATGACCTAAAACGAAGCTCTATTGTGTCTTTAGCAACAGAGTCTTATCATCTAGTTATGGTGCAAAACCAAGAGGAATGGCAGAAGCCTATATTGTTTGGGGCCTCTAGGGACTCGCTGACCAATAACTCAAAGGGAGAGATCCCATATCTGGCACTGAGATTTTTCATTTAATAACCCATGTCGTCTGAAGGAAGCCTTATCCAGCCATGCAAGGGACCTGTGTCCAAATTACTTTTTTAAAAATTTAGATTGGTTTCGATGACTTTCAATAATTGTCAGTTAATGACAAACATGAAGAGAACCATGTCTATTACTCTCCTGAAAAGAAGAGAGAGTTTAGAATAAATGATAGTAAAAATTTTATGGTGGTTAGTGATTTTAGGTAGTAAGAAAGAAATATATATAGATGGGGAGAAACAATTTTATGATCATTCTGAGTTGTATAAAGCTGACTTTCCAGAAAATCAGAATGGAAGCTTTATTTGTTCCTTAACTCATTGAAAACATGGTTGCTGAATGTATGTATTTTTAAAAAATATTTTTATTTTATATGTATGAGTGTATTGACTGTACGTATGTAAATGCACCTGTATCATGCAATGCACCGAGGTCAGAAGAAGGTGTCAAATTCCCCTGGAATAGAGTTATGTGTGCGTGTATGGTTGTTAGCCAACATGTGGGTCCTGGTAATCGAACCTGGGTCCTCTGCAAAAGCAGCCAGTGCTCTTAACCACTGAGTCATCGCTCCAGCTTCCCAGATATGTGTGTTAATCAGTTTTTCACCTGTGTGACGAAATATGAAAGGCAACTTACAAGAACAAAAAGGCTAAGTGGGCTCATAATTTCAGGGTTTCAGTCCATGATCAGTTGGCTCCATTGTTTGGGAGCCTGTGGTGAGGCAGAACACAACAATGTGTGGTAGAATAAAGCTGCTCATCTCATCATGGCCAGGATGGGAAAAGAGACACCCCTCAGTGACCTAACTCCTTCAAGCAGGATTCAACTCCTAAAGAGTTCATCACCCCTAGTAGTGGCAGCCTTGGGACCAAATGTTCAAAACAGGCTCTTTGGGTAGCATTTACAATTCAAATCATAATATAATATAAAGAACCAAACTGAAGGCTAGGGTTATAGGTCAGTGCTTGCACATGGGAGGCCCTGTTCCATCACCTGTACCACAGGAGTAAAAGGGAATGAGAAGAGAGGAAGGGCCAGAAAGAAGGGGAGAGAGAGAGAGAGAGAGAGAGAGAGAGAGAGAGAGAGAGAGAGAGAGAGAGAATCCACACTGTTTTTCTACAAAGAGCAGTCCTGGTTATTTGTAAGTGTAAACAGAGTGGTAAAATCTTATAGGATAAGAGCATCTTTAGGTTCGTCTTGGTGGTTCCTTTACCTTTATCCACTTCGACCAGTGGTTTTCAGTTAAGGAGTGATTCTCTCTTCCCCACTAGTGGCCATTTGGCACACTAGAGATTTTGGTTATCACACTGAAATAGTTGCAACGGTTTTTGCCAAACAGAGTCCAAGGATGCTGCTATGATTCCTAAAATGACTAGGACAATCTTCTAACAAGAACTATGGCTGTCAATATCAGTAGGGTCTTGATTTAGAAGTTCTGGTTCCTGAACTTATGGTTTATTTACTTGCAGTTAGACTATCAATTTAGGTTTGTATTGGCATGTCTTACAATTTGTTGAATTCTTTCTTTCTCTGCAGTATCTAATATACTATCAAAACTACCTGGTAAAATTTTTACTGCACATGACAGGTTTTTACTTCCAAAATTTCCATTCATTCTTCTTTTTATAATTTCTGTTTTCCCCTGTGGAGAGTCTCCATGTGTTTACTAATTATGTTCCACATTTTCCTTTGAAAAATTAAGACTTTTATAATAGTTTTTAAACAGTCCTTGCCTGTTAATCTAACATCTTTGCCATTTGGGGTTTGTTTCTGTTGCATTTGTATTCTTCAAACTGTGTGCTATATTTTCTTTCTTCTTTGCATGCCTATTAATTTTGTGTGTCATGTTAGATATTATAAATCCAGAATTGTAGATTTTTATGATAGTAGCCCTACAGAATCTTTTTTCAGTGTTTTTCAGATAGTTGCATTTTACCTAGTTTTACAAACTTTTTTTTTAAAAACAATGGACAGGTATTTCTGATATACTTTATTTCATTATTACAAAAATATTTAGTAAACAATTTTTCCAAATTATTTGCTGCAGAAGAAAGGAAGTGTGCCCAAAAAGCACTGTGTAGATTGTTTTCCTCAGGAAAGGTCAACGACAAAGGCAATTGAGTAACTATGAATTACTTAGTGGTAGGGTGGGAAGTAAGCTTTTTTTTTATTTGTTTCTGTTGAGATGAGGACTCACTATGTAGCACTGACTAGCCTGGAACCCAATATGTAGACTAGGTTGACCATAGATTCACAAAGATCTGCCAGCTTCTGCCTCCCAGGTGCTGGGATTAAAGGCATACGCCACCACTCCCATCCCATTAAACATTTTAAAACATAGTATTTAAATCTTCATTTTTAAAGAACATTTAACCTTTTCATTTTAACCTTCTTTCTTAAAAATTTACTTGTTATTTTTATTTTATGTGTATGAGTATATGGTCTGCATATATGTAAGTGCACCTGGCTCATGCAATGTCCATGGAGGTTAGATGTGGGTGTCAGATTCCCTGGAACTGGAGTTATGGACGGTTGTTAGCCACCATGTAGGTGCTGGAAACTGAACTCAAATCCTCTGCAAGAGCAGCCAACCCTCTTAACGACTGAGTCATCTCCCAAGGCCCTTTCTAACTTTCTTTATCTTGTTTGACTTGTATTCTGTGTCTGTCAACAATATTCTCCTATAACAGGCACTTAAGCATTGTTGAACTTTTACCAGATCATCAGCATATTGCAGCTATAATCTGAGGGAAGGAAATCAAATAGTTTTGGGAAGGAAGTAGTTTTAAGATGTTTTATGACATTATAACACTTTTATGATGTTTTATGTTTTTAAAGTTTTTATGTACATTATCTCATTTGATTTACTACAAATAATTATAGATTATGGAGGTCAAGTGTAAGTGTCATTTTATAGCTGATAATTTTAGGACATCAAAAATAAAGAAATTTGCTCAGGGTCATCCAACCAGGAAAAGACAGGACATAAAGAAGACTAGACCATGGTTTTAGCCTTCTGACTCCAAGGTCACTATGAGCTATCCTAGAATCCGCAAGTCCCAATAATAAGTGTCATGGGATATTAAAGGAAAAGAACTTTTTATAGTCAGATGAGATCCAATCTAATTATACCCATAATTAGATATAAAATAATGCCTCTAAAACCCCAAATTCAGTTGAATATGAGGACGAACCTCTATATTCTACATTAATACAGATATGAAGTTATAAGGTCTCCACTAACAGTAGCATGAAGTAGAAAATTATGTGATTTGGTTGGTTAGGTAATCTTCCCTTTTGGGATCATTTAAAATTTTCATTTATATACTGTAGTCCCCTCTTATCTATGATTTTACTTTCCATATAGTCAGTTGCCAATGATAAAAGATGGTCTAAATATTATATAAAAACTTCCAGAAACAAGCAAATCATGTTCCAAAGTGCACAGTATTTTGAGAAGCATAAAATTCTTTCCTGTTTCACTCTGTCTTCCAAGAGGCATGAACCGTCCTTTCACCCACAGTATCCAATGCTGTGTTTATTATCCACCTAGCAGTTCCCTCAGTTACTACAGAAATGATGAGAGTATTGCAGTATTTGCATTCAAATAGCTATCGTTTTACTTAATATTGAACCCAATTGTTGCAAATGAGGCACCAGGGTACAAAGTATGAAAGGATGGATGAGCTATAGTACTATGTGGCAGTACTGCATTGCATAGAATAACAAGCATAGCATATGTAGGATTTGGTGCAATCTACTGTTTCAATCATCCTGTGTATGTGGGTGGGTGGAACATGAAGGAGAACCACTCTAATCTATCATCTATCTTCCTATCTCCCTATCTCCCTATCTCCCTATCTATCTATCTATCTATCTATCTATCTATCTATCTATCTTCTATCTATAGTATGTCATATAAAACTTGAAAAAGAGATATGACTAAAAAATAAGTGTATCAGATACACTGATGTCAGAAATGCTGCATTGTGCTAGACAATTCACGGTGCATATTGACACATTATATATAGTATAGACACATATATTATTATTTAAAGCACAGATGTTTTCTAGAGTGATTTTAAAATATGAGAAATCAAATAAATTTAAAACATGCATGCAGGTTTAAATTTCCTTCTAGACTCTATAGGACTTCTGGCTTGAAAGCTTGAGGGTAAAAAATGAGGAAATGCTCTGCATGCTAACTGTTGGTCAGCAACTCTGAGACAAGGTTATCCTATGTCTACTATGAGATAAGACTTGCACTAAATGCTGTAACAATGGTGAGGAAAAGGAGACATTGCCCAAACTTTCATAGAGCCCAGTTATATGCATACTTGTAAATATATAAAAACTACCAGTACAAAAAGTATTGTGGAAGAGAATCAAGCTTCTGAAAGAAGCTGTAATGAAGTCTCAGAATGAAGAAGGTGAATATTTAAGTCTCTTTGAGGAATTTATTTTAATGGGAGTTTGTTTCTATTAACCACTCTCTGTATCTTTCTTGGTAACCATTTAGTTTTTTTGTTTTTGTTTTTAAATCCAGCATGAGACTTAATCCCAGGGAAAAGTCAAATCTATCATTCTAGAACAAAAAGATTAACACTCTATTTTGAGTCTCAGGGTTGACTTTTGGAATATATCCTAAAATCTAAGACTAGAAACAAGTCCTTTTTCCCAAATTCAGATAATATTTGCTCTAGATAGAAATATTAAGAAACTTTCACATATAGGTACAAACCACAGAAATAGAAATAGAATTAGTTTTGTAATTTACTTACTGGCTTGTGCTAATGATAAGTTGATCTTGGAGAATGTCTCTTAAATTGTGAAACTTCATCAAAAGGTGATTTTAATTATAACTGCTGTCCCAGTCACTGTTTCTTCTAGTGTAGGCGAATCTATATAGCCCTCATACTATCTTGGAAATGTTCTTTTCCACTGTGATGGTGAGCAAAGTGAAAGTATTTGCCTTCATATGGCAAGGCTAGTGGAACAATTCCTCTCTGACTTCTAAGTGGTGGGAATTCTCATGATCTCTGAGCAATGTAAACTACAGGGAAAGTTTATCTCATAAGAAGTCATAATGACTTACTAAGCTCATTACTCTCTACTAGAAATCTCTAAAGTGTTTTCACTGAAAATAGTATAATGCTGGAGTTGGGAAAGACAACTAAAAACTGGAACAGAAAAATGATTCTCAAGACTAATTTTCATGTATAAAGAATCTTGGTTTATACAACATTGGAAAAGGGCGTAGTTCTTCATAATAGTTTTGGGTCAATGGGTCAATATGTGAAAAAAAGTAAACTTGAGTCCCTACCTTATACCACACACAAGAACTTCATCCTGATTACACTTATATGTGAAACAGATCATATAAAAATATTTAATATATTTTGAATACTTTCAGGACTTTGGAAAAATTATACACACATTAAATAAAATGCTTGATACATTCTACTATATTAAAATTAAGATCTTCATTAAATTAAGATGCCATTACTAAGAACAAAATGGTCTAGTGTGGAAAACAGTATTCATGACACATGAGGCAGCTAAAGCACAAAACATGTAACTAGCTAATAGCAATCAATATGCACAAGGAAAACAAGGATTACTGAAAAGAAATCTCTCCCTCTTTCTCTCTCTGTCTTTTCTCATTCTTTGCCATGTAAGAGATTGAGTCTAGGGTCTGGAATATTTATTTTCAGACAGGGTCATGTTTAATTACCTGAGCTTTCATTGAACTTGTAACTTTCCTACATCAGCTTCCAAGAAGTTACAGTTACAGGTGTATGCTAGGAAAGATAAAAATGTCAAGGAATTACAAGGAGGAGTGTAGAGTAGATTGATTCTCCCAGGGAAAAGCCTGATGAGCTGTGGACAAATACCCCTCCCAGACGGAGTGGTATCACCCAGGTATTGGCCAGAAAGACAAGGGGCTGGGACCGTCCTATGCCCCACCCACTCTGTCCATCGGCCTTGGATGTGAGAAGAGGAGGGGCTAAAAGTATTTAAACTGGGGGTGCCAGAAAGTCGCCCCCATCCCCATTGGCATTTGGATCCGACTACCAGGAAGTTGAAAGATCCAAGCCTCATGGATTTACTAATGTAACTTGTGGAGGGGAGGGAGGGCGCCCACTGCTCTGTTAGTAAGACCAAATGAACTAGCTAGAATTTGCCTGTGAGTTGAGAAATGTGTGTGTTTGTTGCAAGGCCTGGGGAGAGAGGCAGGATAAGTTGATCTGCCTCTCCCAAGAGAAAATTTAATTACAAGGAGGAAAAGTTAAAATTCCCATGAATGGACCTTTATGTGTATAAGGGAAACATGCCCGACCTTAGCAATCATTAGAATGCAAGTAATACTAAAGTGACATCTTTTTCGTACTTAATCAGTTGTAAAAATTAACATTTGATTGATATCGGAGTAGCAGTATATAGATCATCCACAACATCATAATCTGCTCCTGGAAAAGGAATGCATGTTCATCACTTTTAGAACATTTTTTTCCTGCAATTTTTTTCTGCACATTTTTCCTCTTATTCAGAAATCCCCACACTGGCTATATATCTTAAAGAGCTTTTGAGATACAGATTCCTAGATGTACACACAAGGCTTTACAACATCTTAATTCGCAACCAAGGGTAGCCCACAGATCTTTTGACAGTAAAAATAATAAATAAATTAGAGCATACTGATAGAATAATTTTATTCAGTAGTGAAAATAAGTGAATTGCTGTTACTTGAAAAAAAAAGAGCAAAGTTCAGGAAAATAAACAATTAAAATGTGGGTCATTGAAAGACTCACATTGCATGTGAATCCATTACAAAAACAATAAGAAACAAATGTAAAGCTATCAATAAAGCCAATAAATAAAGAACAAAAGTTTAAAATGAAGCCCAATGTTTGATTTCTAGTCAACAGATTTTATAAGTGACTGTGCTGGCAATCAACTGTGTGCTTGATGGGGGCAGATAATGGCAGGGGAACCTCAGCATGTGGATTGAGATCCTTGAATTACCATGTGGGTGTGTGCTACTGACCTAACACGAATCCTTGTTTGGATTACTTGGTTTATATTTTAGATGAAATTATTACATGGAGCCTTGGAGTTACTACAGATTTTGGAATCAAACTTTAGAAATTTGTTTGATTTGTTTTCTTTTTATGTATATGAGTACTTTGCCTATATTTATGTGTGCAATGTGTGTGCAATGCCCAGAAAGGCCACAAGATGGCATCAGATTTCCCTGGAACTGGAGTTACAGAAGGCTGATAGCTGCCATGTAGGTGTTGTGAAATGAACCTGGATCCTCTCTAAGAGCAGCCAGTGCTCTTAACCACTGAGCCATCTCTCCAAGCCCCCGAATCCATCATCTAAATCCCTTGCATACATTTTGCCATTGTGTCATTACAATATCCAACTCCTATATTAATTCCAATTTCTTTAGTAGTTGAAGTAGATAAATCTGATTAATAATAATGACTTGATTAATAAGCATTAATAAATAGTTCTCATTTTTTCTAATTAGTGGTGGAGTAATTTTAATTAAGTTTATCCATAATTGCTTGAAGGAAAAAATTCCCTCTATGAAGGCTCCTAGATGATTCTATAACATACTGCAAGGACTTACTGACCATTTCAGCTCTATGCTTCATAGTACTTAGATCAGTATTAAAAACAATGACTGACTACATCATATTAAAAGAAAGAAGAATTTATTAATGAAGAAATGGTATCTTTTCTTCTCTAATCCGCTTCCATAGATTATTGTCTATAACGCTATGAACAACCTTTGCCTTTTGGTTTAATCTAGGACTTCTTTTACTGCATATGCAATCTTCAGGTAGGTAAAATGTGATTTTACAAGCATGTTAAGAATTGTATAATTAATTCATTAAAAAAATAATCATTGCTGTTTATGTTTGAACAAATATAAGTAAATTGCAAACATTAAATTAAGAGGTTTAAATAAATTCTCAATGTTTAATTGTACAATATTTCATGATATACATAAATACATGTCATAATAAGTATTTATTAACATTAGATAGCTTAGTCAATGCCCACACTTTACTGTCTAGTTTATATGTGACAGATGTCATTTGCCTATCTTTAATGATTTTCTTTTAATTCTATGCTTAAAAAGGCCCAACATGGACAAGATATTCACATTCTTATTTGTAACTCAGAAATATTTTGCTTAATTTATATTATCATGTTTAATTTTCCTTGCCCGCAGTTTGTGGAGAATGGGCAGTGGTGTTTGTATACTGGCAAATGTTTAACAACTGGCTCTCAGAAAACAAAAAGCAAGATACCCTGATGTATAGCATTTAGCAATACACTGGTGTAAATAACCCCACTGTGGCCAATTCAAGCTATCAACGTGGCATAAACTGGCTTGCAGATTTTTTTAGCAGTTTGCTTTTGCTAGTGAGCATGAGGGTAGACATCTACCCAAGACCATCAGTGAGAAACAGGCCAGTCTCCTGGGGATTACCTTGAAGAAAGGTTCCATTCCCCACCAAAAGCAACTCAGAAAAATAAACCAACCTTACTTCTGTTTCCTCCCGACCCCAACAACATTTTGTTGTTGTTGTTGAAACAGGGTCTACCTGTAGCCCCAGCTGGCTTGGATCTCACTATGTAGACCAGGCTTGCCTGAATCTCAGATATTTACCTGCCTCTGCCTCCAAAATTCTGAGATTAAATGTATGTGCCACTATTCCCAGATTCTCCTAACATTTTTTTATGAAAAAATATTGAAAATTTGAAAGTATTTTGTAGTAATTATTTATGCTGTCACTCACAGTGGACCATTATTTTACTTTACACAGTGAATCACTATCTATCTACCTATTATCTTTACACCTATCACCTGTCATCTACCTATCTGTCTATCTATCTATCTATCCATCTATCTTCAATCTAATAATACATTATTTCATAATGCACTGGATTCTTCTTGAAAACTTCACCATGTATAACATGAATTCACTAGATGCTTAAAGCTTTTGAAGTCAATTTTATAAATGAATATAAATGAAATGTAATGGAAATGAAATTTTATAAATGAAATGTAAAAATTATAAGTGGTACATGAATACATTCAAGTAACCCACACACATCAACAGTAGGACATGGCCTTCATCATTTGGTCATCTAAAGCAAACTCACATTGTCAACCAAAAGGCAACACTGCTTCTATTTTCCTAATACAGTTTTAACTTTGCCTGCAATAGAAATGTCACAAATGGAATCTTACAGTATGCACTTTTATATGACTCCTTTTGTTCAGCATGCATTTTTGAGGTTCACCCCCCCTTGTTGTATGCACCAATAATAATGTTTTAATTGCACAGTGGTATTTCATTGTATGAACATCCTGCAGTTTGGTTTTGCATTCTCCTGTGGGTAGACATCTGGGATTTTTTTTCTTTCAGTTCCGACTATCTTGAATAAAGTGACTATAAATAATTTTATACAAGTCTTACTGTAAGCACATTTTTGCTCCTGCTCAATAATTCCCTAGAATCGGGATTAACAGGACATAAAGAAGATACATATTTAATTTTATAATAAAGTATTATAAACCATTTATAACATTTTACCCTACACTGAAAATATAACAGGGCCCTGACTCTAAGCATGCCTATAATTCCAGTACTCTGAAGGCTGAGATAGGATTTCTAGCTCAAGATCAGCCTGTGCCATATAGTGAGACCTTGTCTAAGCACGTGCATGTGCGCACACACACACACACACACACACACACATACACACACATGAGTACCAGTTGCTTTACATTTAGCCAGTAATTTTGCTTTTAATCATTTTAACTCAAGCCCTTGGGATGAGTGTATCTTGTTTATATGTTTCCTTTATGACTAACAATGCTGAGGAGTTTTTCCAGTGACTACTGCCTATTCATATATTAATTTAATGAAATATCCATTCAAATATTTAACCTATTTTTGTTGAACTGTTCATCTTGACATCAAGTTGTAAGACATCATCCACATTATATATTATATAAATATATTATATGCAATAATATAGTATATATAATATATATCCATATCTATGGTGAATCAATTCATTTTCTCATTGGTGAATTTTGATAAGGAGTTCTTAATACTGATAAAGCTTATTAATCTTTTGTCTTTTGTTCATGAGAACTTTGTTCTTATCCCTTCAAGTGCATTAAGACTTCTTATTAAGTCTGTAATCCATCTTAATTAAATCTGGAGTATGATATGAGGTAGAAGCAGACACTAGTTTTTCCCATATGCATATCCAGTTTTTCCAGCACCATCTGTTGAAAATCTTTCCTTTTTTCAGAGAGTTACTTTGGTACTTCTGTTGAGAATCAAATAACCATATAATTGTGGGTCTGTATCTGGGCTCTGTGTGCTGTTCTGTTGATATTCTAGGCTCTTTTTATTCTAATGGTGAACTATTTTGTTTTTGGTATCTTTACAATAAGCCTTTACCTCATTCTTTTTAAAATTACCGTTAACATCCTAGGACTTTTAGATTTCCATATTTATTTGAGAATTAGCTTGTTAATTTGTACTAAAAATCCCTCTGGAATTATGATTGGGCTTGTCTTGAATCTATAGATTATAAGAAAGTACATATTGAGCCTTTTCATTATAAACTTGTGACTATATAACTGAATTGAACAGTAAGGTGACTTCTTATAGATAACAGCCTTGTTCTGTCTGTTTCATCTGAGACAGAATTTTACACTGCAGCCTAGGCTGGCCTGGGGTTCACTATGCAGATAGGGCTAGCCTTGCACTTGTGATAATCCTTCTGCCTCAGCTTTCTAAGTGATAGGATTATAAGCACAAGAATTTTTGAATTGTTTTTTTGTTGCTTTGTTTGTTTTATGAAGACAACTGCTTATTCTCAAATTGTAACAGTGATCACTGTGATCTGTGGAATAAATGAGTACATTTTATGTGGTGTACACATGTTCATGCATACATGATTTTCAAAAATATTTCCAGTCATACTCTGACCAGCACTCTGTCACAACATGCAAATATCCTACATTCTACCTAGTATGAAGAACCACTGGAACTAATATTGACAGTGTTTTGATGTAATTTTCTCTGATCGGTAATGAATATGAGTAGGATTTCCATGCTAAATGACCACTTACAGTTCTTACCTTCTGTCTACTGTCCATCGGTGTTTTTGTCCAATTCTATTGCTGCTGGACTCTTGCTCTTTTTCTCTAGTGTCTTAGGAACTGCCTCTGCCGGACAGTAGGAGCTTCATTTCTGACCTCCCTCTCTAGCCAGCTGTGTTGTACCACAGCCACTCACGCAGTCTTCTTTAGAAAAGATGCTTTCCTGGGCTAACAAGGAGTCAGGCAAGGGCAGTCTGTTTCTGTCAAGAATTAGTTTTTGCCTGTTGAGTATTTGGCTTGCTTGTCTTTGCGACTGCCTCCCTTGATCTCACTAACCTTTACATGTTGTTTATTTTTGAATTTCAGATCTTGTGACTTTCCCGCTTTCTGGATATTTGCAGAATTCTGGTGGTCACTAGTTTCTTGGCTGCTTTTGGCATCCCTAACTTCTGTCTGTCCTCACTAAATTATCCTCTTATGAGTTCTGTTGTTCCTCCAAATGTCTTGTTTCCTTTTCAGTGGCTGCCTGCCACCAGTAAGAATCAGTCGTCTGGCAATGTCTGGCCTGAAGTCCACAGCAGGGGAAGCAATACTCACCATTGACCATGGAGTGCCACAAAGGGCACCACATTGCACATAAAGGGCAAGTAGCAAAACAGAGAGATCTGGTGAAGCATAGTCAAGAGCAGTATTTGTTTAGCATTAACCTATTTAATTATTGTCAATCAATGTCAGTACAGCTAAAATGATCTCTTATGGACCAGGGAACAGAAATTGCTGTTATGCATAGGAAGGATACTTTTAGATTGTTTGTGGTTGCCAGGCATGTGTGTGTGTATGTGGACATGCATGTATGTACATGTGTGTGTATATGTGTATACAGGTCAGAAGTCAATGTTGAATGTCTTCTTCAATCTCCCCCCACTTTATGGTTTGAAACATAGTCTTTCACTGAACCTGGAGCTCCCCAATTTGGCTAAACTGTTTGGTCAGTAACGCACACCTGGGATCCTTCTGTCTTTGACGCCTCAATGCTGGGATTATAGGACCCTGTTTCCACACCCTGCCTTTACATGTGGGTTCTGGGAAATTGAACTCAGGTCCTCCTGTTGGATGGCAAGTGCTCTACCGACTGAGCCATCTCCCTAGGCCCCAGTCTCTCTTTCATCTCTTCATTTAGTCCCTACTTACCGACATTTAAAATTAGTGCATGTGGTTTTAATCAATAATCTGAAATTCTACTTTTAATCTGGTTTATATTGATTTCTCTTTGAATTATAATTATTTACTAATTCTAATTATGACTAGTAATGATCTTAAGTCTTTCGATGCACACCCATCTCTTTAACTTTGAAGATTTAGATCTGCTTAGTTTTCATTAACAGAAGTTCTATGTCCTTCATAATATTTCTTCCATATTTATAGCTGGCAGAGATCAGCACACTGAGAGATGTCAGAAAATTCTAGAACAGTATTATAGCATATTGGTCTGTAGGTTCTGATGGCCCTGAGGAAATGGAGAAACATGGTAGTCTTAATTCTTTTATTTGCTATGTATTTGGTGGGGGCAGGAGAGATGGCTCAGCAGTTAAGAGCTCATACTACTCTCACATTGGACCTGAGCTCAGTTCCTAGCACCCATACTTGGGGTCTCACAACCTCCTAGAACTCTGGGCAATCCAACATCTCTGGCCTCTGAGAGCACCTTCCTTCATGTGCACACATCACCCCCTCCACACACATACACATAATTTAAAAAAAGATTTTATTTTAATTTTCCTTTTATTTGTATGAGTGTTTTGCCTGCATATGTATAAATGCATCATGTGCATGCCTGGTCCCCAGAAGGCACGAGATCCCCTGGAACTAGTTCCAAGCAGCTGTGAAGCACCATGTGGGGGCTGGGAACCGAGCCTGGTTCCTCACAAGAGCAGCAAGAGCTCTTAGCCACAGAGCCATCTCTCCAGCCCCCATGTATACGAATAATTTAAAATATTCAAACAAATATTTCCTTGAATCCAGTCCTTATGGCACTGGGCTCCAGATGTCTTGATTAGGGCTTAATCAAGAGGCAGAAGTTAGCAGGCTGGTTTCACTTCATAGTAGTCCTAGTTGCAGAGATTCCTTTGGAGACCAGCCTGGGGTTCTTGTCAAGGGTCATTCAAGAACCTCTCTAGCCCTTCGACTGGTTTAGTAGACTCCCAGTCCCCTAATTCATGCATTTCTTTGCAAAAATAATTTAAGCTAGGTTTTTACTACTTATATTGAGCCTTTTCTGGTGTACTGAAGAGGCCACATTCGTAAGGGCACTGAAGGTTCCCATCTGCCTAATCCTTTGATCTCTTTACGTTCTAGTTTCCAACAGCTTCTTGGATGCCCTGGACCTTCTTCCATTACCAAATGATTTGTCTGTGAGCTGGAAATTTTATATGGCAACTTGTGGGCTAAGAAATATACCAAGACACTTTATAAAACATTAATTCTGGGTGTGCCTATGGGAGTGTTTATCCAAGAGATTAGCATTTAAATTAATAGGCTGAGCGCAAGAGACTGCTCTCCCCAGGGAGAGTAGGCATGGTCCAGTCAGAAAGCTAGACGAAGGTTGAATTCTCATTTTTACCTGACTGTAGTTAAACTGTGAACTTGGCACAGCTTTAAGTCATCTGAGAAGGGACTGCCCAGATAAGAAAGGACTGTAGGCATATCCATTGTTTTGAATAGTTATTGATATAGGAGGGCCTAGCCCACTGTGGGAATCATGATTCCCTAGGAGAGTGACTGTACTGTATAACAAGCTAGTTAAGTCTGGGACAGCAAATAAGCCAGTCAGCAAGCAGTGTTCCTCCATGGTTTCTCATTCAAGTTCTTTAACAGACTCCAGTCAGTGATGGACTTGGCTATAATCTGTAAGTTGAAATAAATCCCTTTATTCCCTAAAAAACTTACACACAGACACACAGACACACAGACACACACACACACAGACACACACACACACACACACATACACACATGCACACACAGAGTGAATATCTGCAATCATAGTAAAAATTGAGCAGAATAAAAGTTACAAACTTTTGAATTTATGGTTATTAAAAAACTTGAGGGCTGAGAAGATAACTCATTAAGTAAGACTGTTTTCTATAAAGACTGGAAGACTTGAGTTCAAATCCCTATCACTAACATAAAAGCCACGTATGGTCAAGCCTGTCTCTAAACCTGGCATTGAGATCCCAGGATTATGGTAACTAGCTGATCAGTCAGCCTAGCCACAATGGGGAGCTTCACATTTAGTGAGAGACTCTTTCTCAGAAAATAAGCTGAATAGAGATAGAGGAAGGTGTCTGAAGTCCTCCTTTGGCATCTGCATGTGCTTGTATGGATACAGACACACCTACATAAACAGATATGTGCTCCTGAACAAGCACACACACACCCTGCACACACACCATACTCCCCACCCCACTACAAAACAACAAAACAAAAGAGAAAACAACAAAAATAACTTTATAGCCAGTCAGCCAGTCAGGATGGTGCATGCCTAAAAACCCAGCACTTGGCAGACAGACAGGAGATTGTAAGTGCAAAGCCAACCTGAACTACGTAGACAGAATCTGTCACAGAAAGCTAAAGGCTGGAAATGTAGCTTAACAAAAAAAAAAAAAAGAAAGAACAGTTGACTACCATGCCCAGTGCCTTGGGTTCAATCTTCAGCCAGCATCACAGCAAAAAAAACAAAAATAAAAACAAACCTCAAAAGCCTGAGACTTGTAATCGTGTAATGGAACGTAAACTGTGAACTCAACTAATGATTTTATTCATTAATTCAACAAGTATTATTGAGGGCCTACCACAGGCTACTGCTGCTAATAAACAAATTAAAAGCTCGGTCCATAAATAAGGATAAGGCAGGGGTGGCTTTACCTCTTCAGAAAATAAGAGAACCATCAGTAAAGAGGAGCCTTCAAGAGCGTCTTAAAGCTCAAGTAATATTTATCTGTAATCACAAGAGACATCGAGGGGAAAAAAATAGGTATGGAGCCTGGACAGGCCAAGAATGCTCACAAAAAACTGACAAATTTGGGCTCAAGTTTAAAGAACAAAAGAGAGATGATGGGGAAGTTAGGTTGGGAACACATTACAGGGCCAAACATCATCACCCATCTACCCACCCACCTGATGAGAACTCAGATTATAAAGGAGCAGAGTTATGAGTACGGTGGTGAAATGAGCAGGGTGCTTCTGAATATGTAATTTGAATTGTCTTTGGTTGGGTACTACTACTTTCCCAAGGTGATGAGATGGCCTTCCTCTCCTGCTTCGAGGTATATACCCTCTTGAAAGAAGGTCCTCTTGAAACTGAGGCCTCAGTGCAGAGTGTCGAGGTAAACAAATCAGAACAAAAAACAGTCTCTCACAGGTGGGTGAAAAATGGGCAATCTCCAATGTGAGCCTCTCCAAAGCAGCCATGTTTTCCGTCAACATTCTTAGTTTGTAACCTCAAACAATGGAGCAGTCTGCCAGACTGAGGAAAGTGCAGCGCTTGGCACTTGTTAAGACCCCCCAGTAAACCTCCTGGAAATCTCATACTCAAAACCATGCAGGCTTGCTGTCCTGTTATCTCTCAATTCCTGCTGCACTCAAGATGTAAGTTCAACCTGGTGAATGTGCTCTCTCATGGTATCATCCTCGCCCCTCACACTGGTTCCGAATTCCATTGTTGGCTTCCTTTGAATTCCCTTCTGCTGGATAACTCATCCTTCTGTCAGCTAGGTCAGTGTTTTACATTTTCCCTAGTCAGCCTAGTACATAGTGTGTCAGCCATTCTCCAGCAGTTTCAGCATTCAAATCCTCTTCTCGTTCAACTGTACACTCATCCTGAACATCACTCTTGAATTAATCTATATCCTTGCTTTCTCTCCTAAACAGGCTTTTAAAGTGCTGTTAAGGAGTCACAGACTAGAGTGAATTGACACCATTGCTAGCGCCTGGTTTCCAACCTCCGCTGAGGAATTCTACTTTCCCACAGACAGACTTTCTACATAAATTATTTATATATTCTACTACCTGAGAAGTTTAACATTTTTCCTCTATTGATTTCTTTGTGTATCATTATTTTATTTATAACACTATGGATTCATGAATGCTTATTTTAGAATGATTTATAAGTCAATACTATTTATTTTGCTCAAATTGTTGTAGCTTTGGCCATTGGGAACTGTTTTAGATAGCTTCTGTGTCCCCTTCACAAATGCTCATGATTACATGTATGTGTATCTGAGTTTGCATACAAGAGCATATTTAAGTGCTTTCATATGTACTCACATTGTAAGCTACCCCATGTTCATTTGTGTATTTTCTTCCTTACTCCTAAATTCAACCACTGTTTTTCAAGGAGCACTTTTTTTTTTTCTATTTTTGTGTGTGAGAATGATACTACAAAGCAAGGTGTGCTCTTTGCTACTGGGCTGTGACTACTTCTAGATCTTTAAGCTCAGAGAGCAAATATTTACATGTGTGCATACTAATTGATATATGGAAATCACAGATCAATTTCTAATCAGTGAGTTTCTAATCACTCAGCCATTTAGATTTCCTTAACCACAAAAACTTATGGAGATTAAACAACACATGCCTGAATGGGTCAATGAAGAAATTAAAAAAGAAATAAAAGTATTCCTGGAACTAAATGAAAATGATAACACAACACAAGAAAACCTCTGGAACATTTTAAAAGTAGTCCTAAGAAGTCCCAGACAGTGACCACAATCCTGAGCACAAGGAACAATGCTGGGAGAATAACCATACTAGACCTCAAATTATATTACAGAGCTTTGGTTATAAAAACAGCATGGTACTGGTACAAAGAAGACATATAGATCAATGGAACATAATAGCAGACTCAAACATTAATGTACGCACAACCTGATACTTCACAAAGGTACCAAGAACACAAAAGGGAGAAAACACAATGTTTTAAACAAGTGGTGCTGGCAAAACTGGATCTCCACCAGTAGAAGAATGTAATTGGATCTGTATTATTCACTTTGCACAAAAGTCAACTCCAAATGTATCAAAGACCTCAATGTGAAACCTGAAGCTCTAAAACTGCTAGAAAAAAACATAGACAGTACCCTATACGATATAGCTGTAGGAAAGAACTTTCAAAATCAGACATCAGGAATTAAGGTCAATAATCAACAAGTGGGACTTTGTTAAACTAAATAGCTTCTGTAAAGACAAACAAAGAAACAATCAAGGAAGTGAAGAGAAACCCCATAGAGTGGGAGAAAATCTTCACCAGTGATGCATTTAACTGAGGTCTAATATCCAGAATATACAAAGAACTGAAGAAACAAAGAATCAAGGAAACAAATGACCCAATTAAAAGATGGGCTACAGAGTTCTCAAAAGAAGAAATAAAGATGGCTAAAAACACCTTAAAAAGTGTTCAACATCCTTTGTAATTGGGGAAATGCAAATCAAAACCACTTTATGATTTCATCTTATCATAGTCAGATTGCCTAAGAAAAAAAGAATAAATAATGCCAAGTGCTGTTGGGCATAATGCAGGATGGACCTAGCCAGGCCACCTGCTAGGAGGAATAGAAGAATGGCTCCTGCAGGTGTGGCGTTCTGCTCTGGCTAGTCGTGAGACCAGCATCTGGAAAGAACCTGCCTACTTGGGGACAAACATACTATTGGCTGTATTTGGGACCCCACCCCATAAGGTCATTGGCTATCCAGGCCTATAAGAGCTTTTGCATCTATTCAATAAACGAGTTTGTAGTGCCATGTGCTTGGCCTGCTTCCCATCCAACTCCCAGAGTTTGTGTCTTAACTCTGCATCTACTTGCCCTTCCCCACATGGCGGAATTCCCCTAGGTCCCCTCAGGTTGGCCCCGAGTGCTGAGACCCCCCGATAAAGTGCTAGGTAGGATGTAGGGAAAGAGGAATGCTCATTGACTGATTGTGGGATTGCAACCTTGTACAACCCCTGTGGAAAACAATGTGGAGAACTCTTTAAAAACTAGAAAAGAACCTACTATATGATTCTGTTATACCATTCCTTAGAATATAACCAAAGATTCATCCTACTACAGATACATCCGTGTTTGTTGCTGCTCATTTCACAATAGCTAAGAGATGGAAGCAACCTAAGTGTCCCTTGATGGATGAGTGGATGATGAAAATGAGGTACATTTATACAATGGAACTCTACTTAGTGGTAAAGAAAGCTGAAATCATGAAATTTACAGGAAAATGGATAGAACTGGACATTGTTATACTAAGTGAAGTAACACAGACTTGGAAATACAAATGGCCTATGTTCTTCCTCATTTGTGGCTCTTAGCACCAAATCAGTATACATAAATTTCTATCCTGATATAACTGGAGGAGCCAGGAAAATGGAAAGGAACCAGAGAGGTAAAAGGAAAGCAGAAGACTGAGAGAGAGGAACAGTAGGAGACAGATGTTACCAAGGGGGAAATAGGCTAAATGAGAGAGGAAGAGGGAGGAGCATACAAGGAACCGTGGTGGTAAAGGGAAGAAGGAGCTCAAGCACAGGGTGATAATAGACAGGTATGTGGGGAAAATGGGGTAGTTTAGCTGTGGGGGAGAAGGGAGGGTTAGATAAGAGCAGAGAAGAGAGGTAAATAACACTTAGCTGGTGTAGAAAACTGGAGGAAAATATATTAGTTCAAAAGCCTATTCTAAAAAATATATATACAATAGCTCTACATGTGTCCATGTGTATATAACTGAAGGCTACATAACAAGAAACAGTGTCAGACATGAGACATTTACCTTGGAATTGTTGGTCAGGGTAGTCCAAGAAACTCCTGAAATTACAGAGGCTATTGCCAGTTTCCTTGATTATCTCCCAGAACTTAATGGTAAGACCCTATTGATGAAGACAAAATATACTTCAGATATAGGACTTGGAGCAAAGGAGCTGTAACTGACCTGGAAGTCAACTCCATGAAGGCTAGCTCTCATAGTTTTGGGGGACACTATACAAACTGCTAAGGGAGAACATCAATCAATGGTCCAACCCCAACTTTAAGACCTAATGACCACAACAATGACTGGCACAGCAAACTATCTTGGGGTAGTAGTCACACTTTTATCTTGAGAAGCAACTCACATGTGGTACTGTGACTGTAGACAAATATACGTGACTGGAGAGGTTATAAGTCTTAGAGAAAACACAAGGGTTGTCCTCCCTTGACAAATGTAATTTCTGGCTATATGGCAAATATGGATCCTTATATTTCCAGACAAGTATTCCAGTAACCACTCATCAAAAAGCTCCTTTTGCAATAGAGGGAGATTATTACAGAGGTTCACAACTGGTCACAGAGAGAATGGCTGTAAAATGCCCAACCCTAAGAGATACACCTACAATGGAACCTTTATACATAAGACTCATGGATCATAGTTGAAACGGGATAGAGAGAATCCTAGTGCATCTCTCAACTTGCATCAATAAAGCTCCCTCATGCAACTGAAGGCAATGAACACAAAAGGCCACAAATGACCAAGGCATGGAGAATAAGAGTCTTCAAAATGTGGGTCCTTGGACAGGACTCCTATATTAAATTCACCTATCCAGGGCTCAAGGACCATTAGGGAAAAGAAGGCAGAAAAATTGTAAGAGCCAGGGGAGGAGATGCATGACCATATAGACACAGAGTTTTACAGTCTCCTGGGACCTTGCTCAAATGAATGTACACCAATGGTGTCCCATGCAAACTGAAGCAGACAAAAACCCAGCATAGAACTGGAGAAATGGGCAACAGGCCACAACCTTAGCTAAAGAACTATTGGCAGCTGATTATTGCTGGTTGAGGGAGAGTTGATCTTCTTTAAGGGAGTGACTTTACATAGCTTGACTAAATCCAAGTGGATGAACTTGCCCTGAGGTATGTCTGGGTACACTAACTTGACTCAATAGGCCTTAACATAAATGATAGAATGCATGATACATGGTAGGGGGGCTATGAGAAGGCACAGATGAAGGAGGGCATATAAAGATGATTAAGATATTTTGTGTGAAATACACAAAAATTCAATTAAAATTTTTAAAGAGATGATTTTATTTCCTCTTTCCAGTCCATTTTTTGATTTTCATTTTTTAAAATTTTATGTGTGTATATGTATTGCCTGCATGTATGCAAGTGCACCCATGTTGTCCAATGCCCATAGAGGTCAAAAGAGAATGTCAGATTCCCTGGAACCATTACAGATGGTTGTTAGCTGCCATGTGGATGCTGGGAATTGAACCTGGGTCCTCTGCAAGAGCAGTCAGTACAATTAACCTCTGAGCCTTCTTTCCGTCCTGTAAATTTTTTCTTGTCTTACTGCACTAGCAAGGCAAGATTGAACTGGAGTGGGAAACACTGAATAGAGAGAGTATAAAAAGAAGTGCTTTGTTCCTTGCTTTTCAGAGAAAGATGTTTAATCTCTCTACATGAAGTTCTATGTTAGTTCTCTTAGAGCTTTTGTAGAGTTGAGAAAGTTCTCTATTCCTAGTTTGCTGAGATTCTTATCATGAATGAATGTTGGGTATTGTCAAATCCCTTTGCTGAATCACATAATAAGATCATATGATTTTTTTCTATAGTATATTTGATACAGTAGAGGATATTAATTTTTGAGTATTTCCACATCCTTGAATCCTTAGAATTCAAATTAGCTATGATGTGTTATCATTTTTATACATTGTTGGATCATAGTGCACTATTACACAGTTTTGGAGATAAAAATATAAATAAAAACAGTCTACTACTTTGAAGAATCTTATATATAATCGCAAGTGAAAGCATAGAAAGCATTCTAAAACAGGAAGAAATCCTCTGCTTTTCTAGTGTAGGAAAAGATCATTTCTGGTTTGGAGGAGTTAAGAAGTACATAGATAAAATGTGTCTAATGCAGATAAGAATTTGACATTTTTTCTTTAAGATTTTATTTTCTGTGTATCAGTGTTTTCCATACATGTATGTAAATGCACCACAGATGTGCCTCGTGCCCAGTGCTGCCAGAGGGGCATTGTATCTTGTGGAACTAGAGTTAAGGATGGGTGTTAGTCTTCATGTGTGTGCTGGGAACTGAACCTTGGTTCTCTAGAAGTGTACTTAATTGCTTAGCCATCTCTCCAGCCACAGAATTTGAAAGAAACTGGATCATGAGGCTGGAGAGATGGCTCGGTAAGGGCCCTGACTGCACTTGCAGAGGACCTGAATTCGATTCTCAGCACCTACATGGTGATTAGCAACTGTCCATAACTCCAGTTCCAGGGGAATCTGATGCCTTTTTCTGACCTCTGTGGGCACTGTGCAACATGGGTGCACTTACATACATGCAGGCAATACACTCATACACACAAAATAAAAATAATAAATAAAATATAAAAACTATATTAAGGCCTTTAAGAAAAAGAATCTGGATAATCAAATTGAAACTTTTCCTTTCTTTTAGGGTTCCTTAATTTCTTTCATTGGTATTTTTGAATTTTACACATATGGATTCTTTATGGATTATGTAATATTTATAATCACATACATACATTTTTTGATGATATTGTAGATTATACTTAAAAATTGAGATTATGATTGTCCTCCCTCCCTCCCTCCCTCCCTCCCTCTTTCTTTCTTTCTCTTTTTCTTTCTTTCTTTCTTGGACAGGGTCTCACTATGTAGCCTTGGCTGTCCTAGAATATATAGATCAGGCTGGCTTCCAATTCACAGAGATCCACCTGCCTCTGCCTCTTGAGTGATAGAATTAAAGACATACACCACCATGCCCAGCCCCCTTTTCTTTTTAAAGTGATGTTTTAAATTTATTCATTCCCTTTCTATAAACAGAGAGGTAGGATTTCATCTTGGAAACATCAGCATTATGTCATAAGCATTATCTTGCCTCATACAGTCACCCACTTAACTAAGTAACATAAGTCTGCCTTCCCTGACTTTTAAGTTTCTTATTTGGAAAATGAGCATGCCCTTTTCATCGAATTTCCTCATTCCTTCAATAGAAAGAAAAACTGCAGCACAAGAAGGGTGTAGAGTTGCTTAATTCTGAAACTCCATCCTGTTCCTGAGCTTTTCAGTTCCATAAAGGCAAACAAAGAAAACCCAGTCCCCACACGCTACAATCTGAAGTTGCCCTGCTCCTCCTCGGGGGAGGCAATTCCCGACTGATGTGGCCATTACTGTGTGTTCTCTGCATAGACTTGCCTTTCACATGTGAGTCAAACCTTTTTTTCTAGATCTGGACCAAGTTTTTTTTTTCCTTCCACGGGAAATTTACAGAGAAATGTAAGTTGAAGTTCACCTGTGTTTGTTCTTGGCAATTTCAGAAGATGAAGTTCACTTTGCCCCAAAGACATTTTAAGTTAATGTTGTGGCTTACTCCAAGAAAGCTATAATTTTGAATGCTGTTTAAAATGAAAACAGTCTCTGTTCCAGTTACTTTGTATTACTGCTGATAATTTTTTTTTCTGTGGTGCTAAGGATCAAATCCAGGACTTTGTGCATGTTAAGCAAATACTCTGCCCTCTGTTCATAGCTAGGTTCTTAAATCACAATCCTGTGCAATAGTAAATGGATACTTTTATTAATTTCACACAGAGAATTAATACAGAGAAATGAAAATTATGTTAGGATGGTAAAAATAATGACGATTGTGGCTAATAGTTATATTTATTCTGTCTCCAGTACTTTGTATGTATAATTTTATTTAACCATTTCTTCTTCCCTTCCTTCCTTCCTTCCTTCCTTCCTTCCTTCCTTCCTTCCTTCCTTCCTTCCTTCCTTCCTTCCTTCCTTCCTCTCTTTCTTTCTCTCTTTCTTTCTCTCTCTCTCTTTCTTTCTTTCTTTCTTTCTTTCTTTCTTTCTTTCTTTCTTTCTTTCTTTCTTTCTTTCTTAGGTCTTGCTATGTCATCTGTTATGTTACTATGTATAAACCAGGATGGTCTTGGACTTGAGCTCATGGCAATCCTCCTGTCTCTGTTTTCTGAGCACTGGGATTACCAACTTTGGGATTGTTAATAACTCATTTTAGAGAGAAATAAGGTTGCCTTAACATGTTTTAATGGTTGATAAGTAGCAGAGCCAGTATCTTAGCTAAAGTTCTTCTGACATTGGCCTTCAGTTATTGCTGCTTTCTGACAGTACTTGGTCATCCTAAATCCTTGGACAGCATCCATCTTCTACATATCTGCACGTGTACATGAAGCAGGGCCTTCTCCAGCTTTCAGTTTTCTAGACATCTAAATACTTCCATAATCTTCCCCTCCTCTATAACCATTTCCCCACATGAACCCTTCGATCCAGCCAAAGAAATCTCTGTAATCTTTTCCCTCTCCATAAAATCTAGCCTTTACTGGAGCAGCATCCTTTAAGAGCACTTCCCATACCCACTTTCTCTTCAACTATCTATATTCTGGCTGGGTCAGTGCAAAGAAAACTTCCAAGGATGAAGAGAAGATAGGCAGTGGGTGGCTAAGCCCAAGGTGAAATAAAATAATGTTTTCCTTTATTGATTTACCAATGTTTGTCTTTTAATTTCTGGAGAGCCTCTATTGCATGCAAAATGTTAATAGGAGTTGAAGGTCTTTTATTCATACAGTTCTAATATATTCTGCAAATAAAAAGCCATGAAAATGATTCATTGATGAATAATTCCCCCAAACCTTTGCTTATTGAAATGAATCAGAGATAATTACTAGGTTGGAGATTTTGCATCCACACAATTTCCTAGACTCACAAATATAATTTTCTTTTGAGTGAATAGAAAATATTTGCTCTTTTAAAAACTGTTATGAATGATGAACTGTGTTCTTTCTGTAACTGCAGAAATCTGCCAGCATCTTTCACTGCTGCTGCTCCTCAGAGCTGGGGGTTCCTGTCTGTAAGTCTCCCTTTGTCCAGGTCCACAGTTCATCTGTTGAAACTTCCATCTGCATTTATCTCAGTGTGATGGTTTGCATGTCCTGCCAGTCATTACCCCCACTAAGAAGTCAGTGCAATTTTAATAGCTTGTTTCTAATTTGACATCCAAGTTTTGATGATGAGGGCACTCTGACACATGCCAGTGATTTATTCACTTTGTAACTTTCAGTATTTAGCTGAAAGTCATAGAAAATTTTAATCAGAGTTGCTTTGAGAAGGGGGGTGGGGATGGATGCTTTTTGTCTATGATCCTTCAGAACCATCTGGAATACACATGAGATTCATTTTCTGCCATTGTCTCTCCAAAGCATCAGGCTGTTGTTCCAGGTGTGTGAAGTGCCTGCGTGGCTTAGGTTTAATACTTGCTTTTCATTATGCCCAACAGCTTGGTCCTTTATTCTCTGAGGGATGTGTTTTCAATACCACAGGAGATTTCTTTATGCCCAATCAAATGAATCTTTACAAACAGCTCAACTGGTGTAAGGCCTCAGGTGGGCTTAAGGGATCCACAAGAACAAGGTTTATGTGTAGGCAAAGAGGTTATTCAAATGTGGCATTATATCAAAGACATTTTGAATTTCTCTGTTCTGATTTTCTAGAAAAACAAGCAGCCCTCCTCCTATGATTCTGGGGTTCCTTGAAACTGTGCTGGGAAAGGCAAGGCATGTACACAAGTGAGACTAAATAGAGCTAGGTGAAGATACTGTGGAAGAATAGAGAAAGAAAAGATTTTTGCAATTAAGGAATAGCTAAGCAGAAACAAGTGGCATCTCTAGATGAATTTTCAGAATGTATGAGTTTTTGTGTTGTTTAGGGCTAGCACATCATCTTTAAAATAGCAAAATAAGTAAACAAAAGAAATGAGTGTAGCCATACATGGCAAATCTTAGGGATATCATTTTAAATTAAAAAGCCCCTGGAAGTTCCATCTTGCACAAAATCTTTCCAAAAATTCCTTTTTATTACAAAATACAATACACAGAGAGCACAAATGCTTCATGAATGTAAAACAATCCAAAATATACACTATTAATTCACATATGCAAATATAAGAAAATCATGGGCAAAGGAAAGTACAGCAACAGTGAATGAAGTTTCAAGAAGGGTGGCGAGGGAACAAGCCCAACAAAGCTCACAGAGGTGTAAGTATTGTTACTGTTTCAGTTTTCTATTTTGCAATGATTTTACAGTTAATGCTTTAACATTAAAATGAGCAAGTGTTCAGGAGTTGGTAACATATCCCTTTAATCTCAGCACTCAAAGGCAGAGGAAGGCAAATCTCTGAGTTTGAGGCCAGTCTGGTTTACACATTGAGTTCCAGGACAATGAAAACAGCAAAGTCAGTTCCTGCCTCACAACAACAAATAATAATGAAAAAAAAAACCTAACAAGTGCACAACAAGCAACAAAACACAGCCTTTTATGCACAGATGGTGGAAACTGTGGTCTGAATTTAGGATTATGATTACTGCAATTCTGTGAAACTGGAGACTAATAAACATTTCTAGCAAAGAAAAGGGAAAGAAACCTTTTCCTTTTGAGAACTACACTATGATATGACTGTTCCTATAATGTGTGTGGCTTTTCCCCAATATTGGATGCTAATTACCCTCCTTGCTTTTCAATGCAGATATGTGCAAGTTAAGTAGGTCTCTAGAGAACTTTCAATTCCTCCTGCAAGCATTAGCCTTTTGGGAACTATGCTCTCCTGCCTGCAGAAAAACACTGAGAAAGTCATTCTCTCCCACATGTTCTAGTCTAAAGCGCCCTCTGCTTTCAGATAGTGGAGTGGTTGTCCCACTTAGAACACTCAGCCTGTAATAGAACTTGAGGTGGATGCCTCCATTTTCAGGAAGAAAACTAAAAATGTAAATATTAAAATGGATAACTCACCTTTCTAAGAACTACATTCCTCCCTGCATCGTCACAAACATTCTGACTTCAAAATTTGTGATCCTGTCTCAGCCCATTGATTTTTTTTTTTGTTCCAGTTAATCATTGCAGGTTGTCTTTACTAGGAAACAGAATGAAGTAGAGATCTCTGTTTAGGTAGGATCCTGAGATATGCCTGAGAGAATATGGTCTCTCTGGATGGGAGAGAAGCAAAGGAGATGCTGAACTGTGCTGCAGTCATAGCAGAGGCCTTGGCCCATCTCACAGTGGGAAACAGAGTGGGGCTATTTCTTCAGAAGTGTCTTGAACCAAATTGAGGAAGAGGAAGCTAAGTTTTTAAAAAATATTTTATTATTATTTTTATTTAATGGGTATCAGTGTATTGCCTGCATGTATGTAAGTGTACCCATGTCATGCAATGCCCAAAGAGTCCAGGAGAGGGTGTAAGGATTCCCTGAAACTGGAGTTACAGATGGATATTAGCCACCATGTGAGTGCTGGGAACTGAACCCAGGTCTACTGCAAGAGCAGCCAGTGCTCCTAACTGCTGAGTCCAGCCCCAGAAGCTAAGCTTTTTGTTTTGTTTTAATCTTTTGTGTAATTTTTATTGAATTTTTGTGAATATCATACAAAACATCTTAATCATCTTTATAGGCCTTCCCTAACCTGTACCTTCGCGTGGCCCACCCGCCGTCTCTCATGCCTTCTGTCATTTATGTTAAGGTCTATTGAGTCAAGTTAGTGTAGCCAGATGTCCCTCAATGCAAGTTCATCCACTGGGGTTTAGTCAGCCTACCTAGAGTCACTCCTTTTAGAAGATCAACTCTCCCTCACCCAGCAGTAATCAGTTCCCATAGTTCTTCAGCTAAGTTTGAGGCCTGCTGCCCAGTTCCTTAGTTCTATGCTGTTTTTTTCTGCTGAGTTTGCATGGGTCTTGTGCATGCTGACACCATTTCTGTAGGTTCATATGAGCAGGGTCCCAGGAACCTGTAAGACTCTGTTACCATATGATCATGCACCTCCTCTTCTGGCTCTTACAATCTCCCCTTCCCCTTCCACAACATTCCCTGAACCCTAGGTGGGTGAAGTTTACTGTATGGATTTTGTCTAGGCACCCACACTCTGCATACTCCTATTCTCTATGCTTTAACCATTTGTGGCCATATATGTTCATTATCCTGTGTTGCACAAGGAGAGTCATTGATAAGAGGTGAAAGATACATTAGTGTTCTCTCTATCCCTTGTTCCCCTATTTCTGTAAGCTTTAGGTGTAGAGCTTCCATTGTAGAGGTGTCATTGGGGTTGGGTATCTCACAGACACTTATTCTCTGTGTATGACCACTTGTGGAACTCAGTAATAGACCACTGTAGCAAAAGAACCTTCTATGATGAATGGTAACTGGCATATATGTCTGTAAATATAAGGATCTATATTTAGCATATATTATGAAATTATATTTGTCTAGGGATGTGACAGCCTTGGAATTCTCCCTATGATCTATGACCTCTCCAGCCATGTGTATTTGGCTATGTTCACAGTACCACACACGAGTTTCTTCTCATTGAGTAGGTAGTTACCCCCAAGGAAACTGGCACTACGACACCAATATTATTTGCAGTATGGGTTATTATTGGGGTTATTAGTCCTTACAGCTGTGGTTGGACCACTGAATGATGTTCTCCCTTAGTAGCTTGCATAATATTCAAAGCCATGAGAGTTTTGTGGGTTACTTTCTGGTCAGTTTCAGCTCCTTTGCTCCAAGTTCTGTGTCTGTAATATGTGCTGTCTTCAGCAATAAGGCCTTAGCTTCAAGGTAATCAAAGGCTGTGCAATAGTCTGTATAATTTTGGGAGTCTCTTAGACTATTCTGGCCAAAAACTTGAAGGGAGGTTTCTTCTGTCTGGCACTGTTTCTTGTTATATAGTATTCAGCTATACACATGGATTCATGTAGAAAAGTTGTATCTGTAGTTTTTCGGTAGTCTTTGAACTAATACATTTCCCTTTGGTTTTTTACAGGAGCTAAGTTTTTAAAGACAAGTTAGTTCTTCAAGGGCTATCCACATTTACAGCTTTTCATGAAGATTTTTCTCTTTTTGTTGTCCTAAGTGGGGATTTGATGTTTCATATACTGAGGCAGCCTTGTGCAAAATTTTTTTTTCTAGTATTTTTTCTTATAAGACCTCATGATATTTTTTTCTGGTGCCTTCTGTTCGTTTCCAGGAGCTCTGTTCCTGTTACTGATGACAGCCTCTATCCATGATCAGTCTCCCCTGTGTGTTGCATGTGTTTTTCCTTTGCTTGATTTCATAAGTTTTCTCTTCTGCATTGATTTTTCAGCAATTTGACTATAGTGTGTGTGTGTGTGTGTGTGTGTGTGTGTTATTCAGTTTAGGCTCACTGAACCTCTAGGGCCTATAGATTGATGTATTTCTATCACATTTTGGAAGAATGATTATCTTTTCAAACATTTCTGTGCTTCATTTTCACTGCTTTCGATGCTTTTCAACTCTACCAGAAACCTGGATACTGTTAAAGTGATTTCACATGGATTGTTTCATCTTTTTACTCTATTCATAATCTTTGCATTTCAATTTTGATTATTTTATTCATTTGTCTCCCACTATACTGACTTTTTCCTTGGTAATAACCAGTTTGGAGTTAAATCCATTGATTTAATTATTAATTTTGAGGTATTTTCATATCTAGCCATTTTATTTATAGTTTTCGTTTCTTCTTAAAAATTCTCCACCTATCTACACACATTGCCTATCTTTTTATTACTCTCAATTTTTAACATACTTATTGTAGTTTCTTTAACAATCTACCTTAGTGTTATAAGACTTTTAGTTAGGTGGGGAGAACTGAAATAGAGTCTTATGTAGCCGAACCTGGCATCCAACTTGCTCCATAGCTGAGGATGACCTTGAACTCTTGAATCTTCTGCCTCCACCCCTCAAGCACTGGGATTACAGACCTGTTATAACATCTGACTGTTATGAGATATTATATATATGTATATGAATTTGTATATGTATATGAATTTACTGTTTTCCTCGTTGACCAGGGATCACAATTCCTTCTTTTCTTCCTATGTCTTACAATGACTGTAAGATCAGACATTACATGTAAGAGAACAGTAAATGTTAAGATAATACAATGACACTCTCTCAGACCATCAACAGGTGGGACGCCCTGAACTCTGGTCTTAGATGAACTGTACTTGGACTTTGTACAGCTTCACCTAACTTCAACTCACTTCTGGCTTCTGTTGTTTTTTACATCAGAGTTAGGCCTTAGCAACTTGGATGAAGTCAAGATTTTTAATGTGTCTTTGCTCTCTTTTCCTAACCCAGGTGTCAGCTTTTGGGGTGTCAGACAGCGACTTGTGAAGGGCATCTCTTGCTCTCTGGGTCAGTTGCCAACCTTTTCTTTGGCATATCTCCGCATGCATTTGGAAGCCCATGGAAAGCTGTTAGATCTAGGAGTTCATTCTTATTTTTGGCTCCTCAAGACGCCAGTCCTCAAGTGCTGCTGATAGTGTTACATTGAAGCTTTGCTAGTCGCCTCTGCCCACTGGCAAGAGGCCTTTCCCTTACTCTTAGTGCTCTGTCTGGACTGGAAAGCAGCTCAAAACCACAAAAAGCTTCTTTTTGTTCTTGGCTCTCAAATGACTTAATTTAAAGCCATGTTTTTGTTTGTTTGGTGTTTTAAGATAAAGTCTTGCTTTGTAGCCAGACTGACCTTGAACCCAGGATCTTCGTGCCTTCACCTCCCTAGAACTGGGATTACAAGTATGTGTACCATGCCAAGTACAACTACAATTTAAAAAAAACAGTTTTTAGGTCTTAGAGAGATGACTCAGCAGTTAAGAAAACTGATTGCTCTTGCAGAAGACCCTGGTTCGAATCCCAGCACCTACATGGCAGCTAACATCTGTCCATAACTCCAATTTCAAGGGATTCTATATCTTCTTCTGTCCTTTGCAAGCATTACATGACGTGGGTGAAATCATCATATACATGCAGGCCATATACTCATACTCATAAAATAAAAATAATAAATTAATAGAAAAAGTTTTTAGCTTGTCTTGGCAAAAGGATTAGAGTGATGGTCTGTTATTAGTTTATTTAAAGGCCTGAAAGTGAAAGTCTTGCTTTTATTCACTTTCTACTGTTGAAGTAGGAGGGCTTAGACATTTTTACATTATCTTCCTTCCTGCAATAACACCCACGTAATTGATGTGGTGTTAGTTATGCTAAGTACCAAGTATGTACATTCACGGATTAGAGAAATAACCAATGGGTGGGTCTTTGAGCCAAGTGGACTCACCCTGAGTCAAATCCAGATGAGGACACTTATTAACTGGCTCTTAAATGCTTCTATTCTAACAAAGGGCTTGAAATGGCACAGAAATACGAACAACAAAAAAGCCAAATGGTGCATAGCTGCTTACTGAGGAATGGAAAACCAGTGACTGGCCCTAGGACTCCTCAGGGGAGGCTCAGGAGCATTATCACTATATTTACTTGCCAGACTGACAAGGCTTGCTCTAGCTTGCATTATTCTCTGACCCCTCAAACTGTGATAAATAAAAACCTACAAGATACCTAGTAACAGAATACACTACATAGCTTTAAATCTATGTATTTATCATCAAATAGAATGTAGAAGCACTACTTTTACCTGAGATAGGATTCTTCAGGTGTTGGGCTATCAGGTGGCATCATTCTTTCTGGTATGGGGATGAACTACATGTTCATGAATCTTGTATTTGAATCTCAGTCCCTCCCAAATTAAGTGGCTACCACCTAATGGAGAACATTTATGTTCTACCTTTTAACTTTCTTTGATGTGCCTAATTTTAATAAGTGCTTTATGTAACAAGGCATACAGATAATGCCTATCAAACATGACACTGGAGAAAAAGTTTATCACTATTATCCAGAATAAACATAGATACTGGGTTTACAAAAATTCTATGCAGAAAGGAATTATGATGGAAAGTTTGCAAATAGTATGTGTTCTCTTCTTTTGTTGCAATATGTAAGCTATCTTTTAGAGAAAAGATCCTGCAAATCTCAAAGCAGGATGCAATCTATGAATTCCTTCTCTTTGATGAGTGGGATGATAGTTATGACTATCAGAAGACATTTTGTCAAGAACAAACATTCATTGAGAGTCTAGTCACCCAGACATAGCTCTAAGAACTGAGATACATTTGTTCAAAATGGGATTTCATGGAGATTATATTCTGGTGAAGGGAGGCAGACAATAAATACACCCATCTAGGAGATACTGGTAAGTGCTATGGAGAAAAATAAAGTGCGGATGAGGGAGAGGGCTTTCTGGATTACTGTCATGGTTATGATTTTACAAAATATAATTAAGGAGCAATGTGAATAGAATGATGACCATGAATACCTTCAAGAAATGTGAAGTGCCCTTGAGGAAAATTCTTCTGAGCATCTCCTTTAACATCTAAGCAGAAAACAGGGAACAAAATTCAGGTATGAGAATCTTAGGTTTTTTCCTTCATGTGACACTGTTCTAAAGACTTGTAAGGGATTCTCTGAATCACTATCTCAAGCAATGAAGTGTAGCTGTGAATTGTTGGCAAACAGGAGTGGCAAACAAATTAGCCTAACAAGTCCTTATTGATTGCCTACTGCTCAGAGAAGATCGCCAGCCCCCCAGGGACCAGGCGAATACACACTGGATTTCCTGCCTCTAAGAACCTGACAACATGGGATGGGGCTGGGGAGGGGCAGAAGCATAATCATGGAAAGCAGATGTTTTGAGGATGCCATGTGAACAGTACTGATTCAGAAATACAACCAGGGATGCTATTAGAATGGTGTCCTTTGCCAAAATCCAAATGACATTCTTCACAGGCTTGCTGAGTGAA
Source organism: Eospalax fontanierii (assembly GCA_035773235.1). NCBI lineage: Eukaryota > Metazoa > Chordata > Mammalia > Rodentia > Spalacidae > Eospalax > Eospalax fontanierii. Next base: position 80,128,700 of record CM069528.1, on the reverse strand, counting down.
AGATAAGGCTGCTCACTCACCTTCTTCCAGCCTTGCCCACACACATGGATTATCATACTGTCAACAGCATAATCTAATAAGAAGGATGGCAATGTATTGTCTTTTGATAGCTGGCTGAGACCCAAGGACTGTGCTGTTGAACACAAAAGGGCAGACAGATGGAAGTTTCATGCTGTCCTGTAATTGCAAAGTAGCCTTGCTTCTGAGAGTCCTTTACAGAACAGCATCTATTACCTGTGGATAAGTTGGGATGATACATTTAAAATAATACAGAATGGACCTGCTGATAAAATTTAATTATTTTCAATTATATATAGCAGAGGGAGAACATGTATCAGGCATTGTGGCTTACCTAATTGGACTGTTTTTTAGAGCAAAGCTGTATTGCATTCAGGAACTTCACGGCTGTTGTATTGAGGAGGTTACTTGTCTCAAATATTAGTTTTTACATGACCTGAAACATAGTGCCTAGAAAGGGCATTATTTTGCTCACCTGTGTTATTTTCTATGACACCAGAAGGAAGAAAATGACAATTCAAACGGTGCTAAAAGGTAGCTCCAGTTTACAGAAGAAAAATTCAGCAAGTCTAAGATATCTCTATTTTGCAGCAGCCCAGGCTCTTGATTTGGATCAAACAAGTCCATTAAGGAAATACACAGCCAGATCAGTTATCTGTTCTTGAATTGTCATAGAAACCTAGGATTAAGATGCTCTCATAGTTCTTTGATATTTTAAAAGAAATCAATTTCAGTTTTTAAAACATAGTATTTTCACTATTGTTTTAACTTCTTGCTTTTCCCTCTCAGTTTTAAAAGCTGCACGTTTACAACATTGCACATTTCGCATTTTTCCTTTCATCATATTTATTGTTTAATAGGAATTATGAAGGGCTAATGTGATGGCAGATCATAGTTTCATTATGCATTTGCTGGGAGGTGATAAGCACCTAGTATTGGGGATTTTAAATTTAATAGCACCCCAATTTTGTGCTTCCTTTATCTGTGTTTTTCAATAAATATAAAATAAGCTGTATATGTGTTGTTATTTAAACATTTTTAACTTACACATGAATGATTTTATATATACAGATAAATTATTTTATAAATGTATAAGTATATATGACTCCCCCTCTCCCATGTCATATACATTACTAAATTGTGGAATGTTCAGAATGTACTAGATTTTCCTATTATTAGACTGTTAAGTGCATAAATTCCATAATTTGAAATTTTTAGTATTGAAAAACATTATTTTTAAGATTTATTTAATTTTTTCAATACATATTTTATTGAATTTTTGTGCTTTACATACATCTTAATCGTATTTAGACCACCTTCCTTTATGTGCATCCCTCATAGCCTCTCTCACCAGATTTTACACATTCTGTCATATTCATTAAGGTCTATCAGGTCAAATTGTATTCACAGATGTCTCTTGGTATAAGTTCATCCACTGGAGCCTGTTCAAGCTATCTAGTGTCACTCTCTTAAGGAAGACCACTCTCCCTCACCCAGTGGTGATCAGCTGATAATAGTTCCTTGGCTAAGGTTAGAACCTTCTGCCCATCTCCCCAGTTCTATGCTTTTTGTCTGTTTGGGTCTGGATGAGTCTTGTGTATGCCATCTCCATTGTTGTGAGTTCATATGAGCAAGTTCTCAGGGGCCTAAAAGACTCTCTTTTCCTGTTCTTGTGTACCACCCCAGGCTCTTACAATCTGTCTGCCCCCTCTTCTGCAGTGGTCCCTGAGCACTGGGTGAATGAGGTTTAACACAGGAATCCTATCCAGTGGCATGCACTCTGAAGTCTCTTATTCTCTGTACTTTGGCCAGTTTTGATTTTCTGTGTTCATTTATCCGTGTTGCATGAGGAGGCTTCGCTGGTGAGAGTTGAGAGATGCATTAGTATTCTCTCTACCTCCGTTCCACTATGTTGCATTAGTCTTAGGTGTAGAGGTTCCGTTGTAGATCTGTTACTTAGGGCTAGACATCTCACAAACACTTATTCTCTGTGTTTGACCAGTTGTGTAGCTCTGTAATAGTCTTTTTTTGCAAGAAGCTTTTCTGATGAGTGGTAGCAGGTATTTTTTTCCATAAATTTAAAGATACATATTTTTAATGCTTTCTTCTTATGTTTGGATATTTGCACATGAGTGCAAGTGCTTGTGGAGGCTGGAAAAGGGAATCAGAGCCCTGGAGATGGAATTAAAGGCTGGGAGCCAAACTCTGTTCCTTTGCAAGAGCAAACATGTAACCACTGAGGCATCTATCCAACCCTCTTATTTTTTTATTCATTTACTTTTTAGTAGTTTTGTGATTCAAACCCAGGTCCTGGCACATGGTAGATAAGAACTCTACCACTAGAGTTACACCCCTAGTTCTTGGTTGGTGGTTTGTGTGTGTGTGTTTGTGTGTGCATATGCATGTAAGTGTGCTGATGCAGGTGCACCTATGCATGTATGCATATGTGTGTGGAGGCTAGAGGGAGATGTTGGGTATCTTTCTTTATCACTCTCCACCTTATTCTTTTGAGACAGAGTCTCTTGCTGAACCTGGGGCTGACTGATTTTACTAGACTGTCTGGTAAGCAAGCCTCAGGGATTGTCCTCTCCACCTCTCAAGTGCTAGGATTCTAGCACACTCTACAACATTTGACTTGAATTTGTGCACCAAATTTATATGTGGTACCAACTGAGCCATCTCACAACTCTATGGTCCTTTAAAAAACAGCAACACCAAAACATGCCAAACAGGATCTCACTTTGTAGCTCAAGCTGGCCACAAATTCAGATAATCATGGATCCTCTTCCTTATACCTGAGATTGATGGCCTGGACCACCACTAAAAGGTTTTTAAGTTCCCAGTGCTGAAAACTCAATTTTGGTATGTCAGTATATTTTTGGAAACTTTATTTAAAATGTTTCACAGTAGTTTACAGCAAATCTCAGGAAAAGTACCTCTAGACTGAGCTCAGATCAGATGCGATTCAGAAAAAAATGTCTTGTCTATGCTTTTTGTCAGCTTCTTCAAATTCTGTTTAAGTTTAGAATTTGCAAATAATTAGAAAGGCCAGCTCCACCACTCTCCCAGATGTCTTAATGAACCACAGTGAACAGAAATCAATTGGAATAAAGGCTCTTCTAGCTTCTCCCCTTGAATTTCTTTCAGTCCTGACAGAGGAGTGAGAGGTAATCTATCCGCCTACCCAGGCACTGGTTAGAGGTAGAATTAGACTGTGCTATAATTAACAAATGGTGATCAATGAAGTTCAGCTGTAGCAGGTCACCTATGGTAAATATGATATGAATCAGCAAACTGTTGAACAGGTCAGTGATTCAACTGAGAGAGAAAACTACAAGTTAGTGTTAAAGATGACTTCCCAACAATTCCAGTCTTCCTCCTCCCAGGAATAGTGGCTCGGTATAGGATAGAGCCTTTGGTATCACAAACAAGAAAGAACTTTTAATATTTTTTCTCTATTTCCCTTTATTAAAAACAGAAAATATGTGGTGGATTTCAGGATAACTAACAGACAAAAAATCAGATCCACAGCTGAAGGCTAGGAAGACATGATGCTAGACTGGAATGGTGATACACACCTGTGGTTTCAGTACTGTGGAGGCTGAGGCAAGAGGATTGCAAGTTCAAAACAAAAAGAAAGGCAAGGTACTGTTGTATCTGAAGCAAACCATATGTGGGCTCTGGGAAATGCTCCAGTACAGTATTGTCCCCAGTTTCCACAGAAAGACATCCAGGTGAAGGAGGTACCAGCAGCATGGGGAGTTTGGGTCTCTGATGTCAACAACTTAGTTAACTTTCTTAAGTGGTTTTGACTCCTAGAGGAACTCTTTGCTCCTTCTAAACTTGTGATAATAGTGATAGCAGGAAGACTGGGCCAGCTCCTTCTGTCCCAAATTTTAGAGCATTCTAGAATGGCAGAGTGAAGATGAAGATAGGAATGCGCTTGTGAAGTAAATCATTTTTCAGGAATGTTGTTCTTCTCTAAGGCTAGTGAACCTGAGCATGTGCAGAGCTGGTTAATGGTCATCTGAGATGATCAGGAAGCCACCGGGGACAGGTACCCTCCAGCAGCAGGAAGGAAGGGTAATCAGCACCGGCAGAGGGAGGGCAGTGCATGTTCTCACCACCAATTCTCTCGCAGAACAGTATGCCATCCCCATGATAGCTTAATTCACGGACTGAACTTTGGAAACTGTACTTTTATTATCAAACATATTATCAAACATAATAAGGGAAATAAATTGCCCAGATAGAAGAATGTCAGGGGATAGTCTTAAACATATTATGAGTCTCTCTGTCACATATCTACTTTAAGTGATGCTGTGGGCACTGCTGTGAGTCAGTGTATTGCTGGAGAAAGAGTGGGAAGTAAGAAGCAGGCCGGCACTGTGGAAAAGGTTGGAGATGGAAGACAGACAAGAAAGTGTGAGCATAGGATAATAATTGTGGATGTTTCCTAAGTGTAATATATCACATTTTATCACTCTGTAAAATATAGTATGGAAGACATGGACAACCTCCATTATCCATATACAAAACCAGGTATAAAACGATAAATTCATTGCCCATGACCTTACTAACTCATAGTGGTGGAAGCCAGAGTTCTGGTTCCACAGGCAAGTTCATAGTCGTTTCACCACACTACAATGCAGCAGCAAGGCATAGATGGTGGGAGCGTCCCTATCCCGGCAGGAAGGCAATGTTGGTGTTCCAGAGAGGAGCCCAGAGAAAGCCATGCACTAACTCTCAAGGTTGCCATGCAGAAGATTCTTGCCTGGTAAGCAAACTGCATCCGAGGGCCTTCAGGTCCTTGCTGAGTCCATGAATCTGTGACTTTATTATGGGCCAGGTATATAGAAGCCTGAAATACAAAACAATCAGGTTCTGGTCAGGTGGGTGTGAAATGTGCTTAGTAGGTGTCAGCACGCTTCAATCAAGAATGAGTGACTCGGAGTTTATGTTCACAGAAGAAATGTTCCCTGCCTGTGCATGAGTCTTTAGCACTCTGGCCAATAGGTTAAAGAAACCTATTGAAGGCCTGGAAAGATGGCTCAGTGGGTAAGAACATTTACTGTGCAAGCATGAAGACCTGAGTTCAAATCCCCAGAATCCACATAAAAACAGGGCATAGCTGCACAGGGGCTTGCTAGAGCTGTGAGGAAGTGGAGACAAGAAGATCACTGGGGTTTTCTGGCTGCCAGGTTAGCTGCAGGTTCAATGAGAGATTCGCTCTCGAGTGGTAGAATAGGATGCCTGACATCCTCCTCCTCTCTGGCATCTGTACACACACACACACACACACACACACACACACACACACACACAGAAAGAGAGAGAAAGAGGGAGAGATTTATATACATACACCAGACATACATATGAACACACAAAACATATGAGATGCACTGCTGTCACCCCCTTTCCTCTGCATGACTCCAGTGGCTACTCAGAACCTCGTTGGTGTCTAAAGCTTTTTGGCTTTTGGCATGTTGTCTATGTTCATTTAAAAGAAGTCAGATCTATTTTGTACACCATGGTTTTCAGTCTTTCTGTTTTGTTTATTCTGCTAAATCCTTGCCAGAGTCTTAGTCCTCTTTCCTCCTGTGAAATGATGCATGGTCTTTATCACACTAAAAAATTTCTTCCAAGTAGCTTCTAGGTTGGCAGGAGTCTTGGGAAAGTGGTACCTCGATTGAACTTGGCACATTAACTGTGGTTTGACCTGTGTGGCATAGAGTGAGCCCATCACCTCTTTCCATTCGGTCTTCATTAGTAGAACTTGAGATCTCATTACTTCCTGGGCAGCTTCTTTACACAGTGGACTCATAGTGAGCTTGTGGTCAATAAAAACCTATGAGCCACTTTTACCGATGTATTTCTCAACTAGACTTGAACTTCTTTTGAACTAAGGGCATGGCTTTTGTGTGTTGCATTCCATCCTTTAGGTTTAGCCCATTCTTTAGTGTAGTTTGGGTATTGATTTTGCCACCCACAAATAATCAACCTCCAAGCTGGACTTTAGCCAGATTCTAGTCAACCTGACATCCATGGCCTTGCCTATATTATTGAAGAAAATGGTAAAAAGACAGATCAGGGCCTAGTGCTGTGACTCTGGGGGACTTTATCAGAAGTACTTTTCTCTTTTCTGAAAGATAAAGCTCTCTTACAAATCAGGACAGCTGTACCGTTTATCTAACAAAAATCCTGGCAAGAGTCCCGAAAGCCTTATTATGGTTTCTCCTTCTTTCTGCTTTGCCTAGGCATGGTTCTGACTGACGAATTTGTGGGTTGCATATGGGCTTGTGGGTCCTGGGTGAGAGCTGGTGAACTATATAGAAATAAACCCTCCTGTCAAACAGGTAGGACATGGGACTACCTTGCCTCTTTATTAGTTCTCTGAAGGAGACTGGGAGGGTAGTTCAACAAGCTAATCTCTTTTAATTGCATTAACACTTTTACAGTGCCTGGCCAAGAACTGTAATGTGACCCAGGATACGAAGTTCCTTAAAGCCAGTCTTAGCATTGGTTGCTCTAAGGCATCTCCATTGTTGACTGCAGTCACCAGAAGCAGCCCAGTTAACCTTGCCTGTGATAGTCCACCTTACACTTTTCTTCAGCAGTGTACTAGGAGGCTGTGCCTCAGCAATAGGACAGAACACTTCATCAGCGACACCTAACCTCTTCTTTCCATAGTAGCGTCATTGATGAAGATCCTTTAAAAGTTTGTATTTTCTGTATAGGGATTATCTTTTTCCTTTCTGGGGGCTTTCCCATGTCCATTGATGCAGTGTAGTTCCTATTATCTGCTTTTGAATATTGTCAGACACATCAGCTATGATCTGTTTCCAGTGTTCAGTGAGGTTCAAGCTTTTACCCATAGAAACATTCACTCCAGGCAAAGTGAGTAGTGTACACAGGCCTCTTTTCAGAACCTAAGCATTCTGAAGTGTGTTGCAGGTTTTACCATCCCAAAATCTGTAGAAAACTTCTAGATAGACACCACCCAATACAAAGGTGAGTCACAAATGTAAGTTATGCTGATAATTTAAAAATTTCTAGCAGACATTTTGAAAAGAAGTTATAAACTGAGCATGATAGCTCACACCTATTGTCCCAACACTTGGGAGACTGAGGCAGAATTTCCATTCATTGAGGCAAGCCTAGCTGTAGAATGAGACAGTGTCTCAACCCTCCTCTCCCCCAAGAAAGTATGAACAGGTGACATTTATTTTAAGAATATATTTTACTTATCCCAAATACCAACATATTATTAGTTCCACATATGACCACTGTGAATACTATTGGGATACTCTGCATGATTTTGGGTTTGGTTTGGTTTTTGTTTTTGTTTGAGATAAAGTCTCCCTGTAGCTCCAGCTGACCTGGAACTCTCTCTGTAGACCAGGCTGGCCTCACTTTCACAGTACCTCTACCTCCTGAGTGCTGAGATTAAAGGTGTGTGCTACAACACCTGAGTGCATATTTCTAATATACAATTTTTAAAGTTCAGGATGTATTATACACTTATCACAGATCTAAATTTACTCCAGTCACATATCAGGCACCCAGAAGCTACAGGTGGTTAGAAGCTACCAGTTGGGTGATATAGCTCTGTACTGTGTCTCGCTCTGTCTGTACCTATTCTCTACCTATGCAGATTGCAGTTGCAGTGGATTTCTGGGCTTCTCACAGAGTGCTGTACTCTTTTCCCTGTATCTTAGTCCATAGTCTATCTTTCAGAACTTCACCTTTAATCCCAGAGTGTTCACACAGTCATATCTTTTTATGCCTATCAACATACCTCGCCTCCTTTCCCCACATGTAGATCTTCCCTTTTATTTTCGAAGCTCAAGGACAGTTTTATTAGAGGTTTAAAGAAACATTGCAAGGCAGACGATCTGTAAAGTGCAGCAGCTACTCAGAGGAGGAGAACGGAGGGGAGAAGGGGCTTTTTAGCCATGCAGCTTGGGTTCAGCCATCACGGGGGTCAGCACCACTTGGCAAGGAGTGGAAGGCATTTTGGGAAGACCGACTTGTTAGACAAAACAGACAGAAGCAAAGGAAAATTTTCTGAATAATGCAGAGAAGCAGGCAGACTTGTGAAGAAACAGCATGGTTGAGTTCCAACACATAGATCTATAAACAAACAAACAAGTAAAAGTTTCATCCCTAGGCTGGGGAGATGGGTAAAAATGCTTGCTGAGCAAGGCAAGGATAAGGATCTGAGTTTGGATCCCCAGCACCCTGTAAGAGTGTTTCCTATCCCAGTACTGGTAGGACAGAGAACTGGATTCCAAGAGCTTGATAGTGAACCATCCCAGCCAAAACCTCAACTCCATGTTCAGTGAGAAATTCTGTCTTAAGAAAGTAAAGAGGAGGATGATAGAGGAAAAAAAACCTGCACTTAACCTCTGCCCTCCCCACTCATGGGCACACTCACCTGCATGCACATATGCACGTACACATGAACACATACAACACACACACATTATAACAAGAAGTACTAGTTCAGTAGATTTGCTATAACAAGATACCACAAATGGAGTAGCTTGCTAAGTAGAAAAATTTTTAAATTTATTATTACTAGGTTATGTGTATGAGTATTTTGCCTGCATGTATATAGGTGCACTCTGTGCATTCAGTGACATGTCAGATACCCTGGAATTGTAGTTAGATTTGGTTGGGAGGTACCATGTGGGTCCTGGACAAGATAGTAAGTGCTCTTAACCTCTGAGCTATCTCTCCAGCTCCCTAAATAAAAATATATGGTCAGAGAATTCTAGATGAATGAGATAAAAGTCTAGGCAGGTTGGAGCTCTCTAAGGGAGATGAGAAAGAATTTGTTGGATGCCTCCTCTCTTTTTCTGACTTGCTGCAATTTACTACATTCTGTGCTTATAGAAGCATCACTCCAGTCTCTTCACATCTTTACATGGCTCTCTTCCTGAACACATCTCTTTGATGTTTCCCGTTATAAGGATGCAGATCATCTTGAATTAAAGTCTACCTTACTCTAAGACGGTGTCTTAATGACATCTGCAATGGTTTCATTTCCAAATGAGGTCATATTCTGAGGTATTATGAATTAGGGTGTTGGTGTTAGAGAGATGGCTCAGTGGTTAACAGCACTGGCTGCTGTTGCAGAGGACCCAGGTTTGATTCCCAGCATCCACATGATGGTGAACAACCATCCATCATAACTCCAGTTCCAGGGGAACCCGATGCCCTCCTCTGACCTTCACAGGCAGTGCATGACATGGGGACACATACATACAGGCAGGCAATATACTCACACACATAAAATAAAATAAAATAAAAATAAAGTATTAAGACTTTAACTCACCAATTTGGGGATGACATAATTCAACACATAAAATGTGTTGAGCATGTGATGTGCTGTCCCAGGTTCTTCTGAGCTGCTGCAAATGATTCTGGAAGGCTCTGTAGCAGTCATCACTTTGGAACTGCCTTAGATGAAGAAAATTGCCCTACTAAAACTCTGGTTCTGTCCAATTACACCAACCAATAGGCACAAGTTCCTCATTCCTTCGTCTCAACTTGGGACAATTTAGAAGGGCACTCCAGCTCCAGAAATTCGTATATAACCAGATGAGTCTTCACTGGGACTGCATTAGAACCCAGCCTCTCCTTGTTCCTGCACTGGCTTCCATCTCCTTCCTTATACAGGTACTGATCTGAAGAACACTCTTCAGCAAAGTTCTTATGAATAATTACTGTCCCAGAATCAGCTTCCAGTCTATGACATGGGCAGCATTTATGACAAATCCTAAATATCAATTGTCTTGCTATGATCCCTTGAAGTCATGCTTGAGTCCCAGATCCTTTATTCTCTTGCCTTTCTTGTTCTTTCCCACTGCAAATTTAGAACATTAGTCTCTGATTCTGCTATCTGGGTTATCACTAATCAAATTAATAACATTTAGGTGTTAGGTTATAAAGGCATGGATGGTAGGTTGAAGATACCATTTGAAGGGAGGAGGGAGAGGAGAGAAGAAAGGAGGAGAGGTAGACTTCTGGAGAACATGCTGGTCAGGAGTAAAAATTTTAGTTTGTTAAACTTTAATCAGGTGCTTCACCTACAAAAATCCTATTGATGGGGCTGGGAAGATGGCTCAGCAGTCAAGAGTACTTGCTACTTTTGCAGAGGACAGGAGTTTAGTTCACAGCACCCACATAAAATGGCTCACAACTGCTGGTAACTCCAGCTCCAGGGGATCTGATACTCTCTTCTGGCCTCATAGGGCATACTCACATACCTGTGCAAACAAACAAATATACATAAAAAGGAAAAAAAACCTACAAAAATGCTATTGATGAGATGAAATAATCATTTCTCTTCAAATTATATGAAAATGACATTGTATGTATGGCATAATGCAGTGTGGATCTTAGCCAGGGTATCTGCTATGAGACACAAGGGAGTGGCTCCTGTGGATGTGGTGGATTACTATTGCTGCATTTGGGGACCACCCCATAGGGCGACTGGCTAACCAAACTCATATAACTCCATGCATTTTTGTGAATAAATGGGTTTGCTGTGGCTCGCCTTCTGCATGCTTCTCACCCAGCTCCCAGGGTCTGTGTGTTGACTCAGCACCGCTCACCTCCTCATGGTGGAGACCCTTCGTCCCCCTTGAGCTGGCCCCAAGCACGCGGATCCCAACAATTGTAGGCTGTCTTCCCAGATGAAAAACTAAGATTTACACATGGGAGGGATCATGGGTCATTTAAAAAAGAAATCCAAAATTTGATTATCAAGTTCAAGTTCAGAAACCAGGGCTGCCATTTTGGGCATTAGGCAGGTTTGTTAGCTTTTCTGACTTTCTAGCTCCTCAGCAGAAAACTCTAAATCTTCTGTGTAGATATGACTGTTATTAAAGCATCTAGTAGTCCTGGCTCATGCTAGTAAGCTTATTTATATGATGATAATATAAGAAGCAGTAATTTCTAATTTGGAAATGTAATTTATTTTGAGTTGTTCATATGTGCATTTAAAATGTATTCTGATGTGTGAGGATAAGAACATATCTATGATTCAGGAAATATGGTATTTTGTGGTTCATGCTTTTAAGATCCTTCAACTGAAGTCCTGTCTACACAGGCAATGCCAGGATTATGCTAAGTGATTGAAGTATTATTTTTTGCTCTTTGTTTTTGTAGTGTTTCCAACAGCATCTTCACATCCAATTTCCCGTACTGTCATTTAAACTGTTTGTAGTGAAAGAAGTAAACTATCACTTGAAAAGAATGTATTATATAAAAAATGTATTTCTAAAGAATGTGAACTTATTTAAAAATTCTGTTAGGACTCAATTTGCTAGCAAAAAAAAAAATCAACAAAACATTATTTCATGTAAGTAGCTGTCTTGGGAATGGAAACTTCTCTGTTAAGTGCTAAAGATTTCAGATGGCACCAGATTATTGAAAAGGGGGTTTTGAAAGAATACCTAAAAGCACTGGTGACCAGCTCATTCTGCCCGTGGGTTCAGAGTTAGAATAAAGCTTTGAGAACATTGTCAATGTGCTGACATTGTTATTAAAGGTCCTTAACCTTTTTATGGAGCAGTTGAACAATACTTGTTTGTGCATCTCAGAATCAAGTAGGAAAGATTGTTTCGTGTCAAGGTTTTCAGATGCTTTTCCCTTTCTTAAACTGAAAAAGATGTTGGCAAAGACAAAGGGTGGATTGATGAAAGCAGATGGTACCTGAAAGTTCTCCTGTTAGCATTACTAGTGTTAAGAGTCTCCAGCCACGGGGAATTTTTTATACACATTATTTTTAAGCAAAACACTTGCATGAAGTTCTTCTTTTACTCTTAGAATTCATGTGCTCTTCTGGAAACTATAAAATAGTCTGTTTTATAAACTTACAATGGACATTTCAAGAGCACCTCTCATTCTCTGAGGTTAACTGAGGTTTGTTCATGGGAAATACTACACTGAACGTGCTGTCATGTTTTTGCAAGGGACTCAGACTCAATCATTAAGTGTTCAGGAAGTGACATCCAATCCATACTAGTTTTTGTTTCTTTTAATAATGTTTAGAAATGTATAAAGAAATAAAATAGTTATAATAGTCAGCTGAAAATTTTATTCAGAATTTAAAACATTACATTCTTGTGGTAAGAAAGTTATCATAAGATTGTAATTCTAACAATGTCTGTAATGAGTATGTCTTTAAACCTATCGATTCACTCTTTTTATTATTATGTGTCAAAATGTACCTGGGTATTGCATGTATTCTTTTGTATGCATCCAATATCACATGAACAGCAATCATTAAATTCTCCCACATCAAATAAATAAAAATACAAAGAGACATGAAAATAAAAGGTAAAGGACTTTGCACATAACACTCTCTTAAAGGTAGCTAATATTTGATAACTTCTAATACATCCTTCCTGAAAATTTCTCTATGAAGACATATGTAAATATTTTAACTACATATTAAATTTTTATCTAATCATCTATATCTATGTATAAACTGTAAAGACAGTATAAGACTATTATCAGTCAGGCACAAGAGCTAAGAAATTTGGGTTGGAATTTGGTCTACTTGATGGCTACTTACAGGTTTTCTTTGTACTTCCATTTCTTCAGTGGTGCTTATCAGCCTCAAAGGGCTATTTATAAGACTGAAAGTATTTATGAAAACACACTTCTGGCCTGTTGTATTCACCAAATATAAACTATAAGTATTATTTAAGAAAAAATAAATATTACAGTTTTCTTTCTCTGTTGCCTTGTATAGCTGTCTTCATGTAGTTTCTATTAAAATTTATTTTTATTTATGCGTATATGTAGATATCTGTGTATATGTGTGGGTATCTTCAGAGGCTAGAAGAGGGCATTGTATTCCCTGGAGTTGGAGTTACAAGTGGTTGTGAGCCACCCAGTGTGGCTGCTGGAAGGTGAACTCAGGTCCTCTTCAAGTGTGGCAAGTGCTCTTAACTGCTGAGACGTCTTTTCAGCCTCTAGTTTAATTTTTAAATTTCTAAATCACATTGTTTTATGTGTCTTTTACACAAAATGTGTAGAATATATAAATTTAAAAACTTATCCAATATGAGAGTTTTTCTTTGAGCAGATGAATTTATGCCATTTATATTTGTTGTTATAAACTACATTGAGTTTTACTTCTTGCTCTTCTAGCTTTACACTCAGCAGCTATAAACAGAATGATTCCTTTTAGAAGGAAATAAGAGCATTAGCAATTCATACTTTGTCTTACTATTTCCTTTCCTGCCACCTTTCCGATATTAGCTGCAATATTTGTGTGTGTTTGTGTGTGCATATGAACATGTGGTGTGCATGTGTATATACATATTTATGTATGAATGCATGTGTGTAGATTGTGTGTGTGGAGATGAGAGTGTCTCACTTGATCACTTGCCATTGTATTTTTTGAGTGGTGACTGGAATACTTGACTGTAAATGAAAGGATACATATTTTGCATTTAGTAAGAAGTTACATTAGCCTAGAGATGTGACAGCCCTGGGGATCTCTCTAAGATCTATGACCTCTTCAGTCACGTGTATTTGGCTATGATTGCAGTACTACAAATGAGTTTCCTCCCATTGAGGAGGAATTGTTCTCTAAGAACAATTAGGTAGCTGTTGATTGACCCCAAGATAGAAATGCTGTGCCAGACATTGATGCAGTTATTTGGTCATGAAGCTGGTGTCAGGGCATCGATTGGTGTTCTCCCTTGGCTACTTGTATGGTGCTCTCCAGAGCTATGAGTGTTAGCTTTCAGTGGAAGTGGTTTCCAGGTCAGTTCCAGTTCCATCTGGTCTCTGAAATATGTCCTCTCTTGAGCTCCTTCTTTTCTTATATAACCCTCTCTCCCCTCTTCCATTTAAATACTCTCTTTTATCTTTTCCACTTAGTAACACCTGTCTCCTATTATTCTTCTCCTTCTTTCTCTTTACCTTCATGGTTCCTTTCCATTTTCCTGGTTCCTGCAGTTACATCAGGATACATACTCACACAGAAGGGTTTGGTGCTAGCATCCACAAATGAGAGAGAAGATAGGTTGTTGTGATGCCATCTACTATTTCTAATTGGGGCAATGTTTGCAGATTCCATTCTCTGCAATCGTATTTCCCATATTTTTCTATGTTATTGATATATGTAGTAGATTAAGTGTTCCACTGCTTCAACCTCCTCATTTATTAAGTTCCTGTCTGTGATTTTCATATTTATACCTGCTTGTGTTGCATTCTCCCATCTTTCTCTCTTCTTCCTTTTTTTTGGAGACAAGTTCTCCATGTAGCCCCAGCTGGCCTAGAACTCAGATCTTGCTATGTAGACCAAGCTGATCTCAGTCTCACAGAGATCTGCATGCCTCTCCCTCCCAATTGCTGGGATTAAAGCTGCATGCTACGGTGCTTGGCTAAAGATATTACTTTTGTTTTTGCTTTTTAATCCTTGTCAAAGGTGTTAATATCATTAATCCATCAAAAAGTATTATTGGTAATAATTGTTAATTATTAATATTATGGGTTTACTTTATCATGTTCTTAAGATTTAAAAAAGATTTAGGGAGCCAATTCTGTGTAAAAAAAATTACAACTAGAAGGATTTCAAATACCCTCATATATTTTAAATAGTTGTTTATCTCATTTAAAACATCCATTTTTATTTTAAGTTATTTCCCATTGGGTAATTTTATATTATGGGTCTTAATTTCAATTTACAAAGCTTTTAATTATCTGAAGTTATCGTTTACTTTTTAATGTTGTTTACTGCCAGTGTGGCTTGCAGATAAAGTATGTGTGTATGTGTGTGTGTGTGTGTGTGTGTGTGTGTGTGTAAGTTTTACTAAACTAAAAACAAAATTTCTATTCATCAAAAAGTTATTAATAAAGTAAATGTTGGACTAGGGAGATGACTTAGCAGGCAAAATCCCTACATGTGCAAGCCTGATGATCTCATTCTATTCCCAGAACCCACATAAGAATGCCAGATTCCTATGGTGAGATGAGAGGCTGAGACAGGAGAATCACCCAGAAGCTCATGGACTAGCTAGTCTGAGGTATGGAGTACAGAACAAACACGAGAGAGAACCTGCCTCAAAAAGGTAGAAGGAAGGCACTGCCTCCTGAAAATTGTTCTCTGATTTCTATATGCATGTTGTGGCACGTGTTCAGACACACACACACACACACGCACAATTAAAAATATATTTTTAAAAAGAAGGAAAAGAAATAAAAGTGTAAAAATTTAAAAAAGACCAGGTATGGAGGGGCACATCTTTAATCCCAACTCTCAAAGGTAGAGGCAGGTGGATCTCTGTGAGTTCAAGGTCAGCCTGGTCTACATTGCAAGTTCCAGAGCAAAAAAAGAATACATAATGAGACCTTGTTAAATAAAAAAAAAAAAAGCAAAAGTCAAGATTCAGGAGAAAGACGACTTACCCAAATATTGAATAAAGGTACATACAAAAATCCAGAAACCACCAGGCATGTGACAAATAAACACATAATCAGGCGAAGAACTTGAAGTTGTATATAACAAAAACAGACACTTTCATTAAAATTCAGAGAATCCTACATTTAATTAAAATTAAATATTAATGTCATAACTTACCTACTACAATGGCTAATATAAAAATAATAAATAAAGCTTAGGTGGCATAAAATGACAGAGGGAAATGTATTAACTCAACCTTCCCCACCTGAAAAATATACATATAATATCTAAATATGAGTGCATGTATATGCTGAAGGCTATATAACAAGGAGCACAGAGGTAGACAAGAGAAATCTTCCTGCAAGTTGATGGCCAGGGTAGTCTAAGAGACTCCTAAAACAATACAGCCTACTGCCAGAGTCCTGGATTACTACCCAGAACTTGAGGGTAAGACCGTTTGCTGAAAACAGGACAAACTTTGGACCCAGGACTTGTAGCAATGGAGTTGAAATGACCTGAGAACCTTCTCCCTGAAGGTTAGCTCTCAGTTCTAGAGGATACTATGGAAGCTGCTAAGGGAGGAAAACAACCAGCTCTAACGCCCAACAACCGGAAAAACTGGCACAGAAAACTACCTCTGTTGATGCAGTAATTGCACTTTTATCTAGAGAATAATCAACTGTTATCTAATTGAAATTAAAATCCTCTCATTCGGAGGGAACTCATGGGTGTCACTATAAATGTAGATGGATATACATGGCTGGGAAGGTCATAGATCCTAGAGAAAACCCTATTTCTGTCATATCTCTAGACACATGAAATTCCTTACTGTATGCTATATATGGATCCATATATTTACAGACAAGTATACTGTATACCACTCATCAAAGAAGTTTCTTTTTGCAACAACAGATGGAGGGTATAACAGAGTTCCACAATAGGTCACACACAGAGACTATATGTCTGAGAGATGCCCAGTCCAAAGTCATACATCTACGTGGAACGTCTACACCTAAAGCTTATGGACTATAGCAGAACAGTAGGTAGAGTGAATACTAATATATCCTCCAACTCTCACCAGTGAAGCTTCCTCATACAACACAATGTGATCCCCACAGAAGTCCACAACTGGCTTTAGAGCTCATGTTTAGAAACTGTGGGTGTATTTTTCAGGTGGGGAGAGGTTGAGTTAATACATTTCCCTTTGTCCTTTTATGCATGAACATAAGGATTCAGAGGCTGTCAGGTCACTGGGAACGTACTCATATGAACTTGTAGGAATGGTGACAGCATACATAACACCCATGCCTACTCAATCAGACAAAAAATCCAGCGTAGAACTGGGGAATGGGCAGTAGACCCCAACCTTCGTGGAGGAACTATTCACAGCTGATTACTTGTGGGTGAGGGAGAGTAAATCTTTAAGGAAGTGACTCTGGATAGGCTGACTAAACTCTAATGGATGAACTTGTACCGAGGGACATCTGGGTACAAATGCTGACTGGATAGGACTTACGTACATGACGGAATGCATGAAATCTGGTGAGAGGGCGATACGGGGGGTGGTGTTGAGGGGGTGGGGGAGGGGATCGAAATTTGATTAAGATCTATTACATGAAATGCACAAAACATATTAAAATATTTTTTAAAGACTGTCAATAGCAAGTATTAGCAGGCATGTGGAATTCCCATTGAGAGTATACAGTGTCATGACCTCCTTGAAAATAGCTGACCACATAACTAAAACAAATTCATAACCCTGTGACTTTTGTTCCATTCCAACAGAAATGTACACACATATGCACTAAAAAGTTAGACTCTTCATAGTACCATTATCCTTTGTTGTACTATGTTACAGATTTTCATAGTAACATTACCCAATAATAGTTCTAAGAATCCATCAATGTTTAAATGGAAAGTAAATTGTGGTTTAGTGACACAGAAGAGCAAGAAAAGCAAGTGCTGTGAGAATCACCATGTGGATTAATCTCAGGACATAATGTCTAGGGGACAGAAGAGTGATGTAAGAATAAGCACTGGCTGTTCCATTTGTATTAAGTTAGGGAATGGGCATAGCTAGTCTATGTTGCTAAAACTTGGAATATCGACAACCTTTGAGAAAACCTAAGTGAATTCGAGAAATAAAAATGAACAACAGAGTGGGTTTCTGAAACACTGCCGATGTTCTCTTTCTTGATTCTGCTGCATGGGTACACATTTTATGTATATGAAATCTATTGAGCCTCTAACAATGTAACTGTGTAATGTTTGTGTATATGCGTCAATAGACTCTTACTTGAGGGGTTGGAGAGATGGCTCAGCAGTTAAGAACACTGACTGCTCTTGCAGAGGATCTGGATTTGATTCCTAGCACCCTCCTGACAGCTAACAACTGTCATTGACTTCAGTTCCTGGGGATCCAACACCCTCTTCAGACCTCTGAGGTATTGCAGGATGTGGGTGTACTCAGATACATGCAGGAATACACTCATACATATAAAATAAAAATAATACAGAAAATTTTTCTACTTGAGAGGCAGAGACAGTCTCTGTGGGACCGAGGCCAGTTTAGTCTACATAGTGTGCTCTAAACTAACTATGTCTCAAAAAAGACCAAAAAAATCCAAAAAACTTACTTGAAGAAGTGACCTTTACATTCTTGATTTTAAAGTTTGAAATTAACACATTGAAAAGTTGTTTCCAATTTTTATAATAGGGTTCAAATTGGTTTTCTGGGTTATGTTCAGCTAACATGCACTAAATGTGTTTGATTTACTGTCTCACTTTAATAATAATCCAGTAAGTCAGAAATCACATCTATTTTGTATGTCACAAATTAAGAACAGAGAAGTGAAATTATTTACCCAGACTCACATATAATTATTCTATGCCACCCTGACAATATTTAAAGTTCCAAATTAATTTTTATAATTGAAACAACTTGGAGCCTGGAGTTTGACCTTGTGCCATTTAGGATGAATGGGAAGGCAGAAGGTGGTAGTCACAGATCAGGATATGTTCCCTTGCCTGGGTATTTGGACTATCAAATGCCAAGAAGCATGGTGTGTACTTTTTCTAAAATTTTGAGCTTCAGTGAGTGAGGAAAAAGTCATAAATTACCAATAGAACTAAAGAGTTTACTTGAAGATCTCTACTTGATTTGCTTTCTAAATAAATGTGTGGGGAATTTTATTTCCATTATCTGTTCTTGACCAAAGAACTCCAAGTACTAACTGAGCTACTGAGGCAGTGATAAATACTTGCTACTGTTTGTCTTTTGATGCCTTATTCAAGGAGGCAAACTGCCTAACACTCTAAAAGGATTTTCTTTCTCCTGTGAAACATATTGTCTGACATTACATTAAGTAGCTTGAAAATACTGTAACCATTGATGCACAGTTGTTATTAAAGTATCTTCCAATCAATGAAAGAAATTAATAAACAGAAAACCCAGTCTTAGGCAAGATCTTCTCATGGTTTTCTAGTTAAGAAAAAATAAATTAGCACTCTCAGCAGGGGGAAAGTCATAGATTGTGTGGGATTCTTTTGTCAAAGAAAGATTTGCTCTCAATGTTAATTTAATTTGCATACACTTCTGAAGAAGTCATTTATCACCTTACTATGCATTTACCTTGGATAATATTTATACTTCCATATAAGTTTTAATAAAATGTACTAATATCTCTGAAAAACTAATTTAGAATAAGCTAATACAAGAAACAACCAAAGGAAAATTTTGATAATTTTATATAACTGCATCATCCCAGAGACTATTTATCAGTGTTATGATCAGTACTTGAGAACAAGGAATCTACCAGTGAGTCAATGAGTGTTATCCTTTCCCTGTGTTATTTATGATGTCCCCAGCTTCTCTTTGATTCCCTAAATGCATGCTGTTTTCAGTATGCTGGTTCCATTGTCAGCAGCCATGAATTTGAGGAACTTCAATAACTGAAAAAAGAAGGCAAAAGCTGATCAGCCTTGCAGAATCAGAGCAATAAAACGCATGTCAGCATGGACAAAGGTGAGTGTTCAAATAAATACTTTTAGCTCTCATATGGATGGGTTAAGCAAAAAATTCAATCAGAAAAGGAGATGCACTCTAAATCCACCATTTCCATCACAGCTGGGACTTGTTGCTGGGAGGCCTCTTTCTCGCTTGCTCTCTTTTTTTAAACATATTTTATTTATTATTTCTATTTTATGTGTATGACTGTATTGCCTGCATGTATGTAAGTGCACCC
This sequence comes from Eospalax fontanierii, assembly GCA_035773235.1. Lineage (NCBI taxonomy): Eukaryota > Metazoa > Chordata > Mammalia > Rodentia > Spalacidae > Eospalax > Eospalax fontanierii. Next base: position 80,109,005 of record CM069528.1, on the reverse strand, counting down.
ATGTTATACAACGCTCCAGAAGGACATTGAATCCCTTGAAACTGGAGTTACGGATGGTTATTAACTACCATGTAGGTGCTGGGACTTGAATCCAGGTTCTCTGCAAGAGCAGCTGGTGTTTTTAACTGCTGCTTGCTCACTCTCTTTACAGCCTCTGTTCTCTGTTTAAAGGACAGAAGGGTCGAGTCTTTACTAGTTATCTAAGTGATTTTGTCACTTTTCCAGTGTAAATTGTGTCCACTTAAATTAGTTTAAACTTGAACTATGTCATATAATTAGTCCATATATTGATAGAAAGTTATGATAAAAATAGTGAATCAATTGATCATATTTTATAGGTTAATGTGGGACAGAATGGGTAACAAGTTCAGTGTTAAATGGGCACTAGTTTCTTAATAAACGAATATGCACACGAGTCTATATATTCCCTTTTATTTTGGTTCAGAAGCTGATTTGAAAAAGAATCCCACCACTCAGAATCAGAAGAGTATTGAGCAACATGAACAAATCATACCAGCACCTATGACCAAGGGATTATTCAGTGAGCACTGGCAGGAGCTCCCAGGGCAACTTACCCCAAGGAAATGGGTGAAAATAACTTGAGGGACAGATGTGGGTCTGGTTTCTGGTTCTTGTTGCCTTTCTTCTTTGAGATAAGATCTCAAGATTGAGGCATGCTTCAAGTCCATAAATGTGTGTCACTATGTCTATCCAGACTTAGAACTAAACTTTAAGATGCTGATGAATGTAGACAATTCAGATCAGAATAAACAGTATTTTGGGGGGGGGAGTTAACAGTTTTCATAAATTTGGTATAACATATCTCAAAAGGCAGGAGGCTGAGATAAGGAATAACAGAAGGAAGATACCATTTCTTTCCTTAAATGGAAAAGACCTGCTTTGCCTACCTCTCCCTTGTTGCCAGACACAGGTGTATGGGAAAGTGACTTTTTGACTCATCATGGAACTCTTTATTTTGGTTGGCATTCCCTAGCATTTCTCAATGAAGCTTTTAAATGTCTGCTTCACAGTGAACTTGAGTATATTGTTTCAATTTTATATCTTGCTCATTTTATTTTTTGTTTCCCAACTTAAGAATTAAATAAAATTGTAACTCTAACGACATCCTTCTGGTAAGACACTTGGACTGATGACTGACAGAGATGAAGAATTATGAGCCTTCAGACATTTTGTTATGTCCATTTCCATCCAGGACTGATCATCTTTATCTGATTGCAGTGTTCATGTCTGATTCTGAGAGCATTGTTTCTAAAAACCCTCATCTCCCAGTGATAAACCTGGAGGGTGACATTTAGTGATCATGATTTATCCTCTAGCTAGTTTTCTGCTTTAGTTACACCTATATGACTTCATTGGCCATTCCAATTTCTGGCCCATTCTTTTTTTTTCTCTCTCTACAGGACAGAAAGTTGCCTGTGTTAGAAAATGCCACAAGTAGCAGTGGGCTTTGAGATATCTGCAGCCATTTGAGTAAATAATGCCTTTTTAAATAAAAAGATTGTGTGACTTAAAGGTCACATTATAATGACTCACCTTAGTCGTTAATGTGGCTGGCCGTCAGAGATGGAGTTAGCAGTGAGGGCTGGATGAAAAAGTCCCACGGTTCTGATTTTCATCTGTTCTCCTTGGCAACACTTCCTGAGAACAGTGTGAACAAAATTCCAGGACTAAATAGCCAGTGGTATAATATACTTTCTGCCATGCTGAGAACCAGTGAGTGAAGCAAATGAAGGCTTGGATGGTTTCTGATGAAACATTTAATAAACTATTTTCAAGTACAAAACTGAAGTTGAAAACAGCTGTCATGACTTAAAAAAAAAATACTTGTGCCGGGATTAGAACCAGGACAAAATTTCAAAATTATAATGATCTTGACACTGAAACCCTAGATTTAAATGTGCCTGAACTCATGTGTATATATATAGTATATATGTAACTTTTTTTAACCTCAGGAACTCACTATGTAGCCCAGTATGGCCGTGAACTCAAAATCTCCCTAGCTCAGACTCTCAAACACTGGAGCTCATAGGCATGCACCATTAGGCTCAGCCTTGAAAACAATTTTAATCCGTATGTGTCACAGCTACTTTTGCCAGGAAGTGAACTAAGTGCTTTACAAGAGTTGGTTCATTTAATTCTTGCAATATCCCATGTAGGTGTTTTAAGCTACATTTCACAAATGAAAAACTGAGGCTAAGTTTGTACAATAGAGGAACTAGAGCTCTGACTCAGTTCTGTTGATTTCAGGGCCTGGCCTATTTGGTTGTTAACAATGTTGTCAATGGAAATGCTAAGTTTCTTTGATTTTATGTACATACCTACAAATGTATTACTTCCCACAATTAAACTCAGGCTTTTTTTGATCATTCTATACACATTTATTTTACTGTTTAACCTGTTGGAGGAAGTTATAAAAAAAAAGTTGCCCCATGTAAGGCAGATAGAGACGTACTGTGGGTCCTTCACATGATTACCCTCAGTGGTTCCACTTTATACAGCACAAAATGAAAACCAAGCAGTGACATCAATACATCTCTCACACACAGTTAAATATGTTTGAAACTTTCCCTTAGGATCTATTTTTTGAAATATATTTTTGTGTACTTGGTGAAGTAGAATTATTTTACGTGATTTCCCCAAATGGGTGACCTAAATGGGTCACCAGATGGGTCACTAGGTGTGATAACAGTTCATTTCATTAAACAGTCTATCTACTGACTAGAACAGCATCATGTTATATGTGTCCACCTGACTTTCCACTGTATTTTGTTCTGTTTTACTTTTAGTTTCTTCCTGTGCATAAGACTATGACATTTTCAAGAGTAAAATATTGCCTGTTAACATGGAGAAAGCATTAGTGGGTCATGGAACATTATCTCCTTTCCCCAAGTTTAGTGTGCTCCTGTGAAAGACCAACTGAAAAGAGTCTAAACATTGGGCTGGTATCAAAAGCACATGATAAGGTCAGTGGCAAGTCTGTAAAGACAGGTTCATACCCTAAAAAAAGATGAGTGAGTGTGTGTCAGTCCTGAAAGTATTTTTATTGAGATTTTTCAACACATCTTTCTGTCCAAAAATATCTATAGCCTTTAAATGTCAAACTCTGGTCTAATGGAAAGAATTCTGTATAAGAGATAAAATCCCCCAGAAGCTTCATCATTTACTATCTGTGAGACTTTGAGAAATTATTTACACCTCCTTAACTGTTTTCCTTATTCTAAAAAGGATATAATACCTACCTACTGGGCCAGTCTAATTATGACATGAAATAATATGCATAAAATACATGCATGTACCTTGAACAAGACTTTAACTTATTGGATGGTAGTGGATTTTTAAGCAATGGTTTAAAGAAAAGGAAATAAATCTTTTTATCTAAATAAGGACCACTCACATAACATATTACATCTAGGTTGAAAGTACAAATTTTTTATAAGCTTTCATGTGCAGCATTGTTTTGATGTAGTTTTGGGGGAATGTAAATAATTATCAGATGTCATTTTCTTGATGCTTGTATGATCTATTATTAATAGACATGGATAGATGTTGTGCTGGATAGCTTTAGCTGTCAACCTGACATACCTAGGTAAAGAGAGACTCAATTGAGGAATTATCTCCATTGGATCGATCTGTGGGGTATTTTCTTGATTGCTGAGTCATGTGGGAGAGCCCAGCCTACTGTGGGCAGGTTGTTCTGTATTGTATAATAAAGCAGGCTGAGCATAGGACAGGGGACCAAGTCAGTCAGCAGCATCCCTTCATGGTCTGTGCTTCAGCTTCAGTCTCCGGCTTCCTGCCCTGAGTTCCTACCTTGGGTTCTCTGGGCAATGAACTGTGACTTGGGAGATGTGAGCCAAATAAACCCTTTCCTCCCCGAGTTGGTATTGGTCAGAGAGTGTTGTCACAGCAATTGAAAGCAAAGTAGAACAGAAATTAGTACCAGAGGGTGGGCTATTGTTGTGACAGATCTGATATAGTTGTTTTGGGGAGGATTTTGGAAGAATTTTGAGCTATGGACTGGAAAAGCCACTAAGTGTTTAGAGCTTAGTGAGCTGTTGCTATGGAACTTGGAGCAGTTATGTTGAAGAGAAACGTAGATGAGGAGACCTGGCTTGTGAGCTTTTAAGGGAAGAAAAGACCCTTCTGGGAAGGTTTTCCTGAGTCAGCACACAGAAACTATGGTTCATCTCAAGATGAAAGCAGCACTTGATAATGTGTACGAGTCTCCTGTATGGTTCTGTTGTCACAAAGAGTTGCTGAGGCTTGGTACTCTGAGAAGCCAGGAAAGCCCAGTGGTGAAATTGCATCCTCGTTTGCAGTGAAAACCCCAGAACCGAAGAGGTCACGGAGAGAATCTGAGGTTTTGCACTTTTAGAGGTCAGAAGAGCCCATTGGTGCAGGTGCAACCTCAGTTTCAGTAGACACCTCAGCATATTGATGATGGCAGGACCATGGACAAGGGCAACAACAGGTCTGAAGTGGAGCCAGCCTAGCCTAGCAGACTGTATGCGCTGTGTAAGGCAGAGCAAAGGAGTGGAGCTGTCCAAGCCCTTTGGATCCCAGGAGACTGTGAGTGAATACCAGATGTCCTGCCTTGAGCTACTTTGGTGGACTTTGGTTTTGCTTAAGTGTGCCTGTTCTTCCATTTTGAAATAAAACAGAACTTTAACCTCTTTTGTATTTTTTTTACAGGGGCCCACAGTGGAAAGACTTTTTAAAAGATATTATTTTAAAGTGTATGGATTTTTAAGGACTGTGGAGCTTTTAAGGTTGTACTGTCTTATGTGGCGATATTAATGTTATCATCGTATCTTGGGGACAAGAAATGAAAAGGTTGTGGTTTAATAGTGAGGTGTTTATGTGTCAAGTTGACAAGTGGTCAATTGTGCTAAATAGTTTTAATTGTCAACTTGACATGCCTGGGTTGAGTGAGTCTTGACTGAGGAATTTCTTCCATTGGACTGACCTGGGGTCGTGTCTGTGAGGCATTTTCTTGATTCCTGAGTGCTCTTGGAGGGCCCAGCCCACTGTAGGCAGTGTGACCCCTGGACAAGTTGTCCTGTATCTTTTAAGAAAGCAGGCTGAGCATGGGCCAGGTGAGCAAGCCAGTCTGTGGTGTTCCTCCATGACTGTGTTTCAGCTTCTGCCTCCAGGATCCTGCCCTGTGTTCCTACCTTAGAGACTCCCTCAGTGATAAGCTGTAACCCAGGAGATGTGAGTCAAATAAATCCTTTTCTGCCCAAGCTGGTATTGGTCAGAGTGTTTTGTCATAGCAATTGAAGGCAAACTAGAACAGATAGTATCCTTTTCTTTCTTGTGTTTGAGTACCTGACCCCCCCGCCCCAATTTAGAGGTCTTCCTCTCAATTCTTACAGTGTATTAGGATTTGTGCAGACATAGGAATGTATGTTATAATTCTAGATTTTAGATATATCCTTTTTCTAGTTCTTTGGATTGCTTGAAATCTGAACATAGAATCAAATCAGCTAAATGGATTCTAATAATTTTGCTAGATCTACCAAGATAGAAAATCTTGCTATAAATTGTTATGCTAGTAAAATTTTAATCTGATGTTGCTTATGAATCACCTCATCCTATCCTCAAAATCAAAGCAAAATGCTTGAGAAGGAAGGGGACCACAGAAGATGGCAGAGTTGAGAGATGGCGGGAGAGGCCAAGGATGGAGCCATCTGGAGCTTCTAAATTCAGCTGTGTATGTCTGGTCATCAGAACAAATCTAAAGCTGCTTACTGCTTGCTCCTCCTGGCTGGCTCAGCTTGCTTTCTTATACAGCCAATACTACCTGCTCAGGCTTGCGCCACCCACAGTGGGATGAGCCCTCCTGCACCAGTTAGCAGTTGAAAATGCCTCACAGGTGTGGCCACATCTGGCCATTCTTCAGTTGACTCTCCCTCTTCCCAGATTTGCCATCACAAGTCCACCCCTTGTCAGTTCAAAACACAAATGCATCACCATTAAGCCATAATGTTTCCTGGCCTCCAAGAGCTCATATTAATATCACAATATAAAACATAGTCCAACTTTTAAAGGTCCCACTCACTGTCTTAAAAACTGCAACATTTTAAAAGTGGAAGGTCTCTTTAAATATCCAAAGTCTATTAACTCTGGTCTCCTGTGAAAATGTTTTTTTTTTTAAGTTATACACTTTCTTATTTCAAGAGCAAAGAACTAGAGCACAGTTACACTCCGACAGTATAAAAAGCTCGGTGTCCAACATTTGGAAATAACTCATTATCTTCTGGGCTCCAAAGGGCTTAGGCAATTCCACTTCTTCAACTCCACCATTCTCACTAAACACATTTTGTCTACAAGGATAAGACTGGCTCCATTCCACACCTACTGCTGTCCTTGGTGGAAATCCCACAGTCCTGGCATCTCCAGTGTCCTGGAGTCTCCAGTGCTACTGAGAGTGTCTTTTCATGAACGACCTCTCTGACCTCTTCAGGAACTCCAACTCCGCCACATGCTATCAAGCCCCGTCCCTCTTCATAGTCCCTGCAGTCCTGGGGTCTTCACTGTAGACACAGCTACATCTTCACCCATGGCCTCTCCTGGCCTCTTTTTGAACTCTGTCACACAATGTCAAACCTCAGCTGTTCTCCGTGACCCACTTCACGCCATGTGGGAGTACCACGTGGGAGACTCTCACACATTGCCAAACTCAGCTTCCAGTTTGAGATGTGGCCTTGATCCCCTCTGGACCACAGTTTCTCTGTATTGACCCTGAAGAAATACTTCTCAGAAGATTTTGCCTCAAAGGTACTTGTCTCTTATTGGTCATAGCTGCTGTTTTCAGGCCAGGCAGTCAACCTCACTTGTCCTAGTAAAGCAGAAAAGGGTTCACTTCCACAAATACTTAATTCAAGTGTATCACGTGAGTAGCCTCTGACAGAGTCTTTGAGGCACTCTCAACAGTCCCTCTGAAAGTTCACAAGCTAGGCCTCCTGTGCTGAATACCTTTAGTTGTCAAACTGACACACCTGGGTTGAGGGAGCCTCAGTTGAAAAATTACCTCTATTGAACTGGACTGTGGTCATGTCCGTGGAGCGTATTCTTCACTGTTGAAGTGCCACTCCTCAGCAGGTTGTCCTGTATTGTATAAGGAAGCAGGCTGATCACCAGCATGGGGAACAAAGCCATAAGCAGCCATGGTCTGTGCTCCAGGTTCCGCCCTCAGTTCCTGCTTTGGCTTCCATCAGTGATGAGCTGTGACCTGGGAGATGTAAGATAAAATGAATCCTTTCCTCCCCAAGTGATTTTGGTCAGTGTTTTTTTTATCACAGCAAATGAAAACGGGCTAGAACATCTTCATTATCTGCATCTCTCTCAGCACTTGTCTTCTAAGCTCCTCCAAAAAGCCCATTAAGCTCTGAGCATGAACAGTGTTTCCAGTCTAAGGTTTGAAGTGCTACTACAATGCTCCCCCGAAAACAACATATTCAGGTTCATCACGACAACGTCCCACTCCTGGTACCAATTTCTGTTCAGTTTTCTTTTGCTTGGTGTGATAAACACCATGACCAAAAGCAACACGGGAGGAAAGTGTTTATTTCATCTTAGAGGTTATAGTTCACCTTTGCACCATTGAAACAATGGAGAGGAGACCTGTTAGATGTTTATACCACAGTGAAAGCAGGGGGAATGAAGTGACTCGATAATGCAGATGTCCAAGACAAAGTCAATGGGTGTGATACTGAATTGAATCCCTAGTGTGAGTGAAAATGAGGCATCATGGATAAATTCAAGCATCTCTGGTCTGTGCAATGGAAAGGAGCGGTTGTCTTTCAGATTCTTCTCTTGCTATGTGCCTCTGATTTCCTTCTTTCTCCTGTGCACTTATTGTTTAGTATATGAAGAAATGATGATCTACAAACAGCCAGCATATAAAACACGAATTTGGACTGAATGTGTAAATTGTCATCAGAGGGAAAAGAAAAGAGGAAGTCTGAGCCAAGAACAACCGCATCTTGGAAATTTACTATCTTTGATATGAAGATCAAAAGACAGCTTCATAGACCTGGGAAGACTGAGAAAACCTATCAAGAGCACAGAACATCAGTGTGAACACAGAGCAGAGTCTCCAAAAAAACAGGTGTTTCCATAAGCTCTAAATCCCAAACTGAATGCATGTAATTGGAACCTATTTACATTACTTTTTTCAACTGAGCTGGGAGTTTCTTAGAATTTCTGTGACTTACATATTTGACAGTTCTTAATCTTATTTCGAAATGTCTAATCGAATTTCAGGTTTAAGTACTCATTAATGCATCTGATTTGTTACTTCAGTTACAAATGTGTGGTACAAATGTTGATTTTTAACCATTGACTTGAGGATTAGGGTGTGGTCTTACCTGATTAAAGTGTTTAATTGTTGACTGACTCCCATAACTTAAATATTTACTTTAGGACTGTGTAGGAAGTTCAAAGGAAAAGCAAAAAGGTAAAATTTGGTGCCACCCAGTGGAAAATTTGTAAATTGCAGCAAAGGACCAAAGGAGAATAAGAATTTCAATTATAGAAGTTTTGGGATCACATTTAACTGAAACACAAAATTACAAAATGGAAAAAAAGAAAAAGAGAAAATTAGGAGAATGATTATATGCCTGGAATTCTTTTATAAAATGAATTGTTTCCTACAGGATGACTGAAAGTTGGGGGCTTTTTATTATTCTAAGATCTAAACACCAAATACATACAATAATTTGGTAGCTACTACAGTAGAAAAATAATATTTTCATATTAAATTATGTTAAATAACATGTTTTACTTGTGTCTTTGGAAAATTAATTGTTCTATTTATTTTATAGAACTTTTCATTGAATTTTGACTCATTTAGAGGGCAAAATACAGGGAAAGGCTCCTTGGCATACAGAATCAGATGTGAAAATCTCCACTGAGTAAAATGGACCTTGGTATGCTCATAGATACATTTTGTAGAAATACCAGGAAGTATTTGATCTCCCAGAGGGAGTAGGGGCCGCATGTATTAGAACACACATTTTCAAATCACAACTATTCCTTTAGCAAGATTTTCCACTCAGAACTTGTATTGGTTTGGGTGTGTATTTATTTGTTGAAAGAGATAGCTAAGCACTAACTGTGGTTTCCACACAATGGAGGTATGGTCTCTTAATGTTAACATTTAGGCAGGCAGTTTATACCTGTTGTGCTATAGCTCCAGCATCATCTGGGATCTAGGCTCCTTTTCTGTCTGTGGCTTTGTGGCCTTGAACGCGATGCTTCTCCCAAAAGGAGCCTGGGCTGCTCAGTTCCTTTTTCTTCTCCACAGCTTTCTTTATACACACACAACTTAAATACCATGTGAGGCAAATCAGTGGAGGAGGGTGCTCAGATCTGGTTACTTAAACCTCATGTCTTACTAAACTCCACATTGTTGCCTCTTTCTATGAGAAACTGGCTCCCAGTGATACAAAAAATACCACCAATAGACACTGCTTTTGAATGATATACTGATCTATATTATCCCATTTGTTTATACTAATATTAACACAGAAAGGAAACTAATGCAATCGGTCTCATTAGAGCAGTGGTCTGTAAGGCGGAGGTTCTCAACCTTGGCTGTGCAATGTAATCTCGTAAGGAGCTTTCAAAGAATCCCACAATCTAAGATTCTGCTTTAATCGGCCTAGGGTGTGGTTTAAACTCCTCAGGTTTATTCTAAGCACAGCAAGGCTAAGAACATTGTCGTAGTCTGTGGACATCAGGGTCACCCAGGATATTCTAAGAGTGCAAGCACTCACTCTCCATCCCACTCCCTGTCTCATCAGGCCACACCAAGCCTAGGGTGAGGCACAGAGCACTCTCTCTTTCCATCTGCCTTTCTCTCGCTCCATATATTCCTCAGATGATTCTAATTGTAAATGAGACTGAGACTGCTATGTGTGCTTCCAATCATACAAGTGAGTTTACAGATGTATTGCATGGGACATCTTTAATATAGGGACATTTGATCACAGACCTACCTAAGTCTCCTTGCACTCCAGTTCCAGCTGCATATGATAACTTCATATAGAGGAGCTTGGCTGACAACCTGTGTGAGGACAGGAATTTGGAGACTAAGGGGCCATGAAGATGTGCTTGTAGCTAGTGACTTGAACCAGGTAAGTGGTTTTAAATGCAGAAATTTAGAAGCTTTACAATATGCCTATAAGAGCCTCTAATTTCTTTGCATCTCAGGTTTCTATTTGGAGGGACAAAAGTGTTTTTTCTGTCTGTTACTGTAACTGAAATAAATTGCATTAAGGATGTTTGAATATTTACATAAAATTAGGTAGTTCTTTTTACCATGAAGAAAAAAAAAATAAAAGTCTTATAGTGTACAATGAACATCCTAGTAAAATACTATCAAATGATGCTGCCTGTTAGGGAAACACCCAAGACCCCTTCCATGGTGACGCTTCCTGCTTTCCTAAAGGAAGGGGGTTTCTGTTTCTCTCAATAGAAATGGAACGAGAGTCTTCCAACCTCTCCCTGCCCCTTTGCTTATTTCTGCCTGTGGACTAGAGCTGACTTGTCAAATCAGTGAGTTTCAGAGAAGCTGAAGATACTTGAGTGGGGTCCTTCATGTTCTCCTGTTTCCAGACGTGACTGTTTTTAAAGGAGTTCTGTCTTGGTCCTCTCTCTACAAAGCAAAGTACTAATCTATTCATTTAAGATGGTCCTTTAATGTTTACCAAGATTAAGTAGATCCCAGGGATTTTAATCACATTTTTCAAGTTCTCTTAGACTCCTGCTGTCCTAGTCGAATACATCACTCCTTCACTCCCATATTCAACTTAAAACCTGCTTCTCTCTTTGCTGAGACAGAAGAAGTACTTAGCAAAGAATGTCCTAGTTCATCCACACTCATACCTGATTCTGAACCCACATTCCAACTTCCTCCTACTCAAAAATGAACAACTTATTTTCTAACCAAAGAGCAACCTTGCCTCTTGTGCCCTGGGTCTGATTTCTTTTTATCTTCCCAAGAGCATATCTCTATGAATTCTCAAATTTTATATTGATTGACTTGGTCATTAACAAAAGCATAATATTTCCCATTTTATAAAAGTTGTTTTTTTAATCTCACTATCTTCTACTGACAACAAAATTTCTCTGAAAAGTCGTATGTGATATGGATCTTGCTTCTCTCTTCCTATTTTTTCATCAATCTGTCTTGTCAGGCTTTTATCTCCCTCTAATTGGTTCCAATCAAAATAAAAAGATGACCTCTCCATTGCTAAATTCAATGGCATATTTCAAACCTTCAATTACATCTTAAAAATATCTTAAAATGTTGTTCTTAATTCTTTGGGAATTTAATACAGTATTCTGTGATCCATACTCACCTTCTTCTGCTAACTCCCTCCAGTTCCACCCACCACTTTAGACAATGAACTCCTTGTTCTTCTTTTAAAAACCCATAAGTCCAATTTACGTTGTCCGAATACTCTTGGGTGTGGGTCTGTTCACTGAAGTGTGCTCAACCTACTGGGGACTGCACCCTTAAAGAAAATTGACTCTCATTCTCCCAGCAGCTATCAAGGGCCAAAAGCGCCTTAGCTATCTGTGGGTGACTTTGTGTTTACATGTCTCCCTCCATGCTAGTTCTTTTGTCTCGCTTGTGCTTATGTAAGTGCTTGTGCAGGTCATCACAACTGCTGTGATTGCATATGTGCAATTGCTGTGCTGTTTCTGGAGAATACCATTTGTTGTAGTTATCCACTGCCTCAGACTCTTAGAATCCTTCTTCCTACTCTTACAAAAAGATCCCTCAGTCCTGAGGGAAGAGGTGTGATGTAGATGTTGCATTAATGGCTGAGCACTCTGAAGCCCCTTGTCCTCCATTGTGAGTCTCTGTGTTAACTGCCATTTACTATAAAAAGAAGCTTCTCTGATGAAGGTGGAGAGAAACACTAATCTATGAGTATAACAATAAATTATTAGAAGTCAGTTTAATACTGTGTCCATTTGGCAGAATAATAGCAGTAGGTTCTCCCCTAGGGGGTCCATGACCTATCTAGCCACAGGTTCTTGACCCCAAGAGCAATGCCATGTATGGGTTCCATCTTGTGGAGTGAGTCTTAAATCCAATCATAAAATGCTTGGTTACTCGCATAACATTTCTGTCACTATTGCCCCATGGACATATTACGCCAGGCCAGTCCTTTCTGTAGTTCACAGGATTCAAATCTGAGAAAAACTGATAATTACTTTTCTCCACAGGTAGCCTGCATAAAACTATGAAAGCTAGCCAGTAAGGATGAAGCTTTAAGGTCAGTACCAGCTTAATTTCTCCATGTTCTATTACTCAAGTATGTGGTATATTTAGCAGTAGGATCTTACAGTAAAGTTCTAAAGGATAACCAAGATCAAGAGCAAGAGCCTTCAGTGAAAACATGATCTGTTTACACAGTGGAGTATTATTCAACTGTTAAGAAAATAAAAATTATGAAATTTACATTAAATGGATGGAAGTGGGAACAGTCATCATGAGTGAGATAATTCAGACCCAGAAAGACAAACGTCACACGTTTCTCTCATATGTGGATGTTAGCTTTGAATCTTTAGAAATGTGTGTCTCATTTAGAACACCCATAGAGATCAGAATACTAGTAAGGGGCCATGGAAGGAGTTTCAAGGGAGGGAATTCAAGGAAGTGGAGATGGAATGCAATGATACAAAGGGAAAGTAGGAAGAATGTTCTAAGAGGGGTTAAATGGATGTGGAATGGGAGGGCAAGAAAAAGAAGGGAGGCTGGGAAGGATAGCTAACACTACAGGTCTTTCGAAAAAGTCAAATGGAAACCTGCTACCATAGATGCCTCCTGAAATATACGCAGATATAAAAAAGAGCTTAAATGGAGCTACCCTATAATGGCGAGACAGTACCCCTTCTAGACACCATAGATTAGTGAATAAAAAGTTGAGTGTCAGGGATGGGTTACGTTTTTTGGAGGTATGAGTTAGTAGAGTCCCATAGTCCCTAAGTATTAAAGAAATATTTAATTGTTATTAATTTATCAATAACAGTGCCTTGCTATGTAGCTTAGGCTAGCCTTGGGCTCACGAGCCTCCTCACTCTGCCTTCTGAATGCTGAAATTATGGGTGTGTGCTACTGTGCTCAGTCTAATGAGATGTTTTTATTTACATGTATATTACAGAAAGATTTAGTCAAGCTAGTTGAAATACCTATATCCCTACCAATTTTGGATGGTAGGGAATGTGGTAAGGATGGTCGAAATCTACTTTATCAATTTTATAACATACCACACATTAATTAAGATTACAATGCAGTGCAATTGCCATTAAAACTTATTCCTCCAGTTTAAATGAAATCTTTACCATTTGAACGGTATCTTCCCTCTCGCTGTCTCCCTCGGCCTTAGTTCCTATGAACAGCTTTCTTAGACTATCAGAAGCACCTAGCACAGCTGGACTCTGTTCTGGGCTTCATCATTGTCTGTGGGTACATTTAATACAGAGGCAAGATGCTAGGAAGCACATTGAGGCTGACCCTTTAAGCTATGTCCCTATTCCAGCTATTGTCAGTAATAAGGCCCATGCTTGGATGTCCTTAATATGCCGGGCTCTATTGAGGTAGGGAGGAGGGAGGAGGCGGATACTATTTATTGTCATCTGGGAGATACAATCACAAATTTCAGGAAAAGTGAAATAATATAAGTATTTCATTTAAATTAACCTTAACTGATATAAATCTTGAAAACTGCATACAATAATGGGATGCCATGTGATGCTTCAGTACATGTAAATACTGTGTAATGTTAAAGTTACATATATATCTTGCTGAGTATTTATCACTTCTTTATGGTGCAACCTTTCAAAATACTTTCTTCTAAAACTGTATGATATGTCAGTATCCCACAGCACACTAGAACTTCTTGATCCAGGGTAACTGTAGTAATACATATTACTCACCTTCATCTCTCCCTCCCCATACCCTGATTGTCTCTAACGTCTGGTAATCAATCTCAACTTTTTTTTTTCAAATGAGTAAGATCATGTGGCATTTGGTTTTTCTATTTCTGGTTTATCTCACTTAACATAACTACCTTCACTTCAAGTTGCCACAAGCAACATGATTTCCTTCTTTTAAAACCTCTCTTCAGTTCCTCCATGGTTGGAAACTCATCTGCTTTCATGTTTTTAGCTATAGAGTAGAGTACTGCAAGGAACACGGAGTGTGGGTTTCTCTCTGAAAGACTGACTTGTGGACACATATGCAGTAGTAAAATTGCTACATAAGGTAGAAGTTGCATGTCTTTAGGCGTCTCTATACTGACTGCTGCGATGTCTGTATGACTTTACATTCCCACCATCAGTATATGAGTTCCTGATTTCCTACATCCTCATCAGAATTTGTTACCCATTGTCTTTCTGGTATTTTCACTGCCTTGATCTGACATCTCATTCTGCCTTTGCCTTGCATTTCCCCGATCATTAGTCATGCTGATTGTTTTTCAGATGCATATTTCACGTTTACATGTCTTCTTTTGAAAATTTCCATTGAGTTCTATTATCTATTTAAATAATTGAACTTTTGAGGACAGTACAGATTTTTATTTGGGAGAAAAAATCTGCAGAGGAGATCTCTGGTGTAAGAATCAGAACTTTGTGATCTTTTTTAAAGCCACAGAGTGTGTGAATGCTTAGGGGGCTAACTCTTTAAGTGCTATGTGAAGCCTGTGAAGCACTGAATGTCCAAAGATCCACGGTACAAGTATGTGCTCAATATGGGAGTCCAGCCAATATTAGAGAAAAGATGGAAGTTTCAACACTGGGAGTTTTAAGTGCTCCAAATTGCCTGAATTTAATTTCCAACTGCCAAAACTTAAGTTCACTGGGGTCTAGCAGGTACTGTCAGTCCTTTATTTTCATTCATATATACAAAGCACTTTCTTTTCCTATTTCACACAGTGCAATAAAGTTTATCCCAAGGTTGTGCATCAAAGGAGAGTGGCTGGTGAGGGAGGAAAAAGCACAGCAACAGCAACTCTTCGAGTTCATCCCACAGAGCATTCACCATATCAGAAAATATTTGGGGCTACTTGCCAGTTAGGCACATACCTGGTGCTTTCAGAATACTTAAGCAACTATAATCAGAAAACTGAAGGATGAACGTGTAGAATACATTTGCCTTTATGGATCATGTGTGTAGAGTAAATCTTCATCATAGTCCCTTATTATTTGCATTATTTAAAAAATAATTACATATTTAATTGCTGATAGACTATACAACTGAAGAAAAGATCATCTAATTCAGTCTAAATTCCTTTCTAAGAAATCAATCAATGATGCAGCTAAGAAAATGGAATAGAAAACGTTACTTTGTAGCCACTGCTGCAGTTTCAGTGTTGAGTCTTCTGGTTTGGTTGCTATTGAGTGAGTTTTCTTTGAAAATGTGAAAATCAAGGCAAGAGCTTACTGTCAGACTTTTGTTGCTATGGAAGTTTTCATTAACTTGGAACATCTAATGTAAAGGAAACAAACAGCATTAGTGAAGGGATAAATGGAAGATGCACTCTTGACCATCGACTCTCCCGCCAGGGCTCCTTTCCTTACATGCTTCAAAAGACTGTTTGACGTTGATCTCTGGGAACATAAGCTGGCAGTTGTGGAGGATGACAGTCAGCAGAGTCTTGGGTGGACAGAAAACCTCTGGGGCGGGAGTGGTTCATCGATTAGCATTAGGCTACTTGTTAATACTCACATATGGCTTTAGTGTAGGGAGTTGGGAGGCAGAGACAGAAAATGAGATTCACTCTTTGACTTGGTAGTGTCTGTGAACAGAGTCTGGTCTCTGGGTCTTTGGAAATTCAAAGGAATGATTCCAGCTCTGAATGTCATCATTTTTAGGTCTTTAGAATGTATTCTGGCCACAAACAGACCATGTTGTGACGATTATAAGAAAGCCCGAGTGTTTCCTTAGCAGATAGCTGCCTGTGAAGCAATGTAGACCCCTTCATTCCTACCTACAGCCACGTCAGCATCTTCTTAGTACCCATCTCACGACAAATCTTAGGTCTCCTGTTTTGATTCCGAGAAACCATTTTGGTTATGTTTTTGGAATTTTCTATTGACTGAAAATTTGGAGTTCAACTCTTATCAATTGATAAAAATTTCTACAACAGGAAAACTAGGTTGCAGAATGTTGGACAAGTACTGTTTCTCCATCTGTCCTAGTCTGCCTTCAGTTGCTGTGACAACACTCTGACCAAGTCCAACTTGGGAAGGAAAGGCTTTATTTTGCTTACCTCTCCTGGGTAACACAATTTATCCCTTGGTAGTCCAAGGTAGGACTCAGGGCAAGAACCTGGAGGTAGGGGCTGAAGCACAGGCCATAGAGAAATGCTGCTCACTGTCTTGCTCAGCCTGCTTTCTTACACAATACAGAACAACCTGCCCAGGGGTGTCACCTTCACAGTGGGCTGGGCCTTCCCACATCACTTATTAAGAAAATACCCCACAGACATGGCCGTAGGCCTGTTCAATGGAACCAACTCTGCAACTGAGGTTCCCTCAACCTATGTGCGTCAAATTGACACTAAACCTATGCAGCACAATTGACCCCTTGTTAACTTGACACACAAACATATCACTATTAAGTCATAACCTCCTCTCCATTTCCTGCCCTCAAGGTATGATGTTAATATCACAACATAAGACAGAACAACTTTAAATGCCCCACAGTCCTTAAAAAATCCAAACACTTAAAAGTTCACAGTCTCTTAACCGTGGGATCCTGTAAAATCCAAAGCAAGTACTGTCTTTTTTCAAAGGGAAGAATCAGGCACACCTAAGTGAAACTTAAGTGCAGCAAAGTAGCTCGAGGCTGGACATCTGGAACTCATTCATCATCTTCTGGGCTCCAAATGGTTTCAGCAGCTCCGCTTCTTTGGCTCTGCCGTCCACAGCACACACAACTTGTCTCATGGTTCTAGGCTGGTTCCATTTCACACCTGCTGCTATCATTGGTGGTGGTCCCATGGTTCTGGCATCACCAATATGCTGGGATCTCCACTGAGGCTCCACCTTCACCAGTGGAGGAACGCTGTCTATTGGCTTGCTTAGCCCGCCTTCTTATACAATACAGAACAACCTGCTCAGTGGACTGGATCCTTACACATCACTTATCAAGAAAATAGCCCACAGACATGTGACTGGAGGCAACTCTGTAATTGAGGTTCCCTCAACCCAGGTGTGTCAAGTTGACACTGAAGCTATCTAGTGTCATGGGCTCCCCCGGGGGTCTCAGCTCTCGTCCAGCAGGGCAGCTCCTGGAGGACTACCCACACAGGGGGCTCTCAGCCTCCAGTCCTGGAGACAATCAGGACAGAGAGTCTGGTCAAAGCAGAAACTCATTTATTAGGAGTTACATAGTGTCTTTAAAGGCAAAAACCACAAGGGGATTTCCAAAGCAGGAGCCAGGGAACCAATCATCCTAAATGTCATCTCAGCATTCAGGCTGCAAGCATTCAAGGTTACATGAGCTTCTATAGATATAATGAGCATAGCCCGAGCTGTTCATGAGGGAGGAAGTTCTAAGACCCAATCAAGCTTTTGTCAAAATAAGTTAAGTCGTACCCAAGCCTCTCCCTTTGTACTTCCTCTAAGCGCCATCTCTATTATCATGAGGCCCCACAATCCAGCCCACCATTCCCCCATCAACAACCTATGAACACATTGCCTTGTCACAACTGTAAAGGAATAGTTTTTGTACGTCAAGCTTCTTTGCTGTATATTACATAAAAGGTAAAGTTTCAAAGATTCTTTAAGGACTGCTAGGAGGGAGACATTTGAGAAGAAATCTTCTTACTAAAAATAGTGGTCTTTCACAAAATTCGTGGAATTTGAAAAGAGAAGTGAATGGGAACAATGCGGAGAAGGGCGGTAAGGGCTCAGCTTTGTTTCAAGCCTCCATTTCAGCACTACAGCTTCTAGCAACTCATCCAGCCTCATGCTCTCTACTGCCTGGATTGGCTAATCTTTGTTTGATGTGGAATCAATCAAGAGACAGACTTCTAGGTCAGTTTGTGAAGGCATTTTCAGGAAGAGTAAACGGAGATGGGAAGCGCCTCCCCCAGACTGAGTAGCACCTTCCAGGGTGCTGGCTGAGACAGGAAGAGTGAGTCTGGATAAGAGAGAAGTAGGTAATGACCCATACCACTGAATTCCAGGACAAGTCCTGAACAGAGGGAAAGAGATACATATTTGAAGATTCTGTAAAATTATTAGTGCAAGATGGCTTGAGGAAGAAACAAGGATTTGAAGTATAATAAAATCATCATTAGCTTTATCTTTTCTTTTTAAAAATACTTCATTATTTTTATTTTATGTGTATGAGTGTATTCCTTTATGTGTGTTAGTGTATGTGTGTGGTGTAATGCCCATGGAGGGCAGAGGATGGTGTCCGATTCCCCTGGAACTGAAGTTACAGAGGGCTGTTAGCCACTAAGTGGGTGCTGGGATTCAAACCTGCGTCTTCTGTAAGAACAGCCAGTGCTCTTAACTGCAGAGTCATCTCTCTATCTCTCCCCAACTTTACCTTTTATTTTAAAAAAGAAACAGACAAACTCTCGTAGTCTTGGCCTAAAAAAAAATAATCAAACCTAGCAACAAAGTAAAATGGACAAAAGCAATATTTTCAGGGACGTTCTCTAATGAGGATCAGGAAAAATAATCTTCCAAGGAAATAAACCTGTGAGAGGAAGGAGGTTTCTCTGACTAGAGGAGCACTGATACCAAGAAGATGGACTTGCTGGCTTATCTCTTTCCTTTGTTTCTTCCTTCCTTCCTTCCTTCCTTCCTTCCTTCCTTCCTTCCTTCCTTCCTTCCTTCCTTTCTCTCTTTTTATTTTTCCCTCTTTATTTCTCCCCCCCCACTCTCTCTCTCTTTCTTCTTCCTTCCTTCCTATCTTCTTGTGCTTCGTCCTGTTTCCAGGAGCAGGGAACACAGCTCGGTGTCACAGGTAGTGCAGCCTAAAGGGGGGCTCAGAGCCTCGGTGGCCTCGCCTCACATATCCCTGCAATTCTTCTTTTTTAAAATTTATTTATGTTTAGTTTATATGTACGAGTCTTTTGCCTACATGTATGTAAGTGCACCATGTGTGTGCAATGCCTGCAGAGGTCAGAAAAAGGTGTCAAGTCCCCTGGAACTGGAGTAATGAACAGTTACTAAGCACCTGAACCCAGGTCCTCTGTAAGAGCAATGGTGCTCTTAACTTCTGAGCCACCTCTTTAGTCACAACACCTGGGATTCTTGACTTACACCCGAAGAAAAGAATTCAGGATGAATCAATAGAAGCCAAGTTAGAGAGATTTATTATTGAGGAAAAGACAGACATACTTAAGGAGTGTCAAGGGCCAGTATTAGGAGAGGAACTCACCCAAATGCTCCAGTAGCACCTAGATAGATGATTTGGGGCCTTAGAGTTACATTGTTTAAGGGAGGTAATTTGTAACTAAGGTTGGAGAAGGAGAGAAAAATATATCGATCTATTTCTTTCCTTATTAAAAGGTTTTTTTTTAATAATTGAAATCATAAGGTGATTTCTGAGGGTACTGAGTGGGCTTATATGGGGAAAATGTAATTAGGATAATATGGCTCAAAATTTAAAAAGCCAACTAAGTATGCTAAGTATATGTCATATGAAGATGTTAAAAGATGTTTCTTCTCCTGAGCATGGCTCATTAGTCATCCTAAGAGTCTTGTCTTAGAAAGGAGCGTTATTTCTTGTTTCTGTGTAAAGGAGTGTCTAGTCAACTGCATAGAACTCTGAGGTTATAACTCATTCTACCAGAGATGCAAGACAGATCCAGGTAGGTGACTGTGGTGGGCTTTTCTTTTCCCTGTCCTCTTAAACTTTTCCCGTCATTCTATCCTAACTTAATCCTGTAGAATTATAGGAAATATGCATCTGGGAAGGGTCACTAAAACCCCAGCTTTCTGACTTGAATGAAAAATACAGTCTCAGGAAGTGGCAAACACTTGGAAGATCACTGAGAAAGGAAATCGGCAGACAACAGCCCCAGAGAATGGTGTATGGATTGCTGGGCTCAGACCCGAGGTGCATATGAGTGAATTTGATCCTAGGTAACTTGCCAGACTTTGCCAACTGGACTAAAAAATGTTCCAGACTGGCCACTGGGTGGCACACATGCAACTTTGAAAATAGAAAGCACACAGAAACCACAGTACAAACATGACTAGTCTGAACTTGCAGCCCTTAGGTTTCATTTGATAAAGTTCACACATTTTCCCAGGTATTAAAGCAGAACCAGAAGGTTGTCATGGTCTAGTATTCAAATGTCTAGGGTATAATCCAAAATTATTTGACACACAAAGAACTAGGAAAATCTGAAATGGGTGGGTAAAAAACAAGCAAGACCAACGCCTGTGAATGATGAGAAGGCCAGATATTGAATATTGGCAAATCTCTCTTAAATAGAATGAGAAGATAAAAAGTCCTGATCTGGAAAGATGGCTCAGCTGTTATGAGTACTGGCTGCTTTTGCAGAGGACCTGGGTTCAATTCCCAGCATCCATATGGCGGCTAATAACAGTCCATTAACTCCACTTCTGGGGGGATCTGATGCCCGTTTCGCACCTCTGAGGGCATTGCATAACATGGATGCACTTACATGCAGGCACTACCCTCTTATCCATGAAAACGCATGAGAAGGTAAAAAGTCCACTAGATAGTAGATGCTACAAAAAAGGACCAAACAGAAATATTAGCATGAAAAATATAATCACCTACAGAACCCACCAGATAGCAGAGTGGAGGTGAAAGAATCAATAAACTTGAAACAAGATGAATAAAAATAATCCTTTCTGACCAATAGCAAAGATATAAGTGAAACAAAGCTGCGTGGCCCATGGAACAATATTCCTATGTCTTACTTTTTTTGTCATCATTGTTATAGGAGAGGGGAAAAAAGGAAGTGTTAGAGGCAGAAAAACATTTGAACCAATAATGACTGAAGAACTTCCAAACTTGACAAAATGCATAAACCTCCAGAATCAAGATCAATTCTAAGTTAAACAGGAAAGACTCAAAGAAACTCATATCCCAGTGTGTAATTAAGTGGCTGTAAACCCAAGACAAGAAAATCTTGAAGATTCTTAGAGGAAAAGTAAAATGTTATGAAGGAATAGTGATTCCAGTGACTAAATCAGAATTGTGGAAATGAAAAAGAATTGGGACATTTTTCCTTTTCTCTCTTCCCTCTCCTTTTTTTTTTTTTAGAAAATGTCTCACTGTGTAGCTCAGGCTGGATCTGAATTACTGTGCAGTCCCAGTGGGACTTGAATTCACATTTGCAGTCTTCCCATTCTGCCTCCAGATTACTGGCATTATAGGCTTGATGTGTGTGTGTGGGGTGGGGGTGTATGTATGTGTGTGTCTATGTGTAGGACTGTGCATCTGTGTAGGTACAGGGCTGTGTGTGGCAGGGGGCAGAGTGTGGAGATCAGAGGACAACTTGCAGGAGTTGGTTCTTGCTTTCCAGTCTTTGACACAAACTCAAGTAGTCAGACTTCAGGGCAAGTGTCCTACCTACTGAGCCATCTTGCCAGCCCGTACCTTCTTTTGAGTTCTGTGAAAGCTGTTTGATAACTGAAATCAAGGCATAAGGGCAGCATACAAAATAAGTCATATTTCTGTGTATTAATAAGAGTTGGAATCTCACATTTAAATATATTAATTTAGCAGTGCTCCAACTTTTCTTCACTATGAAGATAACCATTTAATAGATCATTAAAATACTGATGAAAGAAAGTTTCTAAGAATCAAATAAATTCAGAGGTACCATGTTCATAAAGTAGGTGATTTAATAGATGTGTCAGTTCTCACAAATGTTAACATACAGATTAAATATAAATTCCAGTCACAACCGCAGCAGAATTTAAAAAAATATATTATTATTTTATGTGTATCTGTATATAGCCTGCATGTATATAAATACATGTGTGTTATTCAGTGCTTGCTGAGGTCAGAAGAGGGTGTCAGATCCCCTAGAACTGAAGTTACATGTGATTGCTAGCCTCAACATGAGTGCTAGGAATCGAACCCTGGTTCTTAGCAAGAGCAGCCAGTGCTCTTAACTGCTGAACCATCTTTCTAGTCCCACAGCATATTATTCTGGGAAATGAACATCAAAATCTAAAGAACTTGAATAGTGAAAACTATTTTGAAAAGGAAAAATATAGGTAGAGAAATTTCAATACTTGATTTTAAGATATTATAAAATGATGTCAATAAAAACTATGTGGTTTTGACAAAGAAATAGACCTACACATCACTAGAACCAATCAATATAGAAATTGGTCCACCTAAATGCTGTCAGTTTATTGTTGATAAAGATGTAATGGCAGTTCAAATAAAGAAAGGGTCCTCTTTTCAGCAAATTATACAGGAACAATTGAAGAACATCTAAAAAAATGGACATTACTATAAATCCCACACCACACATAATAATTAAATAAATCATGAAACTAATGTAAGATTTAAAAATTATAAAATATTCTAAAAGTACAACTGAGAAATTAAACCTGGGTTTAACCAATGAATATTGGGACAAGATATCAAAACATAGTTAATTAAAGAAAAATATTAGAATTCCTCAGAAGGCAAAGTTTGGGTCTATGGAAAATATTGTTCTGAGAGAATAAAAATACAAATTAAAATCTGAAAATATTTGCAATTGAAATGTCTTATAAAGATCTTACAACCACAATATATAAGGCTCCTCAAAACTCAATAAAAAAGTAATCCATTAAAAACATGCAAAATTCTTGAAAAGGTATTTTACTAAGTAGACTCTATAGAAGGCAAATAGCACATGAAAATATATTTGACATTAGTAGTCATTGGAAAGCATAACTTAAAACCAAGATGATATTCTATAAATAAATATCTAGTAGAATATCCACATTGAAAATGACTATAATGTTACAGTTTAATTCTAGAATGTCCCGCAGAGAATTATGTGTCAGAGGCTTGGTCCCTGTTAGAGCAATGTTCAGAGGTGGGAATTTGGGGAAGTCACTGAACCATGGTAGTTCACAATTAGATGGACTATTGGCAGGTGATGGACATATCCTACCATACATTTTCGACCATAATGCTCTGGCTCACCATAGGCCCAAAGCAATGGAATGATATGAGTATGAACTGAAATCTCTGAAACCATGAGCCAAAATAAAGTTTTCTTTCTTTAAATTGCTTTTCTCAGTATTTCAGATTGCTTTTGTCACAGTGTTGGGAAGCTAATGAATTCATATATGAAATACTGGAGGGGATGCAGAGTAACGGGAGTTCAAGATTGGTGGTAGGAAAAAAGGTAGTCAAATGGATCTGGAAAACAGATTGGAAGTTTCTTATAAAGCTACAGTTCTTACATGACCCAGAACATGTAATACTAAACAGGAAAATGATAACACAATATCCTATGTTCATGTATTTATGGTAGCATTATTCGTCAGTGCCAAAGATGGGAAATAACCTAAATACCCTGTAGTTGGTAAATGGATAACAAACTGGTATATGTATAGTAAGATCTACTCAACAACAAAGAGACATTTACTACCAATGTGCAGAACAAATGATGAATTTCAGAAGCATTGCCCTCAGGAAAAGATTGCAAACCCTATGAGTCCACTACTCTTATTCTAGAGTGTGGATATTGATTGTTATTCCTCAGTTTGGATACTGATTTTTCAAGGGCTCATGTGTTGAAGGCATGATCCCCACCCTGTGGAACTACTAGAAAATAATGGAGGTAGATTGTCGTGGAGAGCAGGTAAATCATTGAAAGTGTTCCTTGGAAGGCTCCAGCCCCTCCCATCTCTTTGTTTGCTTCCCAGTTTCTATGAGGTGAACCAGTCTCTTCTGCTATAGCCACTATCATGATATAGTGTGCCACCACAGGCCCAAAGCAATAGAGCAAAGTGACCATGGACTGGAGCCTGTGAGTTCTGAACAAAAAGAAACTTTCCCTCTTTTAAAGTTGATTATCTAATGAATTTTTTCACAGTCATAGACTGACTAACAAAGCAACAGGGAATACATGAGTGATTTCCATGATTTGGGGAGGTAAGCGGAATGTCACTACTAGGCATGTGACAATCAGGGAGAGGTGTTCAGAGATACATAACTGCTTTGCATTTTATTTATTTTTGAGAATTTCATGTCTGAGTATTGTATTTATATTATTTTCATCCTTCCCAGTCCCTCTCCATCTCTTCCCATGTTCTCTGACTCCTTCTCAATTTCTTGTCCTCTTCTTTATTATTACATATATACACACCTTTATAAGTATGCACACACACACATATATATAAACATATATATGTATATAAACATATATATCAAATATATTGAGTCCATTTAGTGGTGCTTGTGTGTATCTGTGTTTAGGGCTGCACACTTGGGATTAGATAATATCTCAGGGAGCTAGTCCTTGGAGGAAGCTGATTCTGCCTCCTTTGGCATCCATTGATTGCCTGTAGTTCTTCATCTTGAGGTGGGACCCTGTGAAATTTCTGCCAGCCACCTTGGAATGTCAACTGGTTCTGTTATTACGCAGATCTTCTTCCCATACTTTGGTAATGTCATTGGTGTAGCTTCCCTGTCATGTCTAGAGTTCATTAGCTAGCAGCATGTGTCTTGTCCCTCTGACTCTTACATTCTTTTTGCTCCTTCTTCCTTGGTGTTCCCTAAGTCTCAGTTGTAGAGGCTGCATTGTAGATGTATCACTTAGGATTGTTCATTTTGTAGTTGCTTATTCTCTATATGTGACCAGTTGTGTGTCTTTGTAATATCCTCCATCTGATGCATAAAGAAGCTTCATTGATGAGTGTGAGAGATACACTTGCGTTTAAATATAAGGATGCATGTTTAGAGTATAGCAAGAAATTACATTGGTCTAAGGAAGTGACTATATTAGTTATTTTTCTGTTGCTGTGATAAAACACAATGACCATGGGAACTTATAGGAAGAAGAATTTATTTGAGCTTACAATTTCAGAAGAATCAAGAGTCCATAATTACAGGGAGGCATTGTGGCAAAAGGCAGCCAGAGTAGAAAAAAAAGTTCTCATATCTTGAAGCAGGCACACATACAGAGATTCATTGGAAATCTGGAAAGGTTTAAGAGCTCTGCCCTCAGTGATGCACTTCCTCCAGCAAGGGCACACCTCCTAAAACCTTCCCAAACCTCGCCTCCAGCTGTGGACAAAATGTACAAATACTTGGAGCCTATGGGGTACATTTTCATTCAAACCACCACATTCTATTCCCTGGCACCACAGACTCATGACCATATAACATGCAAAATGTATTTAATCCAATCTTAAAAAGTCCCCATAGTTTTTATCAATCTCAATACTATTCAAAAGTGCAGTCTCCAAAATCTCTTCTGAGATTCAAGGCAATCTCTTAGATGTAAACCCCTATAAAATCAAAAGACAAATTACATCCTTCCAACATACAATGGAACTGAATACATATTCTCATTCCAAAACGGAGGAACGGGGGCATAGCGAGGAAATAGCAGACGAAAAACCAAATTCAGTAGCTCCATGTTCAACTTCTGAAACTTTACTTCCAAAGGGTTTAGATGGCTCAGTCCCACCAACTTTGTTGCATATAACATATATCTCCCTCTTGGACTGGTATCATTGCCTGTACGCAGCTGTCCTTGGCAAATGTCTCATGGCTTTGGCATCTCCAATGTCTTCTTCTGGTGTCTCCACTGCCAGCCAGGCATCACTTTTACAGCTTCATGCAATGGTCTGTCAGGGCCTTCTTTATGCAGGGATGCTCCTGTTGCACACTGCTTGGCCTCAGTGACTCTGAAGCTGCTGTGTGTTATATGTTGCAATAAATGTTGCCACACCGATGGAAGGGCAAGGTGAAAAGTTTGTTTTATGGCCGGGCTTCCTCTGGGTTCCGGTATCCAGGGAGAAGCAACAGGCTCAGTTTAGTAAGGTTTTTAGAGCACCCTGGAGGGAGTTTCCAGTGACTTTGAAACGAGCCAATCAGAGATCAACACAACTGTGTATGCAAGCAGACAGAGGACAGAAGCAAGATGGCATTTAGCTGTGGCAGGCCATCAATTATAAAACAATTACAGAACATTCTATGAGTTTTGTGGTCAGCTAGTTTGCAGCGGGGTGGCTGCTGAGGGCAGGTACAAGGGAACAGCAAACACACATACAAGTTCATACAATGGTCAGCAAAATGGGTGCAATTCTAACCATTGCAACCAGGTGCATGGTGACCAGGTTGCTGGGTTCCTTTAACAATCTACATTGTACAAGAGCTAGCCAAGCACAAAGTACTGAAACAAATCAGGCAGTTAGTAGGTACAGGTGTTCTTAGAGCTTTATATTCTTTTAAAATTGTTTGTGATAAGCTTAGGTTTTGGTTTCCCAGAATGGGGTCTGGGAAAACAGAACTCTACTTGGGTCAGCTTTGAATTATCATGGAGTTTTGTCTAGCACACTGGTTAACAGCAATTTTGTAGCATTTAACCCTGAGGAAGAGCCAGTGACCCCCTTTACTCTTGCTAGGTTCATGCCTCTAAAGCTAACACCATATGAATAACACCAAGTTCAATGCTATGACTCTGGCCTGCTTCATTCACAGTACCAGCAGCTTTTCTCTGTGGTTTTCTAGAAAACCACTCCTGCATTTTTCTTTTGCCAGTTGGAGGCTGAGCTGGATGTGGTCTTGGCCTGGAGGCACTCTTTCCATTGTTTAAATGCGAATTTCTAGGCCTCTCCTTCATCACTCTAATATCTTTATCAAAGGGAGCTTCTCCTTCAGCACATGCCTTGGCTCCAACATTAATTTTCCTAGTGCTCTTTTTCAATCCAAATCCAAACTGTATATTCTGAGGTTCTTACCACCACACTTGCTCTTTTTCACTGTAGATCTGTATAATATTTACCATTATTAGCCACACTAACATCTGTAATTTAGGCTGTTTTGAATTTTCCTCTGCCAACTTAGTCCATTACTTTTCAACTTGACCTCAGAGGAGCTTTTAGCCAGATTCTTTGCCAAATTTCCAATTGTTGCATAAATCCTTATTTCCCTTCTGAACTACATTGTTCTTAGCACTGGTTTCTTCCAGACTCCTATTAGAATGGCCCATTAAGCTCTGTTTACAGCATTCAATAGCTTTTCTATCTCAAACTTCCAAAGTCTTCCACATTCCACCAGAATTCCACCTGGTCAGATTCTTCACAGCCAAGAGCCCACTCTCGGGTACCAACTTCTGTCTTAGTTACTTTTCTGTTGCTGTGATAAAATACCTCAACTTATAAAAGAGAGAGTTTATTTAAGTTTATGATTCCAGGTTCCAGAGGGATTAGAGTCCATCATGGTGAGGAGGAATGGTCGGGTATCCAGAGCTGGAGCAGAAAGCTAAGCACTCACATCTATAAGCAGGCACATGAAGCAGAGAGCAACTGGAGATCCAGCAAGGCTTAAGAACCCTCAAAGCTGCCCGCAGTGATGTGCTTCCTCCAGCAAGGCCAGGCCTTCTAAGAACTCCCCAACTGGGGACAAAAATGTTCAAATACTTGGAACCTAGCGGGGACACTCTCAATAAAATCACTACAGATGTTAAAACCACTACACCACTTTAAATCTATGAAGAGTTCCCATGTTCATGGATTGATAGAATTAATATTGTGACAATTAATATTGTGGCCATCTTCCCAGAAGCCATTTATAGATTCAATGCAATCTCAATCAAAAGGCCCATGACATTTTTTCTCAGAAATAGAAAGTCCTACAATTCATATAATTTGTATTTTGTATTGTAGTGTAGGTTATGTGAACCCACACATGTAAAATTCATAGAACTGTAATAAAAAGAAGTCAAAATTTATCAGGTGTTATTTTAAAAAAAAATGTTTTCTTTGATACTTTTTAAAAGTCAGGTGACAAATTCATTGATCCCCTTGCCGATGAGTTTCTCAAATGAATATTGGGCACCAGAACTTCTCAAACCGGTTTATTCAGGGAATCGGATCCAAGAGGAATTCATAGTTGTAGCTCAATTCAGTCCAACAGGTTTCTTTTCTTTTTTGTTTTAACCAAGTATTTCCCATCGTCTTCAGCATGCTTCTGTTTACTGTGGAACTCCTTGAGAAAAATTTATTATTCAAAATTACCCACACTTCTGTGACTAGACCACCTGTTATTCTTAGACTATCAACATCTCCTTGAGGTGCCAGTCATTAGATCAGACAGTTATAGTGAAATACCACAGACTGAGTGACTTAAACAATAGAAGTTCCTTTCTCAATAGTTCTGAAAGCATGAGCCAGGCACTGTAGATTCAGGTTTCTTTGAGGATTGCTCTCTTCCTGGCTTGAAGTCCACATCTTTGTGCATGCAAGGCCTTTCCTCCAAGCATGCTCATAGACTTTCTTCCTCTTGTAAGGGTATCAATATCATGTAAACTAATTACCTCTCAGACTATGCCTCCAAATTCATCCGGAGGAGATCTGGGTCCTCAGTGCATGACTTCTGAGGAAACACAAAATGTAGTCTACAATTCCAGTATTCTTTAGACCACAACTTAGAAATAGCTTCTGTTTATTTGTTTGGAAGACATCCTTATTGGCATAAGTTACATTACCAACCTAGTAAATATTTGTCAATGTTAATATTACATTGTATTTTCCCTCTGGGTCTGGGCTGTTTCCATGAATGACCGACACTATAGTTCTTGGTTTTGCATACTATTATGCAGGTCCCAAAAATTCACCAAAAAGGTGGGTGTCTAGGGTTGGAGAGGGGAATGAAGAGTCACTAATCACTGAGCATGAAATTTCAATCAAGGAAGGAAAAAAAGTTTGCATATCTGCTGAACAGCCTTTGGATCTATAGCCAAAAATCGTATGTTGTATGTTGTATACTAAAATTTTTTAAAAGATTTAAAAATTAAGATGTCATGGTAAAGCATTCTTATAAAATAAAAAGGCTGGGAATAATGTAAGAAGGCAAGAAAAAGAAATTAAAGAGTGGGCTACGAAGATGTGGCTCAGTGGGTAACATACTTACTGCAGTAGTTTGGGGGGAATGAATTTTATCAGAATCACATAAAAACCAGGCACAATAGTGCCTATCTGCTCCCCCAGCACTAAAGTGTGGAGACATATAATCCTGAGGTTAGGGGCTTTGATGGCTAGCCAATCTACTCAAATCAGTGAGCTCCAGGTTCAGTGAGAGGCCCTGCCCCAAAATACATGGTGGAGAATGAGAGAGGTAGATAATAAAGACATCTGACTTCCACACACACATATGGACCAGTGTACCTGATACAAACAGGCTGACACCATACACACACACAAAGGACTGAAAAGCATAACGATTAAAAATAGTCTTGGATTATTTTTTTCTGTTCTGTTTTGTTGTTTTTCTTGGGACAGGGCTTGGTATGTAGATCAGGCTATCCTTGAACTCAGAGACCTGCTCACCTCTGCCTCCTGAATGCTGGGATTAAAAGGCATGTCCACCATTTCTGGTAAGAAAGTCTTTTTAAAAGAGCAAGATAAATTATCCAGTGTAGGACTAAGACTTAAATATTGAATAGAGTCAGGAAATTACCAAGTATATATGTGCTCTATTAATTTTGTTTTCTCTAAAAGACATTAGCAAAGAAGTATAGCATTATTGAAAATTAATTATATCAAACATAGTTTAGAATAACTTACATTTAAAATTTTATTTTAACAGAATTGCATTCACAAATTATTTGGACTCATTAAATCTCAACATAATAATATAACAACAACATAAAAATATAATCAAAGTAAAATAATTATAAAGGATGTTAGCATTTTCCATTTAGAAGATTATAGTTGGTAGGCACTTGGGCCTCTACAACAGAATGTTCGCCAGATACATGTTTCCATAATCTTTTAATTATTTTGAGAAGTGAATATTGACGTTTTTAACTCTGTAAAGAGGATTTAAGTCTTTTGAATGTTAAATTATGTAATTTCAGAGTCATATATTTTTAAAAAGTTTAAAATGTCAGTGTCAGTGTGACCAATGGACTTATTGGTATCTGAATGCCCTGCTTTATCCACTTTACAGACTCCTCTGCATGCATGTGTGTGTGTGTGAGAGAGAGAGAGAGAGAGAGAGAGAGAGAGAGAAAGAAAGAGAGAGAGAGAGAGAGAGAGAGAGAGAGGGTGTACGTGTCCCAGAGGGCTGACCTCTATAGATTACATCCTCAGACATTTCCTTGAATTGGGAAATCAATGGAGCAATAGGATTCCTGAATTGAGAAATCAATGGATCAATAGAATTTCCTGTTAACCTGTGTATCAGTGAGATTCTGGCCAAGGTTTGGAGTAGGAGAAGAAAAGCTGCTAGGTACTCCCTGAATAAGCCACCTTTGTTCTATGAGACCCTGATCATCATTATCCCTGGAGTAGCTTTGGCAGGCAGCTGCTCAAAATGGGATTATGGTATTGGGAGGCTTGCATACTGGAGCACATGGTTAACTTCCTCTGGAGAGGAAATAGGATACCACAGATTGGGAAATGGCCTCATATTAGTTGAATTACCATTGAGGGCACAGGCATAGAATGAAGTGCTGAGATGAATTAGCCGGGGCCTTAGCTCTTACAGCAGCAATTCAGTGGACTGTAATATGGACTGGATAGCTCTGCCTACTCTCGGAAGAAAACATAAAATAAAGATACATTTTGAATTTTGAATTCCCAGTTCAAAGCACTAGCCAACAGTCTAATAGTTTGATAAAGCTGAAAACACCAAGTACTAAGATTGCGCAGTAAGGAAACTTTGGGCACAGAAGCCAAAGCGCTGATAGATGGTACCAAAAAGGGTGCTGAAGGAAAGCCACTGTTACTCAGTTTAAGCTTTGTGGCCAATTACAGAACAGCTGGTTTTAAGTTATTAATTGTCTCCTTTCCATTTTGCCTTTTATAAAGACAAGTAATGGTGGCTAGCATAATTTGTGCTTCAGTGGGAAGTGTGACAGAACTGACATGATTCAGCTATGGTACAGCGGCTGCTGAGACTGTGCTTTTCCTGTGTCGGGATGAAAGTTCTTTACCCTGGAAAGAAAGGTCAAGGTGGATGCTGAGAGGCCAGAGAGGTAGACAGTGCTGGTTACACTGTTTGCTTCCTGGTGCGCTGGCTTTGATCACACCATGTCCTTTACCTTGTGTGCTCCAGGAGCTTCATCTCTATGCATCCCAAATACTATTTGGGAGGACCTCACCAAAAGAGGTGATCCATTAAAGTCCCCAGCCACTTCTCTTGCCTCCAAGAAAGCCTCCCAGAGACTGTGGTAAGTGAACAGACTCTGGGGTAACACTCAGAGAAGAAAACTTTATTAAGCATCATATTCTGGAAGAAAACACATTCCCCAGACTCTTTTTTTTTTTTCATTCTGGAAACTTCTTATTGGTGTTGCCTGCTTTTCCTACTTTAACTGCTTTCTGGGAGGTTAGTTAGCATCCTCTGGTAGTAGGAACTCTGCCAATCTCTACCTTAATGCTAAATTGGCAGTTTGCTTTTACAGCTTCAAAAATTACCTCCTAATGAGACTCTGATTCATGTCTTTAATTCTAGATTCTCACTAAGTGATGTTTTAGGGGAATGGGCCTCTATAACTTTCCCATGCCAAATAAGTGAATTTAGACTCTTGAAGTTCTCATTTCCCAGCTGCTCTGTGAATCTAACATTGTCTTTAAATTCTGCAAAGAGATGCTATAATATGTACTAAGTGAAGGTCTCCAGGGACACCTGAAGGGAAGTTAGCCACCAGAGCTGTGGGGACACTCGGTGCCTGCTTCATGGCGGTGCTGGATAGGACAGTAATGGCTAGTCTAGATTGGGGACTCATTGTAAGTATCCAAGGTTTAAATATTGGATAGCCTGTTGATGCCTAGTCCAGGTTAGAAGCTCAGAAATATAATGAGTATCCTCCATTCATGCAAAGTTTCTTTTATCTCTCGTTTTCCCCCTGTTTTTCTTTTAGAGAGACATGTGAAAGCAGGGACACACAAACCTATGAGCAATCAAACATCTATTCCTGATAAGTAGCCTTTATGCTTCATTTTGCTTAATTGGGGTACTTTATTTTAATTTTTATTACATTAAATATTAGTTACTACTTATTTATGTGTATGTGTGTATGTATGCATGCTCCAGTGCATGAGCCACAGCTTGTGTGTGGGGGTCAGAGGACAGCTTGTAGGAGTGGGTTCTTTTCTTCCACCGTGTTAGTCCCAGGGACGAACTCAGTTTATCAGGCTTGATGGCAAGTGCCTTTACCTGCTAAGACATCTCACTGACCCATCTGTGGGCCACTTTAAACAGAGAATATAAAAAATTAATCTTTTCCTGTAATATGACATGGCCACAACACAAGTTAGAAAATGGAAATTTTTGACTTAAATGTGGAACTTTGAACATACACTCGTGGCTAGACTTGTTTTATGGAGAGTCTCCTGTTCAGATATTTATATCGCTATACCAAAACCCAAAGTTGCAGGAGACCTATAAAATAGGTGGTGCTCATATACCTCTGGAAAACAAAGAAGGCCCCTTAGATGATAGATTACTAAGTATCCCTGCAAAAGCAGAGTCCCAAGACAATGTCTCTAATCTAGGGAAACTGCAGTCCCAACTATTCCAACAACTCCACCTTTCTGTCCTATACCTTACGTTAATGAAACATTTCAGCCTAGCAGAGGTGACCAGTGGTTAGACTT
The DNA here is from genome assembly GCA_035773235.1 of Eospalax fontanierii. Taxonomy (NCBI): domain Eukaryota; kingdom Metazoa; phylum Chordata; class Mammalia; order Rodentia; family Spalacidae; genus Eospalax; species Eospalax fontanierii. The sequence goes on along the minus strand of CM069528.1, from coordinate 80,076,167 downwards.
TTTAGAACTGCAGTGGTCCTTAATCAGCAGGTCGTTATGAGACATAACTAATGGGAAAGGGGTACTAAGGGCACCTTTCCTCCTTTCAATGTCAGACTTAACTCAGTGCAAAGGGAACTGAGGATGTGTTTCTGAGGACCCAGGCAAGTTTATCATCGGATTGAAATCCCTGAGTACTTCCTGTGATGCCATTTGGCCAGATTTGACTGTCCACTGCACTTCCAAAAAGAAATGATGAATTTGGGCAGCTATGTGGGTTTATGAAGACAAAATTCATACCAGAGATCAGGAGCATCCTGTTGGGACCCTAAATCAAGGACCAAACTGGCAGTACCTGTCATGAAGGCACAGCGTTGCTCTGCACAGTCACATCATTACTTTCTTGATTAAGGGAATGCACAGATCAGTGAGCAAACCAATAAACTATGATGAGATCAGGGAAATAACACAACAGAGAGATGAGAATCTGGCCTTCTTTTTAGGTCATTTTTACTGACTTATTCCTCTAGTTCCTGTGAAGGTCAAATTTTTTTTGGCCACTCATTTCGTGAGTCAGTCTGATCCAGATATTCTGAGGAAGTTACAAAAGCAAGTGATTGGATGTCAGGCACCCCTAAATCAACTTTTGAATTTGACTTTATGATTTTTTTTAACAATAATGGATAAAATAGGGAATCCCAAAGGTTCAAGGGAAAAGCTTATAGGCAAGATAACAAGACCAATTCATAGCCTTAATATTGAGGAATAATACATTTCCTCAGGCAGATCAATAATTTCTGTCTCAGAGAAGCCTTAGCAGAACAGAGATTATGAATAAGCCATTGCTTCCCCTCTTGACAGAAAGCCAAGGCACTGGGAGAAAAACCGTCTGCGATGGAATCCTAAAGGTCTAGGGCTTTGCCACCTCTGCAAAGAAGGCAGTCATTGGAAATAAGAACAAAGGATGGGATTTGAAGGGAGGATGGTCTTTTAATCCCAATGATGACTTCTGGCTCTATTAAGAACCCCAGTGCAGCTCTGTGCCAGTAAGTGCAGATAGTCATTAAGGAACCTAAGGTAATTCTTGACACGATGGGCATGTTAGGTATTGGGGCCTTGGTTGACACTTTTCTAAACAAACCTATGTGATAATGAGTGCTGATGGGAACTTCCAAACAAAAAGACTCTCCCAGTCTTCAGTGTGATGACTGGTTAAGTGAACAACAGCTGTCATGTGGGTGCTAGGCACTGAAACCGGGTCCTCTGCAAGAACAGCCAATGTTCTTAACTGCTGAGCAATTTCCCCCATAATCCTCAATTTAGGAAAAAAAATTTCCCTTGTATGTTGCAAAAAGATAAGACATGGCACTGGGAATCTGCCCCCAAAACTAGGGGACATTTCCAGGCTCTACTTATTTTTCGGAGTAGCTGGGTTCTAGCATGTGATGGCCAGGGTGTTTATGAGCTGTAGCAACTTCTTCGGCAATGGTAATAGATGAAACAACCAAATTCATGCTGGGATACTCATTAGAGGAACTAATGCTTTGCTAAGTTCAAAGTATCCTTAAAATCAGAAGATACCAATGGTTAGCTAAAGGAGAACTATCAAAATTCTGATCTCTTTTATTGGGATCACTACAAATCATCCTTAAAGTTGCCATGTGCTAAACTCATCAAGTTGCTCCAATTCCATGAAGCAAATGAATTCTTCTTTTTCTATTTTGGAGTTATAGACCAAGTCTATTCCAATAGGTTTGCCTTAATAGATAAACCCTTAATAAATCCTGATGTATAATGGTTTACAGATGGAAAGAGCTACATAAACAAAAGAATTCAAAGGGCAAGATATGTGATAGTCAGCCTTCAGGAGATAATAGAGGCTAAGCCTCTTCCACTTAATAAATACCTAAGCTCAGAAAGCTGAACTTTGCATTGGGAAAAGATAAATAAGTCGAGGCTTACACTGACTCTAAATATGCATTCATGCTCATCCAGCTATATGGAAAGAAAAAGGACTTTTAACAAGAAATTATCTGATTAAATGTGACTTTGAGATTTTATCTCTTCCAGAGGCTGTCTGGTGACTGACACAGGTAACAGTTGTGTACTACCAGGGACACCAGAAAGATAATTCCATTATTACACAGAGAAATAAAATGATGGATGCACGTTCCAAGCAGCAGTGCTCTAGGGGCAGTGAAGCTGGCTCTGATATACCTCTTGCTCCAGAGTTAAACTTAGGGACTGGGAGGTAGACTGATTAGGAATGGCTGACCGACTCATGAGGAGCATATGGTTCTATTGTCTCAAGCACATCAATGGAAAACTATTGAGACTTCATGACTCATGCAACTTAGGAAGACAATCATAAACTCCTCTACCCACGTGTGACTTTGAGGGAAAAAGACTAAAGTCCACAACTTATGCCCTCTGTCTCTGCAGTAACCCAGAGGCTGGAACCAAGCCACAAACCCCATGAAAAGGAGAAGGACATTCCTAGAAGACTGACAATCACACTTTATTCAGATGCCTCCTCTTAAGGACAAATACCTTCTGATATGTGTTATACCTTCACTGATTAGATAGAGGCCTATCCCACCCAAGAATAAGTTGGGAAAAGCTCAAGAAGTTGTCAAGGCCTTAACAAATGAACCCATTCCTTGCTTTTCGTTCACCAAATCTCTCCAATGTAACAATTTTGGGCTTTCTTTTATTTATAAAATGTTCCAAGAAGTGTCAGAGACATTGGGCATAGCCTGCTATTCCCCACACTGTTTGGCATTCTCACTCATTGGAAAAGGTAGAGAAGCAAACTATCAATGCACAAACACAACTCAGGGGGATAAGAGTTTATTATGGAGCCAGATATACATGTTCATGGCCTAGGGACACAGATTTGGATTATACCAAACTACATGTTCCAATGTGGTAGCAGTTTTATAGTACTAGGAAAAGATGTTTGTAATTCAATGCAATTCATACACGGACGGTTTTATTAGGTAGGTGTGTTATAACAAAGTGGTGAAACCTGAGCTATAGGCCTCAGATGCTATCTGGTGATATTATTAGCTTTTGGATTGATGGAAGCTAGGGGACTATTCATGCATTCCAAAAGATTTACCAGATAGTCACAAGAATGTTGGGTTACATACAGAGGTGGGCTATACATAACTATTAGAGAGGGTAAAGGTTACTCAAGATAATATGGCTCAGAAGTAGCATTCCAGCCTCTCCACATCATTGGTGTGCTCATCAGTCTTTGTAGTCACAGCTTCTTTGCATTGTTCACTGTAGCACTGGCTAAATACAACATTCTGTCCATGTAGGGACCAGATACGATTTTAATGATCCTCTGTCTGATTATCGATCTCCTCAGATCCCCTCAGAGTCTCCTTCTACCAAGCAGGTTGAGATTTTAGATCCTTTGGTAGGCAGGGTCTACATCCATACTAAGATAGAAAATATGGAGATTAATGGACATTTGGCCATCATTAACTCAAGCTAAGGGATTAAGATTAAGGGGAAACTGGGTTAGAATAGAAAGACAAGGAACAGTAAGGAGGCATAGGAAGGGAAGGAGATCCTCATTGGAGTCGGGATGAAACCTCTCACCAGCTAAGAATCAAGAAATCTAGCACAACTAAACAGATTTACTTTGAAAATTGTTATGTAGAAATGAAGCTCCTTTTATATAGACATTATTTCAAATAAGAATATTAAAAAATCAATGAGCCATCCTTCAAACCCATGTATATATGACCTTCAAATATGGCCTTTTTTCCTTTCCCAGCTGCAAAATTGCAAGTATGCAGGAATCTCATCACAAATAATGCTAAAGGTAAATGTCCCGTCTTAATCTCCTCATATGAGTCATGGTCTTACCTCATCAGATTGTATGCCATCCAAGGCACCTTTGGAGTCACTTTAAAACTTCATTCATCACAAAAGGAAAAGATGGCTGGGGAGGTGTCTAGTAGGTAAGAGAACTTTCTGTTTATTTCTGTTTATCTACTCATCAGTTGATGGGCATTTGTGCTGTTATTACTTTTGGATATTAGAGGTTGTTCTGCTAATAACATTTTGTGTTCTATTTTTTTGTGTAGACATGTATTTTTACTTTCCATGTGTACATAACTAGGAGTTGAACTGTTGAAGTATCTGGCAACTCTGCCTAAGCCTGTTAGGAGCTGCCAGTTTGTTACTCCAAAGGAGCTGCATCATGTTATTCTCAACTCCCACACTGTGTGAGAGTTCCAGGTTCTCCACATCATCACCAGTGCTTATTGTTATGTCTTTGTATCTAATCTCATGGTGTGAGATATTACCATGTTTAAATTTATGTTTGCCTGGTGACTAAGAACATTGAGTTCACGTTCATGTTCTTGTGACCATTTGTAGTTGTACTTTGGAGAAATATCAATTCAATTCCAATTGACATTTAATTAAATTTTGAATTGCTCATTTGTATTAGTTGCTTTTCTATTGCTGTGATAAAACACCATGACTAAAAAAAATTATAGAAGAGTTTATTTGGGTTTATTGTTCCAGGGGGAGAGGCCATAATGGCAGAGGAGACATGGTGGCAGTTGGGTGGAGCAGGGAGCTGAGAGATCACATCTGTAACTTCAAATACAAAGCAGAGAAAGGAAACTGGAATTGGGGTGATGCTGTAAACTCTCAAAGCCCACCCCAGTGACACACTTCCTCCAGCAAGGCTATACCATCTAAAGAGTGCATGACTCCCCAAACATTGCCATCAACTGGGAATCAAGTGTTCAAATACTTGAACCTATAGGGAACATTTCTCATTTAAACCAACAGTATTATAAACGGAAGTCCCTCTCCTATCACATATATGTTAAAATGATAACACAGAAAGGCATGTGCCTGTCATGGGCAGTGACACTAAGAGTTGAGGGAATTCTACCTCTTTCAAATTCTATTGCATTTGTTTCTAAGTATTTATGAGCACATGACAGTTAGGACCAGAGCTAGTTAAATCTCTGGGACACTTTCTCCACTTTCTTATGATTTTCACTGTCACTTTGCCTAGACTTGGACTATTTCCTAACTCTACCTTTTACACTGCACAAACCCCATCATATTCTTTTCTCTTTTCCAACTCAGTAGTGAGATGAATATTGCAAAGATGTGGGTTGCCGCCAGTTGTGGCAGTATCTGTTTTTAATCTTAGCATGCGGAAGCTGAGTTTGAGGATAGCTTGCAGGTTGCTTTCACTGAGTGGTGCACACTGGAATTTGTGGGAGAAAGTACCTGGTTTGTTGACTCTTCCTCGTTCAGTCTCTAGAAAGATTATGCATTATTTTATTTTAATTACATCCCTTCTCTGTGCTGATCTTCTCTTATTTATTTTTTCTTTTTCTTTCTTTCTTTTCTTTTTTTGAGACAGGGTCTTCCTGTAAAACCAGCTGGTCTGGAACTCACTATATAGACTAGGCTGGCCTTTATCTCACAGAAGTCTGCCTGCCTCTGCCTCTCAAGTGCTGGGATTGAAGGCATGATTCACTACACATGGCTTTCTTTTCAGTTCTTCAAGGTATCTTCTCTTTTGAGACTTTCGCCGGGAGCAGTTGAGGGAGAGGGAAACACTGGATTGTCTCCATGGATTTCAATATATTAGATCTATTTTCATGTCAGTGAGATTATACACAAAATCAACCTCTTCCAAGTTTGTTCTGAATCTCATGTAACTCATTAAGTACATTGATATGTATCTGAAACTAATATGTACCTGGTAGATGTGTGAGAATACTTGTTAAGCAGCTGGTCATAGTCTGCAAATTTGGTCACTGAATTGCCCTCAGGAAACTGTCAAGGGATACCAAGGGCCTTACTGAGATTTTTAAAACCTTGGTGCTTGTTTGTTTGAATAAAACATTAAAAACCCAAGAGCAAGGCTTAGAAACTGTTCAGGCAGTTTTAGGGGCAGAAACCTTGAAAGAGAACAGCTCTAATTCTTGTCCTTGACTAAAAGCCAGAGATGTCCTTGATTCTGACCTTTGATCGGGAATGTCAGAAGAGAGTCCTTACTTGTTATAGCTCTCTTTCCCTAAATGATCACCCCTTCCTGGAAGTGCTGCATGACTGAAGCTCCAGTCTAGATGCTCATCCCTTCTGGTGAACAGCCTTGAAACTGGATCTCTGGGTTTCCATAGAAGAAATAGAGTACATATATATATATATATATATATTATAATCTCAGAAGTGATGCTATTAATTTTTAGACTTTGTGTATTCATTTGTTATCTTAATTGTGTCTTCTCTATGCACAGTTGATCAGTACTCTGATGGCTCTGCTGCAATCTAACTCAATCTGAGTCCCTTTGATTGCCCTCCAAGGACCAAAAGTCAGTTAGAGTAGAGAATTTAAGCCCTTGTATACCCTAATTTAGGGGGGTATGTTACAGCTAATAGCAGAGGTTATAATAACTGGAGGTCATTAAGGACAGAGCCCTCCTTATGGTCAACTTTGGACTCCACCTCCTGCATCTCCAGTAATACTAGAAAGGCTTTGTTGCGACCCACCGAGGGAAAGCTGTTTTCCCCTGGAAGAGCAAAAACAGATAAACAAAACAAAAACATAAACGAAACCTGAGTTCTCCCCCTGGTCTTTGGGTGTACTGATGACATTCTGTTCTGGAAAGATTGGAATTTTGTTCCTATTTTTCCTCGCTTAAGAATTAATCCACCTGGGCCTGTCAGTCACCTGGCCAGTAAAGCACCCTAGGGGAAATCTGATTCACTGAAGCCATGCTAAGGAAATGAGAGGAATAATTATCCCCTTCAGGAGGTAATGAGCTTATCCTTTCTGGAAATCCTTCTCTAGGCATAGCTACTTGGAGTTTCCCTCTGTAGTAGTTCTGCTAAGTCTTCCCGCTTTACTGAAAGGCATAACTTTGCTTTTTGTTTTCTTTCTGTACTTTCCAGATACTGGTCAAAAGCCAAAGTATGCCTTTCCTGACCTTCTGTGTTGTGACATTATTTCTCTGAAGCCCTTTCCTTCTTCGATATAGGTGCCTGAGGACCTCCACAGCTGGACTTTCTTGGACCCCAGCTCACAAGCACGACTTTTTCCTCTCATCTGTCTTTCTCTTTCTGGCAGCTGCCCAAATTTACAGCTTACCTGCCCTGACGATTTTTCTAAAATTCTAATAAATGGTCCTTGAGCTGCCTTCTGCATTCATTTTATTATTTTTATTTTAATTAAAAATTTTCCATTTATTTTATATGTGTGTGAGTATGTGATATATGTGGGTACATGTGTACTTATGGGGACATCTATTGTTGTCAGAGAGTAACCTTTGGGAGTTAGTTCTCTCCTTTTACCATGTGGACTCCAGAGATCAAGTCAGGTTGTAAGACTAGGAGCAGTAACTTTACCAACTGAGCCATGTTGTCAGCCCCTGAGTCCATTTTACATTAACACAATTTGTCTTTATTAGAGAAGGAGGTATCTTTTATCCCCATATCATCCAATCTTGACAATCCTCTGATGTCACCAATGTCCTGATGGTAGAAATGAGACTGAACGCTAATGGTTATGCGTTAGTTTCAAAACATTTTTGTAAGTTAGATTATGGTTTAGTGTAGGAAAATGAGACATTTAGGGGAAATAAAAAAAAATAGTACCATTGTTTTTAGAAAGCTAGTTATTTGGTAGAGTCCTTGGGTGAGCATGGCATTTTCTTTTCATCAAAATTCCATGAAGCAGTTCCTTTTATTACCCCATTAATTTAGGAGGAAACAGAGACTTTCAGAAAAAAAAAACAAAAAACAAAAAACAACTGAACAACTTGCCCTTGACAGACAACTTGAAAAAGTAAGACTCTTAACCAGACTCTTAATCCTTAGTGAGACAGCAAAGGAAACTGGGGTTCATGATGTTTCCAGACTGGTTCTGCTGTAGAAATAAGGCTGAGCAGTTGGTTTTGGCTATGTCTTGAAGTAGCTAAAATTGTATAAAGGACTTAGAGCTTTGCTTTTTAAGCAGCCAGGAGTCTACCAGAGTCGTATACTTATGGGTTGTCTTAGAACTGTATGTTTAAGGAGTGTGGTCTGGGTAGAACCTCAACCACCACATCAGTAAGGTTGGCAGTCAGAACAAAGCAGAAGCAAACAGGTTTCATGTCTGAAGTGATAATTAGGGAGTTGGTGACAACCATGCCAGAGCAGTGAAACACCAGAAGAGGGAGGGCTTTATTGATTGATTTGCTTCTTCATATTATTGTTTCTAAGGACCATGGGTGGGAGGACCAGAAGCAAAGCAGAATTGGAGACTTGATCTTGGAGTGGTGGAGCTTCTTGATTGTAGGCCAGTGGCCCTTTCTGGCTTCAATCTCCTCTACCTTCAAGATCTGAATGAAGTGAACTTGAGCTTGGTGCCAGGAGTCCTGGTTCTGGGAACCTAGAGTGTGAATCTGGAAAAAAAGTAGCAAGCGCACAAGCACATGTATCTTCTGTTTGCTTAATGATATGCACTTTTCTGAGCTTTCTCAGAGCCTGTAGCAAGACCAGGAAGCTGATGAGAGTTCTTAGGATAGAATCCTGATAGCTTAGCATCCGAGAAATGCAATGTAGAATATCACATTCCTCCTCTTTCATGTTCCCCGACCCCATTCCAGTGTTTTGCAGGAAGATGAGCCCTGTGATAGTCAGGATTCTGAGATTGTGTCACCGGAGCCTCTGCGGGAGTCATAGTTCTGATAGATGCTCAAGTTTTCACTTGCTGGGGGAATTTTTACAACTCTCATCCACAGTAGACAACCGCTTCTCCCAAGCTTTATCTTCTTTACAAAGATTCAGAAATAGTTTTATTAAGTTTGGTGATTGGTTGAAGGGAAGTGTGGCCCACACATTTGTGAGTAGGCTGGCAATGCCACCTCAATCTGTCTTCTGGTAGCATGCTTGAGATGGGCACAGTCTTCCCTCTGCTACCCACAAAAGTGAGAAAGCTTTGGAAGAATGATTAGGAATTTGTAATGGGGTATGTAAAGAAAAAGACGGGGGACAACCCAACCTACCTCTTCGATTGGAGAGGTGAATGGAATTTCAAGAATAATCTGCACTCAAACTGTTGACATGAGCATTCCATAGATGAACGTCCCTGTAGATATGTGCAGTTTGCAGAAGCAAGAAACAGCTTTCACTTCAAAGGAGCTAAAGAGGTAATTCATGTGGGAGCCAAATATGATCCACCCACATCCTGGGAACACAGACTCAGGTTACTTCAAATCCCATGTACTAACTCCACAGCCATTTCTTGAAGTTTCAAAGTAACAGAAGAAAGAAAGTCATAATTATCATGCTTTTCAAGCATTTTGGTGGAATCATCAGACAGGCAGTCTACTGTAAATTGGGGAAATCTCTGGTATAGGTCTCAGGTATTATCCGAGGGAGGACATTCATAGTTTTTTGATTCATGGACATTAGTGGTCTGCTAAGCTAACACATTCCAAATAGTTTCATCTATGGATCACGAGTATGCTAGGTCAGACACAGAGAGAAAGGAATGGCTAATAATGGGCCTAAAGATAGGAACATTGTAATTAGACTCTGCACCTGCAACATTCCAACCCCTCCCACAATCATTGGTGTTCTAATCAGTTCATCAAAGTAGTAGAAAGTTCAATGTTAAGGTCTGTTTTCTTTTTTTGTTTGTTTGTTTTTGTTTTTTGTCTGACTCCTCTCCCCCAGGAACTTTTGAAAACAGGAGGGAAGATAACCCCTCTGGCTAGTGCTGGGTCTAGACTTTACAAAACTCACTTTTTACCTTTCAGAACTTTGAAGTAATATTGCACTCTGTCATACATTTGTCACCTACAAACTCGTTCCTTGAATGTGGCTACTCTACATTGCATTTCACAGATTTTCAGCTATCAGGATTCTAGGTTTATTATCTATCTATCATCTATCTATCTATTTATTTATGTATTTATGTATTTTGAGATATTTAAAATTTATGTGTATGTGTTTTGTGTATGCCCTGTGTGTTACGATGCCCATGGAATGGACAGAATCATCGGATCCCGCTGGGACCTAAACTCAGGTCCTCTAGAAGAGCAGCACCCTGAGCTGAGGATTAATTGCTGAGCCATCCCTCCAGCCCCAGCTATTAGGATTCCAGAGCTACCGCAGGAACTCTCATCTGGATCTCCTAATCTTGTCACGAGTTCTGAAAAGTTTCTGAAAAGTGCGTATCATTATACAAACAAAAGACATGCTCTTGCACCTTTTTTTTCCCCTGAGACACACATATTTACTTAGTGGATACTGCCTTTTATGCCTTTACTGTTCTCGCCTGCCTTTTGCCACAGGCAATCACAAATTTGGTCAATAACAGTCTAGGGAGAACCTAACCGCCTGAGCTAAGCACTCGGGTCAGAGATCTGAGAGGCAAAGGGACTTTGGGGAGGAGCAGGGGCAGGGCATGACCTAGTACCTGGCAGCGCCGCCGATTGGCGGAGGAGAAGGTTGTTCCCTCAAGGTTACCGCTCATTGGCTGCAGGAAGTAGAGCCATGACGTACTTAGAAGTTGAGCAAACACCTCCTCCTTCTCGCCCCCCCCACCCCTCTCCTCTTCCCAGGCGAATTTTTGCAGGGAGATCAGAGCCTGTGGGGTCCAGACTCTGGAGCTCTAGGCATCAGGGGACGAGCGGGCATCCGGAGCCGACAAGGTAAGGAGGGGACTGGAAGGATGAAGCGATGCAGGCGCGGTGCCCGCCTGCGAGATGCGCAGGGAGCTAGCAGACCCGCCGGACTCCAGCTGTTGGCGGAGAGCTGGGCTTCCGCGTCCCTGCGTGGCGCGGCGACCCCGGGGGCTCCGCGGAGGCACCGAGTGGACCGACTTTGGGCCTCGCAGTCCAGTCTCGCTAGAGGGAGGAACGACGGTGGGCAGTGCTCTGGGTTTCTAAATAGGAAGCGGGAAGGAGGGCAGTGAACATTCTTTTTTTCTTTTCCTTTTTGGCAGATGGTAATGGTGCTGTAGTTAGGGGAAAAGGGCCGAAGCTGAAACTGAAGTTGCAGACTACATAGCTTATTCATTCTTGGGGCTAAATATTTCTTGGCTTTGGGTGGTTTGTGGAGGGCGCCAGATTCTCCCTGGCGTCCGCCTGGACTCACCACCACTCAGACAGTGAACTTCCCACGCTCAAGGCCAGGACTAAGTCATTCTGTCTGAGACAGAGACGGAGCTAGGTCTGTCTGTATGCTACCTGAGATAGCTGTGAAAAGGCTGGGCACACTGAGTTTCTGCTCTCCTGAACTCCAGAGACCCTGGGACCGTTGTGCAAATCCGGAGGGCTCAAGGAGGAGGCGCGGTGGACACACTTCTTTACTCACTGGGCCTGATTGAATGGGTGAATGGGGGGCGGGGGAGGGGAGAGAGAGAGAGAGAGAGACAGAGAGAGAGAGAGAGAGAGAGAGAGACAGAGAGAATGGATAAATTATTTAGTTCAAGAACCTGCAGGGCTTGATATTTTTTGCATACTGTGGGTCATGAATTATCAGAATGTGGGAAGGTGTGGTGGTGACCAGCGTGACAAGGCTCTGTACAAGACTGAATGGTCATGAGGTCACAGTCTTTCTGTACATATGGCATGGTGTGTCTTCCCTTGTCCCGTGACAATGAACGGCGAACTTAGGGCTGCATGACTTTCTGGCTATGTAACCAAGCCTCCAGTCTTCAAAGTGGCTTAGGAGGACAGAGGTTGATGTTCATTTACTGGAGTTACATTTTTAGTTTTCTAGAAAGTTGTATTTCTTATCGATCTCACTTGTCAATGGTGAAAATGTAATCAGAACACTATTTAACTAGTTTCCAGTGGATTTATTTTTCTAACTAGCCTTTTAAGCATTAATGAATGCTGGGTTAGGATTGTTGAAATAATCAGTGCATCTGCAGTTGTCATTTAACAGTTTTCTTTTAAATTTTCTTTTATTCAGTTTTGTATAGAAATAACACTACAGTTAACTTTCCTAGGTGTGGCCACAGAACTTTCTATGTAATTCATAGAATCATGGAAACACTGCATATTTAGAATGGGAAATATCCCAGAACAGGATTGCTGTATTTATTGGGTTTAAGATGTCATCAATTATGTGTCCTTGTTCCAGAAATGTCAAGATGTGAAAACATGGGTCTCGAAATTGTTGAAACAAGATATTAAAATGACAATGAATTTTATAATGCACATCTATATCTAAAGAGTCAGTTCAAGATTACAAAACATAATTACCACAGAGTGATAAAGAGCAAAAGAAGGTAATATCTTCTGCTAGGAGCATGGCTGTACTCACAGGAATAAGTATGTTTGGAGCCCTTTCTTAACCTTTATTGGGTGCTTATGGCATGTAAGACAGGGCTTAGCACTTGAAGCACAATAGCTCAATGAAAGTTCACAACAGAGATGGATGCCCCTGAGACTTATATTTTGAAGATGATGCTGTGGATTAGGTTCACAGAGGAAGTCCAGGTGCTGTGGACTCGGGCCATTTTAAGATGGAAAGGAGCCTGCATTCCTTGGCATCCATCTGCTGTTGTAAGCTTTAGCTCTTGGTCAGTGCAGTTAATGCTTTACTGCTGGAGGCTTAGGTGAATATCCAGGCCTCCTTGTTGTCTTAGTGTACCCTATGCTGGAGGGTCTACTTATATTCTACAACTCTCATGCATTTGTAATTCACACTGCTGCCTAAACACTACTGTGCTTAATGGACTCAGAATAATAAAAAAAAATAAAAGATATTACATGAAAAATTATATATATATATATATGTATACATACATACATACACATTTAGTGGTGTGTGTGTGTGTGTGTGTGTGTGTATGTCAGAGGACAACTTGTAGGAATTGGTTCTCTCCTTTCACTTTGTGGGCCCTGGGACTGGAACTCAGGTTGTGGGCTTGAGGGCTAACTCCACAGCCATGCTAGAGGAATTTTGTATTATATCCCTGTAGATATGTAAACTGAGGTCAAAAGAAGAAATCCATGTGATATGTTCTGGTTCCCAGGAACTTTCCAGACAACACTGGCCTATGAGGTCCTGGCATAGAACAGGCCCTTGTTTTCTTTTTAAGGGGGTTGGGAAAGTGTTCCGAATCTTCTTTATATTTTTATGTGCCTATCTTGTCTTCTCTGTTGCATAGATCCTATGAAGTTTATTAAAATGTTCTCATTATTTATTCATTTAAAATTAATTCTTTTAAATGTTTTTGTTGGTACAGAAAACCATAAACTATATTAATGGGATATCATGTGCCATTTTGATACATGCATACTTTGTAATGTTTCAATCAAGATAAATATATCATCATTTCACAATCTGACATTTAAAAATATTTTATTATTTATTATTTTTATTTTATTTATATGAGTGTATTGCCTGCATATGTATGTAGGTACATCCATGTCGCCCAATGCCCATGGAGGTCAGAAGAGAGCATCAGATCCCATGGAACTGGAGTTAGGACAGTAATCAGCCTCCATGTGGGTGCTGGGAATCAAACCTGGGTCCTCTGTAAGAGCTCAATGACCTTAATAAGTCAGCTCTCCATTTGCCATTTCTTTATGAAGAAGATGTTTCCTTTTAGCCTTTCACTATATATATTTGAGTATATTAAAAATATAAATAACTATAATTATAGCCATCCAGTTATGCAACACATTTATTCATTCTTTTTTGAATGATTGGTGTTTTTCTATGTGCTAGTCATTGAGAATCAGAAGCAAATAAATCACAGTTTCTATCCTAGACTATTAAGTTTAGCAGGGAGACATGAATTTAGCAGATAATTATTTTGGGTTGTACTTCAATTCATAGCTTTTGTTTCCATCTCACTGAAGCTTAATGTATGAGCTAGAGACCAGGAGAACCATGGATTTTAAGTCTCTTTATTCCTTTTTTTTGTTTCTGTGACAACCGTCTCCATCCAAAAAAAAAAAACCAACAAAACAAAACAGAAATGATAGAACTTAATGGAAAGAGACTGATTTTGACTCACAGTATAGGAAGGGATGAAGTACTGTGGAGAAAAGGCTTTAGAGTGGGGCTGGGAGGATGCTGGTCATGTTTAATCCATTGTGAGGCAGCGGAAAGACATGAATGTTGACAAAGAGCTGGCTTCTTTTATCCCTTTTATTCAGTCCAGGACCCTACTCCATGAGATGGTACCACCCACGTTCAGGTAGGGTCTTCCATTCTCAGTTAAACCTCTCTGTAAATGATCTTACAGACATTCCACAGGTGTGTCACCTAAATGATTCCAAATCCTCAGTCAAACTGACAGTAGATATTAACCATTACTGTCCACATGTTAGTTTTTAAACACTTAATTTAATTTTTAACCTTTTGCCTAGGCATTTTTTATAATAGGGTTAACATAGAGACATCTGTACCGATGGAAGAGGAAGTGGAGGTTTGGAAGCCATTGCAATTCCAGGCAGGGTTCTAGCAAGTCTTGGAAGTGGGAGAGCATTAGATTAGAACCAGGCCATTGTCAAATTCTCTGTTAATTTTGGAACTCTTTTGGACTTCCTACGGTTACGATGGTTTGAAAGAATATGCTAAGATGCATAGCTATGGACTCACTATGTTTATTTCCATACACACCAGAAAGATCTGGTATATGGAAATACATTAGTGTGCATTTTACCCAAACGAAACGAAACAAAACAAAACAAAACAAAATGCCACAATGGAGGGCTAGAAAGATGGCTTAGCGATTGATTGAGAGTGTTTGTTTTTCTTGCAAAGGTTGGAGTTCAGTTCCCTCCCCACATCAGGCAACTCACAACTGTCTGTAACTCCAAGTCAAGGACTGGGTGCCCTCTTTAGGCTTCAAGGGATTCTGGCACACAGGTGCACACACACACACGCACACACACACATAAATAAAAAAAAATAAATGTTTCAAAAATATCATGTGTGGGTTGGAGAGAAGGTTCAGTTGTTAAGAGCACTGGATGCTCTTGCAGAAGACTCAGGTTTGGTTCCCAGCACCCACATGGAGCTTAACAACCCATAATTCCAGTTCCAAGGGATCTGATACTCTCTTCTGTCCTTCATGGGCATTATACACACATTGTGTACTTATATACATTCAGACAAAGCACTCATACACAAGAAAACAAAACAAAACAATAGAATAAAATCCAAATGTGTTTAAAAACTCATCTGCAATCTTTGGATGAACTGGAAGGGCAAATGTAAACAATTTGAATTTCTGATCATTAATTTTTCTTCATCTATATTAAAAATCTCTTAATATTTAATCCAGATATATTCCTGATTACTTTAAATAATTTGGCATAGATAATCTCTGTGTGTCTTTGTAATTTCAGTCACTGAACATAGAAGAATTGTTTTAAAGATTGAAAACAGACGGCCTAGACATGCCTGACTATGAGGGCCAGATAGGGAACATTTGGCCTTAATTTCTTCAATAATGAATGTACATTCCTAAGCTTATTCATGTCCCAGTGGAAGTGGTGGAAGTTAAGAGAAGCTATGCTCAGCCCCCAACATTCTGTGCTCACACACTGCTCTGGTTGGACAGGTGATTTCAAAGTTTGCCAAGTGTTCAACCTGACTTGATGCTACAAAAAGGATTGAAATGACTGAAAATATGTTTTGTTCATTGATGGGAGAATTAAAAGCTTCACAAAAGGACTGGGGAGATGATTCATTTGGTAAACTACTTGCTGCTCAAGCATGAGGACCTGAAATTTCATCCATAGCACCCATGTGAAAGACTGAGCAAGTGCTGATAGCTTGCCTATACCCTAGTGGATGACTCCACACCCATACACATAGGGTCAGCACTCTTTGGACTTAGGAGGTTATTAATAATGATAATATTTATTTGAAAAGAAGATAAGAAGTTGAGAGGGAGATAGGTTGGGAGATGTGAGGAAGAGCTGGAGGGACATAGTGGGGGTGGAGAGGATCAAATCATATTATGCACACGTGGAAATCTTCAAAGAATAAGTAAAAGCATATTATTTTTTTAAAAAAGCTTGACCTATAATCTTAGCACTGGCGAGTTGGAGAGAGGTGGAGCCCTGGAGTTTGCTGGTCAGCCAGTCTATCTTATCAGTAGACTTGTTTCAGTGAGATATTCTAAAAAACAATAAGGCAGAGAGCAATTTAAGCAGGCACTCAGCATCAACCTCTGGTCTCTGCACACACATGCACACTTAGGATGACAGTTTGTTCTTCCATCCATTTACATGCAAATTTCATTTTTTCTTCCCACTGAGTGGAACTCCGTTGTGTAAATGTACCATATTTTCATTATCCATTCACCAATCGAGGGACATTTAACGTGTTTCCATTTCTTAGCCATTGAGAAAAGAGTAGCAATAAACTTGAACGTACAGGTATTTGTATAGTAGGATGTGTCCTTGGGGTATTTGCTAAGGAGTGGTATAACTGGATCATCTGGTAAATTTATTTTTTTGTTTTTAAAGTTCTCTACATTGCTTTCCATAGTGGTTGTATCAGTTTGCATTCCCACTAGCAGTGAATGAGCATTCGCCTTTCTCCACATCCTTACCAGTATTTGGTGTCTTTTGTTCTCTTGGTCTTAGCCAATCTGACTGGGGTAAGATGAAACCTTAAAGCATTTCTCTAATTTCTAAGGATGTTGAACCCTTTTTAAAGTGTTTTTAGATATTTTTATTTCTTCCACTTGAGAACTCTCTGTTCAAGTCCTTAGCCCGTTTTTAAAACTGGGTCATTTATTTTCTTGTTTCTCTGTTTTTTGAGTTCTTTGTATATTCTAGATTTTAATCCTGTGTTGAATGTGTAGCAGATGAAGATTTTTCTCCCACTTAGTCGTTGTTTCTTTTTCTATACAGAATATTTTCAGTTTAATGGGGTCCCATTTGTTAATTGTTGGCCTTAATACCTGAGCAACTGATGGTCAATTTAGAAAATCCTGCCCTACAGCTATGTCTTGTAGGGTACTGCCTACGTTTTCTTCTAGAAGTTTCAGAATTTCAGGTTTTATACTAAGGTCTTTGATTCATTTGAAGTTGACTTTTGTGCAGGGTGAAAGATAAGGATCCAATTTCATTCTTCTTGCAGGTGGAGATCCAGTTTTGCCAGCATCATTTACTGACAATGATGGTGATGACATTTGTTCCTTTTGTGTTCTTGGCACCTTTGTCAAATATCAGGTGTCTAAAATTTTATGCACATAAAATTTTATGAGTCCTACTGTAGTACACTTATGCAGGACTGCTGGGTTTTGTTGGGGACTAGTCTCTTGGTTTTTCATATTAGTTGTATTTTTGCACTGCTGTTTGGGCATATGAATGTCTTTTATTAGCCGTGTGTCTTTAGGAAATTCTGTTCTGCCTTTGTTTAGTTGAAGTTTGTTTCTGTTTATATTGTTGATGTAGCTTGATTGGTTTTCGCTCATGTATAAAAAGTTAGTTGTGTGCCTCAGGTTCCTGCAGGACAGTAGAAGTGTCTGGGTAGTAGGCAGATCTGTGGTAAGCAGATCAGGAAGGGGTCCAAGGGAGATGGGTGTGGGGACTGCCATGGAGGGCCTAACAAAGAAGCTGGAGAACTGACCTCCTCTGGGTGCAAGAGATCAGGACTCAGGTCTGAATTAAGAGGGCAGTCCAGAGATCTGAGGCAGGAGAGCAGAAGTGGGCCTGGGCCCAAGGCTACCAGGAAGGGAGCAGGGTGGGGGAGGAGTTAGAGGTGCTCAGACTTCAGGGGAATCAAGCAGTGGGCAGGATCTGACTGACTTACCTGGGTAACAGGCAAGCAGGTCTGTTTCAGGCCGACCAGGAGACCAGGGCAAGGTGAGCTGGGGTCAGCCTGTAGAAGGTCTAACAAACTATGCTAGAGGATTAAGATAGTCTGGGTTAGGAAGCAGGGCCAGTGGTCTGAGGTGTGAGAGCAGGATAGGAGGCCTGGGCCCGGGTGGGACAGGTTGGGAGCAGGGTGGAAGTGCCCAGGCTCCAGGGGAATCAATGCAATGTGCAGGATCTCCCCTCCTTCTTGTAATCTGTTTTTCCTCTTTTTTTTTTTTGTTTTTGCTTTCTTGTCATAGTGATGAAAAAAGTAACATGGGCACTATTTAACAAAACTAAACTCCTTATTTTGCTCCTGTCTACTTCATGAAAATGGGCATTGACAGGAGTTGTGCTTTTAAATATATCTTACAAACTCTCCTTTGATTCCTGCTTATGATTTATAATGATGATGTGCCCAAGGACTGTGAGGCACTTTAAGGTCACTGAAATCAAATGGAAGATATGTACAGGATGCTGGTCTCTGCCTGTCTGTCTCTATTGTTTTTTTTTTTTTTCCCTCAGTTTTCTTGCAAAGTACAAAAACATTAATGAGCATCTAAACATGGCTCCTCCCTCTGTTCTCATGTGTGCATTGCAAAGCAGTAGAATGACACAACTTCTTAAGTCTTCCTCTGAGAGACAGGCAGAGCAGTAAGGTGGTGTCACATAGCATGTTCTACTACCTTGGGCAAGGCCTATGTACTGACTATCTTTGGGTTGCAGTATATCTCTGTGCAATTCACTCTAATATTCTCATGACTTTTAGAGACATTTCAAAATCCCACGAGTCCTAGCTAAGTAAGGACACATGCAGTGCTGGTTTTTATAAAAGTATAGAGGATATTTTTACATAACAATTTTTGTACTGAAAGGCTGGCCTTCTTGTATTTAAGGAAAGACTATCAGAGCCATGGTCTCTGCGTCTTTCTCTTTTTCTTTTTCCTGTTTTCCCGAGCTCTTTACTCTTATCCCATCCACTCACAGCTCCTTCCTCATGTTGCCCAGTGTTAGCAGCACTCAGCACTGCCAGCTAACCTTCCTAGATCCAGGAGGCAAGCCAGAGTCTTTCTATCTTGCTTCAAGGAAGGCACTGCCAGAAATACACATGGTGTTTACCTCCATTTTTGAAAACATCACAAAAATCTGGGGAAAGCCAGAACAGGACACATGACCAATCAGTGTGAGTCTAAATCCTCACCAAAACCTTACTTTATGTTTTTCTCCCTTTTTCTTGGTGCCGGGGATTGAACCCAAGGCTTTGTGCATGCTAGGAAACTACTCTGCATCTGAGCTGCATCCTCATCCTGTTATCTGTTTCTTGATGACCTTAGGTTGTCAGGAAGCTCTGTGCTGAAACCGAGTTTCAAAGTTCACAAAGCTACAAATGACAAATAATACCTGCTATAATCTCACAGTTTTCTTCCCAAATGCCCAGAGTCTAGAATTTACCATGGCTGGAGTGTAGGAAAGATTTTCAGTCAATAGAGGAATAAGGGTCAAGAGACCACGTGCGGGGGGAGAGAATTTGTAATTGACTCTGAGTAAACTTGATGACAGCTTCTCTCTGAAACAAGAGCCGATGAGAGTAGCAGTGTGTGTCACATCTTCTTGGTGTGATCCACAACCTTTGGCAAAGCAGAGAAAAATTCCATTTTTTAAGCATTATCCCAGGAACTTTGCTTCTGCTCAAAGTGAGCCATGCAGTCAGACTCCAGTTCTTAGTCTTCATCTGTGAACTCTCAGGGACAATAATCGTCCACATGCTATGAATTTTGCAAGAAGAAAATACTCCAGTATCTGTAAAGGGTGCATCTTAGTGCTTGGTTGATATTTAATCAGTGCAACTATTGTTGTATTTACTCAGAATGTAAATTACAGGAATTTAATAATTTTAGAATTTCTTGCAAAAAATGAAAGTAGCTTCCTAAGAGACCCCACAGTTTCGGTGTCTTGATACTTATGTTATTTCCTAGTTTCCCTAGAAAGTCTGCTTTTGCAAAATATGCCTTTCTCCTGCTGTCTCCAAGCTCATCTCCGCCTCAGAGGAGGAGTTTCACTGAGTGTGTATGTGTGTGTGTGTGTGTGTGTGGGTGTATGTGTGTGTGGTGACTTTGGTTAACAATCAATCTTGGGCTAGGGGAAGGGGACATTAAATAATCTGAATATGTGCTTTTATTTAGAGCCAAGAATGGTCAGAAAAAACAGTTCATGTGGTTACCTATAAGTTCAAGAAATACTCTGTATGTGTGTGTGTATGTGTGTGTGTGTGTGTGTGTGTATGTGTGTGTGTGTGTGTTTCAAAAGAAACATTGTCTTTGGAATTGTTTTTATTTGGGAACAAAGAGGTTCAGGTTCATGGGACCTTTCAAGTTATCTTTTAGTATTACGGACTTGGGCTTGGGTTTAATATAGTCTCTTTGAAGGAAAAAAGTATTTAAGTAGACCAAAATGTAGATGTAGTGTTATCAATATTTTAATGAAATGTTATCTATTTTTCATTTATATGATATGAGGAATGTTGGAGTGTCTTGAATTTGAGGGAGTCTTTCTCCACTCCTGGTAGGGTCCCAGAAAACTCACTGGCCACCAAAGCTGCCCCAAACCCTTCACTTCTTGTCTTGAGTTTGAAGAATGAAACTCATAGACCACAGAGCGTGAATTTTAGACAGAAGTTTATTGGAGATTCATAGGTGGGAATTTACGAGGGTAGAGAAATAGGGAACCATCTAGCTGTAGTCTGGGAACTTCTTAAAGGATGTATGGTATTTAAACTAGGGAGATGCAAGGGAGGAGATGAGCTAGCTGTTTGGTCCAGTGGGCCAACCACAAGGTATCCAGGTGCTTCTTCTCACTTTCAGTCTCATGCAAAGCTTCCTGGAAAGAGTAAAAGATGACAAGGAACAAAAGCTAAAACACACTTCTGGAATTTCTGGCCTCGAGCAAGGACATTCTCAGAACTGCTCCTGTGGGGTCCCTGTCCTACCTGGCCCGTGTCCAGCTCCTGATTTCATCATATAGTTTGTGTGGAATCAAAGTCTGGACTGATCATCAGTCATTTATCTTGCTGGATGCACCTGCCTCTCCCGGGACTTCTCTTTCTAAAGCCTTCTTAGCTGGACTTCTACATGCTTGCTTTCTTCTCTGATTCTGTTCTGAAGTGTTCTATAAATGTATGGTTAATAAGTATGCTTGAATGTTTGGTCAGACTTTCCCCATCTGTAAGACTCAGGTGTTCTTTAGAGCTTGAATTCTCAAGTAACAGAAATATGTTTCATAAAAGTTTTACTGTATCAGTAATGGGTAGGAACTTTAAATGCAGACACAGAGCTAAAATTTTGCAAGCACACTGTCAGTGAGCTGCATCCCAAGCCTCATTAATTAACTTCAAACGGGTTCTCATGTTCATATGATGTCATGGATGTTAATGTGGAGCCTGTGAAAATGATTTTTTTATATATTCGCAAAATGTCTTGAAAAATTTCCAGTAAAAACTTAGGTCAACTGTGGTAGCATATTTTTCTATACTTCTCTGCTTAATCATCTCTGTTGGGGCAGTGAGATGGCTCAGTGGATAAAAGTGCTTGTTGTGCAAGCTTGACAACCTGAGTTTGATTCCCAAAACCTATACCAAAAATGGAAATAAAGACAAAAAGCCAGATGCAGTGGTGTGTGCCTGTATTCTGAGCACTCCTAAGGGGAGGTAGGAGGAAGAGACAAGAATGGCCCTGAAACCTAAGGGCTACTTAGATGGGGGCTTGCAGTACAGCATCAGAAATAAAAGACCCTGTCCTGCTGAGTGTGAGTATGGGGCACATTGCTTCATCCCAGCACTCCCTCTGTAAGATCCAGAATCCAGGCCAATCTGGTCTCATAATGAGTTTCATGCCAGCTGGGGCTACAGGAAGACAAATTAGACAGAGCGAGAACCTGACTTCTGAGCTGTCTTCTGACCTTCACACATGCATCATGACATATATACCATGGCCCAAGCATGGCAGCACTCCAAATACACAAACGAACCAAAATCCAAAACCAAACAGACAAAATCACTTTTGTTGAGTTCCTGCTCCCAGTCAAGTTTCAAGTTCAATGTAAAGTTTTGGCATCCTTCACACTCATCACACATCCATGTGGTGTCAGACATCACCCAAAGTGCACTTTTCAGGGTGCTTTACAGTTTGCTATTTAAATTTTGTTTTAAAGATTTATTTTTATTATTTTTAGATATGTGCTGGTGTATGTGTATCTGTGTGTGTGTGTGTGTGTGTGTGTGTGCACATGAGTGCAGGTGCCCATGGAGGCCAGAAGGGGGATCCCCTGGAGCTGGAGTTACAAGCAGTTGTGAGAGGCCTGTTGTAATTTCTGGCAACCAAACTCTACAAGAGCAGTATGCATTTTTTGTTTTTGTTGTTGTTTGTTTTGTGAGACAGGGTCTCCCTGTAGCCCAGAATTCACTATGTAGACCAGGTTGGCCTTGATCTCTGACAAAGATCTGCCTGCCTCTGCCTCTGGAGTTCTGGGATAAAAGGTGGGTTCTTAACCACGGAGCCATCTCTCTAACCCTCTGCTTTTTTTCTGATATGACATTTGGCTGTGTTGCTCAGGCTAGTTTTCAATCACTGATTCTCAGTAACTCTGTTCACCAGAATAGAAATGGGCTAGGACTGAAAGTGTGTGTTAACACACCTGGCTTAAGCATTTTTTGCATATTATGGTATCTCAACCTGTATGAGGTTTCTAATGTAGAGGGAGGTCTGAATTCTATTGCTCAGTTTTTCAATGCTCATTAACTTCACAGGGTCCCTTATTTGTTTGAGTTTTCAGATGTAAATGGGTGGTGCTTTATGTAGAAACTTTACTACATTCTTGAAATTCATAAGCTCCTGTATACTCTGATGTCAACTGAGATTTGAGAAAGCTCTCCTATATTTCTTAAACTTTTAGGATTTTATCACAGGTATGATAAACTTTCTCTTACATAAGGAGAGCATTCCAGTACAAACTTTAACATTTGTCACAGATAGATGTCTCATATCTATATATGTTCACTGGCATTTAGTAAGGTCTAACATACAGTAGAACATTTTCAGATACTATATTTACATGGCTTCTTGCCTGTATGAGATCTCTCCTTTATAGTGAGTTGTGACTTAAAGTAGAAAGATTTCCTACAGTCTGTATATCTATATGGCTTCTCACCTATCTTGATGCCTCGGGATCTACAACTTGCCTAACTATTCTGAATTCTTTCAAGTCATAGGGTTTATCACATGTCTCAATCCTTGGATATGCAGTAAGGCATGACTGGCAGTAGATAATACATCCCTTGTTCTTTACATTTGTGTTCTTAACTTGAGTCTGACACTTGTATGAGTTCCTTATGTTGAAGGAGTTGTGGCTTGAGAGAAAGAGTTCTGGCATTCTGTACAGTCATAGCTCCTGTCCTACATGTGATTTTTCTGGTATGCAATCACATGAAAAGGATAAAATAAATACCTTTAGACTTACATATTTATGTGAAAAAACATATAAAACTTACTTGTATAGGACACAGAACAAGTCTTTGGTAAATCTTTTTGTTTTTTGACCAAATAAGTGGACTTGTGCAAAGTGAAATAGCCATTGGAGAAATAGTTGAGACAGGCAGGTTTAAATACAAAAGGCAGAGGGCAGGTATGGAGAACAAGTCAGAGGGCATGTTTGGAAAGAGAGTCAACAGTGAGGAGGAGGCCAGAGTCTATGGTGGGGGACAGGATGGTTTATGGCCATCCTTCTTAAACCTCTAACTACTGTGGTAAAGGAATCAGTGTGATTAGTTGGTTAGTTTTATTAACTTTACAGTCATGAGAAATGGTTCTCTGGTAAAATTCAGTAACAATGAAGGCCCAGAAAAATTTCCATGTGATTTTTTTCCCCTTTTTTCTTCTTTTATTCTTCTTTGAGACAACTTTTGCTGTGTAGCCTTGGCTGGCTTTGAACTCTTGTTTCAGCCCCTCAAATACTGAAATCATAGACATGTGCTACCAAGCTTGATTGATCATTCTGCTGATGCATTTCATTTTGGAACAATTTAGAAAACTTTCACTGAGGAGGTAGAGCACACTGAATGACTCCTATTTAAGAAATGATTATGTATTGATTGTGAAGATTCCTTACACATATTTGCCTTTACAGGAATCTCTAGCTTTTATTCCCTCAAAATTAGGAGCAGTTTGTGAAGACTGCTATTTGTTATGTTTTTGTCTTTGTTAGTAAGCTAACTTGTTTCAACTTTGTGGTAAACTTTTAAGAAGTTATGTGGACTTAGCAGTTGTTGGTTAGTGCACATAAGTTTCTCTATATTTTGGAATGAAGGAACCAATTTCTGCAAACCTGGGTTTGGTTGCTTTAAATGAACACTTCCGGTCAGAGATTTGTCCCTCTTCCTTTATTTGTCAACTGGGTTGGCTGTATTTTTGCAACAGATTTCCAGGGAGACCAGAACTGATCTGTGAGTCCCCCACTTCCTGTTCCTCTCTCGCACCTTGCCCTTATTGCCACCAGATTTCAAGATGCTGCGAGCACAGAGGCCGAGGCTGGGCAGGCTAAGAGCCAGCCTCTCCAGAAGTCTCCACCGCAAGCCAGTGATGGCACTCCGGAGGGAGGACGTGAATGCTTGGGAGAGGAGGGCACCTCTGGCTCCCAGGCACATCAAAGGCATCACCAATCTGGGATACAAGGTCTTGATACAGCCTTCCAATCGACGGGCCATTCACGACAAGGTGACTGCTTTCTGCCGTCTTAGTATGTGTGAATAAAACAAACTTTTCTGTGAAGATGCAGCATTGGAATGAAAACAAAATGGACTAGTTTCACTTTAATTCCATTACTATGCTTAATATGTTATTTTCACCCCATTCCACCTGTTCTCTGGCTACAGGTTAAGGGGCAGCTCTTAGAAGCTGCTGTCTTTCAGTCACTCTCCTTTAGGCGTAGCTCCACTTCAGAGACTGGGGAGACAAAGATTAATAAAGTCACCATTCTTGTACCCAGGGAACACTTCTTCAGGTGGAAGTTGTTCTTGAGGTTGCCCCTTGTCAGCCTCTTTGAGAACACTTTACATTCATCAGTCTGCCTACTCATCATAGTCATGGTATGAGTTATAATCCCATTCCCCTCTTAGGAGTATATTACATATTATTATTCTGTATATATTGCATATATTATTATGTATATACACATACATGTATGCATTTTCTTTCCTAAATCATTTGAAAATAGGTTGCAGACCTCCTAACATCAGCACCAGATGCTTTGCTCTGCATCCCCTAGAAAGCATTTTCCTCTATAGCCACAATATTATTTTAACACTTAAGAAATTAAAATTAGTAATAGTAATAGTCTGTGCTCAAGTTCCCTGTTCCTCAGTTGAGGCTTAATGAAGCTTCCTATGGTTCTGATTAGAGGCATCTCTTCCTTTTCTGATTTTCATTTTAATGACATTGATTCTTTTGTACAGAGTGTAGGCAGTTGACTTGAATGTTCTGATCCTAGTTAGAAGTAATCTAGTTGCTTCTCCAGGATTATATTTAGGCTAGGCATATTAGTCATATGTGAGCTTCCCAGGGAACCACATCAAAGACACAAGATACCAAGTTATCCCACAGTAGGGAAGTTATGTTCACTTGGTTGAGGTAGTTTCATCTCTTCAAAAGGTTTCACCTTTGTTTGCTTTATTTTTATCAGAAAACCTGTGAATATTACAAATCTGGGGTGGGTGGGTGGGTGGGAAATAACTTTTACTCAAAATTCCATTCCCAGGAATATGTCAAAGCTGGTGGCATTCTTCAGGAAGATATTTCAGAAGCTTGTCTAATTTTGGGAGTGAAAAGGCCTCCAGAAGAAAAATTAATGTCTAAGAAGACTTATGCATTCTTCTCCCATACAATAAAAGCTCAGGAAGCCAACATGAGCTTGTTAGATGAGGTCCTGAAACAGGTAATTATGACCTATATTCATTTTTAAGACAGAAACATGATATATGTCCCTTGAATTCTGAGTTTTCATTCAGCATTTCTCAAGAGGTCCTGTCACTCACTTCAGTAGGAGAGGTAGTATATGAGTGGGTACCAAAGAGCGAAACTATGCTGCTCAGGTTTGGGTCTGTAATAAGAGAAAGCAATATTTCTCTATATGTTGTATATTCTGAAAGAGAATGATAAAACTTTTTTTCCTTGGGTAGTTACCAATCTATAAAGTCAATGGCATGGGTCTACCAAGGAGAATTTCAGAACTGGAACGAGACTCAGAGATATGTACTCCCACACCATATTTTTCACACAGGACTCAGAGAGGGGAAGTAGCTCAGTGAGGTTGCCTGGCTCCCCAGCACTAGAACTGGACTGGAGATGCTTTGACACTTATTAGCATTCATAAATGAAAATGGAGAACAGTAACTATCCTTGTATTCTTGGTGCCATTCGCAATGGGGAGACAGAGAATAAGTAGACAAGGCATCTTACTTATTTGTCACCAGGCAACATATAGAGTGAAGATTAATACAGCACTGAAGGAGAAAGGACTGTGGACACAGGGAGGTGATAATGTGTACGTGGGGCTTCAGTCTTAAGGTGTCATTTGAACAGATATTTGAAGGAGATGAGGACTGAGCCATGTCTGATTGTGAAGCATCTTCCAAGCAGACAGGTGGGTGAAGGCAAAGACACTTGAGGGCCTTTGTTACTGGGTCGCTAGAGTAGGTCATGTGTTGAGATTCTGCCTGTTGTCTGGGTAACAAATGGAGGTGGGAGAAGGAAGCAAAGCTGATCAAAAGACTGTTTAGCCTAGGACAGCCCAGACGCTAGGCCACTCATCAGAGGGGCTGGCACCTCGTGGAGGAGGTGGATATTATGACACCTGGGGACTGCTAGATGCATTTTAGAGCTGAATTCCAGAAAAGTCACTGTTGACAAGAGGGTAGACTGTGAGGAGAGAAGTAAACAGCGACTGAGGTTTGGGCCTAAACAACTAGAGAAAGCTTCTGTAGACTGAGAAGTTGCTTCTGTGGAAGAGAAGGCTTGGATGGGAAGGCTCAGAGCTGAGGTTCTTGTCAGCAATGTGTCATTTGGCAGTTAGTAGAGAAGCTGGGTGTGTGCTGGACCTGAATCTGTAGCCTAGGACAGCTTCTCTTCTTGATGTATGTTTAGTCATCATCAGAGACCGGATGTGTCTACATCCAGAAGACTGAAGAGTGTAGGTGGTGAGTGGAGATGCAGACAACAGCCAAGGTCCTGGCCTACAGTGAGGATAATGAGGACTAGAATCAGAGAGCAGAGCGGGGATTGCAGCATTCACCAACAGCACAAGCAGTAGATTTTATATAAGGGAATGGAATATGTTCCTATTAATTTCAAATCTACCTTGGTAGCAGTTAATTTGTTTCTGAAGAGTCGATTCAAAAGTAACTAATGAAAACTATACTGGAATAATATTCTACTTGAAGTGAATAAACTCAGTAAGAAGTACTTTAGAGACTTTTTTTCTTATATGAACTTTTGAACATTATTAAAAAAATAATAAAAACAGACTCAGCAGGACTGGTTTTTGTCAGAACTCTAACAAGTTACTCAGTTTGATGTATGTTAAATGTCCTTAAATTTGTAAACATGATTAAAACCTTACATGATTTTCTTTTTCCAGTGCAGGGGTTGCAACACAGGGTCTTGTGCATGCTAGGCAAGTGTAGACTAGCTACAAACCCCAGCCCTTAAATCATATGATCTTTGAGGTAATAAAATAACTGTTGAAAATATTCTATGATTATGATATAGTTAATAGGACTGTTCTGAGAGAGGAAAGGTCTATGAAGAAAAAGAAAGAATGTGTTTTTGGCCAAGAAATGTAAGGATGGAGAGAAAAAAGGAGAAGAGGGAGAGGGGGAGATAGAGAAATTAAGAGGGAGAAAGAGAGAAACTTGGGGTAGTGTTGCTATTTTTGGAATGACTGAGGAACAATGTAAAGGAAGATGATGCAGGAGAGGTAAGACTTCAAGAAGACAATTTGTGGAGGTCATAGTGAGCCAAGATTTGCACCCAGGGATTCGTTTCAGGAAGGATCAATTTTTTGGGATCAGAAGGAAGGCTGTGGATGATTAAGGGTACAGGTCTGTTTCAGATGCTGTTGGGCAGGTGGGGAGGAATGTCAAAAGGCTAAGGACACATTTTCCTTTATTAGTTTGTTGTCTTACATCCAGGAGTGTTTAGCACATACCAGGACTATTCTTTTAGCTTTAATTATAGCTGGTTTGTGACGAGCATTTTCAAAACATTTAATGGTATGCCTGCTGGTATCTTAGGTTAGTAAGTCAACAACCATTTGCTAAGAAGAAAAAAATCAGAAAATTCTTACTTGTTTACATACGTGGTTTACTTGTTGAAGTTGAGCCTAATGGACCTGGTTGAGATACTTTCCTCTTCTCCATTTCTTCAGGAAATCCGACTTATTGATTATGAGAAAATGGTGGACCACAGAGGATTTCGGATAGTGGCCTTTGGACAGTGGGCAGGTGTGGCAGGTAAGTTTCCAGGGTTCTACTGGCTTTCTAAGTATGTCTGAAAAGTACCCAATGTGTTTTCTCTTCTTATTTATTTCCACTGATAAAACAGAAAAGAGGTTTGACAAATAGCAGAGGAATACAGACAGAAGATAAATCATTAAAATATTTTAGAACAAACATAGAAAAGAAAAGAAAGTGGGGAGATGATTAACACTTAGAGATGGGCCGTGACTCTTTAGATGTTCCCGTTTAGAGAGCTACAGCAGAGATACATTTGATGATGAGACACCATAAGCAGAAACTGTGGAAAACTCAGGGAGAAAAGGAGCCTTTAAGAAAGGTCAAGAGCTGGAACCTGGAGAATATCCCTGCACTTGACTTTCGTCCCAGCTAGTAGCGACCTTGAACCTTCTTTATTTGCAAAACACAATGTTATAGCTGGGTTTCAGAACAGACTCTTTGAAAATCCAATAAGGAAGGTCACAAACTGAGCATTATTTTTATAACTTTGTTATATACAAATGAAAAATTCCTCTCTGCGAGTTTTTATCATTACTGTTTTACCTTGACTAGTCTGCCTTTACATCCTCATGATCAGATTCTTACCAAATTGCATTTGTTAAAAAAACAGAAAGAAGAAAGGCTAATAGTATATTATCCATGTAGACAAAAGATAAGGTTATTTGACATTATATGGCACTTTTGCAAACGATATCTGCAATTTAATAAAAAATTTCTCACTCAAATATATTGGAAAGTTTTTTTTATATTATAGAAATAAATAGATAAAAACCACAAATTTTGACCTATTAATATGTACTGATTTGCCTGCTTTTGGAATGAATAGTAAGGAAAAAATCTAAGGAAAATTATGAAACTCATAAAATTCTTTTCACTTAAAACCCATTTGCTGTTTCCTATTTGAACACGTCTTATGGAGTGTGCCTTACATCAGGCCAGAGAGTGGTTGATCACCCCATAACACTTGTGTCACTTTTGCACCAGTGGGCATATCTTGCCAGGCTAGTTGCTAACTGTAGCTTACAGGGTTCCCAGCTGGGTAAGACTGATGATTACTTTTCTCCTCTGGTAGCATGCATAGCATGCATAGCATTCCAACTCTATAAAAGTAGTAGGGATGAAGCTTCCAGGCAGTATCCACTTGATTTTCCCATATTTTATGACTCAAGTATATGATATTTTCCACAAGAGAGTCTTATCTTCAAGTTCTAGAGGGGAATCAAGAGCAGTGACTCCTAATAAATTGTTGCTATACCCATAGATTAGAACATCTCTCAAACCTCATCAGAGAGACTTCTTACAGTAGATAACAGCAAAGAGACATAGAGCTGATCAACTTGCAGAGAATAAGAGATTGTAGAATGTTCAGCCCTAAATGGGATTTCTATATTACCTTGCTCCCTGCAGAGGTTTGGGAATCACTGCAGAAGAGGAGGTGGAATGATTGTAAGACCAGGGATGGTGGGTGACTACAAGGAAACAGTATTTTCCAGACAGCACGGCAGCTACCCATAGGGACTCACAGCAACTGCCACAATGTGCACAAGACCTACTTAAGCTCAAGTCAGACAAAATCTCGGCATGGATGGGGAAGTGAGCACAAAGGTCCACCCAGAACTGATGTACTTGATAGCTGCTGGGAGAGGCAGAGTCGATTTTCTTTAAGGCATGACCACTAGTAGGTCAATCGTATTCCAGGGCAGTTCCACACCCAAGACTATTTGGGCATTCCAAATTGAACTCAAGGGGAAAAAAGAACCTGAAGTGGGATGGGTAGGGAGGTGCGGGCAGACCTGGGAGGAGATGAGAATTGTATGAAATTCTTAAAAAGTTAATTAAAATATTAAAACAAAACAAATACATAAGAAATTAAAAGTTATCAAAACATTTTGAATTGCCTTTTATTGCATATAAATAATTTATTTTAAAGTTCACTTTAATAAAAAGGTACACGAAATCTTGATAAACATGTGTATGTGGGAGAAGAACGGGGAGGGTCATGGAGAAACCAAGGGAAAGCAGATATGGAGGTCATTGGCATGATGAGTTTTAGATTTCAGAAGGATGTTCTCTTAAGGCATAGAAGAGATGATTTAAGGATAGATATATCCTTAAATCTAAAAAATAGAATCCATACTGAAAGTACAGACCTGTGTCATCCATATACAGATAATACTTAAATTTAAAACTGGATGAGATTGCATAAGGAGAAATTAAGATATGAAGAGACTAGAATCACAAATGGAATTCTGAGGGCCACTAACATAAATGAAATGCACATAGAGAGAGGTGCTTACAGAAAGGTAGGATTCATTCTGAGTTTAGGTATGATTGTATGTGCCCATAATCCTAGTGTTTGAGTTTGAGGCAGGAAGCCTGAGTTACATAGTGAATTTAAAGGTAGTCTGTACTATCTAGGAAGACAGAAAGGAAAGAAAGAAGGAAGGGAAAGAAGGACGGAAGCAGAGAAGGGGAAAGGGAAGGATGCAGGAAGGAAAAATTCAAGTCAGGGATGCTGAGGGAAGAGATTCTCTCACCCAAGAGACAGTCTAATAGTTCTGACAATAATCCACAGTTTAGTGACGTCCGTCCTACGAGCCCTAGGACCAATGGTAATTTTGTTTCTGTCTGTTCACTTGCTTTTGGTATGGGAGAGGTGAGAGTATGTTTAAATATTGATAAAAATGAGCCAATAGAGGATCAATGAGGTGAGCAATTAAGGAAAGACTTCCGTGCTTTGAAGGGCAGGAAGGAATGGGGTCTGTAAGTGAGGTGGAAGGGTTAACCTTTGAGAAGAAGAGGGGTCTCCTTCTATCTTATCAGGGTCAATAAACAAAAAATAGGTGAGGATGCAGCTGGCGTGGGACATTTTGGTGGTTGAAAGTAAACATAGGTTAGATGTCTTGAGGCCATTCTGAATCTGAGATTCTATGGTCTGTGTTTCCTTAGGGCACCAAACAAGTTGAAAATGGACAATGAAAAGACTATTGTTTCTCTTATTAAGTGCCTATGAACAGGAATTTTTGTGCATTGCTGTTCAAGTCCACTTAATTAATGATCTTTCTGTTGGTCTTACACTGTGATAGGGATGATCAACATTTTACATGGGATGGGTTTAAGGCTCCTTGCTTTGGGACATCACACACCTTTTATGGTAAGAGATCCTTCTTTTATTTATTTATTTTTTGGAAACACATTACACATTTTCAACATAGAAATATATCTTGGCTAGTAGGCTGACGTGACTTGTGTATACTTGCTTTCAGCATCTTGGCATGGCTCACAACTACAGGAACAGCAGCCAGGCTGTGCAAGCTGTCCGTGATGCTGGCTATGAAATATCACTGGGTTTAATGCCCAAGTCAATAGGGCCCTTAACATTTGTGTTCACAGGGACTGGTAATGTATCAAAGGTAAATTCCACCTGTCCTCTGGGTAAAGCAGTTCAAAACTCTTAAAATGTGCACACTATGTGGACATTTCAAAGAGAAGAATTAACACCTTTTATTTGAGATATTTCTGTTACCTATATATTTTTATTATAACAAAGAGCAGTAACAGTCCAAATGTTTTCTTTACATTTAGTCGATTTCATGTATTAGAGGCTTGATGTTCCTTCCTCTCTCCCTCCCTCCCTCCCTCCCTCCCTCCCTCCCTCCCTCCCTCCCTCCCTCCCTCCCTCCCTCCTTCTCTTCCTTCCTTCTTTCCTTCTTCTCACTCCTCCAATAATTCATTCATTGTTAATGGTTTAAAGTGCTATTCTTAGTGTGATCTATTTTTCCTACATTAACTATTTGGAATTTTGCTAGTAATGCACCAAGAAAGACTACTACAACCAGACCCAGTGCTTCCTTCTGGAGTGATTTTGAGGCTGCATTTATAATCTTGAGAAACTTAAAATTGAAAAGTAGGTCACAGTGAAGATACTTTACAAACTGAGCATCTGATTTGCTAGTGTTCGATTATGAACTAATATTTTTTCTGTAAGAAACATAGTTTTTCTATTTAAAGTAACTTCTGCAATGGGTTAAAACAAAAACAAAACCAAAAAGATATAGACACATTGCACTGCACCCAGGTTTCTAAATTGTTGTTCCTATTCTGAGTGAAAAGGATTTCTTTTTTGTTTTTCATATTTGTTTATTTATTTATTTATTTATTTTTAAGGACAGCCCCTTTTAATGAATGCCTTTCCAACTGAAACCAAAGCTGGTTTGCAGGCTGCCAGTAAGACACTCTTCTGTTCTGTGCTGCAGTTCTGGTCACAGGCAGGAAAAGTGGCACTATCTAATTGTTAGTTCCTGCATGAAATCATGTTGGCTGCTTCCCTACCCAGCTTTGACTTTTCTCGTGCATTATTTATAGGGAGCCCAAGAAGTCTTTAATGAACTACCTTGTGAGTATGTGGAGCCCCATGAATTAGAAGAAGTTTCCAAAACTGGAGGTAAGTGATGGTGGAAGATCCCACCGATGCTGCTTTTAGTAGTCTTTGTGCTAGTATTTTATCCCCATAAAACGTGATCATTTGTCACTTACTTTACTGATTTCTCCTTTCTTTGCAAGACCTCAGGAAAGTGTATGGGACAGTGTTAAGTCGCCATCATCATCTTGTCAGAAAAACAGATGGTGTGTATGACCCTGTAGAATATGAGAAATATCCTGAGCGTTACATAAGTCGCTTTAACACTGATGTGAGTATCTACTCAGCTTTGATTCGGCTTCTGTGACACACCATAGTTAGGCTGTTTGCTCAGAGGGAAATCATGAAAGCACCCTTGATTCTTCGGGTCCTTGTGTTGACTGTGAGTTCTTTGGTTCTCATGCATTGGTTTTAGTGGTTGGTTCTTACAGGTGCTTGCAGTGGCCTTTTCTTAGTAGGCTTGGTGGCCTCTGTGGGCGTGTGATTAGCTTTACTTTCTATCTGTTCTAAATCTACATGTGCCCAGCAGTTCTAATTCATTTCCTATGGATGTTATATTTTATCCTGGACTAATTAGCACTGCTGGAAAACCTAATAATGTCTGTGAAGCTTGATTTGGTCTCTCTAAGTTTTTTGTCAGGATTGAACCCAGGGCCCCTCACAGGCTGAGCACATGCTCCACCACTAAACTATATCCTATGGGTTTATTCTTTCTGTGTCCACAAATTGTAATCATAATTTCAGCTACATCTTCGCTGGCTTTTATTTGCTAAAAGAAAAAGATCCGAGGCAGACTGACTTTATAAAGAAAAGAGGCTTATTTAAGTTATGGTTTTGATGACTGATATACAAAGCTTATTTCTCTTTCACAGAGCTGCAACACATCATGGTGGCAGTACTTTTATATCTCTGTCATGTGGTCTCTTTCCTTCTTCTCATTAAACCATGAGCATTTAATCATGGAGGTTTTACCCTGACTGCCTAGACTAATCACTTTCTAAAAATCCCACCTCTGAGCACCCCGAACATTAAGACTTTGGTGTTTAAACTTCTGCATAAGTTCAAGAGACAAAGATATTTTAATTTTAGTATTTTGTCCCTGGCCTCACAAAGCTTATTCATTCATATTTACTGAAGCATTTCTTCCTCAGTAGTCCCAAAATCTTAAATCAGCCATTAAATAATTCAAGTTCCAAAGTCTTTTCTGAGACCCAAGGCTATCTTCTTCAGCTAAACCTTATGAAATAAAAAACAAATTGCATACTTTTAAGATACAGCGACAGGTCAGCCTGAGGGCATGCATGCATTCCATTCCTAAAGGCAAGAACAGGCAAGCAGAAAGGAGTAATTGGCCCAAAGCAAGACCAAAACACACCTGGACAGACTTCAAATCTGAAAGCTCCAAGTCAAATGCCTTTTGCATAGTGGGCCAGATGTTGAACTCTCCCCCAATCCCCCTGACCGTGGGCAGCTCTACCCCTACATATTTGTTAGGCTGTGTGGCTGTTGTCTTCATAGTCTAGTACTTACCCCTGAAGGTTTCCCTGCCTAGCTAGCATACTGCCTGATGTTTTACTCAGGTTCTTCTGGTTGCTTACTGTTCTGGGGCCCTTCTCAGGCCCTACTCCCAGGGATCCACTAAGCCTCATTCACTTAGAGTACCTTATAGAGACTTCAACTCTGTAGAAAGCTTTTACTGGGTTTCCCAGGCTTTCTTTTAAAATATTGGTGGAAACCATTATCACCCCATAATAGTCCCCTTAAACTATTCTAGAATTTTCCTTTCTTCTTCCTTCCTACTTCTGTCCCTCCCTCTATCCTTCCCTTCTGTCTTTCTTTTTATTCTTCCAGTCTACTCCCTCCTTCTTTTAATCATCTCCTCTCCTCTCCTCTCCTCTCCTCTCCTCTCCTCTCCTCTCCTCTCCTCTCCTCTCCTCTCCTCTCCTCTCCTCTCCTCTCCTCTCCTCTCCTCTCCTCTCCTCTCCTCTCCTCTCCTCTCCTCTCCTCTCCTCTCCTCTCCTCTCCTCTCCTCTCCTCTCCCTCCCTCTTCTCTTCTCTCTCTCTCTCTCTCTCTCTCTCTCTCTCTCTCTCTCCAGACAGGATCTTTCTATATAACCTATGTTTGTCATGCTGGCTTCAAACTTGAAGTCTTTGTCTCTACCTCTCAAGTTCTAGGAGGATAAGCATGTGGCAATACCATGCCTGGCTATAACTCCTTCTTGTATTTTTCATTTTTTATGGTGATAGAAATGGAAGAGAGAATATCTCAAATTGAAAGGGAGAACGATAGAGAGAAGACTAGTATCCTAATGTCCCTTTGGTGGACATATCTCCAATGACCCAAAGACTTCCCATCAGGGTTCACTTTATGAAAGTTTTTACATTTAAGCAGTGCCATGACTGGACCTTTGGGAACATTCAACACCCAAATTATAGTAAGCAGATATATTCAAATGCTTGTGACTGATTACAGGGATGCTGAGTGAAATGGTTTGGCTATATAAGCACTAGACCTAACCTTCTGCCCCCAAATGTAACTAATAAATCAAGTTCTTCTGATAAGGAAACAGCTTTGTCTTCCAAGGTACACAATTTTTTGATGACATTCTTGGTAGTCATTAACCACTCATCCATCTCTATAAAAATAATGTCTGAGGAACAAGTAAACTACAAACCAAACATAACCCAAAATACATACCCTTGTGAAAATGCTTTAAGTTTAAATGTATTTTTACAACATAACACTTTTAGATTATGTATGAACATTAGCTTTTTGAGCATGTACAGTGTGTTTCAGAGGAGGCTCTTATCTTCAGAGTGGAAATACTTTGGGAAACCCAAACAACAAAACATATGAAACAAATTTTAAGTTGAAAAAATTTGAGTCTAATACATTGTCATCCCTTCTTCTGTCCTGAATAAGAAGTATAATGATTGAATATATCCTGAAATTGACAGTGACCTGCCTACCACATGCACATATAAATGTATATGCATGAACAGTTCCCCACAGAACTTGTTGCTGTGTCTCATTAATTCTCAAGGCATTATTTTGAGGAATGAACTATATGTTATCTCCTCTGACAGCTAAGGAAAATAGAGCTCAGAGACATTGAGGTAGCTTGGCTAGAACTGAAAATAGAGCTCTTTGTCATTTGATTCTTTGTTATTTTCTTTTTCCTGGCTGTGTATTACTAAATAAAATATGAACATGCTTATAGCATTCATATATTTCACTATCATTGAGCAATTCTATAGTGAAAGCTGTGAGAATATCTTTTCCTCAAAAGATGGCCATTGACCTGGACAATAAAAATGTTCAGTAGAGTAACACTGAGAATTTATCACGGGCTTTATTCCTTGCTCTTTTTCAGTACACTGTATTAAGATATAGCCTGCTTTGTTAAAATAGAACTTGCTTTACAGATCGCACCCTATACAACTTGTTTAATTAATGGAATCTACTGGGAACAGAACACCCCTCGCCTGCTAACTCGCCATGATGCTCAAAGCCTCCTGGCCCCAGTGAAGTCCTCGGTTGTTCCAGTTGAAGGCTGCCCTGAATTACCACACAAGTAATTTCTCACAGTTATCTCTCCCTTCTTGAAACACTTCTGACCTCTATATCTCCATGTAGCATTCCAAAGCTACCTCCTTATCCCTCTCTGGTCTGTTACTTCATTTCATAAATTTCATGGTCATTTATTTTCCTGTGTTTACAGTATTTCTCTCTCTTACTAGAATTTAATCTCCTGAGAGATAGGGGTCTTTTGGTCTGGACCATGAGTATCTGGTACATTACCTGCTATAAAATGGTTATTAAAGTTTAGTAGTTCTTAAATACCAAGTAAATTAATTAGTAAGTATTGTGGAGTATTATATCTGTCTGGGACTCTGCTAAGCTAAAGCTCAGAGAAGAGTACAGAAGCTGTTTGCTGCTCTGAGGAGGACATCAGATGAACACTAGGAATAAGAATATCACTCCTTCATATTATTTAGGCCTAACTCATCATGACATGCAGAGGTGGGTATCTTCCTGAGTATGCTGAGTTCAAGGTTACGTTTCTTCATGTACTGCATGTTCAGAAAACAGGGAATGGGAATCCCTCTTGGCAGAGAATTTACCATACATTAACTCCTGTAAAAGTGTGGGTCAGGATATGTCGGTCCTTTTGTCCTTGTGAATTTCCTTGAATATTCTTGTCTGAAACAAAAACAACTTGGAAGGCATGTTAATAATCATTTAAAGGGATACCATTCCCCCACCCCCACACCCAAGTGATTGTCCCTAAAAGTATCTGATGAATGGCTAACACTGGGCTCAGCAAAACCTTGTAAAGGAATAGTGAGGTGGATGAAAATTCCCAGGGTAAGTCTGGCGTCTACTAAACAGGAACCAGAAACGTACAAGAGTGGACAGCCTAGCTCCAGTGTACAATGCCTATGTAGACAGGTGACAGGAGATAGGACAGCAGAATTGTGGCCAGTCTCTAAGAGCTTTCAAATGCCCATGACTTTTGTTCATAGTTCTAGAGAATTCTATGTACTCACAGGTAGAATTATACAGTGCAGTCGACAACCCTTCATAGCCACGGAGAATTGTTTCTAGGACTCCAGGAATATCAATATCTGAAGACGCTTGATTTTTGTATAAAATAATGAAGATTTTTTCAGATAACCTATGCACACATACCTTTATACTTCAGATCATCTCTATATAGCTTTTTGATACCTAATACATGAAAATGAATATAATTAACTGGACCTGTTGATGTTGGCATGTAATCACAGCTATTTGGGAGGCTAAGGAAGGAGGATTGCAAGTTTAAAGTCCATCTGGGCTAGAGTGACTTCAAGACCATTCTGACTAACTTAGTGACATCATCTCACAATAAAAAGGAAAAAAAAAGTGGCTGGAAATGTAGCTCATTGGTAAGGAGCTCAAGGTTCTAATTTTAGTTCCTACCATTGCAGAAAAAAATGTGCACAACCAATTTAAATTGCATATATGTATGAAATGGTTAAAATAAAACCCCTTTGTACAATGTATCTATGCTATTAAATCATTACTAAAATGCTGTATTGTTTAATAATAATAATGTGAAGGAAAAGCATATATACATGTGTTGAATACTGATTCAACATATTTTTAAGTGCTGTAGAGTCTCATTTGGAGCTAGGAATGTGGAACTCATGTGCAGGGAGCCAAGTGTGCTTCTAGAGTTGGCAGTTATTTGTTGGTAAATAGAATTGGTAAACGGCTAACTAGGCTCTCTTTGCTCAGTCTGTTAGCAAGTGCTTCTCTAGGGAAGAGATTTCCCCTTTTTGGTTTTTCTTCCCATCTTCTTCCTTCCTTCCTTCTCTTTTTTCATTATCCTGTGGAAACTAAAAACTCCTCTGTATCCCAGAATAATACAATGTCCTGAAGACTGAACTGTAGGCTAAAGAGCTTAAATGCCTGGGAAATATTTGACATCCACATTTCAATTTAGTCTTGGAGGCTTCAGAATTCTATGCTCTCATTTGAAAACTGTTGTTCTTTGCAGGCTTGTGGCAATATGTGACATTTCAGCAGACACAGGAGGGTCTATAGATTTTATGACTGAATGTACTACGATAGAGCATCCCTTTTGCATGTATGATG
Source organism: Eospalax fontanierii (assembly GCA_035773235.1). NCBI lineage: Eukaryota > Metazoa > Chordata > Mammalia > Rodentia > Spalacidae > Eospalax > Eospalax fontanierii. The sequence goes on along the minus strand of CM069528.1, from coordinate 80,037,741 downwards.
CAGACCAGCATATTATTCATGACAGGTGAGTTTGTAAAACTGCTAATTCTCAACCCTAAACCTTAATTTAAAGTAATAATTTCTTTTTTAACGAAGGTAATTTGGAGATATATATTCAAACATACTAAAATCGCACAGAATTTTGAACACTTGAATACATATATCCGTATTTAATTAAAATTTTTATTTAATTATTTTTATTCTATATGTCCAAGTGTTATGTCTGCATGTATGTAAGTACATCCATGTTGTAGCACACGGAGGACAGAAGAGGGTGTAGGATCCTCTGGAACTGGAGTTTCTGACGGTTGTTAGCTGCCATGTGGATGCTGGGAATTGAACCTGGGTCTGCTGCAAGAACAGGCAGTGCACCACTGAGCCATCTGTTCAGCCCATAATATATATATATATATATATATATATATATATATATATATTAAATGGGAGACAGATTGCTAAGTAAAGACTGTAAGTGGCAGTGAGGCAAATTGAGTGGAATAGACATTGGTAGAAATTAGAGCTGATGGGTCAGACTTTGTATATCTGAATAACTCATGTTGCTTCTCCTAGTGTTGAAGGGTCTGGGATTCTGATGTGTTCCATTGACAATCTGCCAGCTCAGCTTCCCATTGAAGCTACGGAATACTTTGGAGACATGCTTTACCCTTATGTTGAAGAAATGGTAAGGAGAGTGGTGCCCTACGCAGCAAGTCTGTGACCCTGAGTATAATTAATGGACTGAGCCTATGAATGTTCTGGTCTCCTGTATGTAAGAAATCAGTTATAAAATGAATTGCCAGCCCTTTCTCTATGTACTTATAGGTCCATTGTCATTCTAACTACCTCGCTACTTGTCGCATGGGGACTGTGATCATTTCACTGACTTCATGATTATAATTATGTTCATCTTGTTATGCATTATTTTATTAAGAGTGTTCATAACATGGGAGATAAGATGTGACATCAATTTTCTTGCTGTATAGATCAATTTAGATTGGGGCATTCTTACTGTATCATAATTAAAACATTTGAAAAATCAGAATATGGAAAATACTATTGGATGCCAACAAATAGTGTTTTGTTCAGTGACAACTTACACTGAGATCATGTTTGTTTTCTGACAGACTGCTGGAACGCTGCGCTATCTAAATTCCATCCTCTTTCCCAAAGAAGGTCTTTCTTACGTCTCTGTTTATCTTGGTCTGAGACTGCCATGCTTGCTTGCTTTTTCATTGTTAATGGCAGCCTGCCTCTGGCAGAGATTTCCAAACTTATGACTACTAGCTCTTGTTTGTTTCCTCATCCTCATTCTACAGTACTCAATTGTGTGAACATGGCAAGATTTATTGACCTGTTCTGCTACTGATGAATATTTGGAGTGTTTCCTGTTACTACGAATCTTTAAGCTGTCTTTTGGTATATGCATATTTGTATTTCCTTTGTTGGATGTATGACTGCCATATAATTTCTGGTTCACAGATCATGTTCAGTTTTGTGATATATTGTTAAGGAGTTTTCCAAAATGTCAAGATCCTCCAGTCAGCACTGTGAGAGAGTCTCAGCTGCTCCACATTCTCACAATATTGTTCATGATTTATTTTTAGTTTTGTTATTTGTATTGGCATCTTTGTGTTTATGACTATTATTTTCTGGTGAATGACAAGAATGACAAGATCTGGAAACTTTACGTATTTGTCTCTCTAAATACTTTTAAAAAATTAGTAAATTCTGTTCTTTCACAATTTCATGCTAGTACACTATGTATTCTGCACCGCCCCCATACGCCTCCTAGTTCCCTGTCACCTCTACCAGCCCCCTCCTCCCTACCAATCTCTCTCCCCTGTTTACTAGTTTTGGTTTCGTTTAGTGCCTGACAGGTTTAATCAGGGCCGTCTGTGTGACCCTAAGTTTGGAGCTAACCATCAGAGCCTGGTGGGCTAACCAGTGGATATACGACTGGATTCCATGCTTCTCTGTCTCCCAGAATCTGTTGGTTGTCAATAGATCAGCAGTATATGGTAGCACCTTGTGAGCCCCTTCTCCCTCCATAGCTGATGGTTAGGAGGACCAACTGCTGTGGACCCAGTACACATGGTGGCTGAGCCCGTGGTTGTCATAGCTGTGTCGTGCTTAGAAGATGTACTTTGCGGCCTCTCCTTCCACCCTGCTATCCTCCCACTCTCACATTCTTTTCACCCACTCCAAAGAGAACTTTCCCACCTTTTATCAGTAAGGATGACATTTACCATGAAGCTTTCATGCACTTTTTTCCTTATCAAAGACTTTTGAACTTATTATAATGAATGTTATATTTTTGCCTCTATTTTCTGTGTTCATCAAGTTTATATGACTTTTTTTTATTTTGCTAATGTGAGAAGTATGTCAGTTGATTTTCAAATCAAGCCATCTTCACATTCTTAGGATAAGCCTGGCTACCAAATCTTAACCTTTTATTTATGACCAAATTCAAGTTGCTATTGACTATATCAACATCTGTTTATTTTACCATGTGGAGATACTTGTGTTATTTTCTGTTTGGAGATATTACTAATGATTCTACTATGAACACTTTTTGACATATTTCTGGGGTGTGCACATGCCTCTGTGTGTGTCTGTGTGTATGTATATGTGTGTGTGTTCATATATACTCATTATCTGTACTTTTGTTGTGTTCAAACATTGTTTTGTGAATTAAGGATTGCTATGTTTATGTTTGTGAATGAACTTAACCTAGTACTTTCTAACCATGTCTTTATTAGGTTTGGCTATCAATGTTATGTTGGCTTCTTAAAAGAAGTGACAGTGTTTTCCTACATTTTGCAGGAGACTAATGCTATTTCTATGTCAAAAGTATTCAGTGGAAATATTGTTTGGGGAACATTTTCATTTGGTTTTATTTTGTTTACTCTTACTATGTTTCATAGATTAGTTTATATTCTATTATTATTGCCATTATTATTGGTGTTTTGTGTGTGCTTGAGTGTGTGTGCTGTGTGTGCTGTGCGTGGGATTCCTTCTCTCCTTTCACTTTTATGTGTGTTTAGGGGATTGCACTCAGCATGTCAGGCTTATGCAGGAAATGTTTTGCCCACAGAGTCAAATCTCACCAGCCTAGATTTGATTTTATTAGTAGATACGCCTTTGAATTTTCATTTTTCTTTTATCAATTTTGATTAATTTATTTTTCACAGACAGAAGTAAACTTTTCCCCATTTCATCTACATTGCTTTTCTTACTGTCATTGTATTTAAAAAATAATATCCTTGTGGTTTGATTCTATTGTGGTTTCCTTATTTTCAAAACCGATGTTCGCTGTCTCTGATTTTTTTACTTTGATATCTACCTGGAATTTATCAGCTTTATCATTCATTTCAAAGAGCCAGTATTGGCGCTCCTCCCAGTGTCTGTGGGCGCTCCTCCCAGTGTCTGTGGGCGCTCCTCCCAGTGTCTGTGGGCGCTCCTCCCAGTGTCCGTGGGCGCTCCTCCCAGTGTCTGTGGGAGCTCCTCCCAGTGTCCGTGGGCGCTCCTCCCAGTGTCTGTGGGCGCTCCTCCCAGTGTCCGTGGGCGCTCCTCCCAGTGTCTGTGGGAGCTCCTCCCAGTGTCTGTGGGCGCTCCTCCCAGGTTTTATTTTTGCATGCGCATATGTGTATATCTGTCCCCATATGTTGTGTGTGTGTGTTTGGTATGTGTATGTATTCTAATATTTGTGAGTGCATGTGCATGTGTGTGTGAGCCTCCGCGGAACCCTTGTCGGATGTTTTTAGTCACTCCCGCTTGCTTGCTTTATTTAGTGAGGCAGACCCTCTCAGTTGAACCTAGAGTTCTCTCATCAGCTAGTCTAACTCCCCAGTCTGTCCTGGGGATTCCCTGTCCCTGTCTGCTAAGTGCTGACAGGCAAGTGACACACCTGTCTGATTTTTATTTGGTTCTGGGGTCTGAACTTGGTTCTCACACTCATGGCAAGTGCTTTATCCACTGAGCACTTCCTCAGCCCTGTTAACACACACACACAGTCCTAAAACATGGACATTGTCAACTATTTTAGTGTTGTTCAAGTTTGTTTCATGAGTCCATTTGTGGAAAGTTTGAGAAATATTTTTCGTGAATAATTGAGAACAATGTGTACTTCATTATCTCTGGACGAATGTTCTGTATACATCAATTATGTCATGTCTTTAAATTATTTTACTCAGTTCCATGTTTTATTCTATTTTTTCATATAACAGTTCATTAATCTTTCTTTCAGCTGTGTTGCTCATTGACTGAATTATTAACTTCAATTATTTTATTTTACATTTATCAAAATTTTTCATTGGATTATTTTTCATTTTGTTTTCTGCCTTGAAGTTATTTAATGTTTATTTTTCAAAAGATTTGATTTATTATTTTCATATTCTGTGTATGAGTACATTGCTTGCATGTATGAAGCACCCATGTCATGTCATGCAGTGCTTGTGGACGTAGAGGGCTTCCGATCCCTAGGAATGGAGTTAGAACAGTTGTTAGCCATCATGTGAGGGCTGGGAACTGAACCTGGGTTCTCTTTGAGAGCAGCCAGTGCTCTTAATCATGACCAATCTCTTCTGCCCTCCTGATTTTTTTTTAAAACCTATTGTTAAAATTATCCTAAAGTTCTACTCAACTTTTAATTTCTGCCTTTTTCTGTTCAGCCTCTTTGTATCTCAGACACTGATTTTTTTCATCAGTAAATGCAATTAATGCTCATCTTCTGGGCTTTTTTCTAGAGAGTTCTGGTGCAATAAGTGCTCAACACTGTTCTGTTTTTCTTGGTTTTATCAGTTAGAAAGATTGGTATGAAATTAGGTGGTCACCATTGTGAAATGAAAATATACATTTAAAATATATTTGTAACTTAAAAAATCTAGTAGTTGATAGAATTTTAGTTACAGTTACCAAAGCTAGAAATTTGAAGAGGTAAGATGAAGATTTTTGGTGATACAAAGGCAGGTTGTATTATGTGACTATCTTGTAACTGGCTTTCAGCTCTTTTGAATCAACTCCAAGTTCTCAATATTTAATATAACTGTAGTTCTCCAAATGGTCATAGTAGGTCATCTATCTTTTTATTTAAGTACTGACCATCTGTGAAATACAGTAACTATATCTATTTTTTAGTCTTCATATATGTGTATTTCATTAGCATTGAAAACTTAAATATATAGTTTGCTTCCTCTTCTGACAACTGTATGGCAATTGCATCAGGGACTTTTCTTATTGCCTTGACAAGCTTCCTAACAAAAAGCAATTTAAGGAGATTTTATTTTCGCTCATGATTTGATGGTGCAGTTCTTCACAATAGGGAACCTGTGGCTGTACGAGCATCTTTTGGCTGTAGTTACAGGAGCATGAGACTGCCTCCTCACACCTGGGTGGTTAAGCAAGAGGGAAGAAAGCAGAACCAGGCAATAAAACACCTCAAGACCCATTCCCATAGTGACCCAGTTCCTCTAGCTAGGCCTCATCTAAGGGTCCCACAAACAGCCACCAGCTAAGGACCAAGAGTTCAAGCGCATGAGCCTGTGAGGGATGTTTTATATCCAAATCCTAACATTATGCTCCTGGTCCTTATAGGATTATAGTCACTCTATACTTCTTTAATTTTAATTTTAAAATTACTTTTATTTGTGAGTGTGTTTGTTTGTGTGTGTGTGTGTGTGTGTGTGTGTGTGTGTGTTTACTACAGTGCACATGTGGAGGTAAAGGGATAGTTCTCAGGAAATCTATGTGATATCTGGGATTCAAACTGAGGTCATCAGGCTTGGCAGCAAATACCTTAACCTGCTGACCCATCTTGAGGTCCTGGGAAAATCTCATAAATCAAAGTGAATTCATTCTAACTTTAAAAGTCCCTGTAGACTATAGTCTTAACATACTTATTTTGTTTCAACCCCCTAGTCTCTTCTGAGACTTAAGGCAATGTCTTGTAAGCCCTATAAAAGCAAAGATGTTACACAGTTCCACTGGACAATGGCATAGAATAAGTATTCCCATTCCAAAGGAAAGGACTGGAAGGCGAGGACAGATTTGGCAGAAGCAAGAGCACATGGCTTCTTTGTTTGGCCAACTTTACTCAGTGCTTACAGCTTTCCTCACAGACATCTATAATTTTCAGCATCTTCAATATCCTGGAGCATCCAGTGTACCTTAGGCATCACCTTCACAGTTTCCTATATAATCTACTCAGGAGTTTCATTCAGGGAATTTGTCCTTGTTACATGTTCCATGACTTTAGCAACTTTCTGAAAGCTCTAACAATCCAATAACTCATATTTTGCATGTCTGTAAAATTATCACTAAAGGCACAACGCCAAGTTCTACTGTCAGCTCAAGATGTATTCTGGCCTTGTTGCCATCACGTCAAATCTTAGGAAAACACTTTCCTGGGCTGATATTTTCTGTCAGGGTTCTCTGCAGGCTCTGTTTTCTTAGGCCCCATCCTTTCCAATGAATTTATATTCTTATACACTGCAGCTGTGAGCTCATTGTTACATATTGGGAGGCTCAGGGGGTGGAGTCCTTCCCTCAAGGCCCCTTTCCTGTTGCGGTTCTGCAAAGTCCTGGAGCTCATCTATAACAACTGGTTACTTTGTTCATATCTGCCCTGGGCTCAACTGGGTTCAAGTTTGGTTTTTCACCAAAGTGCACATTTTGTCTGCAGTCTTATCCAAGTTCACACTTCTTTCTGTGCAGTTTGGCACATTTTTCATACATTTTTGTTCCATGTTTGCTCCTTCCTTCTATAAATTTGGGTAAAAAGACTGACAATAACCATCCTATACTCTGGACATTATGCTGTTTGAATTTCCTCCATGAAACAAATTAGTCCACTATTTTTGAACTCAGTCTTAAGGTCTCTGAAAATGAACAGAGTGCAGCCAGATTCTTTATCATAATGTAACACGAACAGCTTTTAGTCCAATTCCTGGTAGAGTTCTAGTTCCCATGAAACTTCATGATCCCAGCCTTTGCTGTATATGCATTTTTATTGACATTTTGTTTTTTCAGACCCCTATTAGAATGGCCTATTAAGATTTGTTTGTAATATTCTAGGGTTTCTATAGCCAGAAACTCTCAACTCTTCCATATTTCTCTAATAAATTTGCTCCAAAGGATTATAAACCACATGGTCTGGTTAATCACAACAAGAATGATTTTCTGTATTATTTTTCTCATTGATGTGGTGTAATGCTTGACAAAAAGCAACTAAGAGGGGAAGGGTTTATTTTGGCACATGGCAGAAGCATCAGCCCTCAACTGTGGTGAAAGATCATTAAGCTTGCCTGATCACATTTGGGAGGGGCAGGAAGAAGCACAGCAGGATTGTAAATCTCAAGGCCCATCTCCAGTGACCCATTTTCGCCAAGTAGGCACCTCGCAAAGGCCTCCCAAAACAGTGCCCTCAACTGGGAACCAACTGAGCGTTCAAACACATAATTTGTAGGAGATATCTTACGTCTAAGCCATAACAAGAGTGAATGGATTGTCCTCGTCTGTCCTGATTTCTCCATTTTTGACTTAGTGTCCATGCAGACTTTGTGCGATTGCAAGGAAGTGGCTATTACCTTGGAACTAATATGGAAGTTTTGCTTTAGTTGAATTCAGTAGATATTTATTATCTCCTTTAGATACATGAAGATAATTTTGTATTTATTTTAATATAGTAAATACATTATCTGATTCTAGCATCTTTTAAGTAAATTCTGTTTTTTAGTTGGGCAAGTGTTCTAGAACTTAGCTGTAGATTGGGGGAAAAGCCATCGTTCTGTCCCTTAGCACCAGAGGTAGCAACAGTGACTGATAAACATTTTGCTGTTAAGATTGGGAACCTTGAGGGCTGGAGAGATGGCTCAGCAATTTAGAACACTAGCTGAGCCTCTTGCAGAGGACCTAGGTTCAATTCCCAGCACCCACGTGGTGGCTAACAACCATCATAACTCCAGTTCCTGGGGGATCTGACACCTTTTTCTGACCTCCTCGGGCATTGTGCAACACGAGTGAACTTACACACATGCAGGCAATACAGTCATACACATAAAAAACAATAAATAATAAGAAATAATAAAAAATGATTGGCTAGATTAAGGTGTGTGTGGGGGGTGGTTACTCAGGTATTAATATAAGAGGTGTGTCTTTAGTCAAAGTCTATCTGACTTAGTCTTGCAAGATAATGGACAGGGACTGTAGATAAATTTTGAAATGGTCAAGTCATTATCCCCATGACTTTTGATATGCTGATGTAGCTATATATCAAAGGGTATCAAAGGGTAACTTCTGCTGCAAAATTGGTGGGTTTGTTTGTTTCTCAGGGAAGCTTGAATATTTGGGGTGGACAAAGGCTTTTAGAGGGGAGACCAAGGCTACAGTGCTTGGGGCATTTATAACATGCTCAATATGATACCTCTAACTGCTTATGAAAGAAGCTTTTGTGTGTTCTTAGCAAACAAATGACTATAATAAAATTTTAGTTTTAAAATTGGAGCTTGAATTGAAACATTCTATTCCTGGAAATAGAATTAATTACCCGCAGATTTCTATTACCAATAATTTATATTCAGTTTTCATTCAGAAAACTCTTTTCCTTTAACTAATATTTTGATGTGGTTACAAAACTCCAGGAAGCAGTTGCTGCAATTTTATTTATCTCTTCCTAATCTCTTTCGCCTTGTAGTTATTATCAGACGCATCACAGCCTCTCGAAAGTCAGAACTTCTCTCCGGTGGTACGAGACGTAAGTTGTGAGAATTTCTTACCATGACTGTAATTTTTACTACCATCCTCCCTCATTCTTCTGTTTCCTTTGTTTCTTCTCTCCCTCCCTCTCTCGCTTCTCCCTCCTCCCATTTTCTCCTCCTCTCTCCTTCTCCCACCCCTATCTCTGTCATTCTGTCTCTTTGTCAGATGTTAATTCAGATTTGTATAACTAAGATGTTGGATACTAAAGAAGTGTCTTATGTATCGATATTTAGGCAGTGATTACTTCCAACGGTATATTGACTGATAAATTCAAATATATCCAGAAACTCCGAGAAAGCAGGTAGGTACTGTTAAAATCTCATTTTATGCAGTTATTCTTATTTTGGATTTGATGTGTATGTTTAAAGGTTTCAATGAGAGTTGTTACTTTTAAATTTATATAACATACATAGTTTGATAATGTCAGAAATCAAAACTGAGTGATTGGTTAAAACCAACATGAGTTCTTTTTCCCTTGAAGAACAGTATGGTATTCTTCAGCTCTTTAACTTCTGTGTAGACTTGTATGTAACTTATCAAAAGTAAAATAATGTGGCTATTTGAGTAGTTCTTTTTTTGTTTTTTTGTTTGTTTTTAGCATTTGCACACTGTCGTTTTGAAGTGACTTTCATAAAGGAATGAGCACATTAACCTTTAGTGCAATGCTTTCAGCTTGAGGTTTTGTTGAAGGTTTGGACTTTGATTTAGTATGTCTGGAAAAGTGGGATCATGGATAGAAATAGTGAAGAAGACAAATGACTAGAGGAGGAATAGCCTGGAATTTACCCTAGAGGACAATGCTCTCAAGGGGCTCAGCTAAGGCCCTGCTCCTGAATTGATTTTACTGCTCAGAGATTGGAAGCACTGATGTTTCTTTGAAACATTCTGGTTTCCTCCAATTGATTTCACTTGATCTGTGTTAAAGTCTACTCTGCTCATCTATTCACATTTTACAAACTAGCACATGAACTGAATTATTTTTCTAAAAAAAGTTATTTTGCTATATTTTAAAAATTCTGTGTATATTTGTGTGTCTGTGTTTGGGTTTTTGCACCTGAATGCAGTACCCACACAAGCCAGAAGACTGTCTTGGATCACCTGGAGCTGGAATCAGTAAGGTGCCCAGCAGGGATGTTGGAAATTGAACTTGGGTTTTCTGCAAGAGCAGTACATTCTCTTAACTGCTGAGCCATCTCTAAAAATAAACACACTAGAACAGCTATCTTACCTTCTTTTGCAGAGGTTCTTTCTACAAGAAAGAAATAAAGAGATGTGGCCAGATCAGTTATTTCAGATATGACTTTCCTGTGTGTGTTACTGTATATTTAGTGTGGCAATAAACTATTCTGGCATAAAACGTTGAATATTTAATTTTCTAAAAATAAACTGTGTTTAATGTGGACAATAACATTCTCTTGCTCAAATTATCTGGACTGCTCTGAGGAAGAAATAACAAGGCTTTCAGCACACAGCCCCAACATAATTTTGAATCATGTCCTCTGGGAGGATAAAGTATAAACTAAGTTACTCAGCTGTAAGTAATCAAGGAATAATCCAGAACTGGGAATCCATGGAACTCTGGAGATATCAGACATCTCAGAGGTGCCAGTGTCTGTGGTTCTTTACTGTACAAAATCTGAAACAATGAAAAGTCTCAGCCTAGGAATTCCTGTCGAAGTTCTCATTGGAAATAATATACAGCGATTTTGTTACTTCCACATTGAAGACTGAGTTTGATTGAGGATAGCAAGATTCTGTTATTTAAATACATAAAAATTTAATTATTCTTCACTCTTCTTTCTTAAACAGAGAACGTGTACAATCATTTTCAATGAGTACCAAGAAGAAAGTTTTGGTTCTTGGGTCTGGCTACGTATCTGAACCTGTTTTAGAATATCTGTCAAGAGACCGCACTGTAGAAATAACAGTAGGTAAATAAATCATTTGTTGTTTGACCATTTTTAGACAGGTCTTCCCATAGTCCCAGCTAGCTCAGAACTTGCTATATAGTCCAGGCTGGCCTCAATCTCACTGAGATCCATCAGTCTCTATCTCCTGAGTAAGTCATGACTGTTTACAGAAGAAGGAAAATTTAATTTCATAGCATGTTGAACCTAAATTTAGATGACTTCTCTAAATCCCAAAAAGCAGTTTTCTGGAGATGTGGAAGTGACTATTGCTTTGCGTCTAGTAGACAGAAATCTAAAAACTGGAATTCCATATTCTTGAAATAGGCTCTGACATGATGAATCAAATCCAACAGTTAAGCAAGAAATATAATATCAACCTTGTCAGCATGACCATTGGTAAACAAGACGAGAAGCTGGGGTCCTTGGTGGCATCGCAGGACCTTGTCATCAGGTACCCAGCAAGAGCACTTTTCATGTGCATTTTACTGTTATTTATCTTCTCTTATTGTCTCTCTGTATTTCTTTCCTCTTCACTCTTCTATTTTCTCTCTCATGCATATTTATTGAAGTGCATATCTATGAAAGTGCAGAAGATGATAGTGTGCTGGTACATGCCCTTGAGCCAAGCACTAACGAAGCCAAGAAAGGACGATTGCAAACTTGAAGACAGCTTGGGCTAAATACTGGTACTCTGTCTTTGTCTCTGTCTTTATCTCTCTCTCTCACACACACACACATAATCCCTAAGTATGTTGCTCAATGGCTTTCTACAAAGTGAACACATTTTATAATCACCATTCACATCAGGAAACAGCGTGGATAATTCCTGGCTCTTCTGTTTGCTGACCCTGTCTCCTTGAGTAAACACCGTTCTTTCTCTCAACATATAGGTTAGTTTTTGCATGTTTTCAAAGTTTATGCAATTGAATCATTCGGTATGTCTTCATTTGTACTGCATTCATTTAAAAAGTCCCTCAATTTAAAAAATTATATTCATCAATATTTATTAAGCAAAAGTTGGAGTGATGAGAGAGGATTGTGCCTGGAAATCATGTGACTATAAAAAGGAATCCTGATTCAAAACCAGATATGCTAGTCATTATCTTAATGAAAGAAAAAATATTTATTTTTGCTGTAAGTAGATATTTAGATGTGTTAGTTTTGATAAAACACAAACAAAATCATGCTAAAAAATATTTGGAACCTGTTGCTTATGACTCTAATCTGAGCTAAAGTAGGAGGATCAGTATGAGCTCAAGTTTAGCCTGGGCTACACAGTGATTTCTAAGCTAGCCTTGACTATAGACAGAGTAAGACTTTGTTGAAAAAATACAAACCAAGCAAAACAAAACCCATGTTTGAAAAGAGATTTGGAGTAAAACATGATAAGATTATGGAAAAGGATAATAATAATAGAAGCAAGATTTAAAATTTGGATAAATGATGGCTTTCAAAAAGACAGCGTTAGCAAAATTTGTTTTAGGGTCTGTTTTTCTCTAATTTGTTGGTGTTTATGTACCCAGTAATAGTAATGCCATTAAGCATTAGATAATGTTCCATAAATAATTTTTTAATTTTTCTAAACTGTAGAAAGTTATTTTGGTATGAGTACAACACTAGACACTACCAAAACAAGAGTAGAGAATACACCTTACAGAAATTTTAAGATAGTATATCAAATGCTAGTGGTCTGAAGTTTTAAAAAAAAATTAGGTTTTAACAGTATAATGTAAAGTATTAATTGATTTTAGTTTTCTTGAAAATTCCATTTGTATTTTCAGTATATTTTTCACAAATGACCTTTTAAAAATATCTTATTATGTTTAATTTTTATGTGTATGAGTATATTGCCTGCATGTATGTAAGTGTACCCATGTTGTGCAATGCCTGTGGAGGTCAGAAAAGGGCATGGGGATCCCCTGGAACTGGATTTAGGGATGGTTATTAGCCACCATGTAGGTGCTAGGAATCAAACCTGAGTCTTCTGCAAGAACAGCCAGTGCTCTTAACTGCTGTGTCATCTTTCTGGCCCCACAAATGACATTTTTAATACAGGATTTATTGGAGTGGAGTAGACTTAATTACTTCAAGAACTATATCCAGATAAGCACTCACTCTGTCACATTAAAGAAGAATGATAAATTCTAATTCCTTTGTCTACCCACACCTCAAAACCAGAAACCCATCATTAGTCAAAGCCATGCAGCATTGGTTCTCAGCATATCACTAGGCCAGTGTAGATAATGCCAAAGTCTTAAAGGAGAGTTAACTAAAATTTTCCATGTGTTTATAACAAAAATCAACTTAACCCTTTAGATGGTATCATTGTAAATTTTATGTTAATAATCTGATTCTGAACAGTTTTATGTATATTTGCATATTGGCTTTTATTTTAATTTTTATTCAAAATTTATTTTTATTTTATGCGTATGAGTTTTATGCCTGCATATATGTAAGTGCACCCATGTCATGCAGTGCGTACAGAGGACAGAAGAGAGCATTGGATCCTCTGGAACTGGAGCTGTGGATTGTTGTTAGCTACCATATGAGTTCTGGGATTTGATCCCAGATCTGCTGCCAAGCTCTTAACCACCGGGCCTTGTCTCTAATTCCGATATTGTCTTTTTAAAAGCTATGAAATTTGGTGACAATTCTTGGCTTAAAAAAAAAAGTCCAAAAAAATCAGAAATTAAGAGCTTTCATACGAGCTTTTTATACTGAAAAACATATGTATACAGTTGTATTCTACGTCAATGACATGGCTAAACAGCAGATCCATTTCTATTGACCTGAGGAAGAATAAGTACTTGGGTAGCAGTTTATGGTTTTATTTTATTTTGTGTAGAACAGAGAAAATCTAAAGTATACAAGGTGAATGGCAGGTATGCGGATATATGTGATGTTGCTGATATGTTGGCATTTATTTTTCATTGGTGGTACATGGATTACATTACTGGGTAGACGGTAGCTAGTAGAACTTAATCTTGTTATACAATGCCAAGGTGACTTTTTATTCCTGTGTAGAATGTTGATATCTAACCTATAGAAACATCTATAAATTTCAGATTTAATTTTTTTTGGTTTATTTATTTTTACTTTATGTGTATGCCTGGTTTTCCTGCATGAATGTTAGTGTACACATGTCATGCAATACTCTCATGAAAACCAGAAGTGGGTGTCGGATCCCATTGAACTGGAGTTATGGGTGGCTATTAACCACCAAGTGGATCCTAGAAACTGAACTCAGGTCCACTGTAGCCAGTGCTCTTAACTATTGAGCTACCTCTCCAGCCCCAACACCAGATTTAATTACTAAAAACAGATTTGTAGAAATCACAATCAAAGTTAAATTTGGGAACATCTTCACTTGTCACTCACCATGTTTAGTTTTGGCCCATGTTGATGGCCTTTTAATTGACCCAATGGCTACTGAAGCCCGTGTCATTTTTGAGCATTTACTCTTTGCTATGACATGTGGACCATCTGGTTCCTTGGACATGACTGTATAATACAACACACTATAACAGGGTTTTGGAATTCCTCTAATATTTAGGCTTAATACAAGAAGAACAGGAAATCTGTTATTTAGAAGAGAACCCAAAATAGAAAGCATTAACATAAGGCTGAGTGCAACGTATCATGTTATAAAAAAAATCAGATGAACTTGAAAGAGATTTGGCTTTGGGGAAGTCTGGCAAAACTCCTTGGAGGAAGATAACATTGGGAGAATTTTTTAAGGAATGATGTGACTGGGGTTGGGAAGTCTGATATATATTCCATTTGGAAGGCACAGTCAGGACAGAGTCAAATGGAGAAAGGAAAGGCTTTGAACAGAGAATTACATGAGCCTCTTTGATCCTATTTGGATTTATGAACATACTGAGGCAAAGAGATGGAGAGCCAGCAAGAGGGCTCTGTCCATAAGGGTGCTTGCTGCCAAGTCTAACGACATGAACACGACTTCCTGGGACCCAGTTGTGGAAGGAGAGAACTGACTCCTACTGGTTGTCCTTGGACTTGATACATGTGCTGTGACACACCCCATAAATAAATAAATGAACATAAAAAAATTAAAAGGAAAAATTAAAAAAAGATGGAAAGTGTTAGTGAGGTCATTGTGTGATGAGTGGGATGAGTTTGTTGTATAGTTCATAAGGAGTCCTTGGTCATTTCTGAGAACTGTTCAATTTGGGAAGTTCCTTAGGACTGAGCTGTTGTATATTTCAAGTACGCTAGAAAGGAAGGTCGGAAACCAAAGTTTATGAATAATTTCTACCTCTGTTTTAAGCTTGTTGCCGTATGTGTTGCATCCTGTTGTGGCCAAGGCATGTATTGCAAACAAAGTTAACATGGTCACTGCAAGCTACATCACACCAGAGCTGAAAGAATTAGAAAAGAGGTAAGACTTCATCCTTTCCGGTAATACAAGTGCCTCCTTGGCACTGTGTCTCTTTTATATCTGACTTTCACCTTCTTCTTCCCTACCTTTGACAGTGTGGACGATGCTGGTATCACAGTCATTGGTGAATTAGGATTAGATCCTGGTCTTGATCACATGTTGGCAATGGAAACAATTGATAAGGCAAAAGAAACAGGAGCCACGGTGAGCACCATTCAGATACAAAATTCTATTTCCAAAAGCAGTAAAGACCTAGGTTCTGGATCTTTGGTTTTGATTAGTGTTGCCTTACTCATCTTTTGAGTCGGATGTATAAAACATTCCTGTGACTGATGATATATCTGTAGAGTAAAATAATGACTAATTTATTAGAGAAATAGATGCTACTATAATTTTTTGTTTAGTATTTTTGTCTTGGAGATTCTTTAATAAGGTTTTACATTTAAACTCAAGGAAAAAATCTTTGGAATGTCAATCTGTTGATAAATGAAGCATTTACACATGGCAGAGAATTATTTGATTTATAAATGTAATCACTCAAATTAAATGCTTTATTTTTTGTATATCTATACAGTCTCTTGTACATATTTAAATACAAAAATCAGTACAAACTGACCAAGCAAAACTGAACTAATAGTTTAATTTATTTTATTTATTATTTTTATTTGGGGGGTATGAATGTATTGCCTCCATGCATGTAAGTGCACTCATGTCTTTCAATGCCCATATAGGTCATAGGTGCTGGATTCCCCTGGAACTGGAGTTATGGACAGTTGTCAGCTACCATGTGGGTGCTGAGAACTGAACCTGGTCCTCTGCAAGAGTAGCTGGTGCTCTTAATTACTGAGTCATCTCTCCAGCCCCTAAATTTTTAACTGAACAAAATATTAGCTATTATCTCTAGTAGATTTTTATATAAAAATATAACCAAGTTAATCAATGTTTGTCTTTGAGGGGGGTGTGTATTGGATTTGAAAGCCTCAACAACTTAAAAAAATTAAAAATGAAACATGTTATTGACCTCCATAACTGCAATATTATTCTCCCTACCATTGTCAATTTTTGTAATTTATTCTTTAATTTACAGATTGAGTCTTATGTTTCCTATTGTGGTGGGCTTCCAGCCCCTGAACATTCAGACAATCCCTTGCGATATAAATTCAGCTGGAGTCCAGTGGGAGTCTTGATGAACATAATGCAGCCCGCCACCTATCTGCTCAATGGAAAGGTAAAGTAGCATCCCAGAAGTCTTAGACATGCACACCTGCAACCACTGCGTGATATCAGCATCGTCTGATGCTGGTCAAGGTGCCTGATGCCCTTATCTCTTCCAGTATTTTCTACTGTGTATTTTCAGTCCTATTTGGTGATGTCTCCTAGCTGTTTCCAGCAAATCCTGTGCTCATTTTTACGTCTGCCTTCTAGGTTGTTTCTGAAAATGTCCTTCTCTTCTTTTTCCTACATCATACTGCTTATCTCCAAGCAAATTCAGTATGGCACATACTGAGTTAGATTTTGGACTAGGCACCAAAAGTCATCATACTAACTGACTGACATTCTTGACTTCAGAGAATTCACAACTAGACACTGTTGGCTCTCTGCTTAGAAGGTCTGGTTCTTCCCCATATGCTATGTGACAGAACATTAGAGCTGAGAATTTAATATTATATTCATCATCTTATAATTAAGAAATTAAGATATGAGGAGGATAGCCAAGGCCATCGTTTGGGACTCAAACCTGGTTTCAATTAACTCCAAAACAATTTAAAAGTTCTTTTTGACATTATTTATTTGTTTGGTGTGTGTGTGTGTGTGTGTGTGTGTGTGTGTGTGTGTGTATACATGCCCATGCATTATGGAGTTCATCTGGTCAGAGGATAACTTGTGGGAACCTATTCTCTTTTTCCATCACATGGGTTCTGATAGCAAACTCAGGCCCTTAAGCTCAGAGGCAAGTGTCCTTACATGCTGACCACGTTCTTGGCCCCTACAAACTATTTCTTCCCCAGGTTGCTTCATGCTAGATCAGTTAGAAAGTGGAATAAATTACTATAATCCAGATGGAAGAATGTCCAAAGTGTACTGTTACCATCAATACAGACTCGAGGGCTGTTGCCTTGGCCTGTGTGAAGAGGCTGAGGATGGGAAGTGAAGTGGAATGGGGACCAGGATATGTTCAGCCTTGTGGGATGGGAAGCTGCCCTTCAGGCAGAGGCACCGTGACTCATGATAAAGCAAGGTTATAAGACAGAAGAAAGGTGAAGTGAGCCATATAGTGCACCCACAGTTAGAGACTGCAAATGGCAAAGCTGGCATCCAAATTATAGCTGTCTGTCTCACTGTATAGTTTATGCCTTTAATTATAAGGAAAGATTCACATATGGGAGGAAAATGTGTCAAAACTGAGGGTTCTTCTTTGAACTGAGTTTCCTAGGCATCTTTCTTATCTTATTCTAGTCCCGACCTTATGAGGAAGAATGAGTAAGATATACATACACATAATAAAGATTGTTTTCTGATATTCATAATATAAAATTTCAATATATCTGTGAATCTAAAATATATGCACACATGTAAGACTTCAATTCAGGGTAACTGACAAATTGATTAGCTCAGACATTCATCCTTTCTTTGTAGTAAGACCATTTAGAGTTCTTTCTACTTAACATGTAGAGAGAGGGGGATGAGGAAAGATTAGTCAAATTTAGTTCATGCCTTGACATTCAGCATGATTCACAGACCTGGCTTTCAATCAGTCACGAGGAAAGCTTAAAAGTATGAATACCCGTGCCTCATTCCCAAGTTTGCTGGACTTTGGAGATGTTTTGAGTCTCTCTAAGTGATCCTGACATGTTGCTGAACTTGAGAAAAACAATTCAGTGAGGAGAGGGTCACGACTGAGTGTCAAGCACTAAGCAGGAGGGATACTGGAAAGACACATGACATACTTCAGGATGAGTAACAGGAACTTGTGAGTTCTGGTGTAGGTGTTGGCATCCTTCACAGTGTCACAAGGGCCAGGCAAGTGTGACATCCACTGGGCAGGAGTGCAGTGTGAGCACTGGCATTCCACCTGGTTCTACAGTTCTATGAACCATGAAGATTTAGGGCCGGAATCTCAGTACGATCTTCTACTGAGCTTCTAATCCTTTCTCTGCATCCTGTCTCCTGTTGCCTGTCAACATCCCCTTTTGCCTTTTGCAGTCTCAGAAAGGAGACTTGCCTAATATGTAAAGGCTGACAAAAAATGTTCACTTCAATTGGGCAAGATGCTTGTGCTAGGGAGGTCGTATAAATGATGAGGAGGGCAGGAGTGGCAGAGTCGGTGGAGTGCACCTAGGGTGAAGAACAAGGCATTGGACGCTGTTGGCCTGGCTTCGTGCTTCAGCTTTGCCAGCACTAGCTGAGTGGACATCAGACTCCCTGTTTGAAGAGAAAGATAATAACATTGACTTAGCAGAGTTCTTGTAGTGTAAATTGTTGAAATCATGTACATTGTGATCTGCCCAACAGCAGACTTAGGCATTCCCTAAGTCTTTAGCAAACATTAGCTACAGAAAGAACTGAGAGCTCAGGAAAAGCAACAGGTGATTTTCCGGCAGCAGAATTCTATTTGTCGAATTTGAAGTCTCCCACCACCACTTTCACCCTGAATTCGCTTTCTGAAAAGAAGGGCTTTCTTACATTTTCTTGACACTGGAAGATTTGAAGAGAAAACAAAATGCTTCTCTTTTCTTTGCTAGAATGATACTTTCTTCAAGGTCTTGCTCAGAATTCCTCTCAAAGATGAGAATTTCCTGACCACTCCAGCCTCTGTTCACCGTTCTTTTGTCTGAACTCAATCAGAATGTCTGACACTTAGATCCTTGGATTGTTTGTGTCTAAGAATTTTCTGGGGGGGGGGATATGATTCACTCCACGATTCAAGTCTATCATTCTGTCCTGCAACCTCAATTGTCAAATTTTTAAAATCCTCCCTTAGATTCTTGTCCCTCCAGCCTGTCTGCCACTGTCACCCTCAGACACAGAGCAGGCCTGAAGTCACAGCTCGTAACGAGGGAGACAGGTCAACTCTTGGCTTCAGCTTCAAGTTGAAGACAAACTTTTCCGGCATAGAAAGTAGTCTGTGAGTTAGAACATCTCGCTGTCGTACATTCTTGTGGTAAGTTTTAGTCACTGATTCTCTTCTGTCTCCTAGCAAGTCTGACTTCTTTCCAAGTACCTGGATGCAGTGACTTATCTTCTCTTAATGCCGTTTTCCAGAGATGGTGGACTGCTTCCCAGCCCTGGAAAGTGGGAAATTCCTACATCTAAGAAGGATGTCCCTCCTTTATAGGAACTCAGGGGTTGCTGATGCTCTTCTTGTATTCACAGCCACTCATGGCACACAAGTTTGAGAATGTTCATTCGTCTAAAAATCCAGGATGCTTTACTGTGTCAATATTCTTTTGAAAACACTAATCCAAACATAAGCACAACTAAGAAGATTGTGTGATACAGTAGAAAGAGCTCAGGCATTGGGCCAAGTAGTCAGGCTCAAGTCTGCCTCTGTGTGCCTCTCATATCCCGTTTATAACCCTGAAAAATACCTTATTGCAGAAAGATAAGCACGTAAGGTGCATGGAAGACTGGGGACTCTGGATAAACGACTGCCTATACAGTTCCCATGTTAAATTCCACATTATGTGAGTGATCAGGCTTATTTTGAATATTTGAGTATTTGTTTTCAGATATATGACACTCTAATGAGTGTCATTAGATGAGTGATTTGTATATGAAAAAGAATTGGTATTAGAGAAGCCCATGACAGATCTGGGATATCGAGCACCATCCCAACAGAAAACAATGCCTAATCTCTGGAAAAATAGATAAATGTATCTTTCTGTCTTCATCAAAGTCGTTAACATATTGTACAGGAAAGAACTTAGCTTTGAATCAGTGGCACTAGAAATATAGGGCCAAATTGCTATTAAATGATAAGGACTCCCCATCCACCCGATAGCTTTGTAGCAGATTGATTAGGTATCTGTTTCTCTAAATGAATGACTACTAGTCAGTTTCAGTTACTTGCTTTTATTCACAGGAATTACAGGGAATCAACTGATTTATTTCTGGTCGATAATTTCTTTTCTTTTTTTCTTTTCTTTCCCTTATTTTTGTCTTTTGTTTTGAGACAAGGGTCTATTATACCAAGGCTGGCCTTGATCTTTTGGTAATCCTCTTGTCTCAGCCTCTCAAGCACTGTGATTACAGGTGTGTGTAACCATGCCCAACATAAGTGTTCCTTATCTTCAGACAAAGAAGCAGAGCTTTAGAACTGCCATACGCTATGAAGGTGAGATGGGTGCAGAGACCCAGCATGTGGCTTCATTATTAGATCCTTTTCAAAGCCCAGAATCCTATTAGAAGAAATTTGTTGAAAAGAATTACTACAGTGGAGCTGGCTGGAGAGATGGATCAGTAGTTAAGAGCCCTGGCTGCTCTTCCAGGAGACCCAGGTCCAGTTCTCAGCACACACACTATAGCCAACAACCAGCTGTCAGTTCTGGTGTCCTCTTCTGGCCTCTGTGGGCATTGCATGCATGTGGTGCACAGGCAGGCAAAATATGCATATACATAAAATTAAAAAAATAAAAAGTTAAAATTAAAAAAGTATCAGTACAAATGGTACGCTGTCTAAAAGGGCTTATGAAAAAATTACATGAAAAGCATTCCTCACATTCTTTGGCTCCTCACTGAGTTTCAAGATAGTGCTCAGCAAGCACGCCTTTCAGCTGAAAAATCTCTACCCATCCTATGCACAGTATAATCAATATAGCCCTTCCCTTCTGGGGCCTCAGTTATGTATAGATTGGTTTCCATTTTCTCTCTCACACTTAGGCACATGTGAGTCCCTCTGCAAACACACTCTGGGCACCATGTGCTTAGCCAGATGCTTCTTTGGGAGAATTGCTCTGAACCTTGACAGCTCCCTTGGGTAGCTTTAGAAATGTGGTAAAGTTCTTTCCAGCAGGACAAAGTCCAACTCTTCAAGCAGTCTCAGCCCTAATTTTATCATTCCAGAATGTTTTCCATTATCTCAAGGACAACCATCATAAAAGGAAATTTAATCCTTTTCAAGTTAAAGACAAAACAGTATCTCGTTGCATTTTGAATGTGTGCTGGGGAAGGGGTAGGGGACTCTTGGGAATCAATGGTTTACCTCCTTCTCAGCAGTAAGGAGTATCTGAGCTTCATGGTGTAGCCTTGGCGTTTTCTCTTTTTTGCAAAGGGAGAACTTCCTTCTGTTCCCTCTTCAGCACCCTCCAATATACACTCTGAGCTTTATACAACTCCTGGTGGTTGCTGAAATGTTCAGTAAATGTCCTTCCCGAGACAGCTCTCAGAAGAGATGTAAGAGTAAAGAAAGAGAATCTTGAATCTTGTCACTGCTGCTCCAGCACACACGCCATTGAATGAGTATCTGTTACTTTTAGCAACTTTAAAAAGAAAAAGCAAACTAACAGCACACGCTATCATTTAAACCAGATGCAAGAGCAAATTAAAAGCAAGACTTCTGTCACCAAAACTTATTAGAAGTCTGGGGAAAAGCCTTGCAAATTATAGATGGAATATTATAAACCTGACCGTGATATGCTGAGCATGGTGGTTTTATTACATTTTTTTCAGAGCTCTGTTAGTTTCTTTTGTGCAATCAATGCAGATAAACCCAGAGGGAACAAGTTGCCTTTTCAATGCTTCTCAGGTTGTGAACGTGGCAGGGGGCGTCTCCTTTCTCGATGCAGTCACATCCATGGACTACTTCCCAGGCCTGAACTTGGAAGGCTATCCTAACAGAGACAGCACCAGATATGCTGAGATTTACGGAATTCCATCTGCCCACACTTTGTTGCGGGGGACATTGAGATACAAGGTAAATGGTTATATTTTAAATATATCATCAGTTCTTATATACATTTAATTTTTAAAATAATCAAAATAGCTAACGTGATAAACCAAGTTGGAGTCTATTTCATCAGAAGTTTTATTTGATTTTTAAAATTACGTTAGTTCTTTGACAATTTTGTATGTGCTCATAATGCAATCTGGTTATGCTCTTCCACATACTCTCTCTTGTTCATAATTCCCCGCTTCTACCAACCCTCCTTGCCCCCTACCTGTCCCTTCTTCATATACATGACTTACTTTTTTGTATGACCCATTTGGTTTACTCAGAGCCATCTGAGTGACCATTAGATTACAACAATCCATTGGAGCTGAATAGGGTCACTAGTGGGAACATAACTAATGGCTATGACCTCCACCTCTTTCCCTGAATCATCCACAGCAAACAGTTAAACCGTGAGGAGTAGGGTCTGCTGGGTCCTTCCTTCATTCAGGCGCATCCTGGCTGTGGATGTGTAAGCCTAGTGCAGTCATTTATAGTCTGTGATTGCAGTGGCTTTGCTATGCTTCGAAGACGGCATTTCAAAGCCACCTCTGTATCTTCCGTTCTCTCCACCTTCTTCTGCAATGTTCCTCGAGTCTTATAGGAATGGTATATATGTCTTCTTTAGGACTGAGCACTGAACTGTTGCTTACTCTAAGCACCTTGTACAGTCATAAGACTTTGCCTTCATAACAATTCACTGGTCAGAAATTTTTTCATTGATGTGTTAGGAGATCCAACTCAAAATAGCAAGAGAGAATTTACTGACTCAATGGGGCAGGTGGGAGACCAACTTCAGGTATAGCTGGATTTGAGGATTCAGTTTCTCTGCCTTGTAAGCATCACTGTAGTCTGAAGCTCTATACAGTACCAGACTGGTGCCAGCCTCTTGTTATGGCCCATTAGTTTCAGATCCATTGGGAATAACAAACTGCATCTTTCTGTCATAGCTAAAACTATAAGTTTTTGTCTTTTTAGCTGAAACTTTTACCTGAGGTCAGTGGCTTATGAGGTCAGTGGTCTCCAGAGCTTAAGATGAGGTTATAATATCATTTGAAATGTGTGAACTGAGACTGAGGAAAGGAAAGGGATAGAGTTAGGAGTACTTCCCCCAAAGCAGTTCTGAAATGCTTTTCTAACCACAAAATGGGGCATTCATTCTAGGAAGTCAAATAAAAATGTCCAGTACATATTTATTATCATATATGAGAAATTATAAGTATCCTCAAACTCAGAAACCAGTGTAACATATTTCTAGCACAACAGCCCATTTTCCTGCTCTGATGTACTCTGTATGCCTGGATCGTCCGTCACTAGTTGGATGTGTTCTCTACTGCTGGGAGGTAGATTATGACCAGAAAGAGCAAAATAGTATTGCAAAGTGGGTAGAGTGCTCGCCTACCATGCACGAGGCCCTAGATGTGATCCCTAGCATCGCAAAGTAAGCAAAAATACAGTGAAGACAGAATAAATCTGCCTGCTCTGTTACATAATATTCTGCTGAATGACATTATACAACACACTATGCTGTCAGAAAATACAATATACCTGGTACTCGGAAAAAGAAAAAAGACCCATTTTTGAAAAATTATCCATGTAAACAAGTTGAAATATCATGACACTGTTAACCTTGGTTCATGCTGGGAGGTGGAAGATTCCATACGAGCAATGCAAATTATTTCCAAAATGAGTTATAAAAATAGAATACTCTTTTAAAAAAGCTTTATTAGTTATTAAGATAGGTCTTGCTTTTTAAAAAAAGAAGGTAAAATTAATTTTTCTTTAAAGGGAAAATTTTCACATGCTGTTTATTAATTTTTGCTTCAGGGATATTCCAAAGCTTTGAATGGATTTGTAAAGCTGGGTCTTATCAACAGAGAAGCATATCCTGCCCTTCGACCAGAGGCCAATCCTCTTACCTGGGTGAGTGACTCCAGAACCCCCTGATGTTTGCTGTACTCGGTACCTTCTGAAATGGTCAGCTCTGAGCCATGCTCTGGGCCAGCAAAAGGATCCTTTCTGTGGGTGATGTTGGACGATGGGTGTTAATGCAAAGGCCCCTTCCCCTTCACCATTTCAGAAGAATGAAGAAGTGATGGGCTGACACACCTCATCCATGCCCTGTGCCTGCTTGCAGCACAGGATCACTTCCTGAGCCCTGGAGGAAGATTGCCTACACTCTTTGTTTTAGACTCTGAAATCTTCCAATTGTGTAAGTGGTGATAGGGACTCTCCAAGTGTGATAATCAGGAAAATTCTGGTGTGAGCTTGCCATTTCTCTTTCATTTGGCCATTTATGATCATGAGTAGCAAAGTTTCAGTTACGGAGTATTTGCCCATTTCTGTGCTAAATCAAAACCTTAGAATCTCAGAGTTCGAAGGAGCTTTAAGGTTTGTAACTGAATGGCAATTAGAACTCCCATTAGCTGTGAGTTACTACCTACCTGCTCCTCAGTTAGCTTACACTAGTGTGTCTGTATTTCAACAAAATGTCAGAAATTCACCACAGTACAAAAAGGACATACATTTTAAACTCAACTTTCTGTGTATCTGTGAGCTTTTCCAATCTAAATGATACCTGTCGTAAATGTCCTTGCTGGACAGGAGTAAATATCTGTAGAATCTGCAGTTGAGGCAGCTGGACTGGGAAAGTGTGTGCAGGTATTCTTACGGGTAGTCGTAGGGTGTTGAAAGTTATGGTCTAGAACTGAATGGACAGACTGTTTTTTGTGCTGGATCAGATTATAAATATCTTAGGCTTTGCAGGCCTGTCTTTGTAGATTAATCCAGTACTGCCACAAGGACTACGTAAATGCAGGAGGATGAGTGTTTTCTAGTGAACTTTTACTTAAAAAAATAGGTGATGAGCCACATTGGGCCTGGTTGACTTTGATTATAGCATAGCTTCCTTTAGCAGCCCTGAAAAAAAGTTTTGTTTAGAAAGCAGAATAAGCTGTGGCTACTCTACAAGTGTTCTTTTGAAATTTGATTCCCTGCAAGGTCTTTCTCATTTGTTAGAGCTACAAAAGAACTCTGGTTGCCACTGGCAACCACAGCAGTAAGCCCCTTCCACTTTAACCTGCCCCAAATTGACTGCCAGAGGGGGGTTTGGGAGGAATGGCTTAAAAGCAATGCTGAAGACACACAAAGGAGAAAGCAGGTTGGTGTCTCCTCTTTTTAGAATTGAGTTTTTATTGTTAAAATACCATACTGGAATCCCATGGATTTATGAACATATAGATATGCACACATGTATATATATTCATATATTTATGTTCTAATTTTCTACTTCAGTTGCTTCTAACTTAACCTTTTCAGGTGCACTTCATGTCTAATGTCTTAATAGGATAATTCCGAAGCTAATTGATGTCTTACTATCTTAGGTATTTAGACTTTTCATGTTTATTTTTACAAACCAGAAACAGCTCCTCTGTGATTTAGTTGGGATTTCCCGCTCTTCTTCATTTGATAAGCTTAAGGAAGTTGTCCTTACAAAGTTGGAGGGGGACACTACCCAGTTGGAGGCTACTGAATGGTAAGCATCCACCCTTCCCCAGAGAGCAAAACACACTGAACCAAAGGATTATGTGGGCCTTGGTCAGAAATGGTCAAGATATACCATTTTACATTTGTCTTTGATTAATGAGATTAGTTCTCATTAGTTGGCCTTTGTAGAGCAATGTGTTTATACTGGGACAAAGAGTAGATAAACAAAGGTACTCAATGGCAGTTATGAACTGGAAAATTCAGTTCCTGGACAAAGTAAAATATTTTCCCTTTCCTGTAGTAGATTCCTCCAGCTACTTAGAATGTTCACGTGCCTATGAGTATATTTAATGTGGGGCAACTAATATAGATCAACTCTTAAAACACTTCATAACACTGGACATGGTGGCGCATGCCCCTAATCCCAGAACTTGCAGAGGCCGAGGCAGGTGGATCTCTGTGAGATCAAGGCCAGCCTGATCTACATAGTGAGTTCCAGGCCAGCTGGAGTTACAGGGAGACCCTGTCTCAAAAAGTCTAAAACAAATAAGCAAACAAATAAAAACCCTTTCTAGCAATGTTTGCCATGCATTGTCTCTGCTCTGCTTCTTTGCAGTGTCTTAGAGAGTGTGGGGGAGACACTGAAGTTTCCATTAGTTTAATTTTGCAGTTTAGGAGAGTCTTAGAACTTGTGAGTTGACCCCTTCAAGATAAAACCAGAAGACCTCTTCTCTGCTTCCCAGGGGAGAGCATGCACAGGCTATGGTGAATGAACATGGATCTTCTTGTGCTTTTCAGGTTGGGCTTACTTGGGGATGAGCAAGTCCCCCAGGCAGAATCCATTGTAGACGCACTCTCCAAGAAGTTGATATCGAAACTCTCTTATGGTAAGAGCATGGCCATTGACTAAACATCACTGAAGAACAGTGGTGAAATAAAACTGGAGGGCTGGACCCATACAGTAGGAAGAGATCAGCTGAGAAGAAGGAAAGAACTCTTAGATAGTTACTTCAGAGGGAAAAATATAAGCATTATGAGCAAAGGATGAATCAGGTACTATGAAAAAGAAAAAAAAGTTTTATATTTATTAGGTAAATAAGGGACTATGTTTATTAACTTATTTTTATTTTTTATGTGGGTGAGTGTTTTGCCTGAATGTAAGTACACCATATGAGTGCAATGCCCATGGAGGCCAGAAGAGGGCGTCTAGTACTAGTACTCTTAACCACTGAACTATCTCTCCAGCCCCTAAAGGATTATTTTTGAGAGGAAGTGTGTAGCTTCTGGAGCAGTGTCCTCATGACACCTACCAAGCTATTGATACTAGATAAAGGAGCATGATCTGAGTTTTAATTTAAGGTTTTACTACTCGGTCTCTGATGTAAAGAGCACTATAGATGGCTATCTGGTGGCCATATGCAATTGGATGGGAAGTTTCAGAGAAGGACAAAGGAGGTGAGGTACAGTAGTTGAGTCATGATGACAACATCTATAATGTCTTTCTTAAGGTCCTAAAGAAAAAGATATGATTGTGATGAGAGACAGCTTTGGAATCAGACATTCTTCTGGACGTTTAGAAAGCAAAACTGTTGATCTTGTAGTTTATGGAGACAACAATGGCTTCTCGGCAATGGCTAAAACTGTGGGGTTACCCACAGCCATGGCAGCCAAAATGTTGCTTGATGGTAAGTTCTTATCGCATCAGGTATGAGTCTGCTTCCTCTTCACCCTCAAGACATTCAGGGCCGGAATAGCAAACTTTTGACTGAGCATGTCTTTATTAAAAGGGAACCATCTTAGAGGATACTTGACTGGAGATCACCCCATGAGGACGGAATACAGGTCCTAACATGAGACCTGACTTCTTCCCAGCTCAGTCACGGGACCTCAGAGTGATGGGGTAGGACTTGCACAGCACCTGTGAACCAGACTCCTGTCATGAGAGGGCTCATGCCATCCCTCACTCAGGATGGTGGCATTTCAGAGAAAAGCAAAAAAGGCTATTGCTTCATAGAAGGAGCTTCAGGGAATGGTAGACTTTTTTCCTTTCCTCCTTGTGATTTTGCTCTTTTGGGAATGGTTTCTCTGAATTACCAGAAGATACTCATTTCTAGATACTCAGGATTGTAGACTGTGTTTTATTAATCTTCAAATCTTAGCATCTTATCTGTACTGAACAAATATTTTAGTTGTGTTCCTCAACTTGTATAGTAGGGTTCTGTTTTGATAGCTTATAGTCAGTTAAAATATGTTAAGGTGAAGACACATTTAATAGAGCTAAGCTACCGAAAAGCACAGTTAGACAACACAGGACCCTATAGAATATCAGCTGTTCAATGGTGTGACCTCATGGTGATTGGTAGTCATGGCTCATTGCTACTGTCCAGTTCATAGCATATTATCATAAAGCATATCAGTAGCCTTGGAAATGATTGAATTCTAAGTATAATTTACTCTGAGGGCATATTGCTTTTTTTTTTTTTGACAATGGTCTCCTGTAGCCACAGTCCCCCTTGGAACTCACTATGTAGACCAGGCTGACCTCAATCTCACAGAAAACCACTTGCCTCTGCTTCCTGAGTGCTGGGATTAAAAAGCTATGTACCACCATACCCACTGTGCATATTGCTTTTGCACTATTAAAAAGTTGAAACCATGAAGTCAAACCATATTAAGTTGGGACCTCTGTAAAGGCATTCAAATTTTAGCTCTCTGTGTTCTCCCTTTACGATCACACATGCAACAGTATTACTTTAGAATACAGTATTCCATTTGGACCTTGAGAAAGAAGTAATGGAAAAAAATCAAAGCATGCAATGTGAATAACAAGAAAACATGCCTACAGTAACATAGTGGCTAAGCCAAATAAAACTACTTACTTATTTTTGAGGAAGTAGACTAAAGAAGAGATAGATCAGGGGTTAGTGTGACCCCTGAGGAAAATGCCCAGACTAGTTTTAGCCATGCTAATAGTAAGCATCCAAATTATCACACTGGTCCTGATTCTTTGTAGTGGGAATTAGTACAGGTCAATGTATAGATCTGGTAGTGAAGCTGTACTTCCCATTCAGGATGAATCCCTTTTTCTTGCAGAGGACTGACTGTGTAATCAGTGAATAGGAGACATGTAACTACCAGGCCTTCACCAGTTCACTGACTCTAAGCTTACTGCAGGAGGAGTGACCTTATCTGGGAGTATTCTGACTGTGGAAATTATTCTATAACATCACTTTGAAAATGGCAATCATACATTTGTTTTCTTCCAGGTGAAATTGAAGCCAAAGGCCTAATGGGACCATTTACAAAGGAGATCTATGTACCAATATTGGAGCGAATTAAGGCAGAAGGCATTGTATATACTACACAAAGCACAATAAAACTATGAATGGGTATTATATTTTGCTTTTATCTACCTACCCAGGCAATATAGCTTTCAACATGTGGATGACAAACCATGCTTGCTAATCTGCTATTTTGTAAAGCATAAAGCATGATATGTTTTGAGTAAATCAATGCCATGGTGTTTTTGAAACATAAATCTCGATTTTAATAAAGCTTTTACAGTAGGAGATGTCAGTCATTACCAGAGAACTTTAATAAGTCTACCATGTATTTTTTTCATATGTATGTAAAAGTGATAATGAATTATACTGTTAATTTATTGTACCTTTTTTTCCTTATAAGAACATATTTTTCTATCATCAGCAAATGCAGTTGTACTGTTATAGCCAGAAAAAACTTTATATAGTTATATTTTTATGTTTTTCTAGTTGAGTCTGCTAGATGCCTTTAGATTGACTTATCTAAACATTTTTGCAAAAATACTATTTTATGTCTTTTTATAAAGCTATGATTTATTTAGAAAATCATTCTTTAAGATAATTTTCTCTTGGATGTTTAGAAAAGGGAATTGATACAGTTAAGTCACAACCCACATGATTCTTTCATTTGGTATAGAGAAAGTAATTAACAAATTTCAGCACTTTTTCATGTTAAAAACCAGCAAGCCAACCAACCAACCAACCAAACAAACAAACAAAAAAAATATGTAACAAACCAGGAACAGAAGAGAATGTCCTTAAAAAGGATATCAATGAAAAGCCTATAGTTTGTATTATACTTAATGGCAAACAATTGAATGATTTTTCACCCAACATGGGAAACAAGGTAAGAATGTTGTCGTCATTTGCCACAGTGATTCAACCTGTATTGACTGGTTCAGGCACAGGGCAATTAGGCAAAAGAACAGGAGATACCCACACTGTAGAGGAAGAAATTGAACTCTCTTTGCATAGGTATCTAATGGAAACCCATAGGAAATCCAGATAGTCAACATTAGACAAAAAAGAATATTAGAATTAATCAATGAATTCAGCAAAATTTCAGATACAGGAAAGTAGAAATTGCCTTTCTCTAAAGTACTAATGAGTAAACTAAAAACAATTTTAAGAAAATAATTTTCAACAGCATTAAAAAGGATAAAGCAGTAACTGGATAGAGAGATCGGAACTGCTTCTCATATTTATGGCTTATTGATTTTTAAAAATGTGACAAGGCAATTCAGTGAAGAAAAATAATACTTTTTCATCAAATGGTGATTGAAAACATGGATATCCAGAAACAATGAAGCTGGATGCTACCTCATACCATATATAAGAATTAAAGATGGACTTAAGATCTAAATATAAGATCTAATATTATGAAAGTCTCAGAAGACAACATAGGCAATGGTTTATCAAGTAATTGAGAGAAAAAATTACAAGCAACAGAAGAAATGAACTGGACATAATAAAAATTAAGAACATTTATGTTTCCAAGGAAGCTGTCAAAAAGAAAAGCAGACAAATAGCCCCACTCCCTAGCAGCCCATAGAAGCAAAACCTATTTGTAAATCATATATTGAGGGAAGGAGCATGTAAGTAGAATATATAAAGAGCTTTTATAACTCAAAAAGACAGCCCAATTTTAATAACAATTTTTAATAATGGGTGGAAATTTGTAATTTACAGTTCTCCAAAGAAGATATACAAAAGGGAAATTAAGTGAAAATTAATTGTACAATAAGATACCACTGTATACCCACTAGAATGGCAGTCAAAAAAAAAGATAAAACCAAATGCTAATGTGGGCACAAAGACATCGGAACTCTTAAGCGCTGCTGAAGCAATGAAAACATACATCTATACAAAAACCCGAACAGAACTGTTTGTAGTAGCATTACAGTAGGCCATCAATGAGTAAATTAATAGATCAAATGTAGTTTATCCATACCACGGAATATTGCCCAGTAGTAAGATCAAAACGAAGCATGTTACGATACGGAAGAACATGGAGAGCGTGCTAAGTGACAGAAAAAAAAAACATTTATTGCATAGTTTCTTTTATGTGACAACCAAGTAAAACATATTTATATGTAAATAAAGACTAGTGGTCACCTAGTGCTGGGAGAATCTGGAGGAAAATCAAATGGCTGCTAATGAGGTGAACAAACATTTTAAGATAATGAAAATATTGCAGAACTGTGCTGACAGTGGCACAACTCTGAATACCCTAAAACCACTGAATTGTAGACTTTCAGTGTGTCAAGTATGTGATATGTAGATTATATTTCTAATGGCTATAAAAATTACATTTCCAGTACAATTTGTTTGCTTCTTTTCAGAAATCTTCTTGCCTTTAAAAATATGATGAGTACCTGTCTGACCGTCATAAACTGTGCTCATCTCCTGGAATGTGAAACTAATTCCTCCTTTGAGATGGCTCAGTGTAATGCATGGGGTATATGATGAGAAAACTGCTTGAGCTATTTGGAAAGGATCAAAGTGGATTAAGTCTTGGTCCCACTTGCCATACATCCTTTATGAATGATTAATGCCTGTTGGTGGCAGTCATAGAAAAAGCAGTATCAGTAAGCTTGAATAAAGCTACAGGCCAGCAGACTCTGCTGGCTCAATACAAAGCTTTCCTGCAGAGCTTTCAGCAGTAAAGATGACTGTGGAGGGGTATAGGTGTCAGTGAGGGAATTCTAAGCATAGACCTCTTCCAGGGACAGCAATTTTTTTCTATAAGGGACCAGATAATAAACATTTTATGGGTTTCAGGTGAAAGGTG
The DNA here is from genome assembly GCA_035773235.1 of Eospalax fontanierii. Taxonomy (NCBI): domain Eukaryota; kingdom Metazoa; phylum Chordata; class Mammalia; order Rodentia; family Spalacidae; genus Eospalax; species Eospalax fontanierii. Next base: position 80,006,153 of record CM069528.1, on the reverse strand, counting down.
TTACAGCTGTTAATTTCTGCTTTCTTGTGTAGAAAAAGCCGTAGACAATAAACAGGCATGACTGTTCCAATAAAACTTTATTTGAAAAAAAAATGATTGGCACACTTGACTCTCAAACCAAGTGCAGACTCTTGGTTTAATTTTTCTGGTCAACTCAATGTTTAATGTTCAGGTCTAATTGATAATACCAATAAACTATCTGTATTGTCCAGTATTTCTTGTTCTAGACTGGTGAGACCTGTTATTGGTTCTGCAAATAGTATTTCTTTCTGCACAAAATATGGAAAACAGTAAACCATACCGTGGTTATAAAGGCTAAAGAAACAATGTAAGAAAATGCCTATTGCATAATAGGTTCTCAAAAACATTGGTGTTCTTTTTCCCTTTGCAATAATTTTTTATACTTGAAGCTTATGATCTTTAACTATGAGACTTTGTTTAATCATCTGGAAGGATGATTCATCTGCCTTAGAACAATGCCTCAAAGATTCATGCTACTCCAATAAGACATACCTACATATTCAATGATGAGGAATTTTAGGTGGTGGTAGAGGTGAAAAGACCACAATAATTGGTCAGTTCTCTCATTCTGTGGATGAGAAAATGTAATGTACAATGTTAAATGATTGCCTAGGATGACAAAACTTCATATGAAATTTGATCATTATTTGAAGACACCCCAAAATAAGTTATATACTTCAGCAGATTTCTGATTTACAAATCAGGGTTAGTGAGTTATTAGGGCCATTACTAGGACACATGTTATCTTTAGTGTTGCACATGCATATGTGGGTGATATACATGCATCACATGTGTATAGCCAGATGTGTGTGAGTGCTTATGCACATATGTTCATGTGCACGTAGAGGTCAGAAGCTGATACTGGGTGTCTTTCTCAGTGGCTCTCCATCTTACATATATTGAGATGGTGTCTCTCATTTGAACCCAGAGCTTGATCATGAATCTAGTCTAGCCAGCTGTCTTGCTCTATGCATCTCCTGTGTCTGTCTCTTGAATACTGGGATTACAGGTGTGCCACTATGCCTGCCTGACTGGCTTTTATGTAAGTGCTGGAGACCCGAAGTCTAGTCCTCATACTTGCCTGGCAAGCGCTTTGCTTACTGAATCATTTCTCCAGCCTCAATATGGAATCCTTTTTGAGAGTTAGAGAAAAGCATTCCTTCTATAACACACCTTTCTGTCACAAAATGTCTCAAATAGATTTAATGAAAAAATTTAAAGCATTTTACATCTTTCTGATGGAAATATAGATAAATCTTCAATGTTTATGCTAGGATTTTTTTCTCCCTTAGATGCTATGTGCAATTACAAAATCACATAATAATATTTCTGTATAATGACTTTATTTGTTGATTTCAGTGAGTCCATTTATCAGTCCTGCATATGAGGAAAGCTGGCTGTTTTGGAGTAATCAATGCTAATAACTGAGAATTAATCAACTGTAGCTCTTAATTTTTTGTTGTTGTTGTTGTTGTCTGGGTGTCGGGGGCATGCCTTTAATCCCAGCACTTGGGAAGCAGAGGCAGGCAGATCTCTGTGAGATTTAGGCCAATCTGGTTTCCATAATGAATTCCAGGACAGCTGGGGCTACGGGAAGACCCTCAAAAATCACAAAACAATTTCTTGTCTTAATAATCTTTCTTAATTTTTTATGAGCTAGAAAAAAATTACAAAATGGTGTACTAAGTTCCCAGCTATTTGTTTAGGAGTTTAAAAGATCACATCTCTACTACTTAAGTTGTTACCATAGTAAGATAGCCTTCCATTTTTGTTGATTGACTATGTACACATAACTGGTTCACAGCTTAATAAACTCTGGAATCCCAGTTCTAGCATGAGAACCTGGACAGGTGGTGCTGATGCTGTTCTCGGCCCTGAGTGCAGGTTATCTGGGCTGTTGTCAGGCACTGGAGAGATACTTGGGTCCAGGATTCAGAGTTCATTTCTTCTGAGCCTGATTCATTGTGAAGTTGGCATGACTGAAACAATTTCCCACAGGAGCCGAACATCTCAATAAAGAAAAAAAAAATACATCTTGTTGGGTTAGCAAACTGTTAGCAAAAATGAGTTATTCTCCTTAATTTGAAAGAAATACTTAAAAAGAAGAGCAGGTGAATGAACATACTGTTGATTATCATACATATTAAGGACAAAATTATTTTCTCTTGGGCAAAATTCTGCACGGGATATCACTTCTAAATAAGTGGAAAGAGAAAGAAAAGCATTCTACATCCTCTAGAACTTCGCTGGTGGAATGAAGGCTCAGGAGAAAACCCACAAAATGAGGCTAAAAACAGGAAGACTAGGAAGATTAGGAAATCAACCGAGGAATACAAAACTAATCTTGTGCCTTTTCTCCCTAGGAAGGTGAAAAAGATGCACGTTAATTATTTTGTAATCCTGTAGAGAAGTGTGTACCCACATTTTTGGATTTGTGACATGCAATTTGCTGAACTTTTTCTGTTTGGTTATTTTGTCTCTTGACTATTTTAAAAAGAAAGCTCTAGAAGAGAACAAGGGGGTGACTCATTAATTTTATTGCTTTTTAAATGTTTACAACTTTTTAATTGAGCTTTTGTAATTTCATACAATAGTTCTCAATGAAGCCCAGACCACTCCCCCATCCATATCTCCAACCGCCCTTCCAACCAGGCCCCATGCACTCCACCACACACGGCAAGTCCTATCCAGTCAAGCACCTTCCCCCGGACGTTCCTCAGTGCAAGCCCGTTCACTGGTGTCCAGTCAACCCATTCAGAGATTCCACGTAAGGCGTATTCTCTCCGATCCAGTAGCAACCAGTCTTCTATGCTTCCCAGTCTAGAGCCGGCCTGCCACCCAGTTCTCTCCTCCCCTCTTGCCCCTGTTTAACTGAGCTGGTGGTGGGTCCTGTGCTCAGTGCTACCATTGCCACAAGTTCCCATGTGCAAGCTTCCAGCAGCCTGAAAACCCCTGCTTCCGTGTGTTACTGAACCAGCCCTGGCTCTTCCAGTCTTTCCGACCCTCCTTCCACAATGATCCCTAAGCCATGGGTGGGTGAGGTTCAATATAAGATACATAGGGATACATAGATCTGCAGTCTCTTAGTCTTTAAAACTTGGCCAGTTGTGGCCCTGTGTGTGCATCACACTCTGTTGTGTATGGAGATATCTCTGGTGGGGTTGAGGGATGCTTTACTTTTCTTTCTACCCCTCCTTCCACTATGCTCCATGAGCCTTGGGTGTGGAGGTTCAACTGCAGATGCATCACACAGGACTGGGCTTCTCTTAGAAGTACACAAGCTGTGTCTGACCAATTGTGGAACTCTGCATCAACCTCCATCTGTTACAAAGAGAAGCTTCCTTGATGAGTGGTGTATATGCTTGTCAATCTTGTCCCTTAGGGGTTTGCATATTATCATCTAGAATTATGATAAGAGCCAAACTTCAGGTTTTCAAGTCAGCTCCAGCTCCACTGGTTCAAGTTCTGTACCCAAAGTAGATCTTGTCTTCAGCAGCAGGGTCCCATCTATTAGTTCTGTGGGATAACCAAGAGCCTTGGCAACAGTCTGTGTCATTTCGGGAGTCTCCTAGACCACTGCCACCAAACACTCAAAGGGAGGCCTCCTCTGTCTGGCACAGTGTTTTTTGCCAAACAGCCCCCAGGCACATATACTCACCAATGTTTAGACACTGTGTGTGCATTTCTCATGGGTTACTGGGGCATTGCATTTCCCTCTGGGCTCCCTGGCCCTCCAAGATTCATTCATCTCTACTGTTTTTCTTCCCATCTGACCTCCCTCCTTTCATACTAAGTGAAGTAACACAAAGCAGAAAAGCAAGCCATGTATGTTCTCCCTCATTTGTGGATTGCAGTACCAATCCCTATATGGGAGGAAATATCCTTATGTAACACCAGGAGCCAGGACAATGGAAAGGTTACACAGAGGTGAAGGCAAAGAAGAACCCAGAAGAGGAGAATAGTAGGGAACAGATGTTTGCAGGGTAAGGAGGGGAAACTGGGAGTGTTCTGGTGGGAGGGGAGGAGGGAGGAAGGGACATGTGTGGGGGGGGGAGGGAGGGAAGTCAGGAGAGGGGGGCATGGTGGGAGGCAGGAGTTATTGGGGGAAGGGTGGGATAATGGGGGTGCTGGAAATTTTAGCATATTTTTAAAGGACTTGTTGAAAATTTTCTGACATTGCTTGAGGAAGCAGTTCCCAGAAGAGCTGCTATACTGAGCAATCGTCCAGCGCCAGCATTTGTGAACGTGTGGGACTTGTGGGGTTCCGTTCCAGGTTTCTGCTATGGTAAATCTTGGGAAGGGAATTGGGTTTTGTTTTTTTCTTCCTTCCTTCCTTCCTTCCTTCCTTCCTTCCTTCCTTCCTTCCTTCCTTCCTTCCTTCCTTCCTTCCCTCCCTCCCTCCCTCCCTCCCTCCCTCCCTTCTTCCCTCCCTCCCTCCCTTCCTTCCTTCTTTCCTTCTATATAGTCTGCATGCATGTAGGTGCAATTATGTCATGCAGTGCCCCATGAAGGTCAGAAAAGGGCATCAGATCCTCTGGAACTGCAGTTATGGATAGTTGTTAGCCACCATATGGGTGCTGGGATTTGAACGCAGGTCTCCTGCAAAAGCAGCCAGAGCTCTTAACCACTGAGCCATCTCTCCAGCCCCTGGTGTTGCTCTTCTAACAAGTTTGCAGGCACTGTGGTTTGAATATCTTCCAAAGCTTCATGTGTTAGAAGCTTGGTCCCCAGTGTTGTGATATGAGGGTGGGGAGGAACCTGTCAGAGGTGGGGCTTAGTGCAAGGTCCTTATGGGTGCTGCCCTCTGGAGGAGGGGTCTTAGAAAGAATGATTAGGGTCATACCACTTCTCTCTCCCCTTTCCCTTCCTGGCTCACCATGCCATCTTTCTCTCTCTCAGATGAGTCCCTCTGTGTCAGTCACAGTGGTGGAATAAGCCAAGAGGGCTCTTACCAAAGACTGAACTGATGAGGCCATGGAACTTGGACTTTCAAACTCCCAAACTATGAGCAGAATAATCCTTTTTCTTTCTAAAGTACTTGGGTTTAGGTATTTAATTATAGTAATAGGGAATGGACCAGATTTTGCTGATTGTTTAAAAACTGAGAGACACCAACAAAAATGGCATTTCCCCAACTTTGTGCTTTGGGTCCCATGGTTGAGGGGCCATTGTCCTCCTCATTACTGCAAAATTCTCCTGGCTGAGGCACGGAACTGCTCCAAGCATCAAAGCCAAAGTCAGCTTGTTACTCATGATTCTGTTTTCCTACATCTCAGTTCCATCAGCTCTTGCATGTTAATGACTTTAACAAAGGATCTCTTACCTTTTCCCACTCTGCAATGTATGACCTTCTGGCCTCTGTCCATCTACCTGATTCTCTTTTTCACTGTCTTGACCTTAGCTTAGGCTGGAGTCTGTGGCAAAGCATCAGTTTTTAACTGCCAGCTTGCTTTTAAACCAAGGGATCCAACATTTTTCGGTGTGTGGCGTTGTTACTTTCCTAGAAACATTTTTATAATTCCTTATTTTAGGAATACCATGCACTGGGTATATTCGCACAACAAATATTTATTTCTCACAGTTCTAGAACACGGGAAAGTCTACGATCAAGGTGCTGGTGGATTCAAGTCTGGTGAGGTCTCACTTTATAATGCATGACTATGGTCTTCTCATGGTAATATCATGTCCTGGAAGATGCCGGGGATCTGTCTCTAGCCTCTTTTATCAAGGATGCTATTCTGGTTTGAACATGAAATATTCCCCATAGTATTGTTTGAACACTTGGTGGATACTACTGGGAAAAGTTTTGGACCCGTAGGAGACAGTGTAAGTGAGTCACCAAGTGGCATGCCTTAAAGCTTTCTAGTCGGGCCCTAATTCCAGATTTCACTCTGCTTCCTGACTGCGGGTCCAGTGTGACGAGCAGCTCCTGCTCTGCCGCGGTGCTTTCCCTGTGATAGACTCTCGATCTGTAAACCCAAATTAACAATTTTTCCTTTGAATTGTTTCTTGTCAGGTATTGTGTTGCAGCAAGGAGAAAATTAATGAGCACAGACATCAGTACCAGTCACACAGGGTCTACCCCCAAGATCCAATCACTTCCCAAGGACCACACCTCCTCATACCATCAATTTAGGGGTGAAAATTTCAACAAATAGATTATAGGGAGTCATGCACATCTCAGCCATAGCAACCCCATAAGCCAAAAATGTTCATAATGGTGCTGCTTATTAAGTAACTAGGTCTCAATGGTTTAATAGTGATTTTGTAATGTCAGCACCCAATGTTCTGTTCTCTTCAAAAACATAATTTTATGAATTCCCTGCCACAGGCAATACCTTGTGAATGACAGCTTTATACTCCATCCCATTTCTCTGGCCCTTTTGACTTCTTCTCATTGAGACCCGTTTTCACAATTTCCTGCCACACACAGGCTAGTGCAATGTTCCACAGTCAGCATAAGTTAATGGCAATATTTATATTTATTTTTGCAACTCCTTGGATAAAAACCATTTAAAGAATGCTTGGTAAGGTGTTATTCTCATAAAAACATCTTTCAAAACAAATGATTTTCTATTATCCACAAAAGTTAAAATGACATGCTGAAACACAGTTAATTCCTTAGATCACACAATTCAGTGTTAGAGGACTTACAGAATAAGACCAGAGAATATGCCCCGTCATTAAACTAAACAATTACACAGAACTAGAAAACTCACTCAGTAGTAAAATATAAAAATCTACAATTATAAATATAAATTTGGTCCATGGAGACATGAGAGCTGTATTTACAGTACGTTATCAGATTACGCCTACTTCAGAGAATACTGCAGTTATAAGTGTTGAGTATTATCGGGATCAAAGTGGCTTACTTACAGTCTACTATATTAAAAGTTATATTTCTAGCAAACCTGATGATCGCTACAAATGCAGCTAAAAATTTGACACTAAAAAGAAACATTTTCCAAGGTTGGGAATTCCTATTGTCTATAAATTGAAATTTTCTGTTAAAATCAATATGGAAAAAAATACCACAATTTGAATCTTAGAAATACTGAAAAATTCAATCATTTTAGTTCAAACATCACAAGTGAATTACAAGAAGTCTTTCAAAAAGGCACACGTTGTTAATGGTGTAAATTTGGCAGCAGAATGAAAGTTACCGTCAGTTGATGGGGAGTAAACAGATAACAGAACTGTATGCATTTTCTTAATTTTAGGAAGAGGAGAACAATACTTAAATTGGAGGAGGGGGCCTGTGCCCCACCTTTTCTGTGTTAAACTAAAGACTCCAGGCTCTCAGCAATATTTCCATCTGGCAAAGCTGCCCCATTACTGTCCAGAGAGGTGGATGGATTTTCTTCCTGCCTTGTGCTGACAAGGCTGAGGACCACTTTGTAGAGAAACTGATACTGTTCCTAGAAAACACAGAAGAGGAGATTACAGACAGGAAGTCCAACAGAGACCTGAATGATTTCAGACCACTGCTCATGGAAAGGCACTGTATTATATGCTAAGGGTTTGTTGTACTAGTAGAAGTGTACAATCTGTATTTTACAGTACCTTTTTGATCAACTCAAAATAGCTTCTAAAATATTTTATTGACTATGAGAATTCATACAATGTACTTTTAAGCCTCCCTTCCCCATCTTCAGATCCACCCCCTACCTCCCCATCCCCCTCACTTCACATACTCAAATCTAATTTGTCTTCCCCAAGTACTCTTGGTTGTGGTTGCATCTCCTACAGTGTGGTCAACATGCCCAGTGTCACAGTCTTAAAGAAAACTGACTTTCCTCTCAGAAACTATCAATTGCCAATAGTTCTCAGCTAGGGCTGTGGTTTCTTGTCCCCGCCCCCTCCATGCTGTGATCTCCTCTGGCTTGGGCTTGTGAGGGTCTTGCATTCACTGAATGTTAAAGAATTATTCTTGTCAATAACAAGTACTCAGCTCTTATTATAGGCTTCCTGGAACTGGAAGGTGACAGGATGTATTATTAACTTGTGGAGAAACATTTTGACACCAGTCATCTACAATCTTTTCAAAAGTAAGTTCCTTCCTTCATTCCTTCATTTCTTTCTCCCTTTCTTCCTTTCTTCCTTCCTTCTTTCCTTCCTTCCCTCCTTTCCCTTCCTTCCTTCCTTCCTTCCTTTCTTCTTTCCTTCCTTCCTTCCTTCCTTTCTCTTTCTTCTTTCTTTCTTTCCTTTCTTCTATTTCCCAGGCTGGCCTTGAACTTACAATATAGCAAAGGATGACCCTGAACTTCTAATCCTCCTGTAGGTATGCTATCTTCTATGTTTGGTTTATGTGGAGCTGGGGACCCAAACCAGTCCCTTCTGTATGTTAAGCAAGCATTATACCAACTGAGCTGTATCCTCAGCCCTCTCTAATTTCCGTGTAATTAAATGGTTCTTTGGGTCTATGGAGAGGTCTCAGCACTATCTATACTATCACCAGAACACACTCTTTCACCACACTAGCATAGTCTTCACACCACACTGTTGACTGCCCTGATGTTCTGCCTTGAGAAAAGGGGCATGCACGCTCTCCTGTGATTTCTCTATAATCTATAAGGCCTTTATCTGCAAGTAACTAAGAAGTTGATGGTTACCCCAGGACTTCTAAATTCTCCTGAGTTTCTCACCAGGTTCCCTGTCATCTTTCCAGCCGCCCCCTTGCTGCAATATTAACAACTTCTATGTTATTTCTAAGGTGAGATTTATTATTAGATGTGCCCTGTTCCTTTTTTAACTACACATGTCTCTCTCCTTTAAAAGCACCCAAATATTAGTTATCTGTTAGCTTCAGAAATTGAACTTGGCTAAGAAAAATGTCATGAGTTTCATCATCTAAATTCTGGAGATATGCCTTCTGGCTCCTTTGTGAGACATGAACTTGAACCGCAAGAATATTATTATTTAGTTGCTGGATAAGCCAATTTGTTAGTTCTTTTACTAAGGGTACTTTTAGGAGTAACTATGAATCTTGTAAAATAGCACATTAACAATTTAAAGGTTTTTCATTTTAATCCATCACTCTTATGGAAGATGAAGACTTGTAATTCATCTTTAATACTACATCGTAATGTCTCCTATCAAGCAATATGATTTTTTTTACATATGATAAAAAGACTTGAACAACCTGTAGAGTGATACTCAAATAGCGAAGGGTTTGGTTCAGTGCCTCATAACTTACAATGTCAGCAAAGATGCCTGGTCTCATCAAATTGATCATCTTGGCTACTTGGTAAACATCCATGGAATTTTCTTTTTCTAGTTGGTGCATAAGGGTTGTCAGTGCACAAAAAGTTCCTGCTGTGACTCCTCCATGCCTTGTAGTAAAGAGAAGGCAAAGACTCCGTTCAGCTGCATCAAACATTCACATTTGTAATTCACAGAGCATACAATAAATTTTCCCCCTCTCTGTGCATATAATCATTGTTTAATTAGAACCATTTGGTGTTTGTGTTGTTAACAATGAAAACCTTCATATGTTCTGCTGTTTGCATATGCTTTATTATTTTATACTATGAAAGAGGAAAGCAAAAGAATAAAAAGTGACTTAACTGGGCTTATATTACAAAGCTCTGTACCTTACGTAATAGGTATATAACAAAATTCTAAAAGTTTTTGATGTTTATAACAGAAATTTTGAAAAATCTACGGAATAAAAGTTTCTCTTTCAGGCAAATAAAAGCCAGAATAATTTTGACTCCTTTCCCAAGAAGCAAATAACTGAGACTATCAGGTTAGCTCCTATTAAAAATCCCAGGGAAAACCGCTTCATTAGACAAACAGTTCTCAGCACAAAACTCAAGAGCAGGTAGTTGAAAGTAGGCTCTTGTCTTCTGCCTTCACTGGGAGTTTAAAGTGAAGGAAAAATGGTTCTATGTCACTTTTGATGACAAAAAGCAGCTAATCCACCCTGACTTAATCATCACAGTTGTCCCAAAGCATCAGACTCATCTGTAAACAACAGAAGCTTGCACACCTCCAGATGTGTAGAGTGATTCAGGTGGAAACTTACTCATCGTGGACAATCATGGGTCCATCCCGGTTGGCAGCTTCTTCTTTGATAATACTTATAAGTTCAAAAGTTTTACTAATGGGACTATCTGGATTTGGCCATTTGGGACACTGAAAATGCCTCACCTCCAGCACATAATCATCCTATGAGGAGAAAGAATAATTCATATTTTTAGAAGAGTAAAATTGGCTAGTGGTGGTCAGTTAGAAATTATAGCTAGATACTGAAGCCTAGTACATGGCACATTTGTGGTATATCCTCATAGGCAAAGGAGGAAATATTGTGATGGGACATTGACTAGACATAGATTCACTCACAGAGATAATGAAATGATATTACCTTTTTTGTTCTCTCTCTCTCTCTGTGTGTTCGTGGTGTGTGTGTGTGTGTGTGTGTGTGTGTGTGTGTGTGTGTGTGTGTATCTGGGTGCATTTATACATGTGGGTTCCATGAAAGGGCTAGAGGTTGACATAAAGTATCTTTTTCATTTCTTATTCACCTTATGTTTTGAGACAAGTTCTCTTACCTGGAGCTCTTTGATTTGGGCTAGAATTGATGTTCACTGAGGCCCTGGGATCCTCCTGTCTCTGCCTCACCAGTGTTGGGATTATTGGTGTGCACCTCCATGCCAGGCTTTGACAAGTGTGCTGGGAATTGAACTCAGATCCTCATGCTTCAGTGACAAGCACTTTACCAACTGAGCTATCTCTTCAACCCCTGCTTTCTAATTCTAAAAAGAAAATCTCATATGTGGGTGTATCATGGTATAATGCACCGTGAAAGCGTGAACAAAGATGTATCTGTACTATTCTAAGTTACAGAATGAAATCCCTTAAGCCCCCGGCATCCAGTTTCTTAACGTGTACTTAATGAAATGCTACATTTGAAAATAATAATTATACAATAAATTTTTAAAACATTTTATTTATTAGTTTTTATATTATACGTATAAGTGTATTGCTTGCATGTGTGTAAGTGCACCCATGTTGTGATCCCCACAGAGGCCAGAAGAGGGCATTGGATTCCCTTGGAATTTAGAGTTATGGATGGTTGTTAGCTCCAATGTGGGTTCTGGAAACTGAACCTGGGTCCTCTGCAAGAGTAGGCAATACTCTTAACTGCTGAGCCATCTCTCCAGCCCCCATGCAATACATTTTGTATAGTAAGCATAAACAGCCAAAACCTCCAAAATATTACGAAAGAAGAAAATCAAGACCACACATTGACTTATTGAGTATCAATAATTATAAGTTAGAATAAAGATACTGCCATGCTAGCAAACTAAGAGCCCAATGAAATAAAATAGAGAGGCTACAGATGATCAAGAAATCAGAATCTGTTCCACTCTAAGGAGCCCTAAGTTAGCATGTCTTATAGGAGACCGGAATAGGAAGTTGAACATTTGACTTCTTTCCATACCTGTGTTGCTTCTAAGATGAAGTCTTGAATTATAAGTTTTTCCTCATTAGATAGACATTTGTGTTCTTCAGCCATGAGGGTGACCTTGAAGCTCTCACAGTTTATAGGCTCATCTTTATTTGGCCAGTAAACAAATTCATCTTCTGCCTGAAGGAAAATGAAGGCAATGTAAAGATTTTGATGGCATACTCCTTGATCTGATTGTGAAATAAGATCAACTAGTTGGCGGAGAAATTTCAACACAATTTTTTTCAAATAACAAAATTTATTGTGAAAAATTTCTTGATTAGGTCCAGATTAGATTTATGTGCAAAATAATATACCACATTGTGCTCAATCTATTGGCATGTCCTTTGTGCTCTTGGCTTATCAGCAGCAAGGGTAAACCTGTCAGTTCACAAACAACTGATTAGAGTAACTCAAATAAAAGCTCCTCAATTTCTAGCCTGATTTGGAATCAGTGTAACATTATAGACACGATCTGAATATCGGAGTTAATTACATATGCAAAGCCTAAACCAAATATATCTGACTTACTTTTTAGGTTTCACAAACACATATAAAAAGAAGAAAGGCTGTAACGCTGATTTTCTTCCACAAAAAGTTCTTCCTTTGAAAGCTTACATTATTCGAAATAGAGTTAAAACATTTCCCCTAGGACCTATGAGCTCCCCAGCCTTGAGTTTGTGGCTAAGCCTCAAGGACGAAACTACTACTATGACTTTGATAAACAGAAATACTATCAAACTGCTTCTAAATTCTTATCTCTGTATTCATAATCAGCTCTCAGTCCTCATTAGTCTCATCAGTCTTTGTGCAATGGAGAGAGGGTAATACAGACTCACAACTAGTCAAAGTGCAAAGAACACGTGACTGTGGAATGCTCAGTTATAACTGGGATATCTGCATTGCACCCTTTCCTCCCAAGGCTCAGGGAACATCATGGAAGAGGAAGTGGAAAGATATAAGAGCCAGATGTTGGGGAGGACCAGGCTAAAACAGTGTCTTCTAAACATGATAGGAGTATTACACTCATGAACCTACAGCAGTTCTGGTTGTCTGCATAGGAGCTGAATACGATCAAAACAGACAGCAATTCAGCACAGATGGGGAAGAGAACATGAGTCCCCACCCTTAGCTCATGCTGCTAGGGGAGGGAGAGCCAGCTTTATTTAGGACTTGTGGACCCTGTTAGGTGGACTGTGCTCTAATGGATGACCCATGAACATAGGGGTGGCACTAAATGACTCACTGTGTTAGAAATAAAGGATATGAAGTTGAGAAGGGGATACAAGGGCATCTGAGAAGAAATCAGGAGGATTTGGAGGGGTGACTATGGTTAGAGTACATTATATACATGTATGAAATTCTTAAAATATAAATAAAAACATATTTTATTTAAAAGATTTAAAGGTGCTCCTTAAATAAACCTTCAATAAAATCCCATGTATTTCACATAAAAATGCAAATAGAAGCGTATGGACTGGCGTCACTTGTGCTTACAGTCCCAAATTTATTAGGTAGTATCACAAAATACACACATTCAAGAACTTGAATGTACTTTCCTTTATATCTCTCACTTATCACTTTTGTCCAAAAAGACTGCCTAACCCAACCAAGTCACAATAGATGAAGTATGACTCCAAATGACATTAATCTATTGACTGAGAATAAAAATACCTTGCCTGTTTGTATGCTGGGCTTCCAACTATTGCAACCTGATATAAGGAAAGAACTAAAAGTGACCTCATTGACCTACCATGTTTTGACCATCTGGAATCATAACCACCAGCTGGGCATTGTGATCCCATATCATTCTCCAGAAGTCCTTGATGGTATGAAGAAGGGGATGCTGGGTAATGATAAATTCATTACTCTGGTAATAACCCTATGAAAACAGAAACAAGACAGTCCTGATAGGTGACTTTAAACAAACAGAAAAACATGTTTTATGCTAAAGTAGTCCTCGAATGTAGACTTGTGTAGATTGTGTGTCCAAATAACAATGTGAACATTACAGCCAAAGTTTTCTGAGCACTGTTTATATGCTAGGTATAGTTTTCTTTCTCTTAGGGAATCTGTGAGATAGAAACTGTGATCCTCATTTCACGGGGGATTAAATGGGGTCTAAGAGGCTAAACGGGGATAAGTTGCTGTTCTCAAGTTCTCTATTACCTCTAAGAGCAGACATATCCAAATGTTCTGTGGAAAGTGTCTCTTTCACTAGACAAGTGAAAATCTCAGTAGAGTTTATAATTCTTACTGTTCATATGCCCCAATTTTCAGAACCCAAATCTCACACTTTTCTTATCTCAGGACGCTTTCCACGTCCTGGTCCCCTGACTGCCTCTACTATGAAGGATCCAGAAAGTTGGTTTTGGATTGTGATGCTAAACTGGAAGCTGGTGCCACTGGATTAAACATGACTTCCATGCTACTTACTGAACTCATGACTCTTCTAGCTTCTGTTCTGGGGTCTTTCAGGTAGAATCTTATGAGCTCATTTGAAGTGTGGCATTCATTGGATGTCACCACTACACAGTTTCCTGTTTCCCATGTGCACATACCATAATCATTTCTTTATTGGCTTTTATTGGTTAAATAGAACAGAAGTTTCAGAATGGGAATTAGGACCCTTTCATCTGAAACCAAGCTCTGTGATAGACTGTCCTGAGATGGTAATGAAGGGCGCACAAAAGCCATCAAAGTTCTCATCCCTCCAGCAGACAACCTAATTGCAGAAGGAGGGAACTGCACCTTCTGAAATCCAGGAGTCCAGATGAACCCACTGCCCAGAGGAGCTGTACTGCAAACCTAGATAGTGATGTCAGTCGATTCAGGCTTTGCTTAAGTATATCCTGCTCAGGGGCTACGCCTTGGTGAAAGAAAGTTTAAGTTTCCTATCATCCATTCGTTGGTTTTGAATGGTGAATTTGGGATCCTGATTTCCCCATCTGTTTTTCTTGAGGTTTCTTCAGTCACAGCACATAGAAAAGCCAAAGCATGGTGATATTATTCTGGCCACGGAGGACTATATGCTGAAGTCATTATAGTGGACTGGCTGATGTACCAGAAGTGCTGTGGCCGCTGCAAAAGGTATACTTTGGTGTGTATTCTGTGACACAAACTTCAGGCAGGCTTTCCAGTGATGTCTCTGACTTACCATGATATAGGATGCATTGATGTAGTCGGTGCCTTCCCCACTCAGGGACGAAATGCCCACCCTTGACCTTTCCACTGGAACACAGAACATTCTAGGTAAACCACCATGCATTCTGCACAGAAACATCCCCCTCAAACCCCCAATGCCAAGTACAGTTGCATCTCTCAAGTTGAATGCCTTTGATGTTCAAGTTAACTGTTAAAGTAAGTTTTGCATTTTTAGATAAGACTTTAAGGAGTTATGAGTTATTTTTAATAGTCACATACTGGGCCTAATTAGAGCAATATGATAAACAGACATAACATTATAATTAGTATATACAGCATTTGTCTCATGGTAGGTAATTATTGTAAATTGATATACAAGTCTTTTATTATGGAAATAAAAAATGAAGTTGGTTTTGCAAGAATCAGTGAAGTTTTCACAGTTTGCATAGTTTCCTGTTTCCAATACGCATATACCATAATCATTTCTTTATTGGCTTTTATTGGTTAAATAGAACAGAAGTTTTAGAATGGGAATTAGGACCCTTTCATCTGAAACCAAGCAAACTCACCAGGGATGATGGAGGAAGTTCTGTTCTTCTCCCTGTTGCATTGCTTCAGAGCTGTAGAATAGTCACTCTGCTGGATGTTTGACTGACTCAGAAGCTGAACAAAGGAGGCAAGGAAAAATGCAGATTATTTTATGTACGCCATCCAAATACTCAAACACCCTGATATACCTCAACCAGGCTTTGGTACTTAGTGTAAATGTATCTGACTTGTTTCCTAGGTATTCCTTCAATTAAGCCCTATGCTAATGAAACCCCTGAAATGCTATGCTGTGTATCAGGGGGGCTGAAAGAAGGGAAGACACTCATGCTCGACTTTCAACACTGGGGGGATCTTTTATGGCTTCCTTTGAGGGTGTGTGCTCTCCACTTCCTCTACTTAATCTCACCCTGCAGTGGGATAAAAAGCACACCGTGCAAGTGTGCATACATGTGTAAGTAGGTAGAGCCTATTGATTCCTTCTGTTACTTAGCACGCTGTAGCATGACAGAATTCACATTCTGCTGACTATTCCGCATCCATTTGGGTTACTATCAAGTTTTTGTCATTTTAAGCTTTGCTGCAATCAATATATCTTGACTTCATGTGCATACATGTGAGGGTTTCTAAAAAGAATAGAGTGAATAATGTTTAACTTTTGACGGTCTGGTAGATAAGAATGCCATCCCTTCATTTAGTGAGACTGTCAAATTTAGCATTCATTCCTCATTTTGAGCTCTGCTTTAGTGATGCTGTTTCATATTTTTACTTTATGACATTTATGAATCTATAGATGTTCTTTAAGATCTGATTGCAAACATGTTCTCCTAAAGTTGTAAATGTCATTGTACCCTTTAGGCACAGAGATTCATGTCCAGTTTACTAATTTTTCTTTAAAGTTCTGTAGTTTTGTTTTTAGATGAGTCCTTTCCAATCTGAAGTCATCACAAACACTTTCCAATTTTTTTTCCAATAGTTATAGAACTTTCCTTTCACCATTTTGTGTTTAGTCCATCTGGAGGATATTTTAGTGTTAGAACTGTGGCAAAGATCTAATTTTATTTTGTTTTTCAACACAGGAACACCCCCCGACCTCTGTTCTTATGGCCCTTTCTGAAGTGCTGAAGCTCTGGGATTAAAAGTGTGCATCACCACACCAGGTAAATTAAGGGTACTTTTGGAGACCCTGGAGTTATTGTGCCTGTTAAAAAATTACTGTCCATTACTTTCAAAAGATAATGTTTCCTCCCATACTTAAGTGCATTCAATATTAAGATACTTCTCGTCTCCTATGACACCTATTTACCTTCTGTACTGGCTCCCATCCTAGGGAATAGGATTCCCTAGTAGTCCCTTTCGGCTACTTTCATGGTTTCTTTTTCATTTTAACATTTCTCTTAAAGAGAGAAAACAATAATGCTTTTATTTCTGAGCCTGGCTTGTGTTTGCTTGACACGATTTCCTGTTGATGGTTTTATGCTAACATGACTTTGTTTAATACATGGTCTCCTCACATCTTCTCTAGTTAGTAACAATGCTGAATTTTACACATGCTCATTGAACATTTTCAGTTATGTCTCTTGATGTTTTATGTACACAGCCATATCTGCAAGTCCTTCTGCCTTTATACATATATTTTACTTAACCAAAATTTTAATATCATGCTGAATAATAGTATAGGCAGGTGATGTCTTATGTCTGTTTTATTTTCCCCTAGAATCTACTTTGACTATGCCTAAGTATAATCTTTAAATATGATTTTTATAGTAGTTTCATGTTCAAACTTTCTATAAAGCTAAGAAAGTTTCCTTCTATTTCTGGTTTGCTAAATTTTTGTTGTAAACAAAAGAGATTTTAGCTTGCTAATTTTTCAACACCTATTGAGAGGGTCATTATGATTCTTGTACCTCAATATATTCATTTTAAATGTTAAATCATTTTTTAATTCTTGGAATAAACCCTACAAACTCTGCTTCAACAACATATTAAAAAATACTTCTGGTTTTCAGTTGCTGGAATTCTAAGATTTTACTGATAGTGCTCTATAAACATTTTATACTTTCTGCATACTATCTTGGTATCAAAGACTTATTTGTTCAATAAAATAAATGGACTTGTTTTCCATCTGGATTTTTTTCCCCTAATGTTTCTAATTTTTCTGTTTCTTAAAAATCTAGCAAAGCCTTACGGCTTTTATGTTAGAGAATTTTTTGTTGTTGTTTAGAAAATATTTCTAAATTATAATTGTATTCCTATTTTTTTCTTTCTGCTTTTTACAGACAAGGTCTCATACTGTAGCTTAGGCTGGTACTGAATCTGTGGAAATCTCCGTGCCTTAACCTCTTGAGAGCTGGGATTACGGGTGTGAGCCACCACAGACAGCCATGCTTCTTTGATTGTCTTGTTATTTGTTTGTGATACTTTCCCCTTCCTTTATCAAGGACTTATATTTGTTTATGCTGATAGTCCTTCCTCTCAGACACCATCCTTGGAGGCTGTATGTCCATTCCTCTGTGCACCCACCATGCAAACCACTGAGGCCTTCCTGCTTTGGAATCCATTCCTTTACCTGTGCCCTCAGTTTTACTCAGCACTTACTAAGAATTCTTTCTTCTTTCAATTCTCTCCCTTCACTGAGTTTTAAAAGAAGTCCATATATTTCTTACTAAAACACAATCAAACTGAAAATAACAACATAAAAACTATCTTACCCTCAAAGTCCATGTTCTCTAATGGCTATCACTTATTATTCTTGTCGGAGCCCAATTTTTTAAAAGGTTTTATTTTTAATGTGGTGTGTATGTGTATGTGTGTGTGTGTGTATGTGTGTGTGTGTGTGTGTGTGTTCATGTATGTGCCACACACATGCTCAGTTGTCCTCAGAGGCCAGAAGAAGGTATTAGATTTCCCTGAAGTGAGAGTTATAGGTGGTAGTGAGCTGCCTAATGTGGCTATGGTAAAACCAAACTCTGGTCTTCTAAAAGCAACAAGTGTTCTTAACTGCTGAGATATCTCTCCAGTCAAATTTTAAAAGAGCTTTGTAGTTTTCTTTAGTTTCTCAAATTCAATTAATTCTTAAAACTGCTTTTTAAAGAGCTTACAAAGGAATGGGCTTCATCAGAACACTTCCATACATTTATGTCAATTTACTTAATTCTACGTACAGCCGTGCCCCTCCCCCACCTTCTGTCCTGCCTTTTGCTAGGCACTCATTGCACTTCACTTGCTTTTTAACTTCTTGCTAACTAGCTCCAAGGCTTCACTTCTGTGACACAGCCTTTGCAAACATCATCTCATCCTCATGTGGAAGGCCCAGCACCTTTTCTGCAGGGCCTTGAATTGTTATTAGCATTTGTTAGCTTTGTCCATCTTCTCCTCTTTGAAACTTTGGAATCTATTACCCCTCATTGTCCCAAATCTCTTTCTCTCTCCTACCTTTGCTCCAGCCCCTTTTGGTAGTTCTGGGGTTTGAACCTACGACATGCTTGGCAGGAGCTCCACCACTGAGCTGTATCTCCATCCCCATCCAAGTCCTCTTAAAAACCTCATTTTTAAATGCCCATCTAACCCAACTCCAAGGCTGCGAATAATCATTTCCAAGCTGGTCATACCCAATCTCTTTTTCTGGGCCTGATCTCTCTCTTATGATTCAGACCCAGTATGGAGTTGCCTACTAAACATGTTAACAGGGGCTCCATCTATTATGGGTTGGTTAGGGTTTGTCTGTGCTTTCCAAAGCTTTATGGATTCAAATGTAATCTCTACTTGAGGACAGAAACTTCAGTCACCTATGAAATATATAAATGCTTTACAGAGGTGACTAAGGTTAGATAACGTCATTAGAGTGGAGCTCCCATAAATGAATCCCAGTGGGGCTTTATAAGAAGGGGTAGAGAGTTACACACACACACACACACACACACACACACACACACACACACACACACACAGTCTCTTGCCATGTGATGCTCTGGTGAGCCTTGGAACTTGGCAGCGAGGCTATCACTAGATGTGGCCCCTTGTACCTTACATCTATAGAACCATAAGCCTGAAATAAACTTTTTATTGTAAGTCATCTACCTCAATCCTTTCGTTTTAGTAATGAAAAGCTGGCTAATATACCTCTACAGTACTTCAAAATTTGGTAGATTTAGAGTGATCTGACCATCTTGTCCCTCACATTCTTCAAACATGTACCTCCTCTGAATTCTCAATCACAGTGAATGATATCAATACCTCCCAGTTACCAGAATCTGAGTAGTTATATTTGTTTCTTTGCCTTTCCCAAATGCAGTGATCTATAACTGAATCACCAAGTCCTCTTATTGACTCAGAAATATGGCTCTTGCCTGTCTTCCCCAAGTTGCATCCTGACCTATGTTAGAGCCGCTTTACTTCCACAGTGACCCAGTTTTGTGTTGTCCATTTTCTTATCTGAATCTCCCATTAGATTGTAAGCACTGTCAGATCAGGGGGTAGGTATGTTCTTTGAATTTATAAATGTATGTTTATATGTTTACATTTATAATTTAAGAGCTTTTGTGTGCGTGTGCTTATGTGGAAGCCAGAGGTTGACATCAAGTATCTTCCTCAGTTGTTCTTCAACTTATTATTATTTGGTTTTTGAGACAAGATCTCTTACTGAACCTGGAACTCCCTGATTGGCCAAGCCTGACTGACTGGCAGCAAACCCCAAGGATCATCCTGTCTCTGCCTCCCCAGCACTGGGATTCCAGGCACATACCACCACACCTAACTTTTTAAATGTGCCTTTGAGATCCAAACTCATGTTCTCATATTTGTTAAGCAAGCACATTGACAGCTCATCTTGCCAGGTCTCAGTGTTTATATCTGGGTAATAAACACTGAAGCCTGGCATTTAATGTTTTTGACAAATATTTATGGAACAGACATACACCTTGTTTCAAGGAAATTTTTCTATGGGTGAACTTGAATAAACATCATTTTACACATCTGCATTTTCCTCTTTATATTGTGAACAGGAGCAAGAGTCAAATTTCTTTTAAATTGGATACGGAAGTATTTCCATGTCAGCCTCGGATCATTCAGCTTAAGCCTTATAATTCTTTTGTGAAACTGGTAGTAGATAAATCATATTTAAATGAGAATTCTGTTGACAATAGGTGATGTAACTCTAAAATTAGGTTGCTAAGATGGTGTTACATTTCCGTAAAAGCTATCCCTGCAAGTTTGTTTTAATGTTTTATATTTCTTTATTATCTGTTTATGGAACCTACATTACATACGTTTTCCAAAAGAATTCCCTCAAGCGTCATGAGGGAAGACACAGAATGGCATCCCTTTGAAAACAAAGTCTAAGTTCAGCATTCACCCCAGTCTTTCTCTTGTACTCCTCAGAGTACAAAAGGCAGTGCTGAGAAGGTAAGCGGCTGGAGGAATCATGGTGGCTTAGCATACTCTGTGTTGCAGGCTTGAGAAAGACCAAGGAGGAAAGACTCTCAAAGGTTAACTCTTCAGGACTTTTTCCCAGGATCTTTTTAGTTCTTCTATTCTATTTTGAATTCTATCTATTCTTTCTATAGCAGTTAGGCCTGTTTCTCCTGAAACCTTGCAAAAATGATATAGGATTTCAACAAACAAACAAAAAAAATAGTGGTCCATTTTCAAAAGTGCCTTGAGTTAGACCTAGCTATGGATAAACAGGAATGATGAGGCCCCTACTAAACCAGATAGCCCCTCCCAAACTAAAAATTTGGAATAAAAGCTGTCAACATCCAAGCTTGCCTAACAACCTGCAGACTAGCAAGGTCATGTGTCTGAAAAGTTTTAAAGTAAACAGAATGCAAAAGTTAGACATAAACCTATGCACAATCTGTTGAGAAACAGACAGATATAAGTAGCAGAGAGTGTGTTAGATTGTATCATCCTGAATTACTCAGTCAGAAGGAAAGCGGGTGAGGGGTCCCTGGGTTCAGGACTATAAAACTGCTATTACACTCCAGCAGTGTGTGGGCTCCGCCTTTTCATCTCTGTAGTGTCTAGCTTCGCAAGGTTGTAAAATAAACTGCCTCACTTTTGGCACTCTGATTCTCCAGTGCTCTCATTATGGAGTGGGGTCCTTCATTCCTCACAGGATGGTGTGCAGTGTAACCACAGTCCTCACTCCCATGGAAGCTTATGAGTCTGTACATTGGCTGGTAAGAGACACAGGCCTGCTAATACCTGTTTTCTGAAATCTTTGTAAAATGATTTATGAAAGTCAGAGTGTTTGGAAAGCATCGGAGCAAACAAAGAATGCTCCCCGCTCTGGTTTCTGCCTCGAGGCAGGCGGGTAGGAGGAACTGAAGTTGAGGGAGCTATTGTAGAATGGGTGGCCTTCTCTAGTATAAGGGTTTCAAGTGAGACACAGACTTTTTCAAAGAGTAGCGGGAACAGCCTGAGCCACAGCACTTGAGTTTAAGTGGTCTGTTTTTTTTTTTTCAAAACAAAAAGAGCACTTACCCAGTTTGTATTATAAGTCCTGTCTGTTGATTCTGTTATGCTCTGTGCCCTTCTCTCCTGGACCACATCTGTACTTAGAAAAGTTAGTCTAGGGTTTCTGAGAACTTTTCCTCTCGCTACTCAGAATTAAGCATCTTTAAAATCTATTATGTGGCACCATAACCTATTGTAAAGAACAAGGATGGTTCAAATACAAAGCCATTATTCCAGCAACTCCAGTGCTCCACGTGGCCTTGTCGAGTCTAATAACAGTCAGTGACATTCAGTTCTGGGGTGACATCCAAGAGGCATTTAAGCAAACTCACCTGGAATTGCTTCTCTAGCTTCGTTTTGCCTGTTGGTCCAGGTATGAGGAGCGTATTAACGTAGGAATGAATATGGCTCTCTGGCACCTCAGTTTCCTTACTGAGTATGGCTTCAACCAGTGTATCATGAATAAAGACATACTGCTCCTGCGAACACATGACAAAGGGAACACCGCCTCAGATCTTCTGACATATATCTGGGCACTAAGTAAAATCTTCCATTGGCATAAAATTACTGTGTGGTGCCATAACCTTTTGTAAAGCACAAAGATGGTTCAGATCCAAAGCCATTAAGCAGCAATACTTTCAACCCCTCCACGTGACCTTGTGGGTGTTTAATAAAATGATTGTGCTGACCAGAAAGGATTGCTAACTAAGCCTGGTAGGAAGGCAGACATGGGAGAGGAGGTGCTCCAGACTTCTCGTGTCCTGTACTGACCTTTGTGAGAGGAGGAGAAAGCAAGACTTGGAAAGTCAAAGCAAAGGCCTCTGGCTTCCTTTAGGAAGAGTACTCCCTGAGGAGTGCTGCCCTGACTCCAGAGCTTTGGGAGACTTAGCCTGATAGCCATTTCCTCTCTCCTGGTAGCCTGTCACGCAGAATTGTGCTCAAGTTTGTCTAGTTTTTATTTAATAAATCCTCTGTATTTCACTAGCAGAACTTGTCTCTGGTCTTATCTGACCAGAAAGACATCTGTTTCAATTTATGTTTCTGGCTAAGTCATATATTACTGTTTTTAAGTTGGCACCCATAGTTTTCCATCTACATTTATTTTTATTTGGAAATAGAAAAAAAACTCTGTTCTGTATTATATATGGTCATATTTTTTAAATAGAAAAAAAATTGATCCATTAATCCTGTGTATATCAGCAAATTTAGGTTTTTTGCTATCATGGATGGATGTTTAATGGTGCTAATGATACCTTCTGGATATTCAGTGTTACTACTGTCACCTGAAATATAGTTCTCATTCTATCACAAAACAAACACAATTGAGTTGGCACATCCATGACATATCTGTTGTTACCTGATGTTATAGACTGAATTGCAATCTTCACCTCCCCTCCCAATGGTATGTTGAAGCTCAATGTGTTTTAACCCCCCTAGTTATAAATAAGGTCATTGGTCATTGTAGATGTAGATGTCATTAGTTGATATTAGGTCAGCTGGCATAGAGGGATGACTGGCATCCTCACTAGAAGAAGATTTAGACACAGGGTAGATGGCCATGTGGAGGCTGAGGCACTCAAGGAACACAAGCAGCCACCAGAAGCTGCGAAGGGCAAGAAAGTATATATTCCTACAAGTTTCCAAAAAACCACAGCCTTGTCAACACCTGTTGCAGACTTGTAGACTTCAGACCAAGAGAAGACAAGCTACTATTTTTTTAGCCATCCAGTATGTGATACTTTCTAATGACTATCCAAAAAGAATAACATACCTACATTTCAGTGACAGTTTCATTTTTTATATAAATATATATACACATATATATATATATATTCAAAATCCTACCTCAGTTTGCACCAAATAATTTCTTTGTGAACGAATATGTTTTAAGAAGCCAAATATGTTGACAGTTCCTTCATGCTGAATTTGTTGCAACATGCTGTCTAGCACGATATATGTCCCTGTCCTTCCCACGCCGGCACTGAACAGAGAGGAATACTTCGATGTCAAGCAGAAAACAAATTTGAAGATAAATCACTGCTGGCTATCATGCTAATTAAAATAATTTCCTTACCCAAGAAAATGGGTCACATATAAATTTAGCAATCTGAAGTTATAAACAGTTTGCATGTTCAGTATAATATTTTAAAACAAATACAAAAGTTTCCTTTTTAGTCAAATTGCAAGATAACTATTTTTGTGGGATTTTTTAAAGTTGCTTCAATAGTTACATTTATTGTTGATGATGAGTTATTCAATGAAAATATGCATCAGAGCACAGCAAGTAGACATTTCATTGGAGGAAAATGAAAGTGTCGGCTTCAACAAATTTTGAAAAGCAAAGGTCTCTGGGTCTGCATTATCAAGCAAGCACGTCTGTAAAGGTTTTGACATTAATAAGAAAAAAAAAAGAATTTGACAGAGCTTTCAGTGAGCTGTGAGGAATAAAGCATGACTTCAGTCATCTCTAAAGGACCATTGTCTCTCAATTTCTTCAAAGCCTCATCTGAGGCATAGGCTTCAGACAGGCCTCCTTTTCAAATGCTTCTTGCTACAAGTAGGAAGTTCTACAGGGAAAATTAGCACCTGCTCTGCACAATAGGTGGGCCTTCTCCATTTGCTAAGAAACAATCACTGACCTTCAGAGCTCTTTTTTTTTTGTATCTTTTGGTTTTCCCCAGCTTATCTGCAAGCAGACAGCTTTAAAAAAAAATCCCGTCAAGATCAATCTCTCCAACTTTGTCTGATGGTAAGTCTAAATAGGTGATTAGAATGTGTCAGACAAGCTGTCTATCAGAACAAACACTTGCTTCTGTCTCAAACATGAATACTGTCTCACCAAAAATACTGCATAGAAATTAAGGTGACTTTTGTGGTCATAAAGCTCAGCATACCACGCCTGTAAACAATAACCACTACTATTTTAACTGGAAAGTAGTTGATTAAAATATTAACTATAATTTTTATTTTAATTTAATAGCATTATTTCTGTTTATCAACCTTGGAAATTCAAATTCACTCTTGGGCCACTGTGAATGGTTAATAGAATCAACATGACCTTCAAGAACTGAAGAAAATGAGAAAGAGATTTTGATCATAAAGTATTTAAAAACAGCTTCATTTTATTTTGCTAAATTCTTCACTGTCGTGTCGTGGTTTCTTTAATGTAAATCTGGCATGACAACTCTACAGCATATTAAATCAGGAAGAGGGATAGCATCTCTTGCATTGATATCCCATGGTGTTCTGTGTTATAATAAATGTTTAAGAACAAAAATGTTGCTCTACCTAACACA
Organism: Eospalax fontanierii; assembly: GCA_035773235.1. Lineage (NCBI taxonomy): Eukaryota > Metazoa > Chordata > Mammalia > Rodentia > Spalacidae > Eospalax > Eospalax fontanierii. Next base: position 79,981,238 of record CM069528.1, on the reverse strand, counting down.
GTTAATAATCTGAAATCCAATTCGACAGTCCAATAGAATAATACCTGCTGTTCTGAAATATTAGGCATCCAGTTCTGAGGCTAGCATACTCATTTCTTAGGAATCAATCTTTATGAGGATGCAAATATAATTTCACCTCCCCCATTTCATTAAATCACTCCCATTTTGGCAAAACTTTGTTCCTTCATTCCCCCTGTGTCAGCAAAAACAGTTTTATGAATTTAGAAGCACATCTCAGAGACTCACCTGCAGTGGACAACAACAGGCCCCACGGCATGGCGCTTGGCATGGGCTGCCTTTCTCACAAAGGTGAGCACAGGCAGTGAGTACTCTGGGACACCCATGTCGGGCCACTGAGTGTAGTGATACTGCGTGACCAAGCGCCCACTGGATCTTCCTTTTTGGGAGCCCTAGAAGAGTTCAGACAGCTAATAGCAGTTACACACACACACACACACACACACACACACACACACACACACATGAGTTCTTCAGCATCCAAGTAGGATTTATAGTTTGATGCTGGCAGTCTATTGAAGTGGACAGTCACTTATGATAGTCAATTTTATGGGCCCACTTGGCTAGGCTACGGTGAGCTGTTGTTGCTACTTATACTAGATATTGTGGAGGTATTTGTTGTTTCTAAAATGTAAAATTAAATTTAAATTAATAGACTAAGTAAAGCAAATTTTCCATAACCCCACAATATAGGTGAGATTCATCTAATTAGCAGAGGATTTGAAAGCAAAGACTGGGGTTTTCTGTAAAAGAGTTTCTCCTAAAGACTTCAACACAGAAACCCAGCTTGAATTTTAGCCTTCTGCCTTCTCTGAATCTCCAAGCTGCCATCCTCCTTGGATTTTAGACTTGCTAATCTCCAAAACCATGTGAGTAACTTCAAAACCAAAAGTTCATCTATTCATCTAAACATATCCAGCCATCTGTCCACCGATTCATCCACCCACCCACCCATCCATCCATCTTCACCCACCTACTCATTCATTAAACTGTATCTATCCACCCATCCACCTATCCATTCCACCCACCCATACATACATACATACATACATACATCATATAAACATATCCATCTACTCATTCAGCTATCCTATAATCCATACTCATCCATCCATCTGTCCATCTTCATTTACCTACTTACGCATCAAACCATATCTATCCATCTGTCCATCTACCCATCCATCCTATTGTTACTGTTTCTTTTGAAAATCTCAGGTAATACATTATTTCTCCGAGTATCTCTTGCTTCATTTATATTAATTTCCACTCATTTTAGCTGGATGACAGATTATATCAGGGCTATACTGTAATGTATCCACATGGGATATGAATTGTTTTCCACATTAGATCTATTGCAACCACTGATACTGTGGAAGTCTGGCTCCAAAGGCACAGCTGATGCTCACACAAGAGGAATAAACCATTGAGATTATGATGGCACTGTGATAAAAGAATTTTACACCTCTAAATCATTTTAATTTCATGTGGATGAGTATACTGCATACATGTACATAAGTGTACCCATGTTGTACAGTGCCCATGGAGGACAGTCCCCTGGAACTGGAGTTATGGACAGTTGTTAGTTGCCATATAGGTGCAGGGATTCACACCCAGGTCCTCTGTAAGAGCAGCTGGTGCTCTTAACTGCTGAACCATTGCTCCAGCCCCAGAGATTTTTGTACTTTTAATTATACAGATTTTTACTCTACTTCAGTTATATCACCCATTGATTTAAATAGGACTGAATGCATCAAACAATTGATGATATAGATATCATTTGTTTTACTTTGAAAATTACTTTAACTGACTAATAAGAATTGTGCATATTCATGTTGTACAGCATAAACATGTTTTAACTATGGGCACATTGTGGGATGGCTAAATTAAGCTAATTAGCATATGCACTACTATCTCACATCCTTAGTTTTTGGTGAGAACACTTAAATCTATCCTTATAATTTTTCAGTCTAAATACATCATTTCTAACTATAACATAGAGTGTATCTCTTGAACACATTCATCCTATGTAAATGAAAGTTTGCATCCTTTGATCAATATCCTTCTGGTCTCTCTAATCTCAGCCCTTGGTAGCTCTCTGCTTCTGATTTTCCTAGAGTTCACATACAAGCAAGATTATGTCACACTTGTCCTTCTATTTCTGGCATATGTCACCTAACATACTGTGTTTAAGGTTCATCCAAACTGTCACAAATGAGGTTCCATTCTTTATTTAGGCTGAAGAGTATTTCATTACTTTATTTTACCACATTTTCTTTATCAGCCCATCTGTTGATGGCATATGTCCATCACTTCGAACTTACCTTTTTAATCTTTGTGTTTCTTAGAGTAAAATTCCTCACAGTATAATAGGCAAGCACTTGAACATTCTTCTGATTGACTAGAAAGTGTCCATACTCTTCACTGCCATCGGTAGGCCAGTACTGGTCACATTTTCTCTGCAAAAGATTAAAGATGTCATTTCCATGGTTCAGGCATTCATTGTGCAAGTCATCCTTGAAATCACTAAAAGTATAAAGAGACAGTGACAAGAATGGACTCTTCCTTTACTAAATATTGTCTCTTCGTTTTAAGTGATCACAAGTTAGTTATACGGGAGGCCAGGAATAGAATCATAGAATTGAAACAGACCTCAGATGACCTAATCCCATGTTCTCCTTTTTCAGATGAGGAAAGTAAAGTAGGAACACTGAGTTACTGTGGAGCCAGCACTCAAATCTAGCTCCATGAATTGAAACCTGCATTATTCTACATTGCTTTTCATAAATCCTGTTTGTTTTTTCTCATAGAATAAAAAAATGCATTGAAGAAGCTGGTAACTTATTCACAGTGTAACATTTTGGTTGATAATGCTAACAGTTTCCTTTTTAGCTGTCACACATACTAGAAAGAATGCCAGTTACCTTCTATAACTTCTGCTTTCTGATGCTGACTATATCAGAAATTGGGAGTGGCTGGGCATGGTAGCAGGTACCTATTATCCCAGCACGTGGGAGACAGAGGCAGGAAGTCCAGGAAGTCAAGGTTACCCTAGATATATAGAGAGTCTGAGGCAATCTTGGCCTACAGGAGACCTTCTCTCAAAAATGAAAACAAAAACAAACAAAAACCAAAACAAAGAACTCCTAATTGATATCAGGTAGGACAGATGACAACATACTCTTCCTTTCTCCACCAGGTTTGTTATCATAACGATAACTTCCACGTTATGTTCCCATATCATTCTCCAGAAATCTTCTGCTGTGGACTTCAGAGGGCCCTGGGCAGCAATGTAAGCCTTTGGTCTGTTGTATCCCTGAGAAAACAAATGAAAAGTGTATCTTGTTATCTACATTACATGCTGTATAAAACTGTGGAATACACAATATTTAAAGTCAGCACTCCTTTTCATAAACCAGAAACTACAAAGAACTTGCAAAGCTGGAGAACACTAATAGGATTATTAAGGATATCAATTTTTCTTTAACTTAAATTTTTGAAAAAAATAGGTTCTCTTTGATACAGTCATAGTTCTTTGTATCTCTAGCCCAGATGGATTTATTTACTGCACTGAAGGTCCAGTCTTTGTGTTATTTTGCAATATATTTCAGCAAATGAAGCTCAGTTGTCTGCAACAGTTAAGAACCTTCTATAATTGTGACCTTTTTCCTTTCATTGACTATACTCAGCCTGGTTACTTATTAACAGCTGTCTCTTAAGGAGCATACTGTGCTGAACTGATGCTTTAAAAATACTGACCCAATTCATCACCTGCTCAAAATGGAAATAACAGCTCTGACTTGGCAACAAGGTAACTGAAGCTGAGAGTTAAATGATCATCTAATATACCATTGCTAATCACTGGCTGAGCTGGGATTCAAAACAATTATATCTCCAAAGCCCACATTCTTCTGACCTGGAAGTGACCTCCTCTGCAAGTAAGGAGCGGATACTGATAATGACCCACTCTATAAGTAGAACTCCTTTCATTAATCACTGAAGGGATTTAATAACTTGAAGACAGCTAGTATAAGATCAGGGCCAGGGACAGAACTGAGATCTGCAGGGACTTAGTTGACCACAATGAGAATCCAGTAAGTTACTGAATAATCTACAGTTCTAAAGACTGAAACAAAGCTAATGTTACAAGGAATGACTTAATAATATGTTTGCCTGTTGGTCACTATTATCATGGGAATTGTCTAGTTTGGATCTGTTGATCTTCTATCACATACATAACATTGTGACAGGAACTATAGGAAAATTCACAATGAGTACTAGACCTACCCCTTCATATTCATAGAGTTATGCATCTATATGAATATTTATATATTCTACCTTGAATGTATATGTCTGCCTGAATCCCTCCTCTTTCAGATGATAATCTGAGTAAATACAAGAGTGTCATGAAATTTAAAGTCCTGTAGACAAGGGATTTCTTAAATAATTTTGCTGTTGGGGTTTTCAATTTTTATTATACATCAAACAACATACATTACATACTGGTATAAACAACAGTATAATAAATTCAGGGACTGACAAAAAATTGATAAAAATTTAAATCTAACGTGCTTACATCAACATAATTGGCATTGATGTAATCGGTCAGTTTTCCATCTTTTTCAGCAAGTTGTGCGAGTTTAACCCTGCTATGATCATCTGAAATAAAAAGAATATATTTCACTAAATCAGAGACTACTCTTCAAAATAAAGGTCTTTTATATTTGTATTATATTTTATGTCCTAAAATTAAAATCAACATAAAATTATTTACAAAATAATTAAATAGACGTGGGGGCACATCGAAATGACAAAAATGCTAAAGCCAATGGAACAAGAATCTCTGAGTTAAGAACTTTTATCATTCAGTAAGACTGGGATCCCCAGAGCGTGAAGTCTAGGTGGCATGTGGGAAGTTCACAGTGCCAAGGAGGCATGACATGGGGTAATAATAAAGTTTTCCTAGAGGCTGGAGTCTGAAGTTGGCATCTTGGATGTTTAAAACGTTACAGGCTGTGAGCAATGGAGAACCACTTCTGGAGAAAGAAGGGGACTCCAGGAAGCTAAGGAAGGATGGCTGCTGTCATGAGCTGAACAGGAAGGAGGCTGACAAAGCAAGGGACAGTAGTGAAGAAATCACAGGATCCCTGGGAGTTTCTTGACTGTTACAACAAACAGCTTTCAAGGGAAGCACCCCAAAGAGGACCACTACAAAGGGGTGCAGGAGGACACACCTAGGCACAAAGGGGAGAATCCAGCACCTCCAACTGAATGGGGTAGAAACAACGGCACCTGACACGTTTAACCTTCATAATTCAGACTTGCACAAACCAGGAACCCGGGATTAACTTTATTTCTCCATAGTCTGCATTTGTCAGCAATGTAAAGAAAGGGGAAAGTGTTATTAGAAGGAAACTTGGAGTTTCACTGGGCACTATTCTTTCCAATGATAAGAAAGGAAACACTGACCGAATTTCATAGCGAGTCACTTTAATAGATCTGATGCAGATGCTTCTCTGGCAACAAAAATGTACATGACTAGAGACAGCATCTGTGAAAATGAATTTGTGGCACTAGAGAGATGGATCTGGATGCCAGGCTGACCTATTTCTGTGTTCTGATACTAAAAAACAACTTCCTGCGTTCTTTTTGTTCATCTCTAAAATAAAACTATTGCCTATTTTACCAGGTTGTTTGAGAGACTAAATAAAATAATATGTTTACAAGGCCAAGCCAGCCAGCAGGTGCTCAACAAATGCTAATCTTTTCCCCTTCTTAATGCAACCAGGACTGTTTCAGATGAAGAAACATATAGTAGAGTCTCCTGCTAAAATACAACTATCTAAGAGAACATAATGATTACAGAGAGGAGGATGTAGTCCCATTTGGTCTCTACAACTAGACTGGAGTCAGGATAGCTTCACTGGTAACACATGTGTGTATGAAACTATCCAAGGAACGAATGCACGAGAAATGGTACGTGTTTAAATCCCCCCCTCCAGCAGGAGGGATGAACCTGAAGATGGAATTCAGGAGCTTGGAAGGGAGTGTGAAGTAAAACTGGAGGAAACAAACGAAAAGAAGTAACAAGATGCAAGAGACAGACAGTGACATCTGGAAAGTATAGAGAAGATTGCATTAATAAAGGAAGGAACATAGGTGCTCACAGGGGAGGGGAAAAGGAAAAGCAGCTAAGAAGATGAAGAGGAGGAAGGAATAAAAAGAAGGTCTTTCACTGATCTCTTGCAAAACCCAGGAAGAGTGGCAAGAAAGGAGGGTACAAGCTAAAGTAGAAGCAGGAAGAGGAAGTCTAAAGAGAAGATTAGTTGGTTAGTAAATTCACTAAACTTAAGTATACCTTAGTAGGGCCATGACTATAAATACATGTCAGAAACCACAAGAAGAGGTGTATAGTCTGTGGGGCCTGAAGAAAGGTCTGGATTAAACCTGGAGTTCATTCTGCATAAAAGAAACCCATGTCATTGACTGAAGGATGCATTTACTTTACAGTCCTATAATGTCATCAAATAGAAGTTTCTCTCTCTGATCACAGAGACCCTGAAAGAGCCCCACTGAGGTCAACTGACAGATGTGAGGACACGAATCAACAGGATAGGGTGCTGGTGACTGCGCAACCTGCTGAGTTAGCAATGTACTCACAGGCAACGATGTTGACGTATCTGTTCTTGTGCTTGTTGTCTGGGTGATTGGAGCTGTCTGCTGTGATACCTAAGTCAACAGTACAGCTCTGCACTTCCTGGAAAAAATTTCCATGCATACCTTTTATTATAAACTCTTTCAAACCAAGTGCCTTAAAATATAATAAGGGAGACAAAACAAACAAAATGGTCTAGAAAAAAAAATAAACATATTTTTACATGTTACAACTATTTCTTGGCTAAAAGAAAATGCAGTGAAATAATGCCTTACCTGATAAAACTCTTTCAGTGTCTAATGAGGGAATGAATGCCAAAAAAGTAAAGAAATCAAATTCCACAGCACACGACAAATGAGAAAAGAAAGCGTTCGTATTAGGTTTACAATGGAAAACTGTGATCATGCAGTAAATACATTTGTCACATACTAACAAAACAGAACGTTTCAAACAGTTGCATGCAAATCAAAATGCCTAACAATTTGGACCTTAAAATTATATAAATGGAAAAAAAACCCCACACTTTTAAATGAGAACACTGGTATAATATTATGATTATTTTAAATGCAAATAAGAACCACATACCCCATGACCCATTTTGTCATAGTAATTGGATTTGCTAATATGCAAATATAGTTTGGGTTGACCATGATAGCACTATTTGAAACTCTGAATTAGTGATACACTTTGTTTTTATTTTTGAGTTATTTTATTGAATAAACAGCTTCCTGTTAGGTGGTTTATAACAGATGTTGAGGTGCCATAACATTAAAATTCTCCCAAAAGTGTTTTAATCATATACACTATGTCATTTTAAAACAAAATTTAGATAGCATTATTTTGTATATATTTAATAATGGACTATTTAAAAAAAACTTCAGTGGGCATGAAAAAGATTTTTCAGAAAATTTTCTATTAGAATGAATTAAAGTTTTTTTTTTCAGAAGTATTTCCTATCTCAAAACATCAATTTAGAATTTATAAATATTTAGTACTAAGGTACTAAAATGAAAGTCTCATAACTTCGAAGAAAGTATAACCCAAATATGATGAGTTTAATTCTCCAGTAAATGGCTCAGATTCTCTCTTAATAAGCTTCTAAGACCTCTTTTCAGCTATCTATTCTGATTGACTAAAAGCAATCTAACATATGAACCACTTAAAAGGTGTAGCATTATTAGTTATTACGCTAATTACTGAGTTAATGAGAAGTTTTTAAAAAATCAGACTGAGTTAAAAGCAATGACATTAAGAGAAAATTTGAGTAAAAAGATTATTTTATTAATTTAATTATTAGGAACTGTTTAATAATTTCAGGTGACTTGACAAGTGTGAATCAAGGATTTTACCATGTAGAAGCTTAAGAGTTATGTTTGACCTGTTTTCCCTGCTGAATTAAGTTTTGTTTGGTGTTAGCCTCATAGTTTCTATCAGTTAATGCAGCAGGTCATTTTCTATATTGCATTTCTGTTGTCGTTGTTGTCTTTTTTTGAGACAGTGTCTCCCTGTACCTTCTGCTGGCCTGGAACTTGCTAAGTAGACCGGGTTGACCTTGAATTCACAGAGATCTTCAGCCTCTGCTTTCCAATTGCTAAGCTTAAAGGTGTACACTACCACACCCAGCTTAGCAGGTCATTTTAATATTATAGCCATCTCAAAGGCAACACTGAACTTCCAGGAATCTTTAGCTTATGGCTAAATTTGATGCCCCAAATATGAAACTTCTATTTTTTTGATTTCTTTAAAAATATTTTATTTATTAATATTTATTTTATTTTATGTATATGCGTGTATTGCCTGCGTGTTTATAAGCACACATATGTCAAACAATGCCTGTAGCAATCAGAAGAAGGCATTGGATCCCCCAGAACTGGAGTTACAGATGGTTGTTAGCTTCCATGTGGGTGCTGGGAATCGAACCTGGGTCTTCTGCAAGAGCAGAAGACCCCTCAGGGCTTTTAACTGCTGAGTCATTTCTCCAGCCCTCTTTGGATTTCTTAAAGCTTTCAAATCCTTAGTTTTTCCGTATCAACCTATGTCTAGGAAGGGGGTGCTGCGTGTGAAGAGAGTAGATCAAGGGACAGCAAATCCTGGGATCAGAGCTCCTGGTCCTTTGAAGAGGGAGTTCTAAGAGTATTGGGAAGTGGGGTGTGAGGAAGAGGTGATAAGGGATTTTACACACAGTAAATGCTTCCCAGCAGAGGAGCGGGGGTAGACAGGAGGTTGGCAACTGCTTCCCTGATGACAAGGTCAGTGGAAAGGGTATGAAATTTCAAATCACAAACCTGGATTTGAAACTCAGCTCTACTATTTCTGAGTTGTTAATTTACTTGTGCAAAGTTTGATTTAATCAGTTTTGAGTGGAAATAATAAATGACTTCTAGAGTTAACTGAAGGCTAACTTTGGATTTCCCTGGTCAGTAACATGTCAGCTGGGCTCAGAAATATCAGCTCTTTTGTGTGTGTGGTCTTTATAATTAACCTTAAGTTCATGACTCCTTATTTTTTGAAAAAAATCTGCCTAAATGATAGGTCAGTAGCCATGTTAAATTTGCAATAAATTTTTCCACCTCTTCCTGAGTATTTAACAGAGTATCTCTAGAAACATTTTCACTGATGATAAAGTTCAAGTGTTTTGCATACTTTCTTGGAAAGCAAGTGTGATTTTACTTTGTATAGCATCTCTAAAGGCTTTTATGTTTACATCAGTACAGTTATACCTGCAATTAAGGATCTGTATTCAGTTTCACTGAGAATTGTGAAGTTTAGTACTTTAGAATAATTTATATAATTTAGAAAATGAAAAAGAATTAATATTACTAATTGAATTTTAAGATAAGCATGTTAGTGATCTGATTTAGTGGGAACAGATTGACATTTATGTTTGTTTCTTTCACTAGAACATGCTGGCTTTTAAAATGAAAGCCAACATTTGAAGCTACATGGGAACTATAACACAACTAGAAGTTTCTTACTGCTAAATCCTTGAGATGTACTATTTTCATTATTGTTTAGAATGGACATATTGAAATCATACCTCAAATTCTTCAGTAAACCCATTACTTGCATGTAAATCTGCAACATGCTTTGGAAAGTGCTTTATTGGAATTGCTCCAACATCATCTAAGTGAGTTAAAAAAAAAAACACATTAGAAAGAACAACTTGGTAGAAATGAATGTGTCTCTCTTCTAAAGATATCTCCTAAAATGACTTCAAAATTCAATCATTACAATCACAATTAAATTGCAAGTAGCAATTACCAACTTAATATTTACTGTAATCATAGCCTATATTTTAGAATTGGCTCTAATTAGAAATCTCTTTTCTTCTATAATCTAAAGATAAAACCACTCTCTTTATGTTAACTTATAAATAATGCCAAAACCTTCTTACCACTCTATTCATCTCCTTATGGGTCATTTTTGTCTGTGTGATTAAAGTTTATATGTAAATTCTAGAGAAAAAGACATGAAAAAATAACATATTTTCTTTTATTTACTTATTTAATTATTATTTATTTTTGTTTTCTGAGACATGGTCTCAGTATGTACAAGCTGGCTTTAACTTTTTATGAAGCATTGGCTGGACTTAAATTTACCAGCCTCCTACCTCTGTTTCGTAAATGTGTACTTTCAGGTATTGTATCAGCACTGCTGGGTATATTTTCAACTTAATGTAGTCCAATTACTATTTGATAAAGTTATATAGTTTAATAACTTAGAATCAATACTCAGATGTTTATATTTGAAAATATTTCTTCCTCTTCTGCATAAGTAATTAAAAGTATTTATTCAGAGCTCATTCATTAGTGATTATGTAAAAGATAATGTTAAAAAAATCCTTTGAGACTTAAAAATACTTTATTATTTTTATTTTTTATGTGCATGAGTGTTTTGCCTGAATGTGTGTAATTGCACCAGTGTCATGCAGTCCACATTCAGAGGAGGGCATCTGATCCTGTGGAACTAGAGTTACAGACAGTTGTTAGCTGCCATGTGGGTGCTGGGAATTGAACCTAGGTCCTCTGCATAAGCAGCCAGTGACTCTGACTCTTAACTGCTGAGCCATCTTTCCAGCAGTTTAAGACTTTTAGTCTATAAAGTTTGAAAGGTTTCAATTTGAAAGTATACCATGTAAACAAAGTCATGAATCTGTTAGTTTACTGTGAAGGGGCCAAATTATTTTAAATGGCCCTGTTTTATTCATATTGTTTTCCTGGAAAGATTTTCTGAGATTGAACCTATTCCTTGTTCACAATGCACAATTTTGTAAGTGATTTCTCTGACAAGGAAACATCAAACACAGTTCACCAGAAATAGTTATTTACATCAACAGATGTTCAGCATTTAGGCTTTCTAAAAAAATTAAGCTTCAGTTACTAAGAATTTGTTGATTAAAAAACATTAGAATCCATCTGTTCTCTCTAGATGAGTGGACCTGAATACTAACGTTGAATCAGCCAGTCAAGCTGAAGACTCTCTAGGTGTAATTTCACCTTCACACCTATGGAAAGAGCTTGCCTGCAAGTAGCATTTATAATTAGATAAGAAAACAGAAATGATTTCTCACATCTAGATCATTAGTTCCAGTGAATGTCCTTCAGTCCCACAGATTCCATCTCACCTCACAAACACAGCACAAGCAGACATCAAAAAAAAAAAATCCACTACCAGGTATTTTGGAAAGTTCTTTTGTTAGCTGGTCTGCAAGTAAAACTATGGTATCTTCATTTTTATTTTTAAAATATTTTATTTATTATTTTTATTTTATTTGTATGAGTGTATTGCCTGCATGTACGTAGGTACACCCATGTCATGCAGTGCCCTTGGAGGTCAGAAGAGGGTGTAAAATCCCCTGGAACTGGAGTTTTGGGTGGTTGTTACCTACCATGTCTCTGCTGGGAATAGAACCTGGATCCTTTACAAGAGCAGTTAGTGCTCTTAATCACTAAGCCACCACTCCAACCCCCCTGTTTTCTTTTCTTTTTTAAAAATTACATGAAAAACCCATATCCTGGTGATCATGAGTGAATCTTTGAGAGGGGCTGCCCTGGGTCATTGCTCTTCTGAAATTTTAAAGGTGGGAGTTTGGAATTCTTAAACAAGAGTCTGATACTGAATTCCTGTATTTTACTGGTAGTAATGAGAAATGTTTAACTTTGGGTAATGTTAGAGCTAACTTGCAAACCAATGATGATGGGAGTGTGCAGAAGAAATGATTGGAAGGGAAGGAAATCACAATTCTACATTTGAAAGCTCTGTCTCAAAATTGTAAAAATATCGAGACAACAGTGCAATGTTTCTCTAAACACACAATATCTTAATATAAACTAGAAGAACAGAAATAAAATAAGTGGTGTCAAAGACTCAGGATTGATGAAAGAAAAACAGCAGCAAAAGATTTCTAATTTCTATATTTAAAGAGATAAAAATATAAACAATATATTCTATATAATGTAAATATAAATGCAAATAAAATATAGAGAAAAAACCATTTTCTTCTTAATTTTTGACCATGAGGTTTCAGAAGATAACATGCATAATTTGGGTCTCTGGCAACAACCTATGGAGTGTCAGCGACTAAAAAGCAACATGTATAAAATGACCAAGTAGAGCCCTGATTCTGAAGGTCCTGCCACAGGTTTGTCTTCTGTTTCCTCACACTTCTTTCATAACTTACACAATTTCAAGACAGTTCCTCTTTTTCTTATTACTTTGAATAAATGACTGTGATTTGCCTACAGTTCAAACTCTAGGGTCAATGAGTGTTTTAATCAAAATGAGTTTTTTAAAATATGCTGTCCACATAAATGCTTAATATTTATTTAATAATAAAATACTTAATATTTTCTTAAAATATTCAACCATTCTGGGGCTGTAGAGATGGCTCAGTGGTTAAGAGCACTGCCTGTTCTTGCAGAGGACTTGAGTTTCATACCCAGCATCCATGTGACAGCTAACAACCATCTGTAACTTCAGTTTCAGGAGATCTAATGCCGTCTTCTGGCCTCCACGGCATTGCATGCATGGATATACTTAACATGTGTGTGTTTACATACATGAAATAAAATAAATAGGGCTGGAGAGATGACTCAGTGATTAAGAGCACTGGCTACTCTTACAGAGGACCTGGGTTTTGTTCCCAGTACCCCCATAGTGGCTACTAGCCCTCTGTAACTCCAGTTTCTGGGGATCTGACACCCTCTTCTGGTCTCTGTGGGCTATGCATGATGCAGGTTCATTTACATATACACCAACAAAACACTCATACACATAAAATAAAAATAAATATTTTAAAAATTAAAAGTAAATAAAAATAAGTTAAAAAATCAAACCATTCAATATCTGGAGACAAATTTCTAGCATCTATGCATCCTTCCTGTTTCTCACCCACAACTACCACCATCATTTTACAGGTTTTGGTTTTTTGTTTTTATTTGTCCCCAGAGTAAGTTGAGAAATGTTTTGTCATATAAACCCAGATAATCAGAAAGGTGCTAAGTTTCAGTCTTGTTTGTGCCATTTTCTTCTACCCAATGTATTACACTGAGTTAGTCGGATCATTGTTGCTTAGATTTCCACTACAGTGACTGAATGAAAGCATTATTGTTAACGTGCATTTTAATGCTAGTGATGTTTTTTCTACATATTATACCAGAATAATAATAATAAATTATTTTGCTATATCATCTCTATGGTTAACAATATTTGAAATTAAAAAGAGTAGGATATAAAATCAGGTACCTGATACATGATTTAATGCATACTTGCATGTACATTATATGCAAGGCACTCCAATAAAGACATCCCTTCCAATCCCTTGCTTCTCATTCAGAATCTGTCCACCACTCATGGCCACACTCTAAGTCCTTACCTGAAATTGGAAAGATGGGTGTTGGTGGTGTAGATATTACTCGGGGCGATGTATTGTCCTCTAAGTAGAAGTGTGCAGTCTGGAAGCATTTTCTGGAAAGAAAAGAAATAAATTTTATATTATTTGCTATATACATAAAAGCATGTCATCCAAGTTTCTTGAAAATTAGGATGGAAATATCCATGATACAGCAAAAGTAGATATGTGCCCAGAAAAGACCAGATACCAGGCCTTCAGAAAGCAGAGGGAGTGTTTGAAGGCACAGTTGGTGCCAAGTAGTATTTTGCCTATATAGAAATGTCAGTGTCTTGCATTGCTGTATATCAAGGTGTCATGCAGCCTTGGGCAGGACAATAATTAAAAGGAAAGAATATCTAAAGTAATGTCCACTGAGCACTTGTAAGTGATCATAAGCTCAGGAGCATATTCAGCTGCTAGAAAATGCCACCAAGCTATGTCTTTATAGAAACAAAATTCCACAGTGGCATCATTTTGATGAGGTCTCTACTGTGTGAGAATTCAATGGTGACAGAATTTAAGTACAGATAATGATACAAACCAAACCAGAGGAGATTTCGTGTCTGACAGATGCTAGCCTTGTTGATGAGCGTTTTGAAGATGGATATATTTGGAATCAGTGACAACTATGACCTACAGCATTACCTGCATCAATTTTCATTCAGATAATAAGAGTAACATCTGGTGAGAGCACACTACACAATACTGAGTAGAGCAAAGAACCGACGGCTCCTGTACAGTCATGCAAAGCATCCCTAACTTAAGAAATTTAGGTAATTAAGCCAGCTAATGACTCTTTTGATGGGTTATTTTATTTAAATGATTATTCATGAGTGGTTGGATTTAAGAAGAAATATCTTTTTGAAGAAAAATGATAGCCCTATTTTCGATTTTAAAGCTTCAAGTTACAAGTTATTTAGCCCACTGAGTTTTATCATGACATTTGTCTTATACAGTGACCTCCTAGAATCTCTGTAAATTGGTCCCCTGGCTACAACTCTTGAATGTCCCACTGTAATTAGGATATCATTTTAGCAAGGGCTGTTGGGTCCTAGCTCGCACAACCTTGGTCATTTTGCTGCCGGTGACACCTTACCTAGCAGGCTCCAGGAGCTCATCGATCAGTCCTCTCTTTTTCTTTCAAAGTAGTCCTATCTATCTGACCTCTGCATTTTAATTCTTCCTGCTTCATCTGCCCACATTCTTCCTTCTTATCATCTTTGCACTATCCCAACTTTGACTTCTTCTGAGGGCCCCTGGCCATCTCTGTCAGTATTCTCCTGTTGTTTGCTCTCTGGTACTTGTCACTATGAGGCATATAGTTCCTTTTCTACTTAGAATGGGACTGTCATGATAAACTCACTCTTAAGTTGAAAAACATCATGAGTCAAAAATGCATTTTATGTATACCTACCCACCACACACCACAGCATTAGCAACATAGTCCAAGGCAGAGTGTTGATTAGTCCCTTCTGTGATTGTGACTGACTGGGAGCTATGATTCACTGCCATTGCTTGGCATCTCAAAACAACACTGAAATTCAGGGAAGTTCAGGGAAAAGATCAAAATTAAAAATCCAAAGCATAGATTGTACTGAATGTGTTTTGCTTTGGAATATGTTAAAGACAAAAAATGCTGAACCACAAAAAATTAAGAGCCTTCCATTTTTTGTGCATTTTCTTATTTTTTTTACATGTTTATAGCTGGTCTCTTCCATCAGAATGTAAGCCCACCCATGCAAAGTATTTTATCTTAATCACTAAAGATTTAGCCCTCAGTGTCATCTTGTTACACACACCCTATGCTGCTTATTTAAGGGATGAATTATAGTAGTGTAAATTTGAGTATTTTTACCGTTTAGTGCAAGAAAAAAAAATCCCATAAAGCCACGATGGCACAACTTAGCCCTTGGCTGACAGAGCAGAGGCCCTTGAAAATTCTCATGGAGAGAACACTAGAATATCTTCCAGTAAGAGCAGAAAGATGAGTGGATGGAGGATCAAGTGTCAAGAGAGAGTCTGTCGTCAGATGAGGACTTGGAAAGCTGGAAACAACCAGGTATTTGACAAAGAAACTATCTTACTGAAAGTTCACATGTCTGAATTTGAATCCAGATTGGTGGAGAAATCATAGGAAAATGTTGGCATGTCTGTATAACCATGCTTAGTATGTTCTGACTTCAAAATGGAAACACTATACTTGTACATGGTTCTTAGATCACAGAAGGAAAATCTTTTTGGTAACTTTAAGATATATTTACTCAAGCAGGTGATTTTCTTTCTTTTTCAAATACACTTCAAAGTTGTGAAATGCCTTATGGAACTTACTGCAATTCACAGATCCACAAGGATCACTTTAATAACATTCTTGGAATTTAGTTAAGATCCAGTTCAGCATCTTCAGTAACAAGAAGCACACTTTTTATGAATCGTATTTAGTTGCTAAACGTTTTTTTTTCTTCCACTAACTTAAATCCTGTTCTCTCATAAATACCGCCAAGTGGCACAGAAAAAGTCGGCCTCCCTGATGCAGTGCTGTGTGCTCTTTTCCGTTGGTATCCATCTTCTGGCTAGATTTACCCACTCCTTCTAGTTCATATTCTATAGCTTTTTAGAACATGCAATCCAAGAATTTTCAGCACCCAAACTCTACCTGTCTGTGTCCCTTCCCTGACTGACTTTTCTCCTTGACGTTTTTAGTCCAGTAATCTGCATACATGGCAGATGATCGAAACTATCTTATTCTCTGACAACTTAGTATCTCTCCTCCTGGCTTTAAATATGACTCACTTTTGGACCGAAATGCCATACTCATCAATAGACTGGGCAAACACTGCCCTATGAAGACAGTTCAAAGACATCTCCTATGAAATAGCCTCTCCTGTTTTAAGGAGATTCTAACATTCCAGTTCCTGTTTCCACTGCACCTGACACAAACTTTCATTCAGATTCATCTACTCAAAGACAGTTTTGAAAAAAAATTACTCAATCTAAATTAAAAGTGATTTTCATTTCCTGGACATTATATTGTTTTAAGTACTTTTCTCAGTTGGTGGTTAGGATAATTGTTTCTCTATAATATACTTGCTCTAGGTCATATCCTTATTTCATCATTTCAAAGATGAGGATATGTCTTTTGATTTCATAGAAACCCAGCTCTTAATACAGTGCCAAGACTATAAAAACGTACTCGATCTGTGTTGAATTAATTGGATTTCTAATAAATCACATCAACTGTATGCTGCTCGGCTGCATGCCGCCTAGCTGTTGCCTTCCCTAGCCTCTAAGGAAGTAACCTGAAGTTTCAAAATGTTTGGTAGCGGATGACTGGATGGACAGATGACCAACTAAGTGGATAGAGGCTGTGCCAATGACTCTGAGAGAGTGGGAAGAAGGAAGTGCTTAGTAGAATGTAAAAACAGTGGTCCTGTAGTTTCTTATACTGCTAATGCTCATTGCAGTAACTGTGTGAAAAACAACTCCACTGACTTCAACTACATCATGAAATCTTCGCTGGGTCTAGAGGACAAGTGGCCCAATAATGTGACTTGGCATTAATTTCTCCCAAAGAATCTTATAAATCATACCAAAACTTTTATAAGTGGAAAAAATTAAAATTGCATACATGCAGGTGAAGATGGTACATCTGTACATTGTTTAGATACATTTTACAGAGCAACCATCTGTGGAAAGTTCTAACCAAAAAGTAGTAGATACCAGGAAGCCTACATTTGCAGCTGGTAGTTGCCTTTAAGGACCCACCAATATGAACTTAAGATTAAGAGAGAATTAATATTCTCTGTACCTAATTCACCCAGTGAAAGCAACTCTACCAGTAATGATCTTTTCTATACTGCTTTTGATGATGTGCCATTTTGGCAAATGTATCATCAGATTTTTTATGCTCTAACTCTTTAAAAAGCTCTTAAAAATGTGCACTTTTCCTTTCTTTATAAAGAATAATTTGAAACCTTCCTTATTGAAGCAGTTTTGCATCTAATAAATTTATGGTGTGGCTCATGTAAATTATACTTAAAAACATCTGGAGAACAATTTCAAGGCACATTATTTAATGTATGACAAGTCTCAGCCTCTATAGTCCATCTGTTCCAAATAAGCAATGGATGTCTTCACGACTATGTGCTAAGTGTTGATAACTGTGTCTCCCGCTAATTATCACTCAGCTAGGATGAAAAAAGTGATGACTGTTTTAAACTTGTAGACATAGGTCCTATCAATCAATGGTAATCTGATTATTTAATTTACACCCTTCCCTCACAGTATTTAGATTAAAACCTGGAAATGTGTAATTATTATTCCTTTCTCAGTATCCTCAACAACATTCCAAAGCTCCATTCTTTCATAGACCCGGAAAGGAAGTCTTATCCTAAACATGAAGACAATCTTACAGGTGCCACCCAAATGGCAAACAGAAGAAACTAATTCACAGTTGGGTAAGTAATACAGCTAAGGCCATATAGTAAATTATAGACAAGACTGGAAAGGGGACTGACTTTATCATCTATAATGTGTTCTATCTTTCTACTATCATGATTCTTTTCAATGCTTCTGCAAAGTTCTGGGAAGCACCTCGAGTCATTAGAGAAAAACCTACAAAGCACCAAAAGCACTGCACTGTTCCCTTTAAACAGGTGGTTTTAAGTATCCATTTGCTTTATCTCATTAACTATGTGCCCATTGTTAAAGTTCAAGCATACAAATTTGAAAAAAAAATCTCATAAGGACGGTGAGTAGTAGAACTACTATTTATCTATTTAGCATTAGATATTTTTATTTTAAAAAATATTTTATTTATTATTTTTATTTTATGTGTATGAGTGTATGTAACGTGCACCTGTGTTATACAATGCCCATTGAGGTCAGAATAAGGCATTAGATTCTCCTGGAACTGGAGGTAAGAAAGTTGTTAGCTACCATGTGGGTGGTGGGAATTGAACCTGGGTCCTCTCTGAGCCATCTCTCCAGTCCTGTGACATTAGATTTTTAAACCTTTCTACAGACTATGATTTTCACAGATACTTAAAATGCTTCACTTCTCTCTTGGCTGGTAAAATCATATTGTTAACAAATTTATCTACATTGGAATTTGAATAATTCACACAAGGATTGAACAATACACTACTGTGATCTGGTACAACACACCTCACACCAGTGCATGATGGTCTAAGAAGTAATTTTTTTCTAATAAGCTAATTTCCTACAGATGTTAGACAGGTATCTAACAGCATTTAGTGTATTTTGAAAAGGGTAAGTAGAGAGTGGCAGTTACAAGAATATCTTATTATTTTTATTTTATGTGTATGAGTATATTGCCTGCATGTATGTAAGTGCACCTTTGTCGCCATGCAGGTTGAAAGAGGATGTCAGTTCCAGAGTTAGGATGGTTATTAGCCTCCATGTGGGGGCTTCAAATAAAACTTAGGCCCTCTGCAAGAGCAGCTGGTGGTCTTAATTGCTGAACCATCTCTCCAGCCTGAAGAGCACCAGTTTTTAACAGAGCATTTAATAGATAAAAAGGGTACACAATATCATCAAAAGATGCATTCAGCTTTAAACTGCTTCCTGTATTCAAGGTACATATTATATTGTTTGTGAGGAAAATAGAAATACATTATTGGTGAAAACCCAAAATCTATTTGACAATTTTATCTTTTTTTCTCACAATAGATATGGGATAATTCATTACTAGTAAAGGATAAAACACCACAAATTTAGCTTTCCATTTAATACTAGATCATATTAAACACACTGTGTGTTAAATTTGCAGAATATATCTTTGAATCACTAATAGAAAGTATGAAACATTCTAATTATTTCAATTTTATCGTGATGAATCATCATCCGATAATTTATTGGATTTTACATTAGCACGATTTAACATGAAATATAACTTGTCAAATTTCCCATATTATTTTAAATCTGCTTAAAACAAATTCCTATTAATCTAAAATTTTCATGTTGCAGGGAAAATCATATCAGACAAAACTAGTAATCTGAACAAACATTATAAAAATGTGCTGAAAAAGTTCAGGCAACAAGTCTATTGGGAAGGCGGGGAGACAAAATAAATGCTGGCTGAATCACATTTACAGACTGTGTTCTGTGTTGAGGGCACTGTGTTAACCATGGATTCTTCTATAAAATGAGACAGGAGTCACTGGAGCACAAACTGAAGAAAGCAGCTGTGCATCTTGTTATTGATGAAATAGGCTTATAACAAAAAGTTGGGCTGCTGGCATAATCTAAAATCTAATCTGATCTATAAGGAAAGTCAGACATGAAATCCAACTGATCCTGAAAGTGTCCTATCATAGTCAAACATCCAGCTGTACATAACTACAAGCTCAGATCCTCACAAACTTTGACATATCTGGTGCATTCAGCTTCCAGGAACTCCTGCCCACGTACCCTGTCTAGAATGCCCTTGTCCTTCATCCTTACTTCCTGAATCATATGCAGGTCCATCCTGATATTCTATTTTACACATACTCTACCCATTCTGGCTCATTGAGATCTCTTGTTCCTTGACCATTTTGAGAGTGGCAGTTGAGATTTCACATGTATATACATTTGCATAATATTTTAAAAGATTTTCATATTAACTAGTTTTCCTAGTAAGGATGAGTTCCTGGAAATCAATGATGCTCATTCAACATTCATTCTTTTTAATATTTCTCAATAGTAATTAACAGAGATTTTAAATAGACATGTGACAGTCAATAAATAGGCTGAAAAATACATTTTTAGATAACAGATGAAGTGTAGTAATATGAACTTAGAGAATGATGTTGCTTAACAAAAAAATTAACTAGAGATCTTCTGAACCCGATTCTCCTTTAAACCAAATGTGTAAAACTATGTCTTTTCTGGGTTTATATATAGGAGTCTCACATAACCATAAAGTTTCTATTTTCCTAGAGAGAGTTTCACTGACTTATATTGTGTCCATGGAAAATTTATGAATCAGATGTAATTAGGTGAATTTATGGCTGCTCTGTTTAATACAAGGCGGGGAGTTATAAAAGGGGTGACCAAATTCTTTAAAGGTTTTGACTGATAATTGATGAAGATGAAGCTGTAGTTAATTTTCAAAGTAAATTATGAAAATCTTTAAAAGCATTGCATCTTAGTGCAGTCATTAAGTCATGAAATTGAATTTCATGCATATCTTTACATTTTAGTTGCATGATTTTAACTTTTGGGTATAGGCAATCATTTTTTACTGCTATACTATATACAGCAAATGTGCATCTTCTACAAACTAATTAAAATATTTTTCATATCAAAATTATGTTTTCCTAAATAATAACTTTGTGTTTATAACAGTTTGTAAAAGGCTTATTATTTATGTTAAATGTTATGATACTGTTTTTATGTTAATTAGATTAATATGAAAGGACAACTGTCAAAACACCTTATTAAACATTAACTAAAGTCAAAATTCTTCCATTTACCACCAGTTATTTAGATATGCACAACACAACCCTTTTACTATTGTGCCTTTAGATTCATAATTTCACCTTATTTATAGATAAATACATTAGCAGCTTTAATGTAAGAGGAATTCTGAATAGGAGTAGAAGATTTTTCAGATGAAATATAGGCAAAAATCTCAGCTTTATTAATGAAAATTTCCCAGATACTCAACTTACCTCCAATAGATGAGAATACCCACAAGAACCACTAGACAGATAAAAGTCAGGGCTGACACGATCACCAGGGGGATGACTGCCTTCTTCTCAGATTCCAGCCCCTCAGCTAGACCAATACGAGACTCATGGCTACTATTACTGGCCTCTGTAGTCAGAGAAAATTGAAAGAGTTGAGAGTTGAGATGAAGGAAAAGCCACAACACTTCAGCTGATAAACTGCAACCTTCACTGTTGCTACTTACCTGTAAAATTCTGACTCTATGATGCAAAGCTGTCTATCTGTCACCTTAAGTAAAATGAAGTTTAAAAAACAAGGCAAGCTAGAACTAAAAACCTTCAATAAATCAACAGTGGTCGTCATAGGATGGAGACTAACACTGTCTGGAAAAAAAATGCTCACAGGAAAATTAGAATATTAACATTAAAATGCCACTTACTTACAATAATGGGTATAAAAACCACAATGTTACTTACTAACTCATCATATATAACCTTAATGTTCTAAAATGGATTTAATGCATCTATTTTTAATCCCGCAACTTGGTAAATAATGAAGAATAATTGATAATAACTTTTCAAGCAAGCAAACTCTTAAATATAGTTGTTTCTAAATGTTATTTTCAAATCCCTATCTACTGTTTTTTCTATCAAAAAAGAAAATTCTGTTTATTTCATGCCAATTAAAAACTCATGCAATTAAGAAATTATTTAAAATATGCACATGTAAATGATGAAGATGTCCAGAGACATTCCTTGGGTTAATTAACAAAGTTATTAAGATCTATTATAAAAGGCACAAAAACTCAATAAAATATACAGATATTTGATCCTGGCTGCTATCCTGTGCAAGGACTCAGAGAATGAAGTTGAAGGTCCTCATCAAAATCTTCAAGCTTCCAGCATTTGCTACATTTCCTATTTTATGCCTAATGTCTTACTATTAGCGATAAGAGACAGAAATAATTGGTTTTTTTTTCAAATATTTAAGATGCACTTTAAAAATTGGGAAAATTAAAATAACTAAAATGCACATACATAGCAATAATATATATCTGATTACAGAGATCTTGTGGTTTAAAATAACAGCTTCCTTCTGTATCTGGAGCTGAAAGTAAATAGGGCCAAGAATGGAATCCACTCATATAGGAAACATAAAAGGAATACAGATGACACCCACATTTCCCAGGATCTTATTATAGATATATTTGCTACAAAACTGTGGAATTCAAAGGTATTCCTAGAAATTATGAAACTATATAAATATCAAAATAATATAAGCTAATCAACATTTGGATTATAGTTAATATTCCTGTGAGAAAAGGCAAAATTTTGATTTTGTCAGGCCATCCATATGTTCTGGTCATTATGTTCTGTGTGGGGAGTCATGTAGACCTGTTGAAAATCTGGTGGTCAGTACAATGAAAATGTCCTTATGAAATTTAAATTAGCATCTTGCTTTATCCATGGTGATCTTCATGTTTGTCCTATTATAACGACGGTTACCTAAGTGGAGAGCCAGTCTGTGGCTAAGTAACGAGACAACTTGCTTCACAAGTCCTTGGAACCTAGCAGTTTCAAACAGTGGTTAACACTCTTATCTACATCAATCACTTCTAAACTGATTCTCCAGAGAAGGAGCATCAGTATCACCTGTAACTTGTCAGGAATGCAAATTTTGTGGCCCCCAACCAAAAAATGACACCAAATTGCTTGAATCGAATTCATGTTCAAATATGAGAAAAACGAGTAAGTTAACATATGTACAAAGTAAGTTAAATTTATGTGATCACATAGGTCTTTAACAACCATAAAGATGCATTTTAATATGTATATGGGTGCGAATATATATAGTTGAATAGATACACACACAGAAATATGGACACACACTCATGCTCGTGCACAGATGTATATATTCTTCATAGATTTTCCTCAGTTCTTTGGGAGATCTGCTCTTCAGGTCTATAATTGAGGAGTTATAATGATAACTGTAATTGAGGAGTTAGAATGATATGGTACTTACATATTACTGAAACCTAAGTATTTTGTACAAGATGGCATACCACATAAAAGGACAGACAACCAGTTAGCTGTTTTGTATACTATTGGGAGCAACAATTAGTTGTCTTGATTTATTTTTGTTTAGTTGAGACTAAAATATATGCTTTGATAACTAAGTAATATGAGTTATCTAAATGACAGTTATGCAATTAAGCAGTAAAAACTCAGGTGATAATTTCAAAGGGATGATAATAAAACAGCATAACTTTGGTCTGAAAATTGAAGCATAATGTATACTTTATTTGTTGTCCTCAATCATGTAAGTACTTTCTAAGATATAGACACCGATAATACATTTGCAGGCTTAGTTTATATTGATTTTTTAATATGACCTAGATCAAGTAACCTACGATCTTTCAGTTTGTTTCCTCACTAGAAGTCATGAATACCAATATTTTCCCTGCTTATATTATTTTGAGAAGAATATCTTGTAATATTTTCTACATTTTAGAAGTATGTCTAAAACGCTGAGTTTGATGATAGGGAATATTCAGTAAGTGGATAAGATGGACTCTGTACAAGTTGCAAAGATAGTTTTCAAATAGACAAAGCTTTTCCCTAATCTGGTTTGATATTTTAATTCATTAATTGTATTATTTCATGAAGCTTGGTACTGTATTCACCTTCCTTTTACATTATTAGTTGGAGAATATATTCTTAACAGTTAAGTAAATCCAATTAGTGCATCAAAGAGAAACTCATTTTCATCATGAATTCTAGGTTCAGAGTTTTGAGTTATATATATATATATATATATATATATATATATATATATATATGGTCTTTCTGTAATGGTATAAGGTATAATCAGGCAAGAAAGAAAAATGCATTCATTATATTTCCCGTTAAGACAAATCTAAAAGAACAGAAAAAGAAACTCTGCTATGATTGAGGACAGATAATAATTCAGATATGTGATAACACTAATGACTGCAAGTCCCTGTGGATTATTATGGAGTTTTATACATTTAAAGTTAAATTCAAGGTCAAATAGGTACCAAGTCAGAATACAGGATAAAGAAGCTTCCCTATCAAAAGGTATAAACTTTTAATTAATGCTGCAGTGAAGAACATAAAACTAATTCAAATGATGAAAACAGCAAAGAGAAATTATATTCTAACGAGATTGGTTGATATTATGAATTGTGAATATTCAATTCTATGTAATGGGTACACATTGCATTAGCTTACCGTTCCTTCCTAAGGTTTAGATACTTTCACTGTTAATTAAAAAAATACGATATCACTTAATAACAGCAAAGTATAAAATTCTTGCCATCAAGTCAATGAAATCATCCAGTGTTTATATGCTTAATGGAACTGAACTTGCATTTTGTTCCTGCAGGCATTTAAAGCACACATCTGTATTATTTTTGCTGCAAGTAATCTACTCTAAGAAACATCTGGTTAATAAGTCAATTTGCATAAAATATATTAACAATGAAATGCATCTCTACAGAAAATGCTCATGTTTCTTTTTACATCTTGTCACACAATAGCTATACATACTATGCATATTCATGTCTGTTATTTAACTTTGAAAGGCATACATAATAGTAAGCAGAAAGTAGAATGCATTTTGTTGGTTCACACTGCCCTCTTTAGGCAACATAAGAAGGCTAAAAGAAAGTTTTTCAAAATTAAAACCTTTTTAAAATCTCCTCTTGGCTATCAAATCTTACTAACAGAATTCTTTTTAAAAGCTCTCCAAGCTCATGTGGATGTATGAAGTGTGGAATTCATTCCACAGACAGACAAATGCTTATAGTATTCTACTATGAGATTTTATAATCCAACAGACTAAGTTTACAGCTTATTTTTGAACACAACTGTGAAAACTGAAATTGTCTCAACATAGCATTCTCTGATCTCATTTTAAACCCAGTACACTAATAATGTATTATGCATACACAATTGCTCTCACACAAGAGGAATCCTCTAGAATAAGAAGTAATAACAACACACAAAAATTATATTTTGAGAGAATTAAGAATCAAAATATACTGAATATTCATTTGAAATGATGAGTAAAATCATATTTTTAAAAGCATTAAACTGATCTGCTGACTGTGTTGATAAGTGACCCGCTGGTCTACCAGAATTCTTTCTTTCCATGCTTCTTCTGTTTTACTTTCATAGAGATGAAATCATCACATCTCATTCTATCCCTTTGAGTATGACTAACCTGCCTCGGAACTGTTGGATACTTCTGAGTGTCCCCTAGTCACAGATGGTGTTGAGGACTGTGGAGATCCCGGAGCTATGTCTGAGCCACCTGCTTCCAGGACACCATCAGCATCTCTTTCATTAACGTCTGGAAAACTGAAATCTGTGGAAGTCTCATTATCATTTAGGCTATCTGAGGTGCCTTGCCCTGACCCACTCTCTTCATCACTTGTCAAAACAGCCCATGTTTTAGATTCTGGGGTGACAGGAAGAAGAGCACTGTCAGTCTGAATGTCACTGCCCTCTTTTCCATTACTGTGCTTCAGCGTTAGCATGTTTGTTGGTGGTGACTGATCAGGACTTCTGTCCATACTAGTCACACCCATGCCTTCATTTGGTTCTTCTGAAGTCTCAGACAGTGAATGTAAAATCGTGTGACTGTGAACCACAGGACTGTTTTCCTGGGTGTCTGACTCATTCATGACCTTTTCCTGTGGTTCTCTATAGGATGAGCATGACATGCACTTACTCCTGGATAGACTATCACTATCTCTGTCATCATAATAATCATCACCATCATAATCATCACCATCTTCACCACCACCCACTAAATCAGCATCAGATCTGGCACTATGAGTCGGCTTAGAAGTAACTTCAGAAAGAAGTGGCAACTTGGCTGTGGTCACAGAATCATCTCTGTTGAGAGAAACTGCTGTCATGGAAATGGCCCCATTTCTGAAAGGAACAGAATGTCCAGTAGATACAAGTGCATCAGGAACAACTGTTGGGATGCCAGCAAATGCCCCATCGGTAATAGAACTTTCAGTGAGCATGAAAAATTTCTCAGAATATACAAGCTTATTTATAGGTGTATTTGGGGTATCATCGATCGATAGAATGGGAGTAGTAAATGCATGCTTTCGTTTTGGAGGAAAGGCCTGGCTAATGTCCAAAGTTGCAGTTTGGAGCAACTCATCATTACTGTATAAAGAAGGCAGCACTTGCTGGGAACTTATACTTTTAAGCAAATCTTGTTCAAAATATTTCTCACTTGTATAAGGAACTGTTAAACCTTGAAGCGAAGAGGAGCGCATACTAGAAGGCGATACATCAAAAACAGGTACAGATGCAGGGTCCAGCATCTTTTCACTTGGAGCAGAATCTGATGCCAGGGGATGCAATATTGTAGAACTAATTTGTTCAACCTTGAGGGTTTCAACCAATATTGGATCACTAGGCACAGCTGGAAGAGCAGTTTTAAGCAAGGTGTCAACTTCAAAAGCCTGAAAGGAAGGTTGCAGTGATACTTCAGTATTAAGAGGAGATGCAGCCTCATAGAACAAGAGCTGAGTTGAAGGAGGTAACACTTCACTAGAAGCAGGATCAGAGGATGCTGGCTCTGAGTGCGTGCCAAGCACAGGTTTAAACCAGGTGTCACCAAATGCTTGAGATATAGTGTGTGTAGGTTGAGCTGGGAAGTTATTTTCTGGAACTTGACTGATCTTGTGATCAAAAGCCTTAGTAACAGGATAATCAAGAGACCCCAGAGGCATACCCTCTACGCTAGAAACGGAAACAGAGGTTTCTTGTAAAGACTCATTCAACTTATTTACAATATCATACATCTTGGGCATGACTGTGCTTTCAGAACCATAAGTTGTCTCACTGAAAGAAGAGATTTTCAGTTCAGTTTCATTTCCATATATTATTTCACTTTTAGAAAGCGCCTTATCATCATCACCAAACACAGATGTTGTATATGTAAATTCAGCTACAGAAACAGGTGAAGAAATGTTAAGAGCTTTCAGCCCATCTGTGTCAGGTAAAAGCAATTCAGTATCAGAGGAGGCTCCAGACCACTCCCCATCACCAGAAAGGGCACGAGTAGGCTGCAGTAATGATGCGGTTGGAGTTATGAATGAGGACTTAAGCACTGGTATACGGGTAGGCCTACTAAGTAAGGATCTCTCATCAGATACGTCAACAGAAGCATGCATAGGTATCGCAGAACTGTAAGACACACTGAAGACGTTTTGGGAGCCCTCATTATCAGGTAAGGCATAAGAAGGTTCGGGCCCTGAAGAATATGCATGCATCATGACATCACTGCTAGGCGTTTCAACTTGAGAAACCATAAGTGTTTTATAAAGGACACCCGATTCACTACCCAATCCCAATGTCTCTGGAGCATCATGAATAGTGGTCTGATGCTGCACCACATCAGAATACTGAGCAAGGCTGGGCTCTAATAGCAAATCACCCCCAGCCACTGGCAGAGAAGCATGCAAGGATAGCTTATCCCTCTCAGCAGCTGAAGAAACTTGTGGAAGGATTTGAGAAACTGTATGCAGATGGTGAAACAATTCACTACTGAAGGAAGCAGAGGAAAATGGAAGCAAAGGCGCACTGTCATAGGAAGACAGGATGGATTCAAATGACACACCGACACTGGGAAATACAGGCGCAGCATGCAAGGCCGAATCACTACTCGAAGCAGCAGGGGCAGTGTTGAGGGTCTGATTGTCAAGCAACAAAGGGGTGACTAGAGGAAAGACTTCACTACTGTAGGGAGGTTGAAGAGGTGTCTCACCATTGTGTACCGGCTGAGTTGTCTGTGAGTGGAGCACGTTGATGGTGGGAACCAAATCATGTGATCCAGAGGAAGGGGTGAAAGCGTGAGGCGTTACTTCAGTTGGGAGGTAGGCAAAGGTAGAATAATGTGACATTTCCACATCTGTGACTGAGGGACCCTGGGATACCACAGCACCTGGAGAAAAGGACTCAGTTGTCTCCCTGGATTCATCAATCGGTATGTCAGTGGAGTTAATCTGGAGAAAGCCCTCTCTACCGGATCCAACCTCGGGCTGTGTTGTCACATCTGTGGAACTTGGAAACCACACACTCCCATCGAAAGAAGGATCCTTCAGGGATTCTTCCGAACCTGATGAAGCTGAATCTTCGGAAGCATTTCTGATAGATTCTGGCTTAAAGACGTCATGTGTGATTGCCTTAAAGCTTTCAGAAGTCGACGCATATCCGTGGGATGTTTTATCAAAAAAGAAAGAGAGAGTAGAAGTTGCAGGGCTGGAGCCTGAAGAATCATCAGCTCCTGCATCCAGCTTGAAATCAGTCAGTAAGTTCTCCTCACTGATGTCAGCAGACACCTCTTGATATTCTGTTATGGAAACCATGTTTAAAGACTCTGCAGTCCCAGACAAGTTCATCTGTGGGAATACACGGAGAGTTTTAGAGCCATCGTTTAAGGAAGCTGATGTACCTTCCGTAGTGTGCGGTGGGTGTTCTGTCCCAGCCTGAGAAGGCAAGGAAAGTTCTTTTTCTGCATCTAATTCAACAACTTGCTGGGAAGTAGAATTTAGAGATGTGTTGAGAACATCACCCTTTCCAGAGAATTCACTTCCTCTTGTTGGAGATCGATTAGTCTTGGCTTCATTGTATTTAGTCTCTATGCGATTATAGTGAGTGGTGGTAGAAACCTGGGATTCCTTTTTCCTTATTTGGTTTGTCGCACTGTCTCGACTAGGATTCAAATCAGTGTCTTCTTCATTGTCTTTTCTTTCTTCCTCCTGCTTTTAAAAGGCAAGCAAAATTTAGTGGAACATAAGGAAATCGGAAAGAAATGAAATCTTACTATCTTACACAGCATTATCCTATTGATCTTCACTTTTAGGAGCTTAGTGACTTCTGATCCTCATTAAATGCCATTCCCCTATTTCATTCCATTCTGCCCCATTCTCTGTATTTTTGCAACATGCATCTATCTTATAACTTTTACTGTATACTCCAGGGAAAGTGATTAAACTTATTAAAAGTACCTTAGTTTTAACTACCTTTATTTCATGCTATATAATGAAGGAAATGAATTACCACCACAACTTTAAAAAGAAGGCACTTTGTGGTTGTATTCATGTATTGAAAGTGTTATTTATGTTATTCATTTTCTTGCTCAGTTCATCTGGCAAAAAAAAAAATGTCAAATAGCAATTAGCTTTCTTTCATTTTTTAAAATGTTACCTTGTGTATGTGTGTGTTTGCATGTCTGTATGTGCACCATATATGTTCCAGGGCTATGGAGGCCAGAAGAAGGCATTGGAGCCCCCCCAGAACCGGAGGTACAGGCAGTTGTGAACCACATGAATGTGGGTGCTGAGAAATGAGCAACAAGTGCTCTTAACTGCTGAGCCCCACAGCCAGCCTTCTTGTGATATGAAATGAGAATGAAAGTACTTATTTCAAAGACCAATATAGGTGGACAATAAAAATCATATGCGTGGTGTATGCATACATGTGTTTGTAGGTGTGAATGAACCAAGCACATACATGGAAGCTAAAGTAGGATGCCATGTGTCTTTCTCTACGTCTTTCCACTTTTTCTGTTCAGAAAGGGTCTCACATTGAACCCAGAGCTCATGGTTTTCTGGCTTGGCTAGTGGCCAACAAGTCCCAGCGATCTCCTGTTTTAGGATTATAGGTATGAATGACCACACCTGGCTATGTACATAGGTGCTAGAGATCCAAACTCAGTTTTCCATGTTCTTCAGCAACCCCAGAAATTGTAATTATATATATATATATATGTATATGTATATATATATATACATATATATATATATATATAATAAGCCACTTTTAATTCATTATAAGGGGAAATTTAGGACCAGGAGATACTTATGTTTTTGGTCTTTTAAACATTCACTATTTAAAATGTAAGTAGACATTTTCAAGACATCGTGTCTGAATATGATTCTAGTATACATTATTTGATTTTCTGTTTCTCTTAGAACCTCCATTTGAAAGACTAAGACCTCTATGCACACGTAATGTAATGGTTTTGGAGTATTCTGGCCAGAAGTTAACTAGCATTCATTCATTCTCTCTCTCTCTCTCCTCTCTCTCTCTCTTTCTCTTTTTCTGAATAATAATACATTTAGAAAATTAAATTGTCAAAGGTAACAAGATATTTTCAGTCCATGTTGGACATGAATTATCAGAGTCTTGGTTCTAAACAATTTGTTGGTTAGTATATTCATTATGGTGTCTATTAAGAGCATGCATTTAAAAAATATTTTATTTATTATTTTTATGTGTATGAGTGCATTGCTTGCATATATATAAGTGTACCTGTGTCATGCAATGCCCTTGGAAGTCAGAAGAGGATGTCAGCTCCCCTGGAACTGGAATCACTGATGGTTGTTACCTGTCATGTGGATGCTGGGAATCAAACCTGGGTCCTCTGCAAGAGTAACTAATGCTCTTAACCACTGAGCCAGCTCTCCAGCCCCATTAAGGCAAATATTTTAAAAGATGAAAAAAGTGACAAATTAGTCAGTGAGAATGTGGCCAGACAGATCTGATTCAGAAGCCATGAGCACCCACAGGCGTGCTTCTCACCCAGAAGGGAAACTGTGCTATATGAATGGAAATGTCCAAGCTTCATTACTGCATCATTATTTAGAGCTCATTTGGCGGGCTGTACTGTATTTTCTGAAGCATGTGAGTCAGCTTGATCTGAATTGTACTGGATGCTAATAGTGTCTGCTCTGTTAGATTCCCTAAAAAATGTCCTCCTGGGTGGTCAATATTTCTTTGTGGAACTTTTGCATTCTTTTTGATGTCTTGTTTAGCAAGGGCAACCTAAGATATTTCACTAAACAGTATCCTGAAGAAAATACTCTCCTCATCTGCAAACCTAAAACATTTATGCAAAGGAAATGATAATTGTCATTGGCTTGCTTTGGTGAACACCTCTTTGTGCCAGTATCTCTCGTTTGCTTAGAAGTTTTCGAAAACCTTAGCTTTACAATCTGACCTGGTTCTGCTAAGCACCAATGTTCAGCATGGTTCAAGCGTCCCTTTCCTATTTTTTTTTACATATTATCAGCAGATAATGATCCTGTTCACTCTCCAAGGAAAATGGACATCAACAGACAAAAATCCCACATTTTCCTAATACTGAAAGATGGTCCAGCCATGTGACCTCTGGTCCTCCCATCCTGCAGTGACTAAGTACTTGTTACCTTTTCTTTCTAAGGCTAATTCCTACATTTGTAGTTAAATCTACCAGACTTTTATAAACTGAACACAGTTAAGTATTTTGGGTTTTCTTCTCCCTCTTGATGTTGTGTGTTCTCCTTTTCCTCTCATTCTCCACATTTTTCCACTGTTATGCTGTGAAGGGAGGTAAGGGAGTGCAGTTATTCCCAGGGGGCTTCCTCACCTTCTTTTTCCTTGCTGGATAGCCCTGTCCCTCTACAGAGAGCAGAGAGCACAGCAACTGCTGGGTGACTGCCTCTCTCTCTGAGTACAGCAAAAAATCCTTGATAGCCTTGTCTCTAAGTGTACAAAGTCACATCTTGCTGGGGTCTACTGACTGTCTCACACCTTTGGATAGGGATTTTCAGTCCATCAGCCTCAATGATTGCACTTGAGTGGGATCCCTGTTTATTGTTGGAACGGTCTCAGACTCGGTGGGTTATTTTCTTTCCTCCTGCTTGGAACCTTAACTTTAACTTAACTGAAGCTTTCATTTTTCTTCTCTTGTGTTTGTATTACATGTAGCCGGTGAGACCTCAGGCTTCCTGACATACATGGTCTTTAGTATCTCTGAGCTACACTGCTAAATGCCATAATAAACATGACATTTTGGTTTTATGTATAATTTACTAGTAATTAACATCGGCAAAGCTTTTACCGAGGCTGCTTTAGTGCCGACGCTAATTAAGAATTAAAATAAACATGGAATTATAATCATGGAAATTATAATGAAAAGATTGTGTATCAAATTTCATATGAGATGGGACTCAGAATATAATTTGCTAAGTGGTACCAATTACTGGAACAAGAATTTGCTTTAGTTTTCAGAAAAATGAATCAATTTGACAACATAGCTTAGAAATATTTTTCCTTCTTTTGACTTGATTCTGTTAATCACTGTGGGCACTCTGTGTCCATATGCATGAATATGAGCATATGCTACACACACAAAGGTATCCCTGATGGATTCTTTGAACTCTTGTTATAAAGTACAATAGTCATTTTGGTAAGACAATTCTTTGAGAGAATAACCATAAAATATCTATATCTATATGTATATATCTATATATCTATATCTGTATGTACATCTAATCTCTATCTACATCTGTATGTCTGTATATATTACTGAGATAATTCTATTTGTGAAAACAAAACCTGATTTCAATTTATTATTGGATGATAGCATTAGTGACCACACTCTGCTTTTACACAATGTGTACATATGTCCAGATTCATATTTAGAAGAGTACCCGGTCTGAAAATATGTTTCAGTTACAATGAATAACACACTTGTGGTTAGGGTGAAATAAATTCATGAACAATTGCTTTCTCTCATGTCAAAACTTTAAATAATACAAAAATGACTTGAGAGTCTCAAATGTTTATTATTTAGAGGACATTATGCTAAGAACATATACTTCTTATACAAATAGCTCACATAAAAATAATTAAAAATACATACTATTATGATTTGGTTCATATTTATTATGAATCTATCAAACACTGGTTATTTATAAGTAAACTGTATCAAAACTAGGAACTAGGTAAATAATACTTTATCCTTTTAGAAAAATTTAGGCACTAAAAGTTGCAGTATGTCTATAGTTTATAGCTATACTTATTTGTAAAGTTCATTAGTTTTTTCATTACACCATTTTTAGGTGCTATTCTAATCAAAGCATCTTCTAATTTTGGCCTAAAATAATCAGTTGTGTACTTCAAAGCACAAAAATTAACAGAATAATAAACAACATTAACTTTTATGACTGCAACAGTAGCTAAATTCTAAGCAATAATTTAAGAAAGACTTTTAAACTTTACTACATTTGAATATAAAATGGCTAGAATACCTTGATTATTTCTTCAGTTCCAATTAATTCAGGAAATAGGTCAAGTTCTACAAAGTTAAAAACAAAATTGTTAGCAGTTTTAATTCCACTCTTTCATCCTTGTTGGCTTATCTTTGGATGGAAAGGGGGGAAATTAAAAGAAAAATGAAAACCCACTGACTTTGAAAATACAAAATCCTTCAAAATAAAAATTTCAAATTTAATTTTTTACTACTGACCTCACCATGTCACAGCTGTATACAAACTGACATAGAACAGGATTCAAAGCACTGATCTTTCCCTCGAATTCTCTTCCCCAAGCCCACCCCAATTCTCACCAAAGCTGGGAAGAAAAAATGATGACACTAGACTGAGGAAAGTAAGTGCAAAAATTACACTGATTTCCCGTCAATGAAATCACTTTAATCCTAAGGGCTGATGGAAAAGAGCTGAGGAATTGCAGGGTGTCCTGGAGACATGAGTAGATTCATTTTCTGATTTGGCTAATCCTTCCTGAAGTTCTGACTGAGGCCAAGTAACTGTTTCTTATTCTTCAGATTTGGGTGTGTACTTAATTGTATGCAGGGTGTTACACCAGACAAAATGGAGAGTTTTCCACAAGCTCTGGCTCAGGGAGACAGCAGAGAGAACCAACAGCAAAATTCCTATGCATTTTGTTCAGGGAAGTTCAGCTAATGCCATTTATGCTACTCTAGAGAATCCAGCAGCCAGGTTCATTCAACTGTGTTTGTTTTCCCAATCAACCAGAATCAACATATTTCTATGACTGTTAAAATGAGGCTTATAAGCAAATGTTAGAATGGACTAAGCATTCAAGGATATGGCTCAGGGGTTGAGTGCTTGCCTAAGAGTCAGAGATGGTTCTTTGTGTCCAATAAGGAACCTAGCATACTAAAAAATTACTGGGATCCAGGGGATTTTCCGAGTTTGCACCTGAGTGTGTGGGTTACTAGGAAGACGATAAACACAGTAGCAATGAAGGCTCAGACACCGTCATAATGATGTTTTTATTACACGTAGCCTTCTGTAGAATCTCACTCTCTCTCCAGGGTTTATGCTCTGCTCCATCTTCATGTTGCTTATGCTTCATACTTTAAGACTTTTCATAGTCTCACAGTAAATGCATATTCTAAAGAAATTTCATAGCATTACTTAACTGATGTTAAATATCACATCCAGACATTTTCCTCCAATAGAGATCATTATAAGTCTGGTTTTATCATTAGAAATTTCCTGCATATTAATAAAAACAAAAGCAAAAACATAGTTTGGTGCATGGAATTATATCTGAGAGAGGATTTGCCTAAAGTCTGTAAATATACTCAGTTTTTTCTTGAGCACATGTAATGCTGTATATTTTTAAAGTAGTACATTAGTAGAACATTGAGATTTTGTGGTACAAAAAAGCAACACTTTTTAAGTTGATAACAAAGCTTTTTTTTTTGAGATAATCCAAGTTTCACAGTGTAAAACATAAAATTAAGATGGATGCCAAATGCTTCAAAATATGATTTTAAATGTCATTACCTAACAACATCAGTAGCACAGGATGGTGCAGGAAGAACAAGGACAGATGCACAGCAATCGAACAAGACACTTGGACACAACTGAACAGTACACAGTGGTTGGATTAAAAAAAAGGGTGGATTTATTTTGTCATGCATTTAAATTTAACACAGAGTTATCAAGACCCTAAAACATATAGTTGATAATGTCTATAGAGCATAATCTACATCATAGAGGAAGAATGTATGTTAGTTACAATGAAGTAAATGCATTCATGAATTATTCATTTATAAATATAATTTTCTAAAATGTCTCTTAAAAGAATATATATTTTTTCTCAACACAAAGTGTCCTTGAGAATTTTTAATTATTTTTAACATGAATTTATGCATGTAATTTAAAATAGTAACTTGAAGTAATACTTAACGGGTATTAGTTTATGTTAATATTATAAATAGTGACAAGCAAAATTAATATGCACAAATGATGAGGTAGTGCAATTACCAATTTAAATGTACAATTTAATCAAATTAGCAAGTTAAATAAACAATTTGGAGCAAGATTGAATTCTCAGATACTGGTGGAATATTTGAAATCTATGAAAGAATAAGAGAAATTATAATTTGCCTTCTTTGTTTCAATTTAGCAAAAGCAATAAACAATAGAGTATTTGGAAAACAACTTATTTTAAATAATAATAGAATAATTCAATGGCATATATTACAGTATTACCAAGAAAATATGATTAACAGAATGAAATGCTACTGATAAAAGCTGTAAAATATTCACCAAAGTGACAAGTTCCTATAGTAGCCATACAAACCATACAATTCACACATTATATAGGTATCAAATCTACTTTGCCAAACTAGTATTATTGCCTATGACATGCTTACTATAGAAACAATATTTTAAGTTAGTAATAATTCATGTGGATTGTAAGTAAATGAATAATTAATGTATAAGTAAATGAATAATTAATTTGAACTATGCATAAATTAAAATACAACTTTTAAAATCAGAAAAAAAGCTGTAAGAGGATTAATATTTTCTTTATAATTAATAAGAAAATTCCAAAATTTTAATGAACTGGTTCTTGATAAAGAGATATTTTCTAGATAGGAACAGTTAAGGGATAGTCTATCTGCTATGTTTGTAAGCTTGGTTCCTATAAGGTAGTAAGTCAAATACCACCACATACTAAAAGTATTACTGTACAGAGCACATCAGGGGACTAAGACTCATGGAGATTAAATGTAGGTCCAACCTAGTGTACCATCAAAACAGTGTTCAACAATGTCCCGATCCTTTGAATAAAGAGAAATGAAGATTTAATATTTGTTTTGTTCAAATAAGATAATACTACAATGATTTTAAAATGTGCCAATATAGACTCATTAAAGTAAATGACAGAATGCACGAAATTCAGTGGGGGGTGATGAGAGGGTACAGATGGGAGAGGGGGGTATAAAGATAATTAAGATGTTTGTATGAAACACACAAAAATTCAATAAAACTATGCAAAAAAGAAAAACATATTAATACAGACCAAAAAATCACTCAGAAATAAGAAAACAACCATTTAATCTGTTTTTTTTCATATGTAATAATCTTCTCAAAAATGGAAAAGAAAACAATTTTCGGAAAGTTGAAATTTTTCATATAATGACTAGAGTTGGACCGTAACGAGAAAATGGTTTACTTTTTGTAAACACCTTGTAACTTGTCGTAAGTATGAAAACCAGAGCAACAGAATTAAGCCAGAATAGCGAAGTGAATATGTTTGATATAATTATATTAACATTTTGATCTTCTCACATGCCTGGCCAATCTATCTGGCATTGTCCCACCACAGATGCCATCTTCTGGGTGGACCCCTGTGGGGAACTTTGGGAAGATATGCCCTTTTATGGAACAGCGTGAGCTGATGGGAACCACAGGACTGGCTGTGGGTCTCACCTTTCAGTAATATCTGGTGTCTACTTTCCATTTAAAAACAACCTGATTCTAAACAGCTATTCTAAACAAAGGCAGCAGGAAAGATGGTCTTATCCAGGCTATAAGGCTGAGGCATAACATTAAGAAACAGCACTCGTCACCAGCTGTTGGTGGAAGGCAGCTTGACAAATTTAGTAGTGTTTGGTTGAGAAAGGTATTATGGTATTTAATGGTCTCACATACATTCTTTATCTTTAAAAACCAACTGGTTAGAAGGATTAGGCAAGGTGATCAATGAACAAGAGCTTTAAGTGAGCTCATGTTAGATTTTACTTTCTGAGACAACATTCAGGCAGCAAAAACAAAGCATTTCACATCAGTTTCACTCCTCTAGAAAACATAGTTATGCAGCAACTAATGTACCTTACAAATACTCATTTACATTAAAAACTTGCAAACAATATAGTGACTTGAATCATGATAGGGATGACCAGAGACTATTTACATCAGTGTATGTACATATGCATTTATGTGAATATGTACACACTTCAACTTCAAGCGTGAAAACTTTTATTGATAAAAAGCAACTATGCAAATTGTCAAATAATGATATTTGTCTCTTGATTTGTTTATTGCACATGTTTGAGATCAAATGGTTTTTCCATCACACTTAGGAAAGATGCATGCAAACAAACACAATCAGAAACAACTTTGGCTTGTTTTATTTCTGTGAAAATAGAATTGGCCTTAATATTAACAAAGAGAAAAGCATCCCTTGACCAGATGATTTCAAAGTGGAAAAAATTTCTAGATAAACTTCAGATGCTTTGTAACTATGTTTCAAAATACCTGGCATGATCTTAGGATGTGTATATACTTACTACAAAATGCTTTGGGGGCTGAAAAAGGAAATAAAATCAATGAAACCAAATCTTCAATAAATCTAAAATAAATCACAATATTCATTTATCAATTTAAGTGTGGTGATTTTTATAAACATATGTAGAATGTGTTTTTCTTATTCATTTATTTATTTTTTTTTACAAATGAGAACATCAGTTTTAATAACAAATTCACAGATTATCTTGTACAGGGTTTGCTAAAAAGAAAGAGCGCCAAGCCTTATAGAATTACCTGGGAATCCAGACTTAAGAGAAAATTATGTTTCCCTTTGGATAACATAATAGGAAAGTTGGTTCCATTTCTAATTTTGGGGGGAAATTTCCATAGCTATCACCATAATAGCTGCACCAATTTGCACCCCACTCACAGTGAATAAGGGTTCTTCTTTCCCCACACCCTCACCAGCATTTGTGGTCTTTTGTTTTCTTCATGAGAGACATTCTAACTGGGGCAAAATGGCATTTCAAAAAGAGCTTTAATTTGTATTTCCCTTCTGGCTAAGGATGTTGAGCATTTATTAAACATTTTTGGGGGGCAGGTATGGTGGTGTTCAGGTTCAACTCCCGTACTTAGAAGGCAGCACTACAGGGATTCAGGTCAGGCTGGTGTACATAGCGAGATCCAGGCCAGCTGGGGCTACAGCGAGACCTTGTCTCAACCAACAAACAACAGCAACAGCAACAAC
Source organism: Eospalax fontanierii (assembly GCA_035773235.1). Lineage (NCBI taxonomy): Eukaryota > Metazoa > Chordata > Mammalia > Rodentia > Spalacidae > Eospalax > Eospalax fontanierii. The sequence continues at coordinate 79,942,846 of CM069528.1, read as the reverse complement.
AACCATTTATTGGCCATTTATGTTCCTTCTTTTGAGAATTATCTTTTTATTATCAACACCTCCATGTTTACTGCTGCATTGTTTAATATAATGGCAAATGTACTCAGCCTAGATGTTCATCAATGGATAAATAGATGAAGAGAATGTGGTATGCATACATAATGGAATTGTATCCAGCCACAGATAAAAACAAAATCATGTTATCTGTAGGAAAACTGATGGAACTGGAAATGATTGCATTAAACTAAGCAATCCAAATCTTGAAAGACAAATACTATGTGCTTTCTCTCACATGTGGGTCCTAGAGTTTCCATTTTATATATGTGTATGAGTGTGTAGGAGACTAGGTATCAGTCATGTAACTAGAAAGGGGAAAGAGGGACCTGAGAAGGAAAAAAGAGGTCTTAAGTGTGTGGAAGGAGTAGAATACACGTGGCATGAAACAGAAGGGTGGCTGCTGGGGGGGGAGCGTGGGAAGAGAGTAGAGGTATAGGGAGGGGAGTGGGGATGGAGGACCATCGAAAACAGTGTGCAAAAAGTTAAAATGAAACCCGTTACGCTAAATGATGTGTATATTTTTAAAAACCCTAAAATATAGCAAACACAGAAGAAATGATTTTTGCATTCAGTGATTAATGTGGTCTCATTTATTAAGAAGATGGAAGGGCGTGGTAGGAGGCACTCACCAGTAGCATCAGTAGGCATGTCGACTACCAGTTGGTCACTATATTTTCCATATAAGCCATTAGTGCATATGGCCACTATTTGAAGAACATAACTCATGTTAGGTAGTAAATTATTGAGAATAGCACCCTAGGAGAAAGATGTTATAAATTACACAAAACATTATTCTCAGAAAACTACTAACACATTCCATAGTTGTCCTATAAAACTTTTCCTTGATTTTTTTCAATGAAAAATATCCATATTTAATCAATCAAAGGAAAGCTAAAAATGTGTTCTTTAAGTTCCAGTGGGCTTTTATTAAGATAAATAAAAAATGTCAATATTTAGCCAACCATCTTTTCTGAACATTATAAACTCAGTATAGCCTACGGGTCATAGACATATACGTACAACATAGCACATCCCAACAAAAGCAGAGCACTATAGGAACATTTGCCAAATGTCTAAAGTTGCATGAATGATACTCGTGAATTAAGAAGACATTGGGAAACTAGATATCGATTGGTCTTTTTTAAGATTTAGTTTTATAAAGTTTTATTTTTAATTACAAGTCACCAAATTGATAAGTTGAGTACCACAAACTGAAAATTTTTTATTTTTGTCAAATGTGTAGCAATTTCATATAAGGTGCATAATGCAAAAAAAAAAAAGAAAAATGAACAATTTCTTTAACTTCTCTGTGCTATTATGAAAGAAAAATATTTGCTCATAAATTCTACAATTTTCCTATATCAGTACCTCTATATTATAGACAAATAAATTAAACAGTAGTTTAAGATTTCTATTATACATACTAACAATGACAGGTTTATTTAACTAGGTTCCTAGGACTTAGAGTCTAGCTTCCTGAAAGTAGAGGTCAGGACTTTTAACCTACAGTGGAATCTTCCTGTAGCTGCATCCAGATGAGGGCTTGCTAACTCACTGTCATCTGGGCAATCCTTTCCTCCCAAATCAAAGTTTAATGCTATGATTCTATAGTCACAGAAGGAATCTGCACAGAGTTTCCTATAATTCATGTCCATGGAGAGGGGAGGACTTTTTCTTTATTCTATCCCTCAAATTCTGACCTAGTTCTGACTTCACATTTGTTACCTAGAAATCTGATGCAAAGCAGATGACTTTTAAGTCCTCTACCTTATTTTTTCCTGTGGTAAATTGAAAAATGCGTAACACTGAGTGTCTTAGGCCAATCATTTCCACAATTGTGGGTGCTTACTGGGGTGCTTAATTATTAGTTAAGTTACTTTATTTATAAAGAAGGGCTATACTATAACAGCCAGTTGCTAACTTTCCACATGTGTCTACCCTGTATCATGTTGTTCACAACATCATAATCTTCTTTTAATTCAGTCTAACTACAGAAACAAGTAAGTATACCTTCTGCTCCCAGGGGCATTTTCATACAAAATCTAAAGCAACCAAAGGCAAAGTACATAATTATTTATAAGATCTTACCTTGTAACTCAAACAACAATGTTATCATACATAAAGTAATTCATCTTATAGTTACCAGGTCTTGATAGCCATCTGTTAAAAATTCATGCTTGGTTTGGTCCTCTCCCTCCAACTGCTGGTACAGAACTGCAAACTTCTCAATCATGGTGTCATAAACAACTCGAGGTCTTTCCCATGTTACAAGAAGGCTAGTATAGTTTTCAGGGTCTGCCTGTACATTTTCTGGTTCCGAACTACACACTTCAGAGGGGAAAAAAAAGGAGGTCATCAGTGTCATTGCTAGTCTTTGGGACTAGAATTAAGTAAAACATATTGTGTGAAAATTTTTGTTGTAATTTATTTCAATAGGAAGTTACATGCTATACTTTTGCACCATGAAACTTTTACTTATACTGATTTTTCTACCTAAAATTATATTAGTTTTTAATTACTACAACGAAATACCTGAGATGAGTTCTTTACAAAAGTAAGTTTACCCTGGCTCAGTTCTGGAGGGTGGGAATCCAAACAGCACAGACTCTTGAGGGTCTGCTGCAATGGCCTGCATCACGATAGGTATGTGGATATCTCACTGTTGGTGGGGTGTCTTCTATTGTCCTTATAAAGCTACTAGGGTTCAAGCATGGGTGTTCCACAGCCAAATCCCACCTAATCACTTCCCAAAGACCCTAATTCTAAACACTGCACTCTGATTAATTCTTCTTCTTTCAATACCATTAAAATATAAGAACCATAGTCCTTTTGTATTTTCTTTTCCTTTTCTTCCTGTGATACTGCTTAGAACATGATTTTGAGTGACATGCAAATTCATTTTTAGAAATAAATGAATAAAGAGTATCTTCAAGCTCATAGTATTTTTATTTGTCTTGTTTGGAACGTGACAAATATAATTACCTCAAATTTAAATAATAAAAGATGATCTATTATTGGGCATTTTTGCTCTAAGAGCAAACCTTAAAATAATTCAGAATTCCCAACCCAAGAAAGCTATATAATAACTAAAACTATCACTTTAGTATTTGTAAGAACTGATGACCAAAAATTCTACTTTGGTATAATTAAAAGATTAAATAAATAAATAATTTCATGGAATTAGAATACTTATTTCATCTGTAAAAAAATATTGTGAAAAAAATTTCAGTGTTTAAAGTCATACTGAGAACAGGGCCAAAAATTTAGTGTCATCAGAAACAGTCTTGAAACTTTGAAGGATGTACACATATGTGATCATCTGGATTAGCTTATGTGAAAATGTTACATTGTTTTATCATGCTATCATAATTTAATTTCTTCAGAGGGCACATAGATTTGCAAAGCATAGGTAGAGGAAAAATTTTCAGGACAAACAAAAATTAATTAGCAGTCTCACAGAATCTGGACATGGATTTCAGAGGATACATAAAGTTACAAAGTATCTTCAACCACTGCTTGTGGGTCAGAAGCCTATAACAGCTGTATGGGAATGTGGCTCAAAAGCCTTCTCTCTCTCTTTTTCTTTTTTTTTTTTTTTTTGGTCTCTTACAGTTTGTAGTTCATCTCACAAACAGAGGAGGGCACCCAAAACTAACAATTCGCTACATATGTAGTATTTATCATCAGCAAGTTTTAAGAGGAACTCTGTGGTTGCAATGATATATTAATTATTCATAAATTAATAAACACATGCTTTAAAGAAATACATGGAAAAATTTATATGAGTTAGAAATAGGATTTTTAATACCATAAACTGATGATGTTATTTATTTATTTGTTGCTTTGTTTAGGGAGTGTTCCTCTGAGAATAAGAGGACAATCCTTTCATTGTAAAAAAAAGAAAACAAACAAACATGAATTTAGACTAAAAATAATGTCTTCTAAGTTATGTTTAGACTGCAAAATGTTATGCTGCTCGAGACTCTGGCTATTTTCTGCAGATGGCAGAAGACCATCAAGCCTCCCCCAAATGAGCTCCTTGCATAAACTACCATTGGAAAACCAAGATTCATTCTTCCTTCTAATTAAGTCCACTTTTAGAAAGTGGGATGTGATTTCTGAGAGTATAATTTATAGATTTTGTCACCCTAAAATCAACTTGTTTTTGCAGAGAATGGGAATGATTTAAAGTGAATTGTATTCTTTAAGATGAAACTATTTTAAAATTCATTAATTTAATACATGCACATAAAGCAAAAACATCTTGAGGAAAATATAAAATATTGGTTAATAAATGCCCAAGCAACTCCTCTCTAACTAGGACAGCTACTCTGGTTAAATGTCTGTATTTGTCTTGTCTCACTAGAAGCAGACAGAAGATGCTTTAAAATTTAAGTTGTGCCATTACAAGTAGGACTTTCCAAAGAAAGTCATATTTCTTTGACAGCAGGTATTGATTTCTTAGCTGTCATACTTAAAGTCTTTAAGCACTAATAAGTCATAAGGAATTTATTATTTTAATAATTTTTGTTTATATTTTATTTTATTTTATGTTGTTGACAGGGTCTTCTGTAGCTCCAGTCTGGTTGGAACTCACTATACAGAACAGGTTGGTCTTGATTTCAGAGATATCTGCTTGCCTCTGCCTCCCAAGTGCTGGGACTAAATGCTCATGTTACCATGCCTGGTGTGAGTTAATACCTTAATCAGAAGATTATTTTAAAACATTCCTTTTATTAATTGATGGTCTATAGTTTAGTAATATCATAAAACTTCAGTTGTCTTATTTTTTAATTGCTGAAATACAGAATGGGTGGCTAATATATATGTATATTAAAATATGTTCAAAAGAAAAGCCTGTAATCCATCTAGAATCTGTGATCTTGCCAAAGCATTGACTAGATCCTTTAAATAATCCAGTTAATTTTATATGTATTATTTGGAGCTTAGACATGAAGTTAGACAATGACCAGAGAAAAAATGTTTAACATGCATGACATATATTTTTACCTTATTCTTTGCACTGAAATTAAGCAGCTAATTATTTTAATTAGGTGGGTATGTGTGTGTCTGTGTGTAGATATACGCACATTGAATGCAGGTACCTGGAGTCCAGAAGAGAGCGTGGGTGCCCTGGAGTAGGAATTACAGATTTTTGAGAGCAACTTATGTGGGAGCTGCGAACTGAACATGAGATCTTTGCACTTGTAGAAGTAGGTACTCTTAACATCTGAGCCATTTCTATAGTCCCTGAAATTAGTCTAGCTTTGTTATTAGAAGGGTATAAACTTCACTAAAAATCAAGATGGATTTTCCATAGCAATATGTATTTAGATTTTAGATATATCCTAGCAAAAAATAAAAATAGTAACAAAAATATAATCTCCTCTGTGTAGGCCTTAGACAACTTTACTGGATTAAATCTTCCCTTTGCAATTCATTTCTACAAGCTACATGCAGTTTGGTCACAGCTACTCATTCTTCGAGCAATACTGGCAGAGGAAGGGGCCTGATTCCTACAGAAGAACACGGAGGCCTGGAAAGGGCTCCAGTATCATTCAGAAGCAGAGCAGCTCCCTACAAGACATCTTTATTCAGAGAGCTATGTGTGTTCTGGATTAAAAACATTTTCGGCCTTCCATCCTGCTTGGTTCTGGTCACTCTTGATATGACAAGTTCCGGTGTTGTTCCTGCCTATAGGAAGTTCATTCCAATGACAGCTTTGTAAACTAAATTTAGTAAAGTCTTAAGTGTCTTTAGTTTCTAAATTCTAGGCTTCATTCATAGGAGAATGCAAAATAAACTGGAGTCAAAAACAGGCCTATTTAAACCAAGTCAGGTTTTACTTATCAAAAGTCCCATGCATTTTCCACTCAAAGCTGTGAAGTGTCAGACGTATATCTGGCAGAGTACTGTGGCTAATTATTTGCCCTTATATCATATGGAGAACATCTACTACATAGAAATGCACATAACTTATGGAAAAAGTACCAAAAGATCAATGAGCAAAGCACCTATCTTGAAAGAAAAAAGGGAAACGCAGGGAAAAGGAGAACAAGAGCAGAAACGAGATGGAGAAAAATACAGATTAATTCCTTGGTTGTGACAAATCTTTCAAAGTTGATGCAGGGGCCCAGTGGAGACAGAGATCTGCCCTGAAATAAGTGTGGTCAGCTTTGAGGTGGGGAGGCCCAGTCTGAATCACATGTATTTTGGCTAAGAGTGTGGAAGGGTAGAGATAGACAAGGAGGTGATTTCCAGGGAAATGGCAGGGAAGATGCTACCAGTAGCTGACAGGACACAAGGTTTAATCCAGCTGTTACTCATTTGGAGTTCAAAGACTTGGGTGACTTTAACACAGGTCATGACAAAAATGTTTGTAAATGCTCACTCCCAAACCAGTCATAATCTTATGTGAGGCTCATGAGTGTCATTAAGAAATAGGCTAAAATAAGTACTTTTATTTTGTTTTTTATATGTACTTATTTAGAGTGTGTGTACGTGTGTGTGTGTGTGTGTTTGTGTGTGTATGAGCACATGTGCCACAGTATGCAAGTGGAGGTCAGAGGACAACTTGCAAGAGTCAATTCTCTCCTTCCACCACATGGGTTCTGGGGATGGAATTCAGGTTGTTAGGTTTGGCAAAAACCACTCTTACCTACCGACCCATCCTGATGGCCTTAAGACAGGTACTTTGAGCACAATACTGAGAACATTCAAAGACTTACAGACCCAGAAGATAATCAACGAGGTTACAGTGTTTCCTCAGGAATGACAGATCTTAATAATGCTCATGTGGGCATGGATCAAAGGATATATACGGTTGCTGGAAACCGTCCGACACTTGTTTTGTACTACTGATGATGTGCTGCATCATACAGTTTAAGTAAATCATTAAATGCCTTTCAACTCCTGCCTAGTCTGTACTCTTTTCCAGGGACAGGGAGCAACATCCTCAATAGTCTGTAATGCATAATCTTCCAAGAAGTAAGTAATTTTTATTTCATTTTCCTGAATATAATTAGAGCTAGTGTTATCTACACGTAACATTAACAAATACTATTTACAACTACAGACTTTCCAGACAGGTGGTCTAGTGATGTACAATCCATTATGACATTGTTTTAGGAAATGGTAGAAAATTTCTTATAAATCATAAGCTTATGTTACATAGTTCAAGTCCATTACACTACAAAAATACCCCATCATGCTTTATGTCTTAACAAACACTGTCTAATTGCTCTAAATTTTCACATTAAATTTATTATAATACAAACTGATATTTGAAGTCCATCCATAATTTCTATTTAACAGATTATTTCTAAATGCCTCAGCCATGCACACTGGCACACTGTGCATACTTGTCCCTTCTCACTGTGATTTCTTGTCTATTCATTCATATACGATATGACAATAATAGTAGATACTGCGTCTGGAGCTCATTAATCCATGGCTCTCTAGTGCACTGCAAACTTTAATGCATTTAAATCTCATAGCCCTCTGAGGTGACCACTGTTAATCTTCTCGTTTTACAGGTGAAGAATTGGAGGCTTGACAACTTTTATACAATCATGTATTGGTGCTGGGTTTTAAAGAAAATGTTTACTGGGCTTTAAAAGCCCTAGGATTTTTTTTTTTTTATGCTTTAACAAATTCTTATTTTCCAATGGGAGAGTCATGCTAGAGTTCTAAGAGCACACCATGAAAATATCTGGTGCTTAGAAGGCATGGTGTGCATTTGAACTTCACCTATGTTATACTTTTAAGTTGTTGTTCATACATAGTACTCACTATTTAAAAGGCACCTTTGAGACTAACTTCTTCAAGATCAGATGGTTCTGTTTCACTTCTATACTTAGAACTGAAAATATCTAGTCTATGGCAGCAAATGAACTGCCTTTTTAATGAATGGTAGTCCTACCTAAATGCAGAAAAGTAGAATATCAAAGTTCGAGTGAAATATGTATTTGTTCATAAACATTTATTGAGTGGTTGCTGCCAAAACTGAATATGGCCTGGGCTCTAACCTTAGAGTGCATTTGGGAACAGAAAACTCACATTGCTTGTGTAGTGATTTGCTACATATATTGGAAATGTACTTTTCTCTAATACATTGATTAAGAGGAAGATTCTGAAATTTTTCATCCTACTTCCTACTTCTAGTCAAAATGAAGAGGTTAGATATTTATAATAGCAAAAAGTATAGATACATCTTGAATGTCCAAACCTTAGTAAATGGCCTAATCAATTTTCACTAAATAGTGGAATACTCCATAACTATTATGTTCAGTAGTTTAATTGGCAATATTTACATCACTACCTCAAGTATTAGCAGTTGTGAAACATGACAATGATTTTAACTGTAGAGAGAAATCTGGGAGGATATAGTCACTGGAGTTCGAGGTGGTTATTTCTGAGTGGGGACATTTAAAGAAATTTTTAGTTTCTTCTGTGAACTTACATATGTTTTTCACTTTAAAGTAGCATTCATTTAATAACTTACTTTAAATTTAATAAAATTAAAACCCGAATATAAATTAAAGCCCCAATTATTATCAAATTTAAATCTAAAAACTAGGAAGGGGATAAGACATTAATTTTGAAAAGCACTATCGTAGGAGCATGTACAGTAAATTATATATAATAATAAATGTTTATTAAATGCAAATGGTCATGATAGAAAAGAATTATTCTAGCTTGTGAAAAAAAAACTCCAAAAATTTTGAACAGACTCACAACTCCCTTTTCTCAACTGCACATAAAACACAAATAGTCCAACTCTTATTGTAATTTCAGTAAATGCAAAGTGTTATGCGATGGGAATCTGTACTACATAATTATTTTGATATTCTTAATATACTGGATATACTAATACTAAATATATTGTCAAATATAATAATAATTTTTAACTTAATACATACAGAGTCCAAATGAGGAAAGTGAATTACTTAGCTATCTCTCTCAGTCACCGGGGGAAAGACCTCTTTATTTTAATTTATTAATTTTAAAATTTATTTTTATTTTATATGCATGAGTGTTATGCCTACATGTATGTAAGTGCACCTGTGTCATGCATAGCCTTCAGAGGATAGAAGACAATGTTGGATCCTGTGCACCTGTGTCAGGCAAAGCCTTCAGAGGACAGAAGACGATGCTGGATCCCCTGGAACTGGGGTTAGAGGTGGTTGTTAGCTACCATATGGGTGCTGGGATTCAAGCCTGGGTCTTCTGCAACAATGGCCAGTGCTCTAAAACACTTGAGTCATCTCTCCAACTCAATTTCTTAATTTTATTAGGATATGGATATGAAGTTTTTTAAAATTAGAATTTTTCCCTGGAACTGCCTTTAATTGTTAATATGAACTGTACACCATACTCTTCTGTTTTGTTTTTGTTTTTGTTTTTAGAGACAGGGTCTTCCTGGATACTCAGCTGGTCTGGAACCTACTATGTAGACCAGGATGTCCTCAATCTTATAGATATCCACCTTCCTCTATTTCCCAGTGTGTGCCATCACATCTGGCTGTATATTGTTCTAAAGACAGGATTGAGCATTTAAAATTTTCAAAGCCCACTCAGTAAAAAAGAACTGACTCTGACCTATCTGGAGAGCTAGAGCCATTCATTTCTTCCTTGTTTGTTGCCAATAACTCACATGTTCTTTGTACCCCCAAAGACAAAGGAACAAGTGAACCTCAACTAATACTTTTATTCATTCATTTGTTCTTTACATACCAAGAGATCAGAAATCTGCAGAACAGGACCTTTGTCAGTGTTATAGATATCATTTGAAATGGAAAAACAGACTCCATTTTGTTCTAGCTGACTTTAGCTTTACCCTACGGTGTTCTTCAGCCATTCCCACTGCAGCCAGGTGGCCATGAGCTGCACCTGTAGTTTCATGGGGTACACTGTTTCTATAATACTGGAAACTTACTTTCCAAGTAGCCTGATAGCATGTCCAGATAGCATGCCGCTCAATCCAGATATATCTGCATCTCCATGGAGTCCATTGTCTCTGCAATTCTGAGAAACTTGTTTTAACTAACCAAAACCTTTTTCTTAACTGAAACCCTCTTTGCTAACTGACCTACCCCTGGTCTGATATAACTATGGTGATGTAATGTAACTATGGTTATTGGCTTTGCACTGACATGATGTAACTGTGGTTTTAGGCTTTATAAAATCCACTCTGCCTCCCCTGAAGAGTTTTTTAGGCATTATCCCCCTGTCTCACTGTCAATTAATAGAGGACTCCTAATTCAACCAATGCTGCATGGCTTTCCTCTGTTCCTCTTACTTGGTATTACACATTGAGATCTAGAACATGGAAAGCCAACTAGAAATGATGGTAGGTGCCCACACACCTCTGGAGCAAGGCAAAAGGATGAAATTTTAAAAAATAAAATAAAACTTTGTAGCGCCCCCTTGATCCCCCAGTTGTGACTCCGGTCACAGTACAGACACCACCAAACAGCTACTAAGACTGAAACTGGCATTTCCTTTTTAAAAATATTTTTTATTTTATTTTACGTTTATGAATGTATTGCCTGCATGTATGTAAGTGCACCTGTGTCCTGCATTGGCCATGGAGGTCAGAAGAAAGCTCAGATCTCCTGGAACCTGAGTTACAGATGGTTGTTGGCCACCATCCACATAAGTTCTAGAAGTCAAACCCAGGTCCTCTGCAAGAGCAGCCAGTGTTCTTAATCCCTGAGCCATCTCTTCAGACAGCCCTAAGACTGGCCTTTCTTGAGGAACCCTGAAAAACAGTGCACCTATGAACAAGTATATTGCCCAAACTGCCTGTGGATATACATTTTTATTTTAGAATTTGTTTCTTTAAACTGTGCATCTGTAGGCCCCTCCAATTCAAATGAATGAATCTATTTCCAATAGCCTCTTTTCCTCTGATTAGCTCTGCCATTTAAATCATATTGATACCAAATCACAAATATGTGATAATTATTACTCTGACATTCATGACAATGCTGCCACAGAAATGTGAGATAGTGTGACAATATATACGCATGACTGATAGGACTAAGACTGAGGCTAACAAGCCCCATTTGAGAGCTGCTGGTCTTTCTTCATAGACTCCTTATATACTTACTCAAAGACCAAATAATGTGGAGACTGTAGCATCTGTGCTTGATCTTAGAATAAACAAAAACCTAAAAAGCCAATACTTTTTATGTGTCATGTCCTTAATATCATTAATTATCAAATTACATTCCTTTCTAAATATTACACAAAGTAGAAAGTACTTTGGAAGGTTTAAAACAGGCATACCCTAGTTCAAAGGCTGACATCATCATTTTCTAGTCGTGGAATCTTGGGCAAAGCATTCAATGTCAGTTTCTAAAAGTGCAAAATATGGAGAATGTTGGCCAGCATCATGAAACCATGATGTGAGGTTTAAATAGAACATTCTACTGTTCAAAGCAAGGAAACGTCACATAATACTTGGTAGCTGTGCTGGATAGCTTTAGTGTCAACTTGACACATGTATTTTGAGGGAGCCCCCATTGGACTGGCCTGTGGCCATATCTGTGTGGTATTTTCTTGATTAGCGAGTGCTCCAGGAGAGCCCAGCCCACTGTGGGCAGTGCCATCCCTAGACAGATTGTTATCTATTGTATAAGAATGCAAGCTGAGAATGGACCAGGGGTTCAAGCCAGTAAGTATCACTTCTCCATGGCCTGCACTCCAACTCCTGCCTCCAGGTTTCTGCCCTGAGTTCCCACCTTGGACTCCCTGATGAACTGTGTGACCCAGGAGATGTGAGTGAATTAAATCCTTTCCTCTCCAAGTTGGTATTGGTTGAAGTGTTTTGTCACAGCAATTGAAGGCAAACTAGGATAGTAGCTACTATGACTACTGCTACTAATTGGAGCCTTTCAGTTAATTATAAAAACAATATTGAATACACAAATTCAGAACTATATGCTAATTTATATTCTGTACATTACAGAATGCACCTATCCAGCATCATCATGCTTTTAGTACATGTAAGTTGATTCCTTCATGCAGTCAGTGAATATTTAGTGAATTAAAGCTTTGGTTGAGCTCAGAAATGCATAAAAGAGATAAAAAAGGTAATTAGTGACATTGTGAGCTCAGAGTGAAGTGGGAAATCCATGTACATAGGCAATTACTATAATCTGGACACTAGCATGAGACATCTACTTGGGCACACTGTACAGAGTCCAGATGAGCATCATTTACTTTGAACTCCATTGCTTATGGTGCCTCCTGAGTGTACAGTCCTGTGCCTGGGTCAGAGTCCCACTTAGTGGGGAGAAGGATCCTATCAGAAATGGTTTCTGAGAAGAAGCAATGAGCTGCTGAGTTCTGAAAAACAAGGAGACAGCCAGTAGAAGAAAAAGGCAGGGAAGAGCACTGGCTAAGAGGAAATGGCATCTTAAATGAGGCCTGTGTAGATGTGGTCTTCCTGCTCTGGAGACCTCATAGAGTCTAGTGTGAGAATAGAAAGTTTGTTGGGGAGGGGTAAACATTAAGGTTAATAAACATGGTTCAGTGGTTCAGAGTACTTGGTGTTCTTACAAAGGACCTGTGTTCAGTTCCCAGCACCCATCCAATGACAACTCCAGTTCCAGAGAATCTGATGCCCTCTTTTGGCCTCCTATGGCATTGCATGCATGTGGATGTACTTACATACATGGAGGCAAAACACTCATACACATACAATAAAACTAAATTCAAAATATTAATAAATATGAAATATGTACCATAACAAATGACAGTTGTGAATCTTATTCTAAAGGAACTGAGGACTACCTAAAAGGTTTTAATAAAATATAATTTAAAGTATATTGGAAAAGATCTTATATGTTTATTTTGTTATTTGGTCTATTGTATTTTGGAAAAGCAGGTGGTTAGATTCATTTTTATTTTTCCAATCCATTATCTATGGTTTATTATAAAGAATATTACAATATTTCAGTATGGCTGTCATAAACAGAATTAGATTTCTTCAATTTGGGGCAGTGAATTTGAACCAAAATGTCACACTAAATATAGCTATTTAAGACTGTTTTCACCTTTTTTGTTGTTGAAGGGCAAAGAATTCTAAATATTACATTGAAATACTGAAAGTATGCACATTAAAGATTAATTTTCAAAAGAAAGTGATTATCAGGGCTGGAGAGAAGGCTTAGCAGTTTAATGCACTGGTTCCTTGCAGAGGCCCTGGGGTTGGCTCCCAGCACCCACATAGGGTATAACAATCATCTATAACTGCAGTTTCAGGGGGATCCAATGACATCTTTTGGCCTCTGTGGGCATTGCATTCATGAGTGTACTTACATACATGCAGGTAAATGACTCATACAAATAAATAAATATTAAGAAGTTGATTATCAAATTAGTATTATTCATGGAAAAATTGTGTGCCTAGCTGAGATCAAAGAAGACCATCTATTTGGAAAGCCTTAAGTCCACAGACTGAAGGCCAGGTCAACTCTAAAGGCACCAAGGATACCCCAGAGGGTCCCAAATCCTCACAATTTTTTCTATTAGTTGTGTCTGACAAAGACAAATTCTATCCAAAGAAGAAATTTTGAAAGATGCATTTTTATTTATAAATAATAATTCCACACAATGATTTTCATGCCCTGTAGGTGCTAGATTTTTCCCCTGAAGCTGGCAACACGGAGACTAGCATTTCAAAACCCAAATCTCATGTTGAGACTCAGTTCAGGTACAGAGCTGAGATTTCTGGTCACCCAAAACAGGCGCAAACTCCTCAAGCTCTGAACAGGTGAGTATTCTTTTTTAAGATTTAAAAAAAATTATTTTTATTTTATGTGCATGAATATTTTGCCTGCATATATGTAAGTTCACCATGTTCTGGTGCCTGTGAAGGCCAGAATAGGGCATCAGATCCACTGGAACTTGAGTTAAGGATAGGTGTTAACAATCATGTGAGTTCTGGGAACTGAGCCCAGGTCATAGGGAACAGCAATAAATGCTCTTAACTGCTGAGCTATCACTCCAGACCCCACCTCATCTTATTCTTTTGTCTCTTAGAGCTATTAGTACAAACAGATGCTGTAAAGTGAACTGGAAGAGTATCCATGGCTTTGCTGCTTATTTGTGTGTTTGGGGGGAAGTCATTTCTGTTACTGAAGTTCAATTTTTCTCATCTGTAAAATATTTATAGAGGGAAGAATGGATTTTTCAAATTCTCATTTATAGATGTGGGGACCAAGATTCCGGGAAGCTAAATTGCTTGCCTAAAGCTACAAAAGTAATTAAAATATCTCAAAAAGTGTCAGTCCTGTGTGTTTTTCCATCACACCAAAATAATCATTGAGTCTGTGAGGGGTGTAGAAAATTGTATTTAAATACATACCTGCTTCATGAATTTCTTCCTTTCCAGTGTACGAGGAAAACACCTGCCTAGAGAACTTGTACTGTTGTTCTCGAAAATTGTTTTGTAAGTAATCCATCAACATGACATATCCAGACTGTTGCATTGTAAGAACTTCACAAAATACAGCCAGCTGGAAAGAAGACCAAACCACTTAACATGTCTGCTTCAAAAGCATCAGCAAATGCTGTAAAACAGAAGGTCTATAGTAGAACTACAAAACAGCTTTTACGTGGTTTCAATTTACTTCCAAGATTACCTGGCTTTCCGAGATGCTAACGGTATCCTTGAAAACAATCCATTCAACAGTGTCTGTGCAGGGAGGGGTTGTCAACGAGCCATTGTAAATGTAATACTTGTCAGTTGAGTTTGGCAGAAGGTTCAGCAAGATGAACGGATCTAAGGCAGCTTGCTTCCCTACAAAGTAATAATACACATCTCAGTTGGAATTCCTGGAATTTAGGTACTCAGAGATACTATGAAGCAAGGACTCATTCTTTGTTATATATTTAATCAGAACTGAAATTTCAAGAATGTTGCACATTTTAAACACATACACACACATGACAAATATAATATAACCCAAACTCTCTTAAATATATCATTATACATTAGTTATCTTTGATCTTTGCTTGGAACATGATGCTTCAAAGGACATTTCATATAAAAAGGTAACATTTCATGTAAAAATATAAAACTTATGATCATTTCAATATATAACAGTGACACATTTACATCACAATTAAGGAAGACTTATTGGAAGTTTCCTCTGAAATTAAGAATGAGACAAAATGTTCTATGGACATTGCTTTTATTTGATATTAAATACAATGGAACAATATTAAGAGCATTCATTAAGGAAAAGAAAACAAAACAGTGCTGATTATGCTGGCACATGCCTGCATTCTTAGCACTTGGGCGGTTGAGGCAGGAGGATCCTTAGTTGGAGGCCAGCCTGGGTTATTTAGTAAGACAGTCCTAAAGAACACCTATAAAGATTGTATGGAATAAATAAGACAACAGCAGTTTGCAAATAGCACAGTTGTGCAGGTGAAATATTGAACAGAATTTATTTATAGATTATTAGACTTAAATACATTTTTCAAAGTCACTTGACACAAGAGCAGCATAAAAATCAACTGTTTCAGCAGAAAAATAAAATTTAAAGAAACATAGTTTAAAATAGCAACAAAATATTAAATACAAGAAGATCTGATAATGCTACGTAAAGTATATTGTATAGATTCCTGAAGGAATGAAACAAAACCATTTGAAAAGTTGGGAAGTACAATGCTTGAAAGTTTGATATTATGGAGGGAGTTATTTTCCCCAAGTTGAGTTATAGTTTCAATAAACTCTTAACCAAAGTCCCAAAATGTATGAGTGTGTGGGTTATTGCATACATGACTTTGTGTGTGTGTGTGTGTGTGTGTGTGTGTGTGCTCTGTTAACTGGCAAGCTGATTTTAAATTTTAAATGAATATTATTAATAAATTATAAATAAAATTAATATAATCATATAATAACAATAGAAAGATGGAGACATGACGTTATAAGATAGAAGGGTCACTGTTTAGGGATGGAGCTCTAGTTCAGTTAGTGGACTGCTTACCTAGAATGCATGAGGCCCTGGACTAGATCCCCAGCACCATATAATACCAGTGTGGTTGTACTGGGGAGGTGGAGGCAAGAAATTCAGAAGTTCAAGGTCATCCTCAACTACAAAGCAAGTTTGAGATCAGTCTGGGTTTTATGAGACCTTGTCTTAAAAATGCAAATGAGGGGCTGCAGAGACAGCTCTTGGTTAAGAGCACTGGCTGCTCTTGCAGAGGACCTGCGTTTGGTTTCTGGCACCCACATAGCACTAACAGCCACCTATAACTCCACTTCCTAGGGATCTGATGCCCTCTTCCGGCCTCCATGAACATTTCATGCACATGGTGCACTTATATGCAGACAAAGTACCCAAACACATAAAATAAAAATAAATACATGAATAAATACAATTTTAAAACTTTAGACAAAAGCTAAAAATGAGTCACTATGGAGATAGCAAAGATATTAAGACAGTAAGAGAGTAAAAAGGGAGAATCAAAGAATAGAAAAGTATATTCTGAATACAATACACACATAAACATTAATATTTACATATAGACAGCTCCTGTATTTACTTATGCGTATCTATTTGTATACATAAACTTGTATCCAGATTAGGGAATTCCTATACAATACGAGGTTCATTTTAAGTTTGTTTCTTCCAACAGTTCTCGTCAGCAGTGTTGCCTGGGTCATCCTGCTCTTTCTGCCCTGCCATCATTCATATAAAGCTCTCTCATTTTCTCATTCTTTTAACTTCCCAGCCCAGCGCATGTTCTCTTTCCTGTCTGGGAAATTGAGGCCATTATACAATAGTTCCTGAAGCCAATTTAGTCTAAGTGAGATGGCACCTTGTTAGAATGTACTGGGGAGCTTTTCAAGAATACCAATGATTCTAGGTGTGGTGGCATGCTTTCAATCCCAGCACTCAGGAGGCAGGGGGATCTCTGTAAGATTGAGGCCAGCCTTCTATACATAGCAAGCTCCAGGTCAGCTGGGACTATAGGGTGACTCTGTCTGAAAAGCCAAAAACTAAAAAATATAAATAAATGAATAAGAAAGTCAATGTCTCAGATTTTATACATCATCAGAAATAAAATGTACAGAAGTGGGTCATATGCATTTTTAAAAGTAGATCCAGGTGACTCAGACAGTAGCCAGCGTTAAAACCCAGTTAAAATGGAGTTTTTCAGAATTTTACCTTTCAGATCACAGTATTTATAGGCACTACTAATATTAAAATTAGAGCTAACTGGTTACCGTGTGAGTTAAAAGTCAAATCTTAGAAACCTATGTGACTGGAATAACAGTGTCCTCTGGGTCAATCTAAACCTCATTTTAACCCATTGGAAAGTTCAAGTTCTATTTGGCTTAAGCACTAGTAACTTCTAAAATATGTCCAGTGTTAGGATAAGCTTATCACACTTCAGATTATGATTAAAGTTCTGAAGAAATGAAGAAAGTATTTCTTTTTAGTCTGTGAATTTTTCCAGTTTCAGATTCCTAGTTTTTATTATTTGAATGGGGGGGTTGTTTTGTTTTGAGACAGTGTCTTTCTGTAGCTCAGCTGACCTGGAACTTGCTATATAGACCAGGTTGGCCTCCGTCTCACAGAGATCTGCCTGCCTCTGCCTCCTGAGTGCTGGGATTAAATGTGAGTGCCATTATGTTCAGTGAAAATAGAATTTTTTAGAGTTAGATAATATATTAGTTACCTTCCCATTGCTAGGATAAAATGCCATGGCAAAGGCAACCTATAGAATGAAGGATTACTTGGCTTATAGTTCCAGAAGGATAAGTAAGAGTCCATCATTGGAGGCTGGAGAGATGGTTCAGCAACTAAGAAGACTGGCTGTTCTTGCAGAGAACCAGGGTTTGATTCCTAGCACCTACATGGTGGTAACAGCTGTTCATAACTCCAGTCCTGAAACTGGTGGGCATTGTGCAACATAGGTGCACTTACATAAATGAAGGCAATACACTCACATACATAAAAATAACAAATAATAAACAAAGAGTCTATCATGGTAGCTGGGGAGACATGGTGGCAGGTGGCCAGAGCAGAAAGCTGAGCCATCACATCTTCAAGTAGGCACAACAAGAAACTAGAAATCTGGCAAGGCATAAGAACTCTCAAAGCATGTCCCAGTGACATCCTTCTTCTAGCATGGCCACACTTCCTAAATGATCCACAACCCTCCCCAAACAACACAGCCAAATGCAGACCAAGTGTTCAAACACTTGGAGCACATGGGGGACATTCTCATTCTAACCATCACATTGCACTTTCTGACCTCCATAGACTTATGACCATTTCATAATGCAAAGTCCATTTAGTCCAACTTCAAAAGTTCCCATAGTCTTTAACAGTCTCAGCAGTATTCAAAAGTCCAAAGTCTCTTCTGAGAATAAAGGCATTCTTTTAACTGTGGCCCTGAAAACATCAAATTACATGCTTTTAAGATGGAATGGAACCAAATGCACATTCCCATTCCAAAAAGGCAAACTGAGGAAATGCTGGACCAAAGCCAGACAAAAACCAGCAGGGCAAACACCAAATTCAATAGTTCCACGTCTAATATCTGGGACTTTCTTTCTAACCGGCCTAGAGAATTCAGCCCCTCCAGCTTTGCTGAATGTAACATACATCTCTTTCTTGGACTGGAACCATTCTCTGTATGTAGCTCTCCTTGGCAGGTGTCTCAAAGCTCTGGCACTCTGGCACCATCAACATTTTGGGGTCTCCGCTACCAGGCAAGCTTCACCTTCACAGCTTCATGCAATGATGTCTCAGTACCACTTGGCCTGTCAGGGCCTTCTTTACCCAGGGATGCCTCTGCCATATGCTGTCTGGGCTCCATGGTTCTCTGAAACTGCAGAGGAAGAACTGATGACCTCCTTACTCTTGCATTCTTCATGCCTATAAAGCCAATACTATGTGGACCCTGCCAAGTTCAGCTGTCGGTTTGGGAAGGATCCTGGTCCACTTCATCCACACTACCAGCAGCTTTCACACTTCGTGGTTTTCTAGGATTAGGGAATTCCTTAGGCCTTCTCCTTTCAGAAGTCTTCCACCGCTCAAGTGCAAATCTGGAGTTCTCTTCTTAATTCAGCTAATCTTATCAAAGAGAGCTTCCCATTCAGCATCTGCCTTGAAGACAACATTCGGCTTTAAATGGTCCTTTTATCTCCAAACTCTACATTCTGCATTTCCTTCTCTGCCACTGCCCTTTTTCACTGTACATCTCCATAATATTCACCATTAATAACCAAGCCACCATTTCTACATTTGACTGTCTTGAAATTTCTTCTGTCAAATAAGTTAGTTCAATTCCTTTTCAACTAAGCCTTAAGCAAGTTCTTAGGCTGTGGGAAGACTACCAGCCAGATGCCAAAACCGTCCAGTGGGTCTTTAAGTTCTTATTTCCCTCTGGAACTGCCTCGCTCTCAGCAGTACTTTCTTCCAGGTTCCTACTAGAACAACCAGTTGAGCTCTGATGACACCTTTTCTAGTTCAAACTTTAAAAGTCTTCTACATACCTCCCCAAATCTACACGGCCAGATTCTTCACAGCTACACTCTACTCCTGATAGCAGCTGCTAAATTGCTTACTTTTCCTTTGCCATGATAAGATATCATGACCAAAGAAACTTATAGAAGGAAGAGCTTATTTGGCCTATGGTTTCAGAGGGATGAATCTATCATGGTGGCCCAGAGAAGCATGCTGGCAGGAGGTGGCTACAGGAGAAAGCTGAGCAAGCCCACCATGAAGCAGGTACAGGAGCGAGGCAAGCTGGAAACCTGGTGGGACTTACGAACTCTTAGTCTTCCTCTAGTGATGGCCATACCTCTAAAAGTCTCATGACCCTCCCCAATAGCACCACAAAATGGGGAACAAGTATTCAAATACTTGCCTTTAGGGGACATTCTTATTCAAGCCACCAGAGATAACCTCCTCCTGACTCATCAGTCAATTGAAATTTTCCTTTTTTTTCTGCTAAAGACAAAATTTCTCATATATAGGTCTTGTGGAAATGTAAGTGTGGAATATACTACTTAAATAAAGAGGCAAAATTGTCACCCTGCTTCAGAGGAGGGAATGAATGAATTGACTCCAGAACAGCAAGAAGCAGCATAGCTAGGGCAATGGTTTGAAAGCTCTGTGGAGATTTGGAGCACATAATTTTCTTAGATGTGAACAAAAACTGAATGGAAAGAAGGATAAGTAGAAAAGGAAGAAAAAGCGTTTTTATTTTCTTCCTTAACACCAATTCCAACCTTCCCTTTCAAAACTCAGTGGTAATCATCTTGTTTCACTGACAAATATCTTAATAGCTTCATGCTGTTTGTTGCTGCTGATATTTATGATTGTCCTAAATTTCTAGCTTAGCTACCATTTGACTTTTCAGGCACAGTATTACTTTTCTACCATGCAAAATAACCCACAAACTTCATCTGAATTTCTATATAATAGCAAATCACACCCTGACTAGCAGCACCCACTGGAGGCCAGTTGCTCATCTTGCAATCACAAATTCCATAAACAAATGACCAGCAAGCCAACAGGTAAGATCCTTCTATGGAGATGTGCTAAGGAGAAGAAGAATTATAGGGAGGGTGTATGGTAAATTCAGGATTCTCTCTGAGGTTTTTTTTTTTTTTCTTATTGCTTCATTCCATGGCAAGTCCCACCCTCTGACCAATAAGGGGGCAGGAAGGCGGGGAGAAAGAAGGAACAACATGGCAGCGAGTCCCGGGGAGGCACAGATTGAACCCATGCCAGAAGAAAAATGCCGTGGCCTCAGGCCGGCAGAAGGCCAGACCAAGGTGGCAGCATGCCAAGTCCCTGCAGTCCTAAGGATCATATGAGTGGAAGTGAAAGGCCCACTGGGAATGGACTGAGCCCTGCGCCCGCCGTCGTGGACTTTGTGGGTGAGGAGCCGGGAACCAGTAACTTTGTAAATGGCCCTAAATAAATCAATCTCTCTAAAAGGAAGATCAGTTTCCATTTTATCCAGCTCGATTAACCAGACCCCCACCGGCTAAGGCGTGGAGAATAAATTTCATGAGACAGAGGGAGAGAGACAGGAAATAAAGAGTAATGGAGCCGAGCACTGGGGAAGTCCTGCTAGGTACTTGAAACCAACTATTACTCAGGACAATGAGATTATATCTGCCTGTGAAGCTTTTTCAGTATTCAAATTCCTGGGCTGAATATGTGATTAAGCAGCCCCAGAAGTCATTCTGATGTGACCTTCTACTTGAGAATCACTGATATCGTTGCCTGGGTGTGTCTCTTTGTAACTGGGAAGATTTCACTAATAATATTCCTTTCCCTTTCTTGTCTGCTCTTCTCAGGGAATATTAATACCTTATCTTTGCTTCACAGCAAAGTTGCTACTTCTTTCTCTACTCCACGATACAGTAATGCCCAACATACAGTAGGTATGGTAGAAGGAAGGAAGAGAAAGAAGAGGTAATGGAAGAAATGGAGTTTGCCTTTTAGACAGGAACATATGAAATGAATGACCAGGCTACATAATAATAAAAGATTTTATAGTCTGAGTTTTTGTAATACTGTTTTTTGTTTGCTTGTTTTTTTTGTTTTTTTACATGGAGAACATGGAGTAGGATTTGGAAGTCTGAATGAAGTTCCAGAATCTCTTTGTTTAAAGGCAAGAATTGCCTTCACTCCTCAAGATTCCCTACAATAATAGCTAAAGGCAAAATTGGAATGTTCTCAATATACTGGGCACAAGGGACTTGTCTAGACTCTAAAATAGGACTAGATTTAATACCAGAACTATCAAAATAAGAATGTTTAACTTTAGAATGATTTAACTTAATTAGTTTGGATAGATCATGTCTGACAAGCATTTAAATCAAATTGGCAAGTATTTCATATAGACTCTGAAATGTTACTAATAGACACCTCTTTGATAGTGGAGCAAATTTTGTGAAAAGATGTGGATATAAATCCTGGTGCATAACCTCAGAAACTGTATGACCTTAGTGTCTTTGATGTCACTACCAAAGTATCAAATATCTGGTGAGGGAGTTGATAAGACATGTTTTGTTGTACAAGACTATCCTCCAAGTCAGACAGATACCATCTTCCTAAGCTCAGCTGTGCCAGCTGGGCAAAGATCCCCACAGGCTGGCTTGACTATTCATATCCCACAGAGAAAGAGGGGCAGGAGGAGTCACCCAAACATCACATTAGTATCCAGTCACCTCTCCATCCAGGAGTTGCAATTTGGTCCTAATTGCACATGGCCTGGGGGAAGTGCTATAGTGTATAGGTTGGGGAAGACTAAGGAGGAACTTCTCCATTTTCTGTGAGGAAGCTATTATCCACGCTTGAGTGAAGACTTTTCAGTGCTACCTGAATTGGGGAGCATTCACACTCAGTTTCATAAACCCATACCCGCTGCAAAGCCCAATAAAGTTATTCCCAGAGTGCATTTTGATGTAATCATGCCTCAGATTGTTGTTGGGAACAAGGGAGGAGCAGATGAAAACCATTTGCAACTTCCCCCAGAAGGAATTTTAGCAACATAGATGATTTGGAATTGTGGTAAAAAGGAGGTAGAAGTTGGGCAGAAAGAAAAAAGAGAGCAGATAAGTATCTTATCTCCAGCCACTCTAGACCCTATTCCGCTTTCAAATGCAGAGCCAGGATCTAGGCAGCCCAATGCTGTTGGGGGATCCACAGGAAGAGTGCTATGTGGGAGCAGCAGCTGTGATAAAGTACCTTCCTCTGTGATTAGCAGCCAGGAGGTATTAAAACAGAAACCCAAACTGGATGTGGTAGTTCAGGCCTTTAATTTCAGCAATCCAGAGGTAAAGGCAGATGGATCATTGTGATATCGAGGCCAGCCTGATCTACATAGTGAATTCCAGGCCAGGTGAGGCTACAGGGAAGCCTTGTCTAAAACAACAAACAAGCAAGCAAGCAAACAAACACTAAAAAGAAAAGAAAGGAAAAACTGTAAAATAGAAATCAAACGCCAATAACACAATAATGAAACCAAAAACCTTAGTGAAAGAACATAAGTAAATTCAATCTTAGGGGCATCTCCTACAAATCATCAGAAAAATAACTCAACAGGCATTGGAAGAAAATGGAGACAGTTCAACAACTTCACAAGTCAAGATTAATAGCCACCTGTTCACATTTCTTTCTCTTGTCCCCATAGGCTGATGCAAGGCATAGGATCATTACAAAATCACATTTTACGCAAGTTCAAGTGTTGAATGTTAATCTATATGCATTCCTTCAGTCTGGATAGTATCTACTTCCTGACTTAATAAGAAAAAATTAAGTGTGAATTATAGCATTCAGTGTTGAGTTTTGCATCTAGGTGGATTAAAAGAGACGTCAGCTTGATCTTGCTTTTGATCACACCTTAAGGGAAGAGGAGGAGGAAAAGGAAGGAAGGACAAGAACATGAAGAATAATAAGAAAGCTGCCCTCAGGAGTTCACATATTGTTGACTTCTGAAAAGCTTGCTCATTTCAGATCCTGAATGTGACTGCCAAAGATGAATCAGTCCTCGGCTAGGCGTCTGCTTTCAAAAAAGGGATATATAAAGTTTTGTTTCTAAATGCAGATTTTGTGGCTTCCAACACAGGAATAATCCTCATTTATTTGACAGCTCAAGGGAACATTAATATTGTTTGTGGGGGTGCTTAATAAACATAAAATAGCACTAACAAGTTTGGGGTCTGTTGCCAGTGCTATCAGAAATATTTACTGTGACAAATTAGAATATCTGTGTGACAGCAAGCAGAACAACATCGAGCCTGTGTCTGGTTCTATGCAGGCATCACCTTCTTGCAAACATCTTACTTCTCCACATGGATCATCAGGGAAAATTACTAAATTTCCACTAAAGTAAGAATTCTTTTTGCACCTCATAATTTGATTTTTGTAAAATTAATTATTTTCTTATAGAATCCTTAATGTGATGTACAATGCAGTCAGAATTAGCATATTTTTAAAAGCATAATACAACTGTATTATTTTCAAGAATAATCTAATTCGGCCTTCTACTTAAAGACTCCTATTTATACTGATAATTTAAACATTTTAAATCTTAATTAATTAATCAGTTAACTAATTAATTAGTTAATTAGAGAAAGTGTCTCATGTGTAGCTCTGGTTGACTGGAATTTCCTATGCTGACCAAACTGACCTTAAGCTCACAGAGATCTGCTTTCCTCAGCCTCCTAAATGCTGGAATTAAAGGCTTATACAATCATGTCCAGCCTTTTATAATTTTTTATATCACAAAATTCTCTTTTAAATTGTCCTATATTTAATGAGAAATGTTTAAGTAGCCAAGTATGAGAAATAAGATATTCCCCATCTCTATCAACATATTCCTTCCCACCTTTTGGAACAAGAGATTTTTGTCAGATTGTAAATATTCATGTGTATTCAAATTCTGAAGAATACTTTTTCTTAGCAGCTTACCAAAACGACTAACACTCTCAATTCCATCAGTAATTGCTTTGTAATCCAAATTGTCTTCTATTCCCACCTGTTAAAGAAGAATGGCATTCTCAAAATAGAATCCAGTAACTGACTGTTCAACAATAAATTCTAATTCAAGCATTAAGAATAGTATGTTCTGAACCATTATTATTATTTTTTAATCACAGCAAGGTAAAAACAAAACAAACAATGAAAAATCATGTAACTTACAGTTCGTAGCTTATATTTTCTACTGAGAAAAATAAAATTGAAAATATTGTGATTTACAGTTACTACTACAGAATTAGGACAATTGGTATAGGCAGATGGGCAAATCTGTTACTTAGAATTGTTTGCTCAAGCTGCAGGAACCCTTTAACTACACCAAACAAGTGTAATCTTTTTTGAAAATGACCACCAGTGATCATTGTGGCTGTAAGTTCTTCCACTTGTAAAAGTATTTATATTGACACTTGACATTGATATTCCCCACGATTGAAAAGGGGATTAATTTAGTTTTAAATTTATTATAGTAATTACCTCAAATAAAATGGATAAAGCTCTTAACCTTCCTTTTCCTTTAACTGCTTCCTCAAAACTGGAAAATTGATCCGCATCAAAGCAGTAGATTTGCATCTAAAATGTAATAATAACAGTTTTTTTTACATAAAAATGGTTCACAAAAGTCAGCAAAGTAATGAGCTAAACATCTAAACAAGTAAGTTCTATTTGAAAATTTCTACAGACTGAACAATTGTATTTTCTGTATATTATTCCAACCAATTTCTTAATTACACATATACATAAGTAAATCTTTGATCATTTATCATCCTTGAACTTGGAAGGAAACACAAAGTTCTATCTAGAGCAGCAAATACTACCTTGAGATTAACAGACAGTAGAGTAATAATTCACAGAGTAATTACTGAGTATAAAAAAATAACAAAGGTTATTTTAACTATTTTGTTTTGAATTCTACACACCTGGAGTTCGTTCTGTCTTGATTGAATATTCCTTTCTTGAGGGCCCATAATTAAACATTTTGGGGTATCATATTACGATATAGTTAAGATGACATTCTCAAGGACTCTGCTTCTGCCTAAAAGAATGTCAAGTATTTTAAGCTTCCCCCACTGTGAAGCTAGCCATTGCTAAGTTCTACTCCATTCCAGACATGCTGTATATGCACTCTTGATTTTATCCTGGGCTTATGGGCTTGAATTCGGGTATCTTAGCTAGGTAAAAGCAGAACTTAGGCAAAAGTTGAAAGTATCTGAGAACTTTCGGGGGTTCTTCTTGAAGCAGGATGACAGTGGCTATTGGGCCACAAAAGTCTTTTTAGAGAAAGAGGATATCTATGCTGACCCCTGAAGGAAAGCAGCTTTACCCAGTAGAAAACACAGAAGAAATGACATATGCTTTACTTGTTCTGAGTGAGTACCTGGGACTTCCACTGACCACATGTGAGGGAAGGGGCTAGGGAAGTAGGCAATGGCCACACTGAGAAGAATGGGAAGTAATGGCTGCCATTTAGGTAACTAAGGATGACTTAGTGGGGAAAGGTGGGGACTCCTGGAGGGAGACTAAGGACAGTGACATTTAACAATCTATGAAGAAACAGTGATTTGATTTGCTTTCTGATCTCTATATCATTTGTTATTATTTGTAAGAGAATTCAAAAGACTTGATTATGGGATGTGGGAGTCTAGAAAAGAAAGGAAAGAAAGGAAGGAAGGAAGACCTTGGTAAATCTCTGAAACCACACAAAAAGAATCAATGACCCTTCACTTTTGCTTCTTTTGTGCCTCTAAAACATGGCAGCATCATGTGGATACTTGGATGGACCCTGGCCCACTTCTTCCACATTGCGAGCAGCTTTTGTCCATAGCAGTTTTCTAGGATCAGGAACCTCTGGAGGATTTTTCCTTTCACAAATTGGAGGCTTAGCTGGGTGTGGGCTTGCCCAGTCTTTCCATTGTTCTACTACAAATCTAGAAGTTTCTTTTTAATGGCTCAAATCTCTTTATCCAAGAGAACTTCTCCTTCAGAACATGCTTTGGTTCCACCATTAAGCTTCCTAGTCTTCTTTTTCTCAACAAACTGTACATTTTGCATTTTGTTCTTCCCTGTTTGCTCTTTCATTGTAGATACCCATAATATTCACTATTAATAGCAATACCACCATTTCTATGTTAGGCTGTCTTGAAATTTCCTCCACAAAAGTCCATTACTTTTCCGCTTAGCATCAGGCAAGTTGTGGCAGACTGCAGTCAGATGCTTTGCCAAAATATCCAAGTTTCTGCTTAAGTCTTTATTTCTCTCAGGAACTACTTTGCTCTCAGCACTCCTTTCTTCCAAGCTCCTACTATAATGACCCATTAAGCTCTGCTTACAGCATTCAATTGCTTTTCTTGTTCAAACTTCTGAAGTCTTCTTCCACATTCCTTCAAAAACCCACATGGTCAGGTTTTTCTCAGCAGTAGTCCACTCGTCTGGCACAAACTTCTATATTAATCACTTTTCTGTTCCTGTGCTAGGATACCATGACCAAGGCAACTTATCCAAGGAAGACCTTATTTGGCTTATGGTTTCAGAGGAGTTAGTCCATGACAGTGGCGGAGGCATAGTGACAGAGGTGGCCAGTGCAAAAAGCTGAGCAATCAGATCTTCAATCAAGCACAGGAAATAAGGAGTGACTGGAAATCTGGCAAGGCTTAAGGACTCTCAAAGCCCACCCCCTGTGATATATTTGCACTAGCAAGGCCACACTTCCTAAAACCCTCCCCAAACAGTGCCACTAACTGGGGACAAAGTGACCAAATTATTGGAGCCTATTTGGGACATTCTCATTCGAACTACCACAACTATTCTTTTAAAATGCATCAATAGAATGAAGCTTTTGTGTGGGGGTTACATATGTGATATATGTGTGTATGTGTGGGTGCATGTGTGGGTGCATGTGTGTCATGTACTGGTATAGAGGTGAGAGGACAAACTTGGATGTTGATCCTGGCCCTCCACCTGTCTGAGGCAGAGTCTCTCTTGTTCAGGGCAGTTTAAGCCAGGCTAGCTGACATGAGCTTCCTGGGATTCTCTGGTCTTCCTATCCCATCTTGCTATAGGAGCACTGGGAGGATCCATTCAGCCATCTCCCCAGCCCCAGTATGAACCTTTTTGAGTAAGTGTACCTTTCAAAACAGGATTTTAGAAGACCTATAATATTCCACCATTATGTATTTTATGATGCTTTTGTTTCAGTTTTCATTATTGTAAATAAATCTTCAAAAATATATTTTGGGGATTATTTATAATTATTGTTGCCTCAATCTGAAACATAAAATACTGAAAATAAACTATTTAAAGTTTTTAATCCAAAACAAGCTATTTTCCAGAAAGCCTAGCGCTTAGGAGACCCTTCAGATGTTATGCAAAAATGCTTCTCATGTATTGTAATCCTAATTGTTTTTCTAGTTTTAAACCTTAAGATTTTCCTCATTTAGTCAAAAGGTTTTAGTAAAAGGAATCTGTTGTATATTGATAAAATTTCTCTACTCATTTGTTTCCTCATCTGCACTTACTGATTTACTAAGAGGCGTTCTGGGTATTCAGGAGTGGAAATAAAAGATAGGTCTCAATGCTCATTGAGTTTGAGTCTTGGAAAGAAAGCCTCTATTAATCAAGTCATCAAAACACAGCTATATGACTTGCATATTTTGTTCTAAAAAGTAAGTCAAATTACATGCCCTGCCCCAGAAAAATCTTAGTAATCTAGAAAATGAAATAGAAAGTAGTGGGACTACTGACTCACCTCCAGGGGGAACTTCTGTCCTTCTAAACTGTGCTCAGAACCATCAGATGACATGTTACATTTTCCCCAGTGAAAAGTGATTTTGCTCGCCTTGAACACAATTTCTGAAAGTCCTCCACTGAGATGGTAGTCATTAGTGAGATTAATTTCCACTAAAACAAAAACAGTAAACAAAATTACATCCAAGTTTCTAGAAATCAAAATAATGAATTTAAGTACACTTCCAATTTACAATCTATTATGAACTCAGTTGATAAACTGAAAAATTTTAAGAGTCATTTTGGAAGCTCAACTTGCCCTCATACTCCAGGACACGACCACTGTTTGAGTCACCTCAGGAAAAGCAGCCCACTTGCCTGTCTGGTCTCCGGAGAGTACCATTTCTCCAAGGCTCTGTTTCATCAAGGTGCTTTGTGGTAATGGAGGCACAAAGTAAGGGGAGACAGGACAGAGGCCCAGAAGAAGAAGTGTCTCCCTCAGGAGTGCTCCCTCCTCTCTCCGCCCAACTGTTTCTGCCCTCTTCTGCTGTGTCTTCTTACCCCTCCCATCAGTCCAGCCTTATTCAGATCTAGAAATTGTCTTAGGCAAGGCAGGAGGGAAGCCCATTTCTAGAAGAGTTTTTAGTCATTTCATATCTGAATCCTGAATCTCACCTTTAGAATCTTAAATTTGGGGGCTGGAGAGATGGCTCAACAGTTAAGAGCACTGACCTGGGTTCAATTCTCAGCACCCACATGGTGGCTGACAACTGCCAGTAACTCCAGTTACAGAGGATCCAGTGCCTCGTCTCATCTCCGCACGCATTGCATGACATGGGAGTTCTTACACGCGTGCAGGCAATACACTCACACACACAAAATAAAAATAAAGGTCAGAGTAAAAAAAGGATCTTAAATTTTCTGAGTCCTGTAACAGATAACAGTAGTTGTATTTTATAAGTAGTTTGAGTAAAGATTCTCTTGAGAGCTTAGTATAAGATTTTGATGTCTAAATCTCAAAATAGACTTGGGGAAATTGGGTAGGAAACCCCAACCTTATTTGAGGGAACTACTAACAACTGATGACTACTGGGAAGGCAGACTGAGTCTCATTTAAGGTTGAGACTCTTAGGAGGTTGACCAGGCTCCAGTGGATGAACCAACAGTAAAGGACATTTGAGGGGCACAAATGTTGCTCTGTAGGCACACATACACACACACACACACACACACGTGCGCACACACATGCACACACACACACACGCACACACACGCACGCACGCACACACACGCACGCACACACATGCACAGAGAGAGAGAGAGAGAGAGAGAGAGAGAGAGAAAGTTTGTTGAAGGGAGAGTTATAAAAGTGGGAATGTAGACATGGGAGGGAATCCAAATATGATCAAAATATATTGTATGAAATTCACAAAAAAGAAAAAAGAAAATGAAAACAAGATTTTTATCACTCAATCAGATTTAAGTAGTCCTGTTTCACTAGCAGATATCACTGTTGGCATCAGTGATTGAAGCCAACATGTTAATGACCTGCTAGCAATGCAAATATCTATTAATTGAGATAAGAAGAATGTCAACCACAATGTCAGTAACGGTAACAATGGCAGTCAGCATTTACCACTCACAAGGTGTTGTGCACACCACAGGTAGCTTTCTCTTAGCCACTGGATCTTCACATTATCCTAGGAAGCAGATACCATTGTAATTCCTGTGCTACCAATGAGGCAACTGAGTCACAGATAAGGTAAGCAGGTTCTCAAAGCTCAGCACTGTACTTTGAATGGTTGTTAGTAAACCAAATAGAGTGACTTTGAAGACCAGGGGCTTAACAATTACAGCAAGAAACAAAGCAGTGACTGGATGCCTTCCAGCACTTTACTACTTGAGAACTGTTCTTAAAAATGGCAAGATTTGGATGAATTTCTTCTTATTATTTGATCTATAATGTAACATACCATAATTATCTCAGTCATTCATTCAATACTAAATGCTTATCACATGTCAGATACTGATACAGAAAAAGGTTTTCTCTCATGAAAGTTGAAGAATCATTACGTTTATTATGTTATCTAAATATGAAAAATAGAGAAGAAATGTGCTCATAATATAACCACATTAATAGAGCTACTGTTATAATTTTGAATATTGTTCCAATTCATGTTGTACACATGGATTTGTATTAATACAAATCACTGATATGATATACAGTTTCATGTTAAAATAAAATAGTCAAAAGGGAAACATGTCACATTCTGAAAGTTATTATGTCTATATAAGGCTTACCAGAATTAATAAAAAATTAAGGTGTTATATTCTTCATGTTTTGAAAAAATCTTTAAAAGGCACTCAAAAAGTACTTTCTAAAGGGAGGGGGTAAGTTTTGAACTTCCTAAATAAAAGAGATGTTTTATTATATTAAAAACATCTTTAGTTTGTTTTATGTGTATAATTTGTCTGCATGTGTATAAAGGCACGCATGTCGTGCAGTGCCTGTGGAGGCCAAAAGATGGCATTGGAAACCTTGGAACTGGAGTTCCAGACTTAGTAGTGTCCGTGTGGGTGGAAGGAACCAAACCTGGGTCCCCTGCAAGCAGTCATGGTTCTTGACCGCTGAGCCATCTCCCCAGTCCCTATTTACTTAAATTTTAATGACGGTTGATTGCTGCTGCTTTCATATTATAGTTAATATTTGAAATAGCTTGAAGCTGATCAGCCCAAACTAAATGCTGTTGCCCAAGACATGGAACACCAATGGAACATCTGACCAGTAACTGAGTTGTGAAATTACATTTGTGATAATTTCATTATCTTTTCCACATCTTCAGTGGCAAGATCATTGTCGTTACTCAATTGGAAAATATGGCAGGATGACACTGTTCACTGCATATTTTGTACAGATTTTCAGACTTGTCTCTAAAGTCTTATCTCGTTTGTTCCGCTTGGCCACGTCTACTATTAGCTTCTACTCAGGTACTAGCTCACTACTGAAAGGAAAATGAAACATAGAAACATTTTCTGGGTTTGAAAAACCTTAAAGGCAAAAAGAATACAAAAACTTCACCTGTTTTCCCAGTGTTGTGAATGAACGTATTTTCCAAAGATGCCTTTTCCCAGCCATGAAGCTTCAGTTTCTTGAGATTCACATTCACTTGTGTAAGATCTTCATCGATATTAATAGGAGACTGCTTTGGGCTATTACATGTTGGATATTTCTTGCCCCAATTTTTTTGATTCAATGCTCCTAGGGAACAGAAAGAACAAAGGAACTAGTTTCTTAAATTATCATGAAAACCCTAAATTTTGACATTATCAAACAGTTAATACATTAGATAAAGATAGATACAATGGTAGGAAAAATTGGTCGATATTTGAAATAGCTCATACAGCAATTATGCCTAAGTTTAAATTTTGGAGTTGGATATGAAATGCTGTTGAGGATTTAAAACAATCCTGCTTATTATAGGCTTCACCTGAGGCATGTTTCCATTGTTATTTCCTTCCAAATCTTCAGAAAGGCAAGGTGTTACATAAGATAAGCAGTCCTGCCCAGGCTTCCAGATTGAAAGAACGTCAGATGCTAGGAGGTGACTCGTGTGTCCTTAGGAATCCACATGGGGACAAATCTCCTGCTATTAAAGTTTTATCAAAATATAATCATCAAGTTATCCTTGAAATATCTTCCTAACCTCTTACTTTTTTTAGTAATACAACGAGCCCTTATTATTACATAACAAACAAAACAAACTCCTTATAAAGATTTCTATGTAATATGAAAAGAATTTTCATCTGTCCCACAAAATGAACAGTTCTCTAAACCAAATGCCCTTTATAAAGCCCTTCTTTCATTCCTACCTGGAATCACTAACCATGTCTTATATCCTTACTTCATTCAACATTAACATCATCAAAGCAGTGCTAAGAATGGACACTTTTTAACTTAAAGCTCTGCTAAAAAATACTTGCAATATTGTGAGTCCAAATCTTGAACTTTTCTCTGATTAAACTTCAGCACTTCTACATTCATGCAGAAAGGGAAAAAACAGGCCACAGTTTTCACTGTATTCAGTTTTGAAGACTTTTCTTTCCCAAAATGAATATAAGTGAAACAAGAGTTCACATAATTGGGGTTTGAGGAAATTATATGCACGTTTTGGGATGACTCTAATCTATACCATACTCTGCTTGTGATAAGGAGACAACAAGGACCAACTTCAATGCAAGCTGGATTGTAAGACCACCTCTCATAATGCAACAAACGTAATTTGCAAAACATCTCTGGAAAGAAGGAAAGTCACATCATGACACTGTTGGCCATAATGCAAGGTGGGCCTAGCCAGGCCACCTGCTAGGAGGAATAGAAGCATGGCTCCTGTGGGTGTGGCATTCTGCTCTGGCTAATAGTGAGACCAGCATGTGGAAAGAACCTGCCTACCTGGGGACAAACTTACTATTGGCTGTATTTGGGACCCCACTCAATAAGGTCATTGGCTATCCAGGCCTATAAGAGCTTGTGCACCTATTCAATAAACGAGTTTGCAGTGCCACGAGCTTGGGCTGCTTCCCGTCCAACTCCCAGAGTCTGCGTCTTGACTCTGTGTCTGCTCGCCCCCAACCCTTTGGGCTGGCTCCCCTGGTCCCTTCGGACAGCCTGGAATGCCGAGACCTTGATGCTATACAATCTGGAGAAAGCAGGTTATGCATTTGCAGTAGCAGTGAGGTTTCTACCGGAATCAATTGGTGCTGAAAACGTATTCTAAAGTCTGGCCATATTCCTAGAGAGTAGATGAGCATAATGTGTTTTAAATATGCACAATGATACATACTTTGGCTTCTAGGAATGGTTTTAATGATTTCAGTAACGATATGTTGATTTCACTTGTAAGAAATTTTGGCCTGAGAACAAGAAAATGCTGCTTATTTTATTCATGCCCGGGTAAGAGAAGCAGAAAGAGACTGAAGCATGAATCAATATGGTCTTTTTCTCTGCTTGCATTTTTAAATACAGTACAATAAATTCCAGCTGCACTCTGGAAGAGTCACATAGTTGGAAGGCACAGAAGTTTGAACCTGTAAATCTCTGATAACCCTACCTGTGATGGATAAGCCAGCTCTTTCCATTGCCTTACAAGAGCCTTTTGACTTGGATCTTAGCATATCTAAGCTGGAACTTGGCTCTGAAACAAACTTCTACATCTGGCTATCCTCTGAACTTAGAAATTATTGATAGACCTCAGTTTCCACTTCATCAATCTGCTTGATCCGCCTTCAAAATACATCTCTAATTAGATTATTTTGACCTCCAGCATCACCACTCTAACAAAGGCCACTGTCATGGTTGACTGCACTTTGCTAGTGCACAAGGAGCTGATCAAGAGGGAGTAGTCGGAGAGCCAGGTCTCCAAAGCCTAATGATTCAGGCCAGCGTTTGAACACAATCCCCAGGAGATCCATCTATATAAACTCTTGAGATGTATCAGTTTACATGTCTCTAATGCATTCTCACCAGTCTACAGCTGCATCTGCCGCTGCTTCCACGATTCTCTTCCCCAGGTAGAAAGAACAACTATGATATGGCCCTCCAAATTCCCTCTCCCTAGTATACCTCTGTATCATTCCCTCTGCTTAACTGTGGGTAGACTATCGTGGACAGTGGGTCCACTGATTGGGTCATATTCTATGCAAAGGATATGAGGAAGTCGCTGCTGTGATTTTGCTATTGAAAATTCCTCAACAAATCAGAGACTGATTCTAAGTGTGAGAGATTCTCCTCCTGGCTTTGAAGAAGTGAACTACCAGGGAGATGAATCATATGCCTAGGATTCAAGTCGAGGAGCGTTGTGTGCATGTCAGCTCTCAAACAGAATAGGCAAATAAACAAAACCCAAGAACCAGAGTCTTGGAACCTCTGAGAAGTGAATTCTGCCAACAACCTGAATGAACTTGGAAGGAAACCCAAGCTTCAAATGACACCTTAATGGCAATTTGTGAGACCTAGAGCAGAGAATCCAACTAAGCAGGCCCTCTTCAAAACTTCTGACCTACAGAAGTCAGGAACTAATTTGTGTTTAAATCACTATCCATGTAGAAATTTTGTTATGTCGTCAGAGAAAACCACTGCAGCTCAGCAGTGAAAGTCTATAAAAACACCCTAGCTTTCAGGGTACTCCATGCCTTGAATACTTCCAACACATATTCATCTCACTCAAAATGATCAGCTCTTGACCATGACTGTCAGATGATGTATGTCTCTCAGATCTTCTTGGATCTCATTTCCTATCAGTCTTGGTGACTGTGCTATTGCCACACTGGCTTTCATTCTGTTTCTGAAGCATGCCAAAGCTTGCACTCATTCCTATCTCCACCTGGAACACTTTCCCAGAGATCTGCAAGGCCCAGATACCTCGCCTTCTGGCTTCAATTAAGTCTCCCTTCAAATGCAAATCCCTAGAAACATTTTTTTTCCAAATACCTTGGCTAAAATACAGTCCTCCTTTGGTCGCACTCAATGCCTGCATTTCCTCTTTTTCTTCCTCTAATACATTATGCTCATTTACTTATTGTTCCCATACCCGAGTATCCACAAGAAGCACTTAGCACATAGCAGGTGTTCAATATACATTTGTTGTATCATACAAGAAGTGGTGATTGTTTTAGTTTATACATTGAGCTCTTGGATCAAACTGGAAGAAATAAAGAAAAAAAAGCCAATTACAGAAACATTTCTAAAATAAACTGTAGCTCCCACTTTTGTTTTAAGACAAAAGTTTACTAAAGTTCTGTGGAGGATACCAGGGAAGAGTCTGAACCCTTTTTGTCTCATAGTGTAGCACAATGGGGCCGAACAATTGAATGAATGGCATTTTAAACGTACAGAAATCACAGAATGTGAATCAGTTTAAATCATCCAATACATCATGATTCTTGGAGGAGCACAGGCTCTAGATGATGCTTTAATTTTTATAACCAAGAGACAAAATAAGAGATAATGGAACAAGAAAGGGATTTTCTTTCTAGTAGAAAGCCTATTAAACATAAAAAGACAAAGTCCAGAAAAAAACGACAACCACCTGAGGTTCTCATACAAGGGACTCTAGAAGTCAGGTTGTTTAAAATGACCAGCTGATGAAACAAATAAAAGGAATTGGCCAATAAATGTCAAAATTATGCACAAAAATTGCAACATATATAAAAAGCTTTAAATACACATCTTTAATTAAGGAAAGAGGAGACTAACATTACACTTAAATATAATTATATAAGTTCTCAAATTTCTACCTGGATACATCACTCTCTGTAGCAGTTAAAATCTAGAAATGAGCTTCTGAGAAGGCAGATGGATGGTGTGATTAGAGGTAAACTGAATCTGCCTGAGTTTAGGAGAAGCAAGTTATAAAGGAAGGCATGAAGACACCAACTAGTTGTAGAGGATCATCTGGGTAAGTCACCTACTTGGAGGACTGCAGAGTGCCGGAGGATGGAGATAAACTATTCCTTTACATAAAACTCACACTTAAATTTTTTTTAGTTTTATAGTAAAATAAAAAGTAGTTACCATGAACAATAGTGATGCTATCCCATTTAGCATATCCAACAAGTCAGGGTCCAGCAAAAGATGAGCTACCTTTGCTCCACTGGCCAACAGTACAGTGGCAATTGGATGTGAGATATTCAAGTATTTATCCAGTCTTCCATCATTCATTGACTCGCCTTGGTTAGCACAACTCCCATCGATTTCCTATGCTTTCCTACCAGAGCATTTGACAGACAGCATTGTGTTCACTAACTTCTCTATTCCATTTATATCTTATTGTCAAAGAGAGTCTGGCATCCAGTATGAACAAATTAGGACTTTGTGAAATTGTCTTTGTGCATCAAATGAATGGATTCAGTATTGTTTGTATATTAGGTACCCTTCATCCAAGTGGAAAGGAAAGCAATTCCAGACTCTGCAGGGGACATACAGGGGTTCAAGTTTGTTTGCTTGTTTGTTGCATTCCAGAAGAGTATGGAAGGTGTTTAAAAAAAAAAAACACATTTGCCCAACGGAGCAGATATGATGACGGAAAGCGGACATGCCTGGTAAAAGAACAGGGACGCAGGCATTAACGGATGGACAGAATTTTGACAGAGGGAGCCCAGAACATTGAGTGATAAGCTTGAGCAAGCCCAGATGGCAGAGAAATTCACACACAGCTCCAGGCCAGCTTAGTTCAGTGGGCAGAATGGCTGCTAAGGCATTGTGCAGAGGGCAATGGAGAGGTCAACTGTGAACAAATGGAGCTGTGGCAGGAGAGGCGGGAAGGGCCATGACACCCCCAAGGAGTTCAGAGTTGTCCCGTCAGAAATTACAGTGGCAGATTAGGAGGACAGATGGGAGGGAAGAGGATGAAGAATCAGTGGCCATTTTCAGAGGCATCTCCTACTTATATGATTTATTTTTATAGCATCCCTGGACTTACTTGAACCACAAGTCTACCTATTATTCAAAACATTTCTTAGAGTCTGGCACATTAAATAACTGCTTAATGAATGAACACAGGCTTCAGTAGTTATATAGTTAACTCCCTGCAATATTCATGTGCTGCACAGATTTATCAGTTACCGTTTCAGAAAGGAGTACATGTTTCCAAACATTCTGAATGGAAAAATATGCCATTAATCACTAAGCAAAAATACTAAGTGAGAAAAACCAGTGTAAAATAAAAAAGGGAAGGAGTAAAATAATATGCATATGCAAATTTTTAATATATGGAGAAAAATATGCAGAGAGAATAAAGGATGCAAATGATACAAATGAAAGAAGGTAAAAGAAAAAGTTCTTTTCCTGTAAATATTCTCTTTCTCATCTCTTTCATTATTCTTCTTGAGTCTTATCTTGAAACACCAAATGATGGGTAGAAAGATTAGAATATTATATAATATACTCAGCTGAGATCCACTGAAAACAAGATAAAAATCCCATTTTTTTATTTAATTTTTTGCAAGGTTGTTCAAAATTGCTATTACTTAACAAGTTTTGAAGTTTTAAACTTACAACTGATGGTTAAAGGCAGGGATGACGTTAAGAAAAAAACACAGATTTCTCTTAATTTTAATAAATTTCTCATGCATTCTAGGTCATGGTGCAAAAACATGCTTGTTTTACTAAATATGCAAAAATAGTAATATTCTGAAAAGGGAATTATAAGCACATTATTGAGGTGATGATTACAGTAATGTTTGTACAATCTAATAGATCTTAAAAAAACTTCACTCAAGATTTCATACTCTGTAAGCCACTGCCTTATAAATGAATGTGGGCTAGCTTTCTATTTGTTAACAAGTATACCAAATAGTCAACACTTAAACATCATTTAATAATATAAAGGTCATCAGTAAATTATTTAGATTCACATTTTAACTTATTCAAATATATTGATGAATAAAATCTGTATTATTTTCAAAGAAAATGTAGAATATATTTTAGAACCTCAGAAAGCTGAAATGCGATTTAAGTAAAGAGATGTTTTTATTTCATACAGCCTTTGTCTATTTGAGGAAGGAGATTTCTAAAAGAATCTGCCACCTAAAATCTATTAAGTGCTATATGACACACTAGCAAACACTGTCATATAAACAGACTTATGCAAAGGTAGAAGGAAGTCTAAGATGATGCCTCACTTGGAAACAAGGATGCACAGAGCAGTGAGTATTCTATTTCAGGCTTTGACCAGAAAGGTTTTTGGAGCTAGAAAGTGCATAGTAGTTGGTATGTATTGATAAGGGCAGCTATTAACACTGATGACTGCAGATCAGAGGCAAGCCTTCTCAGAAAAGAGCCAGCCTAGTCAAGGCTGCATCTGCCTGGAGCTGTTGCAGTAGAACAGTCCCCTCAGTCCAGTAGAAAAAAATCTCTGTGAAGCTGGTTGAAATTTCCAATTGAGAGGGGTTTCTATATCCAGAGAGGTATTTATTTATTTATCTATGTACTTAGGAAAGTTCTAGTCAAATGTCCCAGAGCCATTACAATATTTAAGGAAATCATTGAACACAAATACACAAATACGACAGAAACTTTTCAAACTTCTTGCTTAAAATTCTAAAAATTTTTCAATTTGGAAAATATTTCCTGCAAACAATAACAATAAAACACAGTTCTGTAATGTAATAAATTTAAACTTATTGCATACTATACAGGAGAAAAATATACATGGAGGCTTAACCATCTGTGACTTCAGTTCCAAGGGATCTAATATCCTCTTCTGATCTCCACGGGCATCGCAGGACATGTGTATGGTTACATGCAGGCAATACACTCATACACATGAAATAAATAATACTAAAATAAGTAAATAAGAACATCTAAAAATTATACTAGTGGTATCCCAAAATATTGTGAACAGAGGATTTTTTCTTCCATGGCAGCTGAGATGCAAAGCATCAATATGGTTAAAATCATCTCAACTCCTGGAACACACTGAGATTCTCTGTTTAAGAAATCTCATAAAAATTTTTGCAATTTCAAACAAGATGACCCTGAACTGTGTCTATAAAACTTAATTGGCTTAGCAGAAACCATTCATTTCCAGCAAATTTACTCTGATTTCATTGGTTCAAAAGAGCTTTAGAACAAAGAAAAGAAGAAATCTTCTAGATTTTAAAACTATAACTCATCATGCCTTATAAGGAATCATTTGGATCTTATAATCTTCTAAACCAATACTTCATTTTGTGAATTATTTTTATGATACTGTGTTCATAGAATATATGTTTAAGCACCTTGATAGGCAGATGAAAAATCAGTGTTGGCTTTGAAAGTATTATATTTCTAAATTTAACTGTATTTGGCCTTCTTATGCTATTCCCTGGACCAGCAGGGGTCTGCTACTTACATCAACTACAGATTTTTGAAATCACTTTTATCACTCCCAGGCCTGAAAATACAATAAAATTTTTTCATCAGTTAGTCTAGGGTATTATTATAGTTTGCTTTCTGTTGCTATTATAAAACCGTGACCAAAACCAAATTGGGGAGGAAAAGGCTTATTTCACCTTAAATTACAGTGCATCATTTAGGGAAGCCAAGGCAGGAACTCAAGGCAGGAACCTGGAAGCAAAGACCATGGGGATGCTGCTTACTGGCTTGTTCTCTCTAGTTTGCTCAGCTATGTTTCTTAGGCTCACCTGCCTATGGATGGCACCATCCACAGTGGGCTGGGCCTCTTGCATCAATTATTTATATATTATCTATTAAGAAAATATCTCATATACATGGCCACAGGCAATCTGATGAAGGAAATTCCCTGAATGACTTTCCTTCTTTCCAGGTGTCTCTAGTTTGTATCAAGCTGAGAAAAACTAACAAGCACAGGTATAGAATAAGAAATCATTATTGACTGCAAATCTATTTGAGATCTTTCATTTAACTCATCATCTATGACTGGTATTGGGATTTTATTTCACTCTCTACTAAGTATTTTAAACCTTCATTTTCTTGGCTTCTGACCATATAGATTCTCCATCACTGAATCTTAGGATAAAAAGCCTTAGTTCAAATGTCCATTGTTGCTAGATTCCTCTGTACAATACTCTGAAGAACAGGTTTTCTACCTTGACTTATCTACAAATACAATGAGGTCTCTTTAGCTGTCCCAGTTCATCATTTAAATTTTATATATTTTTTTAATGTTAGAAAGTTATCTTTCCACCAGATTAAGTTCCTTATAGCTTTGTCTTTTCTCCACACGATGGCCCTGTGACTGTGTGAGCTTGACACTGCAGTTACCTGAACTCTAGCTTTCCTTGATAGAGTCATCACCAGCCTTTCGAGGGGAAGACCTTATAGACAAGGGATGTTCTCTGAAATACTCCCAAGTTTCTCTATATTCTTGCTAAAGTTTGGTACCAACAACTGGACACAAGATTCCTTATGGACTGAAACAGGGAGGGATAGATTAAATTTCTCAGTTATCAAAGAGAGCTTCAACTTAATCATTTTAACAGTAAGTCCTATTTTTATGGTGTTTTCCTTGGGAAGTAGCCTAGTGTAATGTTGAAAGCACGGGTCTCTAAATTCAGACTACCTGGGTGGCTATCCTATCTATACCCATTATCAGCTGAATAACCTTAAGTCTCTTCCCCTGTGTATTCCTACAACCTACAAAACACAGGTCATGTTAGGACGCTGAGACTTCACTGAGATAATGCTGGGGAAGCCCTGAGCACAGCACTTGACACCCTTCACTCCTCCTTCTCCTCAAACATCTCTCTTTCTTTCCTTTGCTCGATGACTTTTCCATCATCAGTCACTTGCACTAAATATTCACTCTGACTCTTCGACAATTGACCCTTCCTTTTTTCCTTCCTCTGGTAAGGTTTCCCTAGTGAAAAGGCCCCGCCCACCTCCGCTAAGCTGGTGTCTCATTTACCTGTGTCTTCACTATACTCCCCATGCCATGAATATAGTCTCTGCCTATCTGCTCTTGTCTTTCTTCCATAAATAATGCAAGTTGAGTCATAATGGGTCCCTTGTCAGTCCTTTGAAATGTTTATATGAGAGCTACAGAGACTAATATGGAGCAAGCTGGTAACACCTACAGTTATGACTGTCATTGTGTTGGTCAGCATCTCTCCTTTCACTTAGCGCTCCTGAGTGCTCTCCAAAGCAGGCAGAAAAGGAAGTCATATTTTTATAATAACAGAAATGTACCAAGAGATACATTTCACAAATACAACGGTAAATAGTCACCAAAATAGACAAGTCCATTAAAGCTCTCCACACATTTCCCAACACTGGAGAGAATTAGGCTTAATGTAACATGAAATTGCATTTTATGCATTCTAGTTTGCCATATTAGGAAATTCCAGTATGCACATTAAAAAGAAAAACCTATTTGGAAACCACTAGTATATTTCCACAACAAAACGATTTGATTTGGCCTGGATTTTGCTAGAGAAATAAAAATTCTAACAGAGGACAAACAGTAAAATCTTAAGGAGTTACAAAACATATTCTTACTTGAACACCTTGCTTCAATTTATTTTAGTCAGAATCACTGACAAACCTAAATAAAGGAAAGTGCACATTAAATATTTTTCTGAGACCCTTAGATTGCTTTCTAGTGAAATAATTTTGATAGAAGATTCAGTAAGCCCAATAGAGAATTACCAATTGAACTAGCTTTTCAATTAAACTACAGAGGAATTCAGTAGTTGAAACTTGTCTAATGCAGTGTCTTCTTTTATTAACTCATATTGGGGGGTTCTGTGAAGTTATCTTTCCCTTTCTTTGTCTTTTTTTTGTGTGTATGCATGTTCATGTGTGCAGGACCATATGTGACATGGTGCACGTGTGAAGGGGATAAGAGAACAACTTCAGAGTCAGATCTCACCTAGCTGTATGCTCGTGACCAGGTCTTCCTTGCTGCTCTCCTCTGAAGATGCCAGGCCCACAAGCTTCCTGGGAGCCTCTTGTCTCTGCTTCCCATCTCACTGTAAAAACACTGGGACTACAAATGTGTGCTACCATGTTTGGCTGTATGTGGATTCTGTGGATCTGTTGTGTGGTGAGCATTTTCCTCATTAAGTCCTCTTCTCAGCATTCCCTTTCTTTTTTCAAAATTTACATGCATGGTCAATGCAACCTGGAATAAAATATTAGAAGTCTCAATTTTAATCTTCTTCATTTTCTATTCTACTTTTAAAAAGAAAGTCCTATTTGCTGTTTGAATTTATATGTTTCTCCTGAAACAATTTTAAACTTATAGAATGAATTCAAGTACAGAAGAAAACATTTTCCATACAAGGATATTTTCTATTATAACCACAATGCAATCATTAAAACAGGTTTACATTGACTCACTGGCATACTCATCATGGATGTATGAACATCATCTTCTAATAACATCCTGTATAATCTGGCAACATAAGCTTTTAGTTCTCATATCATTGTAATTTCTTTCAACTGGAAACAGTTCCTGCATCTTTTCTTGACTTTTGTGATCTCTATACTTTGGCAATCTATAGTTATTTTATACAGTATTTCTCGATTTGAATTTGTCTGATGTTTCCTCCTGATAGATTCAGGTTATGCATTTTTATTAGGGATATTACAAAAGGATGTTCTTTTCTTTCCTTTGTGCCTTAGTCACAGGAGTCACAGGAACTCTATGTGGCTCATTACTGTTGATGTTTACTTTGATCACTTGATAAAAGTAGCCGTCAGAAAAGCATGAGCTTTTCCACTACACGGTTACACTCTTTCCCTTTAAATTAGAAGGTATTTCATTCCAAAGTAATTTGAAAGCACATCAGTATCTCATTCTCCATCAAATTTAACTTTTTTGGTGTTTTATTTATATTGGTTGAACTCATTTCACATTTTATTCACTAGAACAGACTATGTTGCTATAATTATTAATTGGAATTTTATAGGATCTTGCTTTTTTCTATTATTTACTAGTTCATTTCCAGAAATGGAATGAAGAGGCATGCACCTGTTTTTGGGATTAGCCTAGAAAAATCAATAGTTCCTAACTGGTAATTCCTGAGGAAGGCTTTGGAATCCCTTTCAGAGTCACACTTTCTCATTATGCCCACTGGAGTCTCACCCTTAGGATCCAAAAGAGGTTCTCAAGACTGGGACTATCACTAAATATAGGAGCACATGAGAAGGTATTAACATACTCCACATGGACAAACCATGGCTCTATGTAAACAGGTCCTCAAAATTTCATAGGTAATAACTAGCTTCTTCTCCCATTTTCTCATTCAGAAATGAACAATTTTCTTCCAGTTCCAGGAACACTCAATGATTTTCTCCACCCCTACAAGAAGAAACCATGAGTATGTCTGTCATGTATAATGACAGAGACTTCTCTGTCATTAGCAACCTGACTAATGTCAAATAATAAACACAGGGTGGAGAACTCTTAATGAATAAGGGAGATGTCATAATCAGGACACGGTGCCTCTGGAATCCTGATCTATGCTTCATGAAAATAATTTGACCAGAATGGTAAGCTCTTCGTATAAACTTTAGATACAATTATCCTGTTACTAAATCTCACATACTTCTGAGGGTAGTGGAGGCAGCTTTTAAGACGCAAGAGATATCCCATGGTTTATAAGGGAGAGATAGTTTCTCCCTGCACTGGACATGGATTAACATGTCGTGTCTGGTGTACAGCCTCCAGGGTGTGGATAGGAGGAAGTGCAGAATGCAAAGGAAGAGTTATAACTGGCTGCAAAGATTAATGAGAGCTAGGTTGACTTCAGTGGTTTCTGATGAGCTGTCTACACAGAACAAGTCATTACTAGGCACAGCTTGTTAGGGCTTTTCACGCTACCTGGCGGTGTGTAGTGAATCCTCTTAAGGCAGTGGGAAATTGATTTCAAGGAAATTTTGAAAAACACTGTTGCAAACCCTTCAACTTTGAAAATATATTGACAACTATGATTTCACTAAAATAGAAACTGGTTTGGTGTCAGAAATTTTGCTTACTTACAGAGATGGCTTTAATCCCTATAATTTTTGAGCATCTCAAGAGAATAATCATTTTAAATGACAGCAGCGGCAGCCAGTCACTAGGAGTCATTTCTTTCCCTAAAGATACTGAAGAATTTAAGCTCTGTGAGGGACACTTAGTATTTTTCTTTATTTTCTGGTGTTATTTCTCTGTGACAACAGACAAGCATGCCCAACGAAGATGTACTTAGTAAATTAAATGGATGAATTGATTCCATACACTCAGTTTCTAATATCCAGTACCAGATAGTCATGCTGGATGTGGTGGCTCATGCCTGTCATCTCAGCACTTGGGAAGCTTGAAACAAAACCCCAAAAGACACTCTAAAAAGTTTCCTGCCAAGTAATGGGAACTGACATAACTTTTTTTTTTTTTAATGGACAACTACCAAGAATTTCAATTTAGCCTCCAGGGCTTGGAAACTAAAATGTAAGAAAAATGTAGCCTAATAATGGAAAATGTAATTTGTATGTGTAGCAGTAAAACCATGTGTCTTGTGGTGTTGACAGCACTGACTTGAACAGTGGTGATTAAATGATATACTTAATTCCAAGCTGCTACTGTGGAAAAGAATGCATTCTTTATTGATAAACCTTCACTAAACAAAAATCCAGAAACTTCTATTCTGCTTTGAAAGTTTTAAAGGCATCACTAAATCATGGAACCAGCAACCTAGATGATTAGGAGGATATTAATAAAATAAAATAAGCTATAGAAGGCCTATAACACTGGGATTTAGAAACTAAAAAAAAAACCCACAGGTATGAAAAATGCAGTCTTTACGTGCATGTGTGACCTATGTTGTTGCCAGTACATGCATGCCGTGGTGCACATGTGGAGGTCAGAGGACAACGTCAGGAATCTGACCTCATTTTCCACTTTGTTTGAGACTGAATCTCTTGTACACACCAGCTAGCTGGTCCAGGGGGAGTTACATGGGATTCTCCTGTCTTTGCTTCCCATCTTGCCACAGAAATGCTGTGATTACAGATGCATGTGGGACTGTGTCCAGCT
This sequence comes from Eospalax fontanierii, assembly GCA_035773235.1. Taxonomy (NCBI): domain Eukaryota; kingdom Metazoa; phylum Chordata; class Mammalia; order Rodentia; family Spalacidae; genus Eospalax; species Eospalax fontanierii. The sequence continues at coordinate 79,897,995 of CM069528.1, read as the reverse complement.
ATGCATGAGTTCTGGAGATTCAAACTCAGGTACTCATGCTTACATGACAGGTGCTTTAGCTACTGTGCCAGCTTATAAACCAGAAAATACAATTTTGATATTATCAATACACAAGATCTTTTGGAATCAAATATTTTTCTTAATTCTATGAGAATGCCATAATACATACATATAGTGTATTTTGATTATATTCATCCTCTTATTATTCTCCCGAATTCCTCCCAGATCCATTCCTATTCTCCTAGGCACTCTCAAATTCCTGTCTTATTTTTTAAGAGTCCAATTTGTGCTCCTCATATACTTATGGGCATGGGGCCATCCACTGGATTGTGGTTGATGTGCCAGGGGCCACACTCTCAAAGAAAACTGCCCTCACAATTTGTATCTCAATACCAATAGATTGGAAGCACTCAAACCTCATCAGAGAAGTTTCTTTGTACAATGGATAATGGTTAATGCAGAAAATCACAACTGGTCAAAGTACAGAGAGTGTCTGTGGAGTGCTCGGCCACAGATAGAACATCTGCATCACACTCATTCCCTCCATTGGTCAAGGACTTTGTTGGTTAGTTTTTGTAAACAATATAAACTAGAGATACCTTTGAAGAGTGAACCTTTACTTAGGAATTGTCTCCATCAGATGCTTGTGGGTAATTGGGCGGGGGCATTTTCTTGATTGCTAATTGATATAGAAGCCTCAGCCCACTGTGAGTAGTACAATCTCCAGGCAGGTGAGCTTAGGCTGTATAAGAAAGTTAGCTGAGCAAGCCAGGGGAAGCAAGACAGTAAGCACCATTTCTCTGTGGTCTTTGCTTCATCTCGTGCTTTTAGGCTCCTGTTCCCACTTCCCTCAGTGATGGATTGTGATTGAGAGTTGAAAGATGTAGTAAGCCCTTTCCTCCCTGAGTTGGCATTGATCATGATGTTTATCACACCAATGGAAAACCAAACTAGAACAACAATCATCTCAAAACAGGGGGGCAGAAAGACAGAAAAAGCCAGCGATCAGGAGGAGAAGGGTGAAACTGTGTCTTCTGGACATGACAGGATTGCTACATTCATGAATTTGCTGCAGCTGTGGTTACTGGTACAAGACCTTCACAAGATCAAGTCACTTAACAATCCAGCATAGAGTGAGGAGAAGCTGATGAGCCTCCACCACTAGCTGAAGAGTTACTGACAATTGATGAATGCTGGGAGAGGGAGAGTCAGTTTTCTTTAAAGATTTATTTTTATTTTTATGTGTGCTGCCTATGTGTTTTCCCACATTTGTCCAGGTGCCTTGGGAGGACAGAAGATGGGTTGGATCTCATGGAGCTGGAGTTATAGGCAGCTGTGAGTGCTGAGAACCAAGCACAGGTCCTCTGAAGAGCAGCAAATGCCCTTAACCACTGAGAAATTTCTTCATTCCCCCAAGGACTATTTTATAAGGGTGAGTTTTCTTTGGAAACCACTGATGATAAATATTTCAGAAGAACTGAAAGATAGCTGGTAACCAAAACTCAAAAATGAGGGGTTTCTTCTGAATACACTTAGGCAGAGCTTCCTTAGGTAAAGAGGCCCCATAAGGTGGGGATATAATGATGGTATGATGGTGCATTATCAAGTGTCCATTGCTTACTGATACAGAAAGCAGGTTTGGAAAATAACATTAAGAATGTTATTATATATCACGTAAAAGCAATCCTTTTCATGGCAATGGGTCTCGTCTTGTGGCGCTGAAGCACTTGGAGATGAACAGAACATTCATGCCTATGCTTTCTCTCTTTCACTCTATCGCTTAGTCATTTTGCAAGTTAAAGCAACATAAGCTTGTGCAGATCCAGGTTCACATACTGAATCAACAGCAGCAGAACGGCCTAAGAAGTTGTTAGATACTAAATTTGTGACCTCTATCTTATACTTCCTGAAGCTGAAATCATGGAAATCAGGCCTAGCGATGCTTTTTATTCAGTAATCCCTCTGGGTAGTTCTGATAAAGTCTGAAATTTGGGAGCAACTCATTTAGTTTATACAATATCTATATTTAATCTTCCCTTCATTGTTTTTAACCATTGTAATTGCTTTGGGGAAAACCTCATTTTGAAAAAAAAGAAACAAGCTGTAAATGTGTAGTGCCATTCCAGCTAAGAAAACGGAAACCCTCACTCACTGTACTTGACCTTTAATGCCATGTATGTACAAAATGCTTCCATCTAGACAGCTCAAAAGTTTCTACTTCCAGTGTCTACACACAGTGCACAGGCATCACTATACATAATATCTGAACATGATTTATATCACTATTAAACAGATAATAAAAATTGTTCTGTGATAACTTACAGAGTACTAACCTATATAGATTTCAACATATCTTGCAATTTAGTTCACTATAGTCCAAAACATTTGCATATATATAGCTAGATAGATGGATATACTTGGCAGAGCTTAATAGTTATCTGGCCAACAGCTGCTATCTGCTTAATTGCTTAACATTAGAAAATGGAAAGCAATGTGATTATCTATCTAAGGGCAAATATTAATTAGGATCAAATAAATATAGCTCTTTAGATCTCCATGGTATCCAATCTATATAAACATCTTGCAGTGAGAACTCATAAATGATTAAAGGCAGGCCAGATACATTAGAGGAATCTGCGTCATATGCCAGGACTTAATTTTCTACTCAATTTACTTTTTAAAATGTTGGTGGCATAAAAACACATCAGCAGGACTTAGATTTTAAATCAAGGCTTCTCTCTTGTGCTCAAGCATGAAAAAGTAATCACCAGAACTGAAAGGAATAGAAAAGTTATTATAATATATCGACACATACACATCCGGGAGGGAGATCAAAACTAAAAATTATAACACTTCCGGCCTAACCATGCTCTGAAATTCCATAAGCACATAATGAACTACCTTTCTTTCTTATCTCTATAGATATCAAAGACTCAGTTTTTCTGCAGAGAAGGAAACAATAGAGACTGTTCTGTAAACATGAATTCTTACAGCAAAAGAGCAGACTTATGGCACTGGAGAGTCACTTAGAAAACAATGTACAGATAGATGCTGGGGGAAGTGCAGTCATTTTCTTCGGTGGTGTGACTACGGTTAAGGTGTTCATGCTCCAGTAAATACTCACCCTACCCCCATATTTATGCATAACAACCCTAATTAAACTCTGTGGATCATAAGCAAATAGAGAAACAAAAGGCCATAGAAACAGGAGGACTGTTGGGAAGAAGAGTTTGACAGAGGGGGAGGGGCTGAGAAGATTAGGGTTAGAATGACCCAAATCTGCAATATGCATGAGTGCACGAAACTGTCTAAGAATAGATTTTTAAATGCTTTCCCAGGGGGCCATGGTAGTATGTGCCTATAATCTTAGCACCTGGGACAGGAGGATTGCCAGGAGCACAGGGCCAGCATCAAAACAGAACAAAACAAAAATGAAGATTTCCTGACATTTTTTTCAAAGCAATGATGAAGGATTTAGGAAATTTTGGTGTTCTTTGTATTTTTAATAAACCTCACAGTACTAAAAAGAAAAGAAAATTGGTGACTTGGAATGGGGACTCTGATCTACAGTCAGCAATGCCATCCAATGCCATCCATCACTTTGCAGAAAAAATTAGGCTGAAGTGTGGGCCTGTTCCGAAGCACAGTTCAAGGGTGTGTCTGGGCTGTGGGTTTCCAGCATAATTGTTCTGGCTTCTTAAAAATCTCTGCTCTGCCGTAAATGATGTACAGAATGTGGCTGAGCTGGCAGCCATTCAGACAATCACTACACGAGATTGGTTCTTGCTGAGCTGAGATAATGATTTGGGATTGTGAAATAAATGTGAAGTGAGGTTACTGTGCCACAGCCGAGAAGAAAATCAAGTTTTGCAATACCGGAAGTGCCCTGGGTGTACACCTGGCTAGGGAGAGTCTGTGTGAAATGCTAATAATCAACAAGGTCATTTTTCTAGGCGAAAATTCTAATGGGAAGTTTCCCCTGCTCCTTAAGGAAATGCATGATTAGCAGAGCATTTCTGTCTTGATGGATCAGCACAGTTGTTCACCTGGTACACAGGCCTCTCAGATACAGAAAGAATAAGATCCAGAGTAAGGAGATTCGCAGAGGCAGAAGGCTTTCTCTCATGCAAAGCAACTTCTTAAGTCATCTCTAGAATAAAACAAATTAAACTTATCTTATACTAGAGAGATATTTAAGTTCCCTTTCTCACAACTCAATTATAAAATAAATATATGTCTGGTGTCAAAAAAATGTTGGCATCAGTTCACACCAAACATCTCTTAAATACAAATGTCAGTAACTAAAAGTTTAGCTCATCGCTAACAAAAATATGTTACCTAGAATTCTGGACAGAATAAGGATTTACAGGTCCCAGGAAGCTTGTCTTATCATATCCCTAGGTTTGGTCTAAAGGCACAAAAGATGGAAATGAAGGGCAGTAACAATTTTTACGTTCCAGAAACTGCTTTTAACACATTCCTTAAAGAGGTGCATTAAGGGGCTGAAGAGATGGCTCAGCAGTTAACAACACTGGCTGCTCTTGCAGAGGATCTGGGTTCAGTTCCCAGCACCCACATGGTCTCTAACAGCTATCCTTAACTCCAGGATATCCAGGAGATCTAATGCCTTCTTCTGATCTCCACAGGAATTACATGATACAGGTACACTTGTATACATGTAAGCAATATACTCATACACATAAAATAAATAAATTCTAAAAAGGGATGTATTGACAGAGCACAACCAGACCATATCACACACAATGGCTTCGGAACAACATCTTTTAATATTTTTACACAGGAATGCAAAACTCTAACAGTTTCATGGCTTCCATTATTTCCCAGTCACTGAAACAAAAGCACCGTGGCTATTGGAATGCTCAAGATAGTTCTTGGGTGTCAGGCCCCTGGTTCAAGTTCCCAGTCTCCTGGTCACTTTGTAACTCAGTGTAACTGACTTAATTTCTGTTTCTTCCTTTGTAAAATCAGAGCACAGTTTGGAAACTTTGTTCCTCTATGCATACACTTTTGCTGAGCACACTGTAACGTTCTACTGCAAGGTTCTATTCTCTAAAAGAAGTGTGACATGTGGAAGTAGGCATGTCACTGTGTTGCAACAAAGACACAGTGATTGCGGATTTGAGCAAGGGATCCTCTCAGGCCATGGGACAAGAGGACAGTAACAACTTACTTACATAAAGGGGCTATAAAAGACTAGTATTCAACTAAGATGCCCAAGACCATTCAGTGAGAAAGGCTTGCTTGCAAAGTCTTTCAAAAGCAGCAGGCAGAGGGAAAAGTAACTATGAGGCTAGAATAGCATGGGAAGGCTGGAGCCACATAACCAAAGCTACTATGTAACATGCTGAGAGCCGAAATTTTTATTTCCTTAAGTGATGGGTACAACTGACAACTGAAGGGATTGTGTGTGTGTGTGCATGTGTGTGTGTGTGTGTGTGTGTGTATGCACATGTGTGTGCAGGAGACTCTATCTCTCTCCACCTCTTTTTTGAGATTGGGTCTAGTTTTAGCTAGACTGGCCAGCTAGCAAGTCCCTAAAATCTGCCTGTCTCCAACCCCCAGCCCTGGGTTTCCAGGTACATACTGCTGCCAGGGGTCTAAGGAACTTAGATACTCATTCTTGCAGAGCAAGTACTTCCACACTGAATTCTTTCTATTCCCAACTGAAAGGATCTGAACAGAAGCATCACAGAAACATATCTGTACTTTAGACGGAACCAGATTCAAGGGTTCAGAGTTTGGTTTCCTGTACCCATGTGGCAGTTAATGATCATCCTTAACTCCAGTTACAGGGATCCAATGCCCTCTTTTGGACTAAAAGAAAGACAAGTCTTGATTATTACAGAAGATTTATTTAACTTTACTAATTTTATTGAGAACTATATATATGTCAGGCACTATTTTCTAAATGCTTTGTGAATATATACTCATTTAACCATGTGAAACCCTTTGAAATGGGCATTTATGATAATCATGGAACCCAAAAGAAAGAGGTGAAGGTGGAGCCCAGATCTGAAGCCAAGCAGTTAAGCTGTCTGTACAATGTGCACTCTTTCTTACCCATTGAAGAGCACCCACTAATCCTGCTTCATTAGAATACACCCAAGTCAGTAATTATCTCATAGTGAACTCCCTACAAAGATGTGTAACATGTCCATTAGTCCTGTCTACTGGAAATCCTCCCTTTTAGAGTGTGTAAGAACTCCCCATCTCCCATTCTTTTGGGGTCTCTCACATACACTTTTTCATTAATTTACTAATAAAAATGTTGGCATCAATTCACATCAAATATCTTTTAAATATAAATGTCAGAAACTAAAAGTTTAGCTCATCACTAACAAAAAAATATTACCTAGAATTCTAGACAGAATAAGGATTACAGGAAAAATTTATGAATCCCAGGGAGCTTGTCTTGTCATACCCTAGTTGTGGTCTAAGGCAGAAAGCTAAGTAGAGGCTGGAGTCTGGAGATATCTCTTTCACCTGCAGGCTGGTATCACTGCCTTCCCTGGGCCAATCCTTCACAGTGCTGAACTGGCTACACTTTCTGCAATTTGTTCTCTGGAAACTTTGTCTCAAGCTATCCAGGGACCGACAGACCTGTGGTGTCACAATCTATCAGTGTGGCATGTATCACACACTGAAAAACTCACCATGTTATCATGTTTTCACAGTCCTGATCATCTCTGTTCACTGCTGCCTCCCTGCTGTTCTGCAGTTTCTGGCTCAGGTGATATATTCAGTGAGTACTGATCAAAGTAATGACTCAACACTACATTTTCCTCTGTTAGTGAGGCTATAACACCATTGAGGTAGGGACAAGCCTGGCGAGTGATAAGATGTTGACTCCTTCATGAAGGAGTCACATTGTAATAGAGGTTGACTAAGCTAAACATCTCAAGGCATAGCTGACTGTTCTTCATGCACAAATACAGTTGATCTTTAAAAATCAACTTGCGGGACCTGGAAATGGAAAAACCATACATAATTAATTTTTTTAAAAAGCGCTGCAAGGGACTCAGTGGTTAAGGATACTTGCTCTTCTTCCAGAGGACCTGGGTTCAAATCCCAGCACCACATGGCAGTTATCATTCATAACTCCAGTTCCAGGGGATCTGATACCCTCTTCTGGCCTCTGCAGGGAGTTGCATGCATGTGGGGCACTCACATACATGCAGGCAAAATACTCAAATCAAAAAATAAAAATAATAAATAAAATATTTAAAAAGCACTGCAAGCAGATCTTACATTCTAGAGATACTCTTGCTATATGTAAAGATTAGAGATTCCAAACACCCACAGGTTCTAGGCTACCTGGTGTGGTGCACCCCATGCTTGGGCTTGCCTTTGGCGTAGATTCAAGGTGGATGTATGACTATGTCAGCTTCCAGGTGACAAAGGACCATGAAATGCAGCCTTTCCTGCCTTCCAATTTACTGTGAACTCCAGTGGTTTCTCAAATGTGCTAAAACTAGCTGTGCATTCACTCCACCATATTTATTTTTGGTGTAATCCCTATTTGTTACAAGAAGGATCTGGGATGGTCCCTGAAATTAGGATATCACTGGTCATAATTCCTCCAAGGTAAAATTAATTCTATGTCTGCAGTGACCCTGAAGGAGGCAGACTACTTACTAAATATTTAAGTATCACTATAGATGAGGCTCTGCTCTTGACATAGAATTATAGTGAAGAAAAGCGCTTGTTTTCTGCTGTTCCACACAGACTTAATTACATTTATCTTGAACTATATTCACAAGCTGTTGGTGAGATCAAAGAAGTTACTGAACAGAATGTAGTACGTGTAGTACGAGGTCACAGAATTGTCAGTGGATATTTCAAGCATAAGGTTAAATAAGAAGAGGCTTAATCATTCTTGTAGAAAGAAGGAAGAGCCTCCTCCCTTAGGGCAGTTACTTTTGAAAATGGATCAGTGTAAGTACTTTATAACTTTCCTTGTAATGTATAGAAGTCCCTATAAATATCCAATATGATGTTTTTTTTGTAAACTTAAGAGCCAAAATGTCTTTCTTGAGAATCCTTGAATCATCTTTCTGAAATATACTTAGATAGTACCCAGTCCCCCAATTTCCATAAGATTATCACACCTCAATTTTTGTAGGACCCTTGCACTAATTTTTAAAGCTATAACCTATAATAAAGATAAGAGGCTTGTTTTTTCTCCAAATAAAGTCAATCTGATAACACAGTTGCTCCAATTTCCCAGGTAAATTTTGGATGAACTATAAATGACCAAAATACTGTCAAGTACTCCTGAATAAGGAATAGTTCTTGTTTATCTTGACTGGGTAGATAGATAGATAGATAGATAGATAGATAGATAGATAGATAGATAGATGACTCTGCTCTGCACTCAGCTTCTGCTGCCAGGGCTCCCTATTGCCTTTCAGTCTCTTCTGGTTTCCATCAGGCCCACAGCTTACAGGTTATCAGATGCTGTACATCTTAACCTTACCTTCGACTAGCATTCAAGTTTCCTTCCCTTCTCAATGGAAGCATAGGCTTACATGACACGGGGAGTGAATTTAGGCAATTGCTGCAGGTGTGCCAGAATACTCTATGATATTTAAGAAACCCCCAAACAGTAGATTGCAGTTTGGATGCTAGTGTGTGGAGGACTGGCCTTGGGTCACATAAAAGCATTTTTATACAGGAAAACAATCCATATATAATATACTTGGAGTGTATTTCACCCAGACCTTCACATTCTCTTCTTTCTTACACCTTGTACCCTCATCAGTCCCTATATTCCTAGATTCAGTTTCATTTCTCCTTTCTTGTCATCTGTGCATATCACACACCACACACACACACACACACACACTGCTCTAACATATACAAGAAATAAAATCCAAAATCCATCATTCTTAAATATATTTGTGTATATTCCAAGGCCATTTTGGAATTCTATTCCTCACTCATTAGAACACATTTCACTTAATAAAAAAATCTTTCTAAATATAAAGATGAACAATTTACATATTTTGCATCTGTTCTGTCTCTGAAAACTCCAGGTTTAAAGAGTCAGAACCACCATAGTGAGGACATCAGAGACTGAAACTAAATAAGTCTTTCATTTGGCACTTACTGACACATGAAATAGGAGGGTGCCATAGGTCACAGTAATCAAATTTGTCTTCAGAGTTTATCACATTCAAATGAATTTTGTGTGACAATGCAAACTATGGAGATCCATCTATATATCTATTTATCATCTATCATCTACCTATCTATCCTCTATCATCTATCTACGTCTATCTATCGATCTATCATCATCATCATCTATCTATCATCTATCTATCTATTATCATCTATCTATCCTCTATCTATCTTCCTTTTTACTTTGGCTTTAATTTGGCTACAATGTGTCTATTTCATGAAGCAGATAATCCCAGAGTAAGGAACAAACAGAGTGAAATAAAGACGCTTCATTATAGGACGGGGAAAGATTTCCCCTACTCTGAGAGCTGAGATGCTAAGATGTTATCACTTCAGAAGGCTACAAAACTGGACCAGAGAGTCAGGACAGTTTTCATAATGGATGGGTGTTAAGATTTAAATATTAACGTTCCTCACTAGCTGGTGGTGAAATGTTGGGAGGTAGAGGAGAAACACTAAGAACTGCCGCCTAGCTAGAAGGCAACGGCATTCGGGACAGACTTTTGAGGGTTATACCTGATCCTCAGTCTCTCTTCTATTTCTCCTTCCTGCCCCCCATGATGTGAACTGCTTCTGCCACAGACTTCTGTCACCATGATGCTGTGATTCACCAGTGGCTCAGAGTCAGTGGAGCCAAGGACTAGGGGTTGAAATATGAGAAACCACAAGCCACAGTAAGAATATTCTCATTGAACATGTCTTCTGCACTGGCACAGTGGGGAATGTATTACATGGAATTAGTATACAATTCTAGTACTGGACAAAATAAGCAGTGATTATATGTGATGTTGTTCTGTAAACATATCTTTATTTTTTTCAATTTTATCTTAGGTGATAGTTGCAAACATACTTTTAAAACATATTTATTTTGTGTTTGATGAATAAATAAAAATTGAACATATATACATATAATATATTGCATTGTTTTGATATATGTATGCATTGTGTAATGATGTAAACTGTAAAATGTAAAAAATTACTTAAATTTTTATTACTTCACATCCTTATCACTTTTGAGGAGATGAGAACACATAAACTCTACTGTTTTAGTGATTTTTAAGAATATAGTACAAGTAGATTCTGAGTTTTTCATCATTTAACGAAACCTTTTTCAGTCACCACAATGAAGTGTGATCAGTCATCACATTAGCCATGGGAAAAAGCTAGCAAGGATATAAATCTTATGTAAGCTTTAAAAAGCATATAGATTATTAGAAATACCTGCCCATAATATGCATTCTAAATCCTCTTGGGAGATTATGAAATGTGCCCAGGCTTGATCAATCTGTTTGGGCTCAAGTTAGGACACTGTCAAATAGCAATCATTTGGATTTGTACCATGCATATTGGCTCAAAGGCCTTTCTTGCAACAATGGGAAGCATTTATCTAATCCATACTAAATTAAGCAGAGCATTATTAAAAACTTTTCACAGATGAGAAAACTGAAATTCAGAGTAGTTAGCAGCTTCCTAAAGTCAGACATAGCCAGAGAGCTGGGCACCTGGCCCTGTAGGTGCTCTGAATAGGTGTTTGATATCAAGTCCTATAGACTCAGTCAAGCAGAGATCCCATACGGTGATCAGCAAAGACACAGAGCTGTGGATCTTCTTTAATCTAACAGCTTTGTCTTTCTTAACTAAAATTAATCCAGTTGAAAATATTTTATACCAACTCATTTTCAAGGTGAATTTTTTGTCAGTCTAAACAGTGCTCAGTAAGCAGTGCTTATAAGAAGTGAAGATCCTGTTCTTATGATCTAACCCACTTCCATAGATTCACGCTCCAGGGTAACAATGGCCAGTGTCTAGTCTCTTTTCTCTTAGACCTCTCCTCTTTAGTCACATAAATGTACAATGGGGAAATTCTATTAGCAGCATTCTGGAGCCTGATATTTTTTCTCACTTCTACACTCAAAATAAGAAATAAACAAGCTATTTAATATACAGAGAAGTATCAAAGGAGACTATACTATAATAGGTTAAATGGGCAGTCTAGAAGTAAAGAAGACACTGACAAGCCAGATGTCAGTCATTGCACTCAATGGATTGAAATATTGCTTGAGTTGAATATTGGGCACTTTCTCCTAGGTCAAAAGAAGGAAAACACTAAACCTGATTAAATCACCAAGGTGGGAAAATCCACACTACCACTGTGACTCTTTGTTTTCTGTAAGTAAAATCTTCTAGTCTGTATATTTATCAGTGTAGAAAAGATAGTGTACAGAATCACTTTTGTGTTTAAGACCTCTTTCCCTCTTGGTGCTTTGTCAAATCTAACAGCAAGTGAGTCATGTGCTCAGAGGGGCTGCACATCCTGACAGGTGCCTAGTTGTTACCCTTTAACTAAAACTTTAAAACTGCTTAGTTGCAAGTCACTTCAGAATATACCACTACTCAATTCCAAGCTTTACAGAATGCAGAGAAAAAGCATAATATCTTTGTAAGTCTGGCAAGTAATGATTCTTTAGTAGAGACTACTTGTAGGAATGGAGATGTTAAAAAGCATCATACTCTTTAATGATTTGATCAGTGCTTGAGCTTGCAATAAGTCCCAACAAATCAATTGAAAAAGAAAAGAGCATTTATTAGGGTACCCTTAAGCTATGCACTTGTGATATTTTAAAAAAAGCAAAATGACAGATTTTTTCCCCACTCAAATGTCTTTGTTTAGACATTAACAGAGGAGATATCATGCTATAACACTAGAGAATGAAGGCCATTTTTTTCCTGAAATTTTTATATGGAATGAAGCTTGGAATCTGATTCGTGGTGAGATTTCCAGGTTTACAATCCACTCTCTCATTACAGGGTTGCAAGTATGCTTTACTCACCTCTCTCAAATAACTTTAAAAATGGGATGGCTGACTTTATTGAGCAACCCTGTTATTTTTCAGCATAATGACGGTAGAGATACTGAATAGAAAAGCTGTTTTTAATCTATGTAAAAAGTATAATTAAAAGAGTAATTCTTTTCCACCCTCCATTTCTCCACCCATCTGGTAGCTCATAGGATTTGTATTGTTACTTCACCTGTTATAATAATATAATCTCTTATAAGCAATCTCAGCTTAAATGATTCCATTTAAATCATGTTTAGAGTGCCACATGTTTAAAATCAGTTATGGTGACATGATGAGCTCCCTGACTGAGAAATCTCAAGTTTGCAGTTTTTATTAGAATGCTCTATATAAAAACACGGGAATCTTTTCAAAGAGTTCAGCTACTTCAATAAATGTAAACAGCACAACACAAGAAGTATTCAAAACATGTGAACTTAATAAAACTAGCGCGATGGGTACTGAATGGAGTCAAAATCAATTTACTTCTACTATTTACAAACCAGTGAACTTCAGTAGACACACCAGCCACAGTGCAATACCTCTACACAATGTCCTATTATTGGAGGGGTTAGCCACAGAGCTCCTCCTTCGAATGTCCTAACTGAGGCTAGACTTGGCACATAAACTCATCAGGTTTCATTGACTGTGTCTATGCATGCACAATGCACAGTTCTTTCCTTCTTAATAGGAAACCTAACCTGCCCATAGCCTAAAGCCTGTTGGCTTTAGCACCTTTCAGAAGCAATCTAGTAATCAAAGGGACAAACTCAGCAGAAAGTGGCATTGCTGTGGCGGAATGATGGATGAACTTAATGAGATCAAAATTAGTTTACTTCTACCATTCACAAAATTAGCTATAATTAAGTTTTATACTGAATTCATTTGAATCATTATAGTAAACATGGTTTTTCATTTTTCTTATTTAGTAAGTTACTTTTATTTTATGTAAATGAGTGTTTTACTCACATGTATGTAAGTGCACTCATGTCATGCAATGCCTGGAAACCTGGCCTGAAACTAGAGTTAAGGACACTTGTTAACTGCCATAGGGGTGCTGGGAACTGAACCCTGATCCTATGGAAAAGCAATCAGTGTTCTTAACGACTAAGTTATCTCTTTATGAAGTAGTTTTTTCATCTTTAAGGTAATATAATAGGTTCAATATTGGAAGCAGCCAACTTTAAACAGATGTATTAATTTTTTAAGTGATAAACACCATAGTGAATAGTCCATTAAGTATAGATTTGGCTTTGAAGTGATTTTCTTAGAAGATACACTCATATGGATATAAGATTTTATTCTATTTGATTGTTTTTTGTATCTTAGCTACAAAAAATAAAGTCACACTCAATTGGAACTATGAACAGTTAACAAAATATCTTCATTATTTGTCTCTTGTCTAGGACCCTCACATTCTCCAGTAATAATTCTATAAACCAATGCGAAGCATTCATTATAAACAGAACTTTTAATCCTCATGGAAATTCCTCAAAGAAAAGTTCATCCTAAACTACTACTAGTGATATTTAGGAAGCCCTGGGCAAGACAGCTTGGTCTACATATTGTCCAGAGTCTGATAGTAGCAGATAACTTAAAGAACAGTCCTTTAGACTATGTCTTCGATAATGAGGGAGACTCTAGTATCTGTATCTCCCAATTATTAAGGGCCAAACAGCTGCAATTTTCTATAAAACACTAGGACTTCTCCTTTGAATGAAAACATGCACAAAATGATTATGATGGTTAGATATAAAGTTAGAAAGTCTACAAAATTATGAAGATGAAAAGATAACGTATTTTATTATATTAGTTAAACTTATAACCCAGTCAATAGTATAGATAAATAATACATGAAATGTGCCTTGTATATCAGCTGGGCATGGGAGCTCACGCCTTTAATCTCAGCCCTCAGGAGGCAGAGGCAGGCACATCTCTGTGAGTTCAAGGCCAGCCTGGCCTACATAGAAAGAGTTCCAGGTAGACCTTGTCTCAAATAACCAAAACACATCTGTCTTTTAAATCAATATAAATATATTACTTCCTACTAAAATCCACTTTCAACAATATATATCATTAAAGAAGGTAACATGATGCCAATGGAAATCAGGACAATTACATGGCTTTTATTAATAATAATAAAAATAATTTTAGTAGAATGTCCTAAGTAACTCAATAGGTTCAGTGTATTTGGACTATATAATCACAAGCTATGTTTGAACACTCAAGATCCTCAATGTTTCAGAGATAGACAAGTAAGTAAAAGCAATTATTTTATACATTTAAAAAATCATATTGACTTTGATGATTATTTTGTTACTGTTATTTTAGTTTCAATATTATTTTAATGAAGTTAACCTAAGTGAAAATAATTGAAACTTACTTGCAATAAAATGAAAGAAATGAAGTGCTGTTACATTTTACTTAAGACAACTTACTCTGAAATATTTATATTATCTGAGTTATGTTAATAAAGAAAAATTGGCCCAGGACCTAGAATCAAATGCAGAGGATGTCAGACCCAAATTCATTCAAATGAATATCACATGAATATTCAATAAAACACAAGTCAAATTATCTAGGACAAACAGAAGGATCTTTTGCTTTTTATGCTAAGTCTTTATGTCAGTCATTCTACTTAATTTACATTACTTCAGATAATACTTAATCAACATGTGTCTCCAACACCTTAACTTAGTCCCTGTAGTTTGAGTACATTAAAAAATCAAATAATTTGGAAAATAAAAATTTAAAATAAGTTTTTAAAAAAATTAGCCCTAGTGAAAATTTGGGTAGGGAAATGAATAAATTAATACAACTTTTTGACATTAATTTGACTAGACCTATTAATATGATAAACATTTAGGCCATTTGAGCAAACAACCCTTTTTATTAAAGTCAATTTTGAAAAAATACTGTGGAAGTTAATAGTTTATAGATGTAATTCCTAATATAGCTATGCAAGAAAAAAGCAAAGAAAAAAACCTTTAAATAATATCAAATGAGATAGAATAATGCATAACCTTTGTTCTTAAATATATTAAAGGTTTGCAAAATAAAAAGTTATTTTCCACAGACTTGGAGATCTTTATGATAAGTGAGTATAAATTTAACAAAAGGTCTTACAAAATAACTGCTGGAGGATGTAGGTTATTGCTGTCTGCCAGGTAACCACAGCTTAGATTGGCCTTAGTATGCTCGCATTTCCTGTCCTGGTGTTCATATTGATTGATTCCACATTTCAATTTAATTTATTCTTTTTAATTTGACTTCAAAGTAATCAAACAGAAGCAGCTTAGAATAACAAAACTCCTGTCATAAAAAACTCCTATCAGATTAGTAAAGATCCTTGAAATATCTAGATCCTGAACAGTGTGGTGAGTGGTTACTTATTTCTACTATAGCTTAGCGTGAACTCTTTGGGAAAAAAAATTCACACAGCATGCATCAGGAATCTCAAAAAATATTAGTTTTTTTTTTTTTTCTTTTCGGAAAGTGCATCTTGAGGATTCTCCACCAAATAAATCACAAAAAATGCAGATAAAACACCTGTTTTTTAATCTCTCTGTCTCTACTTAATGAAGCCTAGCTATATGAACGTAAGTGGGGGACTAGTAGCTAAATAATGAAAACTCCCATTCAAGGGAGTATAAGGCAGACAATAAGAACCACTATCAGCAAAAGCCATCACTGAAAGGCACAAAAATAACTTCAAGAGCAAGACAGAAGCAATATATAGGAGACATACAAGCATAATTTAATAAAATTTTCTAGAAAGGTTCATAACGTGTTTTACACTGGTTAGCTGAAAGGGGTAGTAAATATGATATCTTAAGTAAAAACAAAAATAAAGAAGGACAAAGAAAAAGAGGGACTGCTTAGGGGTAAGAAAGTGAACCATTGAGAAAGGGAATAAAAAATCGGAGAGAAAAGTAGAGGAGTCCATATGATAAGGTCCAAGTCTATACATATGAAAATGTCATGATATAACCCATCATTCTGTATGCTAACCAAATAAATTAGTAAAAGAGTAAAATATATGCCTATCTTCACAATGTAACATTCTGCTGGGCTTCAATTACAGCCCAAATTGGCAAGGCTCAGTTGATCTCCTCTATTCTGATTTCATCTCATCAGCCCATTCGCATGTCTCATCAGTGCCTAGCTGTAAAGCTCATCATCTGTATGCCAAGATGTCTGCAGACACATGTGGTCCATCCATATTCCTCTCATCTTCTTCCAATCAACACTATGGCTTATCCTCCTGGGGTTTCTGATCATGACTTCTTTAAAACTATTTCTAACCAACTTCAGATATTTATAATGTTTCAAGTCAAGTATGGTAATCAGACAAAACAATTTTAGACTCTGATTCCAATGAACTTAGTCACAGAAATTCAAAAGGAAGACTCTTCTCAAAGGGGGGCAGTCTCTCATCAACATTTGCTAAATGAGCAAAAATAATCACTAGCCTGATGATAACAATAGTAGCTAATGCTTAATGGAAGTTTCCATTCAGAAAAAAAAAATGTTTTCAGCAAGAGCTTTACACTTCAGTGACCTCATTTAGAGTTCAGCACAGTCCTCTGTTTCACAGAAGAAAAAGACTGATCCTCAGGTAGGTTATGAATATTTCTAGGGTGATGTAGGTAGCGTGGACCTGAGATCTGAACTGAGCTCTAATTAAAACCAACATGGTTCTATACTAACATGTTTCTATATTACTAAATTTGATTGTGAAAAAACTACTAAGAATTATTTTTCTAGAACTACATTTAGTTAATAGAACCAAAATAATGCACAGGATTATAAGAATTTCTTTTGCATACAATAACAGATACAGAACATTGAAAGTTTCTGTTGATTCTGGCTGTGTAACATCCTTACCTGTGTAGGACCAGCCAATCTCTTCCACAAGTTTCCTCTGTTGTCTGTAGTATCCATAAGTCCAGTCTGTAACCAAGAAAAATGAAATGACTAATTTGCAGAAAAACAGTTGTGCACAATTTAAAAATATAAGGTGTTCAAATTATATGCACTATAAATGGCATTATTATTGTTATTGTTACTATTCTTTTCTATATTGCCTTCCCAGTGACTCCATTCAGTTACACCACCATCGTTACCAACATCAATGTCCTTGTTCTGAAGTAGTTACTACAGAGTTTAGGAAGTACTTTTAAAGAATGCTGAAATTCGATCAGAGAGAAAGCAATTTAGAGGCATCATTTGAAAGAAAGATAGTCATAAAGTATTGATTGTCTCTAAGACCAATATCTGAAGTCCTGTTGCTTAAACATATCTCAGGGTTTACAAGTCAATACACATTTGTAAATGCTTTAAAGAGCCCCAGAGATTATCTTATGTTCAAAACTTGCTTTCCTTCTAATAGAAAATAAAATCAGGGATATTAAAGACATTGGAATTTTAACGTGTGAACATAATTGGAAAAGAAGTTTTATGTTAGACACTGTAGGGTGAATTAGTCCCTGGAGATGTGGAAGTGGCAGTGGAGCTAAGGCAGTGAGAAGGTCCTAGCACCGCGAAGGTGATAAATGTCTCATGGCCCATGGAACGATTCTCCAGGAGTCTCTCACCTAGAAGGTGGCACAACACATTCAGAAAGAAGATGGGTAGGAGCCAGAACCATGTTCTGCATAATTCAAAATGTGCTTGGAGTCATTTTTGCATCCAGAAAATAGAAATGTTAGGGTTCAGGGTCCTACTTTCTGTGCTATAGGACCTTAATCCAAGACTATAGGGAAATTTCTGTTCTAATTCAACTATAGGGAAGATAAAATAAACCTTTGATGCCTGTCTAGAACGTGACCAGTACTGCCAACAGAACTGTTTCTGTAGAAAAGGCTATGGTTTACTAATGAGCTTGTGGAACGTTGTTCATTCACAATTGGGGTTCTGACAATACAGACTTCATCTGAATATGCACACAGAATATTTATTCTTTCCCATTAATAGGTAAAACAATTTCAGTTTGTTTGTTTGTTTGAGACTGGATCTGAAGATGGCCTCGAACTCCTGCTCCTCCTGCCCCCATCTCTTAAGTGCAAGAATTGCTGGAAGGCACCACCATGCCTGGAACTTTCTTATCCACTGTCTATAGTTTTGCTTTTAGTTATATATCATGAATATTTCCAATATGTGAAGGTTTTAAGGATGTTTCATGTCTTATTTCCCTGTTTCGTGCCACATAATATTTGCCAATAAATAACATTTAAATCATCTTTTATTTCTTTAATCTGTATGCGATGTGTGTGTGGTGTGTGTGTGTGCACACTTGTGTCTATGAGAATGGGAGTGCTTGCCCCACAGACTGAGTGTGGAGGTCAGAGGATAACCACAGGGTTCTATCCTCACCTTCCGCTCTGTTTTCAGTTAGGGTCTCTGTGTTGTTCACTGTTGGGTACAACGAGCTAGCTGGTCTGCAGGTTTCTAGGGATTTTCATCTCTGTTTCCCATCCAGCCATACCCATCCCCTCAGAGGAGCACTAGGATTACAGTGCTGGGATATATATATATATATACACACATATATATACACATATATACATATACATATGGGTTTCTGGGATTCAAACTCAAGCTTTCATGTTTGGGTAGCAAAAGTTTTACAAAGCTTTACCAATTGAGTCATCTATCCAGTCCCTCTCCAGTTTAAAAAAAAATTATTGTTTTCAAATTTTATGTGTATGAATATATTGCCTGCATGTGTGTAAGTGCAAGGGGTCATGCAAAGCCCATGGAGGTCGGAACAAAGAGCCCCTGGAACTGGAGTTGTAGATGGTTGTTAGCTGCCCGTTAGGTGCTGGGAGCTGAATTTGAGTCCTCTGCAAGAACAACCAGTGCTCTTAACTACTGAGCCATCTCTCCATCTCCTGTCTCCAGTTTTGTGAAAAGCTAAAAGGCAGGGCAGTTACCAGAAATACAATCAGAATCCATAGAGTAACGGTCAAAACCTACCTTGGAGAAATAAGATTTTTTTATTGGATTTTTCTTTGCCTGTTTGTCTATTAAAATATCTATTGGCCATCCTACATACTTCAAAATACTTGTTTTTATTCTTTAAGATAACTTTATTAAATATGTTACATATTGTACAATTCACTCATTAATGTTTACAATAGCTTTTAGCATATTTTCAAATTGTCAACCACCTTACCCAGAATTATAGAACATCTTCACTCCCCAAACAAACTTTATATCCTTAATTCTTATATCCTAATTCTACTTCCCAATCCCCTACTCTGACCTGGATCTCAGTCCTAGATGACCACTAATCTCCTCTGTATATACACATCTGAATATTGTAGATATTTCATGTAAACAAAATTATACAATATACAGTTTTGTGACCAGTTTCATTCACTTTATAAAGTTTTCAAGGCTCCTCCATGAAATGAGTTTATCAAAACTTTATTTATTTTTACCATTCAAGAGTATTTCACTATGCAGCAACCAAGACAGCTTAAGTCCTCTCAGCTTGACTAGAGGTTGGCCAGCTCTTGGTGCTAGGCTCCCAGGGTACTTTCTCTTAGACTGCTAGTTTACTTTGGAAATTTTGGAACTGTAAAATCTTTCTTTTCCTGTTGAGATGTAGAAATCTTTACTAGCAAACCCCGAAATTGACTGCTCAAGTACCTGGGAGCCAGATGTTAGATTGTGTAGGTCCAGGTTTGGTGCATGATCATGAGTCTCCTGTTCTCTGGGAATGTGCTCATATGAACTTGCAGCAATGGTGACAGCATACACAAGACCCATGCTGACTCAATTAGACAAAAACTCGGCGTAGAACTGGGCAAACCAGTAGCAGGCTCCAACCTTAGCCAAGTAACTATCGGCCACTGTTTACTGCTGGGTGAGGAAGAGTTGATCTTCTTTAAGAGAGGGATTCTAGATAGGCTGGCTAGACCTCAGTGGATGAACTTGCACTTAGAGACATCTGGTTACACAAACTTGTTGCAATAGTCTTAACATATATGATAGAATGCATGACATCAGAGGTGGAGGTATGGGAAAGTGTGGATGGGGTGAGGTGTATAAAGATGAATAAGATGTTTTAGATTAAGTGCAAAAATAACTCAATAAAAATATACATTCAAAAGCAAAAGACCAAGCAAATGTCATCATGGAGAGATGTTATCCTTGTCTCTCAGTGTCACTGGGCAAGAACAGGAGTTATCTTTCCTTTGGATAAAGTTTGGTAGCAAGCACAAACAGTCTATCACTTTCCCCAGATGCCTTTCAATATCTCACTAGACTTTAGAAACCTCATTTCTTACTCTGTAAGAGCTGAGTTCAGATTTGGTTCTGGCTTTGCTTTGTGACTGCAATATCTCTGAATAAAGTTTTTCTTGTTGGTTTAAATTTGTCTGCTGAAAACTTTTGTTTCGGAATAGATATGCTCCATTTTGTCTATTCATTTATCATTTAGTGGATATTCATGTTGTGTTCATATTTCTGGCTATTGTAAATACTGTGACTGCAAACAGTCATGCATATATTTATTCTGCTACTTGAAGATTAAATTGGGCTCACAGTTCACAGTTTATCTTTCAAATACAGGTCTCTTAAAATGGTAGTCATGTAAGACTAAATTTAAACGCTGAGGATGAAGGAATACACATAGCTGAATGTTAGAAAGAGACTAAGAAATTCATTGACTCAGACTTTAACAATCTAGAAATAACATTTCTATTTTAGTAGTAAGACAGTTATGCCAAAAAAAAAAAAAGTGGTTTGGACATACAGTCACTGAGGAAAATGAAAACTTAAGGCCGGGTTCCTGATCCTAACCACTGAGCTGCCCCAGATTAAGTAGCTATTCACTACTTGCTTAAGGTGCTAGGCCTGAGCAGCAATCCCTGCATACCTTCCAGAGAAACAGAGCAGAACAAAACAAAGGAACAAGCCAGAGGTCTACCAGCACAGTTTACTCGGACAAGTAAGTTATAGAGAAAGACACTATGTGTGATTTATCTTGGTAATCAACTGGAATTTTTCTGTAAAACTTTGCACTCACCCTACAGAAATGATTCATTACCTTCTATGCTTCTTAAATGTATTGTTTTAAATGTTGGATATTTTTATCATATAGAAGCAAGTTGATGACTTCACAAGCTCAGATACTGTACAAAATGTATTTAACAAGTTTTGCTTTGAGGTAAGTAGAACAGTAAGCTCTTGTTCTAATGACTCATTCCCAAGGATGATAGAAAAACATCAAGCAGTTTTCAGCTTTCCTGATAGGGCTTTATCATCACACAATGAGAGCACTTGTCCTTGGTCTCTAATTACATACATTAGGAGAGCTTTTTCAGTACAAGATTCCCAGGTGTTGGTGGCTCTCTTCAGCTTCTCTCAGTATTGTTTCCTTAATTGTTACTTCAAACAATCCAGTTACACATTCATATGCTAATTACACAGTCCTTGGGCGTGAGAGAGTACCCTACTTTAAAATTCTGCTTAGAGATCTGATAGATGAGACGTGATAGCTCCAATGAACAAGGAAAAAAGAACTAAGCTCACTTTTTTTGTGGCATTATATACTCTGAATACTTGTAAATCCAGCATAAATTACAGTTTATCAAAGCGCTTACACATTTTACAATTCATTAAATAATAAAGAAGGATTTTTCCCTGTGGATTTTAGTTTGTCTAGTTTTTATTTTTTGTTTCCTTCCATTTGAAGCACTCTATAAATGTTTACATATTTTTTATAGTAATAAAACTAAGAAAATTTGAGAAGGAAGTGTACATATTATATGTTTATATTATATGTAATATATATGAGTCAATTTTTAAAAGTTATTCTGAAATTTATGATGAAAACTTCCTCTTCATGAAGTGACTGTTGAACTTGCTTGCAGAGATTTGATGTATATGATTTCAGATAACCTTAATATTCTGGTTTCAATTCATTTCATTTTATTCTTATCTTATTCAAGAACGAATATAAGAGGCTGGTGAAATGATTCAATAGGTAAAGGCACTTGCTGCTAAGACTGATGATCTGAGTCCCATCTAGGATCCCAAGTAGTGGAAGGAGAGAAAAAATTCCTGAAGTTGTCTTCTGACCTCTGCATGTGTACCATGGCATGGGTATGTGTGTGCACGCGTGCACACACACACATACACATATACTAAAAAAATGTAAAAATGAAAGAGTCCATATATGTGCAAATATGGATGTGAATATGAACACACTCACATGACTTATTTTCTCTACACTTCTGTAAAGCAAACAAGTCTTGCTTTCCATGACAACCAACACTAGCATTTTCTCAAGTTTTAAAACTCCTTTCTCCCAAATAAAAATGATAGTGCTTACTTCCTACTAAAATATCATAAATATTTTAATTATAAATTATTTCTGGTTGTGTTTACCCTAAAGAAATTCTTTGCTCTGTCTCCATCATTATTTTATCATGTGTCTCCTATAGATTTTAGTAACAGTCTTCTGACAAACTATATATGCAGAGACTGTACATATTTTAATGCCATATAGTGCCCAGACTGTGAAAAAAGGGAGAAATAGAGAGGTTTTCAGAAAAAGAAACTTCAGGGAAAAAATAAGATACAAATTTGAAGTTTAGGATTCCAGATTCTGAAAGTTTACTTGCTCAAGGCAGATGACATTTTGCCTATGTGATGTCCTATAGAGAAATCACTGGGGGTCTTCAGAAGACAGGACTAAGAAGGCAGCTGGTGGTAAAAACCTGGAATGACGGGGAAGACGCTAAAGACTTAGAGAGGCAGCCTGGAAGCCCTTGAGTAAGACAGATAAAAAAGACAGGGGTAGAGGCGCTGACAGGACGAGGGAGAGGCTGCTTGGAAGTCACAGACAGTAGAGCTTTCCAAAGTCATGGTGTTAGGTACATTCTCATGGAGGGTCTCCCGGTCACAGAGACTCACTCCTGATGACAGTCACTGGGATAGAAAGTCTTCTCACCTTCAATTTTCAGTTTATTTTCCTCCTTGACTGAGACTTCATTTTTTAAAATGAGAAGGTTGTGTTCTACTGAGTTGATAAAAGTGTGCTATGAGTTCATGCTGAAGTCTATCAAAGAAGATATATGAAATACGAACAATGAATGTTTTAGCTGACGTAAATAGGATTGGTATATTTATTTCTGAAGAAAGGGAGCTGACTGGTAAAAGCCCGAGGAAGGGGCTAGAAACCTCTGGAGACAGTCTAGTATCATCAGAGTAATTATCATCCATAAATATTTTGAAATGCAGATATTATGCAGCAGTGATTTTTTTAAAAGACTGACAGCAGTCATAAGCCCTTCTCTAAAAAGAAAAAATTAAAATGAAAGAAAAAAAATAAGTTTCTTTAAGAAAAGACTCCATTTTTGGTGAAAAACACCCATGAACACATTACCCAGGAGTAAAGTCCTTATATGATATATTAGCTACTTTTGCAGAAATATGACCAAATACCTGACAGAAATAGTTTAAGGGCGGAAAGATTGGTTTAGCTCGTGGTTTCACAGGGTTCAGAAAATGGTTTCTTGGCCACATGTTCTCATGCAGAACATTATAGCTGTGGGGACTGTGGAGGAGAAGGGTGTCTATCTAAAGGCAGACAAAACAAAAACAAAAACAAAAAAACCCCGGGAGACTGATAGGGGTGAAGATACTCTACCCCAAAGAACCACTAATAGTGCCCTATTTTCTCCAGACAGGTCTCATCTTCTAGTTTCCAGAAATTCCCAAAATAATGACCCAGCTAGAAACTAACCCCCTAACACATGAGCCCATAGGAACATTTCATATTCAAACCACAATGTGTTCAGATTTCCCTGTTAAAATTGTCTTTCTCCTTTTGACAAGGAAGTTGAGTTCATGATTCAAGTGATAAAATCTATGCAGCTAAGTAATGCAAGCTTTCTATGCAAAATTAATTTTACCTATGAGTAGAGAGTTTTCAGTATCACACCAATACAATTCATATCGATGAAATTCTAGATTTTCTCTATGTATTACCTTGTCATTGAGTGGTAAGGATTGGTTTCTCAGGAAATTAAGCTATCATGGAGCTATCCTTTTCTATCTGGAATATCAACTTTTATGTAGTTCATATATATGCAAAAATCATCTGTGAAATATGACCACTAATTATAGTAACTCAGGTAATATGGCTTGTTTAGGACATAGTAATCATTCAAACATTTTCTTACTGTTCTTCACTATAAATGTAGTCCAAATCTCTAAAAAGCATTTTTTTTTGTAAAATGTACACATTACTTCAGCCTACTATAGCTATTTTTTATTTCAGCTATCTCCCAAGTGGGAGAAAGAAGAGTTTCGTTGATTTTTCTCCTTCCTGAAAAGGCTTAAAAAATAGTGATTTCTACAGTTTCAAAACTTAAGTAGGAACACAGTGTAAAATAGGAGGCCGATTTAATTTTATATTTCCAAAGACAAGGAATTCTGGACAAATAATTTGAGTCCATATGACTTCTTTATAAATTATAAATAAGGCTAAAGAGATTTTAATAAGCAGATGTTTGAAGCACAATATAAAAAAACTATATCAATTGATGAAATTGACAAAAGCTCTATAAAGATTAGAAACAAAGATTAATGTAAAGGAACAAGGGGAGTCAATTCTTCATATACCTGTTTCAGTCATGAGACATCCAATTAAGTAGTTAGGGTTTTCTTTTAATTAAAGACATGTTCATAATTTTGATTACATCCCATAAGTATTTTTGCATGCCTGTTTGAGACAAATTAGAAAAATGTAAACAAAAATAGTTTTAATATCACTTGCAATATCTCCATAGATAACTAATGCTTACAATTTTGCATGTGCATGTTTTATTTTTTATTGGTTATATTTAATATATGCATGTCATGTGTTTTGGTCAAATCCACCCCCAATTCCCTTGCCCTCAGCTCCTCCCCTCCCCCATGCACTACTTTTCCCTCCCAACCTCATTCATGTGCTCTTTTTGAAACCCATTGAGTCTCCTTAGGGCTGCCAGTATGGACATGGGTGTCGGGCTACACAGGGTGTCGGTGTATCGGGGCATGGGTAGCCTCTCCATGAATAAAACTGTGCCTCCCTCCCTCAACAGCCCACTTCATGAGTCTCTCTCCCATCTATGCAGGGAGTTTTATCTGGCTTAATTCTTTTTAAAATTACTTTATTTACTATTTTTATTTTTTATGTGAATGAGTTTGTTGCCTGCCTGTATGTAAGTGCATCTGTGTAGTACAATGACCCGGAAGGTCAGAGGAGGGTGGTGGGTTCCCCTGGAGCTGGAGTTACAGAAGGTTGTTATCCACCATGTGGGTGTTGGGAATTGAACCCAGGGCCTCTGCAAGAGCAGGCAGTACTCCCAAATGCTGAGCCATCTCTCCAGCCCCAACTGATTTAATCTTGTACACGTCTTGTGCATGCAGTCACATCCACTGTGAATTCACGTCATGCCTGGAAAACACAGTTTGCTGCAGTCATCCCCCATTTCTGGCTCTGCAATCTCTCTACCCCTCTTTTGCAATGATATCTGAGCCTGGAGGTAGGGAGTGTGGCAGGCACACATTAAAAAAATTATAGATTCATATTTATTTAATTTAGACGTCACATAAACTTAATTAAACCATTTATTTGTTTGATAAAAATGTACATAAACTAATAAAGTATTATCTATCCTCAAGGTAATGGATAAGTTTTTACAGCATCAGAAGAATTCATTGAAAGTATTCTCTGTATTTTGGATATTGATATTAAAAAGTTCAGGTTGAAGAGATGGCTCACTGACTAAGAACACATACTGACATCTGGCATTGTGGTGCACCCCTATAATCCCAGCACTTGCAAGACAGAGGCAGAGACAGGCAGATCTCTGTGAGACTGAGTCCAGCTTGCTCTACACAGTGAGTTCCGGGTGGAGCTACTGGAGACACTGTCAAACAAAGAAACAAACAAACAAAATGAAACAAAAGAATACATATTGTTCTTGACAAGGACCCGAGTTTGGTTCCTCGCACCCATGTTAGGTAATTCAAAATTGCCTGTAACTCCAGCCCCAGGAGATCTGAAGTCTTCTTCTGGCCTCTGCAGGCACTCTACTCAAGTGCACAAGCCCCTCCCCCATATACATATAGCTAAAATAATAATTTTGAAAATCTTATATCACAGACTTAAATAATATGAACAGTGACAGGTTCCATTACATCAGCCTAGACTGAGCTATATGTATAAAACAAGTGAGGCTAGAGTAAGTAAAGGATTTTATTTTTAGTGGAAAACCCATTAAACAGAAAAAGTCCAGAAAAATACCAAACACTAAAGTTTATATACATTCAAAAAATATTGAGATGGCACAAGTTCATTATTATCACACAAAGAGATAATCATAGCACCTAGTTTTACACTCATTACTAACAGTGGATTTGTTTCGCCGTAGAAGAAAAATCCAATTATTGATGACATTGTAATAATGAGAATAAAGAAATAAGATGTATAAAATAACAATTAGAAGAAGTTGAAAATATTAAAAGTAGGAAGAGAATTATGTATAAAAGAAGTTAGGTAAGGAAACAGAACGTATCAAATTATCAAGTGTATTATTATATGTACATCATATGTTATTGTGCTGTTATGTGCCTTCAAATCATTATCTGAACAGCACTATTATCTGTATTATTTGTAAATCATTATCATCTTTCCAGTACAGTATTATTCAACAATATAAATAATATTGTTACCCTGAAGTCCTTTGCCCTCCTATGCCCACTGAGATCCAGTGCAGAGCAAAAACATCTGCTGTGTCATTCCATGACTGGATTGTTCCAGGTGTTCTGGACAACTTAAAAACTAATAGGAGCAGCTGTAGAATATAGGACTCATGCAAAGCATAAAATACTAAGGAAATACACAGAGAAATCGAGCTGGAACTGAGCTCCTTCCTGCTGGTTAGCTCTCATAATGGTAGAAGGTTCTATGCAGGCTGCTGTGGCAGACAAGTCATTAACAGTCTTATCAAGCTGTGGACCCTTACCAACCGGCCAGTCAAGATATGCCCACTGGTGCAGTAGTGGCAAGAGGATAGCCAGTTGCTTTCTGACTGGATTTGCAGCCTGAGGCGCATGCCTAGTAGTGTTAAATCTAATCAAAAGCCAGTTTCCCAGCAGGCTGTAGACCCTAGTGGGAAAGCTACTGTGTACTACTGCTGTTTTGCTAAAGGGACATATGCACATCAAATTTCCTTCTAAATATTTGTTTATGCTCATAGATTAGTGCTGCTCACAGTGTTAGTCAGAGAAGCTTCTTTTTTCAGGGGCTGAGGCTTACTGCAGACACTCCTAACTAGTCAATGTGCTGAGAATAAGTGAGTATCAAATGCTCAGCCCTAATGGAGCATCTGTATCACCCCTTCAAGACTCAGGGAATATCACAGAAAAGGGGATGGAAATAACGTAAGAACTGAAGGGAAGGCAGCGAGGAGTGCCATGGAATGCTGCCTTCCAGGCATGATATGGCTGCTGCACTCATGAACTCACGGGAGCTCTGATGACCTGTGCGAGACTGAGCCTGTCAGCACCCTATCACAGATAGGAGAGGGGCCCATGAGGTCCCATCCCTCCCTGTGAAGCCATTGACAACTAATGGATGCTCGAGGAGATGGAGGCTACTGGCAGAGTGGACTGTGGTGTTATAAATAACCCCTTACTCACATTTATGTAAACGACCCTAACTAACAAAACAAACAATAAAAAAAGACAAGAACTTAGCGGGGTCCTGACTGGGAAAAGAAGGGGGTGAGTGAGAAATTGGAGTGAGACAAAAATGTAACAAAGGGTTAATATGATCAAGATACATTATATACATACACAGAGATTGTCTGTGAACTGCCCAAGCCTAAGTGACACATCTACAATGCAACCTCTGCACCTAAGGCTCACGGAACATATTGGAACAAGTGGTAGAGAGAGCACTAATGCATCTCTCAACTCTCATCAATGAAGCTCCCTTATGTAAACCCAAAAGGACACAAATGGTCAAAGTGTAGAGAATAACTTGGACAGGACTTCTATATTAAGCTCCACCCACCCAGGGCTCAGGGACTATTGTGAAAGAGGGGCAGAAAGATTGTAAGAGCTAGGGGAGAAGATGCATGAATATATGCAAATAGAGTCCTACAGGCTTCCGGGACCCTGCTCATAGGAACCTACAGCAATGGTGTCAGCACGCACAAGACCCATGCAAATCAAGCAGATGGAAACTCAGAATTGAACTGTGGAAATGGGTAGTAGACCCCAAACTCTGACAAAGAACTATTGTCAGCTGACTACTGCTGGGTGAAGAAGAGCTGATCTTCTTAAAGGGAGGGACTCTAGATAGGTTGACTAGATCTCTGTGGATGAATTTGCACTGAGAGACATCTGAGGAGACTAACTTGATATGATAGGCCTTAACACTAATGACAGAATACATGAAATCCAGTAGGAGGTGGTGCTATGGGAAGGTGTTGATGGGGAAAGATGTATAAAGATGATTAAGTCGTTCTGTATGGAATACACAGCAGTTCAATAAAAAATATACAAAAATATCATAAGGAAACCCATTGTCACACGTAGTTAATAAATGCTAACAAAATTGTGAAAAAAATAAAGAGCCTTCCTAAATTCCATGGGACATCTAACTTGGAGATTTTTATCAACTCTTTCCAAATTAATGGGTAGATCGTTTCTTATTGGGATGTCTTTAACTGAAAGAAATATCCTGAGGTTCATATAGAAAGAAAGATGGCAAGTAACAATTTATAAGAAAATTTAGATAAAGAATAAAAAAATAAGGACTTGTCCAACTTATTACTGAAAAACAAATGGATAGACAAATCAAAAAGACACTGCACAACACTAAAACTGAACCTAGTGCAGATACAAATTTAATCTTTAACAAAGGAAAAAAAATACTAAAGTTTAACAGCTATTTGAAATACTGACTTTTTGGGAAGGAAATTAAATATCATTTCATATATACATCAAAAGTAAACACAATTCAACTAAAAATGTTTAAAACAGGAAGAGCAAAACGTGTAAGAAAAAATGTGTAAAAAAATATGTGTACATTTAATTTATAGTAAGATGAGAACGCCTTTCTATGCATGAACAAAGATATAAAAAAATACTCAGAGCTTTAACTACATGATATTTGAAGCTTGACTATGAAAATATTTAATGAAATGCAAGTTACAAGTTTTAAATTTAAAACATTAAATGGATATAGCAATATTTGAAACATAAATATACTTGAAACATAAAATTCTTACAAATCAATAAGAACAAAAATACAGAGAAATTGTTAAAATACAGGCAACAAATTTTAGATTGGGACTGTTAGATTGGGACTACGAAGATAGCTCTGTGCTGTGCAAGCACAGGGACCTGAGTTTGATCTCCAGAACTCATTAAAAAAAAAAAAAAGCCAAGTGTGGTGGCACACACATACAATCCCAATGATTGGAAGGTGGAAACATACGTATCCTCAGGGCTCACTTGGCAGTTGGCCTGAGCTACTTGGGGAATTTCAGGCTAGTGTAAGATACTGTCTCAAAAGATGGTGGACAGCTGGAGCTCAGCTCTTAAGAGCACTTGTTATTTTTGCAAAGCACCCAATTGCAGCTCCCATCACCCAGAGGGTAACCCAGACCCATCTATAACTCTAGTTCCAGGGGATCCAACACCCTCCTCTGGCTTCCATAGGCACCAGGCATACATGTGGTGTTCATACATAGAAGCAGGCAAACACTCATACACATAAAATAATGATAAAATAAATCTTAAAAAAATGGTAGACAACACATGAGGAGCAGCACTGGAAATTTTCCTCTGGCCTCTAAATGCATGTGCATATATACATGCACATACCCCCTGACACATGCACCTGCACACACATATACATGTATGGGAATTCACAAAAACCCATAGAAATGAAATAAAACTGAAAGAGCACGAGTTTATGGAACAGACTACTGAAGGTTTATTATTGTTGTTAGTTTAATATTCTTTGATGCTCAAAGAATCTTAAGATCTTCTGTATATGCAAGTAGAGGGACAGCTAGTCTTTTAGAAAGCAAATGGGACTGAGGCAAGACCCTTAACATTTTTCATATCTTCTGGGACACAGTAATTACATTTTAATACAAGGCATTATATTTTTAAAGCACTAATAGGGAAGAGAACAAAAGTTGTGTGCCAATATGCTAACAGTTCTGCCAGTTAGGTACTGGGAAACGGGTAGCCTAAATTAGGTGATGTCTATACTATGAAAAAATGTGAAGCTAGTAAGATTATATTTATATTTCAAAAATGCTTATGATGTGACAAATACATATGACATAAACCATTATCCAATTATGATATAGCTTTATAAACATTATGTATACAAAAATGTGAATTTCACTACATGGTACCCTAGGAAGATGATTTTGATTTTTTATTGTATTTTATGCATATGAGTGTTTTGCCTGCATTTATGTAGTGTGCCAGGGTCATTCAATGCCCGCAGAAGCCAGAAGGGGGCATCAAATTTCCTGGACCTAGAGTTACTGATGGTTATTGTTAACCACCGTGTCGGTGTTGGGAACCAAACCTTGGCCCTCTGCAAGAGCAATAAATGCTCTTAACTGCTGAGTCATCTCTCCAGTCTCTGAATCTGATTTTTGTATATATTCTGTGTCTTGTATATTTGATGAGAACGAGTCCAGGAGATTTTCACTTGTCATTTTTACATCCTGAGAAGAGGAAACCTCGGCTGGGGAATTTCCTCTACTGGATTGCCCTGTCAACACGTCTATGAGGCATTTTCTTGATTATTGAGTTAGGTAGGAGTGCCCAGGTCACTGCGGGCAGGTGTCCCTAGGTTGTATAAAAAAGCAGGCTGAGAAACAAGTCAGTAAGCAGTGTTTCTCCATGGTCTGTGCGTGAGATCCTGCCTCCAGGTCCCTTCCTTGACTTCCCTTGATGATGGACTGCGAGTTGTAAACCAAAAACCACTTTCCTCCCAAATTGTTTTTAGTCAGGATATTTTTATCGTAGTTACAGAAAAGTAACTAAAAGAGATGTTATTAGTTATTTTTAAAAGGTAGTAGTATACACTTTGAAACATTCTCCCTAATTCTACAATCAAACAAATTAGAGATGAATACATATATATTCTGAAGAATGTGTAAAAAAATTTAAAGCCATTTCAATGGCTAATTTTGGATTTTACAATAAAAGTTAATCTTTAGTCACAAGAAGCTGTATGTATACATGCAGCAAGAGCTTTTTGAGGTTCAACTGAGAAAATCATAGCCAAGTGTATGCATTAGAACTCCAAGATAATTTATGTACACAAGGTACAGACAATTTAGACTGTTCCAATGGTCCTGCACCCTCTCAGAGTGAATGGATCTTCTCTGTGTGTGTAAACCTTGAAACTGCCTTATTTTGATTTGTACCTTATTTCCAAAACACTTCTGCATAGATAAAATTAGATGCCAATAATCTATACATTAAGCAGTAAAATCTGGCAGTTTTGTGCACTAACCTACTCTGAAAAAGGTGTGGATCATGGGTTAAATCTGCTGCCAGCGTGCTGATAGATTCATTATGAGTTAAATCTGGGCATAGCAGACAAGTTTTCTTGACTCCTTTCCAGGGTATGGGCTGGAAATTCATTTTTATCATTAATGCCATTTAGGCTGTTTTTATAGGTCTAGAAAAAAAATAAAAATTTATTCATAGGGAAGCATTTCAAAATAATTAAATTATTGATGCTTTTTCAATGGAATTTTAATGATTTAACTTTTTGATTTGCCAATATATTTTATGAGCTGAAGAAACCATGTTACTGCTCATTAAATCTACTAAAACCAGTCAATATTTCAAAAAGAGATCAGGGCAAGCACAGTAGACTTCATAGTTTTAATTATGTACATATGGGACTATTTCGTCTATCTTCTCACTTCTTGGGATAGAAAAATCATACTTTGAGAGATCACCTTGAGCCATCCATGTCCTTTCTCATATTTCCACAGAGTAAAAAGGGGTGCACCACACTCACTCACAGAAATACTGTAACAAGGGACAGAGCACGCCATTTTAAACTGTTTGCTAAAAAATGCTTCTATCAATATACATCACTTCCTAATTTTCATCTTTTAGGCATGTAAGTATCTTTTTTAATAATGAAGTGAGTGGTCCAAAAAAACCCAAATTTGTTATTTATACACGTGTATAGTACACTTTGGCTTAGTCACAGAATCATTCACTTATTTAGTGTTTTTATCTGAATCTTAGTCCTGACAGCTCTTTACTCTAATGGCAAGTACATTTAGTACTCAGTGCACATGGAGATTGCAAATTCTTACAAGCAAATGCTAAACCATTTCCCCCAAAGAACAATTTGAGCACTGTAAAACCAAATATTCAATTTTAATTAAACTTAGAAGGACTATCTTAATCTGTCTCATTGTATCTCAAAATAAATACATTTTTTTGAGACAGGGTCTTGCAATATAGAATAAACCAGTCCCTTGTTCTGACTTTCCTGCCTTAGTCTCCCAAGTGCTGGTAAGAGATATGAAACACCATGCCCAACTTTCAAAATAAATACATCTTTAAAAGCAAGATTTTCAGAACACTGGTTCTTTCCTTGTTTTAGAAGACATTTATGAAATTAACAGCACTGTTTATTCAAAGCTTCGTGTTGTTTACATTTTGCACACTTCCACCACTGCTAATTTTAAGAAATTAAATGCTTTTAAAGCACCCTTAATCACTTGGCTTTCAATTATTAGTGAGCATAGGCCTACATTACTCATGAATTCGTTTTTTATAACTGTGCAAAAAAAGATTGTAACACTGCTTTCTTGGTATGATTAGGTATTCATTGTAAATACACCTTTGGGTCATAATTATTACTTGTTTTCCTAGCTGTCTCCACTGTAAGTGGAAAGTGCTCTTCTGGGCTCGCCAAGTTCCTCTATTTGCTTCACTGGCCTTTTTTGGTGTTTGTCTTCCTCTCTCCCGTAATTCTATTCTTTGCCAGGCATGCTGCTTTCTCTCCAGGCTTATGCCTTCTTAGACCTTGGTGTCTTCACAATCCCCATCCTCTGAGCCATCAAAGTTGACTTTAGGAAGAGAATTCAGTTCAGCCACCAATCACAACATGCTTATCTCCAAAGCTCATGACTGGTGTCGGATTGTGACTAAGGACGGCTCTGGGTCTTACTGGCTCACTGTTGCAACAGCTGTTCAGAATTTTTGGCTGAAACACGAAAGCTGCCTACAGTGGCAGATGCTCAAAAATGTTCCCTAGGTGGCCTAGATAACACAGGATTATTGCACTTGCAGGAAAAATACATATAAAACATTCCTATTCAGTGTATAATTAAGAGCCTTGGAGAATACATATCACTAGTTACATATTACACAGAATTACAAATGGTTGGCCAGGGGTTATATATTATTTATTTTAGAACAGCAAACTCAGTTGGAACAAATAAGATGTCTCTCCATGTTTACCATTTCATTTGTGAGGCTGTCAATGATGGGACAATCTGGTGCAGTATTTGGTGCCCGGATGGTAACCAAGACTCTACTGGCACCTTAAATTGAAGTTATTAGGCCACTGGGATACCTCAAGGTAATTAATATAGTCTTGGAATGTTGTGATGATGATAGCTAAAGAAGAAAGCACATATAAAATAAACAAAGGTGTATTTTTGCACTTGAGGGAGCTAGCCCTGTGGGCAAGTCTAGCTCCTAAGTTAAGGAAAAGGAAAAATGTTTTCATAAGAGAATTTTTAAAATTATTTATAATATATCATAGAGGTACGAGACACTGCAATAGAAAAGATGCTTCATTTCATGTATTTAAATGTTTTCACTAACATTTTGTGTGTGTGTGTGTGTGTGTGTGTAGGTGTGCATATGCCCTGAAACACAGGTAGAGATAACTTCTGGAAGTTGGTTCTTTCCTTTTGCCATATTGGTTCCTGAGTTTACACTCAGAGTATCAGGCTTGGCAGCAAACACCTTACCCATGGAACCATCTCTCTGGTCCTCACATATTTTAAACATCTAAATGAGCATACGTTTTTGAAGTTTATGCTTCTTGCATTAGTCTCATTTGTGGAAAATAGCTATGATGGAAAACATCTGGTTATAATCTACTATGTCAGGTCAAAGACACATGATTTCACCTTTAAATAAAATTTGATAATATGCACTGTGTACTCAAAGAGGCCATAAACTAGCAGCATACAATAGAGTCTTTTATGTCATCTACGCTGAGCCCAAAAGGATATTCCTGCTGTAGCCTTCTTAATGCTGAGATTCTCAGCCTCAATTTATTTTAAGCTACCAGTTTATAACCTCAGAAATAGTTTACAGAAACTGTTTTCTTCAATTTATGACAATGATATAGCCTCAACAGGCTAAAATGCTTTGCTTCATATAAAATTTAAGTGAATACTTCTTATTAAAATTGAATTCATAGAAGCCTCCCTGGTCTCAGAGCAATGGACAGCCATCATTTGGAATTTCCACACTGTCACATTGTTCACAGTGGAGGGGTTAGCTAGTGATTTGGGTTGGTGGTCTATGCCAGGGGCATCATGTGATAGAGCTTTCCTAAGGAAAGTGGTGTTGTGCACTGTGATGTACAAGTAGGCTTTGCTCATCAGGGACAAGACCATCATCATCTCTCCTGTACACCCAAAAAGAATCAGCGTCCTTTCATCAAATTTGAGTAGATACTGCCTGTAATGCCCAGTGCACTTGACAATGCTTTGCAATATAATAAGAAAAACTTGAAACATGGTTTTTATATTTAAAGAAAGCACGGTCAGTGTGGAAGTAAATGGAAGTCAGCAATCTCCATCCTAGTCAGCTCTACAGTCAGAGAAAGGCAGCGGAGATCCCACAAAAGGTTCTCAAGACAAAAGAACACTGAGGAGCTCATGCTCTTGTCTCCAATTATTCTATTCATTTCCTCTTTTAATAAAAAATTTAAAATGTTGTTCTTAAAAATAACACTGACTGCCAAAGATGTTTCAAGGAAGAGAGGAGAAGGATGGAGGAAAAGAGAGTTTAGTAGATGATTTATAATTTTAATGAAATTGATTCTTTGAATTCATGGCATGTCTTAGGGAATTTTCACAAAGACAATCGATCCTTTTCATGGCTTAATGCACAGTAACTTTCTGCACAGAGCCAGCAGATTGCCATGGACACATACTCGGACGCCTTTCACTCTGCATCTCCACAAGGTTATATTCGGTGACAAGAAGAGAGAATACTGATGGTTTCTCTGTTTAAAGCATATTTGGGAACTTGGACAACATGGTTCTTTGTAGTATCAATTACTATCAGAAAATTGTAGAGTTCCAAAAAAAAAATTCGACACAATTTTTTTTTAAAGTACCACTTTAAAACTCCAAAAGATTCAATCCACCATAAACAAATGATTTAATGCATTTAAGTATGGAGGAGCTCACAGAGGTGGGGCAGTCCTCTGGGGAGAGAGGCAGTTCCAGGTCTGTGCTCCTCCTAACTGGGTACCATATACAGAAGCCAAGAGGACAAAGATGCAATGATAGAATGACTCCTGATGGTGTGGCTGGATAATTCCAGAGCCTGGCTCCAGTTTTTCCCAACAACTACGTCAGATTATTTTTGTCTGAACTTTATAAGATTTCAAGAATTCTTTATTCAATAATAAAGCTAGAATCTCCTGGTTGAACATTTGAAATTTCACTCAGTCTTACCCCTACTGTACTGAAAACATTCAATAAAGAAGAAATAAGAGAACACTTCCCCTTAGATGCTGCGGCAAAGTAACTATGGCCCTGGTTGGGTAAGCCCATTCCAAAGTGACTTTGGTTTCACAGGCCATCTGTGGGGTCACTTGTACTATTTATTAAATTAGCACAGGCTAAGTATAGCATCGTTTTATTAAATATATATTTGCTAAATAAAGGTATACAAAGAAATGTCATATTAATAAAAATTCCTATGTATTTATCTCATGTACCTTGCTGATCTTACAGATGAAAACCTTCTGGGTCAGTTTGTAGGGCTTCTAAAACTTTTGACTTCAGTCTTGTCAGAGAATTACAATGATCTAGTGCCTCCAGGCAATATGTAAGACCTACACATGTGAATTTTATGCACGCTTTAACCCAGCAGAGGCACTGTGAAACACTAGGTAGAAAGCTTTGCTGTCCTCGAACTCCTTCCTGCCTCAGGACCTTTGCTTAGCCATTCTCTGCCTGGATATAATCTTGACTGTTTTCCTTTGCTGCCTCCTCACACATACCTCCCCTCATCATCCTGTGGCACCTTAGTAACGTGTCTTTGACTCGTGCACAGTCTTAGAGTTGTAACTAAATCATAATTTGTTAAACAATGCTTTATTTGTTTAATATTCCCTGAGAATTTAGAATTGTCTGTTTTGTTCTATGCTCTATAATTACAACCTAACTAAGCACACAGTAGGTGTTTAATAATTTTGAATTTAATGAATAAACAATAAATTTAGGGTTTACTGTCTCAGAGGAAATTTTTCTGCCACTTACAAATCTATTCTGTTTCTTCCAGTGCATTCAGTCATTCCCTTTATGATTAGGCGCTGACTTGTCTTTTGATTTTTTAATTACAAAGAACACAGAAGCCATTGCATGGGATCTGTGCAAGCTCCATCCTCTCCACCTTTCAACCGATTCCATCCTCACTCACTGACGTCTTCCCCTCTGTATCTCATAGAGAAAAGTGTCGCCATTCTTCCCCATCATCCCACTTCCACCCAGATTTCTTGAGCTTCTGTCTCTCTCGTCACTGATTCCTTTGGTCCCTAGAATACAATTAAACCCCTCAACCCTGAAAGTTCCCGTGCAACGCTCCCCTTTACCGAATGCACTAGGCACCTGCACTTCTGAATATTCTTCTAATGGCGCTTCCCATCATTCCATGACAGTCTCTCTTCCTGTTTTCTTTCTGTCTGGGAAATCATTTTAATAGCAAAAGTCAGGTAATCTTTCAATTGCAATAGGTACAGAATGTGTGCAATGAATATTTAAGACAAAAATGAATAAAAGGGGTTATTGTACATAGAATGGGTACAAAATGATGCTAAATGAATTTGCAATTTAATAGTACCTCTCACATGTGTTCCTATTTGGCTATCAAAGAGCAGAGATAAGGACACCATATTGGTAATGAAATGCAAATCTTCCCACAAGATTTACTAGGTTTTCTTGAATTTACCTAATATTTCTTTGTGTTCAGTTATTGAAACCTTCATTGATCATGGCAATGCCCTAGGCCCTGGTGCTTGGTGACTGTGACAGTGTGAATAGCATTGTTTCAGTTCAATGTAGCTGAATTCATTTCCAAGTGGGTGGAGGTGGTGTCCCCACATATCTCTTTGAAGAGAGTGATGGAAGGCCTTTCTCTGCTGGATTCGAGAGTATCTTCATATTCTGGAGCAGTATTTCATGAAATGCCAGTAATAATATACCTCTTTCATTTCCTAATTGACTATGCTGAATTGGTATTTATTATAACAAAGGCCTAAACTACTACTGCTCTGTATTTTGCAATCTAGAACTTCAATAAAGTTGTGTTTAAAAAGCAAGAACGTCTCCTAGAACTAGACCAATGTACATTGACCCATTAAGATAAAAAAAGAATCTCAGTGGAACACATCTCACCATAAGTTTCCATATAAAATATAATATCTATTTCTCTTTTCAGAAATAGCTTTACTATTTGATTAACAGCTCATGTAGATAATCTCAATTAATTTTCCCCTTATGTCTTTCCTGTGCAGATTTGCTGTTTAAATGAATATAGTGACTGACTTTTTGGCTGTCTAGAACTAAAAGCTTATGGAATATGGAATAGCTCATTAAAATGAAAAGTATTTAAAGTATTTAATATGAGCATACAAAATGAAAAGATTCCTAGTATATTCTTTGCCTTATACAATGTGTA
Source organism: Eospalax fontanierii (assembly GCA_035773235.1). Classification (NCBI taxonomy): domain Eukaryota; kingdom Metazoa; phylum Chordata; class Mammalia; order Rodentia; family Spalacidae; genus Eospalax; species Eospalax fontanierii. The sequence goes on along the minus strand of CM069528.1, from coordinate 79,859,938 downwards.
AGAGAGATCTTAAGTCTTAAGTCTAAAATAAAAAGTTATGAGTGAGAGCTACAAACAATTCCAAAGAACAAGAGAACAGGTGGCTGCTAATTTTCCTCTTTTTATTGAAATAGGGTCTTTGAGCCCAATTAGCCTGGTACTATGTAGACCAGGCTAGCCTCAATCTGCCTGCCTCTGACTTCTGAGAGTTGGAATTAAAGGTGTGTGTCCCATGCCCCCCTTTCTTTTTGTTTGAAACTTAGACTTAACAGCCCTCAGTGGGAGGAAAAGTCCTGGAAAGTCTGATCATTTATAGTTACACCTTTCTACTGTCCACTGCTACCCACACCAGCAGAGGACAGACAATGAGATGACAAGAAAAGAAAGTGGGTCAGGCACAGTGGGAGGGTCACTGCACAGACAGGCTTAAGGAGTACATCAGAATTTAGGCATGAAGAGATATTTTAAATGTATTTGGTGAACTGTTATTAGTATGAAGCAAAACCAGAAGGTCTACTTATTAAGTCATTACAAATGACTTCATATAGCATAAAGTATTTTATTAAACTAGCTGTTTATAACATAACCATAAATTCATAAGTGAATCATCAGTGTGTTAAACCATGTAACAACAAGGGATTTTTAATTAGCTGAAAGCTTATTTCCATGCAGGTCATAACTATATATATCACACAAAATGATAACAATTTGAGGTATTGAATAGGCTAGTTAGAGTTAACTGTCTGACTTTTGCTTAACAGTAAACGCCAAGATGAGTTCTATTTAAGTGTAACTGAATGGGATTTGTCAAACAATGGACTCTTTTCCTAAATAACTGCAACACAGGAGAGTTTTTTCCATGGTGGAGGTCCCATTCTCCATCTGTCATACAAACGATTTGGGATTCCAATTCTAAGATGCAGACATTCATTGAAAACGTCTCATATATGATCTCAGACTTTCATTGAGTTCCTGAGAATTCAGCCTTATCACTCATTCCTTCCCCGTGTTAAGCATAGTTCTCCAAGGCAAATGTTGAAGGACAAGATGAAAGTTTTATTTGAAGGTAAAAGAAGAGCAAAGAAACTGACCAACAACAGCATTAACAAGACCAATCAGAAACTTCACAATATCACAGCCTAGATGTGCCTGCTATACATCCTATAAGTCCTTAATACATTTTATGAAATCAATCTTCAGGTACCAAAGAATATTTCATGAAAAATTTTATAGATTTTTTTCCTGTGGCCCAAACTATTTGTTTTAGAAAAGCACTTTTATAGTCCTAATTCGTGAGGGCTTCACACTTATTTCAGCAATGACGCCGCTATTTTTATGGTGTCATGAATGATGTTATTCTGCCTGAAATGTGTTTACTAGGAAAGTCTTTTGATTTCTAACTCATTATTTGATGACCTATTTAAAAATTTTAATTTGGGTCTGAAGACAATAGCTCCCCAGTTAAGAGCACTGGCTGCTCTTGCAGAGGACCTAGCTTCAGTTCCCAGCACCCACCTGGCAGCTAACACCCATTTGTAACTCCAGTTCCAGGGGATCCAAGGTCTTCTTCTGTCTTAGTGGGCATTACATGCATGCAGGACACTTACATACATATAATAAAACACCCATACAGATGAAATAAAAGCAATACATGAAATTAAATTTTAAAAATTATTAAAAGTTTTCAATTTATGCAAATTTCTAATTTATAAGAAGTGCTAACCTAAGGAGTTCACTTGTAAACAAAAGAGAACGAGAATAAAGAGAACATCATTGCAGAAGCAAAAGATGACACCGAGGAGGAGAGGAATCGTGGGCCTCTGGAGACCTGCATCTGAAGCTCTGAGTAGAGCGAAAATTTGAGGGAGAAACAGACTCATAGGAACATCGGTCCTAGATGCACCAGCATTTTGAAAAGGAGAGAAAGAAAACTAAGAAATAGAGATGCATGTAGTTGATATCTGTTTCCAATATCTAACCATACATTTGATAAGATCTACTGTTTAAAAATGTACACATGTAGCTACCATGGGAGTCTTTGAGCTCAACAGAGATTCAGCCACAACAGGTTAGCCAAGTGTAAGCCTGAGACTATGTGATCCAACCCAAATCCCCTGACATCTCTCCCTGAAACTGAGGGGAAACACAATCACCTGAAACACCTTCAAACAAACCTCACTTAAAAAAAGAGTCTCAATACTGTACGTTGTCCTATGGTAGATAGCAAACAATGATAACCTTCAACTTATCATCCTTTATAAACTATGGTTCTTAATTCAAGCTATGAAAGATGGCATTGGCTATCGAACCATACTTCAGACTGCTACTCTGAACAAAATGGATAAAATTTATGTCTTCATTAAACCCTCAGGAAACAATCTATACAATTTTATTGTAATAAAAGCCTGTTATGTTTCATACAAATAAAACAATCATGCTGGGTATCAGAGAGACACTAGCACCCACCTTCATGCTTCCCTAAATGTGAAATGTATACTTTAAATCTAAATGGCTTGCAGTGCAGGAAGCATTCCAAACATAATTTTTGATCTGTGATAGTCTTTAGTCAACACAGACTCACAGATCTGGTCCTTTTTTTAATTTTAATTTTTATTTTTTGACAGTGTCTCCCTTGTCCCAGCATGCCTGGAAGGCACTATGTGGACCAGGCTGATCTCAGTCTCACAGAGGTCTACTTGTCACTGCCTCCCAAGGCCTGGGATTAAAGGTGTGTGTCACCACACCCAGCATACACCCTGTCCTTTTGGAGCAACTGTTATCTTTATATGGAGGCAGAGGCCATTTTAAACTATTATCACTAGGCTAAGTTCTAAAACCAGATATTTATTAATGGATTTAAGTGATCCAGTTTCCTAGAAAGGTCTTCCCCTATTTAAGGCTTTTAGCCTTTGAAAACAATGAAAGAAATCTACTCATAAAGACTATAGTCAATTTCCCTTGTAAATTATGCCAAATATCTAGAAAATATGTAATGCTAAGTGGAGAACTGATGAAAGAGAGAGACTGTTAACATGCTCAGGTGTTCTAGCACAGAAACTTCCAGGCTTCCTGGTAGCATTTTCTTACTGAGAAGACATGTATTTTCAAAGCAGTTCTAAGCCTGAATTCATAACACAGATTGTTTTTTTTTCCCTTCTCCTAGTGAAAGACAAGATGGCCCCCATTTGTGTGTGTGTGTGTGTGTGTATACGAAGATGAAAACATGAATCCCTGTGTGCAATGATTTCAGATTAAGATGTCAATTCCAAATACTTACAGAAATCTCAAATCTTTCTAAATGATTCTCATGCTTCAACCCCGTATCTATTCAGTTTCACTGTAGGCTGTAGTCTGGTCCTTGGGTGAAGCATACTTCCAGAGCACCAGGTGAGGCAGCTGTCCCTCGATTGTCCTAGCTGTTCTAGCTGTCCCTAGGACTCCTCTGATAAAGGTGAAGAACTGCAGTGGGGGATGCTGAATAAGACCTGGTTGGTGCAAGGTCTGTTCTCTTGTCTAATTCTGTGGAAAACATTCCTTCTAATTATTGTGATAAATATTACTGGTATAATCTGTGGAATTTGGAACTTGGAGGCACTTTTGTCTTCACCTAAGAACAGATGCCAGAAATCCTCAATCAAGAGAAAGAGTCTTTTTCAGCATCATTTTAAACAGAAAGATTACTTCTAGTGCCTTTGGTTAAATAAACATTAAAAAGAAGTCTTAAGGATCAAATCAGCCAGAGCATTAATGGTGCTTACATAGACATAAATATTCATAATGATAGCGTAGGTAAAAGATTTCTAACTACATCAGAGAACCCCAAAGTATTTTCTTGTTATGTGTACAGTATTTTGCCCCTCCCCTCCCCTTCCTTTCCTTTCTTCCTTTCTTTACAGTGCTAAGCTCAACCTCAGGCCTTACAGGCAGAGCATGCATTCTACCACTGAGTTCTACTCCTGTCCTCTTTCCCAGTGATTTCTGCTTTGTGTTTTTTCCTTCTCCTTCCTATGTTTTTCCTTTCCCCTGAACATTTCAGTCTATTCAACATAACGAGGTAGTGTTCTGGATGACCACTGCTGTCACTCTAGAAAGACCTCTTTTTCTTCATTGTCTGTGAAGAGAGATCTTTTAAAATGGAAACTTTGAAGTCAGTACTTGAGTTATCTTCATGTAATGTGTTAGAGTTTGCTTGTACCTCTTTGACAGGCAATTTCTAGATTCTCAGCTTTTCAGAGAGCTGTGATTACCCTGGAATGATTCCTTCTTAGCATTATAAACAGTTGACAGAAAAGAAAATTTTGCTAAAACATATAAATGCTGTCTAATCACATTAAAATCTAATTCGTTTATAAAAAAAAGATTTCTAACTAAACACCTTTCAAGGACAGCAAAAATGAAACTATTTTGCATCAATCAAATTAAAGCTAAAACGACATGTAGAGCTGTGAAGTCTACATAAACACTGAAATATAGGTTACCCGCTCTTCTTTCTAAATGGCTGAACTAAGCAGTGTTTATATTTAGTAAAATCATATTGAAAATAAAGATTATATTTTCCACCCACAATACAAATTCTTATTATTTTTAAGATAATAAAAATTCTAGAAATGATGAAAATTATTGTTAAATTTCTAGAAATGGTTGAAATCAACTGAATGCCTTCTACATACAGGTTAATTAAAGTTTCACTATTAACGAATTAAAGTACATTTGTTGCTTCATGATAATTGTAGACACTGTTGAGCTGATGTGTTAAAATAGAAAAACCAATCTTTCGAACTCAAAACAATTGGTTGTTAGTTGTGATTATCTATGAACATCAAAGGGGCACATGAAAAAAGATATGGCATGGTGGGCCACTAAACATTAGCCGAAAGAGTGAAAAAATGAATTAAAAAAGAAGAAAACAAATTCAAGGATTTGCTAAAAGCTGAATGAAAAGGTATGTAAATCACAAAAATAGAGGTTTCTGAATATTAAAATCAAGTTGTCATAAAAACAGAAAAAAACTCAATTACAGCATATGACCATCTTTGAATATAGATTTCTTTGTCTATATTTTTCAGCTGAGTGAGTATGCCTTGAAGCCTTCACTGATACATTTCCACATAATTTTCTCTGTGCTTGGATATGTGCTTGTGAGCAAGAGGGTGTGCTGATGTTCCACGTCCTCCTGGGTAGTGGAGTGGGAGATGCTACGGCAAGGGAGATTTGATGCACTGGGGAATATCCACTCAGGGGCCAGCTGCCAGGGGCACTCTAGAAGAAAGGGAATGGGGAGGGCTCACTGGTGGGCAAAGCGGTGAAGGGTGGAACAAATAAACTAAACCTTCTTTATGACTCCATATTCTGATTGGTGAAAGGAAATGAAGGGTACAAATTGCTGGAACAGAAGAATCTTTCATCCCCTGATATGTATTTCTGGAATGACCCTGAGGAAAATCATTTCAGTAAATACCATCAAAGGCCACATAAATTTTCTTTAAAAAGAAAGCATGCACTATTATAAAATATCAAAGATTAAGTATTTAAGTAATTAAATTTTGACTTGACTTTTAAGCTTCCAACATCAAATTTTATAACACACTAGTAAAGACAGAATTCTGTAATTGTCATTGAATAATTTCTTGAAAAATTGTCTGTATTTTATATCCTGAGCCAAATATAGAGAGAACAGTTACTGTACTGTCTAATGAAATACAGCTTTTCTGCAATAATATTTGCCTAAACTTAACTTTTATTACATTACTTCTGAACTTTACAGAGCACTGCTTCAACTTTATTTTTTTCTCACGTTGAGTCTATTGTAAATACAAAAATTAGATTACAGGTATAAACAATATTTTGCCTAAATTACAAAATGATATTGCCTAAAATATTTCTCTTTGGTTACTACATTAATTCTAAAAATACAGACATTCAGAATGTAAAGGCATTCATGGTAGTAAACGTGAGAAACAGACTGAGGTAGATACAAAGGGATAATGGTGGAATGGCCTGCTCATCTTAACTCAGTCCAAGCTCTCCTACTTATCAGCCGCATCACTTTATCATTTGAATGTGAACTTTCTCCCACAGGCTCAGGTGACTGAACTCTTGTCTCTAGCTGATGGCACTTTTTGGGACACTGTAGAACTTTTAGGAGGTGAGGCCCTGACCTCACCACTTCAGCTTCGTGATTCCCTGAGATTTAACCAGCGCCAGCCTCCAAGCCCTTTCCACCTTGATGGATTATATCCCCTCTCAATATGAGCTAAAACAAATCCTTCTTTTAAAAAAGTCCCTTCTTGTGAGGTATTGAAAAACAACTAATACAACCATATTGAGCAAATTATGTAATATCTTTATGCCTCATATTCCTTTGTATAATGCATATAACAAGTCTCACAGGAGTTTATGAGTTATGTTATAACTGCAAAGTACTTAGCAGTAATTGGAACATAAGTCATTCACAAGAAACATTGGACATCATGCTTATTGGATCACTTTGAATGTAAGGATACCATATCTTTTTTGCATCCCAACACTAATACCAGTACTTATAAAAACACATACGCACATTCTGACTCCGAGCATTTGTTTATACCCCTTTCCCTTTCCTTACCAATACAAAGCTTAAAGTCAGGCAGGGAGAAATGTTTGAGTGCACTAGGGCAATGTGATTTATCCTGATCCAGATCAGAACGAATCAATAAGTTAAGATTCTCCTTACAAATAGTTCTCCAATTCGACACCATTCATACGTAGTGTGCTGATCTGGAACACTAAGGACTTCACAGAGAATAATAAATACATAAGCAATTACCATGAAGTGATGAAGTAGTCAACACTGCCCAATCCAATCAAAAGTAACAGAGAGAAACAATGTGATAGCACAGAGAAGCCTTCTTGGGACAAAGGGAGAGATGCCAGTGACAAGAAATTTGTTCCCGTTGGGAAGAGTGAGAGGCCTTGCCCGGGTTGTGCTGGTTTTTTGGTTACTGAGGATTTGACCCTGTTCATGCTGATGACCCCACATCTTTGGTATTTAGTTTCAGCTCACTCCCTCTTCACCCTGGTCATGTTTCATACTTTCTTCCAGCTTCCAAACTTGACCTCTCCACTCTGAGAATCCATATGAGCCTGACACCTGTCTCTCGAGTTTCAATGACTGCTCATGTATCCTGTTCTGTGCCAGTAAGTGACCAGCTCACCTCTGCTCAGACTTTAATCATGACAGTATCTACTGACTGGGCTGGAATCTGTTTCAGAAAATGGATCTGGATCTGTTTTAAGAGCAGTGCAGTTTCCAGTGTTTATACACTGAAATCATAGGGGTTAAACTATTGACAGACTAGTTCTTAAGACACAAATAATTTCTCCAGGCTTAACTTAGTTTTCAACTTTGTCTTGTCCTAGACTGCAAATGAGGTCTCTAATAGTCTATAAAAGACACCTTTAATCCACACCCTCTACTTTATGCTGCTTCAAGGGGTCAACCAAACTCTGACTGAAAGCTGTTTCACAGCCCTGGCTTAGACTCCAACAAAACAGGGCCCTTTCCTTTGGTCTAGAGGGTTCTTCTTTGTCCCAAGTCTATCCACTCAATCACTCCATACTCTGATTCTTAGATACCCTAGAATCAAAATTCTCTCCCTCTCATGGAGAGGAGAGAGAGACAGAACAAGAGAAAGAAAGAGAGAGACTCTATTTTCTCATTCTCTTCAAATGAAAACTGAGCTTTCAGTAACTTTAAAAATAATAACAAAACTCCTGGCAACAGAAAAGCAACATGTGAATCTGTATCAGAAGAATCATCTTTCATATATTCAGTGTTACATACAAACTGCTGCAAATATAACGAAACAAGAAAGATGTAGCAAATGTATTTGAGAGACTGTAACTCACACATGAATAAATCTCCGTGTATTATAAAGTGGAGATATTGCAAATCCTGGCTGAGTAGAAATGTGATCAACATGAACTTGGATATGAACATCGGGGCCTATTGGAATTTTCAAATAAGAGTGAACACGAGATGGCCTAGTCAATATTGTTTCAGCTCAGTGAAAGCCACTAATATTGAAGGGCCTTGGAAGCAGGAAGGTTTTACTGTCCTGGGATTTGAAGACAAGAGAAGGAGAGAGAGGAGGGAGAGGAGAGAGAAAAGAAAACAACTATGGCAAAATATCTACAAAAGTTAAATTACAGTGAAAGTAAATGAGGTTTTTATGACAGTGGATATACAGGATATCCATTCCATATTGGACCTACTGAGTTCCTTCTATACCACCATCTCTTGAAAATTCTTTATGGATTCTGCTCTAGTCCTTGTCTAGGATCACTTCTTCATTTTATTTATTTTGTGAGTGCCCGGTGTATGTGTGCATATACATTTGTGTATGTGCACAATGTGTGTAGGTATGTGTATGTGCATGTGCAGCCTCAGGCCAATGTTGGATGTCTTCCTCAATCACTTTCCACCTTAGTTTTGAGACAGGGTCTCTTGTTGAACCTGGAGCTCACTGATTGGCTAGACTGACTGATGAGCAAATTCCCAGGATTCTCCTGTCTTTGCTGCTGGGATTAGAGGGCACACTGCTGCACCTGGCTTTTTACATAGGTGTTGGGAATCTGAACTCAGGTCTTTGTGCTTTTATGGCAAGCACTTTATCAACTGAGTCATGGGTCCCCTAATTTAGTATCTTACATATATCTCTACATTATTCATTTTCTTAAGGATCATTAACATCAAGTACTTTCTAAAAGTAACCTGGACTTTTGGGTGGATTGTAAGCATAACGATGAAATATTTCTCTCTGTAACAGACATTTGTCCTTGGAGTAGCATCCACCCTGTTCTGATGTATAAATTAACGAAAAAAGCATCCAGCAGCACTACTTGGGCAGATTTCTCAGATCCTTCATAAGAAACATTGAAATTTAGTCCCTCACCAGGCTGAAGAAATTGTAGCAATATAGATGAACTTAGCACTTGTTAGCCAGGAAGACAATAGTATTTTTTTAAGTTAGATTGAAAGCAAAGTTCACCCTCTTATATTCTAGGAAATATAGACTGAATGCAGCAGAGATAAAATCTCCTGTATTTCAATCACAGCAAATAAAAATAGCAGATACAAAGATTTCCAAGAAATTATTTTAATATCAGAGCTACCTTATCAAAAGTGTGTGACAGCATTTCTAGGTTGGCCAAACATGTGTCCTGTCTGTGTTGAGTTCTTTCATATGGAGCACCAGGCACAAAGTGTGGGAAAACGTGCTGGTTTCATCCATGTCTGAAACAGGTCTTCTCTGCAGGGGATTCTGTGAGGAAGAAGAAATCTAAGAGAGCTGTACATTTTCTCAGATGTGACAAATGCTTCTACTTATTAGGTAGCTGAAGGTCATGTTTCTTTATGCACCTACACTATCATTTTTCTGGTACTGCAGCACTCAAATGCATCCTCAGAGTGATGCGTGCTACATCCAACTGTGGATTACTTTCCTATGAAAAAAAATTTTTAAAGATAAAAACATGATTTCACTAGGTCATAATACATGATTGTAGGGAAATTGCAGGTGCTTAACAGCCCTGGATGATGACTGAATGAGCAGTGGAGAAATTTGCTTTGTATACCACCATGCCCCTCTGCATTGTTTCTTTAAATTTTTTTGTTATTATTTTTTAATTTTGTGTTTATGAGGGTATTCGTGCATGTACATAAGCGCACTAGTGTCGTGCAATGCCCAAGGAGGTCAGAAGAGGGCGTCAGATTCCCCTGGAACTGGAGTTAAGGATGGTTGTTAACCACGTGGGTGCTAGGAACCGAAACCTGGTCCTCTGCAAGAACAATCACTGAGCCATCTCTCCAGCTTCATAATTTGTTTATTTTTTAAATCTATTTTATTACCATAACACTTACATAATCATTGATATTAATATACCGTTAAAATGTGCATTCTTATTAATTTGTGGCTATTCAAAGTCTAGTAGAAATTACATTGATATGATAATCAGTGAGGAATTGGACAATCAGTAGTCAAGGGAAAGAAATGAGGTTGACTTGAGAAAAAAGACAAAACAAACTACTTAAGCAGCCTAGAACATTTGATGAATAGAGCCCAAGCAAGGTGCAGAAAATGGTGATACTGTTCTTCCAACTGCAGCTGAAGCAGTCTGTCCCTGGGGAGGGTGGAGAGGAAAATATTAAGAAGGAAGAGCAATGCTAATTCAAGTTTCTTTGAGATTTACCTGGGCATAGAAAGGACCTAGTCTTTTGAATTTAATTAAAAATCATTTTCTCAGTCTGGTATGAAGACTACAGGTTGCCAGTCCTCTGTATTCTCTCCTGTTAGGACAGTCTGAACCATCTCAAAGGATCTCAAACAATCCCTTCATATAAAGAAATCTTTTCTTTTCAGATCAAGCCTGTGCAATGCGAAAAGATACATAAAAACGTACCAGATTGCACTGAAATTGCTTCTACACTAAGCTTTCACAACATGATGTACTGAAACTACTCTCTTATCATTTACATTTACTTTCAAATACTACCATTTCACATTTTTCTCAATAAACATAAAAAAGCCGTGTTATTCTTGGCATGTAAGTAGTCTGCAAAAATTCTAACACAGAATCAATCTGCTGTTGACTTCCTGAGTGTCCTCAATTTCTTAAATGACTAGAGTTTAAATATCTGTCTCCAAAAAGATTTTTATAGCCCCTAAACCAGGGGTATATTCTGTTTTAGAAAAACAATTAAAAGGAACAATCCATCCTCCTTTAAATGTCTGGACTTCAAAATAGAAAATTTCAAGTAAAATATATGAACAATTTATGCAAACGAGGTTCTCAGAAAACACATTGTGCTTCTCTGTCTTCTACACTTAAAGGGAGAGATTATCATGTTAAAAGTTAGGATGATGCTCTCAAACAAGAATCATTACAACATTCATTGTGTCTTTCACATTCATTGATCTATTCACTTTCAGAGCCACAACAGATGATTTTAAAAGTTATACATGAGAGGCTGGGGAGGTGATTCAGAGGTTAAGAGCCCTGGCTGCTCTTCCAGAGGACCATGGTTTGATTACTAGCACCCACATGTTGGCTATCACTGATCTGTAATTCTAGATCCAAGAAATATGATGTCCTCTTCTGGCCTCAGAAGTCATTGCATGCATGGGTGTGCTTACATACATGCAGGTAAAACACTCATACACATGATATAAAAATTTAAAAGTTAAAAATTTTATATGTGAGAAACTCTGTATGTAAGTTATAATCCTACCCCATAATCTGATAGAGTACATCAAAATAAAAAAATGGTAGGGGACTATCTAAAACACATGTTTTTAGGTTAAAGAGTTCTAATAATCTACAAGAGACATAGGAGAGTGGCACTTAGTAAGATAAATGGCAAAAGATTTATATAGAATGTAACTTGCAAGAGACATGTCAACAAAAATAAATAAAAGCTTTTGCTTAATCATATTATTCATAAAATAAGACTGAAGTAAGAGTGAGTTCTTTATTCTTTTTGTTTGTTAAATATTTAGTGCTAACAAGGGTTTTGGCAAAGGGATCCTTCCACTCACCCCTGACGAAATCATCAACTGACACTTGCATATGAAGTGTGTTTTGATAATGAATCAAGGTACTGGAGATATGGGTACCGCTATGTTAGAATTATTCTTATAACATTTTAACCTAAACAGGGATTAGAATTAAAGAAGTGAGCTCTGAAGTCAGAAAGTCTTGGAATAGAGTCCCATTTCAGTCAACCATTTCTAGCCTTGGAGTTACAATCAAGTTGCTTAAAACCCAGACTTAGACCCTTCTCATCCTAGATTTCTTCAGTCACAACCCTGAATTAGGACAAAAAAGAATCACTACCTAGAACATCGTCTCTGCCTCTGAGAAAGATTATATTAACAGTTATCAGATTATCTGTCATCTCATAAACATATAGGAAATCTTGTCTTTATTAAGGAGACACTGTTGCAGACTAATGAACCTAAGAGGATGGAGATGTTCACTGATACACCATGAATATGAGAAAAAAATGGTTTGAACAAAGTTCTCCCTCATTCCACAACAACAACATTTATCTAGTAGTTAGCAATCCAGAATAAATGTTAAAGTGTCCAGATTTCCTTGTAGCTATGTGAATAAATTATGGCAAAGTTAAAGAGCAACTTATGCATTGTGCCTTTAATGGCAATATGCAAGTCCTGTTGCTTCCCATTTTATGGAATAGTAGCATAGCTGTGAACTACTCAGGATATGTGAAAGAGAATAAGACCCCAGGGACAAGGGAACACCATGATAAAAAGACCCTAGTTTCCCATCCCGTGGTAAGTAAGCCATCTCCAGTGACTGCAGGAACATGGTCATCAGCCTGGATTCACAAGGTAAAGAAAAGAACTGGTTTCTCATCTGAACCACACAGTCAGTTGAGATTTCTTTGACATGCAATCACAATGAATTCTGATTCTCATTAGTAAAAACAAATAAAAATGATGATGCTTACTGGCAAGATAAAATTTTCACTCTATTTTAAATCCAAAAGGCAGATCACCAAATCATTTGTATAATAAACTGGAGAAGTAAAGAGAGGTCAGGTCAGTAAGGTTCAATCAAAACTGGAGAGATGATGGCATTTATTATGACAGAAATGGGAAACTAGAAAGTGTTATGATCTGACTTAGAGTTGAACAAACTCATCCTGGTTGATTGGTACAGCAAAGCAAGGAGACCAGCTGGCAAGCTACTGTAGTAACACCAGTGAGGAATGTGGGGGCTTGGATAAAGAGAAGACTGTTGGATCATAAACCCACATTTTCCAATAGGTTAAATATAGGCAGTGAAAGAAGGGAATATTGCTGACCCTAAGGATTTTAGCTTAAATATATATGAAAGAAGCTGCAATTTACTAAAGTAAGGAACACAACAGACGTTAGGAATTGGAATGGGAGGCAGATCAGCCAATCAAATGGAAGCATATCAAATATTTAAATAGATAGTGGGATATATTATTATGGAGTTCATGTAAGAGTGCTGGCATGGAGATATAAATCCCAGAGACACTGATGTGGGAAACATAAGGATAAGACTGACAGGCAAGTGTGCAAACAGAAAACAAAAGCATCCTCTGTCAACCAGCTTTCCATTACTGCAACTGAAGTGATGAACTTTAAAAAAATAAAGATTTATTTTGACTCACAGTTTCAAAAGTTTAAGTCTATGACTCCATTGCTCTGGGCCCACAGAGTGCATGACAGGAAGCAGGTGGAAGCAGTCTGCTTCTCTCATGGCCGAGGAGAAGCAAGGGAGAGGAAGAGAAGGAGAGTCCAAACATCCCTGTAAGGCCATGCCCCCAGTGATGTAACTTCCTTCTAATATACCTTACCCATAAAAGTTCCATCACTTAGCAACAGTGCCTGATCTGGGGACCAAGTCTTTAACACACAGGTCATTGGGGGTCGGTTGGAATTCAAACCATAGCACAACCCAACGCATGAGTTTTGGGAACTCTAATGTTTCGAAGTGGGGTGATAAAAAGCAATCAAGAGACTGAGAATGATAGTGAAGCAGGTGGCAATGAGACAGCAGAAGACAGGTCCCTGAAGACATTCTGGAAGTCAAGAGAAGAAAGTATCCCCAGAATCACAATGTGAGAACTGCCAAAAGCTGTTTGTATCGCAGCAAATCAATGACAGAGAAGACTGATCACTGCAAACAGCAATAGGAAGGGCACTGTTGAGATTGATCAGGGAAGGTTTGGCTGTGAAAGATGCAGACTCAGGCTCAAGAGTCAATAAACAGAAGTGGGAAATGCAGATGCTTAGTGTGGAAAATTCTTTCCCAAAAGTTAGCATTACCTGGAATGCCAGAAATGTGGCAGAAGAAAGGAATATTGTTTTGTCTAATTTTTGATGTGTGTGCATGTTCATGTGTGTGATAGTAGTGTGTGAATGTGGGCATGCTTATACCATGGCATGTATGTAGAAGTCAGAGGATAGCCATTGATGTTGGCTCTGGCCTTCCACTTTGCTTGAGACAGGCTCTCTTTTTCCTTACTGCAAATGCTAGACTAGCAGGCCCTCAAACTTCCAGGAATTCCCCTGTCTCTACTCCTGTTTTGCTGTAGGCATGCAACTATTCAGATATAGGTGAGTGCATTTGGCATTACCTGGGTTTTAGGGATCCAAATTCCAGTCCTCATACTTGAATAGCAAGTACTTTATCTTTATCAACTGAACCATCTTCCCAGTCAAGGGAAAGATTGTTTTAATGAAGACAGATCAGCTTGCTAAAAACATTCATGTTAAAAGTATTAACTCCTGTCATTATTAAATGCTTAGCTAGTGATCTGAAGGAAAAAAAATGAAAAGGCAGAATTCTTTAGCTAAAGTGCTGCTTCTCAGCTGTGAGCATTCACTCTTGGCTTCAGGACAACAGCAAATCCTCCAAGTGACTCAAAGCCCCTTTGCCACCTTCTTTATGATTTTTTGCCCCATCTGCTTTTGAAGAGATCATTCACTAAACTTCTAGAAACCATATGAATTTTTTTCTAAAAACGGACTTTCATTTTATAACTATTACTATGATCTCCAGAGGACCATAAATAAAATGGAAAATTGTGAACAAGCCTCACCTTGAGGTTTAAATCATTTACTTTATTTTTTATTTATTCATTATTTATTTATTTGTATTTGAGTCTTCTGTCTGCTTGGATGTAAGGACGTCATGTATATACAATGCCCATGGAGGTCAGAAGACAATGTTGGATCCCCTGGAATCCAAATTAAGGGAGGTTGTTAGCCACAATGTTGGTGTTGGGAATGGAACCAGGGTTTCCTGGAAGAGCAGTAAGTGCTCTTAACCACCGAGCCATCTCTCCAGTCATCCTATTTCTTTTTTTTCAATATATTTATTTTTATTTTATGTGTATGAGTGTTTTGCCTGCATGTATATAAGGGTACTATGTACATGCAGTGGGTGAGGATGGCAGAAGAGGGCATTGGATCCCCTGGAACTGGAGTTACACATGGTTGTCAGTCACCATGTGGGTGCTGGGAACCAAACCCAGGTCCTCTGCAAGAGCAGCCAGTGCTCTTAACCACAGAGCGATCTCTTCAGCCCCTCATATAAGTAAAAAGTTAAAGTCTTTCAAAAGCAGAGTGAAAAATATTCATCTCTTAAAAATTCACGCAAAACCTAGCAAATTCCTCTCTGTGTTCATAATGTTAAAGCTTCAGCAATTTAATTTATTCCCGACTTCACTGTCTTAAAATCTGATTTTTCCCAAATGAGGTTCCACAGAAGCTTTAATCATTGTTTATAGCTATTTGGTAATTTTCTTTAAATACTGCTGCTTTTTAGCAATTATTTAATGAAAAACTAGCTTTTAAACTTTAAATTGCCTAGCTAATATTTTATCAAGTATTGCTAGTTCATCAAGCAATCTGTTTTTCAGTTTTATATCTGAATATTGTCATTATTTCCCTCAAATATGTTTTGTCTTCATTTATACTCCTTAAAATTATGATTAAGATTGTCTGAATACATTAAAATAACATTTCAAAATACGTTCTTAAATCATCTGCAGTTCAATTTTAATTCAACTCACACTAAGTTGAAAACAATGATTATTTTTTTAGTGTGATTGTGTCTTGCAGCCAATCTTTTGTCTTTTTCTAATCAAGATGAGTTTCTGAGTTGTACCTTCTTGTTTACAGGTACCTCTGATCATGGAAATCTTTGTGAATGAGTTCTATCAACCTGACTAAGTCATTTCTCTGAGCAGACCATAAACTTCTGTAGTATTCTGCTAAACACATTCCCCAGCTTGATGGACTTTTATTTGTAGTCATCTATTTTTTTGATGATCTTCTGTTTTACATTTCTTATGGAGACATCTCCAGCTATACTACAGACACGATGACAGCAGTTCAAAGAGAAGAAACTTGAGTTTTGACACAAAGTGTGTGGTTTTAGAATGTCTCTTGGAGTCCCCAAAGGTGGAGCACAGCACAAACATGTTATTCTGACTTTTTAAAGACTTTGAGATATCAAGAACACCAGCTCTCTGTTTTAAGGAAAATAACTTTTATTTTATAAATCCTTTATGCTGCTTGAACTTTTTAAAACATCAGGCCTAGGACAAAGTGCTGACACTTGTCAAAGCTATTGACAGCCACAGGTAGCTGACAACTGTGAGACACACAGTACTTTCTCCAAGCTTGAATCAAACAGGATCTCACATATCTCAGATCTTGTTCTTGGTAAAAAGGGATAAAAGAAGCTGAGGGGAATTCTCTTGGCTGGCATGTCCTGGGAGGTCGGAGGGATGAAGAGGTGTTAGTGAGAGGGATCCGGTATCGTTTTGTTTCATTAAACCCTAGCTTGACAGGAAACATAGGGAAAACTTACCCAAAGAAATGGTGCATCCGCTCCGCAGGCCAAATGTAGATTCTCCCACCGCTATGGGGAATAAAGGAACTTATAGTGCTCTTTCTCTCGTGTTTCTGGCCAGTCGTCTTTCTTCCCTTCTGCATTCACTATTGTACTCTATTCCAATCCTTTAATTTTCTTTCTTAAAACCCTGAATGCCAAGAGTAAAAGCCCTTAGGAAGTCGTCCGTGATTTTGTGCCAATTGGGTTCAGAATCTATATAGACTCTTGGACCTGTTAAAATGAAAATGTGATTTGATTGACCTACTTTTAGTTTACCTTTTGGAAAATAAGTGGCACTAAGTGAACTTGAGAGTGAATTGAATTCTAATTCTAAGTGCTGAAAATGGGATCCCGACTTTCTTAGTTTGCTGAAGAGTGTCCTGAAAGAGTTGAGATGGCGGGGCCATGTAACACTTGAAAGATAGATTATAGTTTCAGGGGCTGAAGAGATGACTTCAGTGGTTAAGAGTACTGGCTACTCTTGCAGAGGACCTAGGTTCAATTCCCAGCACCACAGGGTGGCTAACAATCATCCACAAATCCATTCTTAGGAGATCTGATACCCTCTTCTGACCTCTGTATGCACTGCACGACACAGGTACACTTACCTAAATATAGGCAATAAATTCATACACATTAAAAAATAAAAAATTTTAAAGTACTATATCTATTATTTTATGTGTATAAATGTATTGCCTGCATGTATGTAAGTGCACCTATGTCATGCAATTCCTGCAGAGGTCAGAGAAGGGCAACAGATGCCCTGAAACTGGAGTTACAGATGGTTGTTAACCACTGGTAATGTGGGTGCTGGCAATTGAACCCAGGTCCTCTTAACCAGTGAGCCATCTCTCCAGTTCCAAATGAAATATTTTTAAAAGATATATTATAGTTTTCATGTTTTTTTAATTGTTTTGGAATGAATTTCACTCATATAGACCATAGAGATTCACTGGGCACCTACTACATAGGCAAGAATCATTATTGCCCAGTGGCTATATGAAATCAATTTCCCTCAAGAGAAGGCAAGCTACAGAAACAATTGAAATGCAGTGTGAATGTTGTGCCTGGAAGGAGGTGATGATCCATGAGGGAACAACAATGCCATGGAAGACTACATAGACGACATAAAAGATGACTAGTGATACAAGAGGCCAAAAGCTGCCACGAAGAGATGGAAGGCTTGAGTCAAAAGGAAGGAACAATGTAAGAACTCAAGGAAGAATCAGGTAGGTAGCCTGGATTCAGCTTTTGAAGCATCTTGTACACCCTAGGAAGTGCATTCATTATAGTGCATCAAAAGTTATAAGAACCTATGTTTCCTTCCCAATGATCAGTGATGCAAACATAAAATCTTATGCAATTTTTCCTATGAGGTTTCTATGTTAGAAACTCTGGCATTCCTCACTGTGAAGTCTCACTGTATTTCACTACTGAAGTCAGTTGCCAAAGAATTTCTTTCTTCAAATTATAGAAACAATTATCATGAAAGAGGAAAGTCCTTCTCTTAGGACACAAGAGCCTTAAAGTATTCCAATATCCATTGCTACACACTTGCAAAAAATGTCTTTAGAATTAGCCTGGGAAAAACAATAACTTAATCAAATAACAAAATCTTAACAATAACAAAAATCTGTATCCATCTTTTCTTGATGATCTATTTTCAGTTAGTTTTCTCTAGCAGTGCAATCACCCAAACAAATCTCCATCAGACTGTGAGCTATCGTCCAAGACTCCCATTAAAAAGCCAGCTTTTCTCCATGTACTTATAAGTAAAAACTTGTTATACAGAAGCACATTTTGCCAGCAGAAGGCCCAACCTGCATCATGGGAAAAGGGCTTATAGGCTCTGATTAGAGTAGAGGTTATTTGGTTGAATCTCTGCTTGCCTGAATGCCAAGTCTAATACAATTTAATCTCTTGTATTTATAAAAGCAGAAGTATTTCCCCCTGAAAATTGACAGATGTCATAGGATTTTAATTTTAAAATGTAGAAAAAGAGGATTTTTTAATAAGGTCCCTCCAAATAGTGAACTGGAAGACATTCTTATGAGTGTATTTACCACAGGTAGAGGGGTTTGTATAAAATTTAGAATTTACTTAGAGACATGGACGCAAGCTGTGTTTTAATGAATTCTCCTAGGAATACTGAATAGTTAAAGCATGTTGAAAGATTAGCAAGAAAATAAGTTGGAATTACTGTCAAGACTGAGGCATTTCTGGGTACTTACTGTGGGATAGACAGAGCCCAGAGTAAGCTGCATCTTAAAGGATTTCAGAACAGCATGCCCTGGCCATGCTTGCCTAATTAAATATGATTTAACTCTTCATGCTTCCTTCACAGCTACCCATTTGTAGACAGCATTGCTTTATATGTTCACAATTTTTCAGAAAGGCTGGGAGTCATATGCATACTAACTCACTTTTTAAAGTTTTAGTACCCAGCACCTGAAATTTACCTTTGTCACAGAACAGTGGCTCTCACTGTCAAAAGTTGGGCTTCATGATGGGACAGGCTTAAGTGTGCAAACTATGTGACATGTTCTTAACACTAACTATCAAACTGAATTTACAAGAAGTTAGTGTTAGCTTACAAGTTTTGCTTGTACATTTTCTGGTTACACAATTATTTTGAACTGGATGGGTAGAATACGGAGAACCAAATGTATTTCAGAGTAGAAATGCAAAACTCAGATAACGTCTCAAGATCTTAAGTAAATGATCTAAAATGAGTACTGTAGGCTTTCTAATTTTTTAATACAAAAACGGTGGAGGGACACAAAAAAGTCCTATGTTATGATATGAAATGGGATGATCCCATTCTAAAGGAAGAGGTGTTGTTTACACGCTCACAAGACTTACAGTATTCAAATCTTTGTTTTGTCTCTCCTTTTTCTGGGTTCATACAGACTTCAAATCAGATTCATACACCAAGCATCTATTTTATTATTCTCTATTCTGATATAGTTCCACTGTTATATTTCTATCTGTAACCAGATTAGCTCCTTCAAGACGGAAAGTATCAATGAAGCACTAAGCACACAGTAACTCCTCCAGGCAACAGCTGAAGAGAGTTCATTGATGTGACTGAAGCCAGCTCCTATGGAGAGGACAGACTGACTCAGCTCCCAGGAAGAAACAGTCATTCTTTCTTCTTTATGTTGAGTACAGGTAAAAGCCAGGCTCAAAAAATCAAAATATATGCTGTAATTAAATTTAATCATTTTTGTAAAACATACATGATCTTAATGCTTAAAATAAAGGAATATCAGCGTTGAAAAACCAGAAACATGCATACATATTTGTGCATATCCATGAAGACGAATTTATAAAACCTCATTTACTTGTGCATTTATATGTATGCCTATATGTGCATGTATTTATAATATACTTATAAAAATGCATATAGATGAATATTATATGCTGTTTCTCCATTCTGAAGTTCATGAAAGGAAATTTGACTTCAATCAAACATCTGCAATGAGCAGCACATCGAAGCATATTTTTAGTAGACCTTACTCTTGCAATGCCTTTCAATGACATTAGTCTTGCATGCAAAACTTACATAAGTATACCTACATGTTTTCATTACATATAGAAAAATATGCTTATATTTTCATTTCCTGTGGAAAATTTGGGGTGTGCTGCCACTTTCTCCATTTCTTAAACCAAATGATTCACCAGTTTACCACTTAATGCATCATAAATATGTCTTAAAGGGACATACAATAAGAAATACAGTCCCATTCTATCGGTTACTGATTAATAACACATCCCTTAGGATAGGGAGATAGCCCAGTAGGTAAAGCACATATTGTGCATGTATGAGGGCCTGAGCTTGAATTTCTAAAACATCTATACACAGTAGGATGTCTGTAAGCCTAGTGCTCCTGCTGCGTGATGGAAGGCAGAGACAGGAGAATTCCTAGAAGTTTTTGTGTCAGTCAGCCAGGCTTCATAAGCATCAAACAGCAAAGAGAGAGAGACTTTAATCTCAAACAAAGTGGATGGCAGGGAAAGTTACCTAAGCTGGTCCTTTGACCTCTGCCTGTGTGCGGTAACAAGCACTCTCTCACTGGCTTCTTCTCCTCTTCCCCCTACCCTCCATAGAAGCAACTTCAAAGCAAAATGAGGAACCTATTTCAGGAATTATCTCCCACTGCACTGTTTTTAATGTAAAACCCAAATTGTAAATGATTTACAAACACACTAGTTTATGACAGGTGAATATTATAGGCTGCAATTAATCTGAACTCATGGGCGATTAAGAAAGCCACTGTACTGGCAGGCTGGCCTCAAAGCTACAGGAAAGTGTGTGCTCAGTGTGGAAAAGACACACACGAGGGCCTGCAAAGTAGATGAAGTAGACAGTTTTGAGGCGAAGCTCTGCAGATGAGTTTGATACTATCGATCTGCTTAGATCCTTGGATCCTTAAAAAAAGTCTGTTTGGGTAAAATTATGATACGATCTCTGCAAGAATGGATCATTTTAAGCAGCACTACTTCCTCTGATTGCTAAGCAGACACTCAGTTTGGAGGAAATGTCTAGCTTCAATGCCTATGTCTCATGTTAACAGATTTAGTTTCACTGTTCAGTGAGAGTGCAGGCTTCAAGCAGTGATCCTCAGTGTCTTTCTCTTTGCTTCCAAGTCATCAGCTCCTAAGGAACTGTCCATGTGCACTGCCTACACTTTTCCTTCTTGAGTATTTCTCTGACTCTCCAAGTTCCTTTTTGCATCTTCAACTTCCCTGAGGCAGACTGTTCTCTGAGGATCACCCATGTCTTGTTCTTTAGAGACTGGGTCTACATCCTACCAAACACACCAACTATGTTTAAATCAATCAAGTGAAGCAATGCACTTCAAAGTGCTTGTTAGATTTCAAAGCACCAGATGAGGAGGATGGCATGGTGCCATCATACTCCAGTAATCAGGCAAACTTTTCCTTTAAAAAAGCCCAGCTCCCTGTGTCATTTTGCTTCTCTAACCCTACCTCTGATACTTAAGTTGACCCATAACATCTACAGATCTGGCCCGGGAGATGGCTTAGTACAGAAAGTACTTGTTGCACAAGCGTAAGAATCTGCATTCAGATACCCAACACCCATATAAAACCTAGGTGCAGTGTTTGGCCCCAGTGCTGGGGTGGGGGTGGAAATAGGTAGATCCCTAGAACTAGCTGACCACACAATTTGGCTGAAAGGATAGGTCCTAGGATGAGTAAGAGACCCTGCCTCAAAATATAAAGTGGACAAGTACTTTAAAAAAGACATCCTAACATCGCTTCTGGTCTCCACATGTGCCCAAATAGACACGCACACCCACACAGGCAATCATGCATGCATATACACATATACCACACACACATACAATAATAATAATAATTTTAAAAACCACAACTCTTCTCAAGTAAATTCACTGCTCAAACTCTGCAGTCATTCTTCATTATGTATGGATAAATAACAATGTCAAATCCTTCAATCAGCTATTGGAAAATTTACCTACTATTTGAGAATTTCCGTTACTATGCAATCCTTCTGATTTCTTCTCTCTCCAAACACCATGTTCTGATTTTCCTTTATGATCTTGTGTATTTCATTTTTTGGCCCTGATGCCACTTCCCCCAGAGTGATCCCAAAGCCTTCTTATCCAGTCTCCCTGCAGGGTCTACAACAAACTCCATCTTCCCAGATATGAATTAACACTAAATATATCCCCACACAACCCATTCCCTGAAAACTCTGCTCTGCTCAGCAACTACTTTTGTATATTGTTAAGTTTTAGCTAACCAGTAGATGTTTTAGGGAAAATGCTCAATAAAGATTCACTGCATTGATTCCTGTTCATGCCATTATTATTGACTATTAAGTGTACTGAAGAGGTGATCTGACCATCCAGTAATGTTCTTCTTATCTTTTAAATGGAGTTATTAGAGCTGTTCAAATTCAGTAAAATCAAAATAGTTAAGACCTGATAAATAATTTATATTTTATTTATAAATCTTATTCACTTATGATTTGTAATATATTTATGCATTGATAATTATAGCTTATAAACAACACATAAAATAGATGAAATGAAAAATATAGCTAAATCTTGTGTCTGATTTACAGCAGAAAACAACTAGTTCTATCGTACATGAAGAAAACAAGAATAGGAAGTAACAAGAATCTGCATCATTGGCAAAAAGAAAGATAAGATACACTTCTGCCATTTCAAATGGCCTTTGAGACCTCCATCTCTAAAGCTGGTTCATCTGTTCTCTGATCTGCTGATACACTTGAACCTCTGGACCCTCTCCAAGACTGTCTTGTTCTACTGAAGTCTCGCTTGCAGGCTATGAGGTCAGCCACTGTAGTCCACCCTCCTCCTAGGATTACGTGAAACTCAAACAACCTTAAGAAGAGAGAGGGATGGACTTTGTTCAGGGCCTTTGTCCAGTGCAAATGCCTTTGTTTTAGCATAGTATGAGACTTGCCAAAATCTCTACCTGAAGAAAAAATGAACTAAGATTAGTAGTGTCATGAGGTTGGCCTAGATCTTTGCTTTTTAAAGCCTGCCTGTGTCCTGCAGTTACCTGGGGTGTTTTGAGAAAATATCCCTATTTGGTCAAAGCACTCAGATGCTCTGATGTTCTTAGCTAGAAGTTACTTAGGTGCATTGATTTGTCCAGAGTGCTATAACAAAATATCATAGATTGGATGGTTAAAACAACAGGTATTTCAGTTCCAGTTTTTGTTTTTCTTGTTTGTTTTGTTGTTTTGTGACAGGGTGTCCTTGTAGCTCCAGTTGTATTAGACCCCATTATGTAGACCAGTCTAGCCTTGATCTCATAGAGATTCACTTACCTCTGCCACCTAAGTGCCAGGATCAAAGGCATGAGCCACTATGCCTGGTCTCTTATGCTTCTGAAAAGCTGAAAAGTCCAACATCCAGGGACTGAGAGATTTCATTTCTGACTAAAGTCCTCTGCCTTTCAGATGGCTGTCTTCTTTGTATTTTCACAAGGTGGAAAAGGCACTAATTCGAGTCATGACAGCTTGAACCTCCTGACCTATCTACAAAGGCTTCATCTCCAGCTACATCTGTCCTGACAGTTCTGGATTCAACACAGAATTCTGGAAGGCAAGCACACACTCAGCCTATAACACCAGACAAGTCCATGTGGCCAGAACTGACAACTCCTCACTTTGGTCAAGGCCCGTCAACACTTTTCAGGGAGACATATATAATAATATTATCCCACATATTTCTCAATTACATCCTGATGGCTCCTGTGAGTAAATCTTGATTTTTTACCATTCTATGTGACAGGTGAAAGCTTGAAATGTCCTAGCCAAGAAAATACGTAGATGAAGATGGGGGACAATTTAGCTACAGAAACTAGTTTTAATCATATGAGGACATAGTAAAGAAGCACAGGAATATAAAGAATGTTACTTACATCTGTCCAGAATTTTCTAAGCATATAAGTAGGACTCCGGTGGAAATCACAATCTCTTCTTTAAAAGGTCATTAAAAAAAAAAAAAGGCATAGTTTTCATTTAATCCTAACCAAGTCAATCCGCAAAGAAAATGCCTAGTATTAAGTCCCAAGTTTAGGTCAGTATGCTACATTTCAGTTAATAGCAGTGAAAGACTCGAAAAATTATGAGGTAAATGCTAAGGAGGAAGGTAAAGAGAGTCGAGACTGGTTCTCTGAGAACAGAAGCGACCTGTAGCCGAGTCCTGCTTCCAGTCCTTTCACCCACACCTGGCTTCCTACTAACAAATACACCTTTCCAAATATATGAGAACTATATTTTCAAAGAAACTTATAAAACATATTTTCCTGATGTGCACAGAAAATGAATCGTGCTTATTGAATCAGATCGGAAAGTTCACATTAACCAAGACCCTGAACAACTGAGTTTATTTTAATATCTACGATCAAATATCTGAAGGAATAAAAGACAATCAGCCTATTTCAGCACACTGGGATTTCTAGCAGAAGCATCTGTTAACCCATGCTTTTTAAATTATTCTAACTAGCAAACCCTCCAAATTATATTAACAAAGTAAAAATATTTTTGCTAATGAAATCAAATAACATCAATTTCCTCTCTATCAAACTCGTCATCAAGATGTTGAGGAAATGCTCCAAGTTGATTTGATTATTTTAAATACATGCTCAAAGGAACTAAAGAGGAAAGAGGAAATGGTACAAAAAACACGGGGGTGGGGAAGGTAGTGAGAACACCAGGCAAACAGCGTAACAAAGCAAACCTCCTTAACTTCTGCTTTGACTTCTGTGAGGACTTCGAACCTGTCCCAAGCCTCATCACACGTGAACTCCGCTCCACTCAAATATTCACTGAGCACAGGCTATGTGTAGGGCTAAGCTGGGCGCTACACTCCGTCTCTAGGATTAAATAAAACTCGAGAGACACACACGTCCCAAGATCCTACTGTGGTTTCCTATCCTTTTCTTTCTTTGCTTTGCTTATTTTTTGTTTTGTTTTCAGAACTGTCTTGGGCCACCAATCTTTCATGGTTCTTTTGACTAGATGATTTATGCAATATCAATGGCTTTTGGCTGATATAAAAATACCCTGTTTGTGAATTCAAGATCCTTCAGTTTTTGTTACTGACCACCCTCTTCCTCCATTGCCCTCTCCTTCCCAACACATGAGCCGCACACGTAGAGAGACGCACACTCAGTGACTTCATATGCTGAGTCCCTGGGACATAACCAAGTTCATCGATATCAACTAATTCACAATTAAATGCTCACTCAAGATTGTTCCTGCAACTACACATGCAATATTAATCACAGGAGCTTTATTTTTTATACATAGCGTCTGGGTCTAGATGATTCTTAGAAGGATTTCTGAGAGAATCAATGAAAGGAATGTTCTGGTGCCAAAAGTGGAATTAACAATGAACAGGTCAAAGTAAATGCTTAGCAAACTCTTTGCCCAGAATCAGAATCCAAAGAAAAACCAACAGAAATTGGCTGATCTCAACAACAAAAAGCTAACTCTGTGCAAGAAGCTTTATGGTACCCTTTCTCTAAAATCTTGAGCATTGACTTACTACGCATGCCCTGTAGGTGCTAGGTCTAAGAAATCAATGTGAAGGCCATGCAACCTTCGTTCCCATGAAGAGTTGGTCCAGTGAGGGAGATAGAGGATGTATTGTAAAACAATATAATATACGGCAAAACAAATTGTAGAAAATGTGCTATGAAAGTAGTCATCACACACAAACCATCTGCTGTTAATCCCCATTTGCAAAAGCTACAATGTGCCCATTAACCTTTCTTCACCTACTGCTGCTGTACCAACAGTTACCATCATGTCTCTGGGGTGTCTGTATGGCTGACATAATGAAGTCCAGAAAGAACTATCATGTATCAATACTTCAAATAATTTTAATAACTTTATAAATTTCTGTAATTGAATTGACAGATGATCACCTGTTGCCTTCTATGGTGTCTTCTATTGTCCTAAAACAGTGATAGTACACGGATTTTCTTTGTATGTGGAGGGAAGTATGTCTGGTACACATGTGTGTCCAGGTATGGGTGCATGTGTGTGTGTGTGTGTGTGTGTAGGTCAAAGGACAATCTCAACTGTCATTAATCAGGTACCACCCACCTTTTGTTTGAGACTGGGTCTCTCTTTGGTCTGAAATTTTACCAAGTAGATTAGACTGGCTAGACAGAAACTTCTGCCCTTAGAGGCCAGAAGAGGGTGTCAAATCCCCTAGAACTGAAGTTACAGACAGGTGCCATGTAGGTGCTGCAATTTGAACTTGGCTCCTCTGCAAGAACAGCCAGTGATCACAAATGAGGAGCCGTCTCTCCAGCCCAAAACATGAGTGTTTTAAGAGTGCACAACAGCATAAAATAATTTTTCCTCAATGCCTCACACATGTTATACCTAGATTACAAATACAGAAAAAAATTGATTTTCATTTCACAGGCCAGAAATAAATAACTCTCAAGCACTAACATTTCAAATAATTGTAATGACTTCAGAAAAATTTGTGTGTTTGTGAATATATATGTACATATATATATATATAATTACTTATATTGTCTCTCTCACCATTACCATTGTTGGTGGAGTGGGAAACACTTAAAAATATTTGAGAGCTAACATATTCAACACATTACAGACAGCAGGAAAAGACAGTTTCTTTCAACTGCTTGTGAGTGGAAAATGTACTTTAAAAGCAAGTTTGTCCTTTTTGGTTTGGGGGGATTGATTTATTTTTTGATTTTTGTTATTGTTTTAAGACACGGTTTTAGTCTGCAGAACAGGCTTTTGGCTTGAAACTTATTATGTAGCCCAAGTTGACCTTGAATTCATGGCAATCCTCCAGCCTCAGCTTCTCAAGTATTGGTATTACAGTCATAATCAATCATACATGGCTTAAAAGTGAGCCTTGAAGGTCTTCAGTGTGGGGAGTGAATCAGATTGACTGGATTGCCTGAGCATCAGGACTCAGGGCTTACACACTGCTGACCTCTCAGTCTGCTGCAGGCATCAGCAAAGGGAATGGCTGAGGAGTTACAGCAGATTGAGCAGGCTGCTTTCAGTACACGACCATACTCATTTGTCACAACTTCGAGATGATACTGAGCATAGGAATTACCGTTGCCTAAAAAAAGATGGACTGGGCTTCAGTTTTTAAAAACAAAACAAAATATAATATGGGAACATACAAGAAGTCACAAAGGCATTTAAAAGAAAGCAAGTAGGATCCTGTGGAAGTTAGTAAATGCCAATGGGAAATGGATGACCCAAGTGAAAAGAGAAATCGGAATCTAATGGTGCCTGCCTGTTATACCAGGTCTTGCCAGGTGGAAGCAGAAAGATCAAGAATTCAAAGCTGTCCTTGGCTACAAGATCAATATAGGTTACATGAGGCCCCGTCTTTAAAAAAAAAAAAAATCTGGAATCAGAAGAAACAAAGACTGACCAGGCAGTGTAATGCCAGACAAGTTGTTTAACTTCTCTGGGCCTATGTTTCCTCATTTGCAGAACAGCAATGAAGGCAAAGGAGATGAGAAACAGACAGGTGCTCCACGGGACTGCAGCAGGTGAATATGCGAGTCAGCTGCAAACTGATTTAAAGCATAAAGTTCATCCTCTCCACCACTCCCCTCCTTCAGGCAAAGAGATTCATTTCTAGAAGTTGTCAAGCCCAGCTCTTAGGGCAGACACCACTCTGCCCTCCTGGTGTATGGGGAGTGGGAAAACAGCTTGTGCATCCAGAAAAACCTGAATTTTTTTTTTTTTTTTTTTTGGCCAGAAGCAAAGTTCTCACAACATAAAAATTTTAAGCAAGATCCTTAATCTGTAGTGCAGACTTGAGAGCAGAAATGAATTCACTGATAGACAGATTTTCCTGCCAACTTCCCTGGTGAGAGCAGCCAATGCTCCGGAGAGGGAGACCCAAAACACAGGAAGGCATCATCGTGCTCATCAAAGGCAACAGATTTTCTGAGTGGAGATACATATTACTTGGGGGAAACATGAGTAATTTACCTTTGTGGTATGGTTTTCTGTAGAGGACAAATTGACCAAAGTGAGAGTCTCAATGGATGGAAGCCCCACTGCCTCCAAACCCCTAATGACTGAAGTCATTCATTCATTCATTCCCCATGGGCTGAAGTCATTCATTCCCCCAGGAGCCTCAGGTATGATGCATTTTTTGCTTGTTCATTTTTCATTTTTCTTTTTATGATTCTTTGAGAATTTCATACACTGTAGTCTGATCATATTCAGAACCCCCTCCATCTCCTTTCAGATGCGCTCCCGCCTCCCAACGCCCCTCATTTCATGCCCTCTATTATTTTTCCTTAAGGCTTATCAAGTCGAATTTGTATTGCCCAAATACTCTTGGCTGTAGGTCTAGCCCCATGAGAATGGTCTGCCTAACTAGAATATGATGCATTTTTAATGTGGCTCCTACAGCACAGAGACATGATGAAGGAGTTCAGAAGCAGATTCATTACACATTTAACAACAATATGTCTGTGAATTTAGAGCACCTCACAGCACTGCAACTCAATTCAGAGATCTTTGGATTTAATGAGTGGAAAAAAAAAAGATTCCTTAAAGGCCCATCAAGATCTCACTCTCTTCCATGACCCATAGTCCAGCATCCTTACTTATGAGAAAGCCAATTGGCTTATCTGCCTGGTTCAAACCATCTGGATACTTGGGGCCCAAATATGATACTGTGTTGATTACAATGATGTTCTTAGTTGTAAGCAATGAATACCTTAAGAAACAATGTGCTCCCAGAGAAAGGTAAAAAAACGCATAGCATCCTCTTCCTGTCCTTGGACTTCTACTGAGCACTTGTTATGGGTAACAGTGTAGTTGTATGGTTCCTAGGGCACTGAGATGAGGAAACACATCCACAGTCACTGTGGGATGTGTGGAGGAAGAATCACAGTCGGGGATGAGTTTTTCCCATGTAGATAATGTACCTCAATTTCCCCAATACACCACACCAAGATCCGTATGTCCATTCTATTTGAGGTTGCTAGTACCCCAGCTCATCCTATTGGCAGCAATGCCAAAGGTCTATTTAAAGGTCAATTAAAATGATGTGGGATACAAAAACAGTCATCTTTTAGTCTCACCAAAAAGCACCTTAGACTTTAGTTTCAGTTAATAGTCTTAGATTCACTGTTGCTACAGAAGCTTACAATAGTCTTAAGCCATAAATTAATTCCTTTCCCCTTAAATTTTATGTCATTAAAGAGTTAAAATGTCCAATAAACCAAAATCCATGCAACCACAAACAGGCTACAAATAATGCCTTACTGAGAGAAAATGTGTTATCTGTACATAATGGAATACTATTTAATCATAAAAAGGAATGGGACATGACTACATGCATGACAGGATTAGTAAACCTTGAAAGCATCATGCTAAGTGAATGAAGCCAGCCATGTAAGGCTGCATGCTACCTGATTCCATTCAGATGAAATTTCCAGAACAGGCACATCTATAGACACAGATGAGAAATGACAGCAAATGTGCATGGAAGAATGATTACAGCAAAGGCACATAGCTTTGAGAGTATACTAAATACCACTGATCTGTACACTTTCAGCAGATAAATTGTATGACAATTGTTTATTCTCTATTAAAAACATTCCCAATGTGCTCTGGGCATACTTTTTGATGGGGTACAAAGCAATATTGTAATTTGCTTCCTTAATACTGTGAGATTTTCTTAGATAGTAATTAAAGTATTAAGAGGACCTGGCTTTGTTATTAAAACATCTATAACCAGAATGTGGAAACATAAATTCAACAGGTGGTGTGTTTGAAAATCACTTTAAATAATATCTTTCTGACTGCACACCTCCAAGCTTTCAGAGTCAGGCAAGCAGAAGGGTTCTCACGCTCATCTCACCGAGAACACGGCATCAGTCACCACAGGCCCAAATGACTTTCAGGAGGCTTTGGGAATCTGAGTTATGCCAGTGAATATATCAGTGAATGCAGTGGGTTGCAGGCAGTCATCGCCACTCTAGCGACACAGTTATCATTAGTCAGAACTGGGACCGACTTCTGTTTGCAAAGGCCACGGCGCCAAGAGCAGCGCCATCCACTGGCTAAAAATGCAAAAGTAATAACACATCCCTTACTATGAACCATCTACAACGTAACAAGCCAGATGACCTCACTGACAAGAGCTAAGTAGGTATGCTCACAGACAGAGGCACACTTTGTAAGCACAACATCTGTCCTGGTTAAATATTCCCGATGAAGAATTGGGGAGAGGTGACCCACAATACCTTTCTGTAACGAAATACCTAAAACTGCATCCCACATAAGTATTCAAACTGGCGATGACAGAGAGCAACGTCCATTTCACTAGTGATTAAGGTGGAAGGATCCTGGATCCTGGGCCAGCCCATCATTACCTGCAGCCCTCCTCTCTGGCCCCAGGGCTAAATGTTGATAGGGATTTTGACTGAAACTTTTTTCTTTTTAAGGCGACTGCCCGGACTTGAACGTGCCTAAATTGAAAACACTAGAACCACAGAAAAGTCAGGTCGGTGCTTGTGCACCTTAGCACTAGCTTCCAGGTGCGTCCCGGTTCCCGTAACTCACGTGAGACACGTGAATTTTCTGTTCAAGTCTCAGTACTCGAAGCATAAAAATGAGTGTGGAGGTCGCAGCCCCTCGCTACCGCTGTATTACTTTTCTTATTCTTCATCTTATGTGAAACAACAAGGTTGTTTCCATAATGTGCAACAGGGAGAAGGGGAGCGCACCGGCGGGGACCCGGACCCCGCGCGGCCTCGGGGTTCCAGGGTCCCGGCGGGTGGTGGTGGCACAGCCCGCGCGGGCGACGCCGTGGGGTCCGGGGTGACCGACCCTTCTTCCTCCTGGTGCCTCCCCCAGCCGCGGACGAGCCCCGTGTGGCAGCCCCGCGGAGGTCCTGTCACTCACCCAGGCGACACACACAGAGGAGCTGGACGCCCGCGAGGAAGCGCGGCAGGATTCGCATCTCCAGCCCGGTGCGCGGCCCCTCGCCGGCCGCCGGGATGCAGCTCCTGGTGGGGAGGGTGGGGACGCCGACGCAGGGGACGAGGGTGACCGGCTAGGGTCTGGGTGAACGCGCGATGGAGGGGGGGGGGAGACAGAGGAGGAGAGCGGAGAGGAGAGGGGGGAGCCGGAGGATGATGCGGGCGGCGGGGATGGAGTTGCGGCCAGGCGCGGGGCTGCCGGCGGGACGCGGTCCCCTCCTGCGCGGGCTGCGGCTGCGGAGGTCTGAGCGCTTGGGGCTGGGCGCGCGCGGAGATGCGGGGACGCGCTGGGGCTGGGCGCACGCGAGGGCGGGGACGCGCTCGGGGCTGGGCGCGCGCGGGGGCGGGAGCGCAGGAGCGCACGGCGGGGCAGGGTCACGCGCGGGCTGACGGACTAGGGCTAGAGGTGGGGCGTGGCGGATCCGATATGGTTCTGGTCCCTGTGCTGGTTCCCCGCCTGTTGTGGGAGGTGTCGCCCGTCCCGGAGTGAGTAGAACCCCTGGGGTTTAGAATCTTTGCTGAGAAAACGGTCTCTTCATTAAGATTACTTCATCCCCTAGGAAAACACAAGAGGAGGCCGGACCCCCCATTGTCCAGCACAGCTGGGGAACTGACCTTTGGGTTCACCCCTGGGAAAGTCTTTCTAAATTTGTTTTTTGTCCTCTCTGCAGATGCCAGAGGGTCCCCATCAGAAAAGGTTGAGGGAGCCTGGGTAGACAATTAACAAGTAACTAAAGTAGTTCCAGACCCCATTACCAGGAGGGTAGTTAACTCCACTAATCTCCAACCTTTATTGTGACAGGTCCTTCCCTCACTGACCCTTCCCTGGACCCCAGTCACACTGTGTGCTGCGCACAGCTGTAGGGCACTTGCGACACTGCTGTGGACCCAAGTGCCTGTTTGCACCGGATCCTCTTGCAGGAAGAGTTTTTAATTGCTTGATTGAAGGATACACAAAAGAAATATAATACACACCTTGTGCTGCCTCAGACCTGGACACGTCACTTGCTTGTTTCTATGGTAGTGTTTGTGTTTGCAAGGAGACCTTGAGAGCTTTAACTCCAGTTCCCAGCAAGGTTAGGGGGGTTTTCAGTAGGTGTTTCTGACTGTTTGCTGAATTAAACTGAAGTCCGTATGAGAGGATGGCACCTTAAGTGGTGACAATGTGAGCCAACAGCTTAAATATACAATCCCGAGTATCCTGAGATTTTCATACACGCGGCATCGTTTAGCTTTCGACACATTTTGCACTGATAAGAGACGCAATTTGGAGCCTTTTAAGAGTTCCATCTATAGACACAGAAAACCAAGGTCTGGAATTATCCCTAGTACTCTACAGTTCGATGTAGGGATCTGTACAGCATGTACTCCCACTGTGTTCTGTTATTGTCTCAAAGCCAGCGCTGTAGCTTTATAAAATTCAAAGAATGCTTATTGCATACAAAGTGGAGTTCTGAGGAGTGTGTCTCAGGGGTTACCATCAATTCTTACAGAATTCCCACAGCCTCTGAACACTGGGTTCAATGTGCAGAGCTAATGGTGCAGCTTGCTACCATGAATGGAGAATGCACTGAAGTCACAGAACTAAAGGTTTTGGAGCTGGAATGTCAGTTTAGGGACTCATATCAATTTAAGAAGTTGATCCTTGTCCCTAATCTTCCTGCACATAGACCTAGAAATGCCACATGTATTGCAAAGATTATAATGGAGATTGATAGTTTCCACACAGGAAGATGTTGAGTCGTTTTGCTAAGGTAACAATAAGTGTGCATATTCACTGGAAGTGCACTGAGAGTTCGAACACTAACGTCACCTTATGTTGTAGTGTCACATATCACAGCGTAATGAATTCCATTTGAACAGGCGGCAAAGCTCATGCTTTGGCAAGCCTTGATTTCCTGGTGAAGCTTGAACATGAAATGCTAAGCCATTTCATCAGGATGCTAACACTAGGAAGGAAACATAGAAGGAACATTAATATTTAAAGGAATCTGGACCTATAAGATGGCTCAGAGAGCAAAGACACTTTCCACCAAGGCTGGTGACCTGAGTTCCATTCCCTGGTCCCACACTGGAAAGTAAGAACCAAATTGTTCTCTTACTCAAATACTGTGGCATGTCCCCTCCCCCCAGGAAATAAACATAAAAATATACGAAGCTAAGTTTACACAGGGGAGATGTAGGGTAATATAAGAGGCCCCAATTATTAAGTTCTCCCACAATAACAACAGCATTCTGTTAGCTCCTCCTTCATTGTTCCCGTTAAAATGTCACTTTAGTAATCTTTATTACAGTTGGATCACTAGGCAAAGGCACAATTGAAACTAAGGCTTCTCAGAAGAGAGGTGATTCTGTGTTCCCTGGTAAATCAGTTTCATAGTTAAGATAATTGCCATTCACCTGGGAAGGCACAAAAACCACTGGAAGAGGGCATCCTTCTGCACTGAGGCTTGTATGCAGACCAGAATGACAACCAATTCACCAGATTGAGGGACAGCAATGGAAAATTGACCTGGAACAGGTCACATCACAATTCTGATGGTTCTGGGGAATGATGATGGCGTGGGAGGTTGAGGTCCTTGAAAAGTAGGTCACTAACACAGCTGAGATGTGGAGGAACAGAAGACATCAAAAGGGTGAGAGTGTCAGGGCCCTACTGTATCACTTCCCCCAATTTCTGACGTTTACCTTAGTGAATTAGATCCAGTTGACTACTATCTGCCAGGCCCCTGGAGAATGTTGTATAAACCCAAGCTTTAGGAGCTTTATCACTCTCAGGATCTACCACTTAATGTGAAAAGCTGAAACAAAGAGAGAAGGGATCAGGCTATGCAGATCCACCTGAGTAAAGAAAAATTCTGGGGGAGATACTAATTACTTAACTGGACTACCAAGCATTTCAAAACTCATAGTTTTCATAGAATGAAGAGACTTTTGGTTTTTGTTTTATATTTCCTTTTTCACATTCATCCAACACACTTCGGCTTTGTGTCCATTATGTATCATGTACTTCTTAAGGATGAATGCGACCATCCCTGTCACAGACTCACACTCTAACAGAAGAGAACAAACTGCTAGAAAACATCTGGTAAGTAAAACAGAAGGTATCCAATTACATGCAAATGTCAAATGATAAATAATTAGTGTACTACAATGTATTAAGTTTAATAATTTCAGTAATAATGAAACATTTTTTACTACAAAGTGATCATTAGTGTACTCTCATTGTATACTTCTAACATATTTATATTTTATTAGATTTTTTTGTTTATCTGAAATTCAAATTTAAGAAAATAGTGTGCATTTTATTTACAAATCAGGCAACTCTGCCTTGGTATATCTTGAAATTGTCTGATATTAAGTTTGGTCATTCACAATTATGAAATATCTGTGGTTTCCATACGCTTCTTTTTTTTAACTTTTCTTTCTTTGTTTTTGGTCTTTTTGAGACAGTATGTCCCTGTAGCCATAGCTGGCCTAGAACCCACTATGTAGTCCTGGCTTGTCTCAGTCTCACAGAGATCTGCCTTCCTCTGCCTCCTAAGGGCTAGGATTAAAGGCCTCTACCACCATGCCCAGCTTAACTTTCGTTACTTCACAAATTATTCACCAGAATATCCCTAACATGCTATGTCCTATGCTGTGCCAGTTGTTATTGTAGTTACTTGGTCATGAAGCTGGTGTTGGGCCATCAGTTGGTGTTCTCCCCTAGCAGCTTGCATAGTGCTCTCCAGACCAATGAGAGCTAGCTTTCAGGGGAAGTGGCTTCCAGATCACTTCTAGCTCCATTGCTCCAAATCCAGTCTCTAAAGTATGTCCTGTCTTCAGTAGTAGGGTCTTACCTTCAAGTTCTAGGAGGCAATCAAGACCTGTGGCAATAGCTTGTGGAATTTTAGGAGTCTCAGACTACTCTGGCCAACAACTCAAAGAGAGGTTTCTCCTATCTGGCACTGTCTCTTGTTATATAGTCTTCAGCTATGCATATGAACTCATGTAGAGATACTGTAGCTTTGTTCCAATCTGATTGAGTTAGTATTCTTGTAGTATAGTGAATTTTTAGAAAGTACCAAAAAGAATTTCTCTTTCTGTGACTGAACCAGATATTTTGTTTGGATTTGTCCCAATAATTACCTTTTATTATACCTACCTTCCTGGGTTTTATACCTTTCCTTCTCATTACCCTCAGAAATATAGTTAGATGGCCTGGTAAGCTTTTCAGGGTATCCTTGAAAACTCTAGGGCTGAAAGGGATTTGGCCCCTTGAATTAATCTGAAGGAAGCAGAATTATGATTGAAAAGAAAGCCTGTCATGTTACTCACTGATCTTAGCTGTGTCTTTTCATGATTTGCTATAAAAATAATTCAGCTTAAATTTAGGACATTTGGGGTGGAGAGATGGCTCAGTGGTTAAGAGCACTGGTTCCTCTTGAAGACCACCAAGGTTCAGTTCCCAGCAACTGTCTTTAACTCCAGTTCCAGGATATCTGAAACCCTCTTCTGGTCTCCCTGGACATTGCATGACACTTACATACATGCAGGCACAACACTCATACACATAAAAAAAAACCTTAGGATATTCAAAATATGTAATTCAGTGAGAAAATTGTATTAAGGAACATGAAAAAGGTGGACTCCTTTCTTCAATCTCAGGATTAGTTGGCATCTTAGGAAATTTAGGTTAATTCTTTCTCTAGATTTCAATAGAATGGCCTTTTGCATGTATATACTTTAAATGTAAAACAGTGGTTGAAAAATAACCACCAACTTTGAAAACGATTAGCTGTGGGAAGTTACTTAAAGTCCAGTTTTTCTCTCTTACAGAGAAAGCATCATCATAGCAAAGAAACTAAACCTTATCTGAGTCAAATGTGGCTCTGTGAGGAGAAACTCTACCCTGGTTTGCAATGAACAGAAATCCATTTCCCAGGGTCTTGGAGGCTGGGAAGTCCAGGATCAAGGTACTAGGTGACTGGATGTATGGTGAGGCTCAATTACTGGTTCATTATTTACTGGCTTCTTCCTGCAGCCTCACAGGGCCAAAGGGCAGGGCCATTCTGTGGGGCTCCATTGATAACAGCACTAAGCCCATTCAGGAAAAGTCCATTTTCATAACTTAATAACCTCCCAAAGAACTCACCTCCCCAGGCTCCATAATGGGTAATGGATTTCAATATATCAATTTATAGGAAACAACCTTTCACTTGCAGCAGGTCTCTTAAGCATTTAATTTGTTAATGCTGCTTTCTTGATTTGAAATTTCTCACTTTCGGGTGGATATGTTCATTTTTGTATGTTTTCAAAATTAAAGGTATTAAGAGTCTTTCTGAGCTTCATTTTATCATAAAAATAATTTTACTTGATTAATCTTCTTTAAAAATGATCTTGAATTTTTACAATAGATTTTTAAAATTTTAAATTTCTTTTTTAATTTTATGTGTATGTGTGTTATGTCTGTATGTGTAAGTTCACCTGTCTCATGTAATGCCTGAAGAGGACAGAAGTTGACATTGGATACCCTGGCACTAGAATTACAAATGGTTGTTAGCTGCCATGTGGGTGATGTGATTCAACCAGGGTCTTCTGCAAGAACAGCCAGTACTCTTAACTGATGAGCCATCTCTCCATCTCCCATATATTTTAGTTTTTACAACAGTTTTAAGCACAAGTTGAGTGACTGAGTGAAAAGTACAGAGTTCCCACTTATTCCCTGCTCCAAGAAAGGCAGAGTCTCCCCATTATCACCAGCCTAGTGGTGCATGTGTTATAATTGATGAGTTGACATGAACACATCATAATTGTCTCAAATTCATAATTCTCATTAAGGTTTACTGTTGGTGTTGTACACTCTATAGATTTTGACAAAAGCATAATTGCATATGATGGATAAGTACTTGGAAAGATGATAGATAGATAACAGATAGATATAAATAATATAGTCTCACACAGTAATTTCATTGTCCTAAAAATCCTCAGTGCTTTCACAGTCACTGATCATTATTTTACCTGTCCTCATAATTTTACTTTTTAAAAGTGTCATATAGTTGAACATTATACAATATGTATCCTTTTCAGATGACCTTCTTTCTACTAGCAGTGTGCAGTTAAATTACCTCCAAATCTTCATAGTATGATAGCTCATTTCTTTTTAGTGCTAAATAATATTGCATTGTCTGTATGTACTAAAGTTTATTTGTCCATTTACCGCTGAAAAGCACTGGGTTGCCCTTCTAGCAAATGTCAGTAAAGTAGCTATCAGCATCTTTATGCAGGTTTTTGTGTAGATGTAAGCTTTCAACTCATTTGGGTAAATACCATGGAGGATGATTGATTTCTGGATTATCTGATGATTTTTAGTTTTATAAGAATTTGACAAATTGTCTTCTAAAATGGCTTTACCATTTTCACCAGCAATGAATTAAAGTTCCATGTGCCCTATTCTTACCAGCATTTGGTGGTTTCAGTGTTCTGATTGTTGACCATTGTCATAGGTAGATAATGGCCTCTCATCATTATTTCCATTTGCAATTTGGTAATGACACATGCCACTGAAACAATAGAAGCAGTCAAATCAATTCATGTTGATACATTTTCCATCTTATCCAGTCAACGTTTTATATTTATTATTCTTCCTATTATTTTTTCTTTTACATGCATATATGAAACATATATTTAAAATCCAAAAAGTCTTGGGAAAACAGTTGTACTGTTCTAAATTGCTTCATTATCTACTCTTCTGGAAATTTTGCTTTGGTGGATTCTTGACCTTATTGAGGGAGCTTATGTTGACTGTAGAATACTATATTCACACCTGAATTTATGATCATGTAAGAGAGGAATTAGTGATCATCAGGACCCATCTCAGGCTATCTAAGAATAAGCCATACTGGGTTCATAATGTATTTAGAAAAGCTGCTCCCAATTTTGAACATAGTTGTTCTCAGGTAGAGCTCTCTGCCTTCACCTCCTATTCTCCTTGTTTCTGGCTGTCTTCCCAGTGTTTTCCATTTGTCCTCTACATGTTAGTCAATGCTCAGTGTCAGAGTAAGTTTCTAAAATAAGTGTCTGACATGGATAACATGCCAATAAATAGGAAACTCCATCTGTGATTGTTTCCAAAAATTTGACATATCATCCAAAAGGAATAAATTTGATTTTATGAGGGAAGTTTTACTGGAGAGTCTCATTCTAATCCACAGTGTGCTGTATCAATTGCTGGTTGTACTAAGGCAATTACTGTATTATATTTTAATAGGGGGAGAGGTGAGTTCTGCGCTGTGCTGGTTGTAAGCTAGTGTAAGCTTAGTGTAGTGTAAGCTACACATCCTACCCCTTCCTCCTCCCTCCACTCCATCTCTCCTATGGAACATGATGAAGGAATCATATTTTCCGACAAGTTTAACTTAAAGATCAATATTTGCTTGCCATTTAAGTCTTTGAAAAGTGCCCAGGAATTTTTAAAACAGAAAGAAAATTGATTTGGGGAATCAGGGGATGAACATAAGATTGGATCTTTGAAATGAAGTGGTCTGTTCTCAATATGAACATTTCTCATAAGTAGTTATTCAGATTTTCTTATCTAGTTTTAATTAAACATAACTCACAAATACAGTAAATAATCCATTATATATGTATTTATATAATTATCTTTCAAAGTATAACTATATTTAGGTACTTATATGTATAATTATAAATGTATCCATATATAATATATTGCATATTATATATAATTATGTTAGATAACCTAGACTGGTCACAAAATCACAGTCCTCCTGCCTCAGACTCCGAAGGCTTACAATATGAAATTGTGCCAACCACATTTGACTATCCATTATATATTTTACCACATTAAGCAGTTATCTTCACTTGCATATTTACTAAAAATATCATACCTCTATAGCTACCAAGAATTTTGTTTAGGACTCAAAACAAGCAGCTTTCATATCCTTATAAAAGAACGTCTGTTTTCTTTAAACTCTAGAAGATGTAATCTTCCTGCTTCTGTTAAATGCTGGTTCTACCAAGCTTATCTGAGTGGTCTGTCTCTTTCGGAGACAGGGGTCTATTACTTCTCTCCATCTTTTGTGGGTATTTATTGTCCTCACCAAACTACCACAATATGTTTTCATAAAAAAGTTTTCTCTTGACCACATGTCAAATAGACCCTTGGCCCAGTAAATAGAAAG
Organism: Eospalax fontanierii; assembly: GCA_035773235.1. Taxonomy (NCBI): domain Eukaryota; kingdom Metazoa; phylum Chordata; class Mammalia; order Rodentia; family Spalacidae; genus Eospalax; species Eospalax fontanierii. The sequence continues at coordinate 79,820,789 of CM069528.1, read as the reverse complement.
AGCAACTCCAAATCATAGATGAAAGATGAAACACCACAACAGAGAACAAAAAGATTCAGAACACTATAAGGGAATACCTAAAAAGCTGATATAGTATTAAATTTGAAAATCTAAAAGAAATGGATGTGTATCTAAACTCATGGAAATTACCAAAGCTAATTCAAGAAGTGATCAACAGCTTAAACAGACCTAAAACATATAGGAGGAAATTTAAACAGTAATACAAATGCTCCCAAGTAAAAAAGAACAGACCTGACGGATTCACAGCAGAAACCTACCAGACAGTGAAAGAAGATCTATATCCCATAATACTTAAATTATTCAAAAAGATAAAAACAGAGGGAGAACTCCCAAATTCCTTCTATGAAGCCAACATCACTCTAATGCCAAAACCAGGTAAAGATACAACCAAAAAGAAAACCATAGACCCTTATCCTTAATGAACATATATGCAAAAATTCTCAACAAAATATTTGTGAACTATGTACAGACACACATCATTCTAAAAGAAGAAAAACTGGAAGCATTCCCATTAAAATCAGGACCCAGACAATGCTGTCCATTAACTCCACTCCTTTTTAATATAGTGCTTGAAACTCTTATTGCTACAGCAATAAGACAAGAGAAGGAAGTTAAATAAGTACTCATTGGAAAAGAAGACGTAATCTACCTTTCTCAAATAACATGATATTATACCTAAGAGATGCCAAAAATTCCACCAGAAAAACCACAAGAAATGAGTAACATTTTCAGTAAACTGTAAAGTTATAAAATTAATCTACAAAAACCAGTAGCCCTTCTATTTGCCAATAACAAGTAATTGGAGAAGGAGTGCGTGGAAACATTCCCATTCACAATAGTCTAACAGAACTCTGAGTAAATCTGATCAAAGACATTAAAGATTTCTACAACAAATATTTTAAATCTTTAAAGAAAGAGATTGGGGAAGACACCAGAGGATGGAAGGACCTCCCATGTTCATTGACTGGAAGAATTAATATTGTGAAAATGCCCATCCTACCAAAAGCCATTTATAGGTCCATGCATGGAGTATGGATAGCCAAAGCAACCCTGAGCACAAAGAGCAATACTGGGGGAATATTCTACCATATTTCAAACTATGTTAAAGAGCTATAGGTACAAAAACAGCATGGTAGTGAGAAAAAAAAATGATCAATGGAACATAATTGAAGATGCAAACATGAGTAAATGCACTTTCAGCCATCTGATACTTGACAAAGGGGTCAAGAACACTCACTAGAGGAAGGACAGCATCTCTCAGCAAATGATATTGGCAAAACTGGATCTCCACCTGCAGAAGAATTAAACTAAATCCTTATATTTCACTTTGCACAAAAGTCAGCTCCAAATGGACTAAAGACTTCAATGTGAAACCTAACCCTCTGAAACTACTAGAACACAACATTGGCAGTAACCTACAAGACATAGGTGTAAGAATGTATTTTCTAAATTGGACATCAGTTGCTCAGAAATTAAGGTCAAGAATTATCAAGTGAGATTTCATTAAACTAAAAAGCTTCTCTACAGCAAAAGAAACAACCAAGAAAGTGAAGAGAAAGTGACATATCTGACAGAGGTTTAACATCCAGAGTATGTAAAGAACTCAACAAACCAAGAATCAAGAAAACAACGATCCAGTTAAAAGATGGGCTAAGGATCTGAACAGAGAATTTGCAAAAGAAAAAAGAAAACATGGCAAATAAACATGTTTAAACATGTTCAATAGCTTTAGTAATTAGGGAAATGCAAATTAAACCTACTTTAAAGTTTCATCTTACCCGAGTGAGACTGGCTAAGAACAAGAAATCAAATAATACCAAATGCTGGAGAGTATGTGGGGAAAAGCAAATGCTCATTCGCTGCTGGTGGAAGTGTAAACTCCTGCAACCCCTATGGAAAGCAGTGTGGAGACCTCTTAAAAACTGAAAATGAACCGACCATTTGACCTGGTTATACTCCAACGACTCATCCTATTCTAGCAATACCTGTAATCCATGTTTGTGACACCTCTTTTCAAAATAGCTAAGAGATGGCAGTAACCTAAGTGTCCCTCAATTGATGAGTGGGTGATGAAAATATGGTACATTTCCACCGTGGAGCAATAAACAAAAGATGAAATCATGACATTTGCAGGTAAATGAATGGAACCAGAAGCTGTTAAACCAAGTGAAGTTACACAGACTCAGAAGAACAAACAACGTCTGTTCTCCTCATATGTGGATCTTATCACCAAATCCTTTCATGTGAGTGTGTATCCTGATGTAATGGCAGGAACCAGGCTTATTGAAAGAGCCAGGGAGGTAAAGGGAAAAAAGGAACCTGGGCGAGAATAGTAGGACGCAGGTGTTACTGAGGAGAGATGGATAAAATGGGGTTGTTTAAATGCTGGAGGGAGGGCTATACAGGCACTTTGAGGATAAAGAAAAAGAAGGAGCTGAAGAAAGGTGGGACCATAAGAGACTGATATTATCAAAGGAGAAATGGGGAAAATAGGGATACTTCAAATGGGGAAGACACGGAGGAAGGGACAGAGAGATGAGAAACAAATAATGCCCAACTGTAGAAAAGCAGAGAGAATAATATTAGTCCTACATGCTAATGGAAGATTATACATAGACTATCTCCACAGGAGCCCATGTGTACTGGTTCTACAGAAGGCTACATAACAAGAAACAGTGCCAGACAAAAAGAGCCTTCCTTTCAGTAGGATAGTTGGCCAGGGTAGTCCAAGAGAGTCCCAAAACTACACAGGCTACTGCCACAGCCTTTATTTCCCTCATAGAACTTGACGCTAAAACCCTATTGCTGAAAACAGGATATACTTCAGACACAGGATTTGGAGCAATGGAGTTGGAAGTGACCTAGAAGCCACTTTCCTTGAAGGCTAGCTCACATAGCTGTGGAGAGCACTGCACAAGTTAATAAGGGAGAACACCAATCGATGGCCCAACACCAGTTTCAAGACCAAATGACCACATCAGTGACCAGCATGGTGCATGACACTGGTGCAGTAGTGGCACTTTTATCTTGGGGGCAAGCAGGACATGGACCAAAAGCCCATTCAATGGGAGCAAACACATGTCTGGTGCTGTAAACATAGCCAAATACACATGGCTGGAGAGGTTATAGATTTTAGAGAAAACCCCAAGACTGTTACATCCCTAGACAAATGTAATTTTTCATTATGTGTAAAATAGTTTTCCTTATATTTACAGTCAAGTAGCCCAATCACTACACATTAAAGAATCTTCTTTTGCACTAAATGAAGACTATTACAGAGTACCACAACTGGTCACACACAGACATTGTCTGTGAATTGTTGAAGCTTAAGCAGCCCATCTACACTGCAACCTCTACACCTTAGACCCATTGATCATAGAACAAGGGACAAAGAGGTCACTAATGAATGTCTCAGCTCTCATTAATGAAGTTCCCTCATGGAACAGAGGTTCTGGAATACAACGGGTCAAAAATGGCTAAGACGTAGAGACTAAGAGCCTGCAGAATGCTTGTCCTTGGACAGTACTCTTACATTAAACTTCACTCATCAGGGTTCAGAGACCATTGTGGAAGAAGGGGTGGAAATATTGTAAGAGCCAGGGAGGCAGTACATGACCAAATGGAAATAGGGCTCTATAAGCTCCTGGATCCCTGCTAATATAAATTCTATAGCAATGTGTCAGCATGTTCAGGACTCATGCAAGTACAAGCAGACAAAAACCCAGCATAGAACTGGGGCAATGGACAGCATACCACAATCTTAGATGAAGAAATATTGGCAACTGATTCCCGCTGGATGAGGAAGAGCTGATCTTCCTATTATTTCTAGTTAGCTTCTCCTGTCGCTAAAGATAGGAAGAGGAGCTCAGAAATCTACAGCTCTGCAGAATTCTCTCATCACTGTCAAGTGCAATAGAAAATGGACTACTGAAAAGCTGGTATAACTCAAGGTGCCAGAAGAGTATGGATCTTCTTCTTTATTTCCTGCAATTATGGTATTGATTTGTTCTAAGGTCATTGTGCATGATTGTGTAATCCTCACGGCAAACCTTTGATGTAGGTACCATCTTCATAGTTGCTAGAAAGCAGTGGCATCATGAAATGGCAAAAATCATATAGATCCTATCATATTACACTTACTTATTGAATCTCCTTGAAGATGTTTATGAGATCCAATACCAACTAATGCCTTGTCAGACTCTAACCACATGCCTTCTATGGTTGAAACTTGTGCCTCTTTTTGTCCTGTAATAGATAATACATTTTAAAAAGTTGACCCAATGTTAAATATGAGTATCAGAAATGGTATGTAATATGAGAAATAAACAGCATTTCAAAAATTCAAATATGCTCTCTAATTATTATTATCCAAATAACATGATTATTATCCAGAAAGGATACACAATAATTCTGCTTGTGTTTCAACCCAGTTATTCAAGTAGAGATATTTTGGAACATAATCCCTGAAAGAATCTGGAACGTTAATATAGGAGAATTGAGAAGAAACATCACCTCTCCAGGGAATGATTGGATCATATAGGTTTCATGTCTAACACTGTGGGTCTACAGCAATCCAAAGAATAAACCAAAAAAAAAAATGAGAGTAAAGGGTTCAGCATTGTAGGTCACTTCTCTTCAAACTCAACATAGACTATCCGAGACTCTGTGTGACTACAGAAAGTCACTACATAGCAGACTACATGGTCCTAAAACTCACAAAAGTTTTCAGGAGGCTGTGAGGGAATCACATTGCAGAAAAGAAATGCAGGAAATAAAGACATGTTACTAGACACCACTGTAAGTTTGATGTAATTTTGTAGGGAGGGTATTCTACTTGATGACTGAGTCCTTAGCTTCCTGCCCAACAACATTTGCTCTTGTAATGTTTTATTGATTATTTTTTCAGCACTAGCTCATACTAGACTCTATGGGGATAGAAGCTCAGGTACCATTGAAGAAGAAGGTGCAGAAAGACTGTAAAAGCCAGGGGTTGGGGAACGGGACGTGCATGACCATATAGAAATAGAATCCTACAGGCTCCTAGTACCTTGCTCATTGCTACAGCAATGGTGTCAGCATGCACAAGATCCATGGAAATCCAAAAGACAAAACACAGGATAGAACTGTGGAAAGGAGCAGCAGGTCTCAATCTTAGCTGAAGAATTATTAACAGCTGATTACTGCTGGGTGAGGAAGAGCTGATCTTCTTAGGGGGAAGGACTGTGAATGGGCTGACTAGACCCATGTGAATGAACTTAAGCTGAGGGACACCTTGGGATACTAGTTTGACAGCATGGGCCTTGACACAGATGACAGAATGCATGAATTGAGGGGGGAGTGTGCCAATGGGGGAAGGGGAGAGAGAGATGATTGGGATATTCTGTGTGAAATCACAAAATTTCAATAAAAAATTTTTTAAAAAGCTGCTGGTCCACGGTGTGGGGGGGGGGGCGGGGGTCATAGACAATCCCAAACTGGCAGTGTCATCCACAGGAACTAGTTTCAGAACCAAGATGGATGCAAGGGCTCATGGATTCTTTGGCAGTTTCAGAGAGCTGTTGAGACCAGGAAACCTGTTGTAGGCTTAGCATCCTTGCAAAAGGACGTTGTATGAAGACACCAGCATGCTGGGGATGCTGGAGTTATGAGACTTCTATCAAGGAAAGCGTCATACAAGAGTGGAGCCAGCTTAAGAGAAGGAGCAAAGCTGAAGGAGTGGAGATGTCTAAGCCCTTTGAAGCTGAAGCCCAGGTACCAGACATGGAGCTACAGGATTTGGGGCTTGTTCTGTTACATATTGGTCTTGCTTTTGTCCAGTAGTTCCTCGTTATGCCCCTATTCCTCCCACTTGGAATGGTAATGTATACTCTGTGCCATTGTGTGTTGGAAGAATATATATATATATATATATATATATATATATATATGTATACATACACAATTTTTTTATAGGGTCACAGTTAAGAAATTGCCTTGAGTCTCAGAAGAGACTTTGGACTTTTGAAAAATGATTTTTAAAGACTGCAGGGACTTTTGAAGTTGGACTAAATGAATTTTGCATCATGAGATGGCCCTGAGTCTCTTAGGATCAGGAGCAGAATGTGGTGATTTGAATGAGAAATGTCCCCCCTAGAGATTCATGTATTTGAACAATAGGTTTTCAGTTGGTGGAGCTGCTTGGGAGGAGCTTTGCTGGAGGAAGTGCATCACTAGGGGTGGGCTTTGGGGGTTTATAGCCTCACCACACTTCCTAGTCTCTCTCTTTGCTTCTTGTGTGTGGATGAAAATGTGATCAGTGAGCTATCCGCTCCTGCTGGCCCCTGAGCTTCCCCTCAGACCCCTGAGCTTCCACAGGTTGCCTAGCTTGTGTTCACGTCTCAAGTCCTCAGGACTGGATAATTTAGGGACAATATCAGCACTCTTGTGATTTTTTCCAAGGTTTCTAGTATCTTGTCAGTTTCTAAACTCTTACCTGGAACATGACACATAATAAAAGTGACATTTCTCCTTTAATGTCTACCAACTCTGCCAAATGTGGTATGCATGTTAATTTCCGTCTCTCCCAAATCTCACAAATGAGACATCATTTCCTCATTTTACAGATGTTCCCCAAGGCTCAAAGTGTTTAGCATGCTCAAAACAAACAAGTTGTGGCAGCACTGGAACTCAAGCTCCAATGTCTGATTCCAGCACGCCCTCTTTCCGTAACTAGTCAGGCACAGGGAGCTGTGTTTCCCAAGCAGCACTCTTCAGTTCTGACCACATCACCTAGGGAGCGACTGCTGACCAGGTTCAATTAACATTTCCTGCGTGCATATACTCCAGTGAAACTCTTCATACTGTTTACGTCTATGTAGCTTACCTACAGGTTTACTTGGAAAATTATGATTTGAAGACCATCAAGTTTCTTTTAATGAAAGCATGCTTCATTATTTTAAGGAGGGCAAATTACAATAACAAAAGATAGCATGGGAAAATAAAGACATCAGCCAGCATAGGCTTGGGTAGGTGACAGTACTAAGGAAAAGGATTTACACTGATTTCTTGTTGACTTGAGACCTGTAGTGGGTTTCTTTGACTCTGATTCCCAAGGTACATATGGCTGATCAGCGGTGTAGGTGGCTATGAGTTGGGACAGCTTCTTTTCAATATGTCTTTCTACAATTTCAGGAAAAGAAAGAGCTCTTCAGTCTTGTACTGTGAACTTAATTATCTACATAAAGATATTTTATATATAGACATTACATAGACTATATATATATGTATGTATATATATATATATATATATATATATGCTTTAAAGCTTTCATCTCCCAGTATGTCTAGAAAAAGAAAAGAAACTAAACAAATATGAGTAACAATGAAGGTGTCCCCTATTTTCAGAGGGTGAAGGGAGGAGAAAGGACATGTAGAATGCCAAATAAAATAACCCGAGGAAACCTGAAACCAGGAGTGTACACTGTGTAATGATCGTATGACTGCTTGATGATTGCTTTTCTAACTTCTAAAGATTCTGAATGCTAAAAGTTATTCTAAGAGGGTTCTTTTTTGCTTTTTTATTGTTTGAGAATTTCATCCATACGTATAATGTACTTTTATTAAGTTCGCTCCCTTTCTCTCACCTCCAATTCCTTCTCTACCCTCCTACCGTCACTTTTTCTAACTTCATGTACTCCTTATAATATAATAAAACCTTACTTAGTATTGCCTGTGTGTGTGTGTGTGTGTGTGTGTGTGTGTGTGTGTACGTGTTTAAAGAGCCATCTACTGGAGCATGGGTAGCTTCCCAGGGGCTGGATCCTTGAAGAAAATTGACGCTCCCACAGCAGCCATTAGTTGCCAGTAGCTCCTTTGCTAGGGGTAGAACTTCATAAGCTCTTCTCCCATCTGTGCTGGAATTTTGTCTGGCTTGGTCTTGTGGAGGTCTTGTGTATGCAGTCACAGCTGCTGTGAGTTCATGTACGCACTGACAGTGTCTGATCCAACAAATACTGCTTCACTGCAGATGTTCACCCTGTGGCTCTTACAATATTTCTACCCCCTCTTCTTTGATGACTCCTTAGTCTTGTCGGGGCGGGGCGTTGATATAGCTGTCCCATTTAGAACTAAGCACTCCACAATCTGTTATCCTACAGTTGAGAGTCTCCATTAATCACCAACTATTGAATAAAGAAACTTCTCTGGTGAGGACTGGGAGATGCACTAACATATGAATATAAAGTTAAGAACTTAGGGGACAGTGTATCATCATGTTCATTTAATAGAATGATACTATTAGGTTTCACCAGGGTCTATGACCTAGCCAGCCACAGCCTGTATTTGCCAGTTAACAGTACCAGGCATGAGTTGCACATTGTCTTGTGAAGCCCATACCTTTTCAGGAACATCTTAAATGCTGAGTCAAATCTGATTCTAGGGTTGTTCAGGGGAAAATGTGTGGAATCTTGACTGTCACAGTTTAAACAGTTCAGAAAATGTTAGCTCCCACTTCCTTATCCATTTGGGTATGCTTTGAGCTACCAATGGCCTGGCAATATATACCTACCAGTGCAATAATGCTATATTATGCGAGTGAAAAAACCTACTTCTAACTGTATTTGAAGTCTGATTCCTAGGATGGAGACCATGCCTGGCACTGTTATCAGACTTAGGAACCTGAGGCTAGACAGGTCACTGGACATTGGGGAGAATCTAATAATAGTTTTATACTAAATAGTTATTGTATTAAACTGACTCCTAATTACTTAGATGTGTAGATTAATGCAGCTCTCAATTCTCACCAGATAAGTTTCCTTATGTAGCAAATGGTGATTAACACAGAAACCCACAATTAGTCAATGTACAGAGAACAAGAGTCTTCAGACTACTTATCCCTGAATAGGATGCCTATATCAAACTTCCGTCTCCCACAGCTCAGGGGTCATTGCAGAAGTGGAGGTGGAAAGATTGCAGAAGTGGTAGATGACCACACGGAAACCAAGTTTTCTAGATAGATATTCAGTTGCTCATATGAACTCACAGCAATGGTGACAGTATGAGCAAGTCCCATGCAAGTTCAAATTAGACAAAATCCCAGCATCCCTACTGCAAAGTAGGTAAGAAGCCCCAAACCAACCTAAGGAAATTTTGGCATTCAATGGCTGCTGCGAATGGGAGAAACAGTTCCTTTCAAGGATGTGGCTCTTGGTAAGTTAATTAGGGTCCAGTGGATGAACTTACACTGAAGGACATGTGGGGACATATAGTCATGTCAGTTATCGTTGTGTCTCACCACTTGGGGCCAGCGCGAGCGCACTTTGGGGGGCCAGCCCAAGGGGTTGGGGGTGAGTAGATGCAGAGTTAAGCTGCAGACTCCGGGAGTTGGATGGGAAGCAGACCAAGCGCGTGGTACTGCAAACTCATTTATTGAATATGTACACAAGCTCTTATAGGTCTGGATAGCCAATGACCTTATGGGGTGGGGTCCCAAATACAGCCAATAGTAAGTTTGTCCCCAGGTAGGCAGGTTCTTTCCACATACTGGTCTCACAACTAGCCACAGCAGAATGCCACACCCACAGGAACCATTCCTCTATTCCTCCTAGCAAGTGACCTGGCTAGACCCACCTTGCATTATGCCAACAGGGACACAAATTAACTCTATAGGCCTTAATATGTATGTAACAGAGTACCTTAGATTGGACAGAGGGCGATAAGGGGAGGTAGAATTAGGAGAGGGGCTCTAACCAAATACCATGAAATATACTGTATAGAAATCACAAGAATTCAATATATTTTAAAAAGATCATAAAATCATGAACTTTCATCTACTTGTATTTATAACAATACAAGTCTTTAAACCAGTGTTTATGAAACCAACCAAACAAACAACTTTGTCATTTTATACTTGGGTTACATTTCTTTTTTTCTCCTGTCAGAATATGATTTTTAAAAGGCTGGGATAATGCCTGAAGAAACAGCATTAGTCCTTCAACTCCACCGACAGTCTCTGTGTTTTTCTTGCTTGTAACCAAATCAAATATAATCTAGGTTAGATTTTCAATAGCACTGGAATTCCAGATTTTTATATACTTTTAATAGATTATTGAAGAATATACACTTTCAGTGGTAAACATACAGAAGAGAATTTTTCTTACTAAGAATCCTCAACTGCACACTCCCATTATCATGCCATATTTCATCTTGATCCGAGACAGCAAATATTCCAGTTATTTTGTTCATTAATATTTAATCCAATAAAGCTGCTCTTTAGACATCACATGTAAGTCTCCCACATCACCACTACCCTCTCCAGTTTTAACAGAAATGTGTGCCTTGACTGTGGAGTGCTCATTCGAATAGAATTTCTGATCTTCCTTCTAAGAGTCCCAAGTCCAGTGTTGGGTGTAGACCAGAGAGATCTGAGAAAGGAGAAGACATCACCTCACTTACCAGTGGGATGACTGACCCAGTCTCCTTGATTTCTGACACTTCTCCAGTTGACTGTGCCTTTGGGGGTGCTCAAAGAATAATGCTTGAGTGACAGGTAATTAGACATTCCTTAGAGCTGTTGTTTCAAATGGCTAAGTTATTTCTACCTGACCCTCTGAAAGCAGCACCCCTTGGTCTACCCCAGAGAACCCTGGGAGATTACTCTGTAGAGGACTCATGGGAACCCCTCTTAGGTAAAGTACTAGCTAGAAAGTCCCAACACCTTTGGATTTGTTCATTGCATATCCAGGTTTCTTGAGAAAAGTGACCCCCACCCCCAGTGTTTTCTACATGTCAGTCTCTCCAGCCTGCCAGTATGTTCTGTGAGCTGTCAAAGGTTAAGGTTGCTAATCAGCTGTCCTCAAATTAAGTGGTATTTCCTGGATCATGAGTGGATTCAGATAATCATAAGGACTAAAAAAGTGATAAAGACTGGAGTCAGTCAGATTGATGTGATGTGTGATAGTGGTACAAAGTTACCTCAGAAGCTGGGAAAGGCAAAGAAATGGTTATTTCCTAAAGCTTCTGCAAGAGAAGTCACCTTCCCTGACCCCTTGAATGTTTGCGTACTTTATTAAAGACCTAACTCAACCTGTTGTGGTGGTCATCACCAGTAATCCCAGCATTTGTGAGACTAAGACAAGAATATCAAAAACGCAAGGTGAGGCTGATTGCTTAGCACTTGTCTCAAAAAAACAAAACCAGAGCATGAAACATCTCTACCTTTGTGTTAAATGGTTGGGCTGAACTGATTTTAAATGGAAAATGCTTTTTGCTCAGAATTTGTTGTGATAGTCAAGGCTGTTCATGAGCTTTCCAAAGCTCAGTCCTTTTCTCTCTCTCTCTCTCTCTCCTCTCTCATTGGTATGTTCTTTTCTATCTGTACATTTCTTTGATAATATTTCTTTTCGTCCCTGCTGTGTAGCTGCACGCTCCAACACCGAGTCTCTCAAGCTGACCTCTGATTTGTTTTCTCTCCTCTGTTTTTTTCTGTTTGTTTCCTGGGGGGTTTGCTCATCTCTGCTGTAGCACTCCTACTGACTTTATTGTTTTCTTATCACATGTTTAACTCTCAAGAGTTTGTTCTATAAATGTACTTGTAAAATAGTATCCTACTCTTCTTGCATGAATGGTGTGCTTTGCCATCTATTTTAACCTCCTGGTGGGGGAGGATAAGATTTGCTGGGTTGGAGAATAGGTAATAATCTGAATATATAAAGCAAGGAAAAATATCTAGGATTCTAGATTATTAAATGGGCTTTGAACTAACCTGTTGTGCATATAACTTTATTTGACATGGCAGGAATACAACATGACATCTTACATTTTACTGTCTAGTAAAATGCTGTTCACTGTAGGCATAAGGTTGGGCTACAGATTTCTCAGCTTTTCATTTTGCTTCCCCTCCACATTTTGGTTGTTGATGAATTTTAGCCTGTGACAACCACAGATTTCTGTGAGACTGAGGTCAGCCTGGTCTAGATAGTGATCCCAAACAGGTTCCAAAGTCACTTAGAAAATGTTGATAAAGAAAACTGTCTCAAAAAAAATGGCTATGCAACCCTCATACACACCATTGTACACACATAGCGTGTATGCACACGTACACAACGCAACTCTACTGCGTCAGTCCCCTGTGCTTAGAGTTCATTTGCACCACCATTTCTTATCTCACAAGCAGATGTGATGCTGTCAGAAGAGAGTTCACCCATGTCTATAATCAGCGTTTACATCATTTTCCACACAATTTTAATTGTATGGTACCACAATATCTAGAAATTGCAGCCACGTTCTTGGTCAGGGTCAAGGATATGAAAACCAGATCCAAGTCTACTGGGAGTTATCCTGGAAGATGACTCTTGTTATCTTTCATGGATCCATTTCTTAATCCTTTATTCATTTGGAAGTGTCCAATAGGCCACACTTTGTGCCAGCAGATGGCTAAATGCTGGTGATAAAACAAACAAAACTTGTATGAATTCTATGCTTTTGGTAAAATAACCAGCCTTTCAGGACTCGGAACTGTGTGAAAGAGGTCCACACATCACTTTATGGGTCTCAAAGTATTTTGTGCATATTTAACGTGGCTTTGGTGCTTGTGTGGATTCAAAATTGTAGGAGCCTTTCTTTCCTTGACTAAGACATTTCTTCTAGAAAATTCCACTTCTATTCTATTCCATCACAAGCTCTATGTAGAGTATATGACTTTTCATGTGAAATTGCTTCACCCCAAAGCACTGATTGAAACAACTCTCTCTTTAATCACAACTGATAACACCACTTTCTTATTAACTAATTATGCCAATCAATTATATTACAGTAGTCACCGTGCTTTTCACTTCATTTGCACACATCCTATCTTCCCTTCCCATCTCTACAATCTATAGTTTTAAGTTTCTTATTATTGTCTTTTCCATTTTCCTTTTTCAGGCAAAGCTCAAAATCAGGCTGAGCCAAATTACCTCAATTACTTATGCCTTAAGGGAACATTCAAGAGAAATAAAAAACAAGGTAAATTTGCTTTACTATGAACACAATTGTCAAACTTGAATGTATCCTAGTGTGCTAGAAATCCAGTCTAACTTCTCAAGTCACTTTCTTCTATCTACATAACAATTCTGCCATTGCTTTCCCACTATCCTTAAATATCTGATCCAGTCTTCAGCTTCACCTGCTTAACTTGGAACAGAGAAGTTCCAAAGCAGAAATGGAAGACACTGTCAAGTTGCCTCTGTTCACAATTTTTCCAAGTGTAATTCAGTGATCTATCTGTCCGTCAAAGACATACCCCCACCTTGACTTGGATCCCACTCCATGCTCTAGGTCTCCACTTTGTCAGCTATTATCTGGATCTTATGTTTCTTCCATCTCTTTCTCATTATCATAGTTTTCTTCAGCATTATAATTTTCTTTTACCTCTGAGATGTTTCCTCAAGTTTAAAATAAATAAATACCTGAACCACAGGTTTTACTCTCTGGTTTCACCTGTTTCTCTGTTCTAGTTTCCCCATACTTTCAAACTTCATGCATTTTCCTCATAGTTAGACTTCCTTAGAATTAAGTGTCTTCCCCTCCCATGCTCATGGATTGGAAAATTAGTACTGTGAAATGCCAACACTACCAAAAGCAGTCTATAGAGCCAGAGCAATCCTCATCAAAATTCTAATGCCATTCTCCACAGAAATAGAGAACCATCTCCAGTTCATATAGGAGCACAAAAGATCCTAAACAATAAACACAATACCAAGAAAAATATCAGTGTTGAAGGAACCCCCATACTCAATTTCAAAGTACACTATTGAGCCATAGTAACAGAAGGAGCACCATACTGCCACAAAAATGAACATGTGGGTCAGTGGAATAGAATTGTGGACCCGATATAAAGCCATGCAGCTATAACCATGTGAATTTTGACAGAAAGATCAAAAACATACATTGAAGAAAAGACAACCTCTTCAAAAATGGCACTGGGAAAACTAGATGTTCACATGTAGAAGAACGAAAATATGTCCCTATTTTTCAATTTGTGCAAAAATCAACTTGAAATGAATCAATGCCTTAATTTAAACCAGAAACTCTCAAAATGATAGAGCAGAAACAAGGAAGTTACAAATATAAACAAAGACTATGAATAAGAATTCAGTAGCTCAGGAAATAAGGCTAAATGTCAACAAATAAGACCTCAAATTCTTTAAAACTTCTTTATGGCAAAGTAAACAATGGAGAATAAAGAGAAATCTTTACAGAATAAAATTCTTACAGAATGAGAGAAAAATCTTTGCTAGCTGACATCTGACAAAGGATTAATCTAGTGTATACAAAGAACTTTAAAACTAGTTACAAGAAATCAAACAGTCTAGTCAATAATCAAGTTAAGGAAATGAGCTCAAATATGAAGTACAAACGACCAATAAACATGAAAGAAATAATATTAACCTTACCAGCCATCAGAGAAACACTGAGACAGGATCATAAAAAAGGAAGAATGAGTCATGAGTTGAAAAATAGTCAGTATTCCTCTGTGAGCAAACCACACTCGAGTACTAATGATGCAGAGCTGAGAACATTTGCACTGTACAAAAGAGACTCTGAAGGAGTCTGCTAATCCAGCATACATGCAAACATACAGCTGGATAAAAGTTGTTGTAGATTCACCCTCACAAAGCAAAAAAGTCCTTGTGACTAGAAAGTGCAGTGCACAAAGCTATTTGAGAGATCTTGGAGAATTTCCCCAGAGACAGATTTAAGTTGAAACTTCAATATTGAGTATGAAATGCACTATAAAAGTTATAGTTGTCCAAAAAAATTGATGTTGTAAAAATATTAGATAGTTCAGTGAAACAGATTGAGTAGCTCAGAAGCAGCCTATGTATCTATTAAAGTGATAGATACATTAAAGTGATACCCCTAATCCCTGGTTAAAAACATGCAGTATCTTGTATCCATAAAATGTCTAATTACCATATATAAGACATTTAGTTATTATAAGAGTCTTAAGTTATAATAATCAGTTTGTGATCTTGGAAATCAAGCTTAAAAAGTCTAGAGTGAGCTTATAAAAAATTCTAATGATCACTGGATGGAATTGTGGATGACTCTTTTGTAGACAATCAGATGACAGAGAGGTAATGGTCACATTGAGCAATGAAATGCAATCTTTACCCTCTCTGCTTGTAGCTTTGTGGTTGACATTGGTAGAAAGCTAAAGCAACAGTGGAATTTCAACATACTGTCTTAGAGGAGAAGCTGTTTACCCTGATACAGAAATAGTTACAACCGAGTAATAGCTCAGTTAATATATCTCTTCCAATTGGACTACTACATGGAATTTTTGTAATCTTTGTAATTTTTGGCAGGTTAATGAATCTGATGTCACTGCAAACAATGAAATGTCCTAGAATCCTCTGTCATCAGGTTTTGGGGATTAGCATGTTTGGGGCAATACAGAGGGAAAAGATTAAAAGATAATGTGATAATACAGTGCTTATTCAGAAAGTTTTTTCATATTTTAGACATACAGATGCTACAGCACTAAAAAGCTATTATATTTATTTACAAAATGTGTTATAGCAAGATTCCTCCCACACTGCAGCAACACAAGTAAAATTTATCTACGGAAAGATGCAGGCCATGCAGAAATGGTGAAAAGTGATGGGTGCTAGCAAGCAGATAACTTAGGAATTATATTCTATGTTATGAAAGATTATGAAATACAGTTGTACACTGGCCTTTGAAAGACTCATTTATTTTTAATTTATTTCCAGGGATATAGCTATTAGCAAAATGCCATTCAGTACCGAGGGAAAGCTAAAGGGAAATTTTCTAGCAGTCATGCCATGTGAATAGAATTATTCAATACAATTATGTAAAAGTTTTCTAGACACTTCATTTTGAAAGACTGCAAAACATGTGATGACTAAAACAGAAATTCTTTTGGAAGGTAAGACCTTTCAAACTCCCCACAGCTCAGCACATTTTAAAGAAGACAACAAGACAACGGTTAGCATTTTGTAGGGTAACATTTGATTCATTAGAATTCACTATGAAATGTGGTTTTACTGCAGTGAAACAAATGGACGAGGAGGTGAAAACTCCTATGTTGCTCTATGCGTTTCCTACTTAGAGTTAGTGAAATTGGTGAGGGTGCTTGTGTAAACAGAAGAGGACCTAATTATGATGCTCTGGCAATAAAGCTTTTGCACAGTGCTTGCAAAACTTTTGTTTCCCTCATGAGAGTTATACTTGAGGTTATTGAGTCTAATAATTCATTCTGTATAGCAGCCTTATCGATACAACTCTTGATGATAAGGGATATCTGCCTTACCCCCCCACCCTAAAGTCACCTGCAACACATTGCTATTCAGTACTTGAAATGTGCTCAGCATGTCTGAGAAACTGAAATTTTAGTTGAATTCATTGGTGTTTAAATTTGGACCACATGTGGCTAAGGATCACATTACACAAGGCAGCACACAACTGACAGTACTGAGCTCTACAGGAAGTATAGAATTAACAGAAGGGGTAATTTGACTCATCCTCCCTTGCAGGTCTGTAGCATCGATTACCAAAGAAAATCCTTGGAAGGGTAAAACAGGAGATGACAATTCATTGACAGAATTGACGGGACGTGGATATGAACAGGGCTATATGGATTTTAAAGTAGCTGATATCAATAAGAGAGGTGTAACACTGCTCCATAATCAGTGGGGAAAGTAACAGAAATTTAATGGAAGCCATTCAAGAAGTCTCAGTACTAAAGCAGAAGCTATAGCAGCTAAGGAACAAACAATCCAAACCCTCAAGCAGGTAGAAAATGAAGCAGAACTGTTATGGGAACAAGATCTGTTTGTCGGGTGAGAGAGATGTAAGTTTTAAAAGTTTTGGGTGGAAAAAATAACTACTCATGAGCTGGATGAATAAATACTGTATCTGTATCAACATGTGGAACTATGGATGCAGTAAAAGACCTCAAGTCTGCAAAGATATCTAGAGGCTGTACTTAAATCTGAAGCCGTGCACACTGGCCCAATGAGCAACAGAACTACTGGAGTACAGGAAAAGCTGTACCAGGATGACTGCAGTACTTCTGCACAGCACTCTGCCTGCTCAGCGAAGAACTCAGTGTCTCATTGTCCGACCATGGAAACTGGCCAAGAAATGCAGACGAAATTTAATTTGGGTATTACTGGACTGATGAATAAATAAAGCATTATTATAAAGCAATTCAATTTTTGGTTATAAATCTTGTCACAACTCTAAATAATAAGCTTTTATTTCTCCAACAAAAAAGATAATTCTTCAATTAATAGTGAATGCTTTTTCTCCCATGATTTCTTAAATTGAAGGGTAGAATTACTGCACTGAAAAATGGAGAGTCATTTCTGGAGAATCTTACCATTTGTGGATTTATATATAAAACAAAATGTAATACCATTTTGTTAAATGAAATAAAGGGATTAAAATATCATAAACAAAATAAGCACTGTAAGAAGACTTGGGAAATATGAGATAAAACACACAATCTGAAA
The DNA here is from genome assembly GCA_035773235.1 of Eospalax fontanierii. Lineage (NCBI taxonomy): Eukaryota > Metazoa > Chordata > Mammalia > Rodentia > Spalacidae > Eospalax > Eospalax fontanierii. The sequence goes on along the minus strand of CM069528.1, from coordinate 79,803,270 downwards.
TACAGTCAAGGAATTTCTACAAATTCAAAGAAAAAGTCAAATCAATAAACTCAGGTGGCTTAAAGAGTTAAAAAAAAAACTGACACAATTTAGTGATTAGAGGAATTGATCTAAGAGACTTACTGAGAAAATAATACTAAGAGAAAGGCACGGAAAACATGAAATATGGGTTAAGAAGACTCAGGAAAGTTAAAATTTCATTGAGATAACCCACTGTCATTTGCACCTAGTACAGATGAATGTCAAAAGAAAAAAATGGTCTAGCAACTAAATGTGTCATACTACCAGAGGAAATAAGCTATTATGAACAAGAATCCATAGAGGAAAAAAAAACATACTGCAAGGTTATATCCTCCTTGACCTAGATATTATAATGATCAGAAACAGACTGTAAAATAGCTTAGAAGTGAAAAGTTCAAAATTATGAAACCACAAAATAAACAAGCAATAACACATTAAAGAAGAAAGTCTGGAAAACAAAATCATTCAGTGATTTACAAAATATGCAATCACTGAAAATGCAAAGAAGAACTAAAAAGATTATTTAAAAGTCAGCCATATGCCACCAAGAGGACAGCAGAAAAGACAAATCGCATCCATGGAAAATAAATACAATACATATAACATTCCCAATGCCTTAAGAGTAAGTACCACAACACTAGCAAACTGTAAGTCTCCAAAGGGAAGGCATCAAAAACAACTGAGAAAAAAGCACAGCTTATCTATAAACAAAGAGTCCCTGCAGTTTTGTTAAAATTCCTTTGGGGGTGGGGGGTATAAACAACTCTCCTCCCTCCATTCAAAGACAAACAGAGGTACAATTTTGCCAAACTGCAGTCTGGGAAACCAATGAGGTCAGTGGGCTTACTTACAGAGCCATGGGCTAGGGTTTGCTTACAGGAGTGTGGACCCTCCTCCCACCCCAAGGCCACACTGGAAAGTCTCCATACAAGCATGATCAGTGACTTCCCCATAGCCATACAAAATAATGAAAGAGACCCTCCCCTAAGCTTCCCCAGCCTATATACCCCAAGGCCCTCTCCCATGCCATGTATAACTAGGGAAAACTGGTCAGTTGTGAGGTGTGGCTAGACTCTCAGGTGAGGATCCCTTGACTCTCCCTGCCCCTTCCATCCTTGCTGGAGTATGAACAGTTAACAAGCTCAGCTGTGATGATCTTAGGCAAGAAGATGCAACCAAACTTGGGAAAATGGGGTCTGTCTGGCAGAGGATAGTCCTATGCAACAGCAGGTCTTTCAAAAGCAACAATAAAAGCATGAATTTGAAAATGTCTTCGTGTTTAGAAGAAATAATTATCAGCCCAGAATTATTTAGCCAGCAAATTCTAAAATGATGAGAAACAATTTCAAGCAAATAAGACATGATTATAAGTGTACATTCTTAACACATAGTAATATTAAAGAAATAAGAAAAACAAGTCCACCTTTGAATAACAATAGTTCAAGATGTAAAGATTGAAAAAGAAAATGAAAAATATGTGAATCAGCACCAAGTGATGAATCATAATAATTCATAATTTATAAGATTAGTAAACAACTATATGACATTTGTTTGCTGAGCAAAAGTAACACCAAACAGTAATGAGTAGTAACAACTAAAATCCCAAAGTGTATCTTTTGAAAGGTATAATAATTATACATATATTTGAAAATGGTATCACAAAACCCATTTGGGCAAGTGGAAAGACTGCCTTTCTAAAGCTTGTTCATGAAGATGATAATCTTCCTTGAGTTAGTCAATATCTTAAATAATAGAATGATAATTTTAAAACTATTCAATAGGATACTTTTTGAAACTAGATAAGCTAAGTCTAAAGTGTATATGGAATCATACACAAGAAAGAATAACCAGGGCATTTAAAAACATCAAAGAAGATTCAGGAAAGTAAGAAGCTATAATTAAACAAACAAACAAACATGGTACTAATGCAGGAATTGATGAACCACAGGAACAAATGGTAAAGTCCAGGAATAAACCTTATTTCAAATGAGAACTTAATATAAAATAAACCTTATTTCAAATGAGAACTTAATATAAAATAAACGTATTATCTCAAATGATGGGTTAAAAAAATAAGTTACTCTTCAAAGGATGTTGGGACAACTGAAAAATCATTTGAACTAACTGAAGGCATTAGTCCATACCTTACATCAGGGTAAATTTTAAATTGAAGACTATTTTAATTAAAAAAAAAATCAAACCACTAGTATTCCCTAAAATCCAAGAGGGGAAAAAAAAGAAATTCGAGACAGTGCTTCACTGTAGTCCCAGTTGGCTGGGAACTCTCTATGTAGACTAGGCTGGCCTTGAATTCACAGAGATCTGCCTGCCTCTGCCTCCTGAGTGCTGCTCTTAGAGGCATGGGCCATCAAACTGGGTCAGGATATGGTTTAGTAATAACAAACTGAAATATTCTCTGTCGCTGTCTCTGTCTCTGTCTCTCTCTCTCTTTCTTTCATACACACACTAGAGTTCAATAGAAACATATTTTTTTCCATGCAAAAGAAAACTGTTACCAAAATTAAAAAGTAAATAACAAAATGAAAAGCAATATTCTCAAACCACAGACAAAAGCCTGGCTCCTAATTTTTCTTCCTACCACAACAAAAGGAACCCTTAATCAGTGAGACCAAAGGTATGTGCTATGGTTTAGATGATCAAGCCTGGGAAGCAAGCAGCGGGACCTGAGGAGGTGGAGCTCCTTGGAGGGAAGTTAGCGAAAGGGCTTTGTGATGATCCTGAGACTCCAAGCCCTATCTTTTGGGTCTCTGCTTCCGGGATGTCATGAAGTGCGTGATTTTGCTCTTTATCACGGTTTTCTGCTGCACCACAAGCCAAAAGTAGAGGAACCTGTTCCAACACGGACTAATGGACTATCCAATATCGAGAGCCAAACTAAAACATTCCTCTTTTAAGCTGATTTATCTCAAGTACTAACAACTCGATAAAGTGGAGAACACAGGGATAGACAGATTACAGAACAGAAAGCACCAATGGAAAAGTACAAGCACTCCACGTTTACCTTGAGCTTTAAAATGCTCCCTGGGTAGAAGAGGTTTTTTATGAGACATTTATCTCTTGGGTGAGGACCTTCCCTGTGCCACCGCTGTCAGATTGTGTTCCTCGTATGAACAGTTACCTACCCTTCATTGCCACTCCATCCACACATGCACTCAGCCTTAGAGTTAAGAAGTAGTCAAAGGTCTGATATTTTTCAAAAAATAGATGTTTAATACATTCACTGTCTTCTAGAAAAGGTCAAGCAAGACACGCAGAATGGATAATGAGTAATACTCACCTTGAAGAGTGTCTCTCCGTGCCCCATAGGACTGGAAAGCCAGGACATTCCAGCCTCTTACCCGGGTTGTGTCAGATTTCTAGAGAAGCCCTAAAACAAGAAAAAACACTCAATGAAATGACAAAGTAGGTTAAATTTTAATTCCTTAATGACTTGACATACCTTAGATGCTAGATTATAAGTATGTTTGTTGATCAGGAATCAATAGGCTTCTGTTGAGAAACTAAAGACAAAATGTTTGAAACCATGAAACGTTTTTAGATATAACATATTATGAATATGTATTATATATTCAACTTTTTCTTTTGGGAGTTTTATATTGATTTTCCTTAGTTTTAGCTTCAGTTAGTTTTTTACATACTCATTCAGTCAAATATTTGTATTGAGTGTTTTTGGGTGGTTCTTATATAACATGTTTCATTTGTGTATAAGTGTTATGCCTGCATGTAAGTCCACCCATGTCATGCAGTGCCCATGGAGACCACAAGAGGGTGTTAGATCCCTTGGAACTGGAGTTACTCATGGTTCTTAGCCACCTTGTGGGTGCTGGCATTTGAACCCAGGTCTTCTGCAAGACCAGCCAGTATTCTTAACGACTGAGTCATCTTTCTAGCCTCTCTTGTGCTAATACTTACAGAGTTAAAATTGTAAATAGAGAAGACATGGCTTATATCTTATAGGCATATGTGGTAGAGGATGAACTGGACAGATAAGATGAGACGGACAACATACACAAAAACAACTCAGAATCCAGAAAGAATTTGCCCTTCAATTTAGATTAATATGTGCCTATAATAGAATGTATGGCAATTTTAATCTTACTTGGTGTGAAGCATATTTGACATAATCTTTATAAAAATATGATTTGTTTCCCTTGACATTAGAATATTAGTAAGCTTCTTTCATTGCCTAAATTGCAATCTGTTATCTTGTGGATAGAATGTCTTATTATTTTCTTCTGCTATGCACTGCCTAGATGTTATTTTGTGATATAGGTATATTTGCTCAAACGAGCAAATAATTTTTAAAATGATTAAAATATTTCCTACGAAGTTTCTTCCTAGAGCTCCCCATTTGTTCCCCTGACTTCACAGTAGGGACATGACTCCATAACTCAATGGAAAAATTCTTTCATTGTTTTTAGCTCATTAATTCAGAAGTCAATTTTAATAGGAATTCTCCAAAGAAAAACAAACGTATAAAGAGTATAATAGAAAACACACATGTGAAATTACCACGCTTTGTGACTCAAATAAAAGTCCTTTAGAAGTACAGACAAAAATACATATTTTCCAAAATCTTTCAAAATAGTGGGGGATATTTTTAATTGGTAACTTATCTGAAAATCCATATTTCTGAATTGCATTATGTGCTCTTGGTTTTTAAATTTGTTACTGTGTTAAAAACTCATGTTTATCTGAACTACATATTTCTATCAAGGTTCTTGTTCTATAGTTGGGGGAGAGGGCACATCTACCGCAATCAACATGTTTATACTGAAGAGTGACTAATCATGTCCTCCTCTTCTTGTTCGCACTTTCTCTACGCAGAATGAAATGTTTTGCAAATTTAGAACATATGTGCCATCTGGCTTGGGTGTACATAATTCATGCACTGAGAGAGCATGTAGCTACATAATAAAATAAGGAACTCCTTTAGAGTCAGAGAGACCGACCTATCCTCTCACAGGATATGTGGGTACAGGCTGGTTATTTATACTACTGGCCTCAGTTTTTCCATCTATAAGATGACTGAAGCACTACTTATCTACAGAATTGTGATATACCCTAAACCCCGACACAGGGTATTTTAAAAGCACTACATCCATCCTTTAATTCTCAGCTGAAGTGATAATTGGTTAAGTTTTACTTACATATAAACCGAGGGTAAACATTTAGCAGAATCAGTCCTTATGAGAAAGATTTTTTTCCCTACTCTGACATTTTATGAATAGCTGCTTGTATCATAGAGTGACATTTAGAGGAACAAGTCTCATCAGAGAGAGGAGGACATTATCAGTATTACCTTAGAGTAAGGAATTAAAATATGCCATGAAATACAGAGATGTTTTAACTTTTAGTTAAAAAGGAACTTGAAAAATGCACTTAATTTATCAATTATTGGCCATATAAGCATCAAACAAAGACAAGACTTCATATTCCTCTGATTTTAACCATAGAAATAAACGAAGCTTTCTAGAAGAGTAAGAGATAATAAATTCACTATTCAGAGAAATTGATGGATTTATGTAATATACTTCTAATGTTTCCATGAACTGCATTTTATTACTGTTTTGTGGTGTGTTTGTGGTCTCAGGCCCCTTGTCTATCTTGAGCTTCTGTATCACTCATTGATTTTGTTTATTACCTTAGTCTTTAAGGACCTTCTTCTTCCCTGGTAATTAAGATAGTGAGAACCATCTTTTACCTACCCAGTGTCTTTGCCTGACCTGATCCTCATATTCTCTTAGGTGAAAGGACTTCTGTAGACTACAAGAACCATGCACATAAGGTTGGGTGTGTCCTGTGATTTGCTTAGGGTATGTACCTATATTAACAAATAACTATATAAACCAGCTCTGTCTAATAGGCATATAATATGAATGCAGTTATATATGTATATGGAACAGATATACCAGTCACCATATTTTTTGCAAGTAAAAATACTTAGGTAAAATTATTATTCAAAATATATTAAACAACATATCTAAAGTGTTGACATTTGAATATGTGATCAATGTGAATATCTTTTTGAGATATTTTTGTTCTCTTTCATATTGTATACTCCAGGTTCAGTGTATATTTTAAAATCATGTCATACATCAACTTCGACTAGGCACATTTCAGGAATCCAATGCCTTGTAATTTCCATATTGAACTGGAAAGATATAGGCAATTGAAGTCGAATCTAGAAGAGAACAGAGAAGGCACTGGAGGAAGATTTGACTTAATAGGAAAAAAATGTGATTACACAGGGAAGACAGTTTCATTCTAGAATCTGTGATTACTGATGATTCTTATTTTTAAAGAACTTTCTAAAATACATAGACTGGATACATGATATTTCATCTTTTGAAAATATTACCACCTGCACTTCCATATCATAAAATCAAATACCTTCAAATATCCAACTGAAACAGACCAGAAAAAGATCTTTAAATCTAGACCAGAGAAAATTCAGGAAAACAGCACAAATGTGTTCAAATATTTGCAGGACTCAGACAATTCCCAATACAAATGTTCCTTGTTCAAAGAACACTAATGTGCTGAACTTATATTGAAGCATTTCTGTTGACACCTCATTGGCTTTCATTTAATTCTAATGCAGAATCACATGTCTGCTGAGAACTGACTTCCTGTATTTTCCTCCTGACAGGGAGAAGCCTCAGAGTACTCAGTTTCCTTGTTCTGCAGTTATAATTCTCCTGTCTCAATTTCTTTCTGGAAAGAGCCCCCACCTAAAACATTAGGAAGTCATTAAGAATTCATCTCCACTCAATCTTTCAAATCTCTGCCAAGGTTGCTAACCGAATGCCAAGTGGCTCTTGTTTGTGTATCTGGACTGAACTGAACAGACAGACCTACAGAGTCTTATTTCCCATCACATTCAAAACCATCTAACTTCTTCCCAGACTGAAAATGTTAATGATGTCTAATGGTTTCTTTAGAGAAAGCAGTCGAAAAATCAAATAACAGTAAACGGAAAACATTGACAGAGTGATCATATTACTAACATGGATATTTTATCTTTTAGTACTTGTCCAAATTTCAATTTGTGATTTATTATCAGCTTGTTTTATTGACTATTTTCAGCCAGAACATTTATTTTCCTAGGTCAACTCTACAATTTTGGGGAACTGTGAGAAGTATGGAACATTATTAAATAAAACAATTTTTAGTGGTTGTGTGTGTTAATCACTAAGAAAGTTTGTGGCATTAGGAGGAAAATTAGTGTACATGTCAGCACAATATTAGATGATAAATTGATATTAAGATATTAAAGGTCTAGTTTTACTACAAGTCACTACCAAATATTTTAATTCCTGTAAAACTTCAACATAAAAAACAACTTGAATTCATGCAAAAAATTGCCATACTTACATATGACCTTTACCCTAAATTTTAACTTCTGAGAGCAGCAGGTGGAACTACAATATCTGATCATAGGGATATCTTGTATGCAAACAAAAGGCCTATAGATGAATGTTTGCATGCTTCTTTCCAATAGTTCCTTTCATATTATGTCAAAATAGAAATCAAGTATACATTTCCACTGTATCAGCTCCTAGAGATTGAATGTGAGGCATCTGAGAAGAGTAGAAAAGAGGTCAAAGAAATGGAGACTCAGGTGCAATTGCGCTTTTCAAGTACTTCTTTGAAACAGGGAAAAAAATAAATGACAAGAGAAAAGAAACTTTTGAAATACTAATAGAAATGGAAACTAAAATGTATGCATATATGTATCTTTATAACATACTAAAGGAAAATCTGTGTATGTTTTTATGAATGTAATATAGTATATAATGTACACATACATGTATCAATATCTTGTGCATATATGCATATGTGTGCACATATGCATATATATAGTTTTACATACATATATAAATGCTATTTACCATCATCCATTTCAAAAAAAAGCGTAAGTACATGGTGAGCCAAGTTGAGCACTCGGTACTTTGTAAGGTCACTTTTTATGTAGATTAGTTGGAAACTGCTGCTTGCCTTTCTTGTGTGACTTCCATGAAATCAGCATTCAGCCCGTCTGGCCTCCTGGCAAACAACAGAACATTCAGCTCCTATGCAAGGGAAGAAATCCCGCCAACGAGAAGGGAGGGCCCAGAGTGGGAAAAGTGACCGCTCTGGCACAAAGGGGCAAAGGCGGGTGGTTGGGATGGATGGTGGTGGGAGAGTAGAACTTGCCTCCATGCTGCTCGGCAGAGGTCCGCAACTGGCACTGCCTTGGCCCATAACTGCCTGGGCACTGACCTTGGCAGCTGCGCAGAGGTAGCCTTCATGCAAGGAGGAACTGTTTTCTAACAATGCCTCCAATATGCTTGCCACAAAAATGCTTCTTTCCTTATGAAAAGGGAGAAGTTACATGGGAAAGCATATTTTATTTTTCCACTTACCCGCTCCCCTGTTATAAGGGGCAGCACACAGTGTTCACTGCGGAAGATTTCTTACATGCCTCACGTGTCCTTCATCGTCCTCAAGAATGTGTAAACAGCATTTAATTATAGGATACAACAACAATGCCCTTTATTAGTGTGCTGCATTTTCCTTTCAGTTCAAGGCCATAAAATAACTAGCTCTCCCTAGCAGGCTTTGTGCTGGATGTTGTACGAGGTGACCTCACCCCGTGGGATGCTGCCTTCTGCCCTAGGGCCCTTCTTCTATCCACATACCGCACTGTAAAAAGCTTTCCTGCTTCTATGTATATGACCATTAATTGCCTCTAATTTATAATTCTCATTTCTCATGTACTTGTAATTAAAGGTGCGAAAAATAGAGATGATATCTTGTATTTGAGAAAGAAAGCTCTTATTTAAGAGAGTGGGAGAGAATTTTAACTTCTTGCAGTTTGAAGCATGAATTCAGTGGGAGAGAACAAAAATGAGAAAGTAACCTTGTTTTTTGATGAATGTGGAAAGACAAGTAACAGTCTCAATTCTGGAAAGAAAAAGTATATTTGAAGAGTTCCCATGCCTATGCGTGCATGCATAGTAGGCTCCGGCTGAGACTGGTAGTCAGCCCATTCAAACGTTTCAAGTCGTAGCTCCTGTGGGAATAATGTGCTTTTGTGCCTGCTAGCTCAACGTCAGAAAGGGCTTTTCCCCTCACAGCTGGCATTGGGCTTGTACTGAATCACTTGCTTTTAAATGGTTTTCCTCTTCTTATTTTGTTGGCCATTAGTGGCCATGATTGGTGTAACTGGTAAAATAAAAAAAAATAAATAAATAAAACTGTTCTAGAATAAAATAACAAGAAAGAGAAAGGCAGCAATTTCACTTAGGTTTGGGCTAAATTCGTCATCTATGGCTGCTCAGGGATAGAAATTTAGTTTCCAATTCATATCTCAGATATTATTGTTCTTACTTATAATAGCCTGATCATGCTATAAAGAGAAATTAGTTTCTACTATGTAACCAAATGCTTTTTAGCCAGACTAGATACACCTCAGTTTTACAAGACCATTCTTGATAATAAAACAATACTATTTTGTGTTTGCCTTATAAAATGCTCATAGCGATGTATGTATTTTTAAAATATTTATCACAATCTTAATTAATAAACTACATGTTAGTTAGTTTTCTGTATAGCCTCCTATGCAAAAATCAGTCCTTTGGGGTGGTCAATACAGTTGTGTCTTGTTCACTGCTGTATCTCTGTCATCTAGCCTGCATTAGGCATTCAATCAGTATCTTCTACTCAGTGAGTGAGGACTACTCAGGATGTATAAGCTATTTTATTTTTTGATGCTTTAGAAAGAAAACAGTAATGCTAAAGAAAACTATGATAAGAAGAAAAGATGGAGGAAGCATGAGGTGGTGATGATCACTGACAGTGTGGGATCTACTACAAGGGATGTGATCAAGTAAAAGAGGAAGTATTGATCTTTGATGGGGAAGATCAGTGCATTTCCTTCATTAAAAGTGGAACAGTGAAGGGCAGTGAATGAGTTGAAATTACACTCGGGCATGTGGTAGGAGAAGGTTGAAGTAGAGTGATGCTCCATTTCTACTTTGGAACTTTTCTGCTGAAAGTGAAGGGTCTAAAGTTAGTTTGATGAATTCAACTATTGCAGATTGCAGGTGTAAATGAGAAAATATAGTATAGCCATTTCTATTCCTTGATCACTTAGGATAATTTCTTTCATGTTGTTACAAATAGTATTTTTCTTTTTAGAGTCTGAATGATATTCTATTGTGTGTGTGCACAGATGTATATGTATACATGAGTAGTACATTTCACATTTTCCTGATTCATCCATCTACCAATAGATACAAATTTTTTCTATAACTTGGGTCTTAAAATAAGAGCACAGATATCTCCTCACATGTTGATTTCATTTCTGCTTTATATATGCCCAGAAGTGAAATTGATAGATCATACTGTTGTTCTATTTACTTATTTGAGGGACCAGAGTCCTCTCTGCTATTTTCTGTAATTGCTGTACCAACATGCATTCCCACCAGCACCGTGCTGATTCTCACTTGCACTTGTCATCCGACAGTGTTAATAGCCACATGTTGGGGGTTACCTCACTGTGGTTTACATTTGCATTTCTCTAACTATTAGGAACGGGTGAACATCTTTATCGTGTTATTTAATTACATTCAAATTTTATTTTCAGTGAAAATGAAGATAGCTGAATTCAAGAAAGACATGAGATACATTAATCCTAGTCAGGCTTGTTACAGGAATTCAAATGACAGTTTAGAACCTAGGTTCTTTCTGCCCATCTGAGCACTACTTCCTCTCTGTTGGTAGCACTTTTGACGGAAATGTGTCATTCCATGGAAAGATGGTGGATTTTCAAGTCTGCATCCTTCCAGTTTCTCTCTGGCTCAGTAAGAGTAAATATTGTGCTCAAACCAGTCCTATGATAATTCCTGTGACAGAGGAGTGAAAGGTCCTAATTAATTCAAGTGAGGGTTACATGCCAACTTCTTTGGTTGGGCATGGTGGTGCTTGTTCAAGGAACTGAATCAATTTGTTAAAAGAAAGAGACATGGATACTAGATTACTTCAATCCAATAAATATGGATTACAGTCTGTTTCTGTCTGTGGTATACTGATGAAAAGTCAAATGAGTGATATTTTATCAGTCTATCCCTAGAAAAAGTATCCCATATATACATGTGGAATTGTAGGACAAGCTGTTATATGTGCATTTTTATTTTTTAAAAAAGACAGTACATACTGAATGTACTGTCTTATAAGCCTATGGGGTGTTGTTCAGTAGTATATTATCATTATTTTTCCATATGGCAATACATACATAAATTATGCTTTTATTGGAGCTTGACATATGGGTGATCATAATTTATCCCACTGTATACTTTGCTTATTATTGAATATTTATGTTCTTTTGCTCAATTTTAAGTCATGGTTTAATCAAACATTTTGCAGTGATATTTAGGCACATTTTCATTGACTTGACAGAATAATCATCAGAAATACATAACTTTGGTTATCATACACGATTTTTAAAATATTTGATACATTGACAATTTGGTAAATTGAGCTCTCTCGTTTCTTTCTCTATACAAGGATAAACTCAGTCTATTGTTTTGTACTAAACTTGAAGTTATCAGAACTTTTTCACACACCTAAACTTCTTCCAATCTTGATATTCTCTATTATAATTTCACATAAAAGTAATATCCAGTTTGTTCAAACTTTATTTTGTCCTGATTCTTCAGTATGCCCTTTTAGACATTCAATCAAAGATGATATTATCAGCACATTCCATAAGCAGCCTTCAACATCTTCACCCATGGCACCAATAAAAACCTTGTGCTGTGAAAAACCATCACAGTCTTGTTGCAATCGATTAAAGTAGTCTTTTATATTGATTTTGAATCACTAGAAATTTAATATTTTTACTTTTAGAATATGAAATCACCTCAGCATTAAATAGCCTGTGTGTTTTTTAACCAATTAGGAAACAGATTCAGGGGAATTTAATAGTGTCTACAAGGTCATTCAGCTAGAATGGCAAAGATATATTCCTATCATTTAATACACTATCATTTTCCCTTCCACTATCCAATTATTTCATTAAAAAGCATACAATTTGAGGATTTTACACACATTTCACTGAAATAACCAAAGATTATGTCGTGACGTTTTTGCATCAGTGCATTCACAGAAATGAAGTTAATACAGGGTTGCCTTACTTAAATAATTTGTATTTTATATTTATATTATAATTCTATATGAATATAACTATATTTATATATTAACTATATTTATAGTCACTATTCCATTATTAATACAACATTTCCCCTACTGGTTTAGATTAAAGCTGTTACTACTATTGTGTCACCGTAATCAAATCTCTGACAGAACCAATGTAAGAGAGCTAAGACTTATTTTGGTTCACAGTGTCAGGGAATTTTGGCCCATCACCGCAAGTAAGGACAGTTGAAGTGGACAGTCCATGGCAGTGGGAGCATGTGTTGGAGACCCCTCAGTCACAGGGGGACCAGGAAGTGGGAGAAAGAAGAACAGTGGCATCCTCTAGCTTTCTTCGTTTTTTTTGATTCCTTCCAGACTTTGATCCCCAGACCAAGGAATGGTACCGCTCACATAAACATGGGTCCTCCATTTAAATAATCCTATGAAAATGGTCTTGTAGGTACACCCAGAGATGATTGTGGTTCTGAGTCTAGTCAGGTTGGCAATGAAAACTGACCATCACACTTTGATATACATGATATAACCTCTGTCATAGCTGCAAGATTGTTGTCCTTTATTCATACCAGACAAACAGGTTTGGTGAGATCTTGGTGTCCAACACTTTATCAGTTGTTGAGGTATCAGAAGTAGACTGTGCTCATGGATAAGTACAAAGGCATACCTATGGGAAATACTGAGCCAGGAGCCTTTTTCTTATCTTCTGAGAACACTGCACCATCGTTTGAGCCTCCAACTCTTCATTTTTACCTTGACCACATTCTTTAGGCTGCTCTAGTTGTCTCTCTGTTTCTGAGTTTCATCTGAATTATCACTATGGACCTTAGTCTCTTTGACACTGTTCATAAAGTTCACAACCATCTTGGGGTTAGCCTTGAACACACGCCCCACATGCCGTGTTTACAGTCCTTGCAGGTTTATTTAGTTGTGACTATCTTTCAGCTGTTCAGCAGTGAAGAATGATTACTTAGGGCATATTGCACATACACATGCAACTGTGTATGCCTGCTTTTCTTCAGGAAAATGTAGCTTCTCTTCTTCTTCCTATCTCCTTGTAAAGCATTCCATCCCTCACCACTTTGCTTCCTCACTCTTTCTCTAAATCTCCCCCACTGCTGTGTGGTTGCCTGCCTCTGTGAAGCTTAGCTAACCCTAAGCAGTAGGGCTTTTCTCCTTTCTTTTCTCCATCTTCATCCTCTAGGGCACCTCTTGAAATATACAGCTTGCCTTCCCTGAAGTGTTTTTCTTTTAAACTCCAATCAAATTGTCCTCCAGCTTAAAGAGTAATTCCTCAGGATTCCTTCTCTGCTCACCCCTACTCATTCTAGATTGGCCATATTACTGGAAGGTGTATTGCTTTGCAACACAATTCTACAGCATGTTTCTTCTCTCAATGTTTGAAGTATCATTTTCCACACTCAGCCAGAATTTCCCATTCTGAATCCAGCTATGGGAACAAAGGCAATACATAGAATGCAGAGGCAAGACTGTCACAAGTTTGAGGCTAACCTGCGCTACATAGAGAGACTCTGTCTCAAACTTTAAGACAAAATAAAACAAAGCAAAAAAAATTCTCCAATCCCATGACTCAGTGCTTTTCAGCCCTATAAAACTGGAATTTTACTCAACCCTGTCGACATTTCCAAAATATCAATCAGTTCTTCTATTGGTTAAACTTATGTTGAGTTTCCTTCCAGTGAACAGACTCAACAGCTATCTATCAGGGAGAGTTCTTTTCCATTTTGCTGCTTTCCACAAGAGCCTGTACTAGCTGTGTCTGTCTAAATTAACAGTTCAGTATTGCAAACACACCTGATGGAGTACTTACATAAATTCTGTTTTCTACAATGTCTTATTAGTAACATTCTCTTTTCTCCTCTCTCTCTCTTTTTTTATTTGTGTTCTTTCTGTCTTGATCTTCTCTTCATTAGCTATGAAGAGGAGAATGAATGCTATCCTTTGCACTCTGTCAAACCCTGGACCTGGAAATCTTTTCTATAAACACTGTGTATAACTCCATGGTTTTTTAGTGGAAGCATGCTAGCATCTAATTATATATTTTCCCAAAGATGACTATGACCAAGGCTGGGTGAGTTCAAGTTCACTGAAAGAAAATGGAGGCATTCTGTGGCAGTGAATTGAAGAAAGGAGGCTCTTTGCTTGCAAGAGAGAAGATGAAAGAAGGTTAAAAGAAATATAGAAAGAACTAGGTGGATAGTGAGAGGCAGTACAGGAAATCCAAGGCACCCAAATCATTAAGTTCCCCCAAATGGCTCCACATATGTTATAGATGAACATATCAGGAGTTTGATGTAAAAATAAAAGAACTTGGAAACAGCCAGACAGATAGAATATTACAGCAATACAAATACTATCTTAATTTTTAAAATAAGAACTCCTGGTAGGAGAGAAGAAGTCCATGAACAAAGAAATTGCAGAACTGTTAGAGAGGGGGGATTTCTCCATTTCTCTATGGTTCATATATTCTTATTTAAACATCCAGGTGATTTGTAAATACATTACAGATTAAAAACTATTCATCTAAGCAGACTGAAAAGTGATGGTAACTAGTGTCTATAGGCAAAGAGTGGGGTTTAGATAAGAAGTAAATCCTTCTCTGACACTAGTTGAAATAAAAGGATAGACCTATATGTCGTGAATGGTGAGGTGAGAGCGGTGTATGAAGACAGGAAGATTTGCATTGTTTAATGCTGCATGAGTATTGTTACCTCATATTCTTTGACGTACAGAAGTAATTCTGTGTGTATTGGTCCCTGGGTTAGCTGCCTCACTTCTGTGATTAAATCCTCAACAAACACTGGATGTGGTGGACATTATTATTATTAGTATTATTATTATTTTGTCTTGAGAAAAGAGGGCTTGTTAGAAATAGGTTCATATGTTGGGATGACACAGCTGTTTTTGGTGGAGCTGGAATCTGGCCCCAGGTGACCCTGTCTCCAGATGTCCAACTTTTTCAGCATAGTATCTGGATCAGCAAACTTCTTTTGGTAAATTTCCAGAGAGTACAGGTTTCAGTTTTTGTGGGACAACTGCTCTACTCTGTGTCAGTGTTGGACCAGCAGCCATGGACTGTGCGCATGTGGGTGAGTACGCCTGGATCCAGTAAAAAACATACTCTATGGGCTCAAATTTGGATTTCATGTAATTTTTGTATCATAAAATTTTGGCTCTTTTCCAACCATTTATAAGATTCTTACTTTTCAGGCTCTACAGAAACAGGTGGTGGGACAGATTGACTCTCAAGCTATAGACTGTCAACTTCTGGCACAGAGAACTGCTTGTCAAGCTTACTCTCTACCACAGCTTTCCAAATGTAGCAACTGAGATTACCCAATAAGAGGGAAAATTAAACTTTATTGGACATCACATATTGTGAATTAAAGGTCTGAAATAATCATTGACTGTGTGTTAGTTCTATCTAATGTTATATTCTTTGGTCTTGTGTTAGAACAGGAGAAACCAGATGATAAGGGATTACGCTGTATAACATTGATATGTCCTACTGATTTATTTCCCATGCTGCTCTCATTTCTCATGCTGACATTCTGACTTAATGGATGCCTCCCTATTCCCTGGATGTGGTTGTAAATTGCCAGTGGGGCTCTAGGAGAAGAGTGCCAGGCAGAGGAGAGTACAGACAGTACTATTTTTCTTGCATGGAAGTTAGATGTTTATTCAAAAAGCTCGGCCCTTCTTCAGGTATCCCTGTACTTATAATACCTCCTCCCCAGTTTCTAGGAATCACTTCACACCAACTCTAGTCTAAGGCTAGAGTCTGTTCCCTCAGCTGTTAGCCGTGGAGTGCTGTTCTTTGTATTTCCCGTAGGTTCCATGCTTGAATATAATCCTTTCATTAATCTCCTTTCACATGGGATAATGTTAATGTGCCCTCTGAAGAACCTGTATTTTAAAAAACTGTGATTAAATTTAATGATAACTATTCAGTAGCTTCCCCATAGCATTCTCAGCAGGAGAAAAACCCCCTCCTATTCCCACACTGTACTACGATATACCTTTAACAAGTTTCTGAGGTTCAATCACCATACAATATATACCAGAAATTTCATATACTTCATATTTTAAGTTTTTGAGACAAAGTCTCCTTGTAGACTCGGCTGGCCTGTAACTCACTATGTAGACCAGGCTGACTTCAATCTCGTAGAGATCTGCCTGCCTCTGTTGCTTGAGTGTTGGGATTGCCCTACTATACCCAGCTTTAATTTTAATTTTTGACAATTTCCTACATATATATCATGAATTTTGAGCATTTCATCAGTCTTCATTACCCTCTCTCACACCCTTATTCTCCCACTGAAACTCTTTGTATTCCAAAACTCTCCCCGTCTATTTTGAAGTCTTTATTTGTGCGTGAGACCCCCTGAGTTTAGTTATGGTTCTTTGCATGAGCATGAGTGTGTGACTATTTATTGGCAACTTAACAAGGTTACTGAAGAAAATAATGCCCTTTTCCCAGGAACCATTAATTAATCAAAGACCCTCAGCATGGGGTAAGGCTTCATGAACCCTCCCTCATGCATGATATACTGCTGATAGGCCCAATTTGGGGTAGGCAAAGGCATGTCATGTCCACCAGACACTGTTTTCACAGCATTTTTCCCATTCCTTGGCTCTTGGATTCTTTCCATTGCTGCTTCTGTGATGCTCCCTGGGCCTTGGAGGAGGTTATATAGATGTCCTGTTTGAGGCCTAGCACTCAACAGTCATTTATTCACATCACTCTGGCCAGCTTCGAGTCTCTTCATTAGTCCCAATCATTAAAAAGAAAAAAAAAAGTTTCTCTGAGAACAGCACCAATCTGTGGGTACAAACAGAAGCATTTCTAAGCCAGATTGACAGCATATCCATTTAGCCAAGCATCAGGAATATCTCCCCCAGCCCCTGGGCTTATGATCTCTTTGGTCACAGGTTCTTGCCCAGGTTTATGGTGTTAGGCATTTGTTCACTTCTGTGGAGCATCCCTCAAATCCACTCAGAAAGCAACTGATTCCTCCAGTAATATCATGCCGTTATTGCAACAGTGGGCATACCCTTCCACGAAGGATGTTATAGTTTATGGAACCCTTACATGGGTAGGAACACTGATGATTTTTCTACTCCAGCAGCCTGCATAGCACCTTCTGGCATTATGAAAGGTGACCAGAGGGTCATTACAGCTTAATTTCTCTATGTCCTACAACCAATGTATGCGGTATCTTCAGCTCTTGGGTGGGCAACCAAGAGCAGTTGTAACCATCAGCATTGTTTAGAGGGCCTCTTTAGCCTCCATGATCAATAACTATAGGAATGTCTTACTGTGTAGCTTTAGCTGCTCTGGCACTCTGTAGCCCAGACTGACCTTGAACTCTCAGAAGCAAACCTCTTGCCTCAGCCTCTGGAGTGCTGAGGTAATAGGCAGCACACTTAACTTAAGGTATATATTTTAATAAGCTCTATGATATGTACATATCTGAAAAAGCTTCACTACCATGAAGATAATGAATATCTCATCCCAAAGCTTTCCTATACTCCTTATTAATCTCTTCCTATTCCCTTCCTCCCACAGACCTTTCCCCACATAATTACCAGTCTGTTTTCTGCCATTAAAGACTATATTAAATGGCATTCACTAGAATTATATATAAGTATATATTATTAAAATAATATCTGTTCTTTTATACATTTTCTTTCACTTGGAATAATTATTTCTTGAATATTTTTAGTCAATGAATCTTTAAGTGTTTATTGCTGGTATATTGCATCATATTTGCTTCTAGTTAGGTTACAAGTTCTTCAATGGGTACTCTGCTTGTCATTATGCCTCGGAATCTATCATGCCTTCTTAGTCATAAGGAATTCAGTCATATGGAAGGAGGGATAGAAGTCAGATATAGAATTGTATGAAGCCTCCACTCTCTAAGGGATATTAATTTTTTGGCCAGTGAAACTTAAAATTCTTTGCATGAATCGTGTTAAATTCTCTGTACATAGTTGAAGGTTGATATTAGGATATTATCTCAGTCTGAAAATGAAGCCTTTTTTATTGTTCCTAAGGAAACTTTACAGTGTCATGGTTTTTCCAAGGCCTTAATGATTAGTCATACTTTCATGTGACCAAGCCTCATAGATACATCCATGATGAATGCGGCAGCTGCCAACGTACTCCTAATGGATACCAATGTTAAAGGAATGTATAAATAAAGAATGTTATAGGTTTTCAACAGGGTTGACTCCCCACGTTTTTCATAAACTAACAAATAGAATAATTTATTCAAATGCTATTTGTGTACTACTTAGGAAGTAACATCATTTGTAACTTGGAGTGCCCTTCTATGTCTGTGTTGATAAGAATTGTGGGTTTTAAAAAATTAAATGGCTACTGTGTTTCTCTATTTGATGAACATGATTGTATATTATTCCTCTTTTGATGCTAATTTGGGGAATGATAAAAGTGCTTGCATGGTGAAAAGTTGACTGAAGTTTGAACCTCCAGAACCCAGGTAAAAACAGGAAATCCAAACTTGGGTCAAATTTTCACCATGCAAGCACTTTATCCACTAAGCTATTGCCTCAGTAATCCAAAGTTGATTTTAACCTTTAAAGATCTATCTGCATCATCCCACAAATTAACATCTCTTTCCACTAAGTTTAGTGGTCACTTGTAATCCCTGCATTGGGGAGACAGAGAAGGGGTTCCTGTAGAAAGGTAGCTAACTAGACTATTTGGAAGTGACAAGCCCTGGGTTTACTGAAAGATTGCATCTCAATCAATACGGTGGAAGGTGATGAAGGAAGAAGCTGGACATCAACGTCAGGTATACACAGGCATGCACACATGCAAGCACACTCCACATTTACACACACACACACGCGCACGCACACACACACACACACGTACGTATATAAAACCAACCTTGCACTCCTGGAATTAAATCCCACTTGATGATAATGCATTCTTCTTATATTTTATTTTATTTTATTTGCTATTGCTTGAATAAGGAGTTTGCATCTCCTGCAGCTTTCCTTTTTATGTTTTATTTAAGCTTGATGTTAGAGTAAGGCCATGTCATAGAAGATTTGGGAAGTATTCACACCTTTTCAGTTTTGGAGGGAACAGTTTATGTGAAATGTTGATTTTTCTTTCAATGCTTGGGAAATTTTACCATTGAGACCGTTTGAGTGTGTAGTTTTATTTGTGGGAGGGTTTTAAATATAAATAAATTTCCTTTAGTAGCCAGGCATGATGGTACATGCCTATAATCCCAGTACTTGGAGGATGAGGCAGGAAGATTATGAATTCAATCTAGGGCTATAAAGCAACACCCTATCTCAAAAAATATTTTGCTTATTTAATAGAAATTTAATAGGATATCTAAGGTTCCTTTTTCTTTCATTTTTAATTAACACAAATTGTGCATATTTATGAGGTATAGTATAGTCATTTAATGCATGCATACAAGTAACAAGTATTGATCAAATTGGGGAAATTAGCATTTTCATCTCCTTAAACATATTCCAATTCTTTGTGTTGGGAATTTCTCCTTTCTTCTAGTACTTTGTAGAATGTTTAACAAAATGCTCTAACTATAGACTCACCCTACTGTGCTGTGCCTTATTTCTCCTCTCTGTACTTTGGTGCCTCCTTCTCTCTAAGCCCCTCCTCCTTCCTTGCTAACCTTTCTAGTTTACTCTCCAAAATCTGTGAAATGAATTTTTCCCTAAGCCCACTTTTGAGCAAGCTTTGTGAGTTGGAGATTATTTTCGTACGTCTATTCAAGTTCTTTCATTTATTGCCGTAATTTTCTCATGTTCCCTTGCTACCCACACTGATATTTATTATTCCCCTCTCTCTGTTTACTCTGTGTTTTTCTTATTTACTTCTAGATTTTTACATTGAAGGTTGAGGTCATCAGTTTGATGTTTTTGTTCTCTCCTCACGTAAACATGGAGCACTCTGTCTTCTCGTCTAAATATTTCACTAGAAGCAGTCCACAAATTTTGATGTATGTTGCGTTAATTTTAATCTGCTTAAAATTTCTAATTTAGTTTCAGTTTTCTTTTTGGCACATGGATTATTTAGGAGGCTAGTAATTTAATTTCCAAATATTTGGGAATTTGTCAGAGATCATTCTGTTATTGATTTAAATACATTGTCCGTGTGATCATAAAACATGCAGAAAGTGGTACTTGAATATCAGTTTCTTCTTCCCAGAGGTCCTTCTTTACATCTCTTCTGTGGTGTGCTTCTCATGAGTTCTTTCATTCTTTTATATCTGAAAGTCTATTTTTTGCCCTTGTTTTGAGGAGATATTTCCTAGGCTGTTTTTTTTTTCTTTCATTGAGTCTTCTGCTTCACCATGATCCTACTTCCATTATGAGGAATGGCTGATATCCTGCTCTTTGTTCTTCTTAGATAGTGTGTCATATTTTCATTGGATTAATTTCATCGTATTCCTCTCTTCATGGTTTGAGTTATTTAGTTAAAATCTGCCTTCTTACGCTGCTTGTAGAGGTTTAAATGAGAAATGTCCTCCACAAGCTTGAATATTTGAACTTGGCCAGTTGGTGGTGTTGTTTAGGATCATGGCACCTTTAGCAGATGTGACCCAGCTGGATGAGGCACATTACTTGGGGTTGGGCTTTGAGTGTTCATAGCCTAATCCCACTTTCAGTTTTTCTCTCTCCCTTGTTCCTGTTTGCTTTGGAAGAAGTGAGCTCTCAGCTTCCTGCTCTGACAAACATAACTATAGCTTCTTGCCATGCCTCCCTGCCATGATGACTCTCAACATTCTGGAGTTGTGAGCCAAAATAAATTATTTCTTCTATAAGGCTCATGGTATTTTATCACAGCAACAAAAAAATAATCAATGCACTGCTCTTCACGTGCATCTCACTGAGTGATTCAAAGCGTGCTATTATAATTTTCATCAAGTTTGGAGTATTAACGGATAAATTTCTGCAAAAAATTTTCAGTCCTACCTTTTCCTTTCCCTTGATAACTTTTAATTACTTGTGCAATTATACAACTGTTTAAAATTGTCTTGCAGCTCATTACTTCTTTGCTTACTTTTGGTTTGGTTCCCTTTTATCTGTGTGGTTAATATTGACGTTTCTGTTGCCATGTCTTATAGTACAACCATCATTCTCTTTGCTGTTCATTCTATCAGTTTATTTTTACCTCTAGAAATAAGATCTTTAAAAATATTTTCCATATCTCTGTATAACTTTTAAAATATATGGAATATAACTCCTTAAATTTCCTATTTGATTATTATAATGTATGTCAAGTTCTGACTTTGTTTTCCTTCACTAATTATTTTTTAGGAGTTATACATTTAGGAATGACTTTTATCAGTACTAATGACTTTTAACTAACTGGAAAACTCAATGAACTTTGTGATAGGAGCCCTAATTTAGTACTTGACCCAAAAAGGTAACAAATGAATGTAGGTATGCTTGAGAATTAACATTTCAAAGTTAAAATGCTGTTTAAAAACGGCACTCGCATCTTCGTTGAACACAGTGAAAATTAGGAAAGACACTTGAGACTGGGTGAATGAGCTTTCTAGAACTAGGAATAAAAAGGTAGAGATTAAAAATACGAGTGAGGCCTGACTCAAGAACACAGTTCCAAGAGGTATCTATAGGAAAAAGTGTCCTCAAAGTTCAGACTTTTTTGCAGGTGATTATAATGTTGGTTTAGTAATGCTGTAATACTTTTTTTCTTTGAGTTCAAGAATTTTATTTTTAGGTGTTAGACACTATGAGTTTTACTTTCTTGGATTTGCATTTTAATAAACCTTTGCAAACTTTGTTCTGGGTATACTTAGGTTTCTGAGGCTTTGTCTCATTCTTTGGGGACCTTATTTTTAAGATTTGCTAGGGACCAGAGTAATATACATCTTTTTAGGCTAATTTATCCTCAATATTGAAGTAACAGGGCCTGTAGACACTCTCCCAATTTCCCTTCATTCCTGAGAGTTTTCAGTCTAATTGATGGCAGCAGATGCTGTTCCTAACTTGTAGTATCAGACACTGTTACCTGTACTCAGGGGTTGTCCTTTACCAAGAGGCATGTAGCTTTCTCAGTACAGAGGTGTGTATGAAGAGAAGTCTCACCAGTCTTCAAATTCTGAGATATTCTCCAGATGAGAAGCTTACTCCTTATGGTGCATAGTCCTAGACATCTGAATGCCATTGATTACCCAGAATCCCAAGTCCATTCTTTTCAGCTCAGCTATTTTCCAGGCTCTGCCCGGATTTTCCTTTCTGTAAGCCACTGTGGAAGCTCTTTCAAATCCCCCCAAATCTTATTTCATCTTTGCCTGTCTCACAGGGAATCACTGTTCTTGTTGCCTGATGCCACTGCTGTGGAAATCTTCCACATATAGACTTCTTTTGATTGTTTGAAAATCTGGTCTTGAAGCAGAAATCTATAGTGGTTTTTTCATAGGGAAATTATACTCAAAATTTTAAACAAATGACTCATACACAAATTTTGGAAAAAAAAACATGGAATTTAAATTTTGCTATATTAATTTAGACTTGGAAAAATGAGAAAAATAAAATATGTCAGTTTCACTGTGTTGCACCATGAAAAATTGTTATTTATAATGAGAACTTCATATGTCTGTAGTAAGCTGAAATAGCTCTTGAGACATGAAGGACATCATGGTATCTTTGGCAGTTTTGTGGCAGAGAATATGATTCTTAAGAGTTTTGACTCCGGTATACAATACTTATATGACATGCTGTCACTGGAAGAGAATTCTTGTGTCCTTTCTCTATAAAAAAAAGTCCTGGATGTATTTCCTAAACATCTTAGCTGTTGCATACTCTTTTCTAAAATGTTTATTTTCTCCCTATTTCTGTTCTTTCTGGGTGGTTTTATTGGTTAGCATTAACAGTTAAAATCAACATTGCAGTATTTAGTTCCTAGGTTTCAAGTTTCTTGCCCTTTCTTTTTCTTAAAACCATTTTGGGACTGGGAGGTGGCTCAGTGGTTAAGAATATTTACTCTGCAAGTACAAGGACCTGAGTTTGAATCTCCAGCACCCACAAAAATATGTCAGGCGTGACTGTGTATGTCTGTAACCCCAGCGTGCAGATCCTGCTGTCAGCTTACTGGGCTGGCAGCCTATCCAAAATGGTGCGCCTCCTCTTCAGTGAGAGACTCTGTTTCGAGGCAATATGGCACAGAATGAGGAAGACACCAATATCTTGCTCTGGCTTCCACAGCTGTGTGCGTGGGCATATCACCACACATTCATGTGAATGCATCAATCATACACAGAGATATGCACTGTTTTGATTATAGTATTTTGACATACTGTTTCCTTCTAAGTGATTTTTAAATAATATTTTATTTGTTATTTGATAATTTCATGCAATGTATTTTGATTCCCCTTCCCCATCTCCTCTTCAATCCACCTCCTTCTCCCTCTGCCTCCCTTTGTGTCCTCTAATTTGTTAAAAGCCTATTGAGTCCGATTCCGTTCTCCAAATACTCTTGGTGGTGGGTCCATCCTCTGGACCATTATCAACCTACCTGATATCACAGTCTTAAAGAAAACGAACTATCACTCTTCCAGCAACTGTTAGTGGGAGATAGTTCCTCATCTTGGGCTGGACTTCTTGTCCACCTCTCTCCTCCGTGGTGAGTTTTCGTCTGGCTTGAGTTTTCACTGGTCTTATGCATACTGTCAGGAATGCTGTGAGTTCATATGTACAACTACCCTGTTGTTTCTGGAAAAAATGGTTTCTTTGTACTTATATCTACCACCAGTGGCACTTATAATCTTTGCAACTCCTCTTCCTTGACCCTCCCTAAGCCTTTGGGGAAGGGATATAATATAGGTGTCCCATTTACGGCTGAACAATCCACAGTCTCTTAGTCTCTGCAAACTGACCAGTTGTGAATCTCTGTGTTAATCACCATCTACTGCCAAAAGAAGCTTCTCTGATGATAACTGTGAGATGCACGACTCTATAGATATAATGGTAAGTCATTAGGATTTGTTTTAATAATGTGCCCATTTAGTGGAATAATAGTAGGTTCTCCCATTTAGCCTGTCTAGTCACAGGCTCTTGGTCCTGATAACAATGGCAGATAGAGTAGGCTCTATCTTATAGAGTGGCTCCTAAGTCCAATCAGAAAGTGGTTGGTTACTCACATATCATTTGGGTCACTTTTACACCAGTGGGCATGTCATGCTAGGACAGTCATTATTGTGGCTCTCAAGATGCACAGCTGGGAAAGATTAATGATTACTTTTCTCTTCTGGTAGCATGCATATCACCCTTCAGCACAATGAAAGCTACTCAGAAGGGATGAAGCTTCTGGGTCAATATCAGCTTTATTTTTCCATGTTCTATGACTCAAGTATGTAGTGATTTTGGAAATAGGGTCTTACTGATAGGTTCTGGCAAGTAACCAAGAGCAATGGTGATAGTTAATATTCTTTGAGGGTCTGTGGGACTCTCCCCCACAACTCCAAAAGAGGGAGGCCATTCCTGACACTAATATTTTATTGCTAGCCTGTAGTGCCTGGTGGGAACATTGTTTCCTCCTCCACTAAAGGATAAAGCCATTTAAAAGGTGTTTTTTTTTTTTTTTTGAGATAAGTTTTCCCTGTAGTCACAACTAGCCTGGAACATGCTACATAGACAAGGTTGGTCTCAATATCACAAAGGTCCACCTGTTTCTGCCTTCCACAGGCTGGGATTAAAGGTGTGTGCCACCAACCCCAGCCATTTAAAATTGTATGCATATATGTATATGTATATTTCAGGAAACTTATTGTAGTAGGTTTCCATATATTTTTTTTCAAAAGACCTTCTACTGTAGAAGCTTCCATGATACCTGAGAATTTATATTGGTCACACTACCATGAAGGATGCCCAAAGAATGATTAGAGCACAAGTTGTAGTGGTATTAAGAGCTACTCTCACCACAACCCTAGTTGTGACTAGAAAGCAAGTGTGTACAACTATAGATCAGAAGACACAGCATACAAATATACATTAGCTTTGTAAGCTAGAAAAGTGTTGTGTTATGTGTGTTTCAAAATGCCGTACAATTTGACACATGGATTATATTTGTTATAAATGAATCATTTTTCAGTTGTCATAGTTTTTGTCAACTTAGCACAAATCTAGACATAGCTGGGAAGAGGGAATCTCAAGAGAGGAATTTCTTCGAACAGCTTGGCCTGCAGGCATGCCTGGGGCACATTTTCCTCTGACTGATAATTGATGTAGGAGGCCCAGACCCAGGCTGGTGAGCCTGGGATGCACAATAAAGTAGCTGAGCAAGTCAGAGGAAGCAGGCCAGTAGGCAATGTTTCTCCATGGTCCATGCTTCAGGTCCTGCCTCCAGATTCCTGTCTTGAGCTCCTGCCCTGGCTTCCCCCAAAGATGGGCTGTAACCTAAGCTCTTTCTCTCCAGGTTGTTTTTGGTCAGGGTATAGGTCACAGCATCAGAAAACAAACTATAACAGTCGTTTATTTAAAAATGCATTCATTTTTGCTGAAACTGTATTTTAATGTACCTCCTGGAGTTCGGAGTCCATGAAACCCCATGCCACTGAAAATGTTTTTGTGCAAGAACAAAAAGGAAGTATAGCAAGACTGAGAGAGAAAATATAGGGGAGGCCTCCCAGGGTATCAGTAAGAAAAGAGTTCTTAGTAAGAACTGTGAGTTTATTTACTGAATGAACAAATATATGAACAAAGAAGTCCCAATAAATGAGGATTTTGTCATTTGTTTAACTTAGAAAAATTGAGATTCACAGAAAATTTTCTCTGACATCCTTTTGTCTTCCTTTTACTTACTTACTTTCTATCCTTATTCCTTCTTATAACCCAAACTCCCAGTTTTCAATCAGTAAACTTGAGGTTACCTAGATATCTACTTTATTTGATTCCCAACACTCCCATGGCAGCTCACAACTGTCTGTAATTATACCTCCAAGGGATTTAATGCCCGCTTCTGTCCTCCACAGGCTCTTGCAGGTACACAGTGCACAGAAAATCATGCAGGCACACACATAACATGGAAAATAAATCTATTTTTAAAGAATTATATGAGGGCAAGAGAAATGGCTCAGCGGGTAGGAACACTGGCTCTTCTTTCAGAGGACTCAGATTTAGTTCTCAGCATTCCCTTGGTGACTAACAACCATCCATAACTTCAGTTCCAGGGGATCTGATTCCTTTTTTTGACTTCTGCAGGCATTTACATACACGCAGGCAACATATTCATACATATAAAGATAAGATTAAAAACAGAATTATATGAAATATATACTTTAAAAAATATTCTGTAAAGGTGGAGAATTATTCTGAAGCAAAAAAATCACTAAATGATTGTCCACCCTCCTCTGGTACAATGTCTATTAAGACCTTGAGATTTTCCAGTTCTCTCCTGGTTCCATTCTGTGTCTTCTCCTCAAAGTTCTTAGTCCAGGGCAGTAGCTAAACAATATGTATCAGAAAGAACAGAAAGTATATCCTTTTTTATTCAATTATAAGAACATCCCCTAATCCAGATACCAAAACTAGGTCTGGTGGACTATAGAAGAACTCCTGCACCAATGTAGGATATCAGCACATCTTAACTCCTTACCTTGATCTGATTCGTTTCCAAACATTTTGCATGGGAATGGTACTCTGAGCACTGTAAACATGGGTTTTCTTTACAAATGTGAGAATTTAATGTATGACTAAGGTTGTGTTCCAGACTAGTGAGGAAAATTCTAGTATTTCTCCATGAATGACTGAGGTAATTAGAACAAAACTATTAGAAGGAGAACAGAGGATTTAGCTGACTGTCTCTATCAAGATCAATATCTATTTAACAATTGTATACACATAGATATAAGAAATGAATTGTGATTTTTTTCAGAAGGAAGACTTGTCTGGCATGGTGGCTCATGCCTTTAATCCCAGCAGTTAGGAGGCAGAGGCAGACAGATTTCTGTGAGATCAAGACCAGCCTTGTCTACATAGCGAGTTCCTGACCAGCCAGGGCTACACAGTAAGAACCTGTCTCAAAAAATGAAAACAAAAACAAAACAGAAAGAGAGAAAGTAGGCTTGTTAGGGGTAACATAAAGAAACTGACTTTAAAAATCTTTTTAATCAGTCTGTAGTTTAAAAAAGTGTTTTTATTGAATCATTGTGTGTTTCATACAGAACATCTCACTCAATTTTAATTATCTTTATATCCCATTCCCCCACTGACATCCCCCTTCCACAGCTCCCTTACTGCGTCTACTGTGTCAGCTTAGCGTCCTCAAGTGACCTTGGTGCAGATTCATCCTCTGAGGTCTAGTCAGTTTGCCCAGAGTCCCTTGCTTTAGTAACATTAGCCCATTCTCACCCAACAGTAATCAGCTGCCAATATTTCTTAAGCAAAGATTGGGGTCTGCTACCCATTGCCCCAGTTCCATATTGGGTTTTTGTCTGCTTGAGTTTGCATGGATCTTGAGCATGTCGAAATGATTGCTATAGGTGCATATGAACAGGGCTCCACGAGCTAGTATTATTCTACTTCCATATGGTCACCCACCTCCTCACTGGCTCTCACAATCTTTCTCGCCCCTCTTCCACAATGGTCTCTGAACTCTGAGTGAGTGAGACTTAATGTAAGAGTTCTATCAAGGGATTCAAACTCTGAAGATTCCTAATCTCCATGATTTAGCTATTTGTGACTTTATGTGTTATTGGTCCACTGTTGCAGGAGGGAGCTTCATTAATGAGAGCTGAGAGATTCAATAATGTCTTCTTTACCTCTTGTTCTATATTGCCTGAGCCTTGGGTGTAGAGCCTGCATTACACATGTGCTGCTTAGGGATTCTGAGACATAAATTTGACACCATAGGTCTTAACATATGAAAGAATGCAAGAAATTCTGTGAGGGGTCTATGGAGCAGGTGCAGATAGGGGAAGGTGTCTAAATATGATTAACATGTATTGTATGAAGTGTGCAAAAATTCAATAAAGAATATATACTGTGAAAAACTGGCATGGGAACAAACATAAATGGAGCTACAGAGATGGCTCAGCAGTTATGAACACTTGCTGCTTTTCTAGAGGACTGACACCCATATTGGGAGACTCACAACCACTTGTAATTCCAGTTCCAGGAGATCTGATGTTCTTCTCTGCGCATACATACACACAAACATACACAGACACCTAAATAAAAATTAAAATAAATCTTAAAAATAACAAATGTGGACACCAATCTAGCACAATAGAGAGTCCAGAAAAGTCCTCATGCATCTATGGACAATCAATCAATCTTCAGGAAAGCTGACGGAGGAGCACTTGGGAAGAAGACAACGTCATCAGTCAGTGCTGCAGGAAAGCTACATGTCTACAAGCAGAATAAAAAGACACTCGCTCATATCATTAACAAAAATGAAACCTGAAAGAGTTACTGTACAAAGAGAAGCCATAGCAAAAATGCTTCTTCACATCAGTCTAGGCAATGATTTATTTTTATATCTTAAAGCCCATATAACAAAAACAAAAATTTTCACATGTAGTTGTGTTGAGTATAGTTTCTATGTAGCAAAGGAAAATATCAGCAAAGAGACAGCCTCCTAAATATTTGCAAATCACGTTATTGATTGACTGATGTTGATTGATTGATTGCAGTATGAAGGACTGAACCGGTACTAGGTAGGCACTCTATCACCGAGCTACATTCCTATCCCAAACCATACATTTGATATGGAGTTAATATTACAAACATGTAACAAATTTATCTTAGTGCAAAAAAGGGAAGTAATCTTAATTAAGAATTATCAAAGGATCTGAAAAGAGAAAGGCTCTAAGAGAAGGTGTACAATGGCCAATAGGTACATATATTGAAAATATTCAGCATGGAGGCTGGAGAGATGGCTCAGTGGTTAAGAGCACTAGCTGCTTTTGCAGAGGAACTGGGTTCAGTTCCCAGCACTCACATGATGGTTTATAACCATCTATGACTCTAGTTCCAGAAGATTCAACACCCTCCTCTGGCCCAGACAGGCACCAGGCACACACATGGTGCATATACATACATGCAGGCAAAACACTCATACACATAAAATAAAAATAATTGCCCCCTGACTAAAGAAAAATTCAACATCACCAGTTATCAGTGAGATATATAAATTAAATTGTCAGAGAGATATCAACGCACCCCTTTTTTAGAAGATCAATTATAACAGACAAAATAGAAAAGGGAGAGTTACATGTTAGCTCCTTACAGCTGAGGAGGAATCCTGGGGGAATATGGTGATGTTGGTAAAGGGTACAAATTTCAGATGGATAGAATCTATACGTTAGGACATCTACTGTACTACTGTTCAGTAGCGCATGAACACACACATGAACACACACACACACACACATACATATTTTTTGTCAGTAGTGAAACGGAGATAAAAGAAGACATCCTACTAGAATAATAAAGAAATACTAAAGTGAATCACATATTTGCCAAGTATTATTGAATGGTTGTGAGAAAAATGCATTCTATGACGGGAAAGGATTGTGCCAAAACTGCAATGTTTGCATCTTGTAAGGATACACACAAGGTGAACAAATTTTGCACCTTATTTTGGTCAACTGAACACTTGAGTGGAGCAAGCCCACATACTTGAGCCTGATAAATCTTCTATATCTATAGAAACAAATACTGCTTCTTCCTTGGAGATTTTCTGTTAGCCTGTGTCTGGAATCAGCTTGTTAAAATCATTCATTGGTCACTTACCTAACTCTCCTGCTGGGTGATTTTCTAAAAGGTGATGCAATTTCAGCAGAATATTTTATTTGTTCTAAATAATTGCTTGCATGTGAGAGGAAACTGTTATCTAAGATTAGTGTACCGCCTGATAGAGAGCACATATCTTTCAAGTTAAGAGGTTACATCTTGGAAAAAGTATGTCTGAACATAAGTCCTGTGACATTAAAGCAGTGCTTGGTAATTCTGCCCAGCAGGAGACTCATTTAGGGGCTTAGACGAAATGAATAATTTCTGAGCCATTGAAGGGGGAAACACCATCAGCATTAACCTACACTTAGAAGCCAATAGAAGGAGTCTAATTGGAAGCAGCCTTAGGCAGATACAACAGGTGTGCGAAGATCCTGGCTAACTCATGTAAGTCAGAAGAGAAAAAAAAAATGGTGCCCTCTTTCCACTACTCAGAAGCTCTCAGGATGGGGAGTGCATTTGCAGGTGATTAGCTCTTTGGAAAAACATTGTCATTGCAGGGTGTCACAGACAAGAATGACACACAGACTTCACCTGGATCCACTTTAACTAGGTCTGAGCGCAGGGAGAAAAGTGTATTGGGGTAGCTTGCAGAGGTGCCAGCCCAGGAGCACCTCCTGCTTGCTCTCTTTATTACTGTGGCCAATATTCTTCCGGTAATGCCTTGTTCTGGTTCCTCTAATGACTGCTGTAGTCTTATTAAATGTGACCAAGGCAGTGCTTTGGGAGAATGTGTTTAGGAAGAACCCTTCTCTCACTGTGCTCCAGACTTTCCAGACTCTGATGACATTCCTCGGTTCCTTCTTTAAATATCATACTCTCACCTTCCCATTCATTATCCTGTTTCTTTTTAAAAATGTATCCTTACTTTATGTAGTTATTTTCGACCTGTCCATACCACTCAAACTAACTCAAACTTCATAAAACTCAAACCAAAGAACTGATTCTTCAAAGTATGTGGCTTCAAGATCCAGTGACTGTGAGCTGTGCTTCTCAAACATGGTTCAAGGACATACATGTACATCTTTGTCACAGATGTTATATTTACTTGAATTTTTCTTTCTCTTGATTTTGCCACAAATGGGGTCAGCGGATGCTTAAAAGGAAACCTGCTTCAGTTTCTGTGTTGCCCTCCGCAGTTGCTCCCAGTCACTGAGATTCATATCACCGTATATAAAGAACTGTTATTTCCAGTTACATAACTTTAAGGGCAAATGTTTTCTAAATCCAGTAATACCTGTATTGACAGACAAAGGGTGTGCAGGAACTGAGCTAGGGACTGGCTGCTTTCCTAAACTAAAATTGTTCAAATGGCACTTCCTGATGAGTCATGGAGAGTGTATGGGCAACTCTCATGTCATTGCCAAGGTTACCGAAGTGTTCTGCCACAGGAGCCTACTTTCAGGAGCATTTGTTCTACATAGAGACAGAAGGGTTGGTGGTAGTGTTCCATTTGAAACCCTTGAAAGTCTACTGCTCTATGCACAAATTTTACTTACATTTCCTTGATCTGAAATTCATGTTCTAGACTCTGGCATTGTATAAATAAATTCTTTTTATTTTTCTGAACACCAAGGTTACAAACTAGCTGACACATTAGCAGGGTTAGTCACCCAATCAATAATTCATCACATCTCTGTTCATCCAGAGGAGCACAAGTATATGACAAATGGATGAAGAGTGACATTTATTATGAGACTCAAATAAGGCATTGTATGTACAGCACTCAGAACATAGAAGTTCAAAAAATAGATGTTCCCATCACAATTAGGAAAATAAGTACCTAGAATAAGTCACTACTAAGTTTCCATTGCAGTCTGAAAAAATATCTATGATATTGTTCTTTAAAGTCTCTGTGGTCATGATGAGAACAAGGCATACTTGCTGCCACATAAGCCTCTTCAGATCAAGAAATTCTTACAAAAGCCCCATGTAGTTTTTGTCTTACCATTTCTATTACCAATAAAGTATTTACTCTCTTGGGCTGGAGAGATAGCTCTGTGATTAAGAACACTGGCTCCTCTTGCAGAGACCCGGGTTTGATTCCCAGCACCCACATGGCTAACTATCATCTATAACTCCAGTTCCAGGGGATTCAGCATTGTCTTCCAATTTCTGTGGTTACTGCATGATAAAGGTGCACTTACCTACATGTAGGCAATATACTCATACACATAAAGTTAAAATAATAAATAAAATATTTTAAAAACTATTTACTCTAGATAAGTAGCATCAGATCAATATCCTTTAAGAGAGAGGCAGAGTCTATACTCTCTGCTCTGTTTTTCCTGAGTAATGAGAAAGGGCAGAATAATCCCTCTGGAAAACCAGCAAACTCCACTCCCTTCATTGCACTTTTTGACATCAGACACTCTTTAAGCAACTGGAAGGCAAGTTCTTTTCATGCAGAGTTCTTGGACTTGGACTGATCATTTAACCTCTATGAGTCTCATTTTCCTCAACCATGAAATCAGTATAATAGTGATATTACCTACCTCATCAATTCTATGAAAATCATTTGGGAAAATATAGGCACTTATTCAAGACATATTTACTTAAAAGTGTTTTAGTTAATCTACCAAGCTCTGAGGGTACAAAAATAAAAAGAGCACAGCTCCCTTCCTCCTCCCCCAGGCAGAGAGCCAGGTGCCACCATGATGCCCACTCACCATAGTGTGCATTGTAATGGAGACATAATGGAGAGCCATTTAGCCATCAGCATAGGACTGATAGAAGGCAGGCCATCCACAAAAGTTGACTTTTAAACACGAGTATCCATATATAAATTTATCTTAACTTAAGTAAGTATATGTTTATTGTTCAATTTCTGAAGTTTCGTGTTTTTCCTTAAGCATGAACCTACTGACTGGAGGTCTGAGTTCTGTTTCTTTCATAAACTGTACCTAGAAGACACCGTATATACTTCACAGTAATCATGGCTTTCTTAAAATAGAATTAGTTCTTAAAGACACTTGGAAGCAGATAAACTTGCAGACACTTAGAGAATCCTGTGGTTTAGGACAGACAACACAGAGAGTGTATCATTTGCAGCTGGGTTATAAGAAGTTTAAAAGGTCAGAGAAAAAAAACAGTATATACTGAGGAATTGGGGGCATAGGGGTCTTTCAAGGCACAGGTATGTAAATGGTATGTGAAACGGGTATGTAAAAATCAGAGAAAGGATTGGAGAGATGACTCAGCATTTAAGAGAGCACTTCTCTTGCAGAAGATCTGAGTCTGTTTCCCAACACCCACATAGGGTGGCAAATAACCACCTGTGGCTCCAGCTCCATAAGGATCTGAGTCCTCCTGCTCTGCCCAGGCACCTGCACAGATCTGCTCAGGCATAGGCACTCACATATAATTTTTTAAAATCTTGTTTTAGAAAAAGGCAGAGAAGGATGGACCATAGAAGATAAATTTTATGCTTTTATATAGCCAGTTTGGAAAAAAGATAAATTGTCTGAGAAGAACTGAGCAGATAGGAACAATGCTAACCATTATGTCCAATCTTTCATCTGTAGCTCAATTCCACAGGACCTCCTAAGCTTCCTAAATATTCAGCTCATCTTTGTTTCTTGGTTAAACTTTCTCAGCAGGTTTGCCTACCAACCTTCCTTGCTTGCTTTGGAAAGGATGGAGATGAAGAAGAGAATCACTTGAGCATCTCTTCAGCCCTAGGATCGGACCTGACTTCACTATGGGTTGGCTGAGGGGCTGGAAGGCTCACTTGCCCAGGGCAAAGCAAATGTAGCTGAAAGTAAGCTGTCCTGATAAGAAATTGTATTTTCAGTAAATGGTGCTGTGATGTGAGGGACAACCATTGCCAATACACCTTCCTTCAGGTATCAATCACTCCTGACCTTACTGTCTTATTACTTTTTTGGTCTCGTTCTCAGTGTCCCCTATCCATACATAGTGTTCCTTGCCTTCCTTCACACTGTCCCTTAGTCTGATGACGTGATTCAAGCCTTTCCCCTCCCCTGGCATGTTCCCTCCTTTAGAACAGTCCTTTAATTCTGCCATGGACATCCATCTGCAAATACAAGAGGATCACATTTATGCTTTATTTTCAAGGTTCCTACGTCCCCTCTCAGCATCCTCCACAGCTCTTAGCCATTTCACAGTAAGTATAAAGTTGTTCACTGAAGAAAGGAGGTTGAAGAAGAGGACTTGGTTCCATCTATGGTTGAAAGAAAAATATGGTTCCATATATGAAGTACACTTCCAGAAACAATGGAAAGATTTGGAAAAATAGTTTGAAAAAGGGATGGGCTGAGGAGATTTCATAGGCAAGGAGAGAAGACTTGAGTTTGATTCATTAAAAACAAAAGAAAGAACCTGGGATGGCAGTGTGTGCCATTACCTTAGTGCTGGGAAGGTGGAAACAGGCCGATCCCGGGGGCTTGCTAACCAGCCAGCCGAAACTGCTCAGCAAGTCTCAGGATACCAAGAGACTCTGACACAAAAGAAAAAGTGACCAGCATCTGAAGAACGATATCTGAGGCTGACCTCTGGCATGTGCACACACAGAAATACACATTCACATAGATACATTCACATACACACAGATATAAACACTTATAGGGAATTTTTGCCCAGATAATTAAGAGATCTAAAATAGAGACATTTCGAACAAAAGGTCGGAGGGAATTGATATGTTTTGCTAGCACATGAGAAGACTGAGGGTAGTTGATCTATGCATCATGCAGCTACTATGAAGAGATTCACTTATGACTCTACTGAGGATGAAACTAAGAGAGACACCATGCATTTTGTTTAATTTATCTCTACTCATTGCTTAACATGAGGGGATTTTCCTCATCTGTAATATTTTTGTAACTCTGTAAATACACAGAGATCAAAGGTACTGTATAGGCCATTAGGATGTCACTAGGTAGCTATGTAGATATAAAAACTGACAAGTGTCTGGGTCATTGTCCATGTGTTTAAATTTCATTTAAAAACTAGCTGGAATTGCCTTTCAAAGATCTCCTAGAGTGTCATTCCCTAGTCTGTTATGTGTGCAGGGTGCCTATCTGTCCTTCACGGATTCTTGTGCCCTGTATGTAGGTGTGTTTAAGGATCATAATTAGGCTTCCCTGGAGGCTTGTTGGTCATCCTGATGACATCATTGGTTTAGATTAAGACAAAGGAAAGACAACAAAGAACCACATACTTACCCAGAACATAATGGCACTCAGAACCTTTTCAAACTACATGAATGAGGGGTGGCAAATCTCTTAGGAGAAGAGAGGACATTAGGGCTGGCCCCTATCTTTTTTATCAACAGCTTATAAAAGCAAAGGCTGGAACTGCAGGACTCTCCTTAATGGTGAGAGGAATGGCACCTGAGTCATAACTCAGGCTCTGTTAAGAGGCGTGTTATCCTGAACTTCCCCAGAGTTATCATTGATTGATAACTATTAAATGTCATTGCAAGAGCCCTCAATCTTATATATCCAGCTATTAAGAGACTTTCTGATTTAAAAAATGCGTATCACTTCCCCATTCTGTAAGACGATCTAAATGGGCTTGCCAATCACCTGGACAGGACAGGAAATGGCCCTTGAGAAAGTTGCCTGATATAAATGATACAGGAGCTGCCCAAAATGTAAGCCAGCACAATGGTATCTTTAGTCATGGTCCACTGTCATTCCTTTAGCATGTCCCACTTTCCTCTCTAATAAGCTCTATCTTCTGTACTACACTGTGTGTGTCTTGTCTGAATTCACTCCATGGAGATCACAAGGAGCCCAGAGGAGGACACAGTGAGAGCCTAGTGACAAGGTCACCCTTAATTGGAAGTTCAAGCAGCCTGCATTGTACCCACCAAATAGATGTTACTTTAAAAAACGCA
Organism: Eospalax fontanierii; assembly: GCA_035773235.1. Classification (NCBI taxonomy): domain Eukaryota; kingdom Metazoa; phylum Chordata; class Mammalia; order Rodentia; family Spalacidae; genus Eospalax; species Eospalax fontanierii. Next base: position 79,767,380 of record CM069528.1, on the reverse strand, counting down.
CTTAGATGATTACTAGTGGAGAAGTACTTTTCAAATTAATGTTACATTCCTCTTAAGAAGTGATAACTGGTGGCAAATCCAGGCTTATTTCTGTATGTATGTGTAATTGTGTGTGTGTGCGCGGGTGGGTGGGTGCGCATGGTGCGCATCGCATGCTGAAGTGCCTGTGTGTGGAACTGCAACTTGTCAGGAGGCGAAACTACACAGCAGCAAATGGGATGGACTGACTCTGGTTAAAGAAGTGCAGAGGACTGTCATTTGCATAAACACTTTTCTCTACCTCAGGCAACTCATCACTAAGAAATGGAAAGGGAAGGAGAGAGAGAGAGAGAGAGAGAGAGAGAGAGAGAGAGAGAGAGAGAGAGAGAGAATGATTTCCTCACTTCCCTAGCATGTTGGCCTGACTGTCTCTTGAATGACGAAACCTGTGGTGTCAGCTTCATGGTTTCCTACAACCCGACTTTCACAGAGCACCACAGCTGTTCTCCACCAAGTCAGACTCCAGTTGAAGAGTCCTTCAGGCCTTGCTGCTTCCCCCAGAACTGCAGAAACACAAGTGACCTGGAACTAGACATAAGCACAAGCATATGTCTTCATTTCATGTCCTTTCATGGACACATCAGTCACATCAGGACAGTAAGAGCAACATGATGTTGCAGCTCATTCAAGGACTGTATCTACTGTCTGGATGATGTGCTGAGCCAGGCAATTAAATTTGACATTATAGCAATTATTCCCTTTGATTGAAAGGAGACCTATATTATTACACAAAGATCTCAACAATAATCAGAAACCAAACAAAATACCCCTCTGAAAGACAAAGCTCCCTGGACTGATTAAATTAAAACAAATGACAAGTATTTGAGATTCCTTCTTGGATCTATTTTGAGTTTTCCAGGTGAGGAATATTGTTCATGCTTTTAAAATTCATTCAAATTCATATTTTATTAACTTTTTGTTAACCAATTTCTCTTTTAATTTAACTTATCAAAAATAGCAAAATTGAAACTGTTCTGCTGATATTTAAAGGGACATTAGTTCTCCCCTCACATCTCCTGTCTGGTCTTGTGAGAGTGGTCCATTGTGCCTCTGTACAACAGCTTCTTTGCAGCTGAATTTTAGACACTAAAGGCAGCCCCTCTTCAATGGGGTTACTACAGAGGAAGAAAGGCAACTTCAGTGCCTCATAGAAGGGACAATCTAATCCTCTTTGCTGGTACATCTGCTGTGGCAGTTTTGCTCTGCAAATCAAAAGGCATCCCATTAATTAAAGTTCCTTTTCCTTTCATTTTTATTCAGTTTGTGAAATGTGACCAGTATTCACCAAAAAGAAAAAAAAAGTTTCAGGCCACTTTATTCACAAATATCCTCCAAAGGGTGTGCACTTTGATTTGTTGTCTGATTTCCGCTTACTGTTCTTCCTTTTTTTTTTTTTCAGAAGGAGCCCTTCTCCTCTGGCAGAGAGCAGTACATTCAGAGGGCTTTACAAAACAAAGCTTTCAGCTCTGAGTCAGCAACAAACTCTTCTTTGTTCCTGCGGTTCTATTAAGGAAAGAAGGCCAATTTTATGCAGGTTTCTATGGCTGGCTTCACAAAGGCATCTCTCTGTGTGGAAGCTCTCTGGCAAGGACAGCGGCCTCTGAGATCATCCGTTTCAGTAATCACCAGCTGCAATGAAGATCTGAGAAAGAAAATCATAAACTGGTTTATAGAGTGATTTTCCTGGGGAGACTGGAATATGGATTCATTCGCGGGTTAGCAGTTAATAAAGGCAGCCTGTCGGTCATATTCAACTGCACAGCTCAAGGCCTCCTCTACATTTTACTTTAGTGCCAAACCCGCTTTGATTGGCTATTCACATCATTTGTCTTGGGGAGGAAGTGAAACTGATTTGCATTTCCCTGGGTTTCCCTGGAAATTCACAAGAATTCTTCTTCATTTGATGGTGTTTAGTATATTTGGGATTACATTAAACTCTAATATCACAGTGTGTCTCCAGGTAGAGAACATGTGTTTAACAATACAGTCCACACTCCTGCTCCGTAAGATTCACAACTGAACCACCTGGAGGTGGTTTAAGACTTTTTAGATAGCAAACTTTTGGAATAAACAAAATAGCTCCAAACTCCTGAACTAAATATTTAAAACATCAACATCGTCATTTAAATATAATCTATTTGTCATGAGACTTAACAGGACAAAAATTGGAGATGGATAACTGTATAAGCAATCTGTGTTAGAGGTTTTTTTCTGTTTGGGGTATTTTTTCTCACAGGGATCCACGTGCCTCTGCCTCTGCCTCATGAGCACTGGGACTACAAAAGAATGCTACCATGCCCAGTTTGTGCGAGGGTTTCTTAGAGAATATTTTAAGATAGGTTCATGCATGCTATGATTTAAAAGAAAAAAAATAGATTAAATACATTTGAGTAGAAAATGCTGAACTTAAATGAAACTTCTTTTACCTGCAGAAATCCTAAATATGCTAAGAGAAATTTCTTTAATTCCATCTACATCCAAAGGACTTCTACCTCCTTGGACTTCTGCTCCAAAGACCATGCTTTGAGGGAATGCTGACTTTGGCCTAAAGTCAGTATGGGAAAGTCATTGAAGACCAACAATTTAGGCTATCCTGAATGACAATGACATTTGCAAACCTCAGCTGTTTTATAGATACACAGTTTGATGACTGCTTTCACAGGTCCATAGTGTTACGGTAGAAAAAAAGCCCCTTAATCTAGCAAAGAGTATTAAAAATCTCTGATGCGGTGAAGATCCACCATTCCAATTTTTCCAGTTTCCTTGGCCACAGACCCAACCCTAGGAAGCTGGTTCACTTTAATCATGCTACAGAGATGGGTGGACTACCTAGTTCAATAGTGAGATGGTGAGCTTTTCCTCCGGGAACCCCATCCCTCTAGTGCAGTGCTAGTGGACCAGGTTATAGACAGGAGCTCTCCCTAAGTCTGCTCTCTTTCCTAAATTTTTTCAGAAAAGTGTAACCTCTCCTTTTCTTCTTCATATCTCTTTTCTAAGAATGCTTTCCCTGATGCTTTGGGCTGCCCTGACATCTTGGATTTCTTTACTTTTTCTCTAACGCTCCCTAACCCTCTCTCTACCACTCAACTGCCAGCCCACCACCATCTGATCTTCTTTTCCGGTCTAAACCAGCATGGATTTATGGTTTTATTTTTCCTTCTCCCCTCTGTTCCCCACCTCAAGGTTGCTGAGATTTACAGCTTGCCTGCCCTGAGGATTTTCCCTGAAATTCTAACAAAATTGTCCTAAAGCTTCCTTTAATTCCATTCTTAAATTTTTTTTTTTATGAAGGAAACTAAGAACCCTAAAAAGGAACCCTGTTTTCTGCTGTATCAATAGCCCAGGTTAAGATCTGAAATTGCCACTTACATGCTGTGTTTCTTAAAAGCCTGGATTCCTCCTCTGGGCAACCAAAAGCAGAATGAAGGCTGACATCTCTCCCTCCATTTTCTGTCTGTCTTACCTCAGCTGAAGGCACAAAGATGATCACCACCCTTAACCTTTCCTCTTAAGCTACTTTAGACTCCTGAAAGAACAAAATCTCTCAGGAAAGACTACCCTCAATGAGGATGATTTCTCTGGAGCAGGGTGTAAGAATCAGATTGAATTTCTCAAGTGCTTTCAGTGGAAGAACCTCTTCAAACTACATTGCAGAACCAGAACATAGACAGTGATTGACCAGACCATGCCAGGGATGCTTAAGGATGCATGTTTATTGTCCCTTCTTCCCCAGTTTTTGCTCTATTTGAGCCTGCTTCTAGTATCAGTACCTTGGAGATGGACTTGTGGTGACCAGATCTCTTAATCTGTTCATCTTTCCAATGTGGCCAGATTGAACCACTCCCTTCTTTGCCGTTCCCTGTTACTTGCCTCTTTAATCTCCTTACGGGGGACAGATGGCTAAGTCTAAACTGTTGGGACTACTGAAGCCCTGGCTTTTGTCTTAATGACTCCAGTTACAGAGCCTCGATGGAATTTAGATGAGAGGTGAAAAGCCTGGTGCTGTTCAAGGACATGAAAATCTAGCCTAAGGCACCATGTTGTTCTTCCCCAATTCATGGTTACCAATCACAAATTCCAGAAAAAAATGTTGTTTTGCCATATTTTCAACATGGTGTTCTTTTTATTGTTACTTTTATTTTTATTGAGATATGCTAGCAAAACTGTTTCCATTCTTGTTTTTTTTTTAAAGGCAAGAAATACTTGTTGAATGCCAGGTAAATATTAAACAAGATAGATATATATACATGCTCCTCTAGAACATACAGCTAAAAAGGAGAAAGAAGAAACGTGTAGTTTCTAGTCATGTGATTATCTGTTCTTTTATATAAAGGAAAATTTTCTGCATTCAGAACATAGTGGAGAGAGCAGCAGTTACCGGTATTCTGAAAGATCAATGAATTCAGTCTATTCTGAAACTTGCCTCACCCTGGGAAGTCATCCCTATAGGCAATTAAGCTGATACTGTTTTTGTTGTAAATATCTTGCTATTATTCAAAATGCTCTTTGGGATAATAATTCATGATGGGTAAGGATAAGTCCCTTGAATTATTTGCCCAGGATTTCTGAGAAACTGTTTCTGTTTGTCAGTGACTGATGAATCACAGTTCATATGAGATCTGATCAATGTGCCAATTGTTGCAAGAAAACAAGGATGATTTCTACTCTGGAATCCTTGTTACAAGCCTAAACTGATCTGGAGTTGAAAAATAACCCTGAAGACACATACCTTAGCACTTGATATACTACAACACATAAAGTATCTTTCTACACTCTTGAAGCATGCTGGGACTTGGCTACAGGATATTTTTGTTCTGAAAGGAGGAAAGGTAATGTCTCAACTAAGGAAAGACAGGCACAGAGAAACTGTGATAAAACCATGCATGTTAGAATGCTTGAAAACATGCACGAGAGCTGAGAAACATATATCTAAGCTTCTAGCTCCATTGCTGACTCTTGACTCCTGGTCCTGCTCTTTTTCTCTACTTCTAGCTCCACACTTTAACTTGAGAGACTGAATGAACATTGGCATCCCAGTCAACTACAGTCAAGTTGCATTTACATGTCAGCAAATAGCTGCCTTGCACAACCTCTTAGCTCTAAGAGTGTGCACACTTGCAGCCAGGTTCGTCTCTAGAGCCAGGAATCAAGGGGAAGAAATGACAGTCCTAGAAGTAGGCTCTCAGACAGTGAACTGCAGACTCTGGGCCCCCTGAGGACATGATCCACAAGTAATTTAAAGCCTCCAATCGTCCACAGGGCCTCACTATGAACTTCTCACGTAGTGGTTCTCATGCTGAGTGGGAGAATAGTGGTGCTGGTAAAAAAAGTCAACCCAGGGTCCTCTACAGCATCCATCCAAGCTCAGATCAAGGGTTGTACCAGCTGTCTTTACAGGCCGTAGCAAGGGGTTGGCTTTTCATGTATCAGAGATGAGAAGACATTGACATGTTTTGATTTGCACTTTCAAATCTTACTCTGGCTGCAGTGTGATCAGAGCCATGTGGAAGAGAAAAGGATGGAGGGAGGTACTGTGAAGAGTCAGCTTCAGAGCTGCAGACAAGAGATTACTGCCCTGTGGGTTTCTGTGAACAACATCAGGTACTAGGGAACACGATGCCCGCACAGTCTTTAAAGCCCTTGGAGACTCACCTATGGGAAGAGGACAGAGAGAGAACTGGAGTTCTCACTCCCTCAGAGCTCACTAGCTACTTCAAGGGGCTTCGTCATTCATCGCTCTTCACTAACAGAATTTTAATGTTCCACTATTTTCATCAATATGGCTCTCAGGAAATGCTTCCCCAGGAAGACTAAAGTTATAAATAAATTTATTGTTTGTTCCAGGAAATTTCTGGAACTAAATGAATGTTATATTGCATAACATATTCTATCAAACCTTCCCTTGCTGTGTCTAGTAATTCTAAATATATTTTATTTGTTTTCATTCATTTTTTTATGTGTATGACTGTATTGCCTGAATGTAAGTGTACCCATGTGTAGGTACAATGCCTGTGGAGGTCAGAAGAGGGCATAGGATCCCCTGGAACTGGAGTTACATATGGTACCTAGTTACCATGTGAGTGCTGGGAATCTCTGCAAGAGCTCTGAACCATTGAGCCATATCTCCAGCTCCTAATTCTAATCTATAATATTGCCTTCTGCATCTCAAATGGGCCCCTGAATTTCACAAATCTTTCTTTGCCCTCATACTAAAAAGCTGCTGAAAACCACCCAGGGAGTGTTCCCATTTTCCCCACACTGTAGTTTAGGGATGGCTTAAGGTTGGATTCCCTGGTCTATGTGTTGGAGATTTAGTTCATCTTGTGAGTATTCCCTTGGAAGCTTGTTGAACCACTACCTTTATGGCTTCCTGCTCAGTAATCTAGTCTTCTCACAGCCAAGAGGAGAGGGCCCTCACCAGAGCTGAAACAATGTCAGTACCATGCATGGAATCTCTAGAAACATGAGCTAATAAACCTCTTTGTAGAGTTAGCCGCCTCAGGTATTTCTTTTTAACAACAGTAGCACAACTGACTAACGTGCCACATGAGGAAAAAAGTTCAGCTTTGTTTTATGCCTTTTAATTTGATGTTTTTGATAAATTGGCCTTTAACAATCTGGGAAACGCATGGGGATCTAATCAAGGCCACCTGATATTGCAATCCAAGACCATCAATTCTCTCCGGTGAGGCCCTTGAAGCTTTCAAATCCTGGGTCTTGTATTAGGGCCAACTGTTTCTTTGTTTTTTTTTTTTTTTTGGCATCTCAAACTTTTGCTTTATTTTGTTTTATAGGAATAATAAGACTGTTTATGGAACCATTCAGTTGTCTAAGCAGATTTGAAAGCTTGGTGTTCTTGCTGGAAATCTGTCTCACAGCTGTAACACTGAGTTTTGTCTTGTCTGGGTCTTTTAATGGTGTGTGACTATGAATGACATCGTACGTACGGGAAGGATGGGGGATGGGCTCATTAGTCTTCAGCTCTGGAGGGTGTTCAACTCCACTGGTCTCCTTTGGATGAAAATCTGCTTCCAGTAAGAGACCACCCACCAGAACTTCATGGAAATGTACTTAGCATTTTTTTGTCTGATTCTGAATAAAATCTTTCACCCCTATGGAAACTTGGAGTTAGGCAGGCTGACAGTTGAAATAGTCTTAATCTGAGGATGGCCCTAAGGCACAAAATGAAAAGACATTTATTCTTGTGTGTTTGTCTCTGTTTAAATCCCACTCTACTCCTCTCTTAGACTCCTGCCTCCCAAATCTATTTATATTTTTATCCAAATTCAGGTTATTCCCTTCCTAAAAGGCATGATTTCACAACGTATGGTTAATAATTATAGAAGTCTCTTTGAGGATATTTGACATCAAAATAATATTTCAGCAACATTTTAAATGTCAGGAACGGTATCTATTTTGTATTTTGAATTTTATAGCCATCCTGTGAAGTTAGTACTTTTTAGTGTGGTAAGGACACTTAACCAGAGATCCACATTGCTAAGACATTTTTAAGTGTCTAATATAACATTGTTAACAAACACACAGAGCAATGGACTAGAATAGAGTTCAGGAATATGTCCATACAAGTAGGGCCAACTGTTCTTAGGCTTGTCAAGAACACAATGATGGTAGACTCTCAGATGGTGAACTTATAGCATCTACCAATTGTTAGTGTATCTGGGGAATAAAGGCAGAATAGCTGGAGAGCAGATGCTTTCCAGGTGGGTGTGCCAGTAGGAAGAGTGAATAGAAAGAACCTTACAAACCATTGAGCGGGGCAAGTCATGTAGTTCAGTGGTTAAGCACTTGCTTATTATGCACTGGACACTGGTTCAATCCTCAATCTTGTGTGTGTGTGTGTGAGAGAGAGAGAGAGAAAGAGAAAGAGAAAGAGAGAGAGAGAGAGAGAGAGAGAATGAGAATATGCAGAGTGGAACAGAGGAAGAGAAAGGCTGTTTTAGCGCAGGTGACTAAAGTATGCAGTAGCAGAGGGCAAGGACTGAGGCAAAAGAAAGAACCTAGAAATATACTCATTGTAGTTTCAATAATAAATGGACTCTCTCTCTGTCTCTGTGTCTCTGTCTGTCTTTCTCTGTGTCTCTGTCTCTGTCTCTCTCTCGCACCACACACACACACACACACACATACACACACACACACACACACACATACACACACACACACACCTGCCAGAGAGTATAGATTGTAGACTGGTACTCCAGCAGCTGAAAGTCACAAAAGCACTGACATGAGAGTGAGAGGGAAAGAATGAGAGACTTAGAAAACACTGATCCCGCTGCTCTCAATTCTGACTAGAACTGTGTGTAACCAGACAGGGTCCTGGAGTCGCGGAGCACACTCGCGCTGGCAAAGTTCTTTTCAGGTTTGGGATCATGATGGAGTTGACTCTGGTGCTTTCACTCTGGGAGTCAAAAGTGCCTGCACTGCCCTATCATTGTGAACTCCCAGCAAGGATCACATGCTGATCCATCAAGTGCTGATATGAAGAACTGGTCTCTTGCTACTGGGAAAAGAGGCCCAGTCAGAAATGCAGAGAGCTCCACACAGTGAGATACTAGTCAGAGTCTGGTAGGGGAACCGAAGTCGCTTCCTATCTGGACCACTGATAATCAAGTCTAAGAGAGTTCAAGACTCAGGAAGGAGTGGCTGGTTGTGAGTGATGATATACTGGAGCTAAGCTGGAGGAAGCTGATGCTCTGGAGGGTGGAATATGTGAGCTTTTCACCGTGGCCTCACTTCTTGCATTCCTAAAGGGCCTTGCTTCTGTATAGATATTCTAAGATGTCAAAGCCATATCTGCCAGCAGAGAGACCCACTTGGCCGTGGGTAGCAGGCCAGCCCAGAGGATTACAGCCAGCTCTGCGCATAAGCCATGTCCTCTGATTGCTGAGAAGTGAAGAGGAAACCCATGATACATACTCTGCTTTTACTAAGTAGCTCACAGCTGAAGTGTCCACAGAGAGAAGAGTTGGCCAGCATGGGTGGAGATGGCTGCCCACGCCTCGACAGACCTCCTCAGAGGACTGGCTTTTGGTGATATTATTGGTGTTATTTGCTAGGTTTTTATTTTGTTTTTGTTTTAACTTTCACTTTATTACTCTTCTCATTTTTGGTGTTCTATTTGATTTTTTTTTCTACACACACTGTTTTTGAACAGATTGCTGAGCTTAAATATTTAAACATAATTTTTACTCTATTGTTTGTTTATATAATTTCATTTTTCCTTATCTGTAATGCTTCCCTCTCATTTATCCTTTTACATTTATTTATTCAGGTGTGTGGTGTGTGTGTGTGTGTGTGTGTGTGTGTGTGTGTGTCTGTGTGTTAGTCAGTTCTCCCCTTCCACCATCTGGTCATAAGGTTTGGCAGTAACACCTCTTTAACTGTTTTTCTTATTTTCATGTTTTGAATTTGTTTTTTAAATTTATTTTCACTACCATTTTTCTCATTTCCTCGTTCTGTTTGGCTTTCCTCTCTTCTCTTTCTTTTTTATTTTATTTCTCTCTTCTTCTCTCTTATTATTTTTTCTCATTTTCTCAATCCCACCCTTTAACACTAGTATCTTCTTCATTTGCGCAGTGCTGACATTTCTCTATTTCCTCTCTGATCTTCTGAGAGTTGTGGTGGAAGTTCATTTTAGTTGCTTATTGCTATATTTCCATCGTTGGTTTATCTCTAGGTTATGGTTGCTATTGCCACTTGTTTTTATTTATTTTTTTTCTCTCTCTGATTGATGCTTTGAATGTATTGTACATCTGATGTATTTATAGCTACAGAACAATACATAATTCCAGTTGTGAAAGACAGCACTTTAGCCCCACTGTGACCTATGGCACTCAAACATAGGCAACAAATACTTTAACAGAAAGCACAGGAGATGAAAACTTCTGGCCAGTGACGACTTCAGATGCACAATTCCCCAACAAAGGTAAAAGGGACAGGAACAATCAGGGAGTTCACAGAAACAGATTCAAAATGACAGTGAAGTGGAAGGGATTTGAGGCAAGGAACTCAAAGGAATGGTTGTAAGTATGATAAAAAAGTTCAAAGAGCACAGGAATCAGCACCGAAATGAATTAGAATACAAACAAATGGGCGGAGGAAACAGTGGGCAGTGCAGGAAATGAAAGAGGAATTCAATAAAGGGAGAAGAGATTCAAAAAGATAAATCAGTTGCAATTTGGCCATGAAGAGAATTACTCATCCGGTTTCTTTTAGAGGCTCTTCTCAAGAAGGAGAGCTGTACCCAGAGAACAGACGTGTGGATGACAGTACTCGTCCTTAAGGTGTCTCCATTGGGGACAGATTCACAACTAGCTCTGATAATGACAGGCAAGGTTTGGAGATGATGATGGCTCAGAGTGTGATGGCCACTCCGTGAGTTCCTGCTTTCTGAGAATGGTACCTCCAGGCCTCAAATGAATTTTTCCCAGTGAGTCTTCTCCTTGTGGTACCACCGAGGGCCAGCCTGTCACAAAGTCCTGTTGATTTGTATCTCCTGATTATGGCTGACATCACCTGGGCTATGGAAATACAACATCACAGTCATGTCCTTCCGAGAGGCCACTGTCCCTCCTCAGATGACTTATAGCAAGTGCCACGCTGCCTTGTCTTCTTCTCCAGTTATAATCCTCCTTCCAACAAATTTTCTCTGCAGCCAGACAGTGCTCCAGTAATGATAAATAATGATAATAATAAAGAAAATAATAATAAATAAATATAAATAATAATAATAATAAGATGTAATTTCATCCCTGTCCTCCAGATTCAAGTTTCCCAGAGCTCTTCACTGAATGTCTGACCCCTTGAGGACCCAGTCACTTTCCATTTTCGCATTTTTCCATTCTCCCCGGCCATTTTTTCTGTTCTTACACAGCACTCTCGTTCTCTGCTTCTTATTCCATCCATTCTTGTTTCCTCATCTCTATTCCCTTATTCTCAGACTATCCATTCTCTAGCTCAGCCCAGAAAGTCTCCTCTGACCATCCAAGGCTAACCAAGGGCCCGAGGTCTGCACGTGCACAGCACATTGAGTGCTCCTTCTCATATTGTTGTTGCTTATAGACAGCTTCAGCTGTGACACAAACCCACTGCCACCTGGGAAAAAGGAACCTCAATTGAAGAATTTCCCAGATTAATATGGACACTAATGGACATAATGACTCAGATAGAACCCAATACAATCATAACAAATAACATCAATACCCAACTTTCACCAGTAGATAGGTGGTCCAGTGAACTCTCCACCCAATCAACAAAAGTCAGTAAGTTAAATAATAATACTGATCTAGTGAACTTGAGAGACATGTACATAATATGCCACCCAGCAGCTGAGGACGTACATTCTTCTCAGCAGCCCGTAGAACCTTCTACCAAACTAATCATATGCAAGATCATACATACAAAAGGATTCAATGAATTTTTTGTGTCTTACTACTGAGAAAGTGTAGAAATTACAGGAACATGTGAGGATTTAAGGATTCTTTAGGTCACTGAAGAAATCAGGGAGGACATTTTTTAAAAGTTCCTAAAATCAAATGAAAATAAAGCCACAACATATTAGAATCTTTGGGTTATAGTAAAAGTGATTCAGGAGAGAAGTTTCTAAATATGAATGAAGATATTAAATAAATGTAATGGATCTCAGATGAATGAGGTGATGAAGCTCCTCGGTCCTGCAAAAGCAAGTGCAAGTCAATCCCAGAATTGGTAGTGGGAAGGAAATAATAAAGATCAGAGCTGAAATTAGTGCAATGAAACCCCCTCAAAATACTACCAAGACCCAGAGTAACCGGGAATGAATTCTTTGAAAGAAAGAAAAAGACTGCCAAACTAAACAAAAGAAAGAAAATAGAAAACTAAAATTAATAAAATTAGAGATGAAAAAGGTGACCTTACAGCAGTTACCAATGAAATCCAGTGGATCAATAATGAATATTTTACATTCCAAGAAATTGAAAAGTTTACAGGAAATAAATAAATTTCTAGATACATATGCATTACCAACACTGAACAGAGAAGATATAAAAATGCTTAAACAGATAATTGTTGATGGGTTTGCCATTGGACCTTATGAGAAACAACAGACATTGTTTAGGCTCCCAAGGGAAAGACTTCTCACAATATCTTACTTTGTAGATTAAAAACAAACAAACAAAAAGTTCCAACATCAAGAAATCTGAAAATCTATATTATCTTGTACTTAGAAAAAAAACTACATTGACTAAAATAACAGGTGGAGATCTTTGGTTGAAGATGGTTTTGGAACAGTTTACACAAAAAAAGAATAAAGCATTCTAGAATTCAGATGGTAGGTATTTAAAGATAAACTTTTGTAGATCTTCCAAATGAAGACACTATTTTTTTTCTTAGTTCTACTTAAGGATTTCCATACTACAAACTTGATAGTGATCCATTTTTTGACAATACTACCAAAATATTACAACACAATTTGACAGTTCCCTGTGGCTAGATTAACCAAGAATAAATCACTGCCTGTCTCACAGTGATTGATACTGAATTGGCTGTAAAAGCTTACTGGCTCCTCCCTGTGCACTGGACGAGGACTGGTTGCTTTTGGTAAGCTGGTTTCTCCCTTCTGGATCTGCCCTGTGTCACTCAGAGTCCACATTAACCCATCACTTTTTCCTTTCAGAAAAGTTCACCAGGTACTTTAAGAGATACTGGAAGCAAGAGATTTTCTATGTGTTGTGTATAGTTCTCAGACTCGGGAAAAACCTGGAGAGCGTCACCAAAGTAACTGTCACTTGAGATTGGACAGATCCATTTAGAATAGATTTTTTTTTCTCTATGATATTGTCCTTGAGAGAGAGAATGTCTGCTACTTTCTGGGAGAAGTTGCTAGGCTTATAAGCCTGAAGGTGTCCTTAGTAATTTTTATATGACTAAAAAATACAAGAAGAGGAAAAACGTCTAGGATTGTCAGTTTGACTAGCAAACTCTATGTGGTACTTTGAGATATTTTGGTTTGGAGATGGGAATCTATTGTTTCTGTCTGATTTCTTTTGACTGAGAAGTAAAGTTCTAATCATAATTCCTCCCTTGTTATTGCCCACGTGTAGCGTTCAGATGTGTGATCTTTCTTTAGAAAATTTAAAACTTTTTTGACAGTTTCACACACACACACACACACTCACACACACACACACTCACACACACACACACACACACATATAATGAATGGTGATTGTACACCACCCAATACACTTTTATATCTCCCTTTCTTTCCCTCTGAAACTCTTATTCTTCTCAAATAATCCCCTAGTGGCTATATGATTAGAGAAAATGATATCCTCTCCCATAACATCCGTTAATAATCAAATAGCTTCTCAAGAAAGGATGGGCACCTCCTCTACCCACAATGGAATGTTGAAGGGCTTGGTCTTGTGTGGATCTCCAATGCTGCCGTATGTTCATGACTAAGAGCTGCATCACATCTGAATGGCAGCGTTTCACAGTACTCCCTGCATCCTCCTGCTCTTTCTGTGCCTTCTTCCTTGATGTTTCCTAGGTCTTCGGGGCAGGGTGAGATGCAGATGTCCCATGTAGGACTGAATGTTAACATCAATTTCCTCTCAACACTTTGGCCAAATGAACATTTCTGCATGCCCTCTGTTAAAGAAGTTTCCTGCGCCAGGTTGAGACCAGCACTGGTCTATGGTTATAAACATAAATATTTAGTAGGAAGTTTGATAGCAAAACACTAGTTAGTTCCCCTCTTAGGACCATGACCTTCCAAACCATATGCTTTTGACCAAGTTTGTAGTACCAGATGCATTCCGTCCTCTGAAGTGGACCTTCAGCCAATTGCAGTTGTTCCTAAAATAGCCACATCACCACTACACCAATGGGCATAACTTGCCTGGCAGGTCAGTACTGTAGCAAGTGTGGTCTACAGGGGAAGATCACTGATGAACTTTCTCCCCTACGAGCTTGCATAAAACCTTCTGTCACTATGAACTCTAGTCAATAAGGAGAGGACTTCCAGCTTCATCACAAGTGAATTTCTCTGTGTCTTGTATCCAAAGTATATGGTATCTTCAACAATATGATCTTACTGTCTAGCTTTGGTGGGCAATCAAGAGCAATGACAATTGTCAGTATTCTTTTGGGGAGCCTCTTGGATCTATCTGGCCAATAACTCATAAGGAATTATGGCGAACCTGGCACCTCATTCCAAGCTCTTTATTATGATTATCATTATTATCATTGTGCAACCTTTACCATTTTAAAAATAGCAAAGTAACCACTATACTGCTGAACAGTCCAATGAAAGAGAATCTGAAACTGCAGAAGCTGAAACTATCATCTTGGGAACTTGATACATTCTTATGAAAACTCAGATAATGATGGTAATTTGGAATTATCACATTCCCAGGTGTTAATGGGCTTTTTGGCAGCTCACACTGAAAAACAACCACGTGAAGTGTAACCATTGTAGAAACTAGCACTATATGTACCCACTGTGGCCTACATAAACCAAAGTTTATTACTTAATCATTTTCATTAACATGCCTTAATTATTTTTTTATCGTCATGAATTTACTGCTCTAGGAATCTCTCTTTTTTTTAATTGAATCATCATGTATTTCACACAGAATACCTCAATGAATCTTAATCATGTTTATACCCTCTTCTCCACCAGAACCCGCCTCCAACAGCCACCCAGCTGGAATCCATACATTCTTACATCTATGTTAAGGTCTGTTGTCAAATTAGTGTCCTTATTAGAAAGAGGAAAGATGCAATTAACTTTGATTCTAAGAGCTTCTTGAAAACCCCATTTAAATAAACACTGAAGGGGCTGGAGAGATAGCTCAGTGATTGAGAGCACTGGCTGCTCTTGCAGAGGGCCTGTGTTCAATTCCCATCGCCCACATATTGGTTAAAGCTATCCTTAACTCCAGGTCCACGGTAATCCAACACTTTCTTCTGACAGCACAGGCATCATACACATAAATGTGGTACACTTACATACATGCAAGCAAAACACCCATGCCCACAAAGTAAAAATAAATCAAAATTCTTTTTAAACAAAAAAGAAAGAAAAGTAACAGAGCAAGCCAGGGAAGCAGTCAATTAACAGTGGTTTTATGTGTTCTCTGCTTCAGTTGCTGCCTCCTGGTAGTTCCTATCTTGAGTTCCTGCCCTGACCACCAGTGACTTGGTAGTTGTAAGATGAAGTCAACTCTTTCCCTCCCCAAGTTGCTTTTGATTATGGTGTCTATGAGAGCAAAATGACACAAACACACACACACACACACACACACACACACACACACACAGAAAGACCATGCAAGAGTATCCACTGTCAAAGCGAAGATATGTTTTCAGCTTGCTGTGTCAGTTTCCTAAGACGTCAACCAGTAAATCCACAAAGCTCAGCACATTCATGTCCTCTTCAGAACAGGTCAGTTTTTGCCTGCTTTGCAACTTCCTTTGCTATAACTAGAATCATGAATTAGATATGTTTATGATTGACATTTTCAACGGCACAGGTCTGAGAGACTGAATTATTACTGTTTGCAGTTTATACTCTTTCACAGTTGTATTAAATAACAATGTAGCATCTTGTATACTGTACCTTCTGATGTGATTCCTATATGATCATTTCACAGTTTGTTTATCTAGTATCCAGCTGATAATTTGATTGAAAGTTGAAAAATATTTGTACCATGTTTTACTCTCACCAGCAATGACCAAAATTTCTATTTATTCCACATTCAAGCCAACACTTCATATTGTCATTCTTTTCATTTATTTTGAAATATTTTTATTGGTCGCTTTTATTTTATGTGTATGAGGGCTATGTGTGAATGTATATATGAATGTACCCATGTCCTGCATTGCCCGCAGAAGTCTGAAGAGGGTGTTGGATCCCATGGAACTGAAGTTACAAATGTATTTTAGATGCTATGTGGGTGCTGGTAATTGAATCCCGGTCCTCTGCAAAAACAGCCAGTGCTCTTAACCTCTGAGCCATCTCTCCAGTCCCCTTTTTATGTATTTTTTACGTGTATGAATATTTTGCCTGCATGAATGTAAGTTCACCCATGTAGTGCAATATCCAGAGAGGCCAGATAAAGATGTTGGATCCCCTGGAACTGGAGTTACAGATGGCTCTTGGCTGCAATGTGGGTTCTGGGAACCAAATTTGGGTTCCCTCCAAGAGCAACCAGTGCTCTTAACCACAGAGCCATTCTCCAGCTCTTATTCTCCTTATTTTTAACCCTTTTCAATGGGACAAATGTTATCTCATTTTGATTTAGACTTGTGTGATGACTTTTGCCTTGATACTTCTTCATATACATATGAAAGCCTGTATCAATACATACTTTAGGGAAGAAGACAATATTCAATAGAAGTCAATAATGATGATATAAGATAAATGATAATATGTAATTAGGGGGAAAGGAATAGCAGCAAATGACTGCTGTAATTTTTAGGGGCTACCATGATAACACAACACCAGCAGCCAGGGTTCTTAGCAGAATGCTGCTTAAGACTATCAGAAAACTTTTCTAACAGAGCGATTTTGATATATGATGAATAGCAAGTATTAATCAGACATAGAAACTCACTAACTTTTAAAATAATAGGAAGTCCTTTCATGTCAGCCCTTGAGAATTTGGATCTAACAGCTAACTCTCAAAAGGAAAACTACTGGAATATTTTGTAAAAAAGTAGATTTATTAATATGCTTTCAAAGTCTATGTACCAATAAGTCAGAATCTCAAAATTCTCACCTTAAATTGATCCTGTTATCCAGTATAAATATGTTTAGAAGTTGTTTCCTATCTACCCTGCAAAGAATGACAATTTTATCTTAATAGAGTTTATTTTAAAAGTGCTGCAAAGATAATAATAATGAGCATATTATCAGCTATGGGGAAGCTATTAATAATAGACACCAGGAAGAGACTGAGCCATTGGAAAACATTTAAGAATGCCTCAGCATGTTTGCTCATTTTTTCTTGGGAGGACAGTTTCCCAAAAGTCTGGCTGCTAAATAGTTAGCAATATATTTACATGAGACACTTCTTTTAAAAATCATTAAAATTATTCCTTAACAGTGCTCACAAATTGGCATCTAACAAAGATAGATGGATTTCTTTTTAAATTTTTTGTGTATGAGTGTTTTGCCTGCATTTTAGGTAAGTGTGCCATTGTATGCCCACAAAGGGCAGCATAGGCCATTGAATACACTGTAACTAGAGTTACAGAGGGTTATTAGCTGCCGTGTAGATGCTGAAAATTGAACTCAAGTCCTCTAAAAAAGCAGTCAGTGATCTTAATTGCTAAGACATCTCTCCAGTTCTGAGAGTTGAATCTTTTATAATTGCTAAAATTGTGGCAACTCAAAATGCTATTTAAATGAAAAACAATTCAATCACCCTTTAAATAAACCATAACCAAAAATACCCAGAAGTTTCTTAATTAACCTGTCTGAAGTTCTTAATAAGTTGTTCTAAAGTTATCTAAAGTTGCTGCCATCTTAGTTGCTTTCTATTGCTGTGATGAAAACACTGATCCAAAACAATTGGGGAAGAAAGAGTATATTTGACTTACAGCACAGTCCATCATCAAGGGAAACCAAGGCAGGAACACAGAACAGGAACCTGGAGCACTGACCATGGAGGATAATTTCTCCTGTCTGGTGGTCAGCCTTCTTTCTCACACAATACAGAACTGCCTGTAGAGGAATGGCACCACAGACATGGCCCCAGGTCAATCCAACAGAAGCATTTCCCTAACTGAAGTTCCCTCTGCCCAGGTGCGTAAAGTTGACAACTAAAGCTATCCTGTACACTTGCCAAAAATACTTTTCAAAGAGCTACACATAGATGGATAGAAGCCAAACTTTCAGCGAGTCTTTCCTGAGTATTATTCCTAAAACCTCATAGAATACACTGAAGGGCAGTTTGTTCTCACCTTATTCCCAAGAGATAACTGTCAGTAGTGGCTTAGATCACTCTCTGCAGCACCCTGGGGACTCAAACTCTCCAAAAGAATAGTGTGTGTTTAAGTTTGATTTTTATGACCATAATACAAACTTGGTTAAAACTGCTGTAAAATTGTAGATATTGAAAAAGGGTAATGTAGTTTTAAATGAAATTTGGGTATGTGGCAGGTTGATCTGTGGTCCTCTAGATAAAAAAGGAAAGTGATTTTGTTTTGCTCTGAAGTTTGAAATTGTGTGTACATATGCACTTGTGTGTGTGTGTGTGTGTGTGTGCAAGAGTGGGTACACATGCATGTGGATGCCAGAGGACAACTTCAGGTGTCAAAGCACTTTCCATTTTTTTCTCTCCTCCCGTCCCTTCCATTCCCCTCCTCTCTCTTCTCTTCTTCCTCTCCCCTCCTCCTCTCTCTCTCTCTTTCTAGAGAGGGTCTGTTATTGCCTGGGACTTCTTGGTTAGGCTAGGCTGCTTGACCAACTAGCTCCAGGGAGCCTCTTGCCTCTACTTCTGAAAAACTGTGATTCCAAGGGTATACTACCACACCAGCCTTTTTATGTGGGTTTTGGGAATTGAACTCACATTCTCATGCTTACACAGCAAGTGCTTCACACACTGAACTGTCTCCTTAGTCCCTGAAATGTCTTTTGAAACATATTTCTTATTTTTTCCTTCAGTAGATGTCCAGCTGACTGTGATCTTGACTGGATCATTGTGGTAAATGGGTTCAAAGGAACAGCAGATCTGGTAAAGAACTTAACTTCCTCAGCTGGTCCTGTGGAGCTGTAGCCCTGTATGTCTTGCTGATAGACATGGAGAACTTAGAATGATGAATCTTGTGGGTCACACATGTGGGCTGAACAGCTGTTATTCCAACCTCCTCTGCACAATGGGTCTTAGAAAGGAGTAGGGATGGCACAGAAAATAAATATGTCTAATAGCTCTTGAATGCCCTGAATCCTGAATATTGATGTGCTCAGTAAAGATAATGATGAAATCTTGGGAAACCACAAAAGAACCTGGTACTTATGGTTAGTGATTTAGGAGATCTGTGAAGATCAGAAACCTAATATGCAGTCATATGTGGTGATTTGCTCTTATTCTGAGCAATTATCCACTTTAACATCTAATTTTATCATTGCATTTCTTTATAGAGGGTCTCATAATATAAGCTTCAGGCTCAACAAAATTTGGGCCAACCCGTCATTCCATGACTTGTTCATAATTTCCATGAGTAAGTTAGACTCTTATTTAAACACTTCAGAAATATATGTCCTGTAAATATAAACAGTTTGTGAGAAATTCTTAATGATTTTTCATATCAGAATTTGATTTTGAAAGACCCATTTCAGAGACAAGATTGTTAATGGCAAGGAGTTCATATGGGAGATCTTCTCCTAAGAGTTTTCATTCACATATGTTCTTTTATTTAAAATTTTTATCCTTGTGTGTGTCTGACTTGTACATATAGTTTATCTCTGTTCCTGTTGGGGGGTGTGGATGAAGGCATGACACAACACACATGTGGAGGTCAGAGGACAGGCTCAGTTGTCAGTGCTCACCTTCCACATTGTTTTGAGACAGGATTCATTTTTCATTGTTCACTCGCCCCTTTATGTGCCAGGCCTGACATGTGTTGAGTGTCTGGCTCTACGTGGGTTCTGGAGATTCAAACTCAGGTCTGCATGCTTGCACAAGCAGTTTAGGCACCGATCCTTCTCCTCTGCCCTGAACATATGTTCCCATTAAGTCTTTGTCCAATATATATTTCATTTGTATTGAGAGATGGAAAGAAGTACATTAGAGAAGTGAGATACAGAGCAGGCCATCTTTCCAGTGAAAAGACTTGAATGCATGGCTGCAGCCTTGGAATGCACATAGAGCTCCTCTAGATTTCCACATTTAATTTTGCTGGGAGACCACATGGCAGCAGGTGAATGGAACCATGTGAGGGAACCAAAAGGCCCATACCAAGGCCCCAGGGAGAAAAGAATCCAGAAGCTTACCAGGATCACCATTTTTAAAAAGAAACAGTAACCAATTGGGATTCTTCATTTTTAAGAACATGTTTAGGCCACCACAGTGGCTCAGTGGTGACAACATGAGTTCTATCCCCAGAGGCCACATATGGAAGGGGAAACTAACTCTCACAAGTTGTATTCTGATCTTTATACAGATGTTGTGGAATGTGCATACACACACATAAATAAACGTAATAAAAATTTAAAGAACATGCTTAACAAACAAAATGTGTCTTTTCATGCTATTGTATTGCAATTGTGATTATGTGAGCAGCTTAATGTATAAAACAAATTCTTCTTCCTTTTTGTTAATGTTTTTCCTTTTAAATATTAAGAAAACCACATTCTGTGTTTCCAGAGAGTTCCTGATATATAGGTGGAGAGGTGATACACTTTTGGTCTGCCTTTGAGGATGGTACAGTTGATACTTAGATCTATAATATCAATATAAGCATTATATTTGGAATGATAAATATTTTTATTTATTATTTCTTATTTTATGTGTATGAATGTTTTGCCTGCATGCATGTAAGTACATCCCTGTCACTGAGACCAGAAGAGCTTTGTAAGATTCCCTAGAATGGAAGTTACAGACAATTCCTGGCCACCATGTGGGTGCTGGGAATCGAACCCAGGTACTCTACAAGAGAAGCCAGTGCTCTTAAACCTTGAGCCATCTCTCCAGCTCCATACTTGGAAATTTAATGAAACACAACGTTACTGAATATGAGGATGACGTTTAATGCTTCCTAGTGTGTTTTGTCAACACTTTGAACAAAATAAAATGTATTTCCACTGAGAGAATACAGTAAGATATAAAAGAATTTTTAAATCCCCTTATTTATGCATACATTTAGCTCTTCAAAGCTATTCAAACAAATGTTTGTTGAATGAGTAACTGCTAACAATAATAGTTGCTGTTTCCTAGAAAGAAACCACCAATACTTAAATAACTTAATGATAACTGAATATCAAAAATTATGATGCTGACCTAGGGATTAGAAAATAATTTTGACAGAAAGTCATTTTAAGAATTACTAAGCATATTTTGACTGGAGAAGTTTTAATTATCTCTTCATTTCTAGCTCTTAGCACAGCCCATGACATGTGGTAGATGCTCAAGAAAATGCTTACTGGATCCATCCATTTAGCTGAAGTTGTACATGCTTCATTTACATTTAGGTTCCTCAGTTATTTGATCAGTCATGTGATGCTGTGAGCCAAATGTAGAAGCTAGCTTTGATTACTGGTGAGCATCTATTATCAAGGATCCAAAAATAGGCTACTTGAGAAGTAAGGGAAATTTTGTCGTCTCAGAACAGACACCCCTGCATCATTACATGGCCAAAGATAGAAGTAATAAGTATGGCCAGTAACAAGCACAGGCCAGTGAAAAGAACAAAGTGAATTTGAAGTTGTGAATAAACAACACATAAGGGGTGGTTAAGATAGAAGTGGGAGGAGAAGAATGGTTTATTTGAGTTAGTGAGAGCAAGGGTATATTGAAGTATAATGAAGGATTTGGTCAGAAAATATAGGGACTGGAGACCCTGTTGATGAAGGGCCTCAGATGCCAGCCTCTGGAATAAATGAGATAGCACAGGAAAGAGGAAGTGGTTCTAGAAGACTGGCACAGAGAAAGAGAATCCTGGCAGATGTGCACATGATGAAAAGTCAGGCTCAGCAGCTGGAGACAGGATAGCTCTTGAGATGTTTCTGGAAGATGAAGAAAGTTCAAATGCAAAATGTGTTGTAACGGCAGTATGTGGGGAAGGATGGCCCATGAGTGGGTTGAGGGTGTGATTTAAAGATTAAGGACATCTGGGCACACCAGCCTGCCTTGATAGGCCTCAATATCCCTGAAAGAATGCATGGAACCCGGTGGGGGAAGCAATGGGGAGTGTGGATGGGATAGAAAGATGACCAGGATGTTTTGTATGAAATACACAAAATTTCAATACAAATATATTCAGAAAAAAGATTAGGGGCCCTTGTCTGCGTTTAAGACTTTTTATATTTCAGGCATCAGAGAACACAAAGGGGCATGCATTCATGAACAGGGATAAAAACTTAATAAGCATTTCTTAAATGCAGGAAATTGCCCACCTAAATGTGATAGCTGAAACAGCAAGAGTAGGAAAGTATAAAAGTTATATAGAATGGGGAGCACAGGAATATTAGAATAAGCTGTCGTCGGCCTAAGGATATTGGTTAAGAAAAGGGAAGCAAAGCAAACTCTAGCTGAGAAAATAGAATAGACCATGCTGAGAAGCAAGACCCCAAGCAAACAGAGACCAACAAGGTGATTCTTTTAAGTTCCCTTCAATGGCTTACAAGGATGTGCTGTGTTTCCTGTAGTAACTGACTGAAGAGAATGAGTAACACAATATCTATACCTCCATTACTATAAATATTTTAAGGTGAAAATGGGACTTAAATGCAGGCTTATAAAGTATGCACACTGAAGTGTTACAATTTCACATTGAAGTGAAACTTCAGAATAAGATCCTGTGGATTAAATCTATGGAAAACATCCACTCAATTGCAAGGAGTATATTTGCACCTGTGCATCATAATGGACATGGCATTTAAGGAGACAGAGGTATAGCATTAAAAGCTCATATTCAACCTATATTTATTCAATCTTCCGTTGATTACAGACACGAGGTTCATTCTCTACTGTAAGTTCATATAAATTCAAGGTAATTTAGCTCTTAATCTGAGGACTGGATGGATGGCTCAACGGTTTGGAGCACTTGCTGCTCTTGCAGAGAACTCAACTTCAGTCATTATCTTTCATGTTCTCAAGCTAATAAATTCAATATAATTAATAAAAATGTTCGCATGGGTCTTGGGCATGCTGGTACCATTACTGTAAGTTCATATGAGCAAAGTTCCTGGAGCCGGTAAGATTCTGCTTCCTTATGGTTATGCACCTCCTCCCTTGGCTCTTAACAATCTTTCTGCCCCTGACTTCCACAATGGTCCCTGAGCCCTGGATGGATGAAGTTTAATACAGGATTCCTGTCCAAGGACCCTACATTCTGCATACTCTTATTGTCTACACTGAGGCTATTTGTGGCCTTTTGTGTTTATCAACCTCTGCTACACGAGGAAGCTTTGCTGACGAGAATTAGAGATGCATTAGTGTTCTCTCTACTCCTTGTTTAACTGTGTTCCGTGAGCCTTAAATGTAGAAGTTACACTGTAGATGTGTCACTCAGGGTTGGACATCTCACGGACACTTATTCTCTGTGTGACCCATCTGTAATAATCTCCATCTGTTGTAAAAGCAGATTTTTTGATGAGTGATGACTGGCTTACTTGTCTGTAAATACATATGGTATGTGCATGCACAAGACTGGTGCAAACTCAATCAGACAAAAACCCAGCATAGAACTGGGGAAATGAACAGCAGGCCCCAACCTTAGCCAAAGGACTGCTGGCAACAGATTACTGCTGAGTGAGGAAGAGCTGATCTTCTTAAAGGGAGGGACTCTAGATAGGCTGACTAGACCTCTGTGGATGGATTTGCACTGAAGGACATCTGGGGACACTAACTCTTGGCAGGATAGGCCTTAACATATATGACAGAATACATGAAATTAAGTGAGAGGGCTGTAGGTCAGTGGGGAGGGGAAGTGGTGCAAATACGAATAAGATGATCTGTATGGAATGCACAAAAAATGTGCTAAAACGTACACAAAAATAAAAGCGTTAAATAAGGAAAAAAAAAAAAAAAAATATATATATATATATATATATATTAAGGACTCAGTATGTGGAAAACATTGTGCTTAAGTAGGGCTGTTGGGAGCTAGGAAAATAAGGAAGATATGTTTCTGACTTTATATGAGTGACAGTGAACTGTGAATATTGATAATAAATAAATAACTGAGGTTAGTAAAATATTTACTGGAACTGTCAGAGGAACTTTATTTTTTCCTTCTTAAGGAGCCAATGATATTGCAGAGTAATAGCTTCCATCCATTAGTAACTCTAGCCAAGAATGTGTGTTAATGAGAAGCCCTTGCACTTCCAAAAATATTTCTCAAAAACAACGTGAAGCTCATTTTGTGTAGATGAAAAGAAAATATTAATTTTAGTATCTGGTATAAATGAATATTTGTTTGTTTGAAAATATATGGCCCTAATAATTGGCAATGGTGTTAATTCGTTAAAGTAACGCAGTCAGCATCAAGGTGGAGCCTCCTTTTACTACTCAGTATTTCATCAAGCATCCCAGCTCTGCATTACAGCATCTGAGAAAACAGCAACTCGAGTTCCCTGCTTTATAAGCTTCATGATACCTCAAGATCTGCACTAACAGAATAATTACCCACAAATATTACTGGGCTACCACGGTACGATTATGAATTAAAATTATAACTACTGACAGCTGCATTTCTGTACCAAGTATCTGTTCTTTAATCACCTATATTCAGCTTATATCCACCCATATTTAAGAATGTGATGTCACTTACATGTTTGGAAATATGTAGATTTCAAAAAGCAGATTAAATCTTTTAACTACATCAAATCTTTAAGGCTCCATTTATGAGTTAAGTGTTTGAAGCAACTGCACAAATAGTACATCGAAAGCTAGGTGTGGTGGTGCACACCTTTAATCCCAGTACTCTGAGACAGAGGCAAACAGATCTGTGTGAGACTGAGGCCAGCATGGTCTACACAGATAGTTCGAGGCCAGCTGGGAATACTGGGAGACCTGTCTCAAACAACAACAACATCAACAAAAGCACATTGAAAAGAGAATCACTTGGAGTTGCAATTACTCCATTATTATGTTTCTAAAATCAAGCATAAACTTATTCTGTATGTGGAATCACATAATTATAGCAGGTGGAAACACCTACCTTACATACTCTTTTGATTTCAATGTCTTGAAAAGTTTTGATATGACTGATTACTGTTCTCATTGCTGTGATCAAATATATGCCTACTAAGGAGAGAACAGAGGATTTTTTGGCTCTTTGATGGTGCACTCTCCATCATGGCAGGGATGGTGTGGTGGCAAAAATATGAATGAGCTGATTACATTGTCTGCAGTCAGTAACAGGAAGAGATGAATACTGGTTCCTTTTCTTCTTTTTATTTTGTTTTATGGTTTATTTATTTATTTATTTATCTATCTATTTATTTATTTTGGTCTTTCAACCTAGTCCATGTACTGTAGTACCATCTAGCCCACCAGCGTTCAGGATGATTCCTCTCTTCAGTCAAACCTCTCTGGAAACACTGTCACAGACATGCCCAGAGGTGTGTCTTCTATGTGATTCTAAGCCCAGTCAAATTTACAGTGAAGATTAACCATTATGAAGAGTGTGGACTTTTTCGTTCAATGCATACAATCAAGCCAAGCTTCTGTGTGTACACACACATTTTGGAAGAGCAACAGTTCACAGATTTCTTTTCCCTAGCATATGGGTGTAGTCTGTTAATCTTGTCTTCCAAAAGAGTGCAAAAGCATCCTCCGGAATATAGTTGTCATAGAGAGAGATGGATTGCATTTCCCCAGAGGGATGTGCAGGTAGATGAAATGGGATGTGCAGGGAACAGAGCTTGTTAGCTGCTCTGCAAGGAGCAGAGCTTGTAAGGTGCTCCAGTGCACAGAAGAGAGATGAAATAAGACACTAGAAAGAAGGGCAGAGAGAATTCTTTGTGCTAAATCATTACAGATCTGGGTATTTCAGGTGTTAAAGAAAAGAAAGAAGATTCTAATCAGCCACAAACCACATGGCTATTTTTTCAAAATGCCCAATAAAAGACTGGAGTATCTGTGCACTCTCAGCCACAGGTCAGAGTAACAGCAGTTCTACTCATATTCCCTGAAAATAAGAAATGAGCCATTCAATGTAGTAGTGCACTATAGGTTCTCTGTAAATGGTGGAATTATTATTAAGCATTTCTTATCCAGGATTTGTGGCCTATGTCTAAAATATCAGCACTCAAATGACTGAGGCAGAAGGATTACCTTAAGTTCAAGGCCAACCAGAATACATAGCAAATACCAGGCCAGTCAGAGCTACATAGTGATACCAACCAAATCAGAGCAGTATAGTAAGATCCTATGTCAAACAACAAACAAACAAAAATTTGTTTTAAAGGAGACATATGAGGTGAATTTATTTCCCTCATAACACAATGTCAAAACAGGCATTTCACGGTTTGCATTTCATTCTTTTTTGTGTTTTCTCTTTTCTGTTTGTGGGACTCAAACTCCGGGCCTTGTGTACTCTGGCATGCACTTACCATCGAACTGAATCCCCAGCTTCTCCTCTTCCTTTTTAAATCTCATCTAAGTTCCTCTTATTTAAAATATTATTCTGCACAACAATATTTCCAAACAGTGTGGACAAACTAAAGAATTTGCTAATTTAGAGTTGGGCCAAAAGCTAAGACATATCTTTTCCACTCTGGAAAAAACTGTCCTTGTATCTTCTCCAAAATTTATTTTCTTTGAAAACTTCCTTCTAAACTGTTAAAATTATAATGACTCTTGAAGTATAGTATATTAACAAAATTCAACTGTAAAAGGCACAAGGAAATAGTCGTATAGTTGGGAGCACAGAACTAGAAGAGCTGGAAAATAGCCATCAAAAGCCTTAATATGGTGCAGATCCTTTGGCATAGCCACGTAAATTCTAGTCATTTATCCTAAGGAAATGAGTAAGAAATGCTTAATTCACTACAAAATGTTCTTTGTTTATTACTATAACAGAACATTGCAAAAGAAATAGATAATAAAAAGCATATATCAGAAATATCTTTGTAATATACAACAGGATTCTTCCACTGAAAAGTGTATGCAAGTAATAATTTTAGCTTTAATTTATGAAAATAATATATGGTTTCCATGAAAATGTTCAACTGGTACATACATGCTGTAAGAAGTTCAACATCCACATTGTTTTCAGTAATAGTTCTCTGTAAAATAAGGAACAAATCCTCCCATAACATTAACAAATCTGAGTAAAAGAAACAAAAAATAATGAAGAATAAAAACATGAACAAGACAGCAGAGAATTGTGGACAGATTCCTAGTGTATTCCTACGCTAGTTAATATGAGTTGTCAACTTGACAAGACCTAGACTCATCCAGGAGACAAGTCTGTGGGGACTAAGTCTGCCTTTGTGTGTGCCTGGGTGGGGTTTCTTGATTAGGCTTATTGAAACGGAAAGACCCATCCTAAGTGTGGGCAGCGCCTTCTAGACTTGGTGGCAGTCCAGATATGAGCAAGTCTGAGGGAAAACATTGGCTTCTGGCCTGCTTGTCATCACTCTGCCAGTAGGCTGCCACCATCCTGTGTTGACTTTAGAACCCAGGTCCGTTTATTCGTGTGTGTGTGTGTGTGTGTGTGTGTGTGTGTGTGTGTGTTTAAAATGCTTTGACTCTTCGGCAATTTCATACAATGTATCTTGAGCATATTCAGACCCCAACCCTGTCCTGTGTTTCCACTCCCCAACTTCATGTCCTCTATTAATATTTTTAAAAACTTATCCATTGTACTTTGTAGTTCCCAAATGTATGCATAAAATTCATGGCATAACTAGGCTATTGAGTGTCTTGTATATATTCCCCCAGGGTGAAAGGAGGAACTATATTAAGTAAGAAGTGGCTTGGGGTGAAGTCATGACCTCTAGGAAGGATCCTTATGAAACTGTTTCTTTTACTGACTATTTTCCTAATGAAGTCCCTGATAAAGGGCACTGAATCATGGCAGCCAGCGGGGAGGATGGAATTTTGTCAACACAGAAGCATTCTATAAGAGCTTGGCTTTATTGTTACAGTTATTTCTTAACATAATTTATTCTATGAAGTGCAATAAATCACATTAAAGTTGATCCTGCTGTTTGCAAGAAACTGAAATAAACCAATTACTATTTCCTTCCTCACTGAGAGTAACGTGGCACTATCACACAGAGCCTTGCAAAGATTCAGATGCTTGGTGAATTAATGAAGCAATAACTACTGCTACAATCAAAATGTGGCTATTTATGAGCCAGCCCAGAGAAGTAAATAATGATGTTTATGATCACCAATGACTTCCAAGTGCAGAAAAATGCCCAGTTTGTACTTAATGTTAACATCTGACGATTATCAAGACTATAAATAACAACATCAACAGTACCCCTTCAGGAATTTGAAATGTCCCTTTCTTCTGCCCTCTTTGTGGACTCTGGGAGACCCATTCTGAGGAACATGTGAAGCATTATGTATAAAGTCATGGAGAGAGAAAGAGAAGGAGTCAACGTGTCTACACACACAGTCAGAAGCTATCAAAACAGATAACTCACTTCACTCTCCCTGGGGCCATCCCTTTCAAGAAGATTCAGATTTCATCCTTCCTAAGGAAGAACTGGACCTTTGGGGGGACTCTTCATAGAAAACATATTTCCAGACCATTTTTCAGGTTCCCACATGTCCCAGCAACACTGTAGACACATCTGTGGCTTTCACTGTGGGGACTAGATATCAAGGCCTTAATGACTGGTTGCTCCTCTGATGATACTGCTAGATTGCCTGTACTCTACATTCATAGTCTCTTCAAATGTCAGAGCACCCCTTACTAAAATTTAAGGGCTGCTAGAGCTGATAAGTGGACTGGTTCATCGTCATAAACTGCCATTGATTTTCTTCCCAAGTTTGTCTCAGTGCATTCCTAGGCGTCGGATTCCCCTGGAACTAGAGTTAAGGACAGTTGTGAGTTTTCAAGTGAGTGCTGGAAACCAAACCTAGGTTCTTGCAAGAACAGTCAATGCTCTTAACTGCTGGACCATCTCTTCAGTCACTGTTTTACTTTTTTAGGAGCATAGAAATTCATTCCATGTAGTACAGTATTTCCATAAGCAGGTCACACTGCTTGTATCTTCCTCCCACTGGATCTGGGACCATCCCATATTTTTATAACACGTCTAACTATTATAACTTTGACAAATTGTAGCCATTTAACTATGAAAAGAGAGATCCTTCCTTTCAACCAAAGAACCATTTTTGCTGGTGGCATGATTCGCAGTGAGAAAAGGAATTGGATTGATGAAAAGGAGAAAGCCCAGAGTAAATCAAGACATGGCCATGGTGATGGAATGGCCCCACCTACTCTGTGAAGAGTTGTGTCTCTGGAATATGGCCAGATTCCCAGGTTCATGGCTGCTAAGAGTTCTTGCATCAGGGACCACATTCTTGTGCAGGAGATTGTATTTCTATCCCCTTTGTTTTACTCCAAGGGTTTAAGAGTGAGGTGATGTTCCAAACCTGACATTTCAGAAGCAGATAAAGTCGCTACCACTTCATTCCAATTTCCTTGCCAGAAATTCTTGCATACAGTTTGTTCTTACATACAGTTTGTGACTCCATTCACCTGGTGGTCATTTAGGAGATCTTTGGGCCTTTGAGAACCATCATGTCTAATATTTTGGTGACAATGTTTATCTTCAGTCATATAAGTCGAATAATGTATGGGTGAGTAGTAGGCGTCACTTTAATGAGGTAAGGATATAATTAACAATATTCCCATTTTGCTAAAATTCTTAGGATCACTTTGCCTAAGTATTTCTGTCTGAAGGAGCTCAGGTAGAAATGCAAATAAATATTCCAGGAACATGGCACTTTGAACTCCAGAAAATTAAGACGCAGAAATTGTCCTCAGGATGAAACATTTCTTTAAGTAAATACATATACATATATATTCTAATGTATCTTAAAATAGAGTAATAGCTTGTAGAATTTTAAAAATTATTTTATTTTGAAATGATCTGTCACTGGCATTGCTTAAACACTCATTTTGTGCAGCATATAATTTAGAAGTGAATTTTTAAAAAGCAAGACTCCATCAAACAAATTGACATTGGAAATTGGTAGTAAGCTTCTTATCCCAGTGACATGGGTTGTTTTAATAAGTTCAGTGGGCAGAATTCAATAAAAATTGATTATGTTTCTACCTCTGCATAACACTCATTTCAAACTCAGAGCCTGTGTTTCTCTTAACGTCTGTAATGCGCTGGCGCAGTTATTAGTTTCTACATATCTTACTTTTCCTTGTCTTTTAAACGAGGTATTTTTAAAGCTAAAGTAATTTAATGTGTGTGCAGAGTTTACAGTAAGTACTTCATAAATACCAGGCATTGTGGCCAAAATAAGCTTCTAAATCTGAAAAAAAAGACTATGTAACACATGCCCATTCATAATTCTGAGCACAAAGAAGATAAACAAGTACGGGAAAGAGCTTGATTAAGACTTTAAAAGCATGTTCTTTGTCTTGCTTGTTTGTGGTTTGTTTATTTAGCATGTTGGCCATTTGGTTCACTGTTTTGTGATTATTGAAAAGATTCTAGTGAGGAAAAAAAATAAAGCTAATTTTTGAAGTGTTTATATTTGGGCTGAAATTAACAATGCCTTACAAAGAAAAGATCAATGTAAAATATTCTCAGTTTCTTTGTAAAATCCCAGTTCTTCTGAACATCCCATTATCTTCGTGTTTCATGACTGAAATACCAAATGGAATGCGAGTTCTTTCTAGTATGTACTTAAAATATACCGAGCTTGACTCCTGGGAAGTAGTGGGAGTGTCACTATCCTTTGAAAGAACAACAAGCATGCAGCCTGGTGTGGTGGCGCACACCTTTGATCCCAGCACTTGGGAGGCAGAAGAAGCAGATCCCACAGAGACTGAGGCCAGCATGGCCTTCATAGCAAGTTTCAGGCCAATTGGGGCTACAGGGAGATCCTGGGGCAATGGGAGCAGGTATGGAGAGGGGAGTGGATCTAATGCCATCAAACTGTACTTTATGAAAATCACAAAAATTCAATACACACACACACAGACATAGATACACACATCAACTAACCAACAAACAAACAAAAAAAACAAGCAAACTGACTGAGTCCTGGCTATATTTCTATGTTATCCAGAGCCTATGGTTCTGTATGAGTATGTGCTTTGTGCTCTACTTTGTGAGTACGTGTATGTGTACCCTATCTATGCTCCATGCTTGGGGGCAGCACTAGAGGGGTCACAGCCCCTAGAGTGCTCATTAGTTACCACCTTGCACAGGACATATCACCTCAGTCTGCTTTCAGAACTCAGCCTACAATGGTGTCTTCTTCACATCCTGTTGACCTACCTGGAGGTCCCTTTCAGGAAGCTCTGGTTACCCTTGCAGCTTCTTGTCACTTTCAAGCTGCCCCCAGCCACAGAAGCATGTTCTGTTCCCCTAGCCTAAGAGAGAAATGCGTGGAATCCACTCTCAACCTTGCTGATGGACTAGTGAGGAACTGGTGACCACATATCGCAGTCCTCTCACTCCTCGGTGTGAAAACTGGGAAGCCTGGACATTCCCAGAGGTTTCACATCCAGGTAAAAGCTGCTCATTCATGGGCCCAGTGGTGGCTTCACCCTTAACACTTCTCCAAAGCCCTTCCTCCCACCCTTGACTCACAGATGAATAACTGAATGCTGCAGTCCTCCGGATTGGCTTGGGGAGTCCAAACTAAACCAAGAAGTCAGACTTCACGTTTGCTCCATTCTGACTTGCACACATTGATACCATCTCACCCGCAGTTTGTTGTTGGAAGCTTAAATAATTTAAGCTATAAATAATACATTGCTCTGAAAACTGAATGACGCAGGACTGCACACTGTGACTAGCAGAATAAAGCTGGGGGTTTTCAGGATTCTTCTGTGTCCTATGGTTTTATCGCATCTGGCCTCAGATCATCCTTAGTCAACATACTGAAATTAATGACAGTTAAAGAGACCTCATTATAGAAGTTTCCATTTAAAATTGCCCAAACAAGACATTAAGTACCAAAGCCACATTTACTTTATTTGCAGTGAAATGTGTTCTTACTATGAATAGATTATAATCTATACTAGAAAAGTAGTACTTAAATGTACTGTGATTTCAACATGTATAGGCTAATACATTTTTTCTTTGAATATTTTAATTTTTCCCTTAATCTAAGGGAACAAAAAGCCAAGGGTGATGGCTCATGCCTACAATCTCAGCACTTGGGAAGCTAGGGCAGGAGGATTGCTATAAGTGGTAGGCCAGCCTGGACTCCAAATAGGCTGACTAGACCTCAGTGGATGAACCTGCACTGAGGAACATTTGGAGACACTAACTTGACACAATAGACCTTAACACAGATGAAAGACTGTATAGATGCCCATTGGGGGCTACATGGGGGCAGACAGGTGCCAGTGGGAAAGGGAGGATAAACACGATTAAGATTAATTGAGATATTCTGTAAGAAATACACACCAATTCAATAAAAATAGCATGATACTGGCACAAAAATAGACACGAAGATCAATGGAACACAATAGACGGCCCAAACATGAGTACATGCAATTTCAGTCAACTGATATTTGACAAAGGTGTCAAGAACCCACAACGGAGAAAAGACAGCATCTTCAACAAATGATTATGGCAAAACTGAATCTCTGCCTGTAGAAGAATGAAATTGGATCCTCATCTTTCACCCTGCGCAAAAGTTAACTCCAAAGGAATCAGAGACTTCAACACAAAACCCAAAACTGGAAGAAAATATAGGCAGTAACCTCCAAAATATAGGTGTAGGAAAGGACTTTCTAAATCAGACATCAGCTGTTAAGACATTAAGGACAACAAACTGTAAGTGGGACCTCATTAAACTCCAAAACTTCTGTACAGAAAAAGAAACAAGCAAGGAAGGTAAGAGGAAACTCCCCAAGAGGATAATATTCAGAATATACAAAGAATTCCAAAAACAAAGAAACAAGAAAATAAATGACCCAATAATAAGATGGGCTATAGACCTGAACAGAGAGTTCTCAAACAAAGAAATAAAAATGACTAAGAAACACCTTAAAAAATTCTCAACATACTTAGTATTAGTGAAATGCGTATAAAAATCATACAAAAAATTTAAGATTCCATCTTACCCTGTCAGACTGACTTGCTAAGATCATGAGGAAAAGAGACTCTAAATGCTGGTGAGGATGTGAAGGAGGGGAATGCAAACTCCAGCAACCACTATGGAAAGCAGTACACAGAACTCTCATAAAACTAAAAATGAATCTACCATATGATCCAGTTATACACTCCTTGGCATGTACCCAAGGGACTCATGATACTTTAGAGATGCCTGTATATCTATATTTGTTGCTGCTCTCCTCATGATAGCTAAGAAATGGAAACAACCTAAATGTCTCCCAACTGACTGATGGATAATGAAAATGTGGTACATTTACCCGATGGAGTTCTATGTAAAGGTAAGAAATTATGAAATTTGCAGGTAAAAGATGGACCAAGAGACTGTTATACTAAGGGAGGTAACACAAACACAGAAAAGCAGGCCACATATGTTCTCCCTCATTTGTGGATCATAGCACCAATCTCTTATATGTGAGTATATATCCTCATGTAAGACCAGGAGCCAGGAAAATGAAAAGGAAACATGAAGGTAAAGGAAAAGAAAAACCCAGAAAGTGGGGATTGTAGAGATCAAGAGTTACCAGCAGGGAGGCAGAGAAAGTGGGAGTGTTTAGCAGGGAGGAGAGGAGGGAGGGTCATTCAAGGGCTGTGGTGTGTGGAAGGGATGGAAGTCAGGAGGGAGAATGGTGGGAAGCAGATGTTATTAGGTGGAGGGTAAGGATAATGAGCGTGCTGGGACTGGGCAAGGAGGAGGGAGGGTTGACAGGAGGCAAAAAGAGTAGAGATGAATGACTCTTGAGGTACTAGGGGACCCAAAGGGAAAGGTGATGTTCCTGAAACCCCCAGAGAAATGCAATACAGTGTCTAAACATTAGCGCATATGTATATCTGGAGGCTCTTTGGCAAAGAACACAGTATCAGACAGAAGAAACCTCCCTTTGTGTGATTGGTAAGAGTGGTCCAAGAGACTCCCAAAAGAATATAAGCTATTGCCAAAGCTCTTGGTTACCTCCCAGAACTAGAAGACAAGACCCTACTGATGAAGATAGAACATATTTAAGATACAAGAATTGGTGCAATGGAGCAGGAACTGACCTGAAAGCCTTCTACCTGAAGTTTAGTTTTCATAGTGCTACATTATAATATGCAAACTGCTAAGGGAGGAACTCAATCAATGTCCAAGCCAGCTCTAAATCCTAATAACCATAACAACTGACACAATACACTACCTGTACGGGTGCAGTAGTGCTACTGCAATCTGGGGAGTAATCAACAGCTACCTGACTGGAATTAAATCCCTTTCAATTGGAGTTAATTCATGAGTGGCACCGTATTGCCATATGTTAAATATGGATCCTTATATTTACAGACAAGCATACAGTACACGACCCATCAAAGAGTCTTCTTTGTTTGACAGATGGAGGCTACTGAGGAATTCCACAACTAGTCAGACACAAAGAATATATGCCTGAGAGATGCCAAGTCCTAGGTGATACATCTTCAGTTGAATCTCTACACCTAAGGTTTATAGACCACAATGGAGCATGGGGTAAAGAGAAAACTAATGAATCCTTCAACTCTCACCAGTGAAGCTTCCTTATACAAAAGAGTGTGGTATACTTAGAAGGCCACAACTGGCCAAGTTTTAAAGAATAAGAGACTGCAGAATGTGTACCCCTGAATAGGACTTCTATATTGTACCTCATCCACCATGGCTCTGGACCATTGTGGAAGAGGGGGCCAAAAGCCCGTAAGAGCCAGGGCTGGTTCATGAACACAGGGAAGTAGAGACTTTCAGGTCACTGGAAGCTAGCACATGTGAACTTGTGGCAATGGTGGCATCAAGCACAGGACCCACACCTCAATTAGAGAAGGGCCCAGAGTGGAGTGAGAGAACTAGGTGGCGGACTGGCCCTAGGCTGAGAACTATTGGAGGGAGACTGACTACTACTGGGTGAGAGAGAATATACCTTACTTATACAGTCTCTAGATAGGTTGACTAGACTCCAGTGTGTGAATTTGCACCAAAATACATCTGGGTATAAATGCTTGACTAGATAGGACTTAACATGTATGGATGAATACATGAGGTCCAGTGGAGGATTGGGGAGGCACGGTTGGGGGATAGGATCTAAATATCATTAAGAACTCACATAAAATGTACAAAAGCTCTATAAAACAATTTTTTATTACAGCAAAAAAGAAAATCCAAATTAAAAAGAAAAGAAAAACTTAACTGGGATCTATATTACATGAAAAATAACCTAAAATACTAGGCTTTCTATGGTCTTCATTTAACTTATCTAAAAGTGATTTGATTCTGTTGATTATAAGACATATAATTATTGTACAATAAGAAAGCATAAATACCCAATTAAATATTTAAAATCATACATTTTCCCCAGATGATAAACAATTCAAATGTTAGCATTCTATAACTGATGTATTAATTTTAAAAGGAGTTTGGGAAAGAAAAGTGGTATCTTTGATCAACTTTTTGGTCCCATAGACCCTGATTTCATAATTGAGCTAAAATTCACATAACTTAAAGTTAGTTATTTCAAATACACATTCTGTAGTATTCAACACACTCACAATATAAAATTCCCTACTCTATCAAGTTCCAAAGGTTATAACAAGGGCTATAGTTATATACAGTGGTTATATAGTTATACAACAAGTGTTATGAACGGTTATAACCTATATATATATATATATATATATATATATATATATATATATATATACGTAACTATGTATATCCCAATATATATCCCCTTCTTATATCTAGTTCCAAGTATTTTTATTCTCTCAACCAAGACCCACACCCTCTAAGCAGTTTCTCTCCATGGCCTCCCTCCCAGTCCTCTGGCAATCACAGGTATGTTCTGTGCCCCTAAGGATTTATCTATGCAGGAGAGGTCACATAAATAGAGTCATGAAGTATGCCATCTTTCTGTCTGACTTTATGCACTTACGATAAGGTTTTTTGGTTTCTTCTTGCTGTATCATTCCTTTATTTGACTGAATAGTATTTCAGTGCATATATAGTGTGATCATACATCTATGATATGTGTGAATAAACATTTGTTTGAATCCTTATTTTCAGTTTTGGAAGGCACATAACTAAAAGTAGGATGCTGAAGGCACATAACTAAAAGTAACTAACGTTTTGAGGAGCTGCCAATAGTCCACAGCTGCTGCTTCATTTTACATTTGTCCCAATAAAATATGAGAGTTAGCATTCCATTCACCCTTCCAGGTACTTTTCCTTCTTATTTTTTGTTACACTCATTCTAGTGGATGTAAAATACTATCTCATTGTGAGTTAGGGTATTTGGAGGGAAGGGGTGTCTTTGAGACAAGGTCTCACTTTCTCACTGTTGTAGCCCTGGCTACATGTTATGAGTCACTGGACTTTTGACTTGCTTACTGGCTAAAGATGTTGAACACCTTTTCATGTGCTTTTTGGACATTTTTGTCTGGAGAATATTCTCAAGTCTTTTTTCCAGTTTTCAACTGATTTGTCTTGTCAGTTATTTGTTAAATTGTAAGAGCTTTTAACTGTATTCTAGATACTAGATCCTTTTAAAGCCTTTATTTAAAAATATTCTCTTTAGGCTGGGGAGATGACTCAGTGGTTAAGAAAACTTCCAGCGGATCTGGGTTTCTTTCCCAGTACTCACACGGCTAACACCCATCCCTAAATCCAGTTCCAGGGAATCCAATACCCTCTTCTGGCCTTTGTGGCACATGCATGTATCTTGTACATTTACATACATGTAGGCAAAACACTC
Organism: Eospalax fontanierii; assembly: GCA_035773235.1. Classification (NCBI taxonomy): domain Eukaryota; kingdom Metazoa; phylum Chordata; class Mammalia; order Rodentia; family Spalacidae; genus Eospalax; species Eospalax fontanierii. The sequence goes on along the minus strand of CM069528.1, from coordinate 79,730,588 downwards.
ATACACATAAAATGAAAATAAATAAAATATTAAAAAAATATTTTCCTATAGTTGGTAGGCTCCTCTTCTCATTTCCTGATACTGTCATTTAATGCCCCAAACTTTTAATTTAGATGATGTCCAGTTACCATCATCTAAATTTTTCCATTTTTTCTTTTATTGCTTGCTATTGATGCCATACCTTAGAATCCACTGTCCAATCCAAGATCACAAAGACTTAGTGCTTCCCTCTGAGTGCTTTTTAAAAAATTTTATTTGTTTAATGTTATGTGTATTGCCTGATGTATGTAAGTACACTCATGTTGTGCAATGCATGCAGAGGTCAGAAGGGGGCATCGGATCCCCTGGAACTGGATTTATGGAGTGTTATGGTGCTGGGAACTTAACCCAGTTCCTCTGCAAGAGCAGTCAGTATACTCTTAACTGCTGAGCCATCTCTCCAGCCCTGTCCCTCTGAGTGCTTTATAATTCAGGTTCTTATATTTAGATCAAGAATGCATCTTCAGTTAAATTGCATATGTGGAGGGAGGTGGGATCTAACTTTATTCTTTCACATGTAGGAATCCAATAGTTATCTGATGCTCTATTTCTGCTCTAATTTATCTCTGTGCTCATCTTTAATTTTCCCTTCCTTCTTTTAGATGTGGGTTTGTTTTATACGCTTTCAAAGCCCTCATTTCTTCAACGTGTTGATTTGAGATCTCCTTCCTTTTGAAATTTACAGCTTTAAATTCCCTTCTGAGCACTTGTTTTGGTGCTTGGAATATTTTGCTTCTTATTTCAATTTTCTGGAGAAGGCAAGGGAAGAGATTACAAATTCAGCTTTGGGTATATTGAATCAGGTTCCTTGTGAAATGTTAAAGCAGAAGTGCTGGATTTTTAGAAAAAAAAAACATATTTGGGTCTAGAATTCAAGAAAAGGACATAGACTACAGAGAAAGATTTGAGAACAAGTACAATAAACAGAAATCCTAGTGACGGACAGCAATTAAAATTACCTGAGTGACTGAGAAAGAAATTTTACCTTAAAGGGGAAAGGCGTCTCACAAATGCTAACAGTTGAAGTCAAATAAGAAAGGGCAGCTAACAAAATTGGAAGGAAGATGTCGAAGGTCCGCAAGGAAGGACAGATAAGTGGGCGTTTCTTGTAAGAAGTGAACCACTGTAGCAAAAGACACTAAGACGCCGAGGCAGGAGAGGTATCAGGTGGCCGCTGAACGGTTAACAGAGGGTTGACGGAAAGCTTAATTTCATGCAGTGGCTTTAGTGAATCGAGATGCCAAAGGCTGTCTCACATCATGCCATTCCTCAGAAGCTATTAGTTTTCATTGCTTTGTTAGAGGGCTTGATTTTCTTTGATATCTTCACCTAAATTTAAATTATTTATTGACAGGATCTGAGTGCCCTCACCTCCCAAATTCAGCTCCATTGCACACACCTCTACTTTGCATGGCACACTGCAGTCACACGACCACACGCCGCAAAGTGGTGATCCGCATACCAGGATCATTTGTGTCTCGGCAGAAACCTAGAGATGTTCAGAAGACAGTTCTCAGTGCCTCTGTAAGCAGCCTTCTCTTCTGTTCTAATAGAAAACGGTGAAACACATTTACATTCCCTGATTAGCATTCAGTAGCAAGAAATGAATGTGCAATCTTCACTGAATAATTTAGTTAGAAATATTTACCCTTCGGTGTACAAGTTAAACATTACCAGAAAACATCATGGAGGGAGCCCATTTTCAGAAGCCATTGTTTCAGTACATTTAATACTTTAAATTCCAGAGGAAACCCTGAGAAGCCCTGCACAGAACGCTTCAAAGGAAGCTTCTAATTTCGGTTAATATATTTCCTCCTCTGCTCCCAAACCACACCCATCTCTGTCTTCACACTTGCTGCTGGAAGCCCAACGAAGAGCACTGGGCCACTCTTTTCGCTCTTTGTTCTAGTCTTAGTGATGTTTTAAGAGGCTTGCTGTTTTAATTCATTTTTATTTTATTTGTTATTATCGTATACGTGGGTGAGTGTCTGATGTGGGGCACGTGTGTGCCACAGCGCATGTGCGGGGTGCGGAGGACAACTTTTAGGAGTGGGTTTTGCCCTTGCGTCTCCCTTGCTGTCTCTGCTGCGGCGAGTACTGCAGGTATTTTGCCTGTGAGCTTCTGGACAGTTCCCTGACCCACCTTCTCTCTCAGTGTAGGAATGCTGGAGCTGCACACACCACTGCATCTGGCTTTTTCACATAGGTTCTGGATATGGAACCCGGGTCCTAAGATTTGTGCAGCAAGCACTTTTACCTGCTGAGCTATCTTGCTGGTCTGTTTGTTATTTAAGACTCTCCAATTGCCAGGACACTTGGATTCACCACCAAAGGCACACTCAGAGGCGGGGTGGGGTTGTGGCTTATACATGAAATCTGCTCCTAAATCTCAGAGGTTGAAGGCTTTGTCCCTAATGTATTAGTCTTCAGGACTTTGGAAGCTGACTATCATGAGCACTCTGCTCATCAACGGATGAATCTACTTATAGATTTATAGGCTATTGGGAGGTGGTGGAAACTGTAGGAAGTGAAGCTCTGTTGGAAGAAATAGATGACTGAAGAACATACCCTTGAAAGATATATTTTATCCCTGGCCTCTTTCACTCTCTCTTGGGGAGAACAGCTTTCTGTCACCACACACTTCTACCATGACATTTTGCCTCATCACAGGCCTAAAAGGAACCAAGTTAAATGTCAGTGGACTGCAACCTTTAAACTATGAGCCAAACTAAGCCTTTTCTTCTTGGAGTTGATTCCTCAGGTATTTGTCACGGAGATTGGAAGCTAACACATACTGCTCTGAGTAAGAAAAGACTAAACCCAAAGACCTACGTTCCTGCTACATAAAAACACCCACCCTGCGCTGGGAGTGCTGCTCAGTGATAGAATGCTGGCCTCACATATACAAAGCTCAGAGTTTCATCCCTAGCACTTCCCCAAATCAAACGGTACATCATGCCATTCCTCAGAAGCTATTAGTTTTCATTGCTTTGTTAGAGGGCTTGATTTTCTTTGATATCTTCACCTAAATTTAAATTATTTATTGACAGGATCTGAGTGCCCTCACCTCCCAAATTCAGCTCCATTGCACACACCTCTACTTTGCATGGCACACTGCAGTCACACGACCACACGCCGCAAAGTGGTGATCCGCATACCAGGATCATTTGTGTCTCGGCAGGTTTGGGCAAGACACTCAGAGGTACTTCCTTGTGTTAAAGTGATCAGAGCTTGACTTAGCTGGCTTCTTAACCATTTCAGAATTCAAATTAAGCAGTCTGGTAGACACTGAGCCTGAATACAGGCATGTATTTTACTGGAATCAGAAAGGCTTTCTTTCATCAGGTTTCTGCGTTTACCATCATCAGGAGAATTGTGTGATTTCAGTTCAGATTGTTCCCTGGGTCTCTCTTGCAGGCCAATTTATGCTGAAATCTGTGATATGTTGGAGGAAGGCTTTGAACCATTCTTCTTCTTGTATGAGCTGATGAATGGGGCTTGTTATTGAGATTCACTGACTGTGATCACAATAATTTTACCTGGCAGATGATCTCAGTCTGTTCTTTTATCTCTTAGTGATGTTTATTAATACTGAACTTTTATTTAGGTGCCTACTTGCTGATTTCACACAGATAATGCAAAAAAAGCCCACTTTTGGTTCTTGAGGAGCTTCTTCACTAACAATGGCTTTCTCCCTACACTTCAGGGGTAAAAGCAGGGCACAGTCAAGCATTGTCAGAGGTGGCTGTGATCCAGTGTGCTTTCCATCCCTATCCTGTGCACACTTGCAGACTGCTCCATGTGCACATTTCAGATTCCAGCAGGTCCATGCAGAAGCCTGACAGCTTGCAGTGTGCCATCACAGGAGTGAGGTTAGGTCAAGATTTTTTTCCCTCTTGTGATTCCTGAAGGAGATATCTCTGTTGGGTTAGAAGGTAGAGATCTTGTCAGGATCCCAGAAATAGGCACACAGCACTGAACAGAAAGCTGAGGAGACAGGAGTCAGAGTTGAGGACTCTTAGGGGGACTTATGAAATACTCTAGACACCTAAAAGCCTGGCTGTGGATTCAAGCTAAGAGCTATTGAGATCTCATCACCTAGCAACACAAGACCAGTTAATAAAGGAGAGTTGGAGGCTTTCATTTCCTAGCCTGCAGGTAATTTTTCTAGGGGAGTTTAGAAAGTGTGATCTTCTATCTTTCTCTTTTCTAGAGTCTAATATTTGTTCATCATGCCAATTCAATGACAGAATTTAGTGAGTTCTTCCTGGGTGCACAATGATATTTGGTGTGTGTGGTCAGGGGAGGGAGTTCTGTCTATTCAGTAGCCTGAGGACAGAAGCCATATTTAAAAATGAGACTTCAAGAGTGAACTGCATTAAGCACCACTTAATGCAAAGGATTGTGGTAGCTGCATATATTTCTGAAATAATACGGTAGGTGAATGAGAAAGTGCTAAATAAAACATCAGCTGCACTCTGTAAAAGAAACAAACACTGTTTGAAAGAGTGGTGGAAATACTGGAAACATTTGTCATTCCTAAGTTTATTGTCCTATCACTAAACAAGCTATTGAGGAAGTCAGGTCAGCAGAAAAGCTGTCAAAACAGGTAAGGAACTGGCGGTGATTTTTGACCTACAGCTACTCTGGTGCATCCACCAGCCACTGCTGGCCTGGGGAACGTTACTGGTCCAAGGCAGGCTGAGAGCAACCATTTTCAAGTACTCTAAACATCTGACAGAGGAATTTAATATCTGTTTAACTTCACCTGTCTTAATTCAAGGCTTATATTTTATGCCTTTTTACTTTGTAATAACTCCTTTACAATATTTTAAATAAAAATACTAGTCCACAGTGGATCAGAAATTAGAAACAAACACCAAACTGGCCTTTAGGCATAGAGAAACACTGCTCTGGATCACATTAACATCTCTTCTAGAAAGATCTTAACAGTAGTTATATTTTTCTTTGTGGGTCATATAATCTCAACAGCAACTACTAACCCAGTTGCCAAAATAGTCATGAACAATATAGAGATGAGTGGATGTTGTTATATCCCAATAAAATTTTATTTACAAAAGTAACTAGTAACCATTGCTCTAGTCCAATGCTTCTCAACTTTACTGAGCCATCAACCCATGAACATTTCATTCAACATTTGCGAGGCAGGCCATAGGTCTGTTTCTGACTGTCTCTACTGCTGCTTCTCCTAATGGTGTGGTGATGGTGGTGATCTATGGAGTCATTCTCTACCAGTTCTTGATGAAGACCTCTGGAGTTAAAATTCCAGTGGCAGGATTGTTTACTAACAGGGTAACTGAGAAAGGTTATATATCTCTCAAACTTCAGTTTTCTCATCTGAAAATGATGATGGTAATTTGTAGCCTATTTGATATCTAAAAATTTTTAATAAAATTATGTATATGATACAGCCTTATGAAAATGCTAAAGATAGGCTGCAGATGTGAGGTTTTCCCATTACTCTTTATTTTCTTTTAGCTCCCACCGTTTAGGTTGTAAAAGCCCAGATATTCAGGTTATCCTTTACTCTCACATCATAACGGCTAAATTTCTCTTGAGACATCCTACTCACAAATCCACTCTCTAATCTGTGGTTTGTTAGATATGAAGAATATTATTATTAGCCCATACACAGAGGTGGCAAAGGGACTCAAGCCAAAACCTGTTGCATAAATATGACTTAAAGGCCTTGTTTTGGGGTATTTAAAACCAGTGTTTATTGTAAAAGTGAATGCAGTTCAGTGAGTAGTTTAAAGGCTCCTTGCATGAAAAATGTACACATAAATAATGCAGAAGTTCAGCAGTCTCCTGCCTCATAGGGAGTCTCATGCCTAGAACACCCAATCTTGCCCTTCACTGAGAGAAGCCAGCTGTGCTCAATGGGGGAGGAGGTTCACCAGACAGAGTTCTCAGAACAGTGCTGTACTTTTTTCATTGAAGAAACTCTTTCTTGTCAGTGTCCCTGTTTGAAACAGCAAAGCACCAGAAGTTCACTAAATTGCACAGCTGGCTATGTTAGTAGTATTTTTGTGCCTGCTTGAAAATAGACACGTGTGTTGAGACACTATTCTTCCATGAAAAGAGCCCAGAAGGCGGTATGTAGTTGAAGTTTCAGCCTCCATCTTGGCATTCCAAGTTTGATTTCCAGGTCCCCTTGCAATGCTCACTCCCAATCTTTCATGTGTGTGTTGGTGTGTGTGTGCCTGTGTGTGTAATTTCCTAGCATACTATAAATCACAGAATTTAATATTAGAGTGCTATATGGGACTGTATTACCTGTACTCTGATATTATGGATTCCAGAAGTGTACCTGATGTTCATCACATTAGCTGGAGACAAATCAGATGTATTACAACATGCATGAAATCACTTTTGGTCTGGTCATTTTGTAAACTTGCTTATTCTGATGCAAATTTTGGTTATCTACGGGTCTTGCTGTCACATGGGGCCATGCATCTGTCAAAAAGTCCTTAATAGCTGCCCTCTCTTCCATTCCAGTTCTAGTTTCCACTTTCTTTTTTCTCTCAACATCTTGTGGACATCTTTTATGCACCAGGATCAGGTTGCTGTGTAATGACTGACAGTTTTGATGTCAGATAATTTAAGAGCTCTAGGTAACAATTATTATCCTTACTTTACTTTGTGCTTTTAAAATTTCCTTATCCAGAGGACTGTTGTGAGTTGAACTGTGACTCTTAAAAAGATGTGCTCAAATGTTAAATTATTATTACTATTATTATTATCATGGCATAGGCATGGAGGTTAGAGGCCAATTTTATGGAGTGGATTTTCTCCTTCCACCTTTGTGAGGGTTTTAGAAATGGCATTCACGTCAACAGACTTGAGTAGTAAGTGCTGTACCATTGAGCCATCTCCCTGGTCCAAGATATGTTCACCATGAACCCTCAATACCTGTGCATGTTTCAGTACCTAGAAATAGGGCATTGACAGATATGATTAAGATGAGGTCATTAATGTGCACCCTAACCCAATAGGACTTGTATCCTTAGAAGAAGAGAGAATCTTTGTAGGGAGAGTAGATCTGACTTTCAGAAACAAAGACTGGAGCAATGCCACAGCAAGTCCTAGAACATCTGGATCTTTGAGGGGATGGGATAGGCAAGGGGGCATTGCCTCACAGCATGGTCCTAACAGTGTGACTGCAGGCTTGTGGCCTTTCGAATTTTGTGTGAATTAGATTTTGATTGTTTCAAGCTATGGGATTTGTAATATGATAGCCTTGGAGAACTAATATCAATTGCAAGGGATAATCGGTTTAAAAAATGGAAGGTTTTTCTATCATTCAGAGAAATATCAGAGTCATAGACAAGATACTGAAGGATGAAAAAAAGTTCCCAAATGCACCAGTTGGGGTCCAAGCACTCAAACTCGAGCCCATGGGAGATAGTTAGACCTCAGTATTAGCCAGACAATTGATTTTTTCTTCTGAGGAAGCAACATCTCGTGTCCATTTAAAGAGAGAGGAATGAGTCACCACTGAGTCTTTACTCAGCCTGCACTTCATGAGGATGATATTTGAAACCTGTAAGCGAGAGAATGAGAACTCGGAACCTGCTAGAGAGAAAACTAGACCTCACCTTCTTGCACACACCCCCAACCTTCACAAAGCTTTTATTCAGAGCGAGAGGGGAGTGGGCTAGAGAGATGGTGCAGTCTTTAAAGGCTAAGGCTAACAACAAAAATGACAGAGTGAGAGGGGTATCTCTGAAGAAAAGAAAAATTGAGAAGTATGCTCCGAGACCTGGGATGGAAAAACCGGCAGGAAACTCTTTGGACATAGTATCCTAGCAACTAAAGTCAATGTACTTTTGGCGTTTTATTGTCTGTCATTTCTTGAAAACAGTGACTCGTGAAGAGCCTGAACGATAAAGAAAGAGATAGAGAGGTGAAATTTCTGGTGATTAACATTACATTCAACTGTCCTTTCAGAAAAATAAACCATCAAACACTTGCAAGCTTGCCAAATCCATGTATTTTCAATAACCGAAGCAGCTCTGCAATTAAAATTGTAAAAGCGGATATTGTTTATTTTGGGCTTCACAGTTATGAACAGGCATGAGCCAGTTTGTGCATTCATTCATTCACAGCTCTGAGATAGCAGAAGCAAAGGAGCCCCAGGAGAGAAGGTCCCTGAGGACCTCTTCTTGCACACTGTACCAACCAGGAAGAATGGGACATCAAAGAAATTTCAGAATAAATCTGCCACAATACAAACACATATGAGTGGCCCAACCCTAAAACATTAACTGCACTGATCTCTCCACTTGTGAGATGCTCCAGGTCTCTGCTTTCCATGAACTCTCAGGCATTTTGCATGAAATACTCTTTTAACACAAATATAATGCTACTCCTGTAGTAGGACTTGATTGGTTTTTTCATCACAATTCAGATCCAGGATTTTGTGTTTTCTCCTGAGAGAGAGAGAAAGGGAGAGAGAGAGAGAGACAGACAGACAGACAGAGAGACAGAGAGAGAAAGAGAGAGAGAGAGAGAGACAGAGAGAGAGAGAGAGAGAGAGAGAGAGAGACTTCCTAAATCATATCATGCTCCACCTTTTTTGAGGCAAGGGCCTTCACTGAACCTGGAGTCACATGTTGATGGGACCAGCTGAATCTTACTGACTAGGAATCTTACTGTCTCTGCCTCCCCAGTGCCTAGTTTATAGATGTCCACCACCACGCCTAGCTTTCTAAGTGGATGTTAGGGATCTGGACCCCAATCCTCATGCTTGCATAATAAGCACTTTACTAACTGAGCCATCTCTCCCACCCCACATTTGGAATCAGGATACTATAGAACTCATTTCAAAATTCCAAATGAGGATACTATAGAACTCAATTCAAAATTCTATAGAAATGAGTTCTATAGTATCCTGAAGTGATGGTACTGAGGACTAATCTCAAGCCAGTTCTAAAAACGGCTTGAAAACACTGCTACAGAAAAGGCCAGAGAGCCTTCAGGCAAACAAGGTAATGGGCATTGCCACCCTTGACTCTGAGCTCATTCATTTAGTCCAAACTTGCCATTTTGACTCAGTTTCCTTGCTGTCAGAGGAGATGGTATCACACCCAACAACTTCCTATGAGTCAACCAGTGAATCATAGGGAATGACCTGGAGAACCCAGTATAATATGAACCAATGCAGGAGCTTCATCTGTAGCCTGCAGGAAGTAATCCAGCACTGAGCTGCACCTGTATTTCTTCTCACTAGGAATAGTCAGAACACAGCACAGTACTAATGAATCTGGAGACATCAGGAGAGATCAAAGGGTAAAAAAATTCAGGGATGGAGCTTTCAAAATTAATTAGAAAAGGAGGGTAAATAGTTTGGACTAATCCCTGAGCTGAAAGTAACCTACTTTTGAAATTTATGCATGTATCTAAAAACTTCCGTTAAATAGTTTTGTTTGTTCTACTGTGCTCTGATTATTTGCCTGGCTTTTGAGATAAGATATTCTCTTTAGAGGTGTTAGCCTACTTGAAAGCTTCACTCCATTTTCAGAGCACATTTTGATACTATGCTCTTTGCTTTGCTTTACTTTGGTTCTAGAAAGACACAGTAAAAAGGAAGTAAGTAATTTTTTTAACTTCTTTTTTAATAGCCTGGTTTGTCTTAATATGTGGCTTAATTTTCACCAAAGAGTATGCTTGCAAATAAGGGGTTTTGTATAATTAAGTCAGTTATTCTGATACTAGTTGTTCTACCTGGAACCACACATTAACAACATTCAAGCATTAATAAATGTTCTCCACTTTCCAGAGTGATAATCTTCTTTTAATTCACACTAAGACAGAGAAATGTTTTAAAATACATGTGGCTGTCCAAGTGTTCCAGAATCAGACTCACTGTCCTCACCACCTCTCCAGCCCCTCACTTCATACCTCTGCTCCTTTTCTATGTTCTAGTCATACTGAAAACTTGAAGCTCAGGGAGGTGCCACTCTTGTTTTTCCCCTTGAATTTGGTCTCCACTAACTGTTCCTTCCACTTGTTCATCTGGTTCCTCATCACACCACATGCCTTTCCTCTGGTTAAATGTTACTTTTCACTCCATCTTTGTAGGACCCCTACCACTGACCACATGAGATTTCAATTGCCCATGGGTTCCAACCTCCAGAAACACTTGTTGAATGAAAATAAGTGAATGAGTATCTCATTCATCTGCTTTTAAATGATAGGAACAAAAGTTTCTATTCACTCATTTATCCATCACAAATTTCATTCCCGAGGTCCCAAATTTGGGTTCCAATAATTTCCTTATACATTTTTAGAAATTTTATGCTCTGTAAATATTTAACTATAGATTACAAGCTTAAATTTAGGTTCCTGAATTAAATGTGAGATAAACATAAGCTTGTAACTGTTCATTCATCAATTATTTAATAATGCTTCAGAGAACCTAATGATCCCCTGGTGGGTTTTGGTAGATCTCTATTTCTTAGTCTTGTGGTCCCATTATCCCTTTTTGTTCCTCTACTAATTTCCTTAACTCAAGTTGTTTCACATAGAGAATCGCATAGTACATCAGAGATGTACATAGTACATCAAAAGGTACAAGAAAGTGCAAATAAAAGTGTGCCTGTCATCTTTTATTATTTTCGCTGGTAAAATACATTCTAAAGACATGCTATATGGTAGGGGCTTTGAGGAAATGTATCTGATCGATGAATTACTTAGTTTGCAAATGTCTAGAAATAGTAGAGAAAAGTAAATCGTGATGAATGAATTCAGTTTCAGGCCTCCACTCTGTATTTTTTAATGTGAATCTTGATCTGTAAGTTAAAATCCTATCATATTTTTGACTCTTAAGAAACAGCTAGTATTTGCAAGTCATTTTCTTTTGATTATGACCTAAATTTATGTTTTATATTTTCTTCATAATCTGTGCCATCTGAAAACTGATTCAGAAGGAAATTACTATATTTCTTTGATTCTCAGAAACCATTTTGGAAGAGAGGAGAAAATAATATCCCATTTAATGAATATGCTGATTGTAAGACACATGGCAGCTTTAGAACATTAAATGCAGAAAAATGTGCATTTTAAAATCAAAGAAAAAACATGTACTATTTTTCTGCCAGAAATCAAGCTTTCATTCTGTGGTCCTCGCTATATAAGTATATTCTTTTTTTTTTTTTTTTTTCGTTTAAATGTGTGGGACAGACACAGAGAAAATGAAGGGCTTGATTTCTCCTCAGTGAAGAAATGATAGTTTTTCAAATGGTTCTTGTCAAATTCTCATGAGCTCCTGTCTGCTCAAATACAGGTTGTGTTTCCTCCTGGGCAACCACTTCAATTTGGGTATTTTGCTGTCTAGCACTTGACTGTAGTGTATTTTTGTTACCTCTTATTTCATCCAGACATGTGCCAAAGCCCAGACAGAACTTCAGATTAGAACAGAAATATTACTTTGGGACCCACATTTAAGAATCATGTTGGTTTAAAGTTCAGTTTAGTATCATTTACATCCCATTTCATGCAGAGTTTGGTTAATCAGATTAGTGATTTACCATTACTTTAATGTTCTTCAAAGTGTCAGTAAAGAGCCAGTCACACCAGAATTCCTTGGTGCTGACAGAAATGTTGTTTTCTGGGGCTGGAAAGATGGCTCGGCATTTAAGGATACTTGCTGTTCTTTAGTTCCCAGCACACACATCAAGTGGCTCACAACTGCCTGTAACGCCAGTTCCTGGGGATCTGGCATCCTCTTCTGACCTCTGTGGGCACCACTCTACACAGAGCATATGCACAAAGAGACACACACATAGCATAAATAAAAATAAATCTTTACAAAAAAAAAGTGATTCCTGGGCTCAACAGAAACTGCCTATATTCAAATATCAAAGGCTGGGCCCTGGAATAGGTATTTCCAGAAAGTTCTCCCAGAGACTCTATTGAAAGCTTCTTTCTTAGCACAGACTCAGGTTCTAGAGACTTGAAATTCCTCTAAGAGTAAAGTTATCTTAAGCAAATTAACTAAATTATTTGTGCTTTAGTTTCTTTTTCTGCTAATTGGACTATTATTCCTTTCTTACAGGAATGCTTTCAGACTAAATGAGCAAATCCACGCACAGCTCTTAAGCAGTGTTTGCCATATAAAAGAAGTGATATACATGATTTTCTAAATATTCAGTCACAGTTAAAAAAAAAGCAAACAAACAGAAAGACAGGCATTCATTTAATATTCAGTGAACACCTGTTTTCTGGCATCCCTCCCAGGGCAAAAAAGACTTGCATTCTATCAGAGGACTAGTATGCCAGTATAGACATATTCAAAATAGATACATGCTGTCCTCTCAGTCCTCAGAGGTAGGTAATATTATGTCCTTCCTTTTAGAGAAATGAAAACAGAGCCACAAAGAGGTAATGTAACTGATCACGTTAAGATAGCTACGAGGTGAAGCTACTTAGTGACCATGACCAACCAGGCTCCCCCAGGGACACTTCACTGCCCGCTTCCGACCAGAGGAACTCTCCACCGACCGAAACTGTGTGCTCTTGTCTAAATGAGGATCTATCTGGAGTAGACAGGATTCAGATATTATAAGCAGGCAACAATAAGCATTCCTACAGCTGTTGGAGTTGGGTGGAAGATTATTCTTCCCCTAAGGGTTTGGCATAGATTTTATTATATTCACAGGGAGTGGAGAGACTCAAAAACGTGTTTTAAATAGACACAAGTTTGATTCACATTTAAATACTGTTTAAACTCCAGTAACTGAAAGATAAACCACCCTGCTGGTGCCAAATAGCTAGGTTAAATCCCTTAAGTCTGTAATCAGTGTCACCTGGCAGACAACCTGATGGGCAGGCATTTTGGGGTTGGGCTGTATTTCATATTTTTTCTCTTGAACAGAGAAAGTTATTTAAGGTGTGGTAACCATGAAGAGTGTCTTGTATTTACATGAAACCTCTCCCTAAAGTGTTGACAGATTTTATTCACTCCAGCTCCCTTTTAGTTTTGAATTTGTGGACAGGGATGATGACTAAGAATTGAGATGAGGAAAGAGTCAAATCTAAGTCCCATGACGCTATTTGCTCACGGTGGGATGGATCTAAAATTTCGATATAATCTGAAAGAATGCACCACTTTGCTTCCAAGATACTGTCTTTTTCATGTCTACCTTTAAAACACTTTGGGAAGGATGGTGGTTCTTCTACAGAAGTATGTCCATAATGTAGACTAACTTATGGGAAGGAGACAAGAATATTAGAATTTGTATTTGCTGCTTGGCATATGAATTAGAGTATCCAGTTAGTACTCTTCAACTTTTCTTTGATCATGAATTATATAAAGAACTTTTATTATGAACAAGTTGATTTTAGAGGAAGTTACAGGGGCTTCTTGGTCTTTGAGGAAGAACATTTACACACAAACCCACTTTTAAATTTTTAAATTAATGTGAATGAAATATCTTTTGAATGGTCTTGAAACGCACAACTTTAAAAAATATTTCCATTACAGTATTTTTACTTGTTCTTTGAGAAATTTTTACTTGTATACATGCATGTTTTATCCTATCCACTCCTACTCCTCCCTCCAACTCTTCCCAGACTCCCCCTACCACATTCCCTTCCCAACTTCATGCCATTTTCTCCTAACCCATTGTGTTAGTGCTCCCCATATTTGCATGGGTGTAGGGCCATCCACTGGAGCACAAGCAACCTACCAAGAGCTGCATCGCTGAAGTAAACTGAGCCTTCCTTCCGAGCCACCATTAACTGCCCTAGCTGCTCAGTTATGGGTGAGGCTTTATGAAACCCTCCCCTAACCATGTTGGAGTATTGACTGGCTTGATGGTGTGCAGGTTTGGTTCAGGAAACCAATAGCTGCTATGAGCTCATGAGTGCAAAAGCCCTGTATTGTCCAGAAGACAATCTTTCCACCTCTTTTTCCATGATGTTCCCTGAGCCCAGGGCAAAGGATGTAATATATATCCCATTTAGGATTAAGCACTCCCTAATCATTTATATTCTATACTTTGGTCAGTTGTGAGCCTCTGTATTAACCGCTGACCACTGCTAAAAGAACGTTTTTGATGAAACTTAACATTTAACATTTATTTGTGGTTATAAATATGAGTATTTAGAAGGCAGTTTGATACTCTGTTCATTTAGCAATATAATAGTCATAGGTTTTCCCCTGGGGCCTCTGATTTTCCCATCTTTGGATTCTTGGTCCAGTTGATAGTATCAGGCATATGTTTTGTTCTGTGGAGTGGGCTTTAAATAAAATCAGAAAGTGGTTGGTTACCCAGTAACTGCCACAATTGCATCAATGTACATAGTTGCAAGATTGGTCAGTTTTGTAGCTCACAGGGTCCATAACTAAGCCATGTGGAAACTAACTATTTTAGAAGTCAGATAGAAAGATGATAGATGATAGATAGATAGATAATAGACAGATTAGATAGATAGATGATAGATAGATAGATAGATAGATGATAGAGAGAGAAATAGATTTTATCTTGATTATTATATATGAGACAATAATGATTCTCCCATAGCAGAATCTTGTTATTAAGCAAGAAGCCCAGTGCCAGGTGTAGGATACCTCCCTCAAGCTGTTGGTCATGGGTGTAGACCTCCCAAACAATACAAGCTATTCCCACTATTCATGGTTACCCTCTAGAACTTGATTGCAAAACCCTATTTCTCATGACACCATATACTTGAGTCTTAGGACACAGAAAAATCAAGTTTCTGGTACCTACCTGAAAGCTTTCTCCCCACTGGATAGCTTGCTTAGTGCCAAAAGATTCTGAGAGGGCAAAGAGTCATTAATAAAATGGAAATTGAAAGATATGTACCCTGTATGGGAATATATGAATAATATGGTATGATTTATTAATTAATTTTACCTGATTTCCAAAAATTAATATTAAGGGGAAAACAAAAGGTCAGTATTTTATTTTATTATTTTTTAATTTTATGTGTATGAGTACATTGCCTGCAGGTTTGTAAGTGCATCATATCGTGCACTGCCTGCACAGGTCAGAAGAAAGTGTTAGATCCTCTGGAACTGGAGTTATAGACAGTTGTTAGCTGCCATGTAAGTGCTGGCAATTGAACACAGGTCCTCTGCAAGGGCAGTTAGTGCTCTTAACCACTGGGCCATCCCTCCAGCCCAAGATTGGTATTTTTAAATGGCTCAGGACCATATTATTGTCACTGAAGCAACATTCACTGTTATTTTGATGTCCCTGTGAGGGTCCCATTATTTTAAGAAATATTCTATGTGTAGAGGCACAGTTGAGTTTAGAAAGGGACAGCTTCATCCCAGTTCTGAGTGTTTCCACATCTATAAGGATCACCAAGCTTCCAAAATTTTAAAGAGATTTTAGACATCTAGAAGTGAGATCCTTGGCATTTTGAACTTGCCTTATTTAAACATCAAATGAGCAAAACAAAACACATTTGCATAGCAGACGAAGTTCACTGCCCCTCTGTTGCCTCTGGTTTGGTATTCCTATAATGTACTCAAGAAGATTTTTAAAAACTAGACTACAGACTATAATAAGGAAGGATGGAGGAGCACTTTAGAAGAAGTACACAGGATAAAATGCAAGGAGGAGTACTTTTCACATGAGGCAGAGGAGGAGAAGTTATTTTAAGCAGAAGAAAGACGAATTTCAAATAGAGGATGAATGTGTTTATATAGGAAAAGCTAGCACAGGAATGACATATTATTTCCTAGGATTGGAACTTCATAGAAGTGTTTAGGTAGACACTCCTTTGAACTATTACTGTCACCCTATGTTATTGTTTATATGGATTTTCACCATAAAGTCATTTTCCTGAAGCCTCTTGTCATGAGCTATGAGCCTCTTAACTAAGCCATGGATGAATCAACCAATACCTAATTCTCTTCAAGTCCCTGGACTACAGCCAATTTAAAGGACCATTTCTATCCAATTTAAAGGACCATTTCTATTTACCCATATCTTCTATAAAAAAAGAATATGTCTTTGTAGAGTTTCTTTTGAATTTCTTTGCGCAAATTAGCTACTTGCCCATACCACTCTCCCTGCACTCTGCTGCATTGAGACTCAGCATATACTTCAAAATTAATAATAATTCCTGATAATTTTATTTATGGGCAATATTATAACATTATATAGACTATAATTATGCCTGTGAAATTCTACATTGCTGTTCTAACACCCACAGGAAAGAATTGTGCTGCAGTGTAGAACACTAACACCATATATTTTTATCATATAATGTATTTTATAAATATATATTCTAATGTTCCATAGATGATTTCAATTGTCAAGTACTTGAATGTAAGGAGATAATATTGTAAAGTTTAAATTTTTTGACATATGAAAGTGTAGAATTATATTTAACTAAGAAGATAAAAACTAGTATCAGCTTTTAGGGTTTATCTGGATTAAAGCAGCAGTAAAATTCTTGTTTTTTGATTCTTTCAATAAGTGCTTTCACCAGCAAAGTAAACCTCCTTGGGGGTGACTGAGTCAGCTCTTGAAAAGGCGATGAGCCATGCCATTGCCTTTATAGTTGGCCCCATTAAATTCCTTTCCAGAATTAGGTCAAATATGGGCATTTGCTGCGTGGGGTACAAAGTGTCTCTGCGTAATGGCTGAAATAATTGTCCGTGGTGTGTTACCATGCCCACCCTTGCTTCTCTCCTCTGTCTGTCTCCTCATACAGTGTTTTTCCTCACTGGCGTACCAACCTGCTAGTGGAAACAATGGCATTGATTTTCTCTGATGGTGACTTGGGTTAAGGGCTACAACATTATAAGCTCATTGAAGGTCAAGAGATACTGATATGCCTTGACCACCTGTGTCTGCATACATAGCAGAGGACCTACTGTGCTAACAGTCTGGAACTCAGTAACTATTTCTTGATAAAAGGTAAATGAAAATGCTTTCACTAGGCATCTAACACATGAGATAGTGGTTGAGCTCAGAATGTGCTACCTTAGCTGATTAGTCATTTAATAATTATGGTTGTAACTCTGGACATCTAACTTGGCATATAATCATATAGCATTACATATGTATAGTTCATATATTTTGTAAATATATATTTTTTTAATTTTCCATAGATTATTTCAACTTCTGCATGAGCCTCAGTTTGTAGTAACAGTAGGATAGGAAAATAGAAGCAACTTGTGGTAAGAATACTACATGCACTCTTGATGCTTTTCTAGAATTCAGTATGTTAATTATAAGCATCATTCTCTATAAGGAATCTCTTGAATACTTACCTGGCAGGGGGATACCATGATCATGAAGGTGGTTTATGTGTTGTTTTCCAGATGTGCTGCCCTCCAATTTCCCCAAATGTGGGAAACTCCACTGCATAATTTGTATGGGGGGGCTGTGTTTGCACTCTCCCCTTAAATAATAAAAAAGAAATCTCTTGAACTCACTCTTCCTATCTGATATTTTGTATCTTTGCACTCACATCTCGTCACCCATTCCACCCCATTCCAAGTGTTCCATCCCCCAGAAGCCACCATGCTCTGTTTCTGTGAAATCAGGTATTAGAAATTCACCTCTGAATGAGGTCACTGAACATCACCACCCATCTTTCTGTGGGATCTTTCATACTTCTCCTGTCTCTTCCCTTTCTAGATGATCTTTGAATAAAAAAGGAAGTTAAGGGTTATGCCTCCTTGCATTGACGATGGAACTCCACCTTAGCTGAGCAGTCAGCAATGTACTTTAAGAGCCACCACCCCTACAGGTTCTGACGTTGAATGGCTGAGAAATTTTGGCAACACACCAGCTGTTTGTTCATCTGCACAGCCTCAACCCAGCCCTTCCTCTCCCTATGCTGTGGATTCCTACCTGGCTGAAATTCTTAGTTTATGCATTCACCTCTGGGATCTCATTCTCACCATCATTTTCACTCTAATGTGACTGTCCCTTTTGAGTTTCCTATGAGACATTTTCTTTCCAGAGTCTAAAATATATTGGGGTTGAAGCCTTTTCCTTTATCCTCTTTAATTCTTTTAAAAATTCTCCCATATATCCTTCACGATTGAATCTTGAAGTTGGCAGTGGGGAGAAAAGTGAAACCTGTCTCCTTCTAATGTTCCATGTTTAAGAAACCTTCCCAGTACATCAGAGACTTCCCCCAAGCTTGTTACCTCTTCTTCCCAGAGGCTACATCGAGGAAATATGATTAAGATAGAAGAATAAAAACACACTGATAATTCTTTCCAAGAATTATATACATCAGCCTCGACCCAAAGCCTAGCTGAAAGCATGACAGTGGCATACAGTTTGGAGGTTTTGAGTGTTCTAATTCAAAGTTAAGAGCTCCTCATGTCTCCTAGCAAATTTTATTCACCAAATATCACTTCATATCAAATTTAAAACATAATTTGGCATTACTTCTCCAATCTCATTTAATATACAGCACATGAGACCAGAAGCAATTGCCCTAATTAATTAGTTCCACAAAACACAATATAAAGTGTGTAAAAATGAATTAATGATTAGATGAAATTAAAAGCTAAATTAGGGAAGCAATCCTACCACTTTTACTCCTAGTGAGGATACTTGTTTCAGTTGAGTACTATCTGTGATAGAAAATAAAAGATAATTATCATGAGCAGTGTTTGATTTAGTTTTGAACAAGAACAGAAAAGCATTTTACATTTAAAACCGCTGGCTGGGAGTAATGAACATGAATCCATATTGCTTAAAACATAAATCAGTTTAGTATTTTAAAACATTTAAGATATATAAAATTAATTTTAAGAAAGAAATAATAAACATGATTTTCAATATATATAACAAATATTCAAGATGTTGTTAACCATCAGGTTGCCCCAGATCCTGTTAGAAATAATGTCACAAACATGGTCACATAAAGACTGTCTCTGGCTCTCTTCACCATATTCAATGTCATTCTGACTTTCTCTTGAAATTAAGTGGCGGTGTCCTGATTTCATGTGTTCACCAGT